>OZ020250.1:7964389-9408748 GCA_963971285.1 Astropecten irregularis | reverse complement strand
ACATTATGCAACATAAAGCAACCAAACGAAAATCAGATCTTTTCCAAGGTAATGTCTGAAATCATTACTGGAGACTCATAGATTTTTCCGAATAATAATATCGATGATTTTTCCCTTTCGCTAGCGACAATCGAGTTGGGTCTGACAATAAGTTATTGATCATTAGTGAATTATTATTATTCCCCGTGTTCTGTTAAAATTACTTTAAGATAATGTGATTCGTACTCGTCCAGCGTGCGTATCGTTATTATTAGCTGTTCCGACATTTCTGATGTCGGAACAGGTTTAGTTTTCGTTCTGGTTTTTATTAGCTGTTCCGACATTTCCGATGTCGGAACAGGTTTTGTTTTTGTTCTGATTTTTAGCTGTTCCGACATTTCTGATGTCGGAACAGGTTTTGTTTTTCTTCTGATTTTTATTAGCTGTTCCGACATTTCCGATGTCGGAACAGGTTTTGTTTTTCTTCTGATTTTTATTAGCTGTTCCGACATTTCTGATGTCGGAACAGGTTTTGTTTTTGTTCTGATTTTTATTAGCTGTTCCGACATTTCTGATGTCGGAACAGGTTTTGTTTTTGTTCTGATTTTTAGCTGTTCCGACATTTCCGATGTCGGAACAGGTTTTGTTTTTCTTCTGATTAGCTGTTCCGACATTTCTGATGTCGGAACAGGTTTTGTTTTTGTTCTGATTTTTATTATTATTATTATTATTATTATTATTATACTTTATCACCCAAAGTTTGTTTATTCCTGATCTCTTACTTAGCTTCTTCTGATCAGCTTATTTGAGGTATCATATGAAAGCTTATAAGCTGAAGTTAATCCTAAGACTGAGTTTGTTAAAATTCTTAATTAATTATGCACGTGACAGCTCATTTGCATATTTAATTAGTACATTTTGTTAGCAGCGTATCTCAAGAACTACAAGTGCTATAAAAATAATTCTTTTTCCAAAAGCTTTGTTACATCATGTAGTTATGCATGCTGCCAAGAAATTAACAGTGACGTCATCATGACGTCATCAAAAATGCTGATTTTTATTAGAAGCAGCATATCTCGAGAACGGTAAGTGCTAAGGCATTGATTCTTTTTGTAAAAGCTTTGTTACATCATGTAGTTGTGCATGCTGTCCCAAAATTTACAGTGACGTCATCATGAAGTCATCAAAAAAGGTAATTTTTAATTCTTTAATAATTAAGCACGTGACAGCTCATTCAAATTTTTAATTAGTCAATTTTGTTAGCAGCATATCTCGAGAACGACAAAGGCTATGAATATGATTCTTTTTGCAAAGGCTTAGTAGCATAATGTAGTTGTGCATGCTGCCAAGAAATTTACCGTGACGTCATCATGACGTCATCAAAAATGATGATTTTTTGTTTATAGCATCATATCTCGAGAACGGTAAGTGCTACGGTAATGATTCTTTTTGTAAAAGCTTTGTTACATCATGTAGTTGTGCATGCTGCCCCTAAATTTACAGTGACGTCATCATGACGTCATCAAAAAAGGTAATTTTTGGTTTATAGCAGTATATCTCGAGAACGGTAAGTGCTACGGTATTGGTTCTTTTTGTAAAAGCTTTGTTAGACCCTGTAGATTTGCATGCTGTTGTGAAATTAACTGTGACGTCATTATGACGTCATCAAAAGGCATAATTTATGATTTCAGCATATCTTGAGAATGACAAAAGCTATGGTAATGATTTTTTTCACAAAAGCTTTGTTAGAAACTGCAGATGCATGCTGCTTTGTATAAAATGACCATGACGTCATCGGAGCTTATAAGGCTGATCAAATAAGTCGGAACAGCTCCGTGTTCGTCCACGAACACTTAAATGTCTAGTTATTATTATACCTTCGCACTTTTTGCTTCCATAGCTTTGTGTGATAAGTTTGTTTATTCCTAATCTTTTATAATCTTTTTCTGGTAAGCTTATGTGTGGTATATTATGAAAGCTTATAAGCTGAAGTTAATCCTAAGACTGAGTTTGTTAAAATTCTTAATTAATTAGTCATGTGACAGTCATTTGAATATTTAATTAGACAATTTTGTTCGCAGCATATCTCGAGAACCACAAATGCTATGGAAATGATTCTTTTTGCAAAAGCTTTGTTATATCATGTAGTTGCGCATGCTGCCATGAAATTTAGTGTGACGTCATCATGACGTCATCAAAAAAGCTGATTTTTGATTAGCAGTATATCTCGAGAACGGTAAGTGCTACAGTAATGATTCTTTTTGCAAAAGCTTTGTTATATCATGTAGTTGTGCATTGCTTCGAAAAATGAACATGATGACATCATGACGTCATCAAAAAGCCTGATTTTTGTTTGCAGCATATCTGAAGAATGACAAATGCTATGGTAATGATTCTTTTCATAAAAGCTTTGCTGCATCATGTTCATGAGTATGCTGCCATGAAATTGACCGTGACATCATCATGACGTCATCGGAGCTTATAAAGCTGATCAAATAAGTCGGAACAGCTCCGTGGTTCGTCCACGAACACTTAAATGTCTAGTTTTTATTATTATTATACTTTATCACCCCAAATTTTGTTTATTCCTAATCTTTTATAATGTTTGTCTGGTCAGCTTATATGAGGTATCATATGAAAGCTTATAATCTGAAGTTAATCCTAAGACTGAGTTTGATAAATTTATTAATTAATTAGGCACGTGACAGCTCATTTGCATATTTAATTAGTCAATTTTGTTCGCAGCATATCTTGAGAACGACAAAGGCTATGAATATGATTCTTTTTGCAAAGGCTTAGTAGCATCATGTAGTTGTGCATGCTACCAAGAAATTTACCGTGACGTCATCATGACGTCATCAAAAATGCTGATTTTATTATTAGCAGCATATCTCGAGAACGGTAAGTGCTACGGTAATGATTCTTTTTGCAAAGGCTTAGTAGCAACATGTAGTTGTGCATGCTGCCAAAAAATTTACCGTGACGTCATCATGACGTCATTACAAATGCTGATTTTATTATTAGCAGCATATCTCGAGAACGGTAAGTGCTACGGTAATGATTCTTTTTGTAAAAGCTTTGTTACATCATTTAGTTGTGCATGCTGCTCCGAAATTTACAGTGACGTCATCATGACGTCATCAAAAAAGGTAATTTTTGGTTTATAGCAGTATATCTCGAGAACGGTAAGTGCTAAGGTATTGGTTCTTTTTGTAAAAGCTTTGTTAGACCCTGTATATTTGCATGCTGTTGTGAAATTAACCGTGACGTCATTATGACGTCATCAAAAGGCATAATTTATGTGCAAACAGAGAACATTGAGAATGACAAAAGCTCCATGGGAACGATTCTTTTCACAAAAGCTTTGCAAGAAACTTTAGATGAACGCTGCTTTGTAAATGACCGTGACGTCATCATGACGTCATCGAAGCTTATAAAGCTGATCAAATAAGTCGGAACAGCTCCGTGTTCGTCCACGAACACTTAAATGTCTAGTTATTATTATTATTATTATTATTATTATTATTATTATACTTTATCACCCAAAGTTTGTTTATTCCTGATCTCTTACTTAGCTTCTTCTGATCAGCTTAAATGAGGTATCTCATGAAAGCTTATAAGCTGAAGTTAATCCTAAGACTGAGTTTGTTAAAATTCTTAATTAATTATGCACGTGACAGCTCATTTGCATATTTAATTAGTCAATTTTGTTAGCAGCGTATCTCAAGAACTACAAATGCTATGAAAATAATTCTTTTTCCAAAAGCTTTGTTACATCATGTAGTTGTGCATGCTGCCAAGAAATTTACAGTGACGTCATGATGACGTCATCAAAAATGCTGATTTTTATTATTAGCAGCATATCTCGAGAACGGTAAGTGGTACGGCAATGATTCTTTTTGTAAAAGCTTTGTTACATCATGTAGTTGTGCATGCTGCCCCAAAATTTACAGTGACGTCATCATGAAGTCATCAAAAAAGGTAATTTTTAATTCCTTAATAATTAAGCACGTGACAGCTCATTCAAATTTTTAATTAGTCAATTTTGTTAGCAGCGTTTCTCGAGAACGACAAAGGCTATGAATATGATTCATTTGCAAAAGCTTAGTTACATCATGTAGTTGTGCATGCTGCCAAGAAATTTACCGTGACGTCATCATGACGTCATTAGAAAAGGGTAATTTTTGGTTAGCAGTATATCTCGAGAACGGTAAGTGATACGGTAATGGTTCTTTTTGTAAAAGCTTTGAAAGACCCTGGAGAAGTGCATGCTGTTGTGAAATTAACTGTGACGTCATTATGACGTCATCGAAAGGCATAATTAATGTTTGCAGGATATCTTGAGAATGACAAAAGCTATGGTAATGATTCTTTTCGCAAAATCTTTGTTATAGCCTTTAGATATGCATGCTGCTTTGGAAATGACCGTGACGTCATGACGTCATCGGAGCTTATAAAGCTGATAAAATAAGTCGGAACAGCTCCGTGTTCGTCCACGAACACTTAAATGTCTAGTTATTAGCTGTTCCGACATTTCCGATGTCGGAACAGGTTTTGTTTTTCTTCTGATTTTTAGCTGTTCCGACATTTCTGATGTCGGAACAGGTTTTGTTTTTGTTCTGATTTTTATTATTATTATTATTATTATTAGCTGTTCCGACATTGCCGATGTCGGAACAGGTATTGTTTTCGTTCGGATTTTACATTATTATTATTCCTTCGAACTTTTTGCTCCCATAGCTTTGTGCAGTAAGTTTGTTTATTGATTATCTCTTCTCAGCTTCTTCCAATTAGCTTAGATGAGGTATCTAATGAAAGCTTATAAGCTAAGGATCATTCTGACATAGAGTTATACAAGTTCTTGATTAATTAGGAAAGTTACAGTCATTTGAATATTTAATTAGTGAATTTTGTTCGCAGCGTATCTCGAGAACGACAAATGCTACGGACATGATTCTTTTTGCAAAAGCTTTGTTATGTCATGTAGTTGTGCATGCTGCCACGAAAATGACCGTGACGTCATTATGAAGTCATTATGATGTCATCGAACTCACAATTTTTGTTTTCCATTTAAAGGTACGTAATTGCATGATTTTTGTTTACCACGGTTCATACTACAATGTACGTAATTACTTAAATAAAATTGAAATTGTGACATTGTAATTGCAGTTATTGATAAAATTGCTACGTGAAACATTAAAACCTGTATGTTGAAAAACACTATTTAGGCCTTTATACCTCAAAACGGAAGAAATAAACTCCCGCTTTGTGTTGCGTCTTGTTCACGTAGATCGGGTCGCCTCCAAAGCACAGCAATAGTGCCACCAAGCTTTACAATGTCTGATCGTCACGAAACAAATTGGTAGGTGTGTTATGTGATGTGTGTGGTACGTCATTATGTCGTCATCGGGACGTCCTTAACGATATCGGGCATTGAATTACTAGGCCTAGGCCTACTTGTGTTTTTGCGTAATTTTTTTGTGAATTAACGTTAGGCCCCCTCTTAATCTTTTAATGCCAAAACGGTCAGGATTATTTCCAAAAATGAAATTCTGACCATGAAATGCAAAAAAAGACTTAATAAAACCATAGAGCTAGGAACAGACCTAGCTCTATGATAAAACACGACATTTTAGGCCTCATGCAAACCCTCAAAGAGTAAAGAAAACCAGCCGTTTCACGTCGCGCTTACGTCGTTACCATAGTTACAGGTACATACATCGACGTTGAAAACCCTAGAACCCATCGTCTGGAGGGAGTTGAATTCGAGCAGAATTTCATGGCTCAATTTTCTGCTTTTTGTTTTCGTTGTATTAATTTTAAGTTTGATTTTAAAGTTTTGGAAAATTAGTTGGAGTTACTAGCAATTATTCTTTTGGCTAAAGATTTACTATAATCGTGTAGATGTGCATTATGCCATAGACTTTTTATAGCTCCATGATTATACTGCCGTGTATTTTACCCTGGCCTAATTACGTCGTCATGATCACAGGAATCAAGAAATACCTGTTCCAAATGCAGCATTCCAGATGAAAGATTCATGATTCCTCCAGGGCAATAGCCAATACAACTGTACTTTCACTCCACGGTCATTTTGTCACCCTTATATAATTTATTTTTGAAAATTTGCCAGCAAATTGCATTTATCCAAACAGATGATCCAAATTAAACGTTGACTAAGGAGTCAATGTTTAAAAGTCGTCCTAATTAAACAAACTGGAATATGTGCAAAGCCTTTATTCCATAGGCCAATCTAATCATTTCAATGTCAAAGAATTTTATATAAATCAATAGGAAAGTAAAAAAAACACCACCAATTGCATTTATTTAGAATAAAATGAGAACAATTTATTACGGTCCAAATGGAAACAAACAACAACTTGGCATATTCTGTTATTGTTAGACAATTCATTAAAATAAATCCAACAACCGTTTATTACAGCAGTCAGAATATAGACCTTTCTTTTGTGTACATGGTTGGTATTGGCGGCCGAATGTTGCAAATCATTTTGTGTTCTCGGAAGACGGCGTGACCAGCTTCAACATGTTTGCAAACTTTCCATAGCTGTACAAAATACATACCACCATTGCTTGTGTTGTTTTCATTATATTCAGCAATATCATTCAAAGGTTATGAATCGTTGTGTACAAATTATGTTCAAATTGTAGTTATTTTTATGCCCGGATTTGATGGTTCTCCATAGTTTACGCCATTTTGGTTGGCAAAAACTCGGGCTGTGACGTTGCAAAAGAAAGGTGTATAGCCAAGTTTCCTATTCCATAAGTACAATATGCTGCTGCTCATTTAAGCATGGATGCAAAAATTGACTTGTGTACAACTTTATATGTACGGCTAATAATGATAATGGTTGATACTTATAACGGGCATGTTCCATCATCATTGAATTTCTAAGGCTAAATTTAAATTTCTGAAACATAACCTGGGGAATATACAACCCGGCTGCTGTAGGCACACACAAACTAATCAAGCACACAAAGCCATTTCCAGCCACACAGATATTCATTTACTCCTGGGTGAAGAGGAGCAATATGTTGGAAATGATCAGCTTAAATAAGGTATCTTATGAAAGCTTATAAGCTGAAGTTAATCCTAAGACTGAGTTTGTTTAAATTCTTAATTAATTATGCACGTGACAGCTCATTTGCATATTTAATTAGTCAATTTTGTTAGCAGCGTATCTCGAGAACTACAAATGCTATGAAAATAATTCTTTTTCCAAAAGCTTTGTTACGTCATGTAGTTGTGCATGCTGCCAAGAAATTTACAGTGACGTCATCATGACATCATCAAAAATGCTGATTTGTATTATTAGCAGCATATCTCGAGAACGGTAAGTGCTACGGCAATGATTCTTTTTGCAAAAGCTTTGTTACATCATGTAGTTGTGCATGCTGCCCCAAAATTTACAGTGACGTCATCATGACGTCATTAAAAAAGGAAATTTTTGGTTAGCAGTATATCTCGAGAACGGTAAGTGATACGGTAATGGTTCTTTTTGTAAAAGCTTTGAAAGACCCTGGAGATGTGCATGCTGTTGTGAAATTAACTGTGACGTCATTATGACGTCATCAAAAGGCATAATTAATGTTTGCAGGATATCTTGAGAGTGACAAAAGCTATGGTAATGATTCTTTTCGCAAAAGCTTTCTTAGAAACTTTAGATGCACGCTGCTTTGTAAATGACCGTGACGTCATCATGACGTCATCGGAGCTTATAAAGCTGATCAAAAAAGTCGGAACAGCTCCGTGTTCGTCCACGAACACTTAAATGTCTAGTTATTAGCTGTTCCGACATTGCCAATGTCGGAACAGGTATTGTTTTCGTTCGAATTTTTCACTATTATTATTCTTTATCGTCCAGATTTTGTTTACAGTTTATCTCTTATAAGCTTCTTCTGATCAGCTTAGATGAGGTATCTTCTGAAAGCTTATAAGCTGAGGATCATTCTGGAACAGAGTTGTACAAATTCTTAATTAATTAGCCAAGTTACAGTCATTTGAATATTTAATTAGTAAACTTTGTTCGCAGCATATCTCAAGAACGACAAATGCTACGGACATGATTTTTTTTGCAAAAGCTTGGTTATATCATGTAGTTGTGCATGCTGCCACGAAAATGACCGTGACGTCATCATGAAGTCATCATGACGTCATCGAAATCGAAATTTGTGCTCCTTATTTAAAGATAAGTAATTTGTTGATTTTTTTTCTACGGTTAATTCAAAAATTTACTAAAAATCATTAGTCGGAGAATTTGACATTGAGATTGGAGTTACTGATGGAATTGCTACGTGAAACATTAAAAACTGATTGTAAAAAAGAAACATTTTAGGCCTTATACCTAAAAAAGAATGAATAAACTCCCGCTTTGTGTGACGCTTTGTGTGACGTCTCGTGACCTTGGCTTGAGATACGAAGGTACAGGTAGATCGGGGTCGATAGAAGCACAGTTATAGCGCCACCAAGCATTTTAACTTAAATTGTGACAAGTGACAAAGGCTGCATCCGGCCGAAACTGTAAGAGGAGGTCTCCGTTCCATGAAATTGACCGTGACGTCATCATGACGTCATGAAAAGGCTGAATTTTGTTTGCAGCATATCTCGAGAAGGACAAATGATATGGTAATGATTCTTTTTGCAAAAGCTTCGTAATATTCTGTAGTTGTGCATGCTGCCACGAAATTTAGCGTGACGTCATCATGACGTCATCAAAAAAGCTGATTTTAATGTTTGCAGCATGTCTCGAGAACGAAAAATGCTATGGTAATGATTCTTTTTGCAAAAGCTTTGTTAGATCCTCTAGATATACATGCTGCTTCGGAAATGACAGTGACGTCACCATGACGTCATCGGAGCTTAAAAAGCTGACCTAATAAGTCGGAACAGCTCTGTGTTCGTCCACGAACACTTAAATGTCTAGTTATTAGCTGTTCCGACATTTCGGATGTCGGAACAGGTTTTGTTTTTGTTCTGATTTTTATTAGCTGTTCCGACATTTCGGATGTCGGAACAGGTATTGATTTCGTTCGGATTTTTCATTATTCCTTCGCTCTTTTTGCTCCCATAGCTTTGTGCACAAAGTTTGTTTATTGTTTATCTCTTCTTAGCTTCTTCTGATCAGCTGAAATGAGGTATCATACGAAAGCTTATAAGCTAAGGATCATTTCGGAACGGAAGTGTTAAAATTCTCAATTAATTAGTCACGTGACAGTCATTTGAATATTTAATTAGTAATTTTTGTTCGCAGCGTATCTCGAGAACGGCAGGAGATACGAAAATAATTCTTTTTGCAAAAGCTTAGTAACACCCTGTAGATGTGCATGCTGCCATAACATTTGTGACGTTACGTCATCATGACGTCACAACCGGAAGTTGAATTTTGACTCGAAATAACTCCAAAACGGATGGATTTGGGCATTTAAAACCTAACTGTCTAAAAGATAGAGACAGGCTAGGGCTTTTGGAAAATATAGGTGATGACGTCATACGGGTTACACAGCGCCCTCTACGGTTGATTAAAGATATACAGTGATTACGTAATCCGAAAATAAACAACAGATTACCGCTTAATTTGGTAAGTGTCAAGCATTGGAACACTTCCTTATGTTCGTGAAGTTTGAATGTGATAACGTCATTCAACCGGAAGTTATGTGCTTTTAAAGGAAAAATTACGTCATTATTAAAATACTATTTACTCTGTAACGGCATATGCTACGAAAATAACTCTTTTTCCAAAAGCTTTTTAACATCCTTTATAGTTGTGCATGCTGCAATGAAAATGGCCGCGACGTCGATCATGACGTTATAAAACTGGCTGTTTTAAAGCCCGAGATCGAGGGCCCATAATGTATGAGCATGGCGCCATGGTATGTGTGTGTACAGCCACTGCATGTGGTGCATGCTCTTTACAGTTAATCCCCGAATGAGTTGGGACTGGTTTATCTTAAGGGAACACGCCGGCTTCAAAGATCCAAAAATGAACAATGCAGAGTATAGCACAATATTTCTATGATATTTAATGAAGGTTTTTTGTGAAAAAAATCAGAAATATGTCGTGTAATTAAGGTTACAACACAAAAACACTATAAGGGCAAATTAAGTCAGGTACGTATAAAGCCTTTCCAGCCTCAGCAAGTGTTAGGTTGTCGCACACCAATATGGTTTTAGATGTACTGGTAGCTGTGACTTTGTTGCAGCTGCCGTATGAGAATTCCAGGAAGGCGATACATCACGTACGATGGTTTTAGCCGTACACGATGGTAAAATCATCGGCAAAACTTTAACAATTACTGAATTAGGAAAATCTGTCTGTTGAAACCATAATTAGGCATTTTAGAATGATTCACAAAATGTTTTTTGAGTTGACGAAATGTTTGCAACTTGACAAAATGTTTTTGGGTTGACGCAATGTTTGCGAGTTGACGTAATGTTTGCAAGTTGGCGCAATGTTTGCGAGTTGGCGCAATGTTTTGCGAGTTGAGGCAATGTTTTCGAGTTGACGAAATGTTTGCGACTTGAAAATGTTTTCGGGTTGACGTAATGTTTTCGAGTTGACGTAATGTTTGCACGTTGGCGCAATGTTTGCGAGTAGGCGGAATGTTTGCGAGTTGAGGCAATGTTTTCGAGTTGACGTAATATTTGCGAGTTGGCGCAGTAGAGTTGACGTATATGTTTGCGAGTTGAGGCAATGTTTTACAGTTGACGCAATGTTTGCGAGTTAAGGCAATGTTTTCGAGTTGACGTAATATTTGCGAGTTGGCGCAATGTTTTAGAGTTGACGTATATGTTTGCGAGTTGACGTAATGTTTCCGAGAGTTCAAAGTTTGCGAGTTGACGCAATGTTTTAGAGTTGCAAAATGTTTGCGAGTTGAGGCAATGTTTTCGAGTTGACGAAATGTTTGCGACTTGAAATGTTTTCGGGTTGACGTAATGTTTTCGAGTTGACGTAATGTTTGCACGTTGGCACAATGTTTGCGGGTTGGCGGAATGTTTTACAGTTGACGCAATGTTTGCAAGTTGAGGCAATGTTTTCGAGTTGACGTAATGTTTGCACGTTGGCACAATGTTTGCGGGTTGGCAGAATGTTTTACAGTTGACGCAATGATTATGTAATGTTTGCGAGTTGTCACAAAGTTTTTGAGTTGACACAATGTCTGCGAGTTTACGTAATGTTTGCGAGTTGACGTTATGTTTTCAAGTTTATGTAATGTTTGCAAGTTGATGCAATGTTTTCGAGTTGATGCAATGTTTTAGAGGTGACACAACGTTTTTGAGTTGACGAAATGGTAAAGTCACGGTAAAGGCAATTGGGCGCCAAAAAGTGCCAAAAATCGCCCAACGTGTGTGTACTGGGTCTCAGGAATGTACTGCTATGTATAAGAGGTAGGCCAGCAAGTACATGACCAGGCACTGTTGCCACGTTAACAATTAGGTACGTGTGTATACAAGGGCATACAGATCAGACATGACGTACGTAGGATGTTGAAAGTACTGTAAGGTCTCCATTATTTTACGTGTGGAGGTTGTGTTATCGGGCTTATTTTCATTACCCCAGTTTTATCATGGAGGTATGGGCCCTTTTCCAAACCTCGGCTCCGGCTCTGGCTCCAGCTCCAGCTCCATTTCTTGAGTCAATTTTAAAATAACGGGTATCAAAATAGAGACTTTTGGCTGTGGTTCGGAAGTAGATTCTCTGGTTTGAAAGGGAAAACGGAGCTTCAGCTTCAATGAAAACCCACAACCTCTATTTTCAGCATATGGATGACGGAGCCAGAGCCGGAGCCGGAGCCGGAGTCGAGGTTTGGAAAAGGGCCTTGGTTTCATATACTTGTAAATTTTGAGAGCGACAAGTGCTACGAACTTGATTCTTTTATCTGTTATATCATGTAGTTGTGTATGTTGCCACGAAAATGACTGTGACATCATTACGATATGTCATTAATTGTACTCGAAATTTGGGTTTCCTATTTAAAGATACGTGATTGGAAGATTTTTTTTCCACGGTTAATTCTAAAATGTCCGTGAATTACTTGAATAAAAATCATTTGTCGGAGAATGTGACATTGAGACTGAAGTCACTGATATAATTGCTACGTGAAACATTAACAACTGGAATACACCAAACAGCCCTAATTATACCTCAAAACAAAAGAATAATCTTCCGCTTTGTGTGAAGTCTCGTGACCATGGCTTGCGATACGAAGGTACTTGTAGATCGTGGTCTTACGGCTCTGATCGGAGCACACCAATAGCGCCACCAAGCATTTTAACGTTATGAAAAAAGCTTTATTTTTTGTTTGCAGTATATCTCGAGAACGACAAATGCTATGGTAATGATTCTTTTTGCATGAGTTCTGTTAGATCCTGAAGATGTGGCATGCGGCAGTAAAAAAAAATGTGATGTCACCATGACGTCATAAAAAGCTGAATTTTATTCCATATCATTAAGAATGTCTGATTGTCAGGAAACTTGGTATGTGTGATGTCTGTGCTATATACTCCAATAATGTTTTAGTAATGATTTATAATTTAGAATTAAATGTTTTTTGGTAAATGTTTGAGAATTGTCGAGATATGCTGGTAAATTTTACATCATGTAGTTGTGCATGCTGCCAAGAAATTTACCGTGACGTCATCATGACGTCATCAAAAATGCTGATTTAATTATTAGCAGCATATTTCGAGAACGGAAAGTGCTACCGTAATGATTCTTTGTGTACAAGCTTTGTTTTATCATGTAGTTGTGCATGCTGCCCCAAAATTTAGTGACGTCATCATGAAGTCATAAAAAAGTAATTTTTAATTCTTTAATATTTAAACACGTGACAGCTCATTTAAATTAGTCAATTTTGTTAGCAGCGTATCTCGAGAACGATGACGTCATTAAAAAGGGTAAATTTTTTGTTAGCAGTATATCTCGAGAACGGTAAGTGATACGGTAATGGTTCTTTTTGTAAAAGCTTTGTTAGACTCTGTAGATTTGCATGCTGTTGTGAAATTAACTGTGACTATATGACGTCATCAAAAGCATAGTTGATCTTTGCAGCATATCTTGAGAATGACAAAAGCTATGGCAATGATTCTTTTCGCAAAACCTTTTTTTATAACGCCAGTAAGGAGGGAGAGGAAACTCCTGACACACATAAACCACAACTGTAGAACAGTTCGTCAAGATAACTGAGTAACTTTAATGAGAACGTAAAATACGCAACCGTCCGTAAAATGGACAACGGTAAAGACGACCCACACGGGTCAGAGGTCACGGACGCAAGAGGGCGTAATCACAACCACTGGCGTGACCTCTTTTTTCCTTTCAAAAAAAAACTTGAAAATAAGCAGGAAAAAAAAATCACTGATCATGAACAGCTGGAAAATTCAAAAGGAGGCACGAAAAGTTAAAAAACAGGGCCGAAAAAAAAGGGTCCAATCAAAGGCAACACTCTGGCACAAAAAACAAGCGAAGCGCATGAAAAAAATTAAACAAGGGAACTGGAAAAGCCAGAGGCCAGGCAAAAGTCAAGTCAAGTAATCATCTAGGTATGATGGTGGTTTGCATTGGCGGGAAGAGCGCCTCGGTGGTGTGCGGGCACCAGAGGTGCCAACGGCGGTCGAATCATCAGTAAGAGTTATTGACTGTGGGGTTGGTGTTATAGGAGGCTGCTCAAGGGGCTGCTCGGGAGGTTCAAAAGTGATGTCCAGAAGGGGCAAGCTGGGGTCTTGCTGAGGAGCAGAAAGAACAGCGGGGATGGTAGGTGGCGGTGGAGCAACCGGCTTGATGGGGGTGTCCTCATCATCAGTGCTTTCGTGGTTGTCTGGCCGGTAGGATGCTGTGTCGCTGTCAGAACGGGAGGGGACGCAGAAACACTCGGAGCGCTTGACACGGTAGGAAGTATTTCTGAGCTGATTGCCGGTGAATTTCCGGATGTTGCACCACAACCCATCGACGGCTGTGACAAGATAGCGGCTTCGGCCTTTGGTTTTGTTGCGGTCACTGTGGAGATACACCAAATCACCAATAGCCACAACAGTGTCAGGGGCCTTTTTGCCTGATGGTGTCTTAGATTTCTCACTGTAGGGGTGATTGGTGGTGCGAAGATCATGTTGGTCACGAATGAGCTGCTGGTCGGTGCAGGGAATTTGGTCGTTGGTGAACTGGTCTCGTTGAAACATCATCTCACGAGCGGACAGTCCACGAGCACGGATGCGAGAATTTAGGCAAGATGTGGCCACTGCGAGAGTCAGTGGAGACACTGAGCCTCCCATGGGGTCCTGCCGCAGTAGCTCGTCCTCCAACTCACGAACAGCTTTTTCGGCAACAGGGTTCTTGTTGACGTTTTTGATGCGGCCAATCTCCACGGACAACCTGTGCTGGCGGAGTAGGTCATCATCGACGAGGGACTTGAATCCCGGAGAAGGATCTGTGCGGATGACAGCAGGAGGGCCGTCCAATGGGCAGAGCTCGATGCACTTGGTGAGAAGAGCATCACGAAGGTCAGTGTGGCGCTCGCTTTCAATGAAGCATGCTGCTGTGAAAGAGGTAACGGTTTCACGCACGACAAGGATGAGCTGACGACTACGCTTTATTACATCAGCAGCGAAGGATACCCCAACAGCATCAGGTGGGTCGGACGTAGACTGCAACTGCAAGGAAGTCGGGGCATTGCGGAGGGCTGCGCATTGGTGGCAGCTGGATGAGATCCTCTCAATGGTCTTGTCGAGGTCTAGGGCAAAGAAGAAGCGATGAACAACGCTCTTAAGTTGGTGACAAGAGGGGTGATGAAGCTGGATGTGAAGGGCGGTGAGGAGGCCATCCAGGACTTGACGTGGGACAATGATGCATTCACGCGTGGGGGCGAGAGGCTCATTGCGGCGGACGATCAGGAGATCGTCTTTAGCAATAGTTGCAACATTGAGGTAGCGCTTGACATCTTTGACGTTGGTGGCTTTCTTAGATGGACGAGTGCCCTGGCGGAGATGTGCATGTGTACGGCGTAAATCAGGGCATTCTGCTTGCAAGCTAGACCAGGCAGATCGGCTGGTGAATGGAAGCTTAGCCTTTCCAGCCACAATGTCCTGAGTAGAGATAAGCTGGACGACTGTGTCCTCTGTATGTGCCACAAACAAGCAAATCTGGCATGTTGGGTTATTGCAGGCGGGAGCATTTCGACTGGCAAAGTCAGAAGGGGTGTTCGCTGATCCTGCCAAGTGCTGGACCGTAGCTTGAAAGCGGCTGACAGTTGACAGAAAGGTAGACACGCGGGGACTGGCAGAAAACTCCCCACGACACAATTTGTCATACGCCTGGACACACGGTTTGCTGTCTGTGAGGATACATGTCTTGTGCTTCGACTGAATGATGTAGGGGCTGAAGTGCTTAGTAGCTGCGGCAATTGATAGAGCCTCTACTTCACAAGGGAGCCAGGTGGGCTGCCTCCCACGTAGTTTGGCACTGAAGAACCCTGCAAGAAATACGGAACTGTGGCGTGTAATGTACAAGGTAGCCCCAATACCGTGATTTTTCACTGCTCCATCGGTGACGATCCATAATTGGTCACTGGGGCGAGGCAGGGTAACTGTGCGGGCATTGGATATTGTGGCTTGTGCATTAGAGAAGGCTGCACGGGTTGCATCTGTCCATTGAATGCGATCGCTCGACTGGCAACCAGCCACGATGGCATCGAGTGGTGATATGATGGAGGCACAATTGGGGAGTACGCGGGCAAGAACTTTGTAGGCCCCGATGAAGGAACGTAGGCCTGCAACCCTCTCTGGGATAGAGCATGAAGCAAGAGTGGCGATGCGGTGTGGACTGGCATGAAGGGTGCCCTGTGACCAGATCCATCCAAGGATGGTGGTGGTTTGGGGGCATATCACGGTCTTTTTGGCGGAGAGACGTAGGTCACACTGATAGAGTGCGTGCAGTACTCGTCTCCAGTTGTGCAAGAGTTCACTGTATGTGTTGCCGCCACAGTAAAGGTCATCAGCGATCTTGGCAACTATGCCCTCCGTCAACAAGTCTCCAAGAACACGGCACATCAGCTCCTCCAGTGCAGTTTCAGAGCCTGGCATACCCATTGCGGACCTGGTGTATACACGTACTCCACGAAAGGGGGTTGCAACTCCGCAGTACTTCATAGAATTGCGAGCGAGGGGAATCTGGTAAAAGGCACTGGTGAGGTCGGTAGCGATGACATGGTTCCACTGTGCGATTTGACGGAGAGTGGAATTGACATCAGGCATGAGGGCTGGCTGAGGCTTACTATAGCGGCCAACTTCAGAGAAGGCTGTGACTAAGCGGAAACCTCCATTAGCCTTTTTGACAAGGAAGGAAGGGTTAAGGTACTCGACTGTTGTGCCAAGTTCTTCTGGGCGAGCAAAGACACCTTGTTTCTCAAGATCGTCGAACTTCTGCTGGAGTTCCTGTAGCTTGTCCTTGGCATACTGTGGAACACGTCCTTTGCGCTGAGGGGGCTGGACAGGGCCCATGTTGACAACAGCCTCAAAACGGCCAGCATGGCCATTGTAACCCTTAAAGTCAGGGTCAAAGACTTCATCGAACTCCTGATTGAGGGCCGAAAATGCAGCTCTGGTGTCTTTGGGCAGGATGTTGTCAGGATCAAGGGAAACTTGAGTGGAATGCAGAGATGAGGGGGAAGTGGGCTTAGATGGCTCGCTGTGAGGTACGTTTGCTTCGTCGTCAGGCTGGGGCGGAACGAAGACAGGGCAGACCTGGCAAAAGTGCTCATGGCGTTTCAGAACTTGTGGACCCATGGTTAAGTTGGGAATGCGGATCTTCCCAGCCACACTTTCAACTATGTCAGGGGGTGGCCATGATCGGGTGGAGTCTGTTGCATGAGGAACAAGAGCATCAAGGCGGGGCTCAATTGCGAAGGTGCAGTCTTGGGTTGGAATGTCCGTGGGCAGCTGTAACTCGATAAACTCTCCGGGCCAAACAGTGGTAGAGCAGGGAGGGGCACGAAGAACATGTGCACGGCGAACAAGGTGAGGTCTGGAGGCATGGACGGGGGATGAACCGTAAAGAACTGTAGTACCATCGGCGAGAGAGATCTGGCGTTTGGCGGGACGAACAGATAGGTCATTGAGCTCCATGAAGGGCATGCCACCGAGTGCATCAACATCGAGGTTCTCAATCACAAGAGCTTCGAATGTGAACACATGATCATCACGGGAGAGAGAGAGGTGTGTCTCACCGGATACTGTAAGTGGGGATGCGCCGTCTGCTTGATGGGCGGACTGAGAGCTCTCCTTGACTTTGGCCCCAATACGCTTAGCAGCGGATGCACTGATCATGTTGCCAGTCGCTCCAGTATCGATGGTTATGCGGATGGTGTGATAACCACAGAAAGTGTCTAGATATGGAGACTGTCTTGTTTGGACACGAAAGGCAGATGTGATGTCTGTGTTACGGTCTGTTGTTCTGATCTCGTCCTCATCAACACCATGCGGTTCCTCATCAGGAGTAGGATCACCCAAGATGTTGGCAATTTGACGGGCTTTAAGCATGAAGCGTCGGTCCTGTTGAGGGAGGTGGGGACACTCGCTCAAGAAGTGATCAGATTTATTACGTCCAACTTGTTTGCAGAGTGGACACGACTTTCTGGTGCGGGACGGGCGCTGTTGGCGCAGATCGGGAGTAGTGAAGGACGGGCGCAAGGGAGGGGTCCGTTGAGGAATTGCGGCACGCATGGCTTTGGCATCATCAGATGTATGAAGCTCCTCGAGGAGTGACTGAAGTGCCTGTGAGATCTCTGGTTTTATGGAAGCCAGAGTGCGGGAACGGAGCTCTGTGCCATAGCGCTGCTTCACTAACTTTGGCAGACCGGTGTGTATGAGCCTCAGCCATGTGAGGACGATAAAGTTCTCCAATGAGGGGGACAGCTCCTCGTCTTCAGGTACAGGCTGGCCATGATGAGTAATTCCACTGCCAGACTGGAGTAAATTGTCCTCCACGAATGCCATGAGGCGTTGGTACAAGTCTTCAGGGCGTTCATCGGGGCGGAGGTGGATATCAGAGAAGTCGATAAAGTGAGCACCAGTAGATTGAAATCCATAATGTAGGCGAATGGCTTGCCATATGGACTGGATCGAGGTTGAGATCTTGATAATGGTGTTACGGGAAATCACCGGGCAGTAATTGGCAATTTGCCCCAGCATAAGCTCAAGGAGGGTGACTTTCTGTTGAGCAGTCTTTCTTTTATCAGCTGGAACTGCATCAGTGTCATCTTCAAAACTGCGGAGGGGGTCAGTCTTGGTCTTCTTTCCCCACTGGCAGCCCTCCACTAAGAATGGGGCAAAGTTCGGGTCGAGTGAGAGGGTATATTGCAAGTTCTGTCGCCAGTTCTCAAAGGAGTTTACAGTCTCCACTTTACTCAAGCACCACTGTTTCGGTGCGCGGTGCGTAGATGCCATGGTGAACTCAGAAAATAAGGAATAAATGACGAACAATTCCTTCAATTGTTTGTATACAACTGTACAGTCACTCACCGTGTATGTGATACGGCTTATTGTGCGCCGAAAACTCGGGGTTTTGTAGCGGTTTTCCACACTTTCCAAGGCGAGGATCCGTTTCAGAACGCTGCCACCACGCCAGTATGGAGGGAGAGGAAACTCCTGACACACATAAACCACAACTGTAGAACAGTTCGTCAAGATAACTGAGTAACTTTAATGAGAACGTAAAATACGCAACCGTCCGTAAAATGGACAACGGTAAAGACGACCCACACGGGTCAGAGGTCACGGACGCAAGAGGGCGTAATCACAACCACTGGCGTAACCTTTAGATATGCATGCTGCTTTAGAAATGACCGTGATGTCATCATGACGTCATCGGAGCTTATAAAGCTGATCAAATAAGTCGGAACAGCTCCGTGTTCGTCCACGAACACTTAAATGTCTAGTTATTATTATTATTATTATTCTTTATCACCCAATTTTGTTTATTGCTTATCTCTTCTTAGCTTCTTCTGATCAGCTTACATGAGGTATCATATGAAAGCTTATCACCTAGGGATCATACTGGCACTGAGTTGAAAAAATTCTTAATTAATAAAGCATGTGACAGCTCATTTGAATATTTAATTAGTAAATTTTGTTCGCAGCATATCTCGAGAACGGCAAATGCTACGGAAATGATTCTTTTTGCAAAAGCTTTGTTATATCATGTAGTTGTGCATGCTGCCACGAAATTTAGTGTGACGTCATCATGACGTCATCAAAAATGCTGATTTTATTATTAGCAGCATATCTCGAGAACGGTAAGTGCTACGGTAATGATTCATTTTGTAAAAGCTTTGTTACATCATGTAGTTGTGCATGCTACCCCAAAATTTACAGTGACGTCATCATGACGTCATCAAAAAAGGTAATATTTGGTTTATAGCAGTATATCTCGAGAACGGTAAGTGCTACGGTATTGGTTCTTTTTTTAAAAGCTTTGTTAGAAACTTTAGATGCACGCTGCTTTGTAAATGACCGTGACGTCATACTCATCATGACGTCATCGGAGCTTATAAAGCTGATGAAATAAGTCGGAACAGCTCCGTGTTCGTCCACGAACACTTAAATGTCTAGTTATTATTATACTTTATCACCCAAAGTTTGTTTATTCCTAATCTTCTATAATCTTGTTCTGGTCAGCTTATATGAGGTATCATATGAAAGCTTATCAGCTGAAGTTTATTATAAGACTGAGTTTGTTAAAATTCTTAATTAATTAGGCACGTGACAGCTCATTTGCATATTTAATTAGCTTCTTTTGTTAGCAGCGTATCTTGAGAACCACAAATGCTATGAAAATAATTCTTTTTCCAAAATCTTTGTTACATCCTGTAGTTATGCATGCTGTCATGAAAATGGCCGCTACGTCATCATGACGTCACCAAAAGGCTGTTTTTGTTAGGAGCAGAACGACATATGTCATTTTATTGATTCTTTTTGCTTATATTTTCGTATCGTCTTCTGAATTAGCTTAGATGAGGTATCTTAGGAAAGCTTGTAAGCTAAGGATCATTCTGACACTGAGTTGTAAAAATTCTTCATTATATAATTAAGCACATGACAGCTCATTAAAATGTTTAATTAGTAAATTTTGTTGGCAGCGAATCTTGAAAACCACAAATGCTACGAAAATAATTCTTTTTCCAAAAGCTTTGTTATATGCTGTAGTTGTGCATGCTGCCATGCAAATGGTTGGTAGGCCTATATAAGTCATCGTGAATGTGCCAAGACTAGGTAGGCCAGGACGTGCATGGCCAGGCACAGACTGTTGGCACGGTAAGGTGAAACTATCCAAGCGCACTGGCACACAATTCATGCATAACTGAATGTAGTACCATGGTAGTACGTCGAAAGTACTATGTAAAGTCCAACGTTAGGAGATTGTGATAACAGGGCAAAAACGGTATTAGTTTAATAATTTCCAAAAGGAAATGGTATTTGAAACGTAATAAACTAATTTTTAAAATTATATTGTTTAAGCTTCAAACTCAGAAACATTAGAAAAACACATATGCCCTAATATAGTGTCATATCATACGCGTTTTCGTAACGATCGCGAAAGCGTCACATCAGAATCGCTTTATACGGATCCAGAGCCGTAAGGCTCTGTACGGATCACAGCAATAGCGCCCTCAAGCGTTACAATTACCATACAACCCATTTTCTTAATGGAAATTTTCTGGCTTGGCCGGAGCAAAACGGGCTAATTACTTTTATTTTTGAAAGAATGTTTGGAGACAGCTTATAAAACGTTTGAAATATAATCGGCTCTCAATTTCACAGCTCCAGTTACTGCTAAAATTGCTTTGTAAAAATATCAAAAACAGATTCTTATAATGTCGTGCTTCGTCGAGTTTGTTGTTTTCGTAACCACGGCTTGAGAGATTGATGAGATCGAAGCGAAGCAACAAGTAAACAACATAATAGCACAGTAACTTGGGCATTAGAGATAGTACACCAAACAGGCATCGTTTGTACTATGTACATTATAATGTAAACAAGTGTCAAGATGGGAGAAAGCCATTACATTTCCTTCTCTAGCATTATTCCATTGCAAATTTGCCTCAAAGATATTAATAGTGCCCCATTATGTGACATATTTTTTTGCCAGAGTGATACTAGTGTTAAATCTGAAATGATTACAAGAGGAGCCAAGCACAGAAACCGATTTGCTTAAATTTGGTGACTGTAGTTGCACAACTATAGGGTCATTGTATACAAGGGTTGCTTTCACAATCACTGCGCTATCCAAAAAGCATACAGACACAAAATAAATTGACACATCCACAAGCATGATCCAAGAATCAACAATTTGTATTCATTATTCAAAGAAAAATATTCCAAGGACACGAATAAATAATATAGGCTCAAGGACTCAAGATTGTAGAACAAGAAATTCATGTTCTAAATGCAACAATCCATATATGCAAGATTCAAGATTCCAGGTCAGTAACCAATGTTTTCATTGTGTGGGCTTTCTATCATCCTTAAATAAGTTATTGTCCCATGTTTGCCAGCCAAACTCCATGATTTAAACAGATGATCCAAGAATCAAGATTCATAATAATTAAATAGTACAGTGATAGGAATGGAAAGCTACAATGAAAAGGAGATCTTTGTGTTTCAATTTAATAATTTAAAGGTGTAATATACAAGATTGGTTAGAGTCACAGAACAGCACTCACACTTGAAATAATAAACACAATTGGACATCTGAGACCCAAGATAATGGCGAAAACACAACTCAATGATCTTATTCCGAGATCAAAATTGTTTTTGATCTTTGTTTTAAACATTTATGGATAAATACACATACCCTGAGAGTTAAAGGTAGTATTATACTTTGATAAGAAATCAAAACACAAATGTTCACAGATTTACGTATAACTTACAGGGTATGAGAATTGTGGTGGTAGAAACATACCGTTAAAATTGTTCCACCTGAAATGGTGTATTTATCCAGAAATAAGTAACACAACGACCGAAAATCTTGTTGATCTTTTAAAAGATCAAAAATAAAAGAGAAAAGACTTAAGAAATACTGTGGCTGTTTTTCAGTGTTTTTTCAAAAAGTGAGCAACGTTCATGTATGGGACTGAAATAGTATCTGTCTTGGTATTTTTGCCCATGAATCTGTTTTTCTTCGATAAAAACCAAAGTATGACTATGATACTACCTTGAAATGTAAATTTGCAAACATTTCTTTTAAGTATGATACCAATCCTGTGCAGTTAAGATGTCAAAGAATTTAATTTTAATTAACAGGAAAGTACACAAAAATTACACTGTTTGCATATATTTATAATGAAATGAGAGCATTTTAGTATGAACCAAATGGAAACAGAGAACATCTTTTCATGTCTCTCACTTTTAGGCAATTATAATAATCAATTATTACAGCAGTCATGATAGGGAAGGTTCCTTTTGCAAAAGTGTAATATGCTGCCACACATACATTAATAGTGCAAAAAACAACAATACGATGATATATATAAAATAATTAAAAATGCCTTGTGTACGATACTTGTACTGATAATAATGAGTGTGCATATTGATGCTCACAGTAGCTACATGTAATACTATTTTCAATGGTCATTGAGCTTCATTTATACCTTACAACTATTTCAACACCTTGGGGACTATACAGCAACGACCACTGTAGGCACATAAAGGCTATAAATCAAGCAATATGTCAAGGAATATGTGACAAAGTGTCTTGCCCGAGAACTCTCCACATACTAGCCCATGGCTGGATTCGAACCCACAATCTGTAGATTAACCACAAGATCTTGAGTACGACATGCCAGATTACAAGGCCACACCACAAGTGCTGCTGGTTAACAAACAAGCTTCAGGGTGAAGAGGAGCAGTATGGGACAAAGCTTCTTGTCCAAGGACACGAGGACCACTAGCCCATGGCTGGATTTATAATCACAATCTGTAGAATGACCACAAGACCTTGATTACGATATGCCAAACTACTGGGCTACAGAACCCCACATAAGTTTCCCAAAGTGGTTACCAAAAAAGCTCAGATACAGTGAGCTTAATCTCCACACTTTGTAATTTTTAAATTGTTAATACACTTCATAAGTTTAGCAAATTAGCAAACATTTAGCAAAGATATATGTTTTGTTGTAATTTTGCAACTGCATGTATGTTTAGCCAAGGTTAGTTTTTCTTTGTCCAAAACCATAGACAGTTAAGTAACATTTAAAGAGTGCTGCAATTTAATTTAAATAAGCTATTTAATTTTTAATTCAATCACTATTTTTTATGTAAATAGTATGGTTCAAAATAACAAAGCAGATCCATAAGTTCTACAAGAGCCCAGAAGATTATGCACAATAAACAGTTATTTTGTATGAATTTGGGGTCATGATGTCACCCCACTAGAAACACAGAAGATGGGGGTACACATGGGTTACAGTCTGCAGGTTGGTTTGGGTCATGATGTCACACCACTAGAAGCACAGAAGATGGCGTACACATGGGTTACAGTCTGCAGGTTGGGTGGGGTCATGATGTCACCCCACTAGAAGCGCAGAAGATGGTGTACACATGGGTTACAGTCTGCAGGTTGGTTGGGGTCATGATGTCACCCCACTAAAAGCACAGAAGATGGCGTTCACATGGGTTACAGTCTGCAGGTTGGGTGGGGTCATGATGTCACACCAGTAGAAGCACAGAAGACGGTGAACACATGGGTTACAGTCTGCAGGTTGGATGGGGTCATGATGTCACCCCACTAGAATCACAGAAGATGGTGTACACATGGGTTACAGTCTGCAGGTTGGCTGTGGTCATGATGTCACCCCACTAGAAGCACAGAAGACGATGTACACATGGGTTACAGTCTGCAGGTTGGGTGGGGTCGTAATGTCACTCCACTAGAAGCACAGAAGACGGTGTACACATGGGTTACAGTCTGCAGGTTGGGTGGGGTCATGATGGCATCCCACTAGAAGCACAGAAGATGGTGTACACATGGGTTACAGTCTGCAGGTTGGGTGGGGTAATGATGTCACCCCACTAGAAGCACAGTAGACGGTGTACACATGGGTTACAGTCTACAGGTTGGGTAGGGTCATGATGTCATCCCACTAGAAGCACAGAAGATGGTGTACACATGGGTTACAGTCTGCAGGTTGGGTGGGGTCATGATGATACCCCACTAGAAGCACAGAAGACGGTGTACACATGGGTTACAGTCTCCAGGTTGGGTGGGGTCATTATGTCACCCCACTAGAAGCACAGAAGACGGTGTGCACATGGGTTACAGTCTGCAGGTTGGGTGGGGTCGTAATGTCACTCCACTAGAAGCACAGAAGACGGTGTACACATGGGTTACAGTCTCCAGGTTGGGTGGGGTCATTATGTCACCCCACTAGAAGCACAGAAGATGGTGTACACATTGGTTACAGTCTGCAGGTTGGGTGGGGTCATGATGTCACCCCACTAGAAGCACAGAAGACGGTGTACACATGGGTTACAGTCTCCAGGTTGGGTGGGGTCATTATGTCACCCCACTAGAAGCACAGAAGTTGGTGTACACATGGGTTACAGTCTGCATGTTGGGTGGGTTCATGATGTCACCCCACTAGAAGCACAGAAGACGGTGTACACATGGGTTACAGTCTCCAGGTTGGGTGGGGTCGTAATGTCACTCCACTAGAAGCACAGAAGACGGTGTACACATGGGTTACAGTCTGCAGGTTGGGTGGGGTCATGATGTCATCCCACTAGAAGCACAGAAGATGGTGTACACATGGGTTACAGTCTGCTGGTTGGGTGGGGTAATGATGTCACCCCACTAGAAGCACAGAAGACGATGTACACATGGGTTACAGTCTGCAGGTTGGGTGGGGTCATTATGTCACCCCACTAGAAGCACAGAAGTTGGTGTACACATGGGTTACAGTCTGCATGTTGGGTGGGTTCATGATGTCACCCCACTAGAAGCACAGAAGACGGTGTACACATGGGTTACAGTCTCCAGGTTGGGTGGGGTCATTATGTCACCCCACTAGAAGCACAGAAGATGGTGTGCACATGGGTTACAGTCTGCAGGTTGGGTGGGGTCATGATGACATCCCACTAGAAGCACAGAAGACGGTGTGCACATGGCCTGCATGTTAAATTTGTTGCCTTGTGTGTTCAGGTTGTTAATATCACTTTACTTGAGAGAAGCAGATTTTTTTATGTGATAGAGACTCTCACTTTGGTCCTGCAATATGGTATAGATAAAAAACAAAATCATATGCCTATTATTTACAATTTCATCTTCAGTGGCCTTTCATTTTAGTTTCCAATTTGCTTACATTCTTAAAAAAAATTCTGAAGCCATCATTTTCCTTATTATTTTAATTTGTTAGCATTTTTCAAATTATTTCTGAAAACATAATATTCCTTATACTTTCTTCTGCTTGTATCTTAAGCTTTTCTATATTCAATATTCATTTTATTTCTTTCAATATTTCATACAGGTCATACATTTCTTTTTCTTGACTTCTTTATTGTTTGCAAATCCATTTTTCATAAAACATGTCAATGTTTGTTTATGATGCATTCCTAAATTCCTAGCCATATCATATTCCTTTAATTTGACTGATGAGTTCAGTTGATATTATTCTTAGTTGAACACGTTTACTGGTTCATTATTATTCTTGACCTCATCCAACTGAAATGGTTAGCAGAATTTGATCATATCTATAATACTTTAAGTTGTAAAACATTGTTGGCATAAGGCCTATTGCTACTTAAGAAAGATTCTCAATTTGTACTTGAACAGCCTCATGATAGCTATAATATGTAGGAATTACATTACACTCAACTGGTTCTATTCCTCTAATGTACACATGGTCAATCAATGTTCCCTTTTCAGTCGTAGCATCTACAACACACTGCTTGTAACCAGATTCACACATCAGCTTCGCAATACCTGAACTCTTATCATTCATAATGTCTTCATTAAAATCCCCCATTATGACACATCTGTTAGATATTTTGTGGATTTCATTCAGTAGAATTTCCATATTACACATAAAATCACGTAGGAGATAAGACGATGGTCGATAGATAACAACAACTGCTAATGACACGTTGGCAATTACATGAAATGCAATATACTCAATGTTCTGCACTGACAGCATGAGTCTACTTATAGTTCTATTTGTTTTACTATACACTGTTACACCTCCATGACACTGTTGCTGTAGCATATTAGTAATTTGACTGGAATTATCATAAGAAAGACATCTTGGTTGGTGGTAGCTTCTGTAATTATCAAGTTGAAAGTCATACTGGAATTGATCTTCAGTCCATGTTTCTGTTAAACATATGATATCTGATTTCATCATTTGATTATTACACTTCATGTCATTATAATGAGGTCTTAATCCCTGTATGTTATGCATCATAATAGTTATACCGTCAGGTGACTCGGTCATGTTCAGATCATCGTCATTAATATATGGTGGCATATTATCCAAGGCATCTGCTACTGCTTCATTACAATATATATACTTCTGGTCAAAACCTTCAATGACAAGACCTTCTAATGATGTAACACGACTCAGACTCACATAAGCTTGACCTGCAGCAAATGTACGATTAAGACATACCACAGCTTTATCCATTGTCATTCCTTGTACTTTGTGTGCTGTACATGCAAAAGACAGTTTAAGCGGAAATTGATGTCGTACACATTTATTACCGATACTTTCCTCCTGAATAGCAATAGGTACACTATCGTCATCATTTGAAGATGATGCAGTATTCTTCTTTAGTTTCATTCCGACCCTGGCATTATCAAACTTCACTTTGATACACTTTGGTTCATCAGGTTTATCATGTGACATTACTATGTGTGTTACAGTGCCAACAACACCATTCACAAGGCCATCTGATACATCTATATTCTTGCTTAACATGACTCTCGCACCAACACCAACTAACAGTGATTGTGGTAGACATCCTGATGAATGTTTCACAGGTTTTCTTTTACATGTAATATTAGCTTTTCTAGAGTTCATCTCATAATCTTTTGCTTCTATGTATATACATTCAGAACATTTGGCTTGTAGAATCATCATATTCTGTTCATCTACTTGCTTGTTAATTGGGTAAATATGAAGAGCATCATTCCATTCTTCACCTGTTTCACGTCCCTTTAACATTCTGATATCATCTTCCATCAACTTGTCCTGTTTCTTTCTCACTCTTAGTCTATTCAATGTCTCTGCAAACTTTGCATTCTCCTTCTGTCTCATTATCTCATCTAATTCAACAACCTTGAAGTTATCATTCCACAGGTCACATGATACAGTACTATGATACAAAGCTTTTGCTTTCACTGGAGGTAACTGATAGAAATCTCCCACAGCAAGTATACTAACATTACCAAAGGGATTATGATTCCTACACTGCTTGATCTGTCTTAAACGTCCATGAATGTAATACAGTAGGTTCTGACCAACCATTGAAATCTCATCTATGATCACAATTTGCAGTTGACTGAGTTGATTACGAAGTGTACTGATTTTTTCTTCACCAAGAGGTTGATAGGGTAAAGTCATATCTGTTGGGATTGATAATGCACTGTGAATAGTAGCACCATTAACATGAAATGCAGCCACACCTGTAGGAGCTGTTAATAGCACTGATATATCATCAGGGTATCTCATCATTGATCCAAGTATTCTTGTAGCTTCAAAGTCAATACATTTAACAAGTAAAGATTTACCAGTTCCTGCACCACCTGTTAGAAATACCTGAAAAGCATCGGGATTTTTACCATTAGCTTTATCCAAGCACCACTGTCTTACTTTATAGAATACATGCTTCTGTTTATCATTTAATAATCTCATCATTCTGAATGCATCTGACTTGACTATTCTTGATGAATGAGTTTCAATATCACATACTCTGTCCTCTTTCTTATCAGGCTTCAAATCTGGAATATTACATTCATCTTCACTTTCATTTATGACAGGTTGCCTTTGATCATTACATTCATCTCTATCCTGTTCAGTTTCTGGACTAATCAATGCCCATGCATCTTCCTGTGGACCAAAGTTCTCAAGGTGAAGTTCTGCATTCTCCAGTGATCCATTATCCAGCTCAAATCTAGAACGATTATTTTCCACAATAGACATAACAGACTGTACACTTCCATCTGCACTAACAAAACCATTCTCATAAAACTCCTGATAAGTTTCAAATTGTGGTGGTCTCAACTGAACATCCACACGATATGGGAGATAAAGCTGTAAAATGTTATGATAACATTTCTCTGGAGATTTTGTGACTGAAAATCTTGGATATCTTATTATAGCTGGATCTGTTCTGGTGCGCTTTTGTACATGTCCCAAATCATTCTTTAATTTATAGATTGTTGTACTTTGTTTGTTCACATTGCCTTTATATATTACCCTGTATTCTGAGCAAAATGAAGCTAGGCACATTGAATCAAATACATCTATATCTGGTCTTGCTTTATATCGGTCAACTTTACTGATCATCCAAACATTATCTTCATCACCGCCTTCATCATCCCCAACATCATCATCATCATCATCATCATTATTACATGCTTTGGTCTTAATTACACTCAATGGCAAACTCATCCGTATAGGGTTCTCACCCAGAGGTATAAACTCCACCTTTCTTGAACACTCTTGTAGTCTTAGTGAGCAACAACGATACACAGCTTCCTGAGCTGAAATCTCACGATTCTGTAGATATACACTTCCAATCTGTTTCAAACTCTGCTTAGCATCTTGATTACCCTGTTCAGCTTCATTCTGTGCATGCTTTAACATTTGGCCCATCTCACGTTCAGCTTTACTCATGTAACTTATTACATAACTGACACATGCATACACATCAGTGATGTATTGGATGTCCATGTTTGCATTCCAACATCTTAACAAATCACGATTGTAATGATTTACCCAAGCATCTTGTGGCTGTCTCTTCATCACGATATTGACCTTTTTTGTTAATACATCATTTGCTTTCTCAAAATCATCTTGTGTTATACCAATCTTAGCAAACAGACCAGCAGTAGTCATGTGTTGATTTCCCACATCATTGACTGCTGTCCATACTGACTTCAACAATTCCTTAGCATCATTTTCTTCATTAGGTGCATTCTCTGACATCTCCTCACAATTATCTTCTTCAATAGGTGCATTCTCTGATATCTCATCACAATTATCCTTCTCTAAATGCTCTGGATTAGCAATAAATGTTCTGATTGATGGTGGCCTTGGGAAATTAAATCGACATGATGTTCCTTTCTTGCGACATGATTTAGAATGCCTTTTACTATGTTGCTGAACACTGCTTACAATCTCATTCAATTCTTCATCTTCATCTTTTGATGGTAATGCACAAGTCACATATTGATCAACAAACTTTGCCACTTCAGCATCACTACCTCTACTCAGCTTTGGTGCATCTTCAATCCAAAATATACAATGTGTATGTGGGGAACCTCTCTGCTGAAATTCTACTCTATAAAAGTAATCTTTCACTTTACCAATAGGTGCTGCATCTGATAATATCACTTCTTTCAAGAAGGTATGAAAGCGTTTATCAAACATTCTTGCAACAGTAACAGGATTACTACGCAATAACAGACACTTCTCATTCCAATCCAATTCATCAATATTCCTTGAATCACCTTGTTGTCTCAGTAATGTATTGATTAGTTCTGGCCATCTCATATCAGCTGCTGAAAATGAGCAGAACCAAGTAGGTATACCGAGCTGTCTTACCATGGCTAATATATTTTTCTGACATGCTTGCCAGTAGGGTGGTGTTCCTCTGATAGGTTTTAAGAACTTGTATCCCTGATCAGATTTCAGTAAATCTCTCAACTTGTCTTTATCATTAAGCATACCTGCACTGATATTACGACCATCATTTGTTTTGCCTGTCCCTTTCCTTAGTGCAATTGAAACACTAGAAATGACTTGCTTGATTTCAGACAGATACTGGGCATAGAAGATGTACTGTGTACTCATTGCAAACCTGTTATCAACATTCATTAATCTATTGTTGAAATATCTATTAAGTGTTATTTTTGCTTGACGTATATCACTAAACACTGGCCCACCTTTGGGAAACAACTTAGGGAAGCATTTTGCTTCATTACTTTCTTCCATTAATACTCTAATTGGACTATTTCCTTCACAAGGTGCCACACAATATACATCATCAAAATACTGATCCAATACTTCTTGTCCAATATTAGCTGGCTGTAAACATGTATCTAATGGTATACCTCTTAACCTTTCCTCATCTGTTTCTACATCATTATCCTTCTCATTGTTTTCTTCAACATTCTCAGAGAGATCATTGCAAATGTCTTCCTCTTCTACTTCTTCTGACAAAGAATTATTCCAGTCTTTGTCTATGACAATATCACGATAGTATTTGTTATTCTGATTAAGGTACTCTAATGCAGCTTTGACATTTCCTTTATTTACAAACTGATACTGAATATAACCTTTGTATGACAATTTCCTCTTTAACTTCACACGAATCATCTGATCATCACTTTGAGGTCGTGGTAAAGATTCCACTGTTTTCGAGACATTTGAGGGTACACATACAACTGGTCCATGTACACCATGTTGTCCACCTTTAGGCAAAGCAATCATTTTCACAAATGGAATATTAAGTGCAACAAGATGTTCCTCTAACTTATTCAATATTGCCAACTCTTCAGGAATATCTTCTAATTGTAAGTTGTTAGAACAGGCCTCTGCTGGGATCTTATTTCCTTTTAATTTACGATGACAAGTGTGACATATCCAGAGACACGATCTGCTTGATTCTGCTAAAGTACACGAGTCTTTACAATTCTCATTGCATAAATGTAAATACCTTTCCTGGATACAATCTTTATTTTGGTATTTAATCTGATTGCATTTAATGACCTGGTTGCGAAACAGAAGTCTCATACACACAGCACAAACATACTCTGGTCCATTTGACACTTCATTTCTGAAAAGAGATGTCACATATTTCATGTCTTTCTTCTTTGCTTTCTTCAGCTCTGCTCTTCTAATGTTCATTTTCTTTATATTTTGTCTGCAACTGGCACTATGCTTGTATTTCTCTTTCATGAATTCAATGCTATTCTTCCTGAACATCTCATTATTATGATATTTCATTCTACTTGCTTTTTTTACACCAGTTTTGAAATCATAATTTTGCATGTACTTCAGTTTGCTTGCACTTTTCACATTGTTTCTGAAACCTTCATTTTTCTTATATTTACATTTGCTTGCATTCTTCACATTATTTCTGAAACCATCATTTTCCTCATATTTACATTTGCTCGCATTCTTCACATTACTTCTGAAACCATCATTTTCCTTATATTTTAATTTGCTTGCATTTTTCACATTACTTCTGAAACCATCATTTTCCTTATATTTTAATTTGCTTGCATTCTTCACATTATCTCTGAAATCATCACTTTCCTTATATTTACATTTGCTCGCATTCTTCACATTACTTCTGAAACCATCATTTTCCTTATATTTTAATTTGCTTGCATTTTTCACATTATTTCTGAAACCTTCATTTTCCGTATATTTATATTTGCTTGCTTGCTTCACATTATTTCTGAAACCATCATTTTCCTTATACTTCCTTCTGCTGCCTTCTTTCATTTCTTGTTGAAACTTAGTATTAGTTCTGTACTTTAGTTTGCTTTGATCAATTTTCTTAACCCTATATTTTTCACTCAAATTATATTTCTTTTTGGTAGCATATTTCATGGACTCCTTGACATAATCTCTGTATTTCTCATCATGTCTATATTTCATTTTATGATATTGGTTATTCTTCACTTTCTTTGCCTGTTTCAACTCATCCAAAATACTATCTTCTCGCTTCCTTTTCCCAGTTTCAGTCACATCATTTTCCATCGTAGCATTCCGTTTCTCCCTCATTCTTTCTCTCATTATTCTCCTATGCTTTTCAACATACATGGGTCTTTTTTTCTTTGGAGTATCTCTTACAGCTGATAGTTTCTTTATTACAGGTGCTTTTGTCAACAGCATGTCACATTGTTCAACTTCTTGATTACTGTGTTCACTTATTCCAGGACTTACTTGTAAATCAAATGCATCTTGTTCCGTATGATCAGATACATCATGTAACAATGCACTTACAGATAGTACAACATTATAATGTACTCTATGTTCATGATTCAGATAAATACCCATCTCAGAAATCTCAACATCCCTGTCAACATTCTTTGCAGAGAATTGATACCACTTATTATTCAATTCATCAAATGTGTATATATCAACACGTAACATGTGTGCCATTGCCATTATTTCAGTCTCTGTAGCCCATACACCACTATTAAACATTCTTTGTCTCATTACATAATCCTCAATACTCTCAAATCCATCTCTCATATAACAAGCCAATTTACTAGCATTCCTTAGCAAATGATCAACACAAGCAATTCTCAACTGTACATGATTATCTTCAATCCCTGATAACGCAAATGAAACAGCTCTGAAGAAACAATTACCATCACCTCTTATCTGCTTACAAGTTACAGGTTTGCCCATTGCTGAACATACTGCATGAGTAGAGTCATTATACCAATGTCGCATTTCTAAACCAAACCGATTGCAAAACATAGTCCTGGCTTCATTGTTCAATGGATAGAATGTCATGACACTGGGTCCAGAAACATCAACTACTTCCACATCACTGTAATCACTATGTGTACTATCATTATAATCCTGTGACTCAGACTGGCTGTTTCTACTCATATCATCTTCCTCAATGCTAACACCTTGGCTACATGTTTCATCTGTTTCTATCTCAATATCATTTCCAGGTGCACTAGAAAGATCACATTCCTCCATACCCAAGCTCACATCAATACTTTCTAATATGCCCTGCACTTCTGTACCTTCATCTGACATTTCTGGACATGCACATGTAATAGCTGTACCATCAATACAAAGAGTAACTCCAGTTAATTCATACTGTTCACTACTATGTAAATTCATGGATTCAGCTAACTTTGTGCAATACCTGTACACACCTTGCCAAGTCCTTGCTCTCATCACTATACTTGTTCCATCTTGAACCATACGTCCTTGTATACTTCTGGAATGGGAATCAAACACATAGTATATACCATCTTCAGCAATTACAGCAAAGGTATTTCCATGAAAACTCAAGAAGCATGCATGGTATTTCTGGAGAGACTGTTCAAGTGCAGCTTTCAAAGATACCATATTAAACTCAATCAAATTGTGAGAACTTTCGTCAAATGTACCTGACACAGCATCATGATATATCATACTATAATGTCTGTCAAAAACATCTAACTCAGTTGGCAATTCATTGATCAATAAGTACTCATTGTTCAGTGTTGAGCTCTGTTGTAAGAATCTATATAATTCATCACCAGTCAATAGAACATTGTCCATATCAACACGATTCCAGTGTTTTACTTCTTTCTTCTTGCTATACATCATTGAGGTTATAGAATTAGCGACACATTGCTTTCCACAACTAGCACCAAATCTTGCATCACCTTGATGAAAACTTCCCTGTGCAATAATTGTTCCATCTAATAGCATTGGATTTATCCGCTTCATCTCCTTACTCTGAGCATCTACTTCACTATTATTGCTATGAATCTTCCCACTTTGTGCCTTGCATGTCAATGACCTGCACTTCTCAGTAGTACTGCTGCTGTTATCATGTCTATTCGATTGATCATGTTTCACTCCACAAGTGTTTGGGTTTGCTTTAGATCTCTTACTATCAACATCAAAGCATTGATCTGTGTTTGACCTCTTTAAGCTTGCAAATGGTTTAGATTCTGCATTTATTCTCATGTTGCTTGCCTCTTTTACATGGACTTTATGCTTTGTCGTTTTCTTCTTTCTCATACATGTCTTCTTTATTTTGTTAGCTGTACTTACAGGATTCCTCTTATTCGACTGCTTGTCTTGTACATAGTCATCTTCCTCATCTTCACTGCTACTACCTTCAGATATCACGTCGTATAAATTATTTCCTTCTGGAATACCAAAATCATGAAACAAGCACTCAGAAAAATTTGACGTGCCACATTTACGACATATCCACATTAGTCTTGAATCTGATAAAGCTTCACAAACCTCATCTGAGAAACCCATGCAATCAATATGATACCATATACAACATTTGTCACACTGAACTTTGTGCTCCAAATTACCACATAACTTATCGCATAGCCAGCAAGTTATCTTTGCATCTTCTGAATGAATGGCAGTTTTGACTGCATCACATGCTTCTTTATTCTGAGCATCTGATTTCCTTTCATGTTCTTCAATTCCTTCACCTTTGACTTCAGCACTACCTGTGGTATTCTCTTCTTGACTTCCCATGTGTTTGCAATCATCATTACTCATATCCTCTGCTTCATTTGGGATAAATTTGTCAATATCATCAGCACCTTTTTCATCAATTTTTACCTGTGGTATGGATTCAACATCAGCTTGGATTATATCATCTCTTTCCTCTCTACTGCTTCTTCCTTCTTCCATCACTGGCTCATCTTTAACTGCTGTAATCAATTCCAGATTCAAATCATCAACTTCACATTCATTTACACTGTTCTCATATTCCTGTATCTTCTTCACGGATCTTATACCGTGCATTTCCTTTACTTCATTATTCTTTGCGTGTATTTTATTCTTTGCATTTGTGTTTTTCGTTGCTTTATATTCTTTGCTTAGTGCATCTTTTCTTCGAATGTTTGTGTCACCTTGGGGAGGTGCCAACCCCAAGGTAACGGGTGAAGGAGGTGAAATGTTGCTTTCTTGTGGAGGAGAGACATGGGAGCACACAGACACAAGGGAATGAAATGAGGTGAGGGTTGAGGGAGGTTGGGTGAAATGTACTTCAAAGCTTGGTGCATCTTTTTTAAGCTTTTCTACATTATCTTGGGGAGGTGCCAACCCCAAGGTAACGGGTGCATCTTTTATACGATTGTTTATATCACCTTGGGGAGGTGCCAACCCCAAGGTAACGGGTGCATCTTTTATACGATTGTTTATATCACCTTGGGGAGGTGCCAACCCCAAGGTAACGGGTGCATCTTTTCTACGATTGTTTATATCACCTTGGGGAGGTGCCAACCCCAAGGTAACGGGTGCATCTTTTCTTCGTTTGTTAATATCACCTTGGGGAGGTGCCAACCCCAAGGTAACGGGTGCATCTTTTCTTCGTTTGTTTATGTCACCTTGGGGAGGTGCCAACCCCAAGGCAACATGAGAAGGAGGTGAAATGTCAGATGAAGTAGGGGTGACAGGGGAACACACAGAAGGAGAGGTATGAGATGAGGAGATGGTTGAGGGAGGTTGTATGAAATGAGACTCAACATGAACAGACAAGGGAGACATACATCGTTCATCCTTCTTTGCCCGGCGGCGCCTCATCGCCTCCTTTGCAGCAAGCTTCTTCGCACGGTAGTTTGGCATCGTCTATTGACAAACAAAATAATCTTTCAAAAAGGACACACCCCAATATTTACTTATTTCAAACTATCACTGTCCATCCCAATAACAATTTTCATAATACATGTAAATCCAACAATTAAGGTGCAACTTTTGAAGAACTAAATGTCTGAATTGACAAATAAATACATATTAATCTCATAAAACACAGAAAGACTACCAAATCCAAGCCTTCAATGTTTCCATTACCAGTATTTTTTTATCCACTGGAAACTACAACACAATCTTTTATTCATTTCAAAACCATTTGAAATAGCCACAACCTCTCAAACACAATAAATGGAACAACAAAAATTGGAAGAAAAACAATAGAAAAAACGTAGAAGAAAAAAACCTCTGTTTTTAATGGCATAAAATGTCACCAGCAAGTAAACAAAACATATAAAGGGCCCTTGAAAAAACTGTCAAAACAAGACAATGTCCTGCACAAAGTCAATACTCTATTAGCTTTATTAACCTCACAGAAATTAAGTAATTCAAGAAATTAAGAAAAGAAATTATCCCAAGCATTGAAGTATTCCAAACATAAAGACAGAAATGATCAAATTTTCTCTGTTTCAAGTACGATATGGCAAAAAAGACCATATTTTTCTCATAATATTGGCTTTGTGGTCAGACTTTGTGGTCTTTTCTCTTGATTTGGATGTGCCACTGCAACATGTATGACTATGATTTGCTCTTTTCTTTACACAACTACAAATTAGCATTTGAATTTGTGGAAAAGGGTAACTGAGGACAACTGACAACATCGAACTGAATATAAGGTTCAGTTTCAAAAATCACTTCAAATTCAAAAAACACCTTTTGTATAATACCCAAAGCCAAAAAGCAATTGTAGTTCCCCTACAAATCTTGATAAATCGTGGAGGACTGTTTTATTCATCCATGGTTAAATTTATCACCAAATACTAGTAAATTATAAACAATTTTGGCTAACCTTTTATTAATACTTCCCATGTATACTAAAAATATTCCCACAATTTTTTACCATATGCAAACATTAATCATGTTCAATTCAGTTTGTCAACTCGTACACCGACCAACCAACTCATACGCAGACGACCTTGTACACCAACCAACTCTACTCTGACCATCTCAGAGTAAGGGCAAAAACCCATGAAAATCCCCTTCAAAAATTCAGAATCCAACAAATTCAGAACAAAATAACCTAAATGGAAATGAATGATGGTGTACGAGTACACGTGAGTACGAGATGCATCGCGTACAAATTACAACTCAAGTTGCAAGGAATGCAAGTTTTGAAGTTGGTTTGTGTACATACTGGACAATATTAGGCCTACATACGACTTTTTATCTAGTACTACTAGTAGTAGTAGGCCTAGTAATATTATGGCAATACTTCAGTGTCTTTTATGCCATCCATATTATTTTCAGTATTTATTTGGATAAGAAACTGTTGCTGTTTTTCACTGAAATATTGCCGAAAAAATTAATTCATTTTAGGGTTTCCAGGACCCATGAATAAATTTGCTTTAAATAACAAGTCTCATTTTGGAACAGAAGAAGCTAAATTAATACTAAAAATAATATGGGTGGCGTAAAAGACACTAACCCAATTATTAATCATGTTCATAGAAGTTTCATGAACTAGGTCTGACGGGGTTACCTCAGTTTAACATTAGTAATAGTAGGGGCCTATACTCAGGGTAGCTGGTACCCAGCTTCTACAGTAAACAAACTAACCTAAAATAATTATGACTCTTTATGGGCACCAGCTACCCCAAGTGTAATAAACTGATGTAACCCCAGTCTGACCATAGACTTCTGTTCCTACAATCATAGCTATATGGACGGTCTGACCATGGTCTGGTCTGACAAATACTAAAACTAGTGCAACTCAATATGCTAGCCATAAGCCATACACATAACTTCATAAGCAATTGCAAGACTTTAGTTACAAAAGAGGTGACGATTAAGACTCTTTTTCTCAGTAAAAACAGCGAACCAAATTGCAAAAGAGGTTCCAAAGAACATTAACAACACGGATCATTAAGTATATAAACGATAATTAAAAAATGTAGAGTTTATTCTGCATTAAAATTATAATTTCCTATAATCAAAACAAGCCCCATACCTACCGTAGAGCACAGCGTAGCTATGTGTTTCGTATACACGTACGTACACAATCACGTACACACGAGTTATTTGTACGCACGTATGGTATCCCATAATAATACATTGATAGTATCCAATTCATCATACAAATAAAGCACGCCTCCCAAAACATGAAAGCAGTACCAGACTATTTCGTTGACACGATGACGGAGGTCCGGTCAGTGACCCTGGGGCATAGCCATTTACAAACCTCAGCGCGACTCTGGCCGGCTCAGGCTCCGGCTCCATTTCGTGAATACGTTATGTGATTCTATACCTTTGGCTTTGGTTAATTGGAAGTAGATACTCTATTGTGAACAAGAAAACAGAGATTTAGCACCAATGAAAAGCCGCCACCTATATTTTCAGCGCCGCAGCAGGAGCCTGAGCCGGAGCTGAATATGGAAAAAGGGCCTACAATATGGCCGTGTCCCAATTCTCTGGCTGCGACCGCAAATAAGTCTATGGAAATGGCAGCAGTCACTGGGTAGTGGCTGTCATACGTACGTGTGTAATTTGCAGCCGGCCGCAGCCAGAGAATTGGAACACATACGGCCTGAGTGTGTAATCCACTGCCTAAACTCTTTTCATACCGTGTGGACGTTGACTGAACGAGCAGCACTACGCCCTCATGCGCCCAAGTACACACAACGTAACAGGAGGCCTAGCCTACCCGACGGAAAACACTTTTGTTACACCGTCTCCAGAGAAACATACTTGCATTTAATCAATTACGCTGAAACATTTAATTGCAAACAGACAAAAGCAAAGGTAAATGCGTCAATAAAAACGTTTCAGAAATACATTTAAAGGTATAGTATCATACTTTAATTGGTAAGAAACCAACACAGAAATGTTCACAGATTTACGTATAACTTACAGGGTATGAAGATGGTGATGGAAGAAACATACCGTTAAATTTTTCCGCCTGAAATGGTGTATTTATCCAGAAATTAGTAAACAATGACCGAAAATCTTGTTGATCTTTTAAAAGATCAAGAATAAAAGAGAAAAGACATTTTTTCACTGTTTTCTCAAAAAGTGGGCACCGTGTGGGACTAAAATTTTCATAGATGACTGTTACTGTATCTGTCTTGATATTTTCACCCATGAATCTGAATTTCTTTGACAAAAACCAAAGCATTATTATTACCTTTAAGTCAACTTTGGATTACTGATGGAAAATTGAACTATATAGGCCTACGAAAGTACGCATTTCGTCATTACTGTTGATGACACCGAATGAAAAATCTGCCATTTTTGTAAAAGCTTTATTAGACCCTGTACATGTGCGTGCTGTTGTGAAATTAACTGTGACGTCATTATGACGTCATCAAAAGGCATAATTTATGTTTGCAGCATATCTTGATAATGACAAAAGCTATGGTAATGATTCTTTTCGCAAAAGCTTTGTTAGAAACTTCAGATGCACTCTGCTTTGTGAATGACCGTGACGTCATCGTGACGTAATCGGAGCTTAAAGGGATTGCATACGTTTGGTAATTTGAGCCTACTCTTTGTTTCAAACCAATATAATTGTGTATATATACCATAAAACTAACCTGTGAAAGTTTCACTTCAAAAGGTGGTAGCGTTTTTGAGATTTTGGCGACAAACTAGAGCGGTTATTTCACGCCAGATAACAGTAAGTCAATAGCTGAGAAGCGTTACGGCCATAACGCTTCTCAGATTCGTAATTTTTGGAGATAAAAAGTGACATATTTTTCCATAACCGCGGTACTTCGAATTGAAAGTTTCTCAATATGCATTATACTATCCAAAGCAGCTGTAGTTCTCACCAAGTAAGTTTTTATTGCCATAAATTTTCAGAGTCATTACCAAACGTATGCAATGCCTTTAAAAAGCTGATCAAATAAGTCGGAACAGCTCCGTGTTCGTCCACGAACACTTAAATGTCTAGTTATTAGCTGTTCCGACATTTCTGATGTCGGAACAGGTTTTGTTTTTGTTCTGATTTTTAGCTGTTCCGACATTTCCGATGTCGGAACAGGTTTTGTTTTTCTTCTGATTTTTATTATTATTATACTTTATCACCCCAAATTTTGTTTATTCCTAATCTTTTATAATGTTTGTCTGGTCAGCTTATATGAGGTATCATATGAAAGCTTATAATCTGAAGTTAATCCTAAGACTGAGTTTGATAAATTTATTAATTAATTAGGCACGTGACAGCTCATTTGCATATTTAATTAGTCAATTTTGTTCGCAGCATATCTTGAGAACGACAAAGGCTATGAATATGATTCTTTTTGCAAAGGCTTAGTAGCATCATGTAGTTGTGCATGCTACCAAGAAATTTACCGTGACGTCATCATGACGTCATCAAAAATGCTGATTTTATTATTAGCAGCATATCTCGAGAACGGTAAGTGCTACGGTAATGATTCTTTTTGCAAAGGCTTAGTAGCAACATGTAGTTGTGCATGCTGCCAAAAAATTTACCGTGACGTCATCATGACGTCATTACAAATGCTGATTTTATTATTAGCAGCATATCTCGAGAACGGTAAGTGCTACGGTAATGATTCTTTTTGTAAAAGCTTTGTTACATCATTTAGTTGTGCATGCTGCTCCGAAATTTACAGTGACGTCATCATGACGTCATCAAAAAAGGTAATTTTTGGTTTATAGCAGTATATCTCGAGAACGGTAAGTGCTAAGGTATTGGTTCTTTTTGTAAAAGCTTTGTTAGACCCTGTATATTTGCATGCTGTTGTGAAATTAACCGTGACGTCATTATGACGTCATCAAAAGGCATAATTTATGTGCAAACAGAGAACATTGAGAATGACAAAAGCTCCATGGGAACGATTCTTTTCACAAAAGCTTTGCAAGAAACTTTAGATGAACGCTGCTTTGTAAATGACCGTGACGTCATCATGACGTCATCGAAGCTTATAAAGCTGATCAAATAAGTCGGAACAGCTCCGTGTTCGTCCACGAACACTTAAATGTCTAGTTATTAGCTGTTCCGACATTTCCGATGTCGGAACAGGTTTTGTTTTTGTTCTGATTTTTATTATTATTATTATTATTATACTTTATCACCCAAAGTTTGTTTATTCCTGATCTCTTACTTAGCTTCTTCTGATCAGCTTAGATGAGGTATCATATGAAAGCTTATAAGCTGAAGTTAATCCTAAGACTGAGTTTTTTTTAATTCTTCATTAATTAGGCACGTGACAGCTCATTTGCATATTTAATTAGTCAATTTTGTTAGCAGCGTATCTCGAGAACCACAAATGCTGTGAATATAATTCTTTTTCCAAAAGCTTAGTTACATCATGTAGTTGTGCATGCTGCCAAGAAATTTACCGTGACGTCATCATGACGTCATCAAAAATGCTGATTTTATTATTAGCAGCATATCTCAAGAACGGTAAGTGCTACAGTGATGATTCTTTTTGTAAAAGCTTTGTTACATCAAATAGTTATGCATGCTGCCCCAAAATTTACAGTGACGTCATCATGAGTCATTAAAAAAGGTTACTTTTTATTCTTTATGAATTAAGCACGTGACAGCTCATTTAAATGTTTAATTAGTCAATTTTGTTAGCAGCGTATCTCGAGAACGACTAAGGCTATGATTATGATTCTTTTTCCAAAAGCTTAGTTACATCATGTTGTTGTGCATGCTGCCAAGAAATTTACTGTGACGTCATCATGACGTCATCAAAAATGCTGATTTTATTATTAGCAGCATAACTCGAGAACGGTAAGTGCTACGGAAATGATTCTTTTTGTAAAAGCTTTGTTACATCATGTAGTTGTGCATGCTGCCCCGAAAATTACAGTGACGTCATGACTTCATCAACAAAGGTAATTTTTGGTTAGCAGTATATCTCGAGAACGGTAAGTGATACGGTAATGGTTCTTTTTGTAAAAGCTTTGTTAGACCCTGTTGATGGAAATGATTGGAAATGACAGTGACGTCATCAAGACGTCATTGGAGCTTATAAAGCTGATCAAATAAGTCGGAACAGCTCCGTGTTCGTCCACGAACACTTAAATGTCTAGTTATTATTATTATTATTATTATACTTTATCACCCAAAGTTTGTTTATTCCTGATCTCTTACTTAGCTTCTTCTGATCAGCTTAAATGAGGTATCATATGAAAGCTTATAAGCTGAAGTTAATCCTAAGACTGAGTTTGTTAAAATTCTTAATTAATTATGCACGTGTCAGCTCATTTGCATATTTAATTAGTCAATTTTGTTAGCAGCGTATCTCGAGAACTACAAATGCTATGAAAATAATTATTTTTCGAAAAGCTTTGTTACATCATGTAGTTGTGCATGCTGCCAAGAAATTTACAGTGACGTCATCATGACGTCATCAAAAATGCTGATTTCTATTATTAGCAGCATATCTGGAGAACGGTAAGTGCTACGGTAATGATTCTTTTTGTAAAAGCTTTATTACATCATGTAGTTGTGCATGCTGCCCTGAAATTTACAGTGACGTCATCATGAAGTCATCAAAAAAGGTAATTTTTAATTCTTTAATAATTAAGCACGTGACAGCTCATTTAAATTTTTAATTAGTCAATTTTGTTAGCAGCGTATCTCGAGAACGACAAAGGCTATGAATATGATTCTTTTTGGAAAGGCTTAGTTACATCATGAAGTTGTGCATGCTGCCCCGAAATTTACAGTGACGTCATCATGATGTCATCAAATAAGGTAATTTTTGGGTAATAGCATTATATCTCGAGAACGGTAAGTGCTACGGTATTGGTTCTTTTTGTTAAAGCTTTGTTAGACCCTGTAGATTTGCATGCTGTTGTAAAATTGACTGTGACGTCATTATGACGTCATCAAAAGGCATAATTTATGTTTGCAGCATATCTTGAGAATGGCAAAAGCTATGGTAATGATTCTTTTTACAAAAGCTTTGTTAGAAACTTTAGATGCACGCTGCTTTGTAAATGACCGTGACGTCATCATGACGTCATCGGAGCTTATAAAGTTGATCAAATAAGTCGGAACAGCTCCGTGTTCGTCCACGAACACTTAAATGTCTAGTTAGCTGTTCCGACATTTCTGATGTCGGAACAGGTTTTGTTTTTGTTCTGATTTTTATTATTAGCTGTTCCGACATTTCTGATGTCGGAACAGGTTTTGTTTTTGTTCTGATTTTTATTATTATTATTATTATTATTATTATTATTATACTTTATCACCCAAAGTTTGTTTATTCCTAATCTTCTATAATCTTGTTCTGGTCAGCTTATATGAGGTATCATATGAAAGCTTATCAGCTGAAGTTTATTATAAGACTGAGTTTGTTAAAATTCTTAATTAATTAGGCACGTGACAGCTCATTTGCATATTTAATTAGTCAATTTTGTTAGCAGCATATCTTGAGAACGACAAAAGCTATGAATATGATTCTTTTTGCAAAGGCTTAGTAGCATCATGTAGTTGTGCATGCTACCAAGAAATTTACCGTGACGTCATCATGACGTCATCAAAAATGCTGATTTTATTATAAGCAGCATATCTCGAGAACGGTAAGTGCTACGGTAATGATTCTTTTTGTAAAAGCTTTGTTACATCATGTAGTTCTGCATGCTGCCCCGAAATTTACAGTGACGTCATCATGACGTCATCAAAAAGGTAATTTTTGGTTTATAGTAGTATATCTCGAGAACGGTAAGTGCTACGGTATTGGTTCTTTTTTTTAAAGCTTTGTTAGAACCTGTAGATTTGCATGCTGTTGTGAAATTAACTCTGACGTCAATATGACGTCATCAAAAGGCATAATTTATGTTTGCAGCATATCTTGAGAATGACAAAAGCTATGGTAATGATTCTTTTCACAAAAGCTTTGTTAGAAACTTAAGATGCACGCTGCTTTGTAAATGACCGTGACGTCATCATGACGTCATCGGAGCTTATAAAGCTGATCAAATAAGTCGGAACAGCTCTGTGTTCGTCCACGAACACTTAAATGTCTAGTTATTATTATTAGCTGTTCCGACATTTCTGATGTCGGAACAGGTTTTGTTTTTGTTCTGATTTTTATTATTATTATTATTATTAGCTGTTCCGACATTTCTGATGTCGGAACAGGTTTTGTTTTTGTTCTGATTTTTATTATTATTATTATTATTATTATTATACTTTATCACCCAAAGTTTGTTTATTCCTAATCTTCTATAATCTTGTTCTGGTCAGCTTATATGAGGTATCATATGAAAGCTTATCAGCTGAAGTTTATTATAAGACTGAGTTTGTTAAAATTCTTAATTAATTAGGCACGTGACAGCTCATTTGCATATTTAATTAGTCAATTTTGTTAGCAGCATATCTTGAGAACGACAAAAGCTATGAATATGATTCTTTTTGCAAAGGCTTAGTAGCATCATGTAGTTGTGCATGCTACCAAGAAATTTACCGTGACGTCATCATGACGTCATCAAAAATGCTGATTTTATTATTAGCAGCATATCTCGAGAACAGTAAGTGCTACGGTCATGATTCTTTTTGTAAAAGCTTTGTTACATCATGTAGTTGTGCATGCTGCCCCGAAATTTACAGTGACGTCATCATGACGTCATCAAAAAAGGTAATTTTTGGTTTATAGCAGTATATCCCGAGAACGGTAAGTGCTACGGTATTGGTTTTTTTTGTAAAAGCTTTGTTAGACCCTGTAGATTTGCATGCTGTTGTGAAATTTACTTGTGACGTCATTATGACGTCATCAAAAGACATAATTTATGTTTGCAGCATATCTTGAGAATGACAAAAGCTATGGTAATGATTCTTTTCACAAAAGCTTTGTTAGAAACTTTAGATGCACGCTGCTTTGTAAATGACCATGACGTCATGATGACGTCATCGGAGCTTATAAAGCTGATCAAATAAGTCGGAACAGCTCCGTGTTCGTCCACGAACACTTAAATGTCTAGTTATTATTATACTTTATCACCCAAAGTTTGTTTATTCCTAATCTTCTATAATCTTGTTCTGGTCAGCTTATATGAGGTATCATATGAAAGCTTATCAGCTGAAGTTTATTATAAGACTGAGTTTGTTAAAATTCTTAATTAATTAGGCACGTGACAGCTCATTTGCATATTTAATTAGTCAATTTTGTTAGCAGCATATCTTGAGAACGACAAAAGCTATGAATATGATTCTTTTTGCAAAGGCTTAGTAGCATCATGTAGTTGTGCATGCTACCAAGAAATTTACCGTGACGTCATCATGACGTCATCAAAAATGCTGATTTTATTATTAGCAGCATATCTCGAGAACAGTAAGTGCTACGGTCATGATTCTTTTTGTAAAAGCTTTGTTACATCATGTAGTTGTGCATGCTGCCCCGAAATTTACAGTGACGTCATCATGACGTCATCAAAAAAGGTAATTTTTGGTTTATAGCAGTATATCCCGAGAACGGTAAGTGCTACGGTATTGGTTTTTTTTGTAAAAGCTTTGTTAGACCCTGTAGATTTGCATGCTGTTGTGAAATTTACTTGTGACGTCATTATGACGTCATCAAAAGACATAATTTATGTTTGCAGCATATCTTGAGAATGACAAAAGCTATGGTAATGATTCTTTTCACAAAAGCTTTGTTAGAAACTTTAGATGCACGCTGCTTTGTAAATGACCATGACGTCATGATGACGTCATCGGAGCTTATAAAGCTGATCAAATAAGTCGGAACAGCTCCGTGTTCGTCCACGAACACTTAAATGTCTAGTTATTATTATTATTATACTTTATCACCCAAAGTTTGTTTATTCCTAATCTTCTATAATCTTGTTCTGGTCAGCTTATATGAGGTATCATATGAAAGCTTATCAGCTGAAGTTTATTATAAGACTGAGTTTGTTAAAATTCTTAATTAATTAGGCACGTGACAGCTCATTTGCATATTTAATTAGTCAATTTTGTTAGCAGCATATCTTGAGAACGACAAAAGCTATGAATATGATTCTTTTTGCAAAGGCTTAGTAGCATCATGTAGTTGTGCATGCTACCAAGAAATTTACCGTGACGTCATCATGACGTCATCAAAAATGCTGATTTTATTATAAGCAGCATATCTCGAGAACGGTAAGTGCTACGGTAATGATTCTTTTTGTAAAAGCTTTGTTACATCATGTAGTTCTGCATGCTGCCCCGAAATTTACAGTGACGTCATCATGACGTCATCAAAAAGGTAATTTTTGGTTTATAGTAGTATATCTCGAGAACGGTAAGTGCTACGGTATTGGTTCTTTTTTTTAAAGCTTTGTTAGAACCTGTAGATTTGCATGCTGTTGTGAAATTAACTCTGACGTCAATATGACGTCATCAAAAGGCATAATTTATGTTTGCAGCATATCTTGAGAATGACAAAAGCTATGGTAATGATTCTTTTCACAAAAGCTTTGTTAGAAACTTAAGATGCACGCTGCTTTGTAAATGACCGTGACGTCATCATGACGTCATCGGAGCTTATAAAGCTGATCAAATAAGTCGGAACAGCTCTGTGTTCGTCCACGAACACTTAAATGTCTAGTTATTATTATTATTATTATTATTATACTTTATCACCCAAAGTTTGTTTATTCCTAATCTTCTATAATCTTGTTCTGGTCAGCTTATATGAGGTATCATATGAAAGCTTATCAGCTGAAGTTTATTATAAGACTGAGTTTGTTAAAATTCTTAATTAATTAGGCACGTGACAGCTCATTTGCATATTTAATTAGTCAATTTTGTTAGCAGCATATCTTTAGAACGACAAAAGCTATGAATATGATTCTTTTTGCAAAGGCTTAGTAGCATCATGTAGTTGTGCATGCTACCAAGAAATTTACCGTGACGTCATCATGACGTCATCAAAAATGCTGATTTTATTATTAGCAGCATATCTCGAGAACGGTAAGTGCTACGGTCATGATTCTTTTTGTAAAAGCTTTGTTACATCATGTAGTTGTGCATGCTGCCCCGAAATTTACAGTGACGTCATCATGACGTCATCAAAAAAGGTAATTTTTGGTTTATAGCAGTATATCCCGAGAACGGTAAGTGCTACGGTATTGGTTTTTTTTGTAAAAGCTTTGTTAGACCCTGTAGATTTGCATGCTGTTGTGAAATTTACTTGTGACGTCATTATGACGTCATCAAAAGACATAATTTATGTTTGCAGCATATCTTGAGAATGACAAAAGCTATGGTAATGATTCTTTTCACAAAAGCTTTGTTAGAAACTTTAGATGCACGCTGCTTTGTAAATGACCATGACGTCATGATGACGTCATCGGAGCTTATAAAGCTGATCAAATAAGTCGGAACAGCTCCGTGTTCGTCCACGAACACTTAAATGTCTAGTTATTATTATTATTATTATTATTATTATTATTATTATACTTTATCACCCAAAGTTTGTTTATTCCTGATCTCTTACTTAGCTTCTTCTGATCAGCTTATTTGAGGTATCATATGAAAGCTTAAAAGCTGAAGTTAATCCTAAGACTGAGTTTGTTAAAATTCTTAATTAATTATGCACGTGACAGCTCATTTGCATATTTAATTAGTACATTTTGTTAGCAGCGTATCTCAAGAACTACAAGTGCTATAAAAATAATTCTTTTTCCAAAAGCTTTGTTACATCATGTAGTTATGCATGCTGCCAAGAAATTAACAGTGACGTCATCATGACGTCATCAAAAATGCTGATTTTTATTAGAAGCAGCATATCTCGAGAACGGTAAGTGCTAAGGCATTGATTCTTTTTATAAAAGCTTTGTTACATCATGTAGTTGTGCATGCTGTCCCAAAATTTACAGTGACGTCATCATGAAGTCATCAAAAAAGGTAATTTTTAATTCTTTAATAATTAAGCACGTGACAGCTCATTCAAATTTTTAATTAGTCAATTTTGTTAGCAGCATATCTCGAGAACGACAAAGGCTATGAATATGATTCTTTTTGCAAAGGCTTAGTAGCATAATGTAGTTGTGCATGCTGCCAAGAAATTTACCGTGACGTCATCATGACGTCATCAAAAATGATGATTTTTTGTTTATAGCATCATATCTCGAGAACGGTAAGTGCTACGGTAATGATTCTTTTTGTAAAAGCTTTTTTACATCATGTAGTTGTGCATGCTGCCCCTAAATTTACAGTGACGTCATCATGACGTCATCAAAAAAGGTAATTTTTGGTTTATAGCAGTATATATCGAGAACGGTAAGTGCTACGGTATTGGTTCTTTTTGTAAAAGCTTTGTTAGACCCTGTAGATTAGCATGCTGTTTTGAAATTAACTGTGACGTCATTATGACGTCATCAAAAGGCATTATTTATGTTTGCAGCATACCTTGAGAATGACAAAATCTATGATTCTTTTCACAAAAGCTTTGTTCGAAACTTAATGCATGACACACACGCTGCTTTGTAAATGAAATAAGGTCGTATACGTATAAGCATTTCCAGCCTCAGCAAGTGTTAGGATGTCGCACACCAATATTGTTTTATAGATGTACTGGTAGCTGTGACTTTGTTGCAGCTGCCGTATGAGAATTCCAGGAAGGCGATACATCACGTACGATGGTTTTAGCCATACACGATGGTAAAATCTTTGGCAAAACTTTAACAATTACTGAATTAGGAAAATCCGTCTGTTGAAACCATAATTAGGCTTTTCAGAATGATTCACAAAATGTTTTTTGAGGTTACGAAATGTTTGCGACTTGACAAAATGTTTTCGGGTTGACGTAATGTTTGCGAGTTGACGTAATGTTTGCGAGTTGAGGCAATTGTTTTAGAGTTGACGCAATGTTTGCGAGTTGAGGCAATGTTTTCGAGTTGACATAATATGTTTGCGAGTTGGCGCAATGTTTTAGAGTTGACGTTATGTTTGCGAGCTGATCGAGGCAATGTTTAGGAGTTGACGAAATGTTTGCGAGTTGACAAAATGTTTTCGGGTAGACGCAATGTTTTAGAGTTGACGTAATGTTTTCGAGTTGACGTAATGTTTGCGAGTTTGCGCAATGTGTTAGAGTTGACGTAATGTTTATGAGTTGAGGCAATGTTTTCGAGTTGACAAACTGTTTGCTACTTCACAAAATGTTTTCGGGTTGACGCAATGTTTGTGAGTTTACGGAATGTTTTCGAGTTGACGTTATGTTTGCGAGTTGGCGCAATGTTTTAGAGTTGACGCAATGTTTGCGAGTTGAGGCAATGTTTTCGAGTTGGCGCAATGTTTGCGAGTTGGCGCAATGTTTTCGAGTTGACGTAATGTTTGCGAGTTTGCGCAATGTGTTAGAGTTGACATAATGTTTGCGAGTTGAGGCAATGTTTTCGAGTTGACGAAATGTTTGCTACTTGACAAAAAGTTTTCGGGTTGACGCAATGTTTGTGAGTTTACGTAATGTTTGCGAGTTGGCGCAATGTTTTCGAGTTGGCGCAATTAATGTTTGCGAGTTGACGTAATGTTTGCGATTTGAGGCAATGTTTTAGAGTTGACGTAATGTTTGCGAGTTGACACAATAGTAAAGGCAAGCATGGGCACCAAAAAGTGCCCAAAATGCTATGTAAGAGGTAGGCCAGCAAGTACATGACCGGGCACTGTTAATTGCCACGGTAACAATTTAGGTACGTGTGTATACAAGGGCATACAGACTAGTAGGATATTTCAATATATATTGAAAGTACTGTAAAGTCTCCATTATTTTGCGTGTGGAGGTTGTGTTATCAGGCTTAGTTTCATTACCCCAGTTTCATATACTTGTAAATTTTGAGAGCGACAAGTGCTACGAACTTGATTCTTTTATCTGTTATATCATGTAGTTGTGTATGCTGCCACGAAAATGACTGTGCCATCATTACGATATGTCATTGTCTTCGGAATTTGGGTTTCCTATTTAAAGATACGTGATTGGAAGATTTTTTTTCTATGGTTAATACTAAAATGTCCGTGAATTACTTGAATAAAAATCATTTGTCGGAGAATGTGACATTGAGACTGAAGTCACTGATAGAATTGCTACGTGAAACATCAAAAACTAAAATACACCATACAGCCCTTATTACCTCAAAACAAAATAATAATCTTCCGCTTTGGTCTCGTGACCATGGCTTGCGATATGAAAGTAGATCGTGGTCGATCGGCAGCAAACCAATAGCGCCACCAAGCATTTTAACGTTATGAAAAAAGCTGAATTTTTTGTTTGCAGTATATCTCGAGAACGACAAATGCTATGGTAATGATTCTTTTTGCAAAAGTTCTGTTAGATCCTGAAGATGTGCATGCGGCAGTGAAAATAAATGTGATGTCACCATGACGTCATAAAAAGCTGAATTTTATTCCGTATCGTTAAGAATGTCTGATTGTCAGGAAACTTGGTATATGTGATGTCTGTGCTATATACTCCAATAATGTTTTAGTAATGATTTAAAATTTAGAATTAATATATTTTTGGTAAATTTTTTAGAATTGTCGAGATATGCTGGTAAATTTTACATCATGTAGTTGTGCATGCTGCCAAGAAATTTACCGTGACGTCATCATGACGTCATCAAAAATGCTGATTTAATTATTAGCAGCACATCTCGAGAACGTTAAGTGCTACGGTAATGATTCTTTGTGTAAAAGCTTCGTTTCATCATGTAGTTGTGCATGCTGCCCCGAAATTTACAGTGACGTCATCATGAAGTCATCAAAAAGTAATGTTTAATTCTTTAATATTTAAACACGTGACAGCTCATTTAAATGTTAAATTAGTCAATTTTGTTAGCAGCGTATCTCGAGAACGACAAAGGCTATGAATATGATCCTTTTTGCAAAAGCTTAGTTACATCATGTAGTTGTGCTTGTTGCCAAGAAATTTACCATGACGTCATCATGACGTCATTAAAAAAAGGTAATTTTTGGTTAGCAGTATATCTCGAGAACGGTAAGTGATACGGTAATGGTTCTTTTTGTAAAAGCTTTGTAAGACCCTGTAGATGTGCATGCTGTTGTGAAATGAAACTGACGTCATTATGACGTCAAAAAGGCATAATTTATGTTTGCAGCATATCTTGAGAATGAAAAAAGCTATGGTAATGATTCTTTTCACAAAAGCTTTGTAAGAAACTTTAGATGCATGCTGCTTTGTAAATGACCGTGACGTCATCATGACGTCATCGGAGCTTATAAAGCTGATCAAATAAGTCGGAACAGCTCCGTGTTCGTCCACGAACACTTAAATGTCTAGATATTATTATACTTTATCACCCAAAGTTTGTTTATTCCTAATCTTCTATAATCTTGTTCTGGTCAGCTTATATGAGGTATCATATGAAAGCTTATAAGCTGAAGTTTATTAAAAGACTGAGTTTGTTAAAATTCTTAATTAATTAGGCACGTGACAGCTCATTTGCATATTTAATTAGTCAATTTTGTTAGCAGCATATCTTGAGAACGACAAAGGCTATGAATATGATTCTTTTTGCAAAGGCTTAGTAGCATCATGTAGTTGTGCATGCTGCCAAGAAATTTACCGTGACGTCATCATGACGTCATCAAAAATGCTGATTTTATTCTTAGCAGCATATCTCGAGAACGGTAAGTGCTACGGTAATGATTCTTTTTGTAAAAGCTTTGTTACATCATGTAGTTGTGCATGCTGCCCCGAAATTTACAGTGACGTCATCATGACGTCATCAAAAAAGGTAATTTTTGGTTTATAGCAGTATATCTCGAGAACGGTAAGTGCTACGGTATTGGTTCTTTTTGTAAAAGCTTTGTTAGACCCTGTAGATTTGCATGCTGTTGTGAAATTTACTGTGACGTCATTATGACGTCATCAAAAGGCATAATTTATGTTTGCAGCATATCTTGAGAATGACAAAAGCTATGGTAATGATTCTTTTCACAAAAGCTTTGTTAGAAACTTTAGATGCACGCTGCTTTGTAAATGACCGTGACGTCATGATGACGTCATCGGAGCTTACAAAGCTTTTCAAATAAGTCGGAACAGCTCCGTGTTCGTCCACGAACACTTAAATGTCTAGTTAGCTGTTCCGACATTTCTGATGTCGGAACAGGTTTTGTTTTTGTTCTGATTTTTATTATTATTATTATTATTATTATTATTATTATTATACTTTATCACCCAAAGTTTGTTTATTCCTGATCTCTTACTTAGCTTCTTCTGATCAGCTTAAATGAGGTATCTTATGAAAGCTTATAAGCTGAAGTTAATCCTAAGACTGAGTTTGTTAAAATTCTTAATTAATTATTCACGTGACAGCTCATTTGCATATTTAATTAGTCAATTTTGTTAGCAGCGTATCTCAAGAACTACAAATGCTATGGAAATGATTCTTTTTCCAAAAGCTTCGTTATATCGTGTAGTTGTGCATGCTGCCAAGAAATTTACAGTGACGTCATCATGACGTCATTAAAAATGCTGATTTTTATTATTAGCAGCATATCTCGAGAACGGTAAGTGCTACGGCAATGATTCTTTTTGTAAAAGCTTTGTTACATCATGTAGTTGTGCATGCTGCCCCAAAATTTACAGTGACGTCATCATGAAGTCATCAAAAAAGGTAATTTTTAATTCTTTAATAATTCAGCACGTGACAGCTCATTCAAATTTTTAATTAGTCAATTTTGTTAGCGGTGTATCTCGAGAACGACAAAGGCTATGAATATGATTCTTTTTGCAAAAGCTTAGTTACATCATGTAGTTGTGCATGCTGCCAAGAAATTTACCGTGACGTCATCATGACGTCATTAAAAAAAGGTAATTTTTGGTTAGCAGTATATCTCGAGAACGGTAAGTGATACGGTAACGGGTTCTTTTTGTAAAAGCTTTGAAAGACCCTGGAGATGTGCATGCTGTTGTGAAATTAACTGGACATCATTATGACGTCATCAAAAGGCATAATAAATGTTTGCAGGATATCTTGAGAATGACAAAAGCTATGGTAATGATTCTTTTCGCAAAATCTTTGTTATAGCCTTTAGAAGCACGCTGCTTTGTTAATGACCATGACGTCATCATGACGTCATCGGAGCTTATAAAGCTGATCAAATAAGTCGGAACAGCTCCGTGTTCGTCCACGAACACTTAAATGTCTAGTTATTATTATTATTATTATTATTATTATACTTTATCACCCAAAGTTTGTTTATTCCTAATCTTCTATAATCTTGTTCTGGTCAGCTTATATGAGGTTTCATATGAAAGCTTATAAGCTGAAGTTTATTCTAAGACTGAGTTTGTTAAAATTCTTAATTAATTAGGCACGTGACAGCTCATTTGCATATTTAATTAGTCAATTTTGTTAGCAGCATATCTTGAGAACGACAAAGGCTATGAATATGATTCTTTTTGCAAAGGCTTAGTAGCATCATGTAGTTGTGCATGCTGCCAATAAATTCACCGTGACGTCATCATGACGTCATAAAAAATGCTGATTTTATTATTAGCAGCATATCTCGAGAACGGTAAGTGCTACGGTAATGATTCTTTTTGTAAAAGCTTTGTTACATCATGTAGTTGTGCATGCTGCCCCGAAATTTACAGTGACGTCATCATGACGTCATCAAAAAATGTAATTTTTGTTTTATAGCATTATATCTCGAGAACGGTAAGTGCTACGGTATTGGTTCTTTTTTTTTTAAAGCTTTGTTAGACCCTGTAGATTTGCATGCTGTTGTGAAATTAACTGTGACGTCATTATGACGTCATCAAAAGGCATAATTTATGTTTGCAGCATATCTTGAGAATGGCAAAAGCTATGGTAATGACTCTTTTCACAAAAGCTTTGCTAGAAACTTAAGATTCACGCTGCTTTGTAAATGACCGTGACGTCATCATGACGTCATCCGAGCTTATAAAGTTGATCAAATAAGTCGGAACAGCTCCGTGTTCGTCCACGAACACTTAAATGTCTAGTTATTATTATACTTTATCACCCCAAATTTTGTTTATTCCTAATCTTTTATAATGTTTGTCTGGTCAGCTTATATGAGGTATCATATGAAAGCTTATAATCTGAAGTTAATCCTAAGACTGAGTTTGATAAATTTATTAATTAATTAGGCACGTGACAGCTCATTTGCATATTTAATTAGTCAATTTTGTTCGCAGCATATCTTGAGAACGACAAAGGCTATGAATATGATTCTTTTTGCAAAGGCTTAGTAGCATCATGTAGTTGTGCATGCTACCAAGAAATTTACCGTGACGTCATCATGACGTCATCAAAAATGCTGATTTTATTATTAGCAGCATATCTCGAGAACGGTAAGTGCTACGGTAATGATTCTTTTTGCAAAGGCTTAGTAGCAACATGTAGTTGTGCATGCTGCCAAAAAATTTACCGTGACGTCATCATGACGTCATTACAAATGCTGATTTTATTATTAGCAGCATATCTCGAGAACGGTAAGTGCTACGGTAATGATTCTTTTTGTAAAAGCTTTGTTACATCATTTAGTTGTGCATGCTGCTCCGAAATTTACAGTGACGTCATCATGACGTCATCAAAAAAGGTAATTTTTGGTTTATAGCAGTATATCTCGAGAACGGTAAGTGCTAAGGTATTGGTTCTTTTTGTAAAAGCTTTGTTAGACCCTGTATATTTGCATGCTGTTGTGAAATTAACCGTGACGTCATTATGACGTCATCAAAAGGCATAATTTATGTGCAAACAGAGAACATTGAGAATGACAAAAGCTCCATGGGAACGATTCTTTTCACAAAAGCTTTGCAAGAAACTTTAGATGAACGCTGCTTTGTAAATGACCGTGACGTCATCATGACGTCATCGAAGCTTATAAAGCTGATCAAATAAGTCGGAACAGCTCCGTGTTCGTCCACGAACACTTAAATGTCTAGTTATTATTATTAGCTGTTCCGACATTTCTGATGTCGGAACAGGTTTTGTTTTTCTTCTGATTTTTAGCTGTTCCGACATTTCTGATGTCGGAACAGGTTTTGTTTTTGTTCTGATTTTTATTATTATTATTATTATACTTTATCACCCAAAGTTTGTTTATTCATGATCTCTTACTTAGCTTCTTCTGATCAGCTTATATGAGGTATCATATGAAAGCTTATAAGCTGAAGTTAATCCTAAGACTGAGTTTGTTAAAATTCTTAATTAATAATGCACGTGACAGCTCATTTGCATATTTAATTAGTCAATTTTGTTAGCAGCGTATCTCAAGAACTACAAATGCTATGAAAATAATTCTTTTTCCAAAAGCTTTGTTACATCATGTAGTTGTGCATGCTGCCAAGAAATTTACAGTGACGTCATCATGACGTCATCAAAAGGCAGTTTTTGTTAGGAGCAGAACGGCATATGTCATGGTAATGATTATTTTTGCTTATATTTTCTTATCGTCTTCTGATCAGCTTAGATGAGGTATCTTAGGAAAGCTTGTAAGCTAAGGATCATTCTGACACAGTTGTAAAAATTCTTAGCACATGACAGCTCATTAAAATGTTTAATTAGTAAATTTTGTTTGCGGCGAATCTTGAAAACAACAAATGCTACGAAAATAATTCTTTTTCCAAAAGCTTTGTTATATGCTGTTGTTGTGCATGCTGCCATGAAAATGGTTGGTAGGCCTATTATAAGTCATCGTGAATGTGCCAAGACTAGGTAGGCCAGGACGTGCATGGCCAGGCACAGACTGTTGGCACGGTAATTCTTTACGAGCGCACTGGCACAAATTCATGCTTAATGTAGTACCATGGTAGTACGTTGAAAGTACTAATGTAAAGTCCATCGTCAGGAGATTGTGATAACAGGGCAAAAACGGTATTAGTTTCATAATTTTCAAAAGAAAATGGTATTTGAAACGTCATAAACTAATTTTTAAAATATATTGTTTAAGCTTCAGACTCAGAAACATTAGAAAAACACACATTTCATTAGTGTCATACGCGTTTTCGTAACGATCGCGAAAGCGCCACATCTAAAATCGCTTTATACGTATCCAGCATTTACGGCTCTGTACGGATCACAGCAATAGCGCCCTCAAGCGTTACAATTACCATACAATCCATTTTCTTAAGGGAACATTTTCTGGCTTGGCCGCGCCGGAGCAAATCGGGCTAATTACTTTCATTTTTGAAAGAATGCTTGGAGACAGCTTATAAAGCGTTTGAAATATAATCGGCTCTCAATTTCATAGCTCCAGTTACTGCTAAAATTGCTTTGTAAAAATATCAAAAATAGATTCTTATAATGACGTGCTTCGTCCGAGTTCGTTATGTTTTCGTAACCACGGCTTGAGAGATTGATGAGATCGAAGCAACAAGTAAACAACATAATAGCACAGTAACTTGGGCATTAGAGTTAGTACACCAAACTGGCAACTTTTGTACTATGTACATTATAATGTAAACAAGTGTCAAGATGGGAGAAAGCCATTACATTTCCTTCTCTAGCATTATTCCATTGCAAATTTGCCTCAAAGATATTAATAGTGCCCCATTATGTGACATATTTTTTTGCCAGAGTGATACACTAGTGTTAAGTGTTAAATCTGAAATGATTACAAGAGGAGCCAAGCACATAAACCGATTTGCTTGAATTTGGTGACTGTAGTTGCACAACTATAGGGTCATTGTATACAAGGATTGCTTTCACAATTACTACGCTATATCCAAAAAGCATACAGACATAAAATAAATTGACACATCCACAAGCATGATCCAAGGATCAACAATTTGTATTCATTATTCAAAGAAGAGGATTCCAAGGACAAGAATAAATAATATAGGCTTAAAGACTCAAGATTGTAGATCAAGAAATTCATGTTCTAAATGCAACATTCCTTATGCAAGATTCAAGATTCCAGGTCAGTAACCGCAATACTTTCACTGTGTGGGCTTTCTATCACCCTTAAATAAGTTATTGTTCCATGTTTGCCAGCCAAACTACATGATTTAAACAGATGATCCAAGAAACAAGATTCATAATAATTAAATAGTACAGTGATAGGAATTGAAAGCTACAATTAAAAGGAGGTCTTTGTGTTTCAATTTAATAATTTAAAGGTGTAATATACATGATTGGTTCGAGTCACAGAACAGCACTCACACTTAGTGTGATTTAGCATGTACATGAAATAATAAACACAATTGGACATCTGAGACCCGAGATAATGGCGAAAACACAACTAAATGATCTCAAAATTGTTTTTGGTCTTTGTTTTACAAATTTCTGGATAAATACACATACCCTGAAAGTTAAAGGTAGTATCATACTTTGGTAAGAAACCAAAACACAAATGTTCACAGATGTACGTATAACTTACAGGGTATGAGGATGGTGGTGGTAGAAACATACCGTTAAAATTGTTCCACCTGAAATGGTGTATTTATCCAGAAATTAGTAACACAACGATCAAAAATCTTTTTGATCTTTTAAAAGATCAAAAATAAAAGAGAAAAGACTTAAGAAATACTGTGGCTGTTTTTCAGTGTTTTCTCAAAAAGTGAGCAACGTACATGTATGGGACTGAAATAGTTCCACTGATGACTGTTACTGTATCTGTCTTGGTATTTTTGCCCATGAATCTGTTTTTCTTCGATAAAAACCAAAGTATGACTATGATACTACCTTTAAATGTAAATTTGCAAACATTTCTTTTGGGTATGATACCAATCCTGTACAGTTTAGATGTCAAAGAATTTAATTTTAATTAACAGGAAAGTACACAAAAATTACACTGTTTGCATATATTTAGAATGAAATGAGATCATTTTAGTATGAACCAAATGGAAACAGGGAACATCTTTTCATGTCTCTCACTTTTAGGCAATTATAATAATAAATTATTACAGCAGTCACAGGGCTGGAAATAAACAGAGGCCACGGAGGCCATGGCCTTCGTTGCCCTGGTTCTTGGCCTTGGTGCCCCTTCAAATGTTCCCATAGACATTATCATTTTCCAATGGAAGTGCCCCTTGCAATGGAAAATTTGCCTTGCCCTCAACAAACCTTATTTCCAGCCCTGCAGTCATGATAGGGAAGGTTCCTTTTGCAAAAGTGTAATATGCTGCCACACATACATTAATAGTGCAAAAAAAACAACAATACGATGATCTATAAAATAAATAAAAATGTCTTGTGTACGATACTTGTACTGATAATAATGAGTGTGCATATTGATGCTCACAGTAGCTAATACTATTTTCAATGGTCATTGAGCTTCATTTATACCTTGCAACTATTTCAACACCCTGGGGACATACAGCCCTGACCACTGTAGGCACATAAAGGCTATAAATCAAGCAATGTCAAGGAATATGTGACAAAGCGTCTTGGCCGAGAACTCACCACTTACTAGCCTATGGCTGGATTCGAACCCACAATCCGTAGATTAACCACAAGATCTTGAGTACGACATGCCAGATTACAAGGCCACACCACAAGTGCTGCTGGTTAACAAACAAGCTTCAGGGTGAAGAGGAGCAGTATGCGACAAAGCTTTTTGTCCAAGGACACAAGTACCACTAGCCCATGGCTGGATTCATAATCACAATCTGTAGAATGACCACAAGACCTTGATTACGATTTGCCAAACTACTGGGCTACGGAACCCCACATAAGTTTCCCCAAGTGGTTAACAAAATAGCTCAGATACAGTAAGCCTAATCTCCACACTTTGTAATTTTTAAATTGTTAAAACACTTCATAAGTTTAGCAAATAAGCAAACATTTAGCAAAGAATATATGTTTTGTTGTAATTTTGAAACTGCATGTGTGTTTCGCCAAGGTTAGTTTTTCTTTGTCCAAAACCATAAACAGCTAACATTTAAAGAGTGCTGCAATTTAATTTAAATAAGCTATTTAATTTTTAATTCAATCACTATTGAATCACTATGAATTTGAGGTCATGATGTCACCCCACTAGAAGCACAAAAGATGGCGTACACATGGGTTACAGTCTCCAGGTTGGGTGGGGTCATGATGTCACCCCACTAGAAGCACAGAAGACGGTGCACACATGGGTTACAGTCTGCAGGTTGGGTGGGGTCATTATGTCACCCCACTAGAAGCACAGAAGACGGCGTACACATGGGTTACAGTCTGCAGGTTGGGTGGGGTCATTATGTCACCCCACTAGAAGCACAGAAGATGGCGTACACATGGGTTACAGTCTGCAGGTTGGGTGGGGTCGTGATGTCACCCCACTAGAAGCACAGAAGACGGTGTACACATGTGTTACAGTCTGCAGGTTGGGTGGGGTCATGATGTCACCCCACTAGAAGCACAGAAGACGGTGTACACATGGGTTACAGTCTCCAGGTTGGGTGGGGTCATGATGTCACCCCACTAGAAGCACAGAAGATGGTGTGCACATGGGGTGCAGTCTGCAGGTTGGGTGGGGTCATTATGTCACCCCACTAGAAGCACAGAAGACGGTGTACACATGGGTTACAGTCTGCAGGTTGGGTGGGGTCATGATGTCACCCCACTAGAAGCACAGAAGATGGTGTGCACATGGGGTGCAGTCTGCAGGTTGGGTGGGGTCATTATGTCACCCCACTAGAAGCACAGAAGATGGTGTGCACATGGGGTGCAGTCTGCAGGTTGGGTGGGGTCATTATGTCACCCCACTAGAAGCACAGAAGATGGTGTGCACATGGGGTGCAGTCTGCAGGTTGGGTGGGGTCATGATGTCACCCCACCAGAAGCACAGAAGACGGTGCACACATGGGTTACAGTCTGCAGGTTGGGTGGGGTCATGATGTCACCCCACTAGAAGCAAAGAAGACGGTGTACACATGTGTTACAGTCTGCAGGTTGGGTGGGGTCATGATGTCACCCCACTAGAAGCACAGAAGACGGTGTACACATGGGTTACAGTCTGCAGGTTGGGTGGGGTCATGATGTCACCCCACTAGAAGCACAGAAGATGGTGTGCACATGGGTTACAATCTGCAGGTTGGGTGGGGTCATTATGTCACCCCACTAGAAGCACAGAAGACGGTGTGCACATGGCGTGCATGTTTAATTTGTTGCCTTGTGTGTTCAGGTTGTTAATATCACCTTACTTGAGAGAATCAGATTTTTTTATGTGATGGAGACTCTCAGTTTGGTCCTGCAATATGGTATAGATAAAAAACAAAATCATATGCCTATTATTTACAATTTCATCTTCAGTGGCCTTTCAATTTTAGTTTCCAATTTGCTTACATTCTTAAAATTATTTCTGAAGCCATCATTTTCCTTATTATTTTAATTTGTTAGCATTTTTCAAATTATTTCTGAAAACATAATTTTCCTTATACTTTCTTCTGCTTGTCTTCTGCTTGTATCTTTAGCTTTTTTATATTCAATATTCAATTTTTTTTCTTTCAATATTTCATACAGGTCATACATTTCTTTTTCTTGACTTCTTTATTGTTCGCAAATCCATTTTTCATAAAATATGTCAATGTTTGTTTATGATGCATTCCTAAATTCCTAGCCATATCATATTCCTTTAATTTGACTGATGAGTTCAGTTGATATTATTCTTAGTTGAACACGTTTACTGGTTCATTATTATTCTTGACCTCATCCAACTGAAATGGTTAGCAGTATTTGATCATATCGATAATACTTCAAGTTTTAAAACATTGTTGGCATAAGGCCTATTGCTACTTAGGAAAGATTCTCAATTTGTACTTGAACAGCCTCATGATAGCTATAATATGTAGGAATTACATTACACTCAACTGGTTCTATTCCTCTAATGTACACATGGTCAATCAATGTTCCCTTTTCAGTCGTAGCATCTACAACACACTGCTTGTAACCAGATTCACACATCAGCTTCGCAATACCTGAACTCTTATCATTCATAATGTCTTCATTAAAATCCCCCATTATGACACATCTGTTAGATACTTTGTGGATTTCATTCAGTAGAATTTGCATATTACACATAAAATCACGTAGGAGATAAGACGATGGTCGATAGATAACAACAACTGCTAATGACACGTTGGCAATTAAATGAAATGCAATATACTCAATGTTCTTTACTGACAGCATGAGTCTACTTATAGTTCTATTTGTTTTACTATATACAGTTACACCTCCATGACACTGATTTTGTAGTATGTTAGTAATCTGAGTAGAATTATCATAAGACAGACATCTTGGTTGGTGGTAGCTTCTGTAATTATCAAGTTGGAAGTCATACTGGAATTGATCTTCAGTCCATGTTTCTGTTAAACATATGATATCTGATTTCATCATTTGATTGTTACACTTCATATCATTATAATGAGCTCTTAATCCCTGTATGTTATGCATCATAATAGTTATACCATCATGTGACTCAGTCATATTCAGATCATCATCATTAATATATGGGTATGTCCATTAATAAGGGGTCCAATAGTGTGACAAAGGGTCAAAATTTCAAAATGATTCAAAATGATTTATGAGTATGGTTTTGGATAAAGCATTACCTATACTATGTCACAAAATAAATGTGGTCAAGTTTTGCGGGTACACTGAGAAAAGTCATAGGACACAATTCATACCCACCAAGAAAAATGACCAACATAACTGGGACACCAAAGTCATAAGTAATACCCATCCAAAATCTGATAAGCCTGTAGGCTGTGTTACTTTGGTGATGATTTTTTAAATAAGTTTCTGATGATAATGAATCATAAATAAGGTCTTTGGCATAAAAGACTGGACTTTTGAAATAAGAACACTCTATAAAAATAAGTGGGTGACCAAAATTCACAATATTTCAATATTTATTACCAACAAATACTACAAAAGTGTACAAAGCACCAACATATGAATTTCAAGCATTTTCTCATGCTTTACTTTAACACTTATAATCATATAATCCTACAAGTGTAGAGTTGTTGTGTCAATACAATCTATTTTTATGTGGTGAACACTGAAACACACGATGACGCGTGTAACTGGGACACCAAAATGTTTGGTGTCCCAGTTATGCGCAACAGGTTTTGTGTACTGCATGTTACAGACCAATTAGGAACAAAAATAAGTTGATAGTAGTACAGATTATTTAAACTGTTGATGAAAATTATTACAACTGTTTGTTGTGTAGTCTAACAAATGTCAATAAACTCTTATAGCAGTATAGAATTACAATGTGAACAATTTACCTATGAGATGTACCAGTTTAACCATCGTTATTAAGGTCTGCCAACTACACTCAGTTGTAGACCTATATCTTACATTTATTCACTCTACCCCAAGTTTTAACCTTATGTGTACACATACTGTACATGTACATGTAATAATATAATCCAACACTTATTAAACATGTTCATAATCAGGACTTAACTGATATGTCGCGTGCAACTGGGACACCAATGCATAAAAGAAATATCAAAACTGCATAACGTTCCAGTATGTAATTTGTGTCACAGTATTTGACCATAATTATGTGCATATTTTTTCACTTTGTTCAGTTTTGTGAAGAGGTAGCAGTCCCATCCAAAGACTGTTACACAGATCACCAGTATTTTACATGAATCAGGCTGGACTGATGGACAGGAAAAGTTCATTGAGAAATCACAATGTTCTTGTTAACTAACATTTTACAAAATTGAATTTATTCAACCAACTTTTGTGAAAACTTCACTAATTCAACATTTTTAACATTTAACTTTAAACTCTTATCACCAAACTGCCAAACATCCCCAAAATGTATCACGAACCATGAATGTTATGTGCCAGTTTTCCTTAAGTAAAAGGTCATTCAAAAAGTGCACTCCAGTCTTCAATCCTATCTTTAAGTGTTGAACAATTTCAGACTGTTTAACATGCTCATTGTATCATTTTCAAACCTTACTCACGTGTTTTTTTTTTTACCATTTTGCTCATTTAGTCATCACCAAATCATCCAAATTTGTTCATTTTCAATTAAACCTTACTGAGTTTAAAAGAGTTGACCATGTCGCTTCCAGACACTGTTTAATTGTTCAGTCCATCTTCACATCATCTTACATCATCACATCCAAAACCTTCATTAAGTTGTTTTACTATACCATTTAGCACAGTGGTGTTTGTGCAGTTCCTACAGATTCCATGTCAACATGCCACTCATTGTTGGAAATTTCGTACTCTTAACTCTGATGCTATTTTTCTCAGAGGATATGCAGTTACAATGACTTAACACGGGCCAGTTTTTGTGTGCTTATAAAACAGATGTACATATTGCCTATTGTTTTATCAGCATGCAGCAAAGGTGAGTTATTTTAAACACCCGTTGACTTCCTGTGCCAAGTCCTCCAGCTCACCTTCGGGAAATCTGAAAGCAAGTGTGCGTCTATCTCCAACATCTGGCTGTGAGAGTAACCCTACAAAGTCTGATCTTGGGTGCACACTGATGTCTAGTATCTCTGGCCAAATGTACAGTCCCGTCTTGTTTCGTTTCATGAAACTCACTCTGTAGCTGTGGTTATCAAGGTCTTCTAAAACCTGAAAAAAAAACAAACAATAAAACAATAAAATTAATATTTTTATTAAATGTATGTTTTATTTTTGTAAGGTGCAGAACAAGAAAGCAAACTTCACGCTGGTTGTGATGAATAAACAATTGAATTGAAGTGTAATGACTATGTACTTACCGATGCTACATATACATGAAGTTGTCCAGTGGGTCTGTTTCTTCCATTAACTGGTTGGAACTGCACAGCAACATATGAACCTGTGGTTATTCCTGAAAGCCTGTCGAACAAAAAATATAAGGAAAAATTATTCATTGTAGAGTGCAAGAATCTGAGTCTTGTCATATTTAAACATTTTTTTAGTCTAGCAACACTGGTTCTTGTGAATTTACTTTAAATGTTCATTCTCACCATATACTGCAAAAGTAGTTCCACTCGCCTCAATGATTTATCTCATTGCAATTGAATCCCTGCATTTTTTTAAAACAAGAATATAAACTAGCTTTGTGGCCCAGACATTTAGAACATTTTTCTTACCCTGCATTTTCAGACGTTCCTGGCTTGCTCAGACCTGCGTAACCGGTCTTTTTACTGTCATCATCTTCACAATGGTCATCAGCATCATCATCGGGCTGGTCACTAGCTTCTGCTTTTTCATCATCTATTGTGTTAAAAATTGAAAGTGATGTTAAATTTGTGTGTGTGTATTTTTTGTCTGGATTCATCTTTTTGCTTTGTACACCTCCATCTACAGCTAAGTGTGAACCGAGAAGATTGCTGTCTTTCATTCCACAAACACATAGGAGACATTCAAAAGAACTAAGAGCAATGTTCATACCTTCTCTGGATTGGTAGATTAGCTGTTGAACTTTCCAGTCGCCAACAAAGTCAATGTTTTTGTATCTTCCACTGTTGGTCAAGCAGGCCTCGCAGAAACAGCTGAATTTCCTTGTTGTGATAGTATCCCCTACGTCGTCAGTGGATATGACGCTATGTAGGGATCTTGTTCCAGGTACGGTTTTGATGTCGCATCTTTCTCTATCACGTTTGACATCATCATCATCGATGTAGTAGAAGTATCGCCTGAAGTGTGTGCACACTGAAGTATCAGTAGTATCCCGCTCTAGATTTGATGTACAAAAGTCAAATAAATCTTTGGCATTCGAAATGATAGCTGTGCTGCTCTTCACTGCCATGGAGGCTTGGCTTTTCACCACGGCAGACTCCCCATCTGATGCCCCTTTGCCATGTCTTGACCCGAAGAAATTATGGTTTGTTGTGAAGTTGTAGTCGACGATTGAATGGGCTACATCTGCTAGAGGGCCTCTTGACTTATACTGTGCAGCACAACCGTCGGAAAACCGCACCATTTTCTGTATTTTTATGTTTCTCCGACAGTGGAGGTGCGATGTTAGAACATCCATGTATGTATGTACTGCATTGAAATCGTGCTTGTTATCAGATGATATAAATACTACAGACTCGCAAACGGTTTCAGTACAGCCCTGACTTTCACAGTTGTAGTAGTTGACTGTTGGGTGAATTGTCACTTGGTTTCTTGTCCAGTATGCAGACTGTGCTTCATTTTGTTCAAAGCACGTGTAGTTTTCAGCGAAGTCCCAGACATTCAAAACCCAATTCTTGGGAAGGTTGTTCTTAATGTGTTGGAACTGCTTGGCCTGCCAATGCCAGGTGAACAGATGAAGGGCATGGGATGCAACTTCCTTGTGTATCTCCTCCAATAGCTTCCCAACAGTTCCTTCCTTGGTCACCAGGGTCTTCCGCTTCACGGTTTTTTTAGCAGCTTTCAACTCGGTTGCTACGCTATCCCATTTTCGCCATATAATCGTCTGCGCCTTTTCTGCTGCTGTCAGTGTGACAAAGTGGTTGTCAAACTTCTCCATACCACATTGCTGGCAGTTGCGTTTGATACAGCTTAACTGGTGGAACGGTTCTTCCTCGGCCTTGCTACATAGTGTCATGTTGACAGTACTTTTGGCATCTTTTAGCTTCAGTTGTTCATGACCATCTGCTTGAAGTCTCTGATCCAAGACCACTATCTTTAGTCTTATGTTCTCACACTGTTCACACAAACACCCAGAGTATTTTGCCAGTCTTTGCGGCTTTACATGTTTTGGACGGAGTTTGACAAATACTGACTTTCCAATCTTCACATGAGGATTTACTTTCTTGAATACTTCATGAAGTGCACCTATAGGCCGCGTTAGAACCATCCGAGGCTTTCCGGTTCTTTTTGACACCAACTTCTTGTCTGGTAATGGTTGTGCCATTGACTCGAAGAAGTTTTTGACCAAATTGATGGTTTCCATGGCGACAGGCTTCCTCCCTTGTTTTTTCTTTTGAGCTTTGTTTATCGCTTTTCTATTGATGCCTAGATGCTTACTGGCATATCTCTGTAATCGTGCTCTCTTCAGAGATCTCAGGGCAGCAGTTACATATTTCCTCCCGTGCTTCTTTTTTGCTTCTTTGGAGACGATGTTAACAAGTTCTGCCTCTAGAGATCGTCGTTTGTTGTCAGCTGCACCTTTCAGGCCAGCTCGCTTTAGTGCTGCAACCTTTTGAGGTGATGATGTATTTAACATACAGTTCACAACCTCAGCAAAATGAGTACCATGTGACGGTAAATGTTTCTTCAATCTTGAGTACCGCTTTCTTCTTGCTACTGAAGTAGATGGCATCATGGGCAGAGATTCATCATCAGGTGTGGCTGGAATAGCCACATTTTGTTGCTCCATATGCTGTCTCTCTCTCTCAAGCTCTATACGTAGTTTCTCTCTCTCTCTATCTTGACGCTGTTGCTGTTCTTTTCCAATCTTTTCAGCATACGCCTGTCTTCTTTTTCTTTTATGCTCCTCATGTTGCTCTGGTGTTTGACCTTGTCTGTATTTGCGCTTTCTCTCTCTTTCTCTTTTCTTCATTAACTCCTTCTGTGCTTGTTCGCTCCTTGTTTTACGTTTATTCTCAACTTTCTTAGCTTTTTTCCTTAGTGCTTCCTCCTTTGCCTTCTTGTTTTGTCTGTACCGCTTTTGTCTAATGGCAGCCAGACGATTGCTATTCAGTCTGTTTTCTTCCGTCATTTCAAGTCTATACAGTTGGCTGCGAATTCTGTCTCTTTCCTTGACTCCTTCATACTTCTCTGGATTTTTTTCTCTTAGTTTTTGCCGCCGACTTTCTTGTTTTCGTTCTGTTGGATTTTGTTTTTCTTGTGCTGGTAGAGTAGTAATTACAGTTTTTATTTCTTTTTTCTGGGCAATTCGTTTACTGACACGAACCTTTAATCGAAATGGTGGTGGGGCCATGACGCATACATCACAAGTCCAAATTAAGATGGGGAAATTCCTCAATGAACTCTGAATTATCTAGAAGGGGAAAGGTGGAGAAAACAAAAATCAAAAATTAAACTTGCAATAATTTCACACAAAAACTTAATTATTATGAAGGCTAAAATTGCCATCAGCCAGTAAAGCAGTTTCTACCGCTCTCCCAAAAACCTTATGCTAATATTAACGATTTCTGAGACCACATGTTTGCCTACATACTCCTCCCCCAAAATCAGAGCAAGTGCAGTCTTTTTTTCCAGTTTAATTTTTTTCCCCACAGGTTCCCCCCCCCCACCAAAAAAAAAAAGGGTTGGTCAGGAAACTAGAACTTTTGTTATTTTATACTGATCAGTATCATATGTATTAAAATAATAAAAATAATAAAATATAATGTAAAAAAAAAATGGACAAAAGTTGGTTTGGGCTACTGCAGTCAAAAGTGCCAAGCCTACCGGAAAGGACTCATCCATTGCTAAAATAGGGGATAGCTCGATTATCATGAGAACAATTAGCGATAAGAAATTTAAGATAATGTTTATTTTATTCAATTATAATAATATTTTACCTACAAATAATTGGATATTAATTTTTCAAATCCTTTACATAACTTTGTGAAATCATATATGCGTATGCAAACACTTGTTTTCATTATAGTTCAATCGCCCTATTCGAACTACCCCGTGTATATAATGGAACAGTCCACAACAATAGTCATGGCGTCCCAGTTTCGTCGGTCAAAACAATTTCAGAAATCAGGGCCGTTTGTCAAAAGTATAGCCTCATTTGTTGCTAATTTTGCAATAAATAAGCAGAAATTTGTATTTAAGCTCTAAAATTGTAAATATGTGGGATATCACACATGCAACAATTGGGGAAAAGCTAACACTTTCGATCCCATGGACACGGCGGGACGACGCAACGGTGGATGCGAAACTGTTTCGGGTCCGTGTACGCAAACGATACGTCTGACCGTGGTCTGACCATGGAGTCCGACATATAAAAACATGGTGCCCATTTCGTAAAAATGAAGGCAAAATTACAATACAAAAGAACGCTTTCACAGTGATGAAAACAAATTGAAGACATTTTGCCACCCGAACTGAAAAAACAATGCTCACTGTGCCATGTCAGAGATCGACACATGTACAACGCAACGTGGGACCCCATACTGTTTAGCGTCCCCGCTAACGTGTATACCCTCGTACTTTGTCGTAGTGGTTCATCTTCTCGGAAACAACCCAACATTTTCGTCTCAATATTCTTCTTTTCACAGTAAATTTACAATTAAAACTCAAAAACAATCAAAATACACTTACATTTTCTTCTCGGTGTGAATTGATACAGCTGACGTAACGAAAATAACCAACGAAACTGTGACTTTATGTGGGACACGAAGATCTTCCACACGCTGCAGTTAAAAGATGGCTGCCAGCAGAGACGTTTTGTACACGTTTCCATGGCTCGATCGGGTACAGCTTATCACGTGATTTTCATTCATAAAAATATGGGATGTTTCGTGCAAATTACGAGCTACCGAACTTGGCCGACGCAACGGTCAGGCGTGGGACACTAAAATCACGCCGATTAACAAAAAGCTTTGCAATTCACGTTCGGTGTTGCTTAGCAGTGCTAAATCAGTAATTTTGGGAACAACTCTAGGTATGTTTCTAGCTGAATAAGATTGAAACGGCCAGGCTTGTCACGATATCATTCACAACGGTGTTATAAAATGAGAAAACCAACGTTACTAGCGGGACACGAAAAAGTAACGTCGGCAAGGTACTTTTGAAAAGGTTGATGTGAGGAGTTGGTTCAAGTGTTAATGTTGGAAATTTGTAAGATTATACTTCTGCCTTTATATTTTCATCCCAATTGAAAATAATGAATCAGAATAGTTTTGCTTTGTTAACATACACTATTTTAAATATACATATTTCAATGTCACAGGCTGAACCCCAAAAACATGAGGGACACGAAGACTTTATTGGATCATCACTTGCAAAATCAAGGGGATTAAAATATCACCACACAACATAAAAAAGCCTTAATCCTGGACTACTAAATGACCATTTGCTTCATAAAAAATATTTCTCCAGTTAGCCAAGAAATGGCAATGAAAATGTTCTGTGCTGGATAACCCCATTGGACCCCTTATTTATGGACATACCCATATGGTGGTATCTTATCCAAGGCATCAGCTACTGCTTCATTACAATATATATGCTTCTGGTCAAATCCTTTAATAACAAGACCTTCTAATGATGTAACACGACTCAGACTCACATAAGCTTGACCTGCAGCAAACGTACGATTAAGACACACTACAGCTTTATCCATTGTCATTCCTTGTACTTTGTGTGCTGTACATGCAAAAGACAGTTTAAGCGGAAATTGATGTCGTACACATTTATTACCAATACTTTCCTCTTGAATAGCAATAGGTACACTATCGTCATCATTTGAAGATGATGCAGTATTCTTCTTTAGTTTCATTCCAACCCTGGTATTATCAAACTTCACTTTGATACACTTTGGTTCATCAGGTTTATCATGTGACATTACTATGTGTGTTACAGTGCCAACAACACCATTCACAAGGCCATCTGATACATCTATATTCTTGCTTAACATGACTCTCGCACCAACACCAACTAACAGTGATTGCGGTAGGCATCCTGATGAATGTTTCACAGGTTTTCTTTTAATATTAGCTTTTCTAGAGTTCATCTCATAATCTTTTGCTTCTATGTATATACAGTCAGAACATTTGGCTTGTAGAATCATCATATTCTGTTCATCTACTTGCTTGTTAATTGGGTAAATATGAAGAGCATCATTCCATTCTTCACCTGTTTCACGTCCCTTTAACATTCTGATATCATCTTCCATCAACTTGTCCTGTTTCTTTCTCACTCTTAGTCTATTCAATGTCTCTGCAAACTTTGCATTCTCCTTCTGTCTCATTATCTCATCTAATTCAACAATCTTGAAGTTATCATTCCACAGGTCACATGATACAGTACTGTGATACAAAGCTTTTGCTTTCACTGGAGGTAACTGATAGAAATCTCCCACAGCAAGTATACTAACATTACCAAAGGGATTATGATTCCTGCACTGCTTTATCTGTCTTAACCGTCCATGAATGTAATACAGTAGATTCTGACCAACCATTGAAATCTCATCTATGATCATAATTTGCAGTTGACTGAGCTGATTACGAAGTGTACTGATTTTTTCTTCACCAAGAGGCTGATAGGGTAAAGTCATATCTGTTGGGATTGATAATGCACTGTGAATAGTAGCACCATTAATATGAAATGCAGCCACACCTGTAGGAGCTGTTAATAGCACTGATATATCATCAGGGTATCTCATCATTGATCCAAGTATTCTTGTAGCTTCAAAGTCAATACACTTAACAAGTAAAGATTTACCAGTTCCTGCACCACCGGTAACAAATACCTGAAAAGCATCAGGATTTTTACCATTAGCTTTATCCAAGCACCATTGTCTTATTTTATAGAATACATGTTTCTGTTTGTCATTTAATAATCTCATCATTCTCAATGCATCTGACTTGACTATTCTTGATGAATGAGTTTCAATATCACATACTCTGTCCTCTTTCTTATCAGGCTTCAAATCTGGAATATTCAATTCATCTTCACTTTCATTTATGACAGGTTGCCTTAGATCATTACATTCATCTCTATCCTGTTCAGTTTCTGGACTAATCAATGCCCATGCATCTTCCTGTGGACCAAAGTTCTCAAGGTGAAGTTCTGCATTCTCCAGTGATCCATTATCCAGCTCAAATCTTGAACGATTATTTTCCACAATAGACATAACAGACTGTACACTTCCAGCTACACTCACAAAACCATTCTCATAAAACTCCTTGAAAGTTTCAAATTGTGGTGGTTTCAACTGAACATCCACACGATACGGGAGATAAAGCTGTAAAATGTTATGATAACATTTCTCTGGGGATTTTGTGACTGAAAATCTTGGATATCTTATTATAGCTGGATCTGTTCTGGTGCGCTTTTGTACATGTCCTAAGTCATTCTTTAATTTATAGATTGTTGTACTTTGTTTGTTCACGTTGCCATTATATATTACTCTGTACTCTGAGCAAAATGAAGCTAAGCACATTGAATCAAATACATCTATGTCTGGTCTTGCTTTATATCGGTCAACTTTACTGATCATCCAAACATTATCTTCATCATCACCTTCATCATCCCCAACATCATCATCATCTCCATCATCATTATTACATGCTTTGGTCTTAATTACACTCAATGGCAAACTCATCCGTATAGGGTTCTCACCCAGAGGTATAAACTCCACCTTTCTTGAACACTCTTGTAGTCTTAATGAGCAACAACGATACACTGCTTCCTGAGCTGAAATCTCACGATTCTGTAGATATACACTTCCAATCTGTTTCAAACTCTGCTTAGCATCTTGATTACCCTGTTCAGCTTCATTCTGTGCATGCTTTAACATTTGACCCATCTCACGTTCAGCTTTACTCATATAACTAATTACATAACTGACACATGCATATACATCAGTGATATACTGGATGTCCATGTTTGCATTCCAACATCTTAACAAATCACGATTGTAATGATTTACCCAAGCATCTTGCGGCTCCCTCTTCATCACGATATTGACCTTTTTTGTTAATACATCATTTGCCTTCTCAAAATCATCTTGTGTAATACCAATCTTAGCAAACAGACCAGCAGTAGTCATGTGTTGATTTCCCACATCATTGACTGCTGTCCATACTGACTTCAACAATTCCTTAGCATCATCTTCTTCATTAGGTGCATTCTCTGACATCTCCTCACAATTATCTTCTTCATTAGGTGCATTCTCTGACATCTTTTCACAATTATCCTTCTCTAATGGCTCTGGATTAGCAATAAATGTTCTGATTGATGGTGGCCTTGGGAAATTAAATCGACATGATGTTCCTTTCTTACGACATGATTTAGAATGCCTTTTACTATGTTGCTGAACACTGCTTACAATCTCATTCAATTCTTCATCTTCATCTTTTGATGGTAATGCACAAGTCACATATTGATCAACAAACTTTGCCACTTCAGCATCACTACCTCTACTCAACTTTGGTGCATCTTCAATCCAAAATATACAATGTGTATGTGGGGAACCTCTCTGCTGAAATTCTACTCTATAAAAGTAATCTTTCACTTTTCCAATAGGTGCTGCATCCGACAATATAACTTCTTTCAAGAAGGTATGAAACCGTTTATCAAACATTCTAGCAACAGTAACTGGGTTACTTCGCAATAACAGACACTTCTCATTCCAATCCAATTCATCAATATTCCTTGAATCACCTTGTTGTCTCAGTAATGTATTAATTAGTTCAGGCCATCTCATATCAGCTGCTGAAAATGAGCAGAACCAAGTAGGTATACCGAGCTGTCTTACCATGGCTAATATGTTTTTCTGACACGCTTGCCAGTAGGGTGGTGTTCCTCTGATAGGTTTTAAGAACTTGTATCCCTGATCAGATTTCAGTAAATCCCTCAACTTGTCTTTATCATTAAGCATACCAGCACTGATATTACGACCATCATTTGTTTTGCCTGTCCCTTTCCTTAGTGCAATTGAAACACTAGAAATTACTTGCTTGATTTCAGACAGATACTGGGCATAGAAGATGTACTGTGTACTTTTTGCAAACCTGTTATCAACATTCATTAATCTATTGTTGAAATATCTATTAAGTGTTATTTTTGCTTGACGTTTATCACTAAACACTGGCCCACCTTTAGGAAACAATTTAGGGAAGCATTTTGCCTCATTACTTTCTTCCATTAATACTCTGATTGGACTATTTCCTTCACAAGGTGCCACACAATACACATCATCAAAATACTGATCCAATACTTCTTGTCCAATATTAGCAGGCTGTAAACATGTATCTAATGGTATACCTCTTAACCTTTCCTCATCTGTTTCTACATCATCATCCTTCTCATTGTTTTTGTCAACATTCTCAGACAGATCATTGCACATTTCTTCCTCTTCTACTTCTTCTGACAAAGAATTATTCCAGTCTGTGTCAATGACAATATCACGATAGTATTTGTTATTCTGATTAAGGTACTCTAATGCAGCTTTGACATTTCCTTTATTTACAAACTGATACTGAAGATAACCTTTGTATGACAATTTCCTCTTTAACTTCACACGAATCATCTGATCATCACTTTGAGGTCGTGGTAAAGATTCCACTGTTTTCGAGACATTTGAGGGTACACATACAACTGGTCCATGTACACCATGTTGTCCACCTTTGGGCAAAGCAATCATTTTCACAAATGGTATATTAAGTGCAACAAGATGTTCCTCTAACTCATTCAATATTGCCAACTCTTCAGGAATATCTTCTAATTGTAAGTTGTTAGAACAGGCCTCTGCTGGGATCTTATTTCCTTTTAATTTACGATGACAAGTGTGACATATCCAGAGACACGATCTGCTTGATTCTGCCAAAGTACAAGAGTCTTTACAATTCTCATTGCATAAATGTAAATATCTTTCCTGGATACAATCTGTATTTTGATATTTATTCTGATTGCATTTAATGACCTGGTTGCGAAACAGAAGTCTCATACACACAGCACAAACATACTCTGGTCCATTTGACACTTCATTTCTGAAAAGAGATGTCACATATTTCATGTCTTTCTTCTTTGCTTTCTTCAGCTCTGCTCTTCTAATGTTCATTTTCTTTATATTTTCTCTGCAACTGGCACTATGCTTGTATTTCTCTTTCATGAATTCAATGCTATTCTTCCTGAACATCTCATTATTATGATATTTCATTCTACTTGTTTTCTTTACACTAGTTTTGAAATCATAATTTTGCATGTACTTCAGTTTGCTTGCATTCTTCACATTGTTTCTGAAACCTTCATTTTTCTTATATTTACATTTGCTTGCATTTTTCACATTATTTCTGAAATCATCACTTTCCTTATATTTACATTTGCTTGCATGCTTCACATTATTTCTGAAACCATCTTTTTCCTTATACTTTATTCTGCTGGCTTCTTTCATTTCTTGTTGAAACTTAGTATTTGTTTTGTACTTTTGTTTGCTTTGATCAATTTTCTTAACCCTATATTTTTCACTCAAATTATATTTCTTTTTGGTAGCATATTTCATTGACTCTTTGACATAATCTCTGTATTTCCCATCATGCCTATATTTCATTTTATGATATTGGTTATTCTTCACTTTCTTTGCCTGTTTCAACTCATCCAAGATATTCTCTTCTCGCTTCCGTTTTCCAGTGTCAGTCACATCATTTTCCATCGTACATTTACTAGCAGTCCGTTTCTCCCTCATTCTTTCTCTCATTATTCTCCTATGCTTTTTTACATTCATGGGTCTTTTTTTCTTTGGAGTATCTCTTACAGCTGATAGTTTCTTTATTGCAGGTGCTTTTGTCAACAACATGTCACATTGTTCAACTTCTTGATTACTGTGTTCACTTATTCCAGGACTTACTTGTAAATCAAATGCATCTTGTTCCGTATGATCAGATACATCATGTAACAATGCACTTACAGATAGTACAACATTATAATGTACTCTATGTTCATGATTCAGATAAATACCCATCTCAGAAATCTCAACATCACTGTCAACATTTTTTGCAGAGAATTGATACCACTTATTATTCAATTCATCAAATGTGTATATATCAACACGTAACATGTGTGCCATTGCCATTATTTCAGTCTCTGTAGCCCATACACCGCTATTAAACATTCTTTGTCTCATTACATAATCCTCAATACTTGCAAATCCTTCTCTCATATAACAAGCCAATTTACTAGCATTCCTTAGCAAATGATCAACACAAGCAATTCTCAACTGTACATGATTATCTTCAGTCCCTGATAACGCAAATGAAACAGCTCTGAAGAAACAATTACCATCACCTCTTATCTGCTTACAAGTTACAGGTTTGCCCATTGCTGAACATACTGCATGAGTAGAGTCATTATACCAATGTCGCATTTCTAAACCAAACCGATTGCAAAACATAGTCCTGGCTTCATTGTTCAATGGATAGAATGTCGTGACACTGGGTCCAGAAACATCCACTACTTCTACATCACTGTAATCACTATGTGTACTATCATTATAATCCTGTGACTCAGACTGACTGCTACTACTCATATCATCTTCCTCAATACTAACACCTTGGCTACATGTTTCATCACTTTCTTTCTCAATATCATTTCCTGTTGCACTGGGGAAATCACATTCTTCCATACCCAAACTCACATCAATACTTTCTAATAAGCCCTGCACTTCTGTATCTTCAACTGACATATCTGGACATGCACATGTAATAGCCGTACCATCAATACAAAGAGTTACTCCAGTTAATTCATACTGTTCACTACTATGCAAATTCATGGATTCAGCTAACTTTGTGCAATACCTGTACACACCTTGCCAAGTCCTTGCTCTCATCACTATACTTGTTCCATCTTGAACCATACGTCCTTGTATACTTCTGGAATGGGAATCAAACACATAGTATATACCATCTTCAGCAATTACAGCAAAGGTATTTCCATGAAAACTCAAAAAGCATGCATGGTATTTCTGGAGAGACTGTTCAAGTGCAGCTTTCAAAGACACCATATTAAACTCAATCAAATTGTGAGAACTTTCTTCAAATGTACCTGACACAGGCTCATGATATGTCATACTATAATGTCTGTCAAAAACATCTAACTCAGTTGGCAATTCATTGATCAATAAGTATTCATTGTTCAGTGTTGAGCTCTGTTGTAAGAATCTATATAATTCATCACCAGTCAATAGAACATTGTCCATATCAACACGATTCCAGTTTTTTACTTCTTTCTTCTTGCTATACATCATTGAGGTTATAGAATTAGCGACACATTGCTTTCCACAACTAGCACCAAATCTTGCATCACCTTGATGAAAACTTCCCTGTGCAATAATTGTTCCATCTAATAGCATTGGATTTATCCGCTTCATATCCTTACTCTGAGCATCTACTTCACTATTATTGCTATGAATCTTCCCACTTTGTGCCTTGCATGTCAATGACCTGCACTTCTCAGTAGTACTGCTGCTGTTATCATGTCTATTCGATTGATCATGTTTCACTCCACAACTGTTTGGGTTTGCTTTAGATCTCTTACTATCAACATCAAAGCAGTGATCTGTGTTTGACCTCTTTAAGCTTGCAAATGGTTTAGATTCTGCATTTATTCTCATGTTGCTTGCCTCTTTTACATGGACTTTATGCTTTGTCATTTTCTTCTTTCTCATACATGTCTTCTTTATTTTGTTAGCTGTACTCACAGGATTCCTCATATCTGACTGCTTGTCTTGTACATACTCATCTTCCTCATCTTCACTGCTACTACCTTCTGATATCACGTCAAATACATTCTTTCCTTCTGGAATACCAAAATCATGAAACAAGCACTCAGAAAAATTTGACATGCCACATTTACGACATATCCACATTAGTCTTGAGTCTGATAAAGCTTCACAAACCTCATCTGAGAAACCCATGCAATCAATATGATACCATATACAACATTTGTCACACTGAACTTTGTGCTCCAAATTACCACATAACTTATCACATAGCCAGCAAGTTATCTTTGCATCTTCTGAATGAATGGCAGTTTTGACTCCATCACATGCTTCTTTATTCTGAGGATCTGATTTCCTTTCATGTTCTTCAATTCCTTCACCTTCAACTTCAGCACTACCTGTGGTATTCTCTTCTTGACTTCCCATGTGTTTGCAGTCATTATTACTCATACCCTCTGCTTCATTTCTATTAATAACATAATCAGCACCTTTTCCATCATTTTTTACCTGTGGTTTGGCTTCAGCATCAGCTTGGATTATGTTGTCTCTTTCTTCTCTAATGCTTCTTCCTTCTTCCATCACTGGCTCATCTTTAACTGCTGTAATCAATTCCAGATTCAAATCATCATCTTCACATTCATTTACACTGTTCTCATATTCCTTCATCTTCTTCACGGATCTTATACCGTGCATATTCTTTGCTTCTTTAATCTTTGTGTGAATTTTATTCTTTGCATTTGTGTTTTTCGTTGCTTTATATTCTTTGCTTAGTGCATCTTTTCTTCGAATGTTTATGTCACCTTGGGGAGGTGCCAACCCCAAGGTAACGGGTGAAGGAGGTGAAATGTTGCTTTCTTGAGGAGGAGAGACATGGGAGCACACAGACACAAGGGAATGAAATGAGGTGAGGGTTGAGGGAGGTTGGATGAAATGTACTTCAAAGCTTGGTGCATCTTTTCTTCGATTGTTTATATCACCTTGGGGAGGTGCCAACCCCAAGGTAACGGGTGCATCTTTTCTTCGATTGTTTATATCACCTTGGGGAGGTGCCAACCCCAAGGTAACGGGTGCATCTTTTATACGATTGTTTATATCACCTTGGGGAGGTGCCAACCCCAAGGCAACGGGTGCATCTTTTATACGATTGTTTATATCACCTTGGGGAGGTGCCAACCCCAAGGTAACGGGTGCATCTTTTCTTCGTTTGTTTATATCACCTTGGGGAGGTGCCAACCCCAAGGCAACAGATGAAGGAGATGAAATGTCAGATGAAGTAGGGGTGACAGGGGAACACACAGAAGAGGAGGTATGAGATGAGGAGATGGTTGAGGGAGGTTGTGTGAAATGAGACTCAACATCAACAGACAAGGGAGACATACATCGTTCATCCTTCTTCGCCCGGAGGCGCCTCATCGCCTCCTTTGCAGCAAGCTTCTTCGCACGGTAGTTTGGCATCGTCTATTGACAAACAAAATAATCTTTCAAAAAGGACACACCCCAATATTTACTTATTTCAAACTATCACTGTCCATCCCAATAACAATTTTCAAAATACATGTAAATCCAACAATTAAGGTGCAACTTTTGAAGAACTAAATGTCTGAATTGACAAATAAATACATATTAATCTCATAAAACACAGAAAGACTACCAAATCCAAGCCTTCAATGTTTCCATTACCAGTATTTTTTTATCCACTGGAAACTACAACACAATCTTTTATTCATTTCAAAACCATTTGAAATACCCACAACCTCTCAAACACAATAAATGGAACAACAAAAATTGGAAGAAAAACAATAGAAAAAACGTAGAAGAAAAAAACCTCTGTATTTAATGGCATAAAATGTCACCAGCAAGTAAACAAAACATATAAAGGGCCCTTGAAAAAACTGTCAAAACAAGACAATGTCCTGCACAAAGTCAATACTCTATTAGCTTTATAAACCTCACAGAAATTAAGTAATTCAAGAAATTAAGAAAAGAAATTATCCCAAGCATTGAAGTATTCCAAACATAAAGACAGAAATGATCAAATTTTCTCTGTTTCAAGTACGATATGGCAAACAAGACCATATTTTTCTCATAATATTGGCTTTGTAGTCAGACTTAGGGTCTTTTCTCTTGATTTGAATGTGCCACTGCAACATGTATGACTATGATTTGCTCTTTTCTTTACACAACTACCGATTAGCATTTGAATTTGTGGAAAAAGGTAACTGAGGACAACTGACAACATCGGGCTGAATATAAGGTTCAGTTTCAAAAATCACTTCAAATTCAAAAAACACCTTTTGTATAATACCCAAATTCAAAAAGCAATTGTAGTTCCCCTACAAATCTTGATAAATCGTGGAGGACTGTTTTATTCATCCATGGTCAAATTTATCACCAAATACTAGTAAATTATAAACAATTTTGGCTAACCTAAGTTTATTAATACTTCCCCCAATTTTTTACCATATGCAAACAAAAATCATGTTCAATTAAGTTTGTCAACTCGTACACCGACCAACCAACTCATACGCAGACGAACTTGTACATCAACCAACTCTACTCTGACCATCTCAGAGTAAGGGCAAAAACCCATGAAAATCCCCTTCAAAAATTCAGAATCCAACAAATTCAGAACAAAATAACCTAAATGGAAATGAATGATGGTGTACGAGTACACGTGAGTACGAGATGCATCGCGTACAAATTACAACTCAGGATGCAAGGAATGCAAGTGGTTTGTGTACATACTGGACAATATTAGGCCTACGTACAACTTTTTATCTAGTACTAGGCCTACTAGTAGTAGTAGGCCTAGTAATATTATGGCATTACTTCAGTGTCTTTTACGCCACCCATATTATTTTCAGTATTTATTTGGATAAGAAACTGTTGTTGTTTTTCACTAAAATATTGCCGAAAAAATTAATTAATTTTAGGGTCTCCAGGACCCATGAATAAATTTGCTTTAAATAACAAGTCTCATTTTGGAACAGAACTGGAAGCTAAATAAATACTGAAAATAATATGGATGGCGTAAAAGACACTAACCCAATTATTAATCATGTTCATAGAGGTTTCATGAACTAGGTCTGACGGGGTTACCTCAGTTTAACATTAGTAACTAATAGTAGGGGCCTGGTACCCAGCTTCTACAGTAAACAAACTAGCCTAAAATAATTATGACTCTTCATGGGCACCAGCTACCCTGAGTGTAATAAACCGATGTAACCCCAGTCTGACCATAGACTTCTGTTCCTACAATCCTAGCTATATGGACGGTCTGACCATGGTCTGGTCTGACAAATACTAAAACTAGTGCATCTCAATATGCTAGCCATAAGCCATACATAACTTCATAAGCAATTGCAAGACTTTACAGTTACAAAAGAGGTGACGATTTAAACTATTTTTCTCAGTAAAAACAGCGAACCAAATTGCAAAAGAGGTTCCAAAGATCATTAACAACACGGACCATTAAGTATATACACGATAATTAAAAAATGTAGAGTTTATTCTGCATTAAAATTATAATTTCCTATAATCAAAACAAGCCGCATACCTACCGTAGAGCACAGCGTAGCTATGTGTTTCGTATACACAATCACGTACACACGAGTTATTTGCACGTACTGTATGGTATCCCATAATAATACATTGATAGTATCCAATTCATCATACAAATAAAGCACGCCTCCCAAAACATGAAAGCAGTACCAGACTATTTCGTTGACACGATGACGGAGGTCCGGTGTGGCGGTCTCAGCTGACTCCCCGTCCCAGCTGTCCCCCTTACTAAATATAGTACCAATACGTCATGCTATCTCGGCGCACAACAACGGTAAAGTCGTCCGTTTAAGTGGCGTACTGAGCTGTGGTCGAGCTGTGCATTCCACGCTACACAACACAACAGGTTTTTTCCTTCTTGTGAAGGCCACGCATTGCTTCTGTGATTTATTACAAAATACTACAGGAAAGGAATGGACACGCTACAAAAACACTAGCTGAACCACTGCAGGGAATTTAACGTAAAGACATGGAGGTCAAGGAAGGGGAGGGGGTGAATAAGGGAAGAAACAGAAAGAAGGGGAGAGAATACAGGGATGGGGAAAGAAATGGGGGGGGGGGGAGGTTGGTTTGGTCTAATAGTTCGAGGTCAAAAGGTTGAAAGCTGACAGATGGACTATTAAACAGGACTTGGGTCGACATAGTAAACCCATCATAGGATGTAGGACAAAGTGCTATTTGCCTTAAATTGGACCTGTAGACCCTTATATAAATTGACGGATATTCGCCAGAGAATGCTCACTCTACGTACCCAAAAGAATACTTCATTAAAGTAATTAATGAATTAACAACATCAACTAATCTCTCGCTATATGAGGCACGGTACCGTGCGATATTTACTGTAGTCATGGGGGGGACATCTCAGCAAGGGAGACCAAGGAGACCGTGCACGTGTCGGACTGAACTGTCCCCCTACGTCAGGGGAGACAGCTGAGACGGGGAGTCAGCTGAGACCGCCACACCGGTGCTCCGGTCAGTGACCCTGGGGCATAGCACTTTACACAACCTCAGCGCGACTCTGGCCGGCTCAGGCTCCGGCTCCATTTCGTGAATCCGTTGTGTGATTCTAATACCTTTGGCTTTGGTTAATTAGAAGTAGATACTCTATTGTGAACAAGAAAACAGAGATTTAACACTAATGAAAAGCCGCCACCTATATTTTCAGCGCCGCAGCAGGGGCCTGAGCTGGAACTGAATATGGAAAAAGGGCCTACATTAATATGGCCATGTCCCAATTCTCTGGCTGCGACCGCAAATAAGTCTATGGAAATGGCAGCAGTCATTGGGTAGTGGCTGCCATACGTACGTGTGTAATTTGCAGCCGCAGCCAGAGAATTGGAACACGTAAGGCCTGAATGTGTAATCCACTGCCTAAACTATTTTCGTACAGTGTGGACGTTCACTGAACGAGCAGCACTACGCCCTCATGCGCCCAAGTACACACAACGTAACAGGAGGCCTAGCCTACCCGACGGAAAACACTTTTGTTACACCGTCTCAGAGAAACATACTTGCATTTAATCAATTTCGCTGGAACATTTAATTGCAAACAGGCAAAAGCAATGCAATTGTTTTAAAATAAATTATTGCAAGGTAAATGCGTCAATAAAAACGTTTCAGAAAAACATTTAAAGGTATAGTATCATACTTTGGTAAGAAACCAACACAGAAATGTTCACATATTTACGTATAACTTACAGGGTATGAAGATGGTGATGGTAGAAACATACCGTAAAATTTTCCCGCCTGAAATGGTGTATTTATCCAGAAATTAGTAAACAATGACCGAAAATCTTGTTGATCTTTTATAAGATCAAGAATAAAAGAAAAAAGACATTTTTTCACTGTTTTCTCAAAAAGTGGGCACCGTGTGGGACTGAAATTTTCATAGATGACTGTTACTGTATCTGTCTTGATATTTTCACCCATGAATCTGAATTTCTTTGACAAAAACCAAAGCATTATTATTATACCTTTAAGTCAACTTTGGATTACTGATGTAAAATTGAACTATAGGCCTACGTAAGTACGCACTTCGTAATTACTGTTGATGACACCGGATGAAAAATCTGCCATTTCTCCTTGCACTATTTTAATGTACATGTAATGGGTTTTCATCTTACAAGGAGGATTAGGAACACAAGTTTGATAGAACAAAACTGTTCTTCATCCTTTGCCCATGTTCTAGCTTCAATTTCCTTATAATTATTTCCCGGCCTCCTTTTTAATTTTAATAAGGGTCACGCGTCATCAGATACGTCCGGGCAAAGTAATTAATTTCGTATGACGTCATCGTCATAAAAAAGCCATGAATTTGTTCCTTTGCAGCATATCTCAAAAATGAGAAATGGTAATTATTCTTTTTGTAAAAGCTTTGTTAGACCCTGTACATGAGCATGATGTTGTGAAATTAACTGTGACGTCATTATGACGTCATCAAAAGGCATAATTTATGTTTGCAGCATATCTTGAGAATGACAAAAGCTATGGTAATGATTCTTTTCACAAAAGCTTTGTTAGAAACTTTAGATGCATGCTGCTTTGTAAATGACCGTGACGTCATCATGACGTCATCGGAGCTTATAAAGCTGATCAAATAAGTCGGAACAGCTCCGTGTTCGTCCACGAACACTTAAATATCTAGTTAGCTGTTCCGACATTGCTGATGTCGGAACAGGTTTTGTTTTTGTTCTGATTTTTATTATTATTATTATTATTATTATACTTTATCACCCAAAGTTTGTTTATTCCTGATCTCTTACTTAGCTTCTTCTGATCAGCTTATATGAGGTATCATATGAAAGCTTATAAGCTGAAGTTAATCCTAAGACTGAGTTTGTTAAAATTCTTAATTAATTATGCACGTGACAGCTCATTTGCATATTTAATTAGTCAACTTTGTTAGCAGCGTATCTCGAGAACTACAAATGCTATGAAAATAATTCTTTTTGCAAAGGCTTAGTAGCATCATGTAGTTGTGCATGCTGCCAAGAAATTTACCGTGACGTCATCATGACGTCATCAAAAATGCTGATTTTATTTTTAGCAGCATATCTCGAGAACGGTAAGTGCTACGGTAATGATTCTTTTTTTAATTGCTTTGTTACATCATGTAGTTGTGCATGCTGCCCCGAAATTTACAGTGACGTCATCATGACGTCATCAAAAAGGTAATTTTTGGTTAAGAGCATTATATCTGGAGAACGGTAAGTGCTACGGTATTGGTTCTTTTTGTAAAAGCTTTGTTAGACCCTTTAGATTTGCATGCTGTTGTGAAATTAACTGTGATGTCATTATGACGTCATCAAAAGGCATAATTTATGTTTGCAGCATATCTTGAGAATGACAAAAGCTATGGTAATGATTCTTTTCACCAAAGCTTTGTTAGACAATTTAGATGCACGCTGCTTTGTAAATGACCGTGACGTCATCAATTCTTAATTAATTATGCACGTGACAGCTCATTTGCATATTTAATTAGTCAATTTTGTTAGCAGCGTATCTCGAGAACTACAAATGCTATGAAAATAATTCTTTTTGCAAAGGCTTAATAGCATCATGTAGTTGTGCATGCTGCCCCGAAAGTTACAGTGACGTCATCATGACGTCATTAAAAAGGTAACTTTTTATTCTTTATTAATTAAGCACGTGACAGCTCATTTAAATTTTTAATTAGTCAATTTTGTTAGCAGCGTATCTCGAGAACGACTAAGGCTTTGATTATGATTCTTTTTCCAAAAGCTTAGTTACATCATGTAGTTGTGCATGCTGCCAAGAAATTTACTGTGACGTCATCATGACGTCATCAAAAATGCTGATTTTATTATTAGTAGCATAACTCGAGAACGGTAAGTGCTACGGTAATGATTCTTTTTGTAAAAGCTTTGTTACATCATGTAGTTGTGCATGCTGCCCCGAAATTTACTGTGACATCATCATGACTTCATCAACAAAGGTAATTTTTGGTTAGCAGTATATCTCGAGAACGGTAAGTGATACGGTAATGGTTCTTTTTGTAAAAGCTTTGTTAGACCCTGTTGATGTGCATGCTGCTTTGGAAATGACAGTGACGTCATCAAGACGTCATTGGAGCTTATAAAGCTGATCAAATAAGTCGGAACAGCTCCGTGTTCGTCCACGAACACTTAAATGTCTAGTTATTAGCTGTTCCGACATTTCTGATGTCGGAACAGGTTTTGTTTTTGTTCTGATTTTTATTATTATTATTATTATTATTATTATTATACTTTATCACCCAAAGTTTGTTTATTCCTGATCTCTTACTTAGCTTCTTCTGATCAGCTTATTTGAGGTATCATATGAAAGCTTATAAGCTGAAGTTAATCCTAAGACTGAGTTTGTTAAAATTCTTAATTAATTATGCACGTGACAGCTCATTTGCATATTTAATTAGTACATTTTGTTAGCAGCGTATCTCAAGAACTACAAGTGCTATAAAAATAATTCTTTTTCCAAAAGCTTTGTTACATCATGTAGTTATGCATGCTGCCAAGAAATTAACAGTGACGTCATCATGACGTCATCAAAAATGCTGATTTTTATTAGAAGCAGCATATCTCGAGAACGGTAAGTGCTAAGGCATTGATTCTTTTTGTAAAAGCTTTGTTACATCATGTAGTTGTGCATGCTGTCCCAAAATTTACAGTGACGTCATCATGAAGTCATCAAAAAAGGTAATTTTTAATTCTTTAATAATTAAGCACGTGACAGCTCATTCAAATTTTTAATTAGTCAATTTTGTTAGCAGCATATCTCGAGAACGACAAAGGCTATGAATATGATTCTTTTTGCAAAGGCTTAGTAGCATAATGTAGTTGTGCATGCTGCCAAGAAATTTACCGTGACGTCATCATGACGTCATCAAAAATGATGATTTTTTGTTTATAGCATCATATCTCGAGAACGGTAAGTGCTACGGTAATGATTCTTTTTGTAAAAGCTTTGTTACATCATGTAGTTGTGCATGCTGCCCCTAAATTTACAGTGACGTCATCATGACGTCATCAAAAAAGGTAATTTTTGGTTTATAGCAGTATATCTCGAGAACGGTAAGTGCTACGGTATTGGTTCTTTTTGTAAAAGCTTTGTTAGACCCTGTAGATTTGCATGCTGTTGTGAAATTAACTGTGACGTCATTATGACGTCATCAAAAGGCATAATTTATGATTTCAGCATATCTTGAGAATGACAAAAGCTATGGTAATGATTTTTTTCACAAAAGCTTTGTTAGAAACTGCAGATGCATGCTGCTTTGTATAAAATGACCATGACGTCATCGGAGCTTATAAGGCTGATCAAATAAGTCGGAACAGCTCCGTGTTCGTCCACGAACACTTAAATGTCTAGTTATTATTATACTTTATCACCCCAAATTTTGTTTATTCCTAATCTTTTATAATGTCTGTCTGGTCAGCTTATATGAGGTATCATATGAAAGCTTATAAGCTGAAGTTAATCCTAAGACTGAGTTTGTTAATTTTTTTAATTAATTAGGCACGTGACAGCTCATTTGCATATTTAATTAGTCAATTTTGTTAGCAGCATATCTTGAGAACGACAATGGCTATGAATATGATTCTTTTTGCAAAGGCTTAGTAGCATCATGTAGTTGTGCATGCTGCCAAGAAATTTACCGTGACGTCATCATGACGTCATCAAAAATGCTGATTTTATTATTTGCAGCATATCTCGAGAACGGTAAGTGCTACGGTAATGATTCTTTTTGTAAAAGCTTTGTTACATCATGTAGTTGTGCATGCTGCCCCGAAATTTACAGTGACGTCATCGTGACGTCATCAAAAAAGGTAATATTTGGTTGATAGCAGTATATCTCGAGAACGGTAAGTGCTACGGTATTGGTTCTTTTTGTAAAAGCTTTGTTAGACCCTGTAGATTTGCATGCTGTTGTGAAATTAACTGTGACGTCATTATGACGTCATCAAAAGGCATAATTTATGTTTGCAGCATATCTTGAGAATGACAAAAGCTATGGTAATGATTCTTTTCAGAAAAAAGCTTTGTTAGAAACTGTAGATGCACGCTGCTTTGTAAATGACCGTGACGTCACCATGACGTCATCGGAGCTTATAAAGCTGATCAAATAAGTCGGAACAGCTCCGTGTTCGTCCACGAACACTTAAATGTCTAGTTATTATTATTATTATTATTATACTTTATCACCCAAAGTTTGTTTATTCCTGATCTCTTACTTAGCTTCTTCTGATCAGCTTAAATGAGGTATCTTATGAAAGCTTATAAGCTGAAGTTAATCCTAAGACTGAGTTTGTTAAAATTCTTAATTAATTATTCACGTGACAGCTCATTTGCATATTTAATTAGTCAATTTTGTTAGCAGCGTATCTCAAGAACTACAAATGCTATGGAAATGATTCTTTTTCCAAAAGCTTCGTTATATCGTGTAGTTGTGCATGCTGCCAAGAAATTTACAGTGACGTCATCATGACGTCATCAAAAATGCTGATTTTTATTATTAGCAGCATATCTCGAGAACGGTAAGTGCTACGGCAATGATTCTTTTTGTAAAAGCTTTGTTACATCATGTAGTTGTGCATGCTGCCCCAAAATTTACAGTGACGTCATCATGAAGTCATCAAAAAAGGTAATTTTTAATTCTTTAATAATTCAGCACGTGACAGCTCATTCAAATTTTTAATTAGTCAATTTTGTTAGCGGTGTATCTCGAGAACGACAAAGGCTATGAATATGATTCTTTTTGCAAAAGCTTAGTTACATCATGTAGTTGTGCATGCTGCCAAGAAATTTACCGTGACGTCATCATGACGTCATTAAAAAAAGGTAATTTTTGGTTAGCAGTATATCTCGAGAACGGTAAGTGATACGGTAACGGGTTCTTTTTGTAAAAGCTTTGAAAGACCCTGGAGATGTGCATGCTGTTGTGAAATTAACTGGATATCATTATGACGTCATCAAAAGGCATAATAAATGTTTGCAGGATATCTTGAGAATGACAAAAGCTATGGTAATGATTCTTTTCGCAAAATCTTTGTTATAGCCTTTAGAAGCACGCTGCTTTGTTAATGACCGTGACGTCATCATGACGTCATCGGAGCTTATAAAGCTGATCAAATAAGTCGGAACAGCTCCGTGTTCGTCCACGAACACTTAAATGTCTAGTTATTATTATACTTTATCACCCCAAATTTTGTTTATTCCTAATCTTTTATAATGTTTGTCTGGTCAGCTTATATGAGGTATCATATGAAAGCTTATAATCTGAAGTTAATCCTAAGACTGAGTTTGATAAATTTATTAATTAATTAGGCACGTGACAGCTCATTTGCATATTTAATTAGTCAATTTTGTTCGCAGCATATCTTGAGAACGACAAAGGCTATGAATATGATTCTTTTTGCAAAGGCTTAGTAGCATCATGTAGTTGTGCATGCTACCAAGAAATTTACCGTGACGTCATCATGACGTCATCAAAAATGCTGATTTTATTATTAGCAGCATATCTCGAGAACGGTAAGTGCTACGGTAATGATTCTTTTTGCAAAGGCTTAGTAGCAACATGTAGTTGTGCATGCTGCAAAAAAATTTACCGTGACGTCATCATGACGTCATTACAAATGCTGATTTTATTATTAGCAGCATATCTCGAGAACGGTAAGTGCTACGGTAATGATTCTTTTTGTAAAAGCTTTGTTACATCATTTAGTTGTGCATGCTGCTCCGAAATTTACAGTGACGTCATCATGACGTCCTCAAAAAAGGTAATTTTTGGTTTATAGCAGTATATCTCGAGAACGGTAAGTGCTAAGGTATTGGTTCTTTTTGTAAAAGCTTTGTTAGACCCTGTATATTTGCATGCTGTTGTGAAATTAACCGTGACGTCATTATGACGTCATCAAAAGGCATAATTTATGTGCAAACAGAGAACATTGAGAATGACAAAAGCTCCATGGGAACGATTCTTTTCACAAAAGCTTTGCAAGAAACTTTAGATGAACGCTGCTTTGTTAATGACCGTGACGTCATCATGACGTCATCGAAGCTTATAAAGCTGATCAAATAAGTCGGAACAGCTCCGTGTTCGTCCACGAAAACTTAAATGTCTAGTTAGCTGTTCCGACATTTCCGATGTCGGAACAGGTTTTGTTTTTGTTCTGATTTTTATTAGCTGTTCCGACATTTCTGATGTCGGAACAGGTTTTGTTTTTGTTCTGATTTTTAGCTGTTCCGACATTTCCGATGTCGGAACAGGTTTGGTTTTTGTTCTGATTTTTAGCTGTTCCGACATTGCCGATGTCGGAACAGGTATTGTTTTCGTTCGAATTTTACATTATTATTATTCCTTCGAACTTTTTGCTCCCATAGCTTAGTGCATTAAGTTTGTTTATTGTTTATCTCTTCATAGCTTCTTCTGATCAGCTTAGATGAGGTATCATATGAAAGCTTATAAACTAAGGATCATACTGACTCTGAGTTGTAAAAATTCTTCAATAATTAAGCACGTGACAGCTCATTTGCATATTTAATTAGTCAATTTTGTTCGCAGCGTATCTCGAGAACGGCAAATGCTACGGAAATGATTTCTTTTGTAAAAGCTTATTTATATCATGTAGTTGTGCATGCTGTCTAGAAATTTACTGTGACGTCATTGTGACGTCATTATGACGTCATCAAAAAAGCTGATTTTTTGTTCACAGCATATCTCGAGAACGGTAAGTGCTACGGTAATGATTCTTTTTGTAAAAGCTTTGTTACATCATGTTGTTGTGCATGCTGCCCCGAAATTTACAGTGACGTCATCATGACGTCATCAAAAAAGGTAATTTTTGGTTTATAGCAGTATATCTCGAGAACGGTAAGTGCTACGGTATTGGTTCTTTTTGTAAAAGCTTTGTTAGACCCTGTAGATTAGCATGCTGTTTTGAAATTAACTGTGACGTCATTATGACGTCATCAAAAGGCATTATTTATGTTTGCAGCATACCTTGAGAATGACAAAAACTATGATTCTTTTCACAAAAGCTTTGTTCGAAACTTAATGCATGACACACACGCTGCTTTGTAAATGAAATAAGGTCGTATACGTACACGCATTTCCAGCCTCAGCAAGTGTTAGGATGTCGCACACCAATATGGTTTTAGATGTACTGGTAGCTGTGACTTTGTTGCAGCTGCCGTATGAGAATTCCAGGAAGGCGATACATCACGTACGATGGTTTTAGCCATACACGATGGTAAAATCTTTGGCAAAACTTTAACAATTACTGAATTAGGAAAATCCGTCTGTTGAAACCATAATTAGGCTTTTCAGAATGATTCACAAAATGTTTTTTGAGGTTACGAAATGTTTGCGACTTGACAAAATATTTTTCGGGTTGACGTAATGTTTGCGAGTTGACGTAATGTTTGCGAGTTGAGGCAATGTTTTAGAGTTGACGCAATGTTTGCGAGTTGAGGCAATGTTTTCGAGTTGACATAATGTTTGCGAGTTGGCGCAATGTTTTAGAGTTGACGTTATGTTTGCGAGCTGAGGCAATGTTTAGGAGTTGACGAAATGTTTGCGAGTTGACAAAATGTTTTCGGGTTGACGCAATGTTTTAGAGTTGATGTAATGTTTTCGAGTTGACGTAATGTTTGCGAGTTTGCGCAATGTGTTAGAGTTGACGTAATGTTTAAGAGTTGAGGCAATGTTTAAGAGTTGACAAACTGTTTGCTACTTCACAAAATGTTTTCGGGTTGACGCAATGTTTGTGAGTTTACGGAATGTTTTCGAGTTGACGTTATGTTTGCGAGTTGGCGCAATGTTTTAGAGTTGACGCAATGTTTGCGAGTTGAGGCAATGTTTTCGAGTTGGCGCAATGTTTTCGAGTTGACGTAATGTTTGCGAGTTTGCGCAATGTGTTAGAGTTGACGTAATGTTTGCGAGTTGAGGCAATGTTTTCGAGTTGACGAAATGTTTGCTACTTGACAAAAAGTTTTCGGGTTGACGCAATGTTTGTGAGTTTACGTAATGTTTGCGAGTTGGCGCAATGTTTTCGAGTTGGCGCAATTAATGTTTGCGAGTTGACGTAATTTTTGCGATTTGAGGCAATGTTTTAGAGTTGACGTAATGTTTGCGAGTTGAGGCATGCAATGTTTTAGAGTTGACGCAATGTTTGCGAGTTGACACAATAGTAAAGGCAAGCATGGGCACCAAAAAGTGCCCAAAATGCTATGTAAGAGGTAGGCCAGCAAGTACATGACCGGGCACTGATTGCCACGGTAACAATTTAGGTACGTGTGTATACAAGGGCATACAGACTAGTACTAGGATATTGAAAGTACTGTAAAGTCTCCATTATTTTGCGTGTGGAGGTTGTGTTATCAGGCTTAGTTTCATTACCCCAGTTTCATATACTTGTAAATTTTGAGAGCGACAAGTGCTACGAACTTGATTCTTTTATCTGTTATATCATGTAGTTGTGTATGCTGCCACGAAAATGACTGTGACATCATTACGATATGTCATTGTCTTCGAAATTTGGGTTTCCTATTTAAAGATACGTGATTGGAAGATTTTTTTTCTCCGGTTAATACTAAAATGTCCGTGAATTACTTGAATAAAAATCATTTGTCGGAGAATGTGACATTGAGACTGAAGTCACTGATAGAATTGCTACGTGAAACATCAAAAACTAAAATACACCATACAGCCCTTATACCTCAAAACAAAATAATACTCTTCCGCTTTGTGTGACGTCTCGTGACCATGGCTTTCGATATGAAGGTAGATCGTGGTCGATCGGCAGCAAACCAATAGCGCCACCAAGCATTTTAACGTTATGAAAAAAGCTGAATTTTTTGTTTGCAGTATATCTCGAGAACGACAAATGCTATGGTAATGATTCTTTTTGCAAAAGTTCTGTTAGATCCTGAAGATGTGCATGCGGCAGTGAAAAAAAATGTGATGTCACCATGACGTCATAAAAAGCTGAATTTTGTTCTGTATCGTTAAGAATGTCTGATTGTCAGGAAACTTGGTATGTGTGATGTCTGTGCTATATACTCCAATTAATGTTTTAGTAATTATTTATAATTTAGAATTACAAAATTTTTGGTAAATTTTTTTAGAATTGTCGAGATATGCTGGTAAATTTTACATCATGTAGTTGTGCATGCTGCCAAGAAATTTACCGTGACGTCATCATGACGTCATCAAAAATGCTGATTTAATTATTAGCAGCACATCTCGAGAACGTTAAGTGCTACGGTAATGATTCTTTGTGTAAAAGCTTCGTTTCATCATGTAGTTGTGCATGCTGCCCCGAAATTTACAGTGACGTCATCATGAAGTCATCAAAAAGTAATGTTTAATTCTTTAATATTTAAACACGTGACAGCTCATTTAAATGTTAAATTAGTCAATTTTGTTAGCAGCGTATCTCGAGAACGACAAAGGCTATGAATATGATTCTTTTTGCAAAAGCTTAGTTACATCATGTAGTTGTGCATGTTGCCAAGAAATTTACCATGACGTCATTAAAAAAAGGTAATTTTTGGTTAGCAGTATATCTCGAGAACGGTAAGTGATACGGTAATGGTTCTTTTTGTAAAAGCTTTGTAAGACCCTGTAGATGTGCATGCTGTTGTGAAATGAAACTGACGTCATTATGACGTCAAAAAGGCATAATTTATGTTTGCAGCATATCTTGAGAATGACAAAAGCTATGGTAATGATTCTTTTCACAAAAGCTTTGTAAGAAACTTTAGATGCATATGCTGCTTTGTAAATGACCGTGACGTCATCATGACGTCATCGGAGCTTATAAAGCTGATCAAATAAGTCGGAACAGCTCCGTGTTCGTCCACGAACACTTAAATGTCTAGTTATTATTATTATTATTATTTTTCTTTATCACCCAATTTTGTTTATTGTTTAACTCTTCTTATCTTCTTCTGATCAGCTTAGATGGGGTATCATATGAAAGCTTGTAAGCTAAGGATCATACTGGAACTGAGTTGTTAAAATTCTTAATTAATTAGTCACGTGACAGTCATTTGAATATTTAATTAGTAATTTTTGTTCGCAGTGTATCTCGAGAACGGAAAGTGCTACGGTAATGATTCTTTTTGCAAAAGCTATGTAATAACATGTAGTTGTGCATGCTGCCACGAAATTTACCGTGACGTCATCATGACGTCATCAAAAAAGCTGATTTTTGGTTATAGCAGTATATCTCAAGAACGGTAAGTGCTACGGTAATGATTCTTTTTGCAAAAGCTTAGTTATATCATGTAGTATTGCATGCTGCCACAAAATTTACTGTGACGTCATTATGACGTCATCAAAATGGCTGATATTTGGTTCAAAGCATATCTCAAGAACGATAAATGCTACGGAAATGATTCTTTTTGCAAAAGCTTAGTTATATCATGTAGTTGTGCATGCTGCTACAAAAATTACCATGACGTCATCATGACGTCATCAGAAAGGCTGATTTTGTGTTAGCAGCATATCTCGAGAACGACAAATGCTATGGTAATGATTCTTTTTGTAAAAGCTGTTATATCTTGTAGTTGAGCATGCCGCTACGAAAATGAACATGACGTCATCATGACGTCATCAGAGCTTATAAAGCTAATTAAATAAGTCGGAACAGCTCCGTGTTCGTCCACGAACACTTAAATGTCTAGTTATTATTATTAGCTGTTCCGACATTTCGGATGTCGGAACAGGTATTGATTTCGTTCGGATTTTTCATTATTCCTTCGCTCTTTTTGCTCCCATAGCTTTGTGCACAAAGTTTGTTTATTGTTTATCTCTTCTTAGCTTCTTCTGATCAGCTGAAATGAGGTATCATACGAAAGCTTATAAGCTAAGGATCATTTCGGAACGGAAGTGTTAAAATTCTCAATTAATTAGTCACGTGACAGTCATTTGAATATTTAATTAGTAATTTTTGTTCGCAGCGTATCTCGAGAACGGCAGGAGGTACGAAAATAATTCTTTTTGCAAAAGCTTAGTAACACCCTGTAGATGTGCATGCTGCCATAACATTTGTGACGTTACGTCATCATGACGTCACAACCGGAAGTTGAATTTTGACTCGAAATAACTCCAAAAACGGATGGATTTGGGTATTTAAAACCTAACAGTCTAAAAGATAGAGACAGGCTAGGGCTTTTGGAAAATATAGGTGATGACGTCATACGGGTTACACAGCGCCCTCTACGGTTGATTAAAGATATACAGTGATTACGTAATCCGAAAATAAACAACGGATTACCGCTAAATTTGGTAAGTGTCAAGCATTGGAACACTTCCTTATGTTCGTGAAGTTTGAATGTGATAACGTCATTCAACCGGAAGTTATGTGCTTTTAAAGGAAAAATTACGTCATTATTAAAATACTATTTACTCTGTAACGGCATATGCTACGAAAATAACTCTTTTTCCAAAAGCTTTTTAACATCCTTTATAGTTGTGCATGCTGCAATGAAAATGGCCGCGACGTCGATCATGACGTTATAAAACTGGCTGTTTTAAAGCCCGAGATCGAGGGCCCATAATGTATGAGCATGGCGCCATGGTATGTGTGTGTACAGCCACTGCACGTGGTGCATGCTCTTTACAGTTAATCCCCGAATGAGTTGGGACTGGTTTATCTTAAGGGAACACGCCGGCTTCAAAGATCCAAAAATGAACAATGCAGAGTATAGCACAATATTTCTATGATATTTAATGAAGGTTTTTTGTGAAAAAAATCAGAAATATGTCGTGTAATTAAGGTTACAACACAAAAACACTATAAGGGCAAATTAAGTCAGGTACGTATAAAGCCTTTCCAGCCTCAGCAAGTGTTAGGATGTCGCACACCAATATGGTTTTAGATGTACTGGTAGCTGTGACTTTGTTGCAGCTGCCGTATGAGAATTCCAGGAAGGCGATACATCACGTACGATGGTTTTAGCCGTACACGATGGTAAAATCATCGGCAAAACTTTAACAATTACTGAATTAGGAAAATCTGTCTGTTGAAACCATAATTAGGCATTTTAGAATGATTCACAAAATGTTTTTTGAGTTGACGAAATGTTTGCAACTTGACAAAATGTTTTTGGGTTGACGCAATGTTTGCGAGTTGACGTAATGTTTGCAAGTTGGCGCAATGTTTGCGAGTTGGCGCAATGTTTTGCGAGTTGAGGCAATGTTTTCGAGTTGACGAAATGTTTGCAACTTGAAAATGTTTTCGGGTTGACGTAATGTTTTCGAGTTGACGTAATGTTTGCACGTTGGCGCAATGTTTGCGAGTAGGCGGAATGTTTGCGACTTGAAATGTTTTTGGGTTGACGTAATGTTTGCACGTTGGCACAATGTTTGCGGGTTGGCGGAATGTTTTACAGTTGACGCAATGTTTGCAAGTTGAGGCAATGTTTTCGAGTTGACGTAATGTTTGCACGTTGGCACAATGTTTTAGAGTTGACGCAGTGTTTGCGAGTTGACGCAATGTTATCGAGTTGACGTAATGTTTGCGAGTTGACGTAATGTTTCCGAGAGTTCAAGCAAATTTTTTGAGTTGCCGCAATGTTTTTGATTTTACACAATGTTTTCAAGATTATGTAATGTTTGCGAGTTGTCACAAAGTTCTTGAGTTGACACAATGTCTGCGAGTTTACGTAATGTTTGCGAGTTGACGTTATGTTTTCAAGTTTATGTAATGTTTGCAAGTTGATGCAATGTTTTCGAGTTGATGCAATGTTTTAGAGGTGACACAACGTTTTTGAGTTGACGAAATGGTAAAGTCACGGTAATAAAGGCAAGCATGGGCGCCAAAAAGTGCCAAAAATCGCCCAACGTGTGTGTACTGGGTCTCAGGAATGTACTGCTATGTATAAGAGGTAGGCCAGCAAGTACATGACCAGGCACTGTTGCCAAGTTAACAATTAGGTACGTGTGTATACAAGGGCATACAGATCAGACATGACGTACGTAGGATGTTGAAAGTACTGTAAGGTCTCCATTATTTTACGTGTGGAGGTTGTGTTATCAGGCTTATTTTCGTTACCCCAGTTTTATCATGGAGGTATGGTTTCATATACTTGTAAATTTTGAGAGCGACAAGTGCTACGAACTTGATTCTTTTATCTGTTATATCATGTAGTTGTGTATGTTGCCACGAAAATGACTGTGACATCATTACGATATGTCATTAATTGTGATCGAAATTTGGGTTTCCTATTTAAAGATACGTGATTGGAAGATTTTTTTTCCACGGTTAATTCTAAAATGTCCGTGAATTACTTGAATAAAAATCATTTGTCGGAGAATGTGACATTGAGACTGAAGTCACTGATATAATTGCTACGTGAAACATTAACAACTGGAATACACCAAACAGCCCTAATTATACCTCAAAACAAAAGAATAATCTTCCGCTTTGTGTGAAGTCTCGTGACCATGGCTTGCGATACGAAGGTACTTGTAGATCGTGGTCTTACGGCTTTAATCGGAGCACACCAATAGCGCCACCAAGCATTTTAACGTTATGAAAAAAGCTTTATTTTTTGTTTGCAGTATATCTCGAGAACGACAAATGCTATGGTAATGATTCTTTTTGCATGAGTTCTGTTAGATCCTGAAGATGTGGCATGCGGCAGTAAAAATAAATGTGATGTCACCATGACGTCATAAAAAGCTGAATTTTATTCCATATCATTAAGAATGTCTGATTGTCAGGAAACTTGGTATGTGTGATGTCTGTGCTATATACTCCAATAATGTTTTAGTAATGATTTATAATTTAGAATTAAATGTTTTTTGGTAAATGTTTGAGAATTGTCGAGATATGCTGGTAAATTTTACATCATGTAGTTGTGCATGCTGCCAAGAAATTTACCGTGACGTCATCATGACGTCATCAAAAATGCTGATTTAATTATTAGCAGCATATTTCGAGAACGGAAAGTGCTACGGTAATGATTCTTTGTGTACAAGCTTTGTTTTATCATGTAGTTGTGCATGCTGCCCCAAAATTTAGTGACGTCATCATGAAGTCATAAAAAAGTAATTTTTAATTCTTTAATATTTAAACACGTGACAGCTCATTTAAATTAGTCAATTTTGTTAGCAGCGTATCTCGAGAACGATGACGTCATTAAAAAGGGTAAATTTTTGGTTAGCAGTATATCTCGAGAACGGTAAGTGATACGGTAATGGTTCTTTTTGTAAAAGCTCTGTAGATTTGCAAGTTGTTGTGAAATTAACTGTGACGTCATTATGACGTCATCAAAAGCATAGTTGATCTTTGCAGCATATCTTGAGAATGACAAAAGCTATGGCAATGATCCTTTTCGCAAAACCTTTTTTTATAACCTTTAGATATGCATGCTGCTTTAGAAATGACCGTGATGTCATCATGACGTCATCGGAGCTTATAAAGCTGATCAAATAAGTCGGAACAGCTACGTGTTCGTCCACGAACACTTAAATGTCTAGTTATTATTATACTTTATCACCCAAAGTTTGTTTATTGCTTATCTCTTCTTAGCTTCTTCTGATCAGCTTAGATGAGGTATCATCTGAAAGCTTATAAGCTAAGGATCATTCCGTAACTGAGTTGTAAAAATTCTTCATTAATTAGGCACGTGACAGCTCATTTGCATATTTAATTAGTCAATTTTGTTAGCAGCGTATCTCGAGAACCCAAAATGCTATGGAAATGATTCTTTTTCCAAAAGCTTTGTTACGTCCTGTAGTTGTGCATGCTGCCACGAAAATGGCCGTGACGTCATCATGACGTCATAAAATTGGCTGTTTTTAAGCCCTATGTCAGAGCATAGGCCTATTGTGTGTGTGTAGTGTGTACACGTACATGTACATGTACTGTATTACTGTATACAGTTAACTTGTAGCTCTATGGTTAACCCCATTTGCAGCTGGGATTGTTTATCTCAAATGATCAGAGTCTGAGGAATGTGCTGTTTTGTAAGAGGTAGGCCAGCAAGTGCATGACCATGCACTGTTGCTACGGTAACAAGGTGTGAATAGTATTCAAGCGCATGAAAGCACATGTAGTACGATGTTGAAAGTACTGTCAAGTTCATTGTCTAGAGGATGTGTTATGAGGCTCACTTTCTGACCAAAGTTTATATGCTTATTTCTTTTGATTATTTAGTCAGTTCATGGTTAGTTTGATATTATGGAAATGACCATGACGTCATCATGACGTCATCAAAAATGCTGATTTTATTATTAGCAGCATATCTCAAGAACGGTAAGTGCTACGGTAATGATTCTTTTTGTAAAAGCTTTGTTATATCATGTTGTTGTGCATGCTGCCACGAAATTTTCAGTGACGTCATCATGACGTCATTAAAAAAGGTTATTTTTTGGTTTACAAAAGTAAATCTCGAGAACGGTAAGTGCTACGGTGTTGGTTCTTTTTATAAAAGCTTTATTAGACCCTGTAGATTTGCATGCTGTTGTGAAATTAACTGTGACGTCATTATGACGTCATCAAAAGGCATAATTTATGTTTGCAGCATATCTTGAAAATGACAAAAGCTATGGTAATGATTCTATTCACAAAAGCTTTTTTAAAAACTTAAGATGCACGCTGCTTTGTGAATGACCGTGACGTCATGATGACGTCATCGGAGCTTATAAAGCTGATCAAATAAGTCGGAACAGCTCCGTGTTCGTCCACGAACACTTAAATGTCTAGTTATTATTAGCTGTTCCGACATTTCTGATGTCGGAACAGGTTTTGTTTTTGTTCTGATTTTTATTATTATTAGCTGTTCCGACATTTCTGATGTCGGAACAGGTTTTGTTTTTGTTCTGATTTTTATTATTATTATTATTATTATTATTATTATTATTATACTTTATCACCCAAAGTTTGTTTATTCCTGATCTCTTACTTAGCTTCTTCTGATCAGCTTAAATGAGGTATCTTATGAAAGCTTATAAGCTGAAGTTAATCCTAAGACTGAGTTTGTTAAAATTCTTAATTAATTATTCACGTGACAGCTCATTTGCATATTTAATTAGTCAATTTTGTTAGCAGCGTATCTCAAGAACTACAAATGCTATGGAAATGATTCTTTTTCCAAAAGCTTCGTTATATCGTGTAGTTGTGCATGCTGCCAAGAAATTTACAGTGACGTCATCATGACGTCATCAAAAATGCTGATTCTTATTATTAGCAGCATATCTCGAGAACGGTAAGTGCTACGGCAATGATTCTTTTTGTAAAAGCTTTGTTACATCATGTAGTTGTGCATGCTGCCCCAAAATTTACAGTGACGTCATCATGAAGTCATCAAAAAAGGTAATTTTTAATTCTTTAATAATTCAGCACGTGACAGCTCATTCAAATTTTTAATTAGTCAATTTTGTTAGCGGTGTATCTCGAGAACGACAAAGGCTATGAATATGATTCTTTTTGCAAAAGCTTAGTTACATCATGTAGTTGTGCATGCTGCCAAGAAATTTACCGTGACGTCATCATGACGTCATTAAAAAAAGGTAATTTTTGGTTAGCAGTATATCTCGAGAACGGTAAGTGATACGGTAACGGGTTCTTTTTGTAAAAGCTTTGAAAGACCCTGGAGATGTGCATGCTGTTGTGAAATTAACTGGACATCATTATGACGTCATCAAAAGGCATAATAAATGTTTGCAGGATATCTTGAGAATGACAAAAGCTATGGTAATGATTCTTTTCGCAAAATCTTTGTTATAGCCTTTAGAAGCACGCTGCTTTGTTAATGACCATGACGTCATCATGACGTCATCGGAGCTTATAAAGCTGATCAAATAAGTCGGAACAGCTCCGTGTTCGTCCACGAACACTTAAATGTCTAGTTATTATTATACTTTATCACCCAAAGTTTGTTTATTCCTGATCTCTTACTTAGCTTCTTCTGATCAGCTTAAATGAGGTATCATATGAAAGCTTATAAGCTGAAGTTAATCCTAAGACTGAGTTTGTTAAAATTCTTAATTAATTATGCACGTGACAGCTCATTTGCATATTTAATTAGTCAATTTTGTTAGCAGCGTATCTCGAGAACTACAAATGCTATGAAAATAATTCTTTTCCCAAAAGCTTTGTTACATCATGTAGTTGTGCATGCTGCCAAGACATTAACAGTGACGTCATCATGACGTCATCAAAAATGCTGATTTCTATTATTAGCAGCATATCTGGAGAACGGTAAGTGCTACGGTAATGATTCTTTTTGTAAAAGCTTTATTACATCATGTAGTTGTGCATGCTGCCCCGAAATTTACAGTGACGTCATCATGAAGTCATCAAAAAAGGTAACTTTTAATTCTTTAATAATTAAGCACGTGACAGCTCATTTAAATTTTTAATTAGTCAATTTTGTTAGCAGCGTATCTCGAGAACGACAAAGGCTATGAATATGATTCTTTTTGCAAAGGCTTAGTTACATCATGTAAGTGTGCATGCTGCCAAGAAATTTACCGTGACGTCATCATGACGTCATCAAAAATGCTGATTTTATTTTTAGCAGCATATCTCGAGAACGGTAAGTGCTACGGTAATGATTCTTTTTGTAAAAGCTTTGTTACGTCATGAAGTTGTGCATGCTGCCCCGAAATTTACAGTGACGTCATCATGACGTCATCAAATAAGGTAATTTTTGGGTAATAGCATTATATCTCGAGAACGGTAAGTGCTACGGTATTGGTTCTTTTTGTTAAAGCTTTGTTAGACCCTGTAGATTTGCATGCTGTTGTGAAATTAACTGTGACGTCATTATGACGTCATCAAAAGGCATAGTTGATCTTTGCAGCATATCTTGAGAATGACAAAAGCTATGGTAATGATTCTTTTCACAAAAGCTTTGTTAGAAACTTTAGATGCACGCTGCTTTGTAAATGACCGTGACGTCATCATGACGTCATTGGAACTTATAAAGCTGATCAAATAAGTCGGAACAGCTCCGTGTTCGTCCACGAACACTTAAATGTCTAGTTATTATTATACTTTATCACCCAAAGTTTGTTTATTCCTGATCTCTTACTTAGCTTCTTCTGATCAGCTTAAATGAGGTATCATATGAAAGCTTATAAGCTGAAGTTAATCCTAAGACTGAGTTTGTTAAAATTCTTAATTAATTATGCACGTGACAGCTCATTTGCATATTTAATTAGTCAGTTTTGTTAGCAGCGTATCTCGAGAACTACAAATGCTATGAAAATAATTCTTTTTCCAAAAGCTTTGTTACATCATGTAGTTGTGCATGCTGCCAAGAAATTTACAGTGACGTCATCATGACGTCATCAAAAATGCTGATTTCTATTATTAGCAGCATATCTGGAGAACGGTAAGTGCTACGGTAATGATTCTTTTTGTAAAAGCTTTATTACATCATGTAGTTGTGCATGCTGCCCTGAAATTTACAGTGACGTCATCATGAAGTCATCAAAAAAGGTAATTTTTAATTCTTTAATAATTAAGCACGTGACAGCTCATTTAAATTTTTAATTAGTCAATTTTGTTAGCAGCGTATCTCGAGAACGACAAAGGCTATGAATATGATTCTTTTTGGAAAGGCTTAGTTACATCATGAAGTTGTGCATGCTGCCCCGAAATTTACAGTGACGTCATCATGACGTCATCAAATAAGGTAATTTTTGGGTAATAGCATTATATCTCGAGAACGGTAAGTGCTACAGTATTGGTTCTTTTTGTTAAAGCTTTGTTAGACCCTGTAGATTTGCATGCTGTTGTGAAATTGACTGTGACGTCATTATGACGTCATCAAAAGGCATAATTTATGTTTGCAGCATATCTTGAGAATGGCAAAAGCTATGGTAATGATTCTTTTTACAAAAGCTTTGTTAGAAACTTTAGATGCACGCTGCTTTGTAAATGACCGTGACGTCATCATGACGTCATCGGAGCTTATAAAGTTGATCAAATAAGTTGGAACAGCTCCGTGTTCGTCCACGAACACTTAAATGTCTAGTTAGCTGTTCCGACATTTCCGATGTCGGAACAGGTTTTGTTTTTCTTCTGATTTTTATTAGCTGTTCCGACATTTCCGATGTCGGAACAGGTTTTGTTTTTCTTCTGATTTTTATTATTATTATACTTTATCACCCCAAATTTTGTTTATTCCTAATCTTTTATAATGTTTGTCTGGTCAGCTTATATGAGGTATCATATGAAAGCTTATAATCTGAAGTTAATCCTAAGACTGAGTTTGATAAATTTATTAATTAATTAGGCACGTGACAGCTCATTTGCATATTTAATTAGTCAATTTTGTTCGCAGCATATCTTGAGAACGACAAAGGCTATGAATATGATTCTTTTTGCAAAGGCTTAGTAGCATCATGTAGTTGTGCATGCTACCAAGAAATTTACCGTGACGTCATCATGACGTCATCAAAAATGCTGATTTTATTATTAGCAGCATATCTCGAGAACGGTAAGTGCTACGGTAATGATTCTTTTTGCAAAGGCTTAGTAGCAACATGTAGTTGTGCATGCTGCCAAAAAATTTACCGTGACGTCATCATGACGTCATTACAAATGCTGATTTTATTATTAGCAGCATATCTCGAGAACGGTAAGTGCTACGGTAATGATTCTTTTTGTAAAAGCTTTGTTACATCATTTAGTTGTGCATGCTGCTCCGAAATTTACAGTGACGTCATCATGACGTCATCAAAAAAGGTAATTTTTGGTTTATAGCAGTATATCTCGAGAACGGTAAGTGCTAAGGTATTGGTTCTTTTTGTAAAAGCTTTGTTAGACCCTGTATATTTGCATGCTGTTGTGAAATTAACCGTGACGTCATTATGACGTCATCAAAAGGCATAATTTATGTGCAAACAGAGAACATTGAGAATGACAAAAGCTCCATGGGAACGATTCTTTTCACAAAAGCTTTGCAAGAAACTTTAGATGAACGCTGCTTTGTAAATGACCGTGACGTCATCATGACGTCATCGAAGCTTATAAAGCTGATCAAATAAGTCGGAACAGCTCCGTGTTCGTCCACGAACACTTAAATGTCTAGTTATTATTATACTTTATCACCCCAAATTTTGTTTATTCCTAATCTTTTATAATGTTTGTCTGGTCAGCTTATATGAGGTATCATATGAAAGCTTATAAGCTGAAGTTAATCCTAAGACTGAGTTTGTTAATTTTTTTAATTAATTAGGCACGTGACAGCTCATTTGCATATTTAATTAGTCAATTTTGTAACCAGCATATCTCGAGAACGACAAAGGCTATGAATATGATTTTTTTTGCAAAAGCTTAGTTACATCATGTAGTTGTGCATGCTGCCATAAAATTTACCGTGACGTCATCATGACGTCATGAAAAGGCTGTTTTCGTTAGGAGCAGATATCTTGATAACAACATGTGCCACGGTAATGATTCTAATTATTGCTTATCTTTTCTTATCGTCTTCTGATTAGCTTAGGAAAGCTTATAAGCTAAGGATCATTCTGACACTGAGTTATAAAGATTCTTAATTAATTAGGCACGTGACAGCTCATTTGCATATTTAATTAGTCAATTTTGTAACCAGCATATCTTGAGAACGACAAAGGCTATGAATATGATTCTTTTTGCAAAAGCTTTGTTAGATCCTGCACATGTGCATGTTGCTGTGAAAGTAACTGTGCCGTCATCGTGACGTCATCTAAAAAGCTGAATTTCATTCCATAGGGGCCTATAGTAAACAATGTCTGATCATGCCACGAACCTTAATTGGTATATAGGCTTAATGTGTGCACGGTTTCAAATTTACTTCAAGCAGCTTTACGGGGCCCAATTTTATGGAATCCGTTACCGTTAGCAAAAATTCTTCGCTTTTTAAGTTACGGTAGCAGACTTTTTAATTGGTTACGGTTAGCGTACGTATTTTAAGAGTTCTCTTTTTGGTAACGGTATCAATTGCAAGGAATTTGTGCAGAATGCATACAGCGTGTTAGCAGAAAATGGTCACGCTTACCCTAGAAATTCTTCGCTAACAGAAAGTCTTGCTTACGGATTCCATGAACTTAGATTACACGCGTAGCAGTGCCCATAAGCACAAAAATAGGCTGTAACGAATTCCGTGAAATTGGGCCCTAGATCAATGCCTAGGCCTTTATTTTTATAGGGATCACAGCAATAGCGCCCTCAAGCTTAATGCTTATCGTAGAATCCATCGTCTGGAGGGATAATTTTCTGGTTTGGGCCCAGGCCATTGATGTACTATGCTCATTGTATTTATGTAAAAAAAAGTGACAAGATGGGAGATCGGCAATTACATTTTCATGATATTTGAGTTGTTTGCTTTTTTCAAGAACAGAAACCGATTTGCTTGGACTTGAAGATTGGAGATGCAAAACTGTAGGGTCATTCCTTTTCAAGGGTCCCTTTCTCAATCACTGGGTCATCCCAAAAAGCACACAAACATATATTAAATTGAAACATCCACAAGCATGATCCAAGAATCAACATTTTTTATTCAAAATTCAAGAAAGAAGTTTCCAAGCACAAGAAAAAATTGAGGCCCAAAGACTCAAGAGTGTAGATCAAGAAATTCATGTTCTAAATGCAATATTGCAGATAAAGATTCAAGATTCCAGGACAGTAAACAATACTTTCATTGCATGGGCCTTCCATTATCCTTAAATAAGTTATTGTTCCATGTTTGCAAGCCAAACTGCATGATCCAAACAAATGATCAAAGAATCAAGACTGAAAATCATAATAATTAAATTGTATATATATAGTAATTGAAAGCTATAATGAAAAGAAGGTCTTTATTCTGTATGTCATTTCAATAGTTTAAAGGTACATGTATAATATACATGATTGGTAAAGGTCACACCAAATCACTCACACTTTGTCTGTTCAAACATGTACATGAAATAATAAACTCAATTGTACTCATCTTGTACTGAACCCTTTAGATGTCGAAGATGATTGATGTTATCATGTCTTTCATTTTTTAGGCAATTCATGAAAACAAATCTAAACAAATCATAACAGCAGTCAGCTATAGTCAAGTTTCCTATTGCAAAAGTACAACATGTTGCCGCACATAATTTATCAAATTTACAATGTACATTAATAAGATGCCAAAAGAAAATTCGATAATATTTTAAGAACAATTTCCTTTGTACAACTATATACATGTACTGATAATAATGGTGGAAGCTGGTGCGCATATTGTCTTTTGATGCTTACATACAGCACTATTACTGTTTTTTCTGGTCATCGGGCTACAATTACATCTCACAACTATTTCAACTCCCTGACAACTATACAGCCCTGGCTACAAAGCCATCTGTACCCTCACATAGTAGCCATTCTTTCCTCGTTGGAGATAAAAAGAATGTGACAAAGCTTCATGCCAAAGAACCACCATGTACTAGCTCACGGCTGGATTTGAACTCACAATCTGTAGATTGACTACAAGATATTGAGTACAACATGCCAGACCACTAGGCCGAAGCAAAAGTGCTTGGGGTTAACAAACCAGCTCCAGGGTGAAGAGGAAGAATATGTGACAAAGCGTCTTGCCCAAGGATGCAAGCACCATTAGCCCATGACTGGATTCAAAGTCACAATCTGTAGATTGACCACAAGATCTTGATTTATACGATACGCCGACCACTAGGCTACGGAACCCCACATAAGTCGTTAACGAAATAGCCCAGATACAGGGAGCCCAATTTCCACACTTTGTAAATCTTGAATTGTTCAAACAGTTTTAAAGTTTAGCAAAGATAAGACAATATATGTCATTGTTGTAATTTTGCAGCTGCATGTGTGTAATGTGTTTAGCCATGCTAAGTGTTTCATCTATCAAAAACCATAAACAGTTATGCTACAAGTAACATTTAAATAGTTTTGAATATTTCATAATTAATGATTTTTATTTTCATCATTAATTCCTTATTTTAGAACAATTCAAATTAATTATTATACAAAGCAGATCCATAAGATAGGTCTACAAGAGCCCAGAAGACTATGTACAATAAACACACCACTAGAAGCACAGAAGATGGTGTACACATGGGTTACAGTCTGCAGGTTTGGAGGGGTCATGATGTCACACCACTAGAAGCACAGAAGATGGTGTACACATGGGTTACAGTCTGCAGGTTGGGTGGGGTCATTATGTCACCCCCCTAGAAGCATAGAAGATGGTGTACACATGGGTTACAGTCTGCAGGTTTGGTGGGGTCATGATGTCACACCACTAGAAGCACGGAAGATGGTGTACACATGGGTTACAGTCTCCACTCTCCAGGTTGGGTGGGGTCATGATGTCATCCCACTAGAAGCACAGAAGATGGTGTACACATGGGTTACAGTCTGCAGGTTGGGTGGGGTCATTATGTCACCCCACTAGAAGCACAGAAGATGGTGTACACATGGGTTACAGTCTTCAGGTTGGGTGGGGTCATTATGTCACCCCACTAGAAGCACAGAAGATGGTGTACACATGGGTTACAGTCTTCATTGGGTGGGGTCATGATGTCACCCCACTAGAAGCACAGAAGATGGCGTACACATGGGTTACAGTCTTCATTGGGTGGGGTCATGATGTCACCCCACTAGAAGCACAGAAGATGGTGTACACATGGGTTACAGTCTTCAGGTTGGGTGGGGTCATGATGTCACCCCACTAGAAGCACAGAAGATGGCGTACACATGGGTTACAGTCTGCAGGTTTGGTGGGGTCATGATGTCACCCCACTAGAAGCACAGAAGACGGTGTACACATGGGTTACAGTCTGCAGGTTGGGTGGGGTCATTATGTCACCCCACTAGAAGCACAGAAGACGGTGTACACATGGGTTACAGTCTCCAGGTTGGGTGGGGTCATGATGTCACCCCACTAGAAGCACAGAAGACGGTGTACACATGGGTTACAGTCTGCAGGTTGGGTGGGGTCATGATGTCACCCCACTAGAAGCACAGAAGATGGTGTACACATGGGTTACAGTCTTCAGGTTGGGTGGGGTCATGATGTCACCCCACTAGAAGCACAGAAGACGGTGTACACATGGGTTACAGTCTGCAGGTTGGGTGGGGTCATTATGTCACCCCAGTAGAAGCACAGAAGACGGCGTACACATGGGTTACAGTCTGCAGGTTGGGTGGGGTCATTATGTCACCCCACTAGAAGCACAGAAGATGGCGTACACATGGGTTACAGTCTGCAGGTTGGGTGGGGTCATGATGTCACCCCACTAGAAGCACAGAAGACGGTGTACACATGGGTTACAGTCTGCAGGTTGGGTGGGGTCATTATGTCACCCCACTAGAAGCACAGAAGACGGTGTACACATGGGTTACAGTCTGCAGGTTGGGTGGGGTCATGATGTCACCCCACTAGAAGCACAGAAGATGGTGTACACATGGGTTACAGTCTTCAGGTTGGGTGGGGTCATGATGTCACCCCACTAGAAGCACAGAAGACGGTGTACACATGGGTTACAGTCTGCAGGTTGGGTGGGGTCATTATGTCACCCCACTAGAAGCACGGAAGACGGTGTACACATGGGTTACAGTCTGCAGGTTGGGTGGGGTCATGATGTCACCCCACTAGAAGCACAGAAGACGGTGTACACATGGGTTACAGTCTGCAGGTTGGGTGGGGTCATGATGTCACCCCACTAGAAGCACAGAAGATGGTGTACACATGGGTTACAGTCTTCAGGTTGGGTGGGGTCATGATGTCACCCCACTAGAAGCACAGAAGATGGTGTACACATGGGTTACAGTCTTCAGGTTGGGATATTTATGACGTCATTCCATTACAAGCTCAATTATGATGTGCATGATCATTCAATTTGTTGCCTTGTGTCTTCAGGATCTTAATATCACTCCACTTGAGATGGAGACTCTCAGTTTGGACCTGCCATATGATATAGACAAAAATATTCACATCTTTATTATTTTAAACTTTAATCTTAAGTGGCATTTCAATTGTAGTTTCCTTATATTTCCTATTACTGACATTCTTCACATTATTTCTGAAATCATCATGTTCTATATATTTCCTGTTGCTGGCATCTTTCACTTGTTGTTGAAATTTAGTATTGGCTGTGTATTTTGTTTGCTTTGATCAATATTCTTAACCGAACTTAACAGTTTCACTGACTGACTGACAGGATCTCAATATTTCCCATTTTAAAATTTTAAAATTTTGCGTTATGTGTTATTCTTTATTTTCTTTTTCTGCTCCAACTCATCCAAATTCTATTCTTCACACTTACATTTTCAAGTTTCGGTCACATCATTTTCCATCATGTACACACATTCCGTTTCTCCCTTATTTTTTCTTTAAATATTCTATGCTTTTCTAAATTCATGTTTTTTCTTTGAGTATTTCATACAGCTCATACATTATTTATCGTCGAGTTCTTTCTTGTTCGCTAATTCATTTTTTTAAAAGCATGACATTTTTTGTTTAGTGTGCGTTCCTTAATTCCTACCCATGATATCATATTCCTTTTAATTTACTGATGAGTTAAGATAATAGTATTCTTATTGTTGACACTTATGCTGGTTCATTATCGTTGTTAAACTTATCAAACTCAAATGGTTTAAAAACATAATTATTTTGATATTACTTCAATTCTTAAAACATTATTGGCATAAGGATTACTGCTACTTAGGAAAGATTCTCAATTCGTACTTGAACAGCCTCATGATAGCTGTAATATGTAGGAATTACATTACACTCAACTGATTCTATCCCTCTAATGTACACATGGTCAATCAATGTTCCCTTTTCAGTCGTCGCATCTACAACACACTGCTTGTAACTATAATCACACATCATTTTCAAAATGCTAGAACTCTTATCATTCATAACGTCTTCATTAAAATCCCCCATTATTATACATCTATTTGATACTTTGTGGATTTCATTCAGTAGAATTTGCAGATTACACATAAAATCCCTTACAAGATAAGATAATGGTCGATAAATAACAACAACTGCTAATGACACATTGGCAATTACATGAAATGCAATGTACTCAATGTTCTGTACTGACAGCATGAGTCTACTTATTGTTCTGTTTGTTTTACTATACACTGTTACACCTCCATGACACTGTTGCTGTAGCATGTTTGTAATTTGACTGGAATTATCATAAGACAGACATCTTGGTTGATGGTAGCTTCTGTAATTATCAAGTTGGAAGTCATACTGGAATTGATCTTCCGTCCATGTTTCTGTTAAACATATGATATCTGATTTTATCATTTGATTGTTACACTTCATATCATTATAATGAGCTCTTAATCCCTGTATGTTATGCATCATAATAGTTATACCATCAGGTGACTCAGTCATATTCAGATCATCTTCATTAATATATGGTGGCATATTATCCAAGGCATCAGCTACTGCTTCATTACAATATATGTACTTCTGGTCAAAACCTTCAATGACAAGACCTTCTAATGATGTCACACGACTCAGACTCACATAAGCTTGTCCTGCAGCAAATGTACGATTAAGACATACCACAGCTTTATCCATTGTCATTCCTTGTACTTTGTGTGCTGTACATGCAAAAGATAATTTAAGTGGAAACTGATGTCGTACACATTTTTTACCAATACTTTCCTCTTGAATAGCAATAGGTACACTATCGTCATCATTTGAAGATGATGCTGTATTCTTCTTTAGTTTCATTCCAACCCTTGCATTATCAAATTGAACTTTGATACATTTTGGTTCATCAGGTTTATCATGTGACATTACTATGTGTGTTACAGTGCCAACAACACCATTCACAAGGCCATCTGATACATCTATATTCTTGGTTAACATGACTCTCGCACCAACACCAACTAACAGTGATTGTGGTAGGCATCCTGACGAATGTTTCACAGGTTTTCTTTTACATGTAATATTAGCTTTTCTAGAGTTCATCTCATAATCTTTTGCTTCTATGTATATACATTCAGAACATTTGGCTTGTAGAATCATCATATTCTGTTCATCTACTTGCTTGTTAATTGGGTAAATATGAAGAGCATCATTCCATTCTTCACCTGTTTCACGTCCCTTTAACATTCTGATATCATCTTCCATCAACTTGTCCTGTTTCTTTCTCACTCTTAGTCTATTCAATGTCTCTGCAAACTTTGCATTCTCCTTCTGTCTCATTATCTCATCTAATTCAACAATCTTGAAGTTATCATTCCACAGGTCACATGATACAGTACTGTGATACAAAGCTTTTGCTTTCACTGGAGGTAACTGATAGAAATCTCCCACAGCAAGTATACTAACATTACCAAAGGGATTATGATTCCTACATTGCTTGATCTGTCTTAAACGTCCATGAATGTAATACAGTAGATTCTGACCAACCATTGAAATCTCATCTATGATCACAATTTGCAGTTGACTGAGTTGATTACGAAGTGTACTGATTTTTTCTTCACCAAGAGGCTGATAGGGTAAAGTCATATCTGTTGGGATTGATAATGCACTGTGAATAGTAGCACCATTAATATGAAATGCAGCCACACCTGTAGGAGCTGTTAATAGCACTGATATATCATCAGGGTATCTCATCATTGATCCAAGTATTCTTGTAGCTTCAAAGTCAATACATTTAACAAGTAAAGATTTACCAGTTCCTGCACCACCTGTTAGAAATACCTGAAAAGCATCGGGATTTTTACCATTAGCTTTATCCAAGCACCACTGTCTTACTTTATAGAATACATGCTTCTGTTTATCATTTAATAATCTCATCATTCTCAATGCATCTGACTTGACTATTCTTGATGAATGGGATTCAATATCACATACTCTGTCCTCTTTCTTATCAGGCTTCAAATCTGGAATATTCAATTCATCTTCACTTTCATTTATGGCAGGTTGCCTTAGATCATTACATTCATCTCTATCCTGTTCAGTTTCTGGACTAATCAATGCCCATGCATCTTCCTGTGGACCAAAGTTCTCAAGGTGAAGTTCTGCATTCTCCAGTGATCCATTATCCAGCTCAAATCTTGAACGATTATTTTCCACAATAGACATAACAGATTGTACACTTCCATCTACACTCACAAAACCATTCTCATAAAACTCCTGATAAGTTTCAAATTGTGGTGGTCTCAACTGAACATCCACACGATATGGGAGATAAAGCTGTAAAATGTTATGATAACATTTCTCTGGAGATTTTGTGACTGAAAATCTTGGATATCTTATTATAGCTGGATCTGTTCTGGTGCGCTTTTGTACATGTCCTAAATCATTCTTTAATTTATAGATTGTTGTATTTTGTTTTGGTGTAGATACATCACCAACTTTGCCTTTATATATTACTCTGTACTCTGAGCAAAATGATGCTAAGCACATTGAATCAAATACATCTATGTCTGGTCTTGCTTTATATCGATCAACTTTACTAATCATCCAAACATTATCTTCATCATCCCCAACATCATCATCATCTCCATCATCATTATTACATGCTTTGGTCTTAATTACACTCAATGGCAAACTCATCCGTATAGGGTTCTCACCCAGAGGTATAAACTCCACCTTTCTTGAACACTCTTGTAGTCTTAATGAGCAACAACGATACACTGCTTCCTGAGCTGAAATCTCACGATTCTGTAGATATACACTTCCAATCTGTTTCAAACTCTGCTTAGCATCTTGATTACCCTGTTCAGCTTCATTCTGTGCATGCTTTAACATTTGACCCATCTCACGTTCAGCTTTACTCATATAACTAATTACATAACTGACACAAGCATACACATCAGTGATATACTGGATGTCCATGTTTGCATTCCAACATCTTAACAAATCACGATTGTAATGATTCACCCAAGCATCTTGTGGCTCTCTTTTCATCACGATATTGACCTTTTTTGTTAATACATCATTTGCTTTCTCAAAATCATCTTGTGTAATACCAATCTTAGCAAACAGACCAGCAGTAGTCATGTGTTGATTTCCCACATCATTGACTGCTGTCCATACTGACTTCAACAATTCCTTAGCATCATCTTCTTCATTAGGTGCATTCTCTGACATCTCCTCACAATTATCTTCTTCATTAGGTGCATTCTCTGACATCTCACAATTATCCTTCTCTAATGGCTCTGGATTAGCAATAAATGTCCTGATTGATGGTGGCCTTGGGAAATTAAATCGACATGATGTTCCTTTCTTACGACATGATTTAGAATGCCTTTTACTATGTTGCTGAACACTGCTTACAATCTCATTCAATTCTTCATCTTCATCTTTTGATGGTAATGCACAAGTCACATATTGATCAACAAATTTTGCCACTTCAGCATCACTACCTCTACTCAACTTTGGTGCATCTTCAATCCAAAATATACAATGTGTATGTGGGGAACCTCTCTGCTGAAATTCTACTCTATAAAAGTAATCTTTCACTTTACCAATAGGTGCTGCATCTGATAATATCACTTCTTTCAAGAAAGTATGAAAGCGTTTATCAAACATTCTTGCAACAGTAACAGGATTACTACGCAATAACAGACACTTCTCATTCCAATCCAATTCATCAATATTCCTTGAATCACCTTGTTGTCTCAGTAATGTATTAATTAGTTCAGGCCATCTCATATCAGCTGCTGAAAATGAGCAGAACCAAGTAGGTATACCGAGCTGTCTTACCATGGCTAATATGTTTTTCTGACACGCTTGCCAGTAGGGTGGTGTTCCTCTGATAGGTTTTAAGAACTTGTATCCCTGATCAGATTTCAGTAAATCCCTCAACTTGTCTTTATCATTAAGCATACCAGCACTGATATTAGGACCATCATTTGTTTTGCCTGTTCCTTTCCTAAGTGCAATTGAAACACTAGAAATTACTTGCTTGATTTCAGACAGATACTGGGCATAGAAGATGTACTGTGTACTCATTGCAAACCTGTTATCAACATTCATTAATCTATTGTTGAAATATCTATTAAGTGTTATTTTTGCTTGACGTTTATCACTAAACACTGGCCCACCTTTGGGAAACAACTTAGGGAAGCATTTTGCTTCATTACTTTCTTCCATTAATACTCTGATTGGACTATTTCCTTCACATGGTGCCACACAATACACATCATCAAAATACTGATCCAATACTTCTTGTCCAATATTAGCAGGTTGCAAACATGTATCTAATGGTATACCTCTTAACCTTTCCTCATCTGTTTCTACATCATCATCCTTCTCATTGTTTTCTTCAACATTCTCAGAGAGATCATTGCACATTTCTTCCTCTTCTACTTCTTCTGACAAAGAATTATTCCAGTCTGTATCTATGACAATATCACGATAGTATTTGTTATTCTGATTAAGGTACTCTAATGCAGCTTTGACATTTCCTTTATTTACAAACTGATACTGAATATAACCTTTGTATGACAATTTCCTCTTTAACTTCACACGAATCATCTGATCATCACTTTGAGGTCTTGGTAAAGATTCCACTGTTTTCGAGACATTTGAGGGTACACATACAACTGGTCCATGTACACCATGTTGTCCACCTTTAGGCAAAGCAATCATTTTCACAAATGGAATATTAAGTGCAACAAGATGTTCCTCTAACTTATTCAATATTGCCAACTCTTCAGGAATATCTTCTAATTGTAAGTTGTTAGAACAGGCCTCTGCTGGGATCTTATTTCCTTTTAATTTACGATGACAAGTGTGACATATCCAGAGACACGATCTGCTTGTTTCTGCCAAAGTACATGAGTCTTTACAGTTTTCATTACATGAATGTAAATATCTTTCCTGGATACAATCTGTATTTTGATATTTATTCTGATTGCATTTAATGACCTGGTTGCGAAACAGAAGTCTCATACACACAGCACAAACATACTCTGGTCCATTTGACACTTCATTTCTGAAAAGAGATGTCACATATTTCATGTCTTTCTTCTTTGCTTTCTTCAGCTCTGCTCTCCTAATATTAGTTTTCTTTATCTTTTGTCTGTAACTGGCATTATGCTTGTATTTCTCTTTGGTGAATTCAATGCTATTCTTCCTGAACATCTCATTATTACGGTATTTTATTCTATTTATATTCTTCACAACACTTTGAAAATCATAATTTTGCATATATTTCAGTTTGCTTGCATTCTTCACATTATTTTTGAAGAAGTCATTTCCCTTATACTTCCTTCTGCTGGCATCTTTCACTTCTTGTTGAAACTTAGTATTGGTTCTATACTTGTGTTTGCTTTGATCAATTTTGTTATCCCTGTATTTTTCACTTAAATAATACTTCACTTTGGTAGCATGTTTCATTGACTGTTTGACATATTCTCTGTATTTCTCATCATGCCTATATTTCATTTTATGATATCGGTTATTCTTCACTTTCTTTGCCTGTTTCAACTCATCCAAAATATTCTCTTCTCGCTTCCGTTTTCCAGTGTCAGTCACATCATTTTCCATCATACATTTACTAGCAGTCCGTTTCTCCCTCATTCTTACTCTCATTATTCTCCTATGCTTTTTTACATTCATGGGTCTTTTTTTCTTTGGAGTATCTCTTACAGCTGATAGTTTCTTTATTGCAGGTGCTTTTGACAACATCATATCACATTGTCCAACTTTTTGATCACTGTGTTCACTTATTCCAGGACTTACTTGTAAATCAAATGCATCGTGTTCCGTATGATCAGAAACATCATGTAGCAATGCACTTACAGATAGCACAACATTATAATGCACTCTATGTTCATGATTCAGATAAATACCCATCTCAGAAATCTCAACATTACTGTCAACATTCTTTGCAGAGAATTGATACCACTTATTATTCAATTCATCAAATGTGTATATATCAACACGTAACATGTGTGCCATTGCCATTATTTCAGTCTCTGTAGCCCATACACCACTATTAAACATTCTTTGTCTCATTACATAATCCTCAATACTTGCAAATCCTTCTCTCATATAACAAGCCAATTTACTAGCATTCCTTAGCAAATGATCAACACAAGCAATTCTCAACTGTACATGATTATCTTCAGTCCCTGATAACGCAAATGAAACAGCTCTGAAGAAACAATTACCATCACCTCTTATCTGCTTACAAGTTACAGGTTTGCCCATTGCTGAACATACTGCATGAGTAGAGTCATTATACCAATGTCGCATTTCTAAACCAAACCGATTGCAAAACATAGTCCTGGCTTCATTGTTCAATGGATAGAATGTCATGACACTAGGTCCAGAAACATCCACTACTTCTACATCACTGTAATCACTATTTGTACTATCATTATAATCCTGTGACTCAGACTGACTGCTACTACTCATATCATCTTCCTCAATACTAACACCTTGGCTACATGTTTCATCACTTTCTATCTCAATATCATGTCCTGGTGCACTGGGGAAATCACATTCTTCCATACCCAAACTCATATCAATACTTTCTAATATGCCCTGCACTTCTGTACCTTCATCTGACATTTCTGGACATGCACATGTAATAGCCGTACCATCAATACAAAGAGTTACTCCAGTTAATTCATACTGTTCACTACTATGTAAATTCATGGATTCAGCTAACTTTGTGCAATACCTGTACACACCTTGCCAAGTCCTTGCTCTCATCACTATACTTGTTCCGTCTTGAACCATACGTCCTTGTATACTTCTGGAATGGGAATCAAACACATAGTATATACCGTCTTCAGCAATTACAGCAAAGGTATTTCCATGAAAACTCAAGAAGCATGCATGGTATTTCTGGAGAGACTGTTCAAGTGCAGCTTTCAAAGACACCATATTAAACTCAATCAAATTGTGAGAACTTTCGTCAAATGTACCTGACACAGCATCATGATATATCATACTATAATGTCTGTCAAAAACATCTAACTCAGTTGGCAATTCATTGATCAGTAAGTACTCATTGTTCAGTGTTGAGCTCTGTTGTAAGAATCTATATAATTCATCACCAGTCAATAGCACATTGTCCATATCAACACGATTCCAGTTTTTTACTTCTTTCTTCTTGCTATACATCATTGAGGTTATAGAATTAGCAACACATTGCTTTCCACAACTAGCACCAAATCTTGCATCACCTTGATGAAAACTTCCCTGTGCAATAATTGTTCCATCTAATAGCATTGGATTTATCCGCTTCATCTCCTTACTCTGAGCATCTACTTCACTATTATTGCTTTGAATCTTCCCACATTGTGCCTTGCATGTCAATAACCTGCACTTCTCAGTAGTACTGCTGTTGTTCTCATGTCTATTCGATTGATCATCTTGACCTACTTGCTCGCTCTGTTTCACTCCACAACTGTCTGGCTCTGCTTTAGATCTCTTACTATCCACATCAAAGCATTGATCTGTGTTTGACCTCTTTAAGGTTGCACATGGTTTAGATTCTGCATTTATTCTTATGTTGCTTGCCTCTTTTTTATGAACTTTCCCCTTTGTCATTGTCTTCTTTCTTATACATGTCTTCTTTATTTTGTTAGCTGTACTCACAGGATTCCTCATATTCGACTGCTTGTCTTGTACATAGTCATCTTCCTCATCTTCACTGCTACTACCTTCAGATATCACGTCAAATACATTCTTTCCTTCTGGAATACCGAAATCATGAAATAAGCACTCAGAAAAATTTGACATGCCACATTTACGACATATCCACATTAGTCTTGAATCTGATAAAGCTTCACAAACCTCATCTGAGAAACCCATGCAATCAATATGATACCATATACAACATTTGTCACACTGAACTTTGTGCTCCAAATTACCACATAACTTATCGCATAGCCAGCAAGTTATCTTTGCATCTTCTGAATGAATGGCAGTTTTGACTGTGTCACATGCTGCTTTATTCTGAGGATCTGATTTCCTTTCATGTTCTTCAATTCCTTCACCTTTGACTTCAGCACTACCTGTGGTATTCTCTTCTTGACTACCCATGTGTTTGCAATCATCATTACTCATATCCTCTGCTTCATTTTGGATAAATTTGTCAATATCATCAGCACCTTTTTCATCAATTTTTACCTGTGGTTTGGATTCAACATCAGCTTGGATTATATCATCTCTTTCCTCTCTACTTCTTCTTCCTTCTTCCATCACTGGCTCATCTTTAACTGCTGTAATCAATTCCAGATTCAAATCATCAACTTCACATTCATTTACACTGTTCTCATATTCCTGTATCTTCTTCACGGATCTTATACCGTGCATTTCCTTTACTTCATTATTCTTTGCGTGTATTTTATTCTTTGCATTTGTGTTTTTCGTTGCTTTATATTCTTTGCTTAGTGCATCTTTTCTTCGAATGTTTGTGTCACCTTGGGGAGGTGCCAACCCCAAGGTAACGGGTGAAGGAGGTGAAATGTTGCTTTCTTGAGGAGGAGAGACATGGGAGCACACAGACACAAGGGAATGAAATGAGGTGTGGGTTGAGGGAGGTTGGGTGAAATGTACTTCAAAGCTTGGTGCATCTTTTTTAAGCTTTTCTACATTATCTTGGGGAGGTGCCAACCCCAAGGTAACGGGTGCATCTTTTCTTCGTTTGTTTATGTCACCTTGGGGAGGTGCCAACCCCAAGGTAACGGGTGCATCTTTTCTTCGATTGTTTATATCACCTTGGGGAGGTGCCAACCCCAAGGTAACGGGTGCATCTTTTCTTCGTTTGTTTATGTCACCTTGGGGAGGTGCCAACCCCAAGGTAACAGATGAAGGAGATGAAATGTCAGATGAAGTAGGAGTGACAGGGGAACACACAGAAGGAGAGGTATGAGATGAGGAGATGGTTGAGGGAGGTTGTGTGAAATGAGACTCAACATGAACAGACAAGGGAGACATACATCGTTCATCCTTCTTTGCCCGGCGGCGCCTCATCGCCTCCTTTGCAGCAAGCTTCTTAGCACGGTAGTTTGGCATCGTCTATTGACAAACAAAATAATCTTTCAAAAAGGACACACCCCAATATTTACTTATTTCAAACTATCACTGTCCATCCCAATAACAATTCTCATAATACATGTAAATCCAACAATTAAGGTGCAACTTTTGAAGAACTAAATGTCTGAATTGACAAATAAATACATATTAATCTCATAAAACACAGAAAGACTACCAAATCCAAGCCTTCAATGTTTCCATTACCAGTATTTTTGTATCCACTGGAAACTGCAACACAATCTTTTATTCATTTCAAAACCATTTGAAATAGCCACAACCTCTCAAACACAATAAATGGAACGACAAAAATTGGAAGAAAAACAATAGAAAAAACGTAGAAGAAAAAAACCTCTGTATTTAATGGCATAAAATGTCACCAGCAAGTAAACAAAACATATAAAGGGCCCTTGAAAAACTGTCAAAACAAGACAATTTTCTGCACAAAGTCAATGCTCTATTAGCTTTATTAACCTCACAGAAATTAAGTAATTCAAGAAATTAAGAAAAGAAATTTTCCCAAGCATTGAAGTATTCCAAACATAAAGACAGAAATGATCAAATTTTCTCTGTTTCAAGTACGATATGGCAAAAAAGACTATATTCTTCACATAATATTGGCTTTGTGGTCAGACTTAGGGTCTTTTCTCTTGATTTGGATGTGCCACTGCAACATGTATGACTATGATTTGCTCTTTTCTTTACACAACTACCGATTAGCATTTGAATTTGTGGAAAAAGGTAACTGAGGACAACTGACAACATCGAACTGAATAATAAGGTTCAGATTCAAAAATCACTTCAAATTCAAAAAACACCTTTTGTATAATACCCAAATCCAAAAAGCAATTGTAGTTCCCCTACAAATCTTGATAAATCGTGGAGGACTGTTTTATTCATCCATGATTAAATTTATCACCAAATACTAGTAAATTATAAACAATTTTGGCTAACCTTTAAAAATACTTCCCATGTATACTAAAAATATTCCCACAATTTTTTACCATATGCAAACAAAAATCATGTTCAATTAAGTTTGTCAACTCGTACACCGACCAACCAACTCATACGCAGACGAACTTGTACACCAACCAACTCTACTCTGACCATGTCAGAGTAAGGGCAAAAACCCATGAAAATCCCCTTCAAAAATTCAGAATCCAACAAATTCAGAACAAAATAACCTAAATGGAAATGATTGATGGTGTACGAGTACACGTGAGTACGAGATGCATCGCATACAAATTACAACTCAAGTTGCAAGGAATGCAAGTTTTGAAGTTGGTTTGTGCACATACTGGACAATATTAGGCCTTTTTATCTAGTACTTCTAGTAGTAGTAGGCCTAGTATTATTATGGCATTACTTCAGTGTCTTTTATGCCACCCATATTATTTTCAGTATTTATTTGGATAAGAAACTGTTGTTGTTTTTCACTGAAATATTGCCAAAAAAATTAATTCATTTTAGGGTTTCCAGGACCCATGAATAAATTCGCTTTAAATAACAAGTCTCATTTTGGAACAGAAGAAGCTAAATAAATACTGAAAATAATTTCGGTGGCGTAAAAGACACTAACCCAATTATTAATCATGTTCATAGAAGTTTCATATCATGAACTAGGTCTGACGGGGTTACCTCAGTTTAACATAAGTAATAGTAGGGGCCTATACTCAGGGTAGCTGGTACCCAGCTTCTACAAGACTACAGTAAACACACTAACCTAAAATAATTATGACTCTTCATGGGCACCAGCTACCCTAGTCCGAGTAACTTGGACCCTAAAAATCGCCTTTTTTAACATTTGGACATGGTCTGGCGATAGTAGGGTCCAAGTACCTTGTTTGCATTTTGGTTGCAAGAGCTCCATTTTGCAATGTTTTGCCTCTACCCTGAGTCAAAATCCTGTGATTTCACCTTCAAAACGATCCTAAAATGTCTCATGCGGCCAGCTATGGACCACGGGAGAATTGGAGATTCCAATAATGACAAGGTTTACTCAAATTTTTTAAAGAAAAGATCATATTTTCCCTAATTTTTTCCGGGTACCAGTGTACAATTTGAAAAACCAAGATGGCCGACCCAACGGACACTGTGCTCATTTTATAGGAAGTCTCTGTGCCCATTTTTAGGGGAAAAATTATCTTTTCTTCAGAAAATGTGAGTAAACCTTGTCATTATTGGAATCTCCAATTCTCCCTTGGTCCATAGCTGGCCGCATGAGACATTTTGGGATCGTTTTGGAGGTGAAATCACAGGATTTTGACTCAGGGTAGAGGCAAAACATTGCAAAATGGAGCTCTTGCAACCAAAATGCAAACAAGGTACTTGGACCCTACTATCGCCAGACCATGTCCAAATGTTAAAAAAGGCGATTTTTAGGGTCCAAGTTACTCGGACTACAGCTACCCCAAGTGTAATAAACTGATGATGTAACCCCAGTCTGACCATAGACTTCTGTTCCTACAATCCAAGCTATATGGACGGTCTGACCATGGTCTGACAAATACTACAACTACTGAACTAGTGCAACTCAATATGTATTGCTAGCCATAAGCCATACATAACTTCATAAGCAATTGCAAGACTTTACAGTTACAAAAGAGGTGACGATTTAGACTCTTTTTCTCAGTAAAAACAGCGAACCAAATTGCAAAAGAGGTTCCAAAGATCATTAACAACACGGACCATTAAGTATATACACGATAATTAAAAAATGTAGAGTTTATTCTGCATTAAAATTATAATTTCCTATAATCAAAACAAGCCGCATACCTACCGTAGAGCACAGCGTAGCTATGTGTTTCGTATACACAATCACGTACACACGAGTTATTTGCGCGTACTGTATGGTATCCCATAATAATACATTGATAGTATCCAACTCATCATACAAATAAAGCACGCCTCCCAAAACATGAAAGCAGTACCAGACTATTTCGTTGACACGATGACGGAGGTCCGTTCAGTGACCCTGGAGCATAGCCCTTTACAAACCTCAGCGCGACTCTGGCCGGCTAAGGCTCCGGCTCCATTTCGTGAATCCGTATGTGATTCTAATACCTTTGGCTTGGGTTAATTGGAAGTAGATACTCTATTGTGAACAAGAAAACAGACATTTAGCACCAATGAAAAGCCGCCACCTATATTTTCAGCGCCGCAGCAGGAGCCTGAGCTGGAACTGTATATGGAAAAATTAGGGCCTACATTAATATGGCCGGTGTCATGCCAAAAGGTGTCCGTTGCCAAATAGTGTCCGCTAATTAGCATACTGGGATTTGATTGGCTATGCGCCGTTGACGTCACATAATTATGCAAGCTTGCTAAATAGTGTCCACGCTTAGCGTGCGTCCTATTGAGTTTCCTTCCTCCATGGTCAGGCTAGACGACTCTTCAATTCGCAGGCTACAAAAACAAGACGTGTCCAAGTTTTTCATTCGAAGTCCGTAAATAAAAGACCACGTTATGGCTAATGTCGACGGAAATCATCATGTGAAATTTACAAGGGCAGTTAACAATAGAAAGGAAAAGGTTCAGATCGCGGTAGGTACGGTTTTTAGCTGTTTTCAACTGTTTCCAATGATCAGTTGAGCTGGAAATTTCACAGGTTTGTTTTTATTCCATGACAAATAAAATTATAAGCAGCCTGCAGCTGCTCTGTCACGTTTACCAATGTTGTACATGAAGCATGAAACTGGTCTTGATCAAACAGGAGTGTTAATTTTTTGATCGTACATGAAAGTGACTTGTATTTTTTTGTTTAATGTTACAGCATGCGTATTGCATGTACTATATTAACTTCCTGCAAAATATGTATTATTCATTACACCTCTCTATAGGTTCCCTGCAATACCTTAAAAAAAGACAGAACAATCAGAAAGGATCGAGAAATAGAACTTGTAGTCGCGGCCTATTTAAATAATACACCATGCATTACGTGCGTACGCATGGGCTGTGCTCGGACACTATTTGGCAGCGGACACTATTTGGCATGTATATACATGCCAAAAAGTGTCCAAGCTTCTCTGCGCATGCTCCGCGGACACTATTTGGCAACGGACACCTTTTGGCATGACACCGGGTCCCAATTCTCTGGCTGCGACTCGACCGCAAATAAGTCTATGGAAATGGCAGCAGTCACTGGGTAGTGGCTGCCATACGTACGTGTGTAATTTGCAGCCGCAGCCAAAGAATTGGAACACGTACGGCCTGAGTGAGTAATCCACTGCCTAGACTGTTTTCGTACCGTGTGGACGTTCACTGAACGAGCAGCACTACGCCCTCATGCGCCCAAGTACACACAACGTAACAGGAGGCCTAGCCTACCCGACGGAAAACACTTTTGTTACACCGTCTCAGAGAAACATACTTGCATTTATTCAATTACGCTGGAAGTGTTTTAAAATAAATTATTGCAAGGTAAATGCGTCAATAAAAACGATTCAGAAAAACATTTAAAGGTATAGTATCATACTTTAATAATTGGTAAGAAACCAACACAGAAATGTTCACAGATTTACGTATAACTTACAGGGTATGAAAATGGTGATGGTAGAAACATACCGTTAAATGTTTCCGCCTGAAATGGTGTATTTATCCAGAAATTAGTAAACAATGACCGAAAATCTTGTTGATCTTTTAAAAGATCAAGAATAAAAGAGAAAAGACATTTTTTTTAATGTTTTCTCAAAAAGTGGGCACCGTGTGGGACTGAAATTTTCATAGATGACTGTTACTGTATCTGTCTTGATATTTTCACCCATGAATCTGAATTTCTTTGACAAAAACCAAAGCATTATTATTACCTTTAAGTCAACTTTGGATTACTGATGTAAAATTTAACTATATAGGCCTACGAAAGTACGCACTTCGTAATTACTGTTGATGACACCGGATGAAAAATCTGCCATTTCTCGATCCTTGCACTATTTTAATGTACATGTAATGGGTTTTCGTCTTACAAGGAGGATCAGGAACACAAGTTTGATAGAACAAAACTGTTCTTCATCCTTTGCCCATGTTTTAGCTTCAGTTTCCTTATAATTATTTCCCGGCCTCCTTTTTAATTTTAATAAGGGTCACGCGTCATCAGACACGTCCGGGCAAAGTAATTTATTTCGTATGACGTCATCGTCATAAAAAAGCCATGAATTTGTTCCTTTGCAGCATATCTCAAAAATGACAAATGGTAATTATTCTTTTTGTAAAAGCTTCATTAGACCCTGTACATGGGCACGCTGTTGTGAAATTAACTGTGACGTCATTATGACGTCATCAAAAGGCACAATTTATGTTTGCAGCATATCTTGAGAATGACGAAAGCTATGGTAATGATTCTTTTCGCAAAAGCTTTGTTAGAAACTTCAGATGCACTCTGCTTTGTGAATGACCGTGACGTCATCGTGACGTCATCGGAGCTTATGAAGCTGACCAAATAAGTCGGAACAGCTCCGTGTTCGTCCACGAACACTTAAATGTCTAGTTATTATTATACTTTATCACCCAATTTTGTTTATTGCTTATCTCTTCTTAGCTTCTTCTGATCAGCTTACATGAGGTATCATATGAAAGCTTATCACCTAAGGATCATACTAGCACTGAGTTGAAAAAATTCTTAATTAATTAAGCACGTGACAGCTCATTTGAATATTTAATTAGTCAATTTTGTTCGCAGCATATCTCGAGAACGGCAAATACTACGGAAATGATTCTTTTTGCAAAAGCTTTGTTTTATCATGTAGTTGTGCATGCTGCCACGAAATTTAGTGTGACGTCATCATGACGTCATCAAAAATGCTGATTTTATTATTAGCAGCACATCTCGAGAACGGTAATTGCTACGGTAATGATTCTTTTTGTAAAAGCTTTGTTACATCATATAGTTGTGCATGCTACCCCAAAATTTACAGTGACGTCATCATGACGTCATCAAAAAAGGTAATTTTTGGTTTATAGCAGTATATCTCGAGAACGGTAAGTGCTACGGTATTGGTTCTTTTTTTAAAAGCTTTGTTAGACCCTGTAGATTTGCATGCTGTTGTGAAATTAACTGTGACGTCATTATGACGTCATCAAAAGGCATAATTTATGTTTGCAGCATATCTTGAGAATGACAAAAGCTATGGAAATGATTCTTTTCACAAAAGCTTTGTTAGAAACTTTAGATGCACGCTGCTCTGTAAATGACCGTGACGTCATCATGACGTCATCGGAGCTTATAAAGCTGATCAAATAAGTCGGAACAGCTCTGTGTTCGTCCACGAACACTTAAATGTCTAGTTAGCTGTTCCGACATTTCGGATGTCGGAACAGGTTTAGTTTTTGCTTAGATTTTTATTATTATTAGCTGTTCCGACATTTCTGATGTCGGAACAGGTTTTGTTTTTGTTCTGATTTTTATTATTATTATTATTAGCTGTTCCGACATTTCCGATGTCGGAACAGGTTTTGTTTTTCTTCTGATTAGCTGTTCCGACATTTCTGATGTCGGAACAGGTTTTGTTTTTGTTCTGATTTTTATTAGCTGTTCCGACATTTCCGATGTCGGAACAGGTTTTGTTTTTCTTCTGATTTTTATTATTATTATACTTTATCACCCCAAATTTTGTTTATTCCTAATCTTTTATAATGTTTGTCTGGTCAGCTTATATGAGGTATCATATGAAAGCTTATAATCTGAAGTTAATCCTAAGACTGAGTTTGATAAATTTATTAATTAATTAGGCACGTGACAGCTCATTTGCATATTTGATTAGTCAATTTTGTTCGCAGCATATCTTGAGAACGACAAAGGCTATGAATATGATTCTTTTTGCAAAGGCTTAGTAGCATCATGTAGTTGTGCATGCTACCAAGAAATTTACCGTGACGTCATCATGACGTCATCAAAAATGCTGATTTTATTATTAGCAGCATATCTCGAGAACGGTAAGTGCTACGGTAATGATTCTTTTTGCAAAGGCTTAGTAGCAACATGTAGTTGTGCATGCTGCCAAAAAATTTACCGTGACGTCATCATGACGTCATTTCAAATGCTGATTTTATTATTAGCAGCATATCTCGAGAACGGTAAGTGCTACGGTAATGATTCTTTTTGTAAAAGCTTTGTTACATCATTTAGTTGTGCATGCTGCTCCGAAATTTACAGTGACGTCATCATGACGTCATCAAAAAAGGAAATTTTTGGTTTATAGCAGTATATCTCGAGAACGGTAAGTGCTAAGGTATTGGTTCTTTTTGTAAAAGCTTTGTTAGACCCTGTATATTTGCATGCTGTTGTGAAATTAACCGTGACGTCATTATGACGTCATCAAAAGGCATAATTTATGTGCAAACAGAGAACATTGAGAATGACAAAAGCTCCATGGGAACGATTCTTTTCACAAAAGCTTTGCAAGAAACTTTAGATGAACGCTGCTTTGTAAATGACCGTGACGTCATCATGACGTCATCGAAGCTTATAAAGCTGATCAAATAAGTCGGAACAGCTCCGTGTTCGTCCACGAACACTTAAATGTCTAGTTATTATTATTATTCTTTATCACCCTATAAGCTTGTTAACAGCTTATCTCTTCTTAGCTTCTTCTGATCAGCTTAGATGAGGTGTCATATGAAAGCTTATAAGCTAAGGATCATACTGGCACTGAGTTGTAAAAATTCCTCATTAATTAGGCACGTGACAGCTCATTTGCATATTTAATTAGTCAATTTTGTTAGCAGCATATCTTGAGAACGACAAAGGCTATGAATATGATTCTTTTTGCAAAGGCTTAGTAGCATAATGTAGTTGTGCATGCTGCCAATAAATTTACCGTGACGTCATCATGACGTCATCAAAAATGCTGATTTTATTATTAGCAGCATATCTCGAGAACGGTAAGTGCTACGGCAATGATTCTTTTTGTAAAAGCTTTGTTACATCATGTAGTTGTGCATGCTGCCCCTGAATTTACAGTGACGTCATCATGACGTCATCAAAAAAGGTAATTTTTGGTTTATATCAGTATATCTCGAGAACGGTAAGTGCTACGGTATTGGTTCTTTTTGTAAAAGCTTTGTTAGACCCTGTAGATTTGCATGCTGTTGTGAAATTAACTGTGACATCATTATGACGTCATCAAAAGGCATAATTTATGATTGCAGCATATCTTGAGAATGACAAAAGCTATGGTAATGATTCTTTTCACAAAAGCTTTGTTAGAAACTGCAGATGCATGCTGCTTTGTAAATGACCATGACGTCATCAGAGCTTATAAAGCTGATTAAATAAGTCGGAACAGCTCCGTGTTCGTCCACGAACACTGAAATGTCTAGTTATTATTATTATTATACTTTATCACCCAAAGTTTGTTTATTCCTGATCTCTTACTTAGCTTCTTCTGATCAGCTTATATGAGGTATCATATGAAAGCTTATAAGCTGAAGTTAATCCTAAGACTGAGTTTGTTAAAATTCTTAATTAATTATGCACGTGACAGCTCATTTGCATATTTAATTAGTCAATTTTGTTAGCAGCGTATCTCGAGAACTACAAATGCTATGAAAATAATTCTTTTTGCAAAGGCTTAGTAGCATCATGTAGTTGTGCATGCTGTCAAGAAATTTACCGTGACGTCATCATGACGTCATCAAAAATGCTGATTTTATTATTAGCAGCATATCTCGAGAACGGTAAGTGCTACGGTAATGATTCTTTTTGTAAAAGCTTTGTAACATCATGTAGTTGTGCATGCTGCCACAAAATTTACAGTGACGTCATCATGACGTCATCAAAAAAGGTAATTTTTGGTTAAGAGCATTATATCTGGAGAACGGTAAGTGCTACGGTATTGGTTCTTTTTGTAAAAGCTTTGTTAGACCCTGTAGATTTGCATGCTGTTGTGAAATTAACTGTGACGTCATTATGACGTCATCAAAAGGCATAATTTATGTTTGCAGCATATCTTGAGTATGACAAAAGCTATGGTAATGATTCTTTTCACAAAAGCTTTGTTAGACAATTTAGATGCACGCTGCTTTGTAAATGACCGTGACGTAATCATGATGTCATCGGAGCTTTTATAAAGCTGATCAAATAAGTCGGAACAGCTCCGTGTTCGTCCACGAACACTTAAATGTCTAGTTTTTATTATTATTATACTTTATCACCCCAAATTTTGTTTATTCCTAATCTTTTATAATGTTTGTCTGGTCAGCTTATATGAGGTATCATATGAAAGCTTATAATCTGAAGTTAATCCTAAGACTGAGTTTGATAAATTTATTAATTAATTAGGCACGTGACAGCTCATTTGCATATTTAATTAGTCAATTTTGTTCGCAGCATATCTTGAGAACGACAAAGGCTATGAATATGATTCTTTCTGCAAAGGCTTAGTAGCATCATGTAGTTGTGCATGCTACCAAGAAATTTACCGTGACGTCATCATGACGTCATCAAAAATGCTGATTTTATTATTAGCAGCATATCTCGAGAACGGTAAGTGCTACAGTAATGATTCTTTTTGCAAAGGCTTAGTAGCAACATATAGTTGTGCATGCTGCCAAAAAATTTACCGTGACGTCATCATGACGTCATTACAAATGCTGATTTTATTATTAGCTGCATATCTCGAGAACGGTAAGTGCTACGGTAATGATTCTTTTTGTAAAAGCTTTGTTACATCATTTAGTTGTGCATGCTGCTCCGAAATTTACAGTGACGTCATCATGACGTCATCAAAAAAGGTAATTTTTGGTTTATAGCAGTATATCTCGAGAACGGTAAGTGCTAAGGTATTGGTTCTTTTTGTAAAAGCTTTGTTAGACCCTGTATATTTGCATGCTGTTGTGAAATTAACCGTGACGTCATTATGACGTCATCAAAAGGCATAATTTATGTGCAAACAGAGAACATTGAGAATGACAAAAGCTCCATGGGAACGATTCTTTTCACAAAAGCTTTGCAAGAAACTTTAGATGAACGCTGCTTTGTAAATGACCGTGACGTCATCATGACGTCATCGAAGCTTATAAAGCTGATCAAATAAGTCGGAACAGCTCCGTGTTCGTCCACGAACACTTAAATGTCTAGTTATTAGCTGTTCCGACATTTCTGATGTCGGAACAGGTTTTGTTTTTGTTCTGATTTTTATTATTATTATTATTATTATTATACTTTATCACCCAGAGTTTGTTTATTCCTGATCTCTTACTTAGCTTCTTCTGATCAGCTTAAATGAGGTATCATATGAAAGCTTATAAGCTGAAGTTAATCCTAAGACTGAGTTTGTTAAAATTCTTAATTAATTATGCACGTGACAGCTCATTTGCATATTTAATTAGTCAATTTTGTTAGCAGCGTATCTCGAGAACTACAAATGCTATGAAAATAATTCTTTTTGCAAAGGCTTAGTAGCATCATGTAGTTGTGCATGCTGCCAAGAAATTTACCGTGACGTCATCATGACGTCATCAAAAATGCTGATTTTATTATTAGCAGCATATCTCGAGAACGGTAAGTGCTACGATAATGATTCTTTTTGTAAAAGCTTTGTTACATCATGTATTTGTGCATGCTGCCCCGAAATTTACAGTGACGTCATCATGACGTCATCAAAAAAGGTTAATTTTTGGTTTATAGCAGTATATCTCGAGAACGGTAAGTGCTACGGTATTGGTTCTTTTTGTAAAAGCTTTGTTAGACCCTGTAGATTTGCATGCTGTTGTGAAATTAACTGTGACGTCATTATGACGTCATCAAAAGGCATAATTTATGTTTGCAGCATATCTTGAGAATGACAAAAGCTATGGTAATGATTCTTTTCACAAAAGCTTTGTTAGAAACTTTAGATGCACGCTGCTTTGTAAATGACCTTGACGTCATCATGACGTCATCGGAGCTTATAAAGCTGATCAAATAAGTCGGAACAGCTCCGTGTTCGTCCACGAACACTTAAATGTCTAGTTATTATTAGCTGTTCCGACATTTCCGATGTCGGAACAGGTTTTGTTTTTCTTCTGATTTTTATTATTATTATACTTTATCACCCCAAAGTTTGTTTATTCGTAATCTTCTATAATCTTTTTCTGGTCAGCTTATTTGAGGTATCATATGAAAGCTTATAAGCTGAAGTTTATCCTAAGACTGAGTTTGTTATTTTTTTTAATTAATTAGGCACGTGACAGCTCATTTGCATATTTAATTAGTCAATTTTGTTCGCAGCATATCTTGAGAACGACAAAGGCTATGAATATGATTCTTTTTGCAAAGGCTTAGTAGCATCATGTAGTTGTGCATGCTACCAAGAAATTTACCGTGACGTCATCATGACGTCATCAAAAATGCTGATTTTATTATTAGCAGCATATCTCGAGAACGGTAAGTGCTACGGTAATGATTCTTTTTGCAAAGGCTTAGTAGCAACATGTAGTTGTGCATGCTGCCAAAAAATTTACCGTGACGTCATCATGACGTCATTACAAATGCTGATTTTATTATTAGCAGCATATCTCGAGAACGGTAAGTGCTACGGTAATTATTCTTTTTGTAAAAGCTTTGTTACATCATTTAGTTGTGCATGCTGCTCCGAAATTTACAGTGACGTCATCATGACGTCATCAAAAAAGGTAATTTTTGGTTTATAGCAGTATATCTCGAGAACGGTAAGTGCTAAGGTATTGGTTCTTTTTGTAAAAGCTTTGTTAGACCCTGTATATTTGCATGCTGTTGTGAAATTAACCGTGACGTCATTATGACGTCATCAAAAGGCATAATTTATGTGCAAACAGAGAACATTGAGAATGACAAAAGCTCCATGGGAACGATTCTTTTCACAAAAGCTTTGCAAGAAACTTTAGATGAACGCTGCTTTGTAAATGACCGTGACGTCATCATGACGTCATCGAAGCTTATAAAGCTGATCAAATAAGTCGGAACAGCTCCGTGTTCGTCCACGAACACTTAAATTTCTAGTTATTATTATTATACTTTATCACCCAAAGTTTGTTTATTCCTGATCTCTTACTTAGCTTCTTCTGATCAGCTTATTTGAGGTATCATATGAAAGCTTATAAGCTGAAGTTAATCCTAAGACTGAGTTTGTTAAAATTCTTAATTAATTATGCACGTGACAGCTCATTTGCATATTTAATTAGTACATTTTGTTAGCAGCGTATCTCAAGAACTACAAGTGCTATAAAAATAATTCTTTTTCCAAAAGCTTTGTTACATCATGTAGTTATGCATGCTGCCAAGAAATTAACAGTGACGTCATCATGACGTCATCAAAAATGCTGATTTTTATTAGAAGCAGCATATCTCGAGAACGGTAAGTGCTAAGGCATTGATTCTTTTTGTAAAAGCTTTGTTACATCATGTAGTTGTGCATGCTGTCCCAAAATTTACAGTGACGTCATCATGAAGTCATCAAAAAAGGTAATTTTTAATTCTTTAATAATTAAGCACGTGACAGCTCATTCAAATTTTTAATTAGTCAATTTTGTTAGCAGCATATCTCGAGAACGACAAAGGCTATGAATATGATTCTTTTTGCAAAGGCTTAGTAGCATAATGTAGTTGTGCATGCTGCCAAGAAATTTACCGTGACGTCATCATGACGTCATCAAAAATGATGATTTTTTGTTTATAGCATCATATCTCGAGAACGGTAAGTGCTACGGTAATGATTCTTTTTGTAAAAGCTTTGTTACATCATGTAGTTGTGCATGCTGCCCCTAAATTTACAGTGACGTCATCATGACGTCATCAAAAAAGGTAATTTTTGGTTTATAGCAGTATATCTCGAGAACGGTAAGTGCTACGGTATTGGTTCTTTTTGTAAAAGCTTTGTTAGACCCTGTAGATTTGCATGCTGTTGTGAAATTAACTGTGACGTCATTATGACGTCATCAAAAGGCATAATTTATGATTTCAGCATATCTTGAGAATGACAAAAGCTATGGTAATGATTTTTTTCACAAAAGCTTTGTTAGAAACTGCAGATGCATGCTGCTTTGTATAAAATGACCATGACGTCATCGGAGCTTATAAGGCTGATCAAATAAGTCGGAACAGCTCCGTGTTCGTCCACGAACACTTAAATGTCTAGTTATTATTATACTTTATCACCCAAAGTTTGTTTATTCCTGATCTCTTACTTAGCTTCTTCTGATCAGCTTAAATGAGGTATCATATGAAAGCTTATAAGCTGAAGTTAATCCTAAGACTGAGTTTGTTAAAATTCTTAATTAATTATGCACGTGACAGCTCATTTGCATATTTAATTAGTCAATTTTGTTAGCAGCGTATCTCGAGAACTACAAATGCTATGAAAATAATTCTTTTTGCAAAGGCTTAGTAGCATCATGTAGTTGTGCATGCTGCCAAGAAATTTACCGTGACGTCATCATGACGTCATCAAAAATGCTGATTTTATTTTTAGCAGCATATCTCGAGAACGGTAAGTGCTACGGTAATGATTCTTTTTTTAAAAGCTTTGTTACATCATGTAGTTGTGCATGCTGCCCCGAAATTTACAGTGACGTCATCATGACGTCATCAAAAAAGGTAATTTTTGGTTAAGAGCATTATATCTGGTGAACGGTAAGTGCTACGGTATTGGTTCTTTTTGTAAAAGCTTTGTTAGACCCTGTAGATTTGCATGCTGTTGTGAAATTAACTGTGACGTCATTATGACGTCATCAAAAGGCATAATTTATGTTTGCAGCATATCTTGAGAATGACAAAAGCTATGGTAATGATTCTTTTCACAAAAGCTTTGTTAGACAATTTAGATGCACGCTGCTTTGTAAATGACCGTGACGTCATCATGACGTCATCGGAGCTTATAAAGCTGATCAAATAAGTCGGAACAGCTCCGTGTTCGTCCACGAACACTTAAATGTCTAGTTATTTTTATTATTATTCTTTATCACCCTCTAAGCTTGTTAACAGCTTATCTCTTCTTAGCTTCTTCTGATCAGCTTAGATGAGGTATCATATGAAAGCTTATAAGCTAAGGATCATACTGGCACTGAGTTGTAAAAATTCTTCATTATTTAGGCATGTGACAGCTCATTTGCATATTTAATTAGTCAATTTTGTTAGCAGCGTATCTCGAGAACCCAAAATGCTATGAAAATAATTCTTTTTCCAAAAGCTTTGTTACATCCTGTAGTTGTGCATGCTACCACGAAAATGGCCGTGACGTCATCATGACATCATAAAAGTGGTTGTTTTTAAGCCCTATGTCAGAGCATAGGCCTATTATGTGTGTGTAGTGTGTACACGTACATGTACATGTACTGTATTACTGTATACAGTTAACCCCATTTGCAGCTGGGATTGTTTATCTCAAGTGATCAGAGTCTGAGGAATAGGCTGTTATGTAAGATGTAGGCCAGCAAGTGCATGACCATGCACTGTTGCCACGGTAACAAGGTGTGTTAGTATTCAAGCGCATGAAAGCACATGTAGTACGATGTTGAAAGTACTGTCAAGTTCATCGTGTAGAGGATGTGTTATGAGGCTCACTTTCTGACCCAAGTTTATATGCTTATTTCTTTTGATTATTTAGTCAATTCATGGTTAGTTTGATATTATGGAAATGACCATGACGTCATCATGACGTCATCATGACTTCATCAAAAATGCTGATTTTATTATTAGCAGCATATCTCAAGAACGGTAAGTGCTACGGTAATGATTCTTTTCGTAAAAGCTTTGTCATATTACGTAGTTGTGCATGCTGCCTCGAAAATTTCAGTGACGTCATCATGACATCATTAAAAAAGGTAATTTTTGGTTTATAGAAGTATGTCTCGAGAACGGTAAGTGCTACGGTATTGGTTCTTTTTGTAAAAGCTTTGTTAGACCCTGTAGATTTGCACGCTGTGAAATTAACTGTGACGTCATTATGACGTCATCAAAAGGCATAATTTATGTTTGCAGCATATCTTGAGAATGACAAAAGCTATGGTAATGATTCTTTTCACAAAAGCTTTTTTAGAAACTTTAGATGCACGCTGCTTTGTGAATGACCGTGACGTCATGATGACGTCATCGGAGCTTATAAAGCTGATCAAATAAGTCGGAACAGCTCCGTGTTCGTCCACGAACACTTAAATGTCTAGTTATTATTATTATTCTTTATCACCCTATAAGCTTGTTAACAGCTTATCTCTTCTTAGCTTCTTCTGATCAGCTTAGATGAGGTATCATATGAAAGCTTATAAGCTAAGGATCATACTGGCACTGAGTTGTAAAAATTCCTCATTAATTAGGCACGTGACAGCTCATTTGCATATTTAATTGGTCAATTTTGTTAGCAGCATATCTTGAGAACGACAAAGGCTATGAATATGATTCTTTTTGCAAAGGCTTAGTAGCATAATGTAGTTGTGCATGCTGCCAAGAAATTTACCGTGACGTCATCATGACGTCATCAAAAATGCTGATTTTATTATTAGCAGCATATCTCGAGAACGGTAAGTGCTACGGTAATGATTCTTTTTGTAAAAGCTTTGTTACATCATGTAGTTGTGCATGCTGCCCCTAAATTTACAGTGACGTCATCATGACGTCATCAAAAAAGGTAATTTTTGGTTTATAGCAGTATTTCTCGAGAACGGTAAGTGCTACGGTATTGGTTCTTTTTGTAAAAGCTTTGTTAGACCCTGTATATTTGCATGCTGTTGCGAAATTAACTGTGACGTCATTATGACGTCATCAAAAGGCATAATTTATGATTGTAGCATATCTTGAGAATGACAAAAGCTATGGTAATGATTCTTTTCACAAAAGCTTTGTTAGAAACTGCAGATGCATGCTGCTTTGTAAATGACCATGACGTCATCGGAGCTTATAAAGCTGATCAAATAAGTCGGAACAGCTCCGTGTTCGTCCACGAACACTTAAATGTCTAGTTATTAGCTGTTCCGACATTTCCGATGTCGGAACAGGTATTGTTAGCTGTTCCGACATTTCTGATGTCGGAACAGGTTTTGTTTTTGTTCTGATTTTTATTATTATTATTATTATTATTATTATTATTATACTTTATCACCCAAAGTTTGTTTATTCCTAATCTTCTATAATCTTGTTCTGGTCAGCTTATATGAGGTATCATATGAAAGCTTATCAGCTGAAGTTTATTATAAGACTGAGTTTGTTAAAATTCTTAATTAATTAGGCACGTGACAGCTCATTTGCATATTTAATTAGTCAATTTTGTTAGCAGCATATCTTGAGAACGACAAAAGCTATGAATATGATTCTTTTTGCAAAGGCTTAGTAGCATCATGTTGTTGTGCATGCTACCAAGAAATTTACCGTGACGTCATCATGACGTCATCAAAAATGCTGATTTTATTATTAGCAGCATATCTCGAGAACGGTAAGTGCTACGGTAATGATTCTTTTTGTAAAAGCTTTGTTACATCATGTAGTTGTGCATGCTGCCCCGAAATTTACAGTGACGTCATCATGACGTCATCAAAAAAGGTAATTTTTGGTTTATAGTAGTATATCTCGAGAACGGTAAGTGCTACGGTATTGGTTCTTTTTTTTAAAAGCTTTGTTAGAACCTGTAGATTTGCATGCTGTTGTGAAATTAACTGTGACGTCAATATGACGTCATCAAAAGGCATAATTTATGTTTGCAGCATATCTTGAGAATGACAAAAGCTATAGTAATAATTCTTTTCACAAAAGCTTTGTTAGAAACTCAGTAAGATGCACGCTGCTTTGTAAATGACCGTGACGTCATCATGACGTCATCGGAGCTTATAAAGCTGATCAAATAAGTCGGAACAGCTCTGTGTTCGTCCACGAACACTTAAATGTCTAGTTTTTGCTCATGTTTTCTCGCTCAATAGCTTTGTGCACAAAGTTTGTTTATTCGTAATCTTTTATAATCTTTTTCTGGTGAGCTTATATGAGGTATCTTATGAAAGCTTATAAGCTGAAGTTAATCCTAAGACTGAGTTTGTTAAAATTCTTAATTAATTAGTCACGTGACAGTCATTTGAATATTTAATTAGTAATTTTTGTTAGCAGCGTATCTCGAGAACGGCAGGTGGTACGGAATTAATTCTTTTTGCAAAAGCTTAGTAACACCCTGTAGATGTGCATGCTGCCATAAAATTTGTGACGTTACGTCATCATGACGTCACCACCGGAAGTTGAATTTTGACTCGAAATAACTCAAAAACGAATGGATTTGGGCATTTAAAACCAACAGTTGAAAAGATAGAGACATGCTAGGGCTTTCAGAAAATATAAGTGATGACGTCATAAGGGTTACACAGCGCCCTCTACGGTTGATTAAAGATATACAGTGATTACGTAATCCGCAAAAAAACAACAGATTTCCGTGAAATTTGGTAAGTGTCAAGCACTGGAACACCTCCTTATGTTCGTGAAGTTTGAATGTGATGACGTCATTCTACCGGAAGTTATCTGATTTTAAAGGAAAAATGACGTCATTGTTAAAATACTTTTTACTCGGTAACTGCATATGCCAAGAAAATAACTCTTTTTCCAAAAGCTTGTTTACATCCTTTAGTTGTGCATGCTGCAATGAAAATGGCTGCGAAGTCATCATGACGTCATAAAACTGGCTATTTTAAAGCCCGAGATCGAGGGCCCATAATGTATATGTGCATGGCCATTATGGTATGTCTGTTTACGGGCTGTACCCTACATGTGGTACTCTTTACATTGAATCCCCGAGACCCCGAATGAGCTGGGACTCATGGTTTATCTTAACACGCCGGCTTCAAAGATCCAAAAATGAACAATGCAGAGTATAGCACAATATTTCTATAATATTTAGCTGTTCCGACATTGCCGATGTCGGAACAGGTATTGTTTTCGTTCGAATTTTTCACTATTATTATTCTTTATCGTCCAGATTTTGTTTACAGTTTATCTCTTATAAGCTTCTTCTGATCAGCTTAGATGAGGTATCTTCTGAAAGCTTATAAGCTAAGGATCATTCTGGAACAGAGTTGTACAAATTCTTAATTAATTAGCCAAGTTACAGTCATTTGAATATTTAATTAGTAAACTTTGTTCGCAGCATATCTCGAGAACGACAAATGCTACGGACATGATTTTTTTTGCAAAAGCTTGGTTATATCATGTAGTTGTGCATGCTGCCACGAAAATGACCGTGACGTCATCATGAAGTCATCATGACGTCATCGAAATCGAATTGTGTGCTTCTTATTTAAAGATAAGTAATTTGTTGATTTTTTTTCTACGGTTAATTCAAAAATTTACTAAAAATCATTTGTCGGAGAATGTGACATTGAGATTGGAGTTACTGATGGAATTGCTACGTGAAACATTAAAAACTGATTGTAAAAAAAAAACATTTTAGGCCTTATACCTAAAAAAGAATGAATAAACTCCCGCTTTGTGTGACGTCTCGTGACCTTGGCTTGAGATACGAAGGTACAGGTAGATCGGGGTCGATAGAAGCACAGTTATAGCGCCGCGCCACCAAGCATTTTAACTTAAATTGTGACAAGTGACAAAGGCTGCATCCGGCCGAAACTGTTAGAGGAGGTCTCCGTTCCATGAAATTGACCGTGACGTCATCATGACGTCATGAAAAGGCTGAATTTTGTTTGCAGCATATCTCGAGAAGGACAAATGATATGGTAATGATTCTTTTTGCAAAAGCTTCGTAATATCCCGTTGTTGTGCATGCTGCCACGAAATTTAGCGTGACGTCATCATGACGTCATCAAAAAAGCTGATTTTAATGTTTGCAGCATATCTCGAGAACGAAAAATGCTATGGTAATGATTCTTTTTGCAAAAGCTTTGTTAGATCCTCTAGATATGCATGCTGCTTCGGAAATGACAGTGACGTCACCATGACGTCATCGGAGCTTATAAAGCTGACCTAATAAGTCGGAACAGCTCTGTGTTCGTCCACGAACACTTAAATGTCTAGTTAACGAATGTTTTTGTGAAAAAAAATCAGAAATATGTCGTGTAATTAAGGTTACAACACAAAAACACTATAAGGGCAAATTAGGTCGTATACGTATAAGCATTTCCAGCCTCAGCAAGTGTTAGAATGTCGCACACCAATATGGTTTTATAGATGTACTGGTAGCTGTGACTTTGTTGCAGCTGCCGTATGAGAATTCCAGGAAGGTGATACATCACGTACGATGGTTCTAGCCATACACGATGGTAAAATCTTTGGCAAAACTTTAACAATTACTGAATTAGGAAAATCCGTCTGTTGAAACCATAATTAGGCTTTTCAGAATGATTCACAAAATGTTTTTTGAGGTGACGAAATGTTTGCGAGTTGACGTAATGTTTGCGAGTTGAGGCAATGTTTTCGAGTTGACGTAATGTTTGCGAGTTGGCGCAATGTTTTAGAGTTGACGTAATGTTTGCGAGTTGAGGCAATGTTTTCGAGTTAAAATGTTTGCTACTTGACAAAATGTTTTCGAGTTGGCGCAATGTTTGCGAGTTGGCGCAATGTTTTCGAGTTGACGTAATGTTTGCGAGTTTGCGCAATGTGTTAGAGTTGACGTAATGTTTGCGAGGGGAGGCAATGTTTCGAGTTGACGAAATGTTTGCTACTTGACAAAATGTTTTCGGGTTGACGCAATGTTTGTGAGTTTACGGAATGTTTTCGAGTTGACGTAATGTTTGCGAGTTGGCGCAATGTTTTAAAGTTGACGCAATGTTTGCGAGTTGAGGCAATATTTTCGAGTTAGCGCAATGTTTTCGAGTTGACGTAATGTTTGCGAGTTTGCGCAATGTGTTAGAGTTGACGTAATGTTTGCGAGTTGAGGCAATGTTTTCGAGTTGACGAAATGTTTGCTACTTGACAAAATGTTTTCGGGTTGACGCAATGTTTGTGAGTTTACGGAACGTTTTCGAGTTGACGTAATGTTTGCGAGTTGGCGCAATGTTTTAGAGTTGACGCAATGTTTGCGAGATGAGGCAATGTTTTTGAGTTGGCACAATGTTTGGGAGTTTGCCGAATGTTTCAGAGTTGACGCAATGTTTGCGAGTTGAGGCAATGTTTTCGAGTTGGCGCAATGTTTGCGAGCTAGTTGACACAATGTTTTTGAGTTGGCCCATTTAATGTTTGCGAGTTGACGTAATGTTTGTGATTTGAGGTAATGTTTGGGAGTTGACGTAATGTTTGCGAGTTGAGGCGATGTTTTAGAGTTGACGCAATGTTTGCGAGTTGACGCAATAGTAAAGGCAGGCATGCTGGGCACCAAAAAGTGCCCAAAATGCTATGTAACAGGTAGGCCAGCAAGTACATGACCAGGCACTGTTACCACGTCGGTAACAATTTAGGTACGTGTGTATACAACGGCATACAGACTAGTAGGATATTGAAAGTACTGCATGTAAAGTCTCCATTATTTTGCGTGTGGAGGTTGTGTTATCAGGCTTAGTTTCATTACCCCAGTTTCATATACTTGTAAATTTTGAGAGCGACAAGTGCTACGAACTTGATTCTTTTATCTGTTATATCATGTAGTTGTAATTGTGTATGCTGGCACGAAAATGACTGTGACATCATTACGATATGTCATTGTCGTCGAAATTTGGGTTTCTTATTTAAAGATACGTGATTGGAAGATTTTTTTTTCTACGGTTAATACTAAGATGTCCGTGAATTACTTGCATAACAATCATTTGTCGGAGAATGTGACATTGAGACTGAAGTCAATGATAGAATTGCTACGTGAAACATTAAAAACTGAAATACACCATACAGCCCTTATACCTCAAAACAAAAGAATAATCTTCCACTTTGTGTGACGTCTCGTGACCATGGCTTGCGATATGAAGGTACACGTAGATCGTGGTCGATCGTCAGCACACCAATAGCGCCACCAAGCATTTTAACGTTATGAAAAAAAGCTGAATTTTTTGTTTGCAGTATATCTCGTGAACGACAAATGTTATGGTAATGATTGGCTTTTCCGCATAGTTGCGGAAAAGTCTTTATTTTTGTTAAGATTTTTTTGGCTTTTTCGCGCAAGCGAAAAGCCTTTGTTTCTGTTCTGTTTTTTTTTTTTTTTTCTTCCTTCCTCTTCTTCCTCTTCCTCTTCTTGTCGCCAAATTCCCATAGACAAAGCACAGGGGTATTCTGCACCCCACTTTGGCCATTTTTAAACAACGGATTTTAACCAAACTTGGTCTGAAGGAAGTCCATATAGGGTAGTTGTCTCTCGTCATCATAACGTCATGACTTGATTTTATATGAATTTTTAAATATTTCTCACAGCTCGTTAACTTTGTACACGGATTACGTGACAATATGGTCATGTACAAAACATATGATGCTCGATTGACTCAACTCTCCCCATATGTACACTGCACTGTACGTACGTAATTCACTGCACTGTACGTGTGTGTATTACATTCATAATAACGTCCGCGGATTGCGAGACTCGATCAAAACTTCGTTTATAATCTTGCCATAGACATTTCCATGTACTAAGACTTTTTATATATCGTTAAATACCAGCACTAAATATCGAAATGTTATCGATGTAGATTGCGGAGTATTGTACATCATTTTATGGGTCGCGTTAATATTAGCTATACATGTACAACTTAAAGAGTTGTATGGAAAAGTGCAATGATCCATAATTTGTTTTTTTGTACGTGGTAGTAGGATCAGTTTTACACACGAACAAACTACGTGACATATTGTCATGTCCTTTCCCCTAGACTTTAGTGTCATCAGAGTGATTTCATGTTCTCGATATAATTTTGTATAAATATTCTATTCCGTAGGCCTATTTCAATGCAAAATACAGTCGGCTGGACGACCATTAGTACACAGTGGTCCGTTTTACACGGCCGTTTTATAGTGGCAACCACCATGTACCGGCGGACCACGGTCGGTGGATGGGCGGCGTGCCGATGCCGCTTTGCCGATGCTGAACCGCCGGCGGCCCGACTTTGACTTGCGCACTGGGCCGGGACGTGATATCCGAATGACCGTTGACTCAAAACTGTATTTTCCCTCATAGACAATGCACGTACGTCTTTTTTTATATCATTTTCAAAAAAAAATTTATAACACATAGAAGGAATTCGGCCGATCGCCTCGAAAATTGGTAGGTTTGGGAAATAGAGGTTGGCGATTGTAATATGAATTCATGACAACTTCATCACTTAATTTTTTATAAATTTTTCAATCTTTCTCACGCTACCCGATTGACATGGAAATAATGATCATAGTAAAACATACGATGTGATGCTCGATTGACTCAATTTCCCAAAACGTGTAAAACATTGTTTACAGTATGTAAAACTTACATGTTTATTGTCGAATCCGTATGTCTGTTGAATTTTCAGAATTATTTACAAAATGTTTGCGAGTTGACGTAATGTTTGCGAGTTGACGTAATGTTTGCGAGTTGACGTAATGTTTGCGAGTTGACGTAATGTTTGCGAGTTGCCGCAATGTTTGCGAGTTGACGCAATGTTTGCGAGTTGATGTAATGTTTGCGAGTTGACGTAATGTTTGCGAGTTGACGTAATGTTTGCGAGTTGACGTAATGTTTGCGAGTTGACGCAATGTTTGCGAGTTGACGTTATGTTTGCGAGTTGACGCAATGTTTGCAAGTTGACGTAATGTTTTCGACTAAAGGATTTTGGGGGCATGATCGATGGAACAATTTTCGAGGGGCCATGGGCTCAAAACTATATTTTCCCTCATAGACAATGCACGTACGTCTTTTTTAAAATAATTTTCAAACAAAATCTTACTAGACCAGAATAGTCCATCGGTGTACATGTAAGTATTGTATGTCAAAGTATGTACGGTCCACGGCATGCTCCTGTCAAGTTCATGCCGTACAACAACTTGTTTTGTTTTTTTCCTCACGCTACCCGATTGACCTGAAAATAATGGTCATAGTAAAATGGTACGATATTACTCAATTCCCCCAAACATGTGTAAAACATTGTATACAGTATGTACAACTTACATGTTTATTGCCATAGACAATGCATGTAAGTCTTTTTTTATATTATTTTCAAACCATACAATCTTAACCGAAATGCTGTCGACGTAAGTTGCGGAGTATTGTATGTCATTTCATGGGTGCTCTTAAGCTTATAAAAACATCTTAATAGATGAGTTGTGTAAGAAAAAACTGCAATGATCCATGAATTCGTACATGTGTTTTTGTTTGTGAACAGAGTTTTGTATGATATGGTGATGGCCATTTATAAAACATACGATGTGCTAATTATTGAATCAATTCCCATATACACAACATGTACGTCTTTTCCCTGGGTAAAACACATTGCTTGACCTCTCTGACCTATACTTCCGGCCAAACCGGAAGTAGCTCCTCCTTTAAAAGTGGTAAGAGGTAGGATGATGATCCTTTAACCAAAAGTCCATATTAGGCAAGGTCTTTCTTTGTGACACATTGCTTGACCTCTGTGACCTCTTCTTCCGGCCAAACAGGAAGTAGCTCCTCATTAGAAAGTGGTAAGAGCTAGGATCATGATTTTTTTCCATTTGTCCATTGAGGGATCCCTTTCTTTGTATACCATATTAAATATCTATTTTCAATTTAAAATATGCGGAAAAGCCTTATGTGCTGTTTCAAACAGCCATAAACTCTAGTTTTTTCTTCTTCTTCTTCTTTTTTTCCCCACGGCCCATAGACTTTGCACACGTTTTGTTCTACGGGCCAATTTTGTCGTTTAACTTTATTTCACATAGTTCAAAGTTTGCATAGGCATAGTCCAAACAGCATAGATGTATGCGAGTGAAATACGTCATGATGACGTCATCAGGTGTCAAATTACAAGCGATTTGAATTTAATAATCAAAATCTTTAAAAATCAACAATAAATCAACCGATTGAGATATTAAGTTGATTTTTTCACCAAATATCAATGTTAGGTAAGGTCTTTCTTTGTGACATATTGTTTGACCTCTGTGACCTCTACTTCCGGTCAAACAGGAAGTAGCTCCTCATTTAAAAGTGGTAAGAGCTAGGATCATGATTCCTTCACCAAATATCAATGTAAGGCAAGGTCTTTCTTTGTGACATATTGTTTGACCTCTGTGACCTCTACTTCCGGTCAAACAGGAAGTAGCTCCTCATTTAAAAGTGGTAAGAGCTAGGATCATGATTCCTTCACCAAATATCAATGTAAGGCAAGGTCTTTCTTTGTGACATATTGTTTGACCTCTGTGACCTCTACTTCCGGTCAAACAGGAAGTAGCTCCTCATTTAAAAGTGGTAAGAGCTAGGATCATGATTCCTTCACCAAATATCAATGTAAGGCAAGGTCTTTCTTTGTGACATATTGTTTGACCTCTGTGACCTCTACTTCCGGTCAAACAGGAAGTAGTTCCTCATTCAAAATTGGTAAGAGCTAAGATTTTTTTTTTTTACAATATGTCAATGTTGGGGACTCTTTGTGACACAGTACATTTCTTGACTCCTGTGACCTCTACCTCCGGTCAAACAGGGAGTAGCCCCTAATTAAAAATTGGTAAGGGCAACGATTCTTTCTTTCGCAAATGGTATATTGCTTGTATGGGTCTTTCGTTGTGAAACCGTGCTTGACCACCCTGGCCTCCATTTCACGTCAAACCAAAGATGCTTCTCATTTGATTGGTAAAAGCTAGGATCATGATTTTTTTTTTCGCTCATTGTCCATGATGAACGGTCTTTCTTTTGTAAAGCAGCAAGGATCATAATGGGAGACTTTTGGAGCGGGGTGTCGATAGAGGGCAGCAAACTATCGTTTTCCATAGTGGGATGGGAGACTTTTGGAGCGGGCTGTCGATAGAGGGCAGCAAACTATCGTTTTCATAAAACTTTTGTACACGCTTCAAGTATGATGATTGTCCAAAAACCGTTACAAAAGTCGCAGGAAAAAGCTGTAAACATTAAATTCAGGCAATTATCAATTAATTTTTAACTTCACATTGCCACCCACCCCAATTATAATGCCCGAAAACACAAAGTGAGGTGAAATTATTATGTTTGGCGAGGAATAATGTGCTCAAATCTCGCTTGCCAAAGTAAAAACTTTGTGCAGTGTGCACAAAACACTATGCTGTTTGCCGTCGGCCACCATGATCGTTTGTAACTCGCCCTTTTGAAGGCCAATCTCCACAGATTCTGCACTTCTTTGTTCTTGGGGAACTCATGTCCTCCCTTGCCAACAAAACCGGTTACTGCATAGCATGTACGAAGCATTTTCAAGGGATTATTTATGCCGGTTGTGTTTACGACGAATATTCGTGCACAAAATTGCAATAGCAACACAATCGACACACCTTTCCCGAGATTGATGAAGAGCGCCCTCTTTAGATAAACAATGGTCAGTCAAAAGTCTCCCATTCTTTCAGCCCCTGCCATTCTTTGGTTGGGTCTTTTGACACATTGCTTGACCTCTCTGTGACCTTCTCTTTTAGAAGCTCCTCTTTTAAAATTGAAAGTTAAAATGAAAGTTTTGTTTGAAGAACTACACCCTCATCAAGTTATATGATCATGATAATGCCATCACGGCTTACAAACAACATAACAGGTGTAACCTAAGAAAGATAAACACACAGAGAATGAATACTTGGGAAGCATGAAGACTTTATTTTGTTTTTACCTTAAACAAATAATTTTTAAATATAGGTTTTCAAATCGATGTGCATGCAATCTTGTAACATATTTCTGTTTCATTCTATTTTTGTACTGATCTTTGCAAAATGGAATTATCAAACATACAGTACATTCGTGAAATAACCACAAGGGAAACTGACTGAGTTTAAAGTCATTGAAAAGTGAACAAAGCAAAATTTACTGGAGCGGGATTCAAACCGGTGACCTCCTAAATACCGTACAGGCGCTCTACCAACTGAGCCATCCAGCCCTACGTTGGTGGTGACCCCAATAGTCAACCATCTTTGTTCGTTTGGCAGTCAGAAGCCATAAAGTACATTCATTAGATAATTGTCAATATTGCGAAATTGATGTGCACTCTTCAGACAAAATATAAACCTCGCTGATAAGAAAGTTATTTATCATAATAAACTGCATCAATAAAATATATTTGTATAGTCAAATTATTTTCTTCACGTTCTACATCAGTAGCCTACTGTATGTTCAAAATAATCTATCATAATTCCTACTCCCATTCACTTTGCACAAACATTCCAATCATGGTTCTAAGTTTGTATTGTTTATAACCAAAGTTTGCATTAACAGTGTTTGTTATAATGAGAGTCGATGGGAGTTTTTCACTGTTTTGAACTACATGTTCTGTATAGAGTGGAACACTGTGAACATTGCAACACTTCTTTAATCTGTTAATTTTCTTCATTGAGGAAAGACTGTTTGCAAGGAAAGGTACTATTTGCATATTAAGGTTTCAACTGTCTACATCATACATGATGAATACTTAGCTGAAAGGACTTGCTATACATGTACATGTATGTATGCATATCACCAGTTGCAGTCCAAAATTTACACATAGCAGCATGCCCTTTCAGTGTATGGATTCATACATGTTTGAGTGTTGCTTTGTTCAATCTAGAGCACCAAGCTTCACATAGTACATGTACAAACAGAAACAGCATAACACTGTGAATTAAGGAAGTATTGCAGTACTGAAGGAATAATTGCTCAGCTAACTACTGGGTGTTTGTTTTAATGTTGTTTCTTAGTTTCTTTGGTGCAGGATCCTCCTAAATGTCAGAATTTGGCAAAGTTCATGTTGATTATACACTGCCTAACAATGTGCTTCTTCCAATCGCAGAAGACAGTTCCTATACTGCTGCATGCCTGAAGTCATAGTAGCTTGATGATGTAGTGTGGATGTAGACTGCTTGGCACTGCTCCATTTCATCCAGCATAGGTCTACAGTCAGCATGTGTGTGTCCCTGCATGAATTAAAACAGGAAATGATTACTAGCAGTTTCAATATAAGTTAAGTACTGTACACATTCATTTTGAGTCTCCTGATTGCCCCTTCAATATGTCAGTCCCAATGTGTATACATGTTATCTGTATTTCCATGACAAAAGTTGAATAAAAAAAACATACCAAAAACAGTGTTTAGTTTGTGGTATGTTGCTTGCATACAAAGTGGTAAACATTGCATGAGGATTGTGAAATAAAACACGACTCCCTAAAGAAACTAAAAATAAGTATCATGGAGATAGGAGATCGTTGATAATATGGGGTTCTCTTTCTCGAGTGTTGTTACACCACACAATCTCACTCACCTCAACAATATTCAGAGAGAACACTGGTAACCATGACAACTGGGAGGAGTTATGTAGGTTTCTGGTTGACATTTTCTGCAATTGATTTGATATAAAAGAATGAAATAGATGATTATTTACCTTTACTTCAAAATGAGGCTTGAAGGTATATGAGCAGGACATGAAAATGGCGTGTACAAACATTTCCACTTATACACACACACACGGATAATTTTATATTGTGTCCTTTGTGTATAGTACAATATGTTCTCATGTAATGTATAACTGATGAACTTCATGCCAGTGCCAAAAACCTGGTATCAACATACACAAGCTTAAAAGTCATTTGACGAAAATATTCACCAACTACTCGTATAAATGGCAATCCCGCTCCAGTCAATTTTTCGTTGTTCACTTTTTAATGACTTTCATTTCAGTCAGTTTCCCTTGTAATTATTTGATAATTATAATTAACCACTTTCATAAAGCGCATATCACAATCAATGTATGATGTATCTATGAGCGTAGCCCTTTTATCCCTGGTCATTAGGCTACATTTTCATTTCTGAAACTCAACTCCATGGAGAGTATACAGCCCAAGCTGCTGTAAGGCACGCAAAGCCTAATAAAGCACATACATGACAACTTAAACTATCTAAATCCTCATCTTACTCTTGGGTGAAGACAAGCAATAAGTGATTAAGCGTCTTGCCCAAGGATACAAGCACCACTAGCCCATGGCTGGATAGGAGTCCACAGCCTGTAGATTACACACAAGATCTTGAGTAAGACACACTAGACCATTAGGCCACATAACAGCATCCCACTTTAACCTGTATAAACCTGCAAAGCCCTAGTATAAGTCTACAATGTAACTCACCTGAACAATGTTTGGTCACACAGAGTGTACCAGTGTGCAATTCCAATGGGAATGATGCAAGATGGCAAGTAGTGGTAAGATGGACTGCAGTAGTGCATCTCCATGTTATTCTATCCCTTGCTGCTTGGTCAAGTTTAGGGAATGACAGTTTTCAAGACTGATCATACAATCTGGATGTCTTGGATGACACATGTCCACTTTGGAGATGTTAAGGATGCAGCACTCACTGAACTCCTTAAGGTAATAGTGCTGTTCACTTCATTGCTGTTGATGTCAACTGCTGCAAGGACTTGCAAGTTGGTGACGAAGTCCCTTCCTCCATTGAAAGTTGATGATAGTGAGGTTGTAGCACACACTAAATCCTTCATTTGCCAATGCTGTTGGCTTAAACACTGCTGGAAAGACCTGATTGTTCCCCCTTCTCTTGAAGTTCATATTGCTGAGTCTAAAGACCTCTAAACAGTTCTTGAAGTGGAGGTCCTGCTCAAAGGACTTTGAAGTTGCTGATCAAGTCCTTCCTCCCTTGGCATTTGAAGATAGTGAGGAGAGAGCACTCACTAAAATGCTTGAAGTAGCAGGGCTGTTGCCATCAATGCCACAGACCACCACTTCTGAAGGGAATCTCCACTGCTGAAGGGACTTGGGTGTTGCTCACCAAATCCCTTGCATCCCTTGAAGAACATGACCATATCATCTAGAAGTCACCATTGTCTGATGAGTTTGTGATCATCGTCTGCAACTTCCATACACAATTTCATTATCTACGTGAAAAACATGTAACATATTTCATTATCACAATATAAAATTATTACTTGCATTACCTATCCTTTTTAATAATATAGCAATGTGGTTCAATCATAACTGTTTCAGTAATACACATGTTTATTGTGTGTTATTTCAATTAATGCATCCAAAATGTCATTAAGCTCTCCAATTCTATGATTCTTTTCATATCAAACATGATTTAAGCCAACGGATTCTGGCTCTTGGTGCATGTTATAAGAATTTACAAATTATCTGACGTCCAAACAAAATATGGATACATGTGCTGTACACAATAGATTTGGATATGAAAAAGGGAACCAAATGCTGCTGTAATTAGTGTTATACTGAGTTTATCACAACTGCTCTTATACACAGTAATTAATACTGAGTTTATCACAACTGTTCTTTATATGCACAGTAATTAATACTGAGTTTATCACAACAGGCCTTATACACATTGTTTAAGTTGCAAATGCATTATCATCATCCTCCAATGCAGAATTGTAAACAATACAGCGCACAACAATCACTTCAGGGCCAGAATTGTTCACATAAAGTTTCTTACAACAACCCAATACAAAATAATGAACTGAACTCATATTATCAGTGAAACTGCTTCATGGTAACTGTAGTAAGTAGGAATCACTGTAGCTGTGTCCACCATGTCCATATTTCTGACATATACATGATCAATCAGTGTACCTCTTTCTGTAGTTCCATCTGAAACGCACTGTCTGTAACCACGATCTAACATTAACTTTTCCATCCGTGAACAGTGCTTCAGAATATCTTCATTAAAATCACCCATTACAATGCATCTATTAGTCACTCTGTGAAGTTCATTGAGCAGAATATCAATATTGCCAAGAAACTGATCCATTGAATATGAAGCTGGACGATAGATTACTACCACACAATATGACAAATGAGTAATTACTTGAAATGCTATGTACTCTAGATTCTGAACTGGAAAAACTAGTCTGCTGAATGATTGATTCTTCCTTCCAAATACAGCAACACCTCCATGACATTGTTCCTTCAAACTTTGTGTCACATTACTTGTACCATCATATGAAGCTCTTCTGTTCTGATAATAGCATTTGAAATCACTTAATTCTACATGAATGTCAAGGTATTCTTCATTATCAATCCACGTCTCAGTAAGACAAATAAAATCAGATTTCATCATGTCAATATTACACTTGAGGTCCATTTGATGTTCCTTTAATCCTTGAATATTATGCAGTGTAATTACAGTCCTGTTAGATTTATCTTCTTGTATATGTTCTTCAGCATCAATAAATTCTGGCATACTCTTCAATGATTCTGAAACTGCTTTGTTACAGTATATATATTTCTCATCAAATCCCTTAATCTGAAGTCCATTCTTTGATGTAACTCTACTCAGTGCAACATAAGCCTGTCCACCTGAAAATGTATGCTCGAGTGAAACAACTGCTTTATCTGTTGACATTCCTTGTACTTTGTGAACTGTGCAAGCCCAGGCTAATTTCAGGGGAAACTGATGTCGGACACAGTTCTTAGTCACATTTTCTTCTTCCTTCTGAATTGGAACAGTGTTTTCTTTATTTGACGATTTGTATTTTCTTTTCAACTTACATCCAACATCTTTGTTATCAAATAATACTTCAACTATCTTAGGCCAAGAATCATCAGGTAACATAACAATTCCACGTACAGTGCCAAATACTCCATTGACAAGTCCATCTGATACATCAATGTTCTTAATTAACATAACTCTTGCACCAACTCCTAACCACAGCAATTCAGGCAAATTTGTGTAGCTTGATTTCTTTGTAACTCTTATCTTGCGACTTCCATTCTTTTGGAGATCTTTAGCACAAATAGATACACAATCAGTACATTTAGCAAAGAGTGTTTGCCTATTGTATTCATCCACTTGCTTGTTACATGGGTATATGTGTAATGCATCATTCCAATCATCAGGATATTCACAAGATTTCAATAATGTAACATCATCTTCAGGTAACTTTTCCTTCTTATGTTTGACTCTCAACCTATTCAGTAGTTTTGCAAACTGTACATCATCCTTTTGTCGCATGATTTCCTTAAGTTCCACTTTCTTGAAATGATCATTCCATAGGTCTACTGGGAGTGCTCTCTGGTACAATGCTTTGCCTTTGACTGGAGGTAACTGATAAAAATCTCCAACAGCTAAAATACTTATATTGCCAAAAGGATTGTGATGACGTGCTTGTTTTATCTGACGCAAACGTCCATGTATATAGCACAAAATCTTGTGATCAACCATCGATATCTCATCTATAATCAGAATTTGAAGGTCAGCTAATGTATTTCTCAGCGTATTCAATTTGTCTTCTCCAAGTGGTTGATAAGGTAATCTAGCATCAGTGGGAATAGAAAGAGCACTGTGAATTGTACTTCCATTGACATTAAATGCAGCAACTCCTGTAGGTGCAACTATCAACACAGACACATTATCAGGATTTTGTACTGTTCTAGTAAAGAGTCTTGTTGCCTCATAATGAACTGACTTAATTAAGTGTGATTTTCCAGTTCCAGCTCCACCTGTCACAAACAAATGAAATGGTTCAGGATTTTTGTCATTAACCTTTTGTAAGCACCAACTACGAATCTTTGTAAAAAGCTGTCTCTGCTCTATATTCAATGATCTTAACAATCTATATGCTTCTTGCCTGGATACCTTTGCTGCATGTGGTTCAATATTGCATATATTATGAACTGTTTTATCAGCTTGCAAATCAGGAATACCCAAAGCATTATCTTCTTCTTCTTCTTCAATTAGGGGTTCACATTCTGCTTCACATTCAAGTCTCTCTTGTTCAGAAGTAGGACAAATCAGAGACCATGCATCCTCTTGAAGACCAAATCTCTGAACATACTGTGATGCTGCTTCTAGAGCCTCAGCATTTTCCTCATATACAGAGCGATTACTCTCAACAATGCATCTGACAGACTTCAATTCATCATTTAAACTTACAGTACCATTCTTATAGAATTCTGTAAATGTTTCAAACTGAGGTGGTTTCAAATGTATATCTACACGATATGGAAGAAACAGCTGCAACATACTGTGGTAATATTTCTCAGGATATTTACTCTCTTGAAATCGAGGATATCTTATGACTGCAGGTTCAGTTTTACTACGCTTCTGTATGTGACCTAAACCATCTTTAAGTTCATAAACTAGTGATTTACTTTTCCTGTTGCTAGCATTACACTTATATATAATCCTGTATTCAGAGCAAAAAGTAGCAAGGCACATATTGTTAAATTTATCCAGATCTGGTCTTGCTTTGTAGCGATCCACTCTATTAACCATAAATATATTACTGTCATCATCTTCATCTCTGTTCTGAATTACACTCAATGGCAAACTCATTCTGACAGGATTTTCACCTACTGGTATAAACTCCACTTTTCTTGAACCTTCTTTCAACCTGAGACCACATACACGAAACACTGCTTCCTGAGCTGATACTTCACGATTATGCAGATACACACAACCTATTTCTTTCATGCTGTCCCTTGCACTTAAATTACCCTTCTCTGCCTCTCTTTGTGTATTTGCCAGTAACTGACCCATTTCACGTTCTGATTTAGACATATATGACACAACATATGCTCCACAGGCATAAGCATCACAAATATACTGAATATCCATGTTAGCATTCCAACATCTTATCAAGTCAGGATTATACAGATTCACCCAGACATCTTGAGGTTCTCTTTTCATGACAATAGTTTGTTTGTGAGTCAATACATTGTGTGCTTTCTCAAAATCCTTCTGTGTAATATTAAGCATTTGAAATAACTCAACTGTTGTCAAATGTTCATTATCATCATTTTGTATGGCATCCCATACAGACTTGAGTAATTCTTTGGCATCATTTTCCTTCTTCATATCTCTATGGTTGCTTGAACTATCATCATCACCTTCATCAACATCATCTATATCCTCTACATGACTATCAACATGGCTAACATTATCATCACCAACATCATCAGAATCAGAATCATTATCATGGTCAACATAATTGGTCTCTTCCTTTGGCTTAGTAATGAACGTTCTACTGGATGGTGGTCTTGGAAAATTGAATCGACAGTCAGTTCCCCTCTTTTTACATGACTTTGAGTGTTTCTTGCTGTGTAGCTGCACATGAGTTAATATATCATTCAGTTCTAAATCCTCCTCTTCAGATGGCAATTTGCAACTGATATATGAATCAATGAATTTAACAACATCTTCATCACTATCTTTTCCCAATTTTGGAGCATTATCAATCCAGAACAAACAATGTGTATGTGGACTTCCCCTCTGCTGAAATTCAACTCTATAGAAATAATCCTTCACTTTGCCAATAGGCTGAGCTCTGGACATAATCACATCTTTCAAAAAAGAATGAAATCTCTTATCAAACATTCTTGCTACAGTAACTGGATTACTCCGCAACAATTTACACTTATCATTCCAATCCAAATCATCAATGTCTCTAGAATCACCTTGTTGTCTCAATAATGTGTTTATAACTTCAGGCCATCTCATATCAGCTGCAGAAAATGAGCAAAACCATGTTGGTATACCAAGTTGTCTAATCATAGCCATAACATCTTTCTGTGCTGCTTGCCAGTATGGGGGTGTACCTCTGATTGGCTTCAAGAACCTATAACCACTATCTGACTGTAGAATATCTTTCAATTGATCTCTATCCTTTATTACACTAGCATTTATACGATCAGCACAATGTACACTGCCTGAACTCTGACGCATTGCAATTGATACTTTGGACATGACTTGTTGGATTTCAGATACATACTGAGAATAAAAGATATACTGTGTGCTATTTGCAAATCTATTATCTGCATTCATTAATCTGTTATGGAAGTATCTAGTCATGCTTAATTTTACATCACGATTATCATTAAATATCGGTGTGCCTGAAGGAAATAATGCTGGAAAACATTTAGCTTCATTGGCTTCATCCAACAATACTCTAACTGGGCTATTTGTTTCACAAGGAGCAACACACATGATATCATCAAAATCCTGATCCAAGGCATCTTGTGCTATATTGACTGGTTGCAAACATGTATCATGAGCAATACCTCTCAACCGTTCTTCATCAGTGTCTACATCTGTATCTTCATCACTATCACTTGAATGATCAGATTCATGCTCAGCTTGGTTTTCATCTTCTAAGGGATCCTCCCAATCACAATTGATATTAATTCCATTATACCATATATTATGTTCCTTCAGATAACGTAGTGCATTTTCAACATGTTCCCTGTTTACATACTGATAATCATAATAGCCTTTGAATGACAATTTTCTCTTCAACTTAACCTTGATTAGCTGATTATCATTTCTATTTCGAGGCAACGCTGTAACAGTTTCAGAAATATTTGATGGTACGCATACAACTGGACCATGTACTGAGTTCTGTCCACCTCTTGGCAAGGAAATGAGTTTCATAAATGCTACATTTATAGCTATCAGATGCTGCTCCAATGTATTCAAGCAACTTAATTCATCTGGAATGGTTTCCAATTTGAGATTGTTTACACATGCTTCAGCTGGCATCTTACTTTCAAGCAATTTCCTATGACATGTATAGCAAATCCACAAACATGATCGACTTGATACACACATTTTACACTTCTCACTACGATGTCTGTTGTCTCCACATGAATGCAAATATTTTTCACATATCCAATCACTATTTGTGTACTTCTTTAGATTACACTTCACAACCTGCTTCCGAAACAGAAGTTTATGACAAACTGCACATATATATTCAGGTCCTGATGCTACAACCTGCCTCCAGTTTCTCATTACATTACTCATTATTCGTGCATTTGCTCTCTTTCTTTTCGCTCGCTCAGCATTCCTTTGTTTCATGTTATGGCGATATACCTGACTCATCCTGTACTTTGCCTTCTGAAAATGTATTAATTTCGACCTGTAACTTGTATTCAAAGAATACTTCTTTTTAATTGATTTAATAAGAGCCATTTTGTATGATAAATCACTGTGATATCTTTTCTTAGCACTACTGATCTTTTTTTCCCTGTATACATTATTTTCATGATACTTAGTTTTTGCATTGTGTACTTTCTTTTGCCTATATTCTTCATTTTCATATTTAGATTTTGCACTGTGTACTTTCTGTTGCCTATATTCTTCATTTTCATGATACTTAGATTTTAATCTTTGTACTTTCCTTTGCCTATATGCTGCATCCTCATATTTTGTCTTCGCATGATTAATCTTTTTCTTTCTATAATCGACATCATCATGGTATTTCTTCCTCATTGCACCAGTAATCTGCCGTTCATTTCGTTTGTATCTGCATTTAGCATGGTCAATAGTATTTTGTCTGTATTCCACACTACTATGATACTTTTCTTTCTTTACACAGCGTTTCTTCTCCTTCTTATTCTGTTCATCTTTCTTCCTCTGATATATTTCTCTTTGCCGTTCTCTCTCAGCTTTTTGTCTCATTTGTACATTTACACGCTTACGTTTTTTTGGACACTTCACCTTTTGCATTTTGTACGATGCATTTTGATCATGCTCATCATTGCCATCTACAATCTGTTTTCTGACATTATGTACACTTGTCACTAAATCATAATGTATTTGGTTCTTGTGGTACAAATAAATTCCGGATTTCAAATGAGTATCAACATCTGCACAAGCAAACCTACTTGAAAATACATACCACTTATTTGCATCACTATAAGTGTAAATACCAACATCTAACAAGTGTGCTGTCACAATGATCTCAACCTCAGTAGCCCAGGTTCCACTATACCACAATCTAGCATTTGTGATGTACTCTTGCACAGAACAGTAACCTTCACGTAAAAAGCGTCTAAACATATCAGCATTCTCCAACATATGATTAACAATTGCCTGTCTGAATTTCATGTGATTAGTTTCAGTCCCTGACACTGCATAACTAATGGCTCTGAAAAAGCAGTTACCATCACCTCTGATTGCCTTGACACAATTTGGCTTTCCCAATGTTTCACAATTAATCACAGTTTCCTGAGCATTCACATGAATATTACTCACATCACATTTGTCACACAGCCTAATCTTATCATCATAACTTAACTGCACAAATTTCAAATTGATCGGTTGATCAGCTTGTATGATTTCTACATCAGCTTCAGTGTCTTCATTTCTCTGTGTATTTGTAGAGCAGGGTTCAATGCTAGCACTGGCACTCTCAACCTGATCACAGATACTGACATCATCATCTATCCAGACAGTAATACCTGTTATTTCAAACTGTTCATTATTACTGACATTCATTGACTCTGCAAGTTCCAGACAATACCTATACACACCTTGCCATGATGATACACACTTGAGCAAACTCTTTCCATTGCTGTCCATATGTCCATGCTGATTTCTAGAATGTGAATCAAAAATATAATACATTCCATCTTGAACAATTACTGAAAATGTGTTTCCATGAAAACAGATAAAACATGCATGATATTTCTGAACTGTCTGCTCAATTGCTCGATTAATTGGAATCATATTAAACTCATTCAAATCTGCTTCTTCCTCTGAAAAAGTTCCAGACACAGATTCATCAATCTTCATGTGCAAATGTTTACCGAATGCATCAATTTCATCTGGCAACTCACTGATTAACAAATAGTCATTCATCATTGTAGAACTACAAGACAAGCAACTGTACAATTCATTCCCAGAATTCAACACAAAATCCATTTCTTTACAAGTCCAACTATTCAATGGCTTAATTTTGCTGTAGAGGATTGCACAGAGACTCATACAAACACACTGTCTGCCAGCTTGTTCAGCAAATCTTAAATCACCTTGATGAAAAGTACCTTGAATATATCCAATATCACTTGTCTGTTCTACATTCTGATATTTGGTTGAAGTTTCTTTAGACTCTGTGTATCTTGTATTCTGCTCTTTGGATTTACGTGTCTCCTTAGAAACAGTCCTTCGTGTGACTCTTGGTTTTTTATTATTCAAACCTTCACCAGAATTGTCAACATTGTCTTCAGCTTTTCGCTTGGGCTTCAATATCTCATTGCTCTTATTCTCATTATGAAGCAACACTTCTTCCTTCCTGCTTCTTAGTCCATATCTAGCTTTAGGTTTTGCTTTTGAGGCTGCATCATTCTTACTTACACCACTATGCTGACCACATTTCTTTGCATCATTTTTTTCATGATTTTCTTTTCTACTGTCACAGCTGCTTTCAGCATTGCAAGATTTCTTACTTCTCAAAGAATAACCTCCACTCTGCTGAACTTGATGTATGCAGTCATTTCCATTTGCATTATATCTGTGATCAGGGTTAGCTATTTGTACGTGCTTTATCTCACCTCCATTCACATTCACTGTTGCAAATGCACTGTTGACTTCAGTGTGAGCTGTACTCTCAAAGCATGACTTGCTACATGAAGCTATTTGAACATCATCCAAGGTGACTGCAGATTCCAGTGTTTCATAACTGTTTCTAGCTGTAGGAATACCAAGATCATATAACACACAGTCTGCATAACTACATCTTCCACACTTGAGACATAACCATACTGCTTTACTTGTTACAATAGACAGCTTCTTTGACAAGCCCATACAATCTACATGATATAAGACACTGCAAGTATCACATTCTAAAACACGTTCAACTGCACTGGTTACTTTATCACATAGCCAACACTGTCTTTCCTCAACAATCTGACATGTATTAGACATCTTCATTCCATGATTTTGAGATACTCCTTTCTGATATTTCTGTTCCTTGCCCACATGTTTGTCGCTACAATTTAATCTTCCCTGCTTCTCATTGCATTTGTCCCTTTTGACCATTCTATTGATGACATGACTCAACGTTCTTCGAGTGTGACATTGAATGTTTCTCTGTGTTGTTTCATGTGCTCTTAGTTCATCTTGACTCATGCGAACTTCTATCACCTTACCATTCCTTGATCTATGATATGCCTTCTTGCGTTCACTTCTTCTGATTTTCTTGTGGTTTGGTTTGGATACTTTCCTTTCCTTATGAACATATTCAACAACAGAATCCAGCACCTGATTTCTACTACAACATGTCTGTCCATTAATTCTCATTGCTTTCATTACCTCTTGGTTATGTGCTCTCTTCTGAGTGATCTTCTGTACTCTGTACTTCTTCAGCAAGGCAACTGTCTTTCCAACTTCATGATCTCTACTCTTTCCTGCTACAGGATGATCAACATGTCTGAGCTGCAGTTCAGAAAAATGCACATATGCTCTTCTACACATGGATTTACATACCTCAGTCCTCAGCTTTGAGTTTCCAAACTTGAACATACTTTCCACTCTCGGCTTATCACTGTCTGTATATTTCAACATGTACTTCATTTTGTGTATCTCAGATTTCGTGAACTTAAGTTTCGTGAATATAGCTTTCGTGTACATAGTGCATCTTTTTTCTTCTGAACTTATCCAGTTGCAAGGCAAGAGGGCCCCAGCACCAGAACAAAGTGAATTTGGTCTCACTCGTCCCAGTGCATACACACATTTGTCGTGTGCCAACTGGTTTGCGCACTGCTCGGCAGTCACAAGCAGACGACTTCCCTGAGGAGGTGCCAACCTCAGGGCATTTGGATGAAGGGAAGATGTGAACTTGCTGGAATATGAAATAGACCAAACACAGGACATAGTAGAAGAATGAAATGGTATAATGATGGGAGGGAAATGAAATGATGACTGCAAGACAGACAAACACAAAGAAGTGCACTCAAGGATACGGTAGGGCATCGAAGTCACAATGGAGCAATCTAAAAACAAACAAGAAGGGAAAAAACACTCTTCAAAAACAACATCTATCTAAATCGGGCACTGTTTAGGGGGACTTAAACAAATACAAGTAACCTACTTTGCATGACACTGTTTTTCTTCACATTGTTTTATTCATTTCAGCAGCTCGGGACAGTAGGGGCCAGAAGGTGAAATTTTAACCCTAATAACCTTGACTCCTCCAACGGACCTTCCCATGAACAGTGGCGTAGCCAGGATTTTCTATAGGGGGGCCAACATGTACATTTTAGCCAATACCAGCTTAACCAGGCCTGCGCATTGGATGCACTAGACCTACTGAATACGCGCGCCAGCATTGAGGCACGTTGGTGTTGGTTTTTTTTTGGGGGGGGGGGGGTAGGAGGAGGAGCCCTCAGACCCTTTTTTTTTTTTTTTTTAGTGGATGAATAGGGGGGGGGGGCCTGGCCCCTCCCTGTCTACACCAGTGCCCATGAAGTATGCAAATCACACGGACATATGTGCATTTCTAAATTGATTAGAAGTTCACATGCCACCCAATCATTTTCCAATGGCATTTGCCAACCAGGGGTCGATTTCACGAAGCATTACGATCGATCGTATATCGAGTTGCGAAGGATAACCCATCGTAGGGGGTCTATCCTACGTATGTTTGAAATGCATCAAATTCCCACTCTCTCAATCATGTGACATTCATTGAATTGAAAAACATATAATTTTTTTCTATTCATGTAATATATTTACTTACATGCATTAGACTCTACATAACAATATCAATACCATACATGAACACATTTATTTATTGGTTTAATCATTTTAATTATCCAATACACAATTCACATTTATTTTATACATGACCAAAATATTTCAATGAGATCAATCCAATCCTCAAACTTAATCAACCTCAAATGTTTCTTTTATATGGCCTACCGATACTGGAATTGTATTAAGTTACTTGGACTACTTTTACACAAGGTTCAGTGGTTTGTCAAAAATGTGTTTGCAATCAACCTAACGTAAGGCCCTATATAACGTAGTTTTAAAATTTACTTAAATGAAAATGGTTACTTGTAACGTTAATTAAGCTGGGTGGTTGGGATTGTCACTGTTAATGTTTACACAAACAGACTGACAGTGACATACACACTGCAGCCAGTGGCAGTGCTATGCTTGCAACCAATAACACTAGCACTATGAATGCACGATATCGTACGTAGTAGTACTATCACAATATTAGGCCTACAGTATCGTCCGGTCATAAGTTTCCGATGGACATATGTTTTCGATGACGAAATTTGATTCCCATTTACCGCGAGACCGTGCGTGATACTTTGTGATCAGTATGCCTGAAGTGATGACTACACTCAGGGCTATCTCCAACATTCAGGATATTGAGAATAAAGTTTTCAGTTGTGAGTGATACTCAAAAGTAAAAAACTATGTAATTTTGGGTATAGATTACTAATGCATTTTAAGGCTAATGTTCAAACGTTTATAAAAGACACAATCTGTGGTCAAATATTTCAAACTAAACTGTCGTCTGCTCGAACAACTTTCATTCTTCCGATGTCAGACGGCAGGTCACGTGATCCCAGTGCGATCTGGGTTTTTATGGCATGCCAATGTAACAAAAGTGTTAAAGTCTTTCTCAAATCGAAGTGCCATAATTTTATTTTTCTCTTTTTAATTTGAAACTTTGCTAAGCTGATGAACTTAAGCTTTCCACGTTTAGGCCTCTCATAATGATGCAATATATTATAAAAATGTTGTGATAATAATTTTACCTACCATGATCTGTACCAAATTCTCATTTTGTTGATTCATCCATTTATTTATAAAAAAAATAATTTATCATTCACGATCTTTGAATCAAAACAGTTTCAGGGCCTTTTATAAATAACTCCATCGACCAAGTTCGATCAAATCAAGTCAGGACAATATTTAATCAATTTTTGAGTGACTTGGCACGCCATAGCTACTCCGATGTCAACGAACTTTGCCGCACAACCAAGTTATCGAAAACTGGTGACGCTTTGTTTACATAGCGGAATCGATGTCGCTGTAAATGACGGACAATATTTCCTAAGAAAAGACTTCAACTTCGATGATTTTTACAGAGTATAATCTGGAAGTGTACAGTTCAAAGTTAGTGAAGTGATTTTCTGAAATTTTATTTCGTTTCTGTTTTATAGAAGTTTTCCCGTTATCCCATCGAAAACCGGTGACTGCAGGCTACTCAGGGTACTACATTCATGTACATTGTAGTAGGCCTAGTACTGTGTAGGCCTACTCGTCGTAGTCTAGTCCTGACAACGAAAAAATACACCATCAGAACACCTTCATAAGTATGAAGTATAAGCTCATACTCTAATAAATTGAAATCCAACAGAAATATACACATCCCTTGCCCATTCCCATTGCACAAAAAAACACGAAATCGACAAAAACTAACTTCCAAGAAGCAAACTTCATAGTTACAGCCAGGGACTTACCTTCATGCAACATGCGTTATGTACGCGTTGTGTATGTAGTACGTAGTACGTACGTACCCGTACCCAGACGTCACGAGGTAGAACCAGTCCATTCTAAAAATAGCCAACTAAACAGCGCCCCCATTGACACTCGAGAACAAGGCAACAAATGTTTTTCGAGGCTTTTTAGAGCGCACAAAATAGTTTCAATTTCGCTAGTTGAAGTTGAGTGCGCGATGTCGTACTAAGTTCGAACTGAAAATGAAATTAGTAAAATCGATTTTTCACCATGCCATCAATGGTTTTCCATCATTTCTTTAGTATTAACGTTTCTGCACAATTTCTAGAGTTCCTGCGTCTCAACTATATAATACAATATTTAATTGATTTATAAGGCCTATTTCTTTTCCTCGGGGGTGGAAGTCGCGGTGGACATAATTAATCAATTAATTGGTCAATTAATGACACTTCAAAACATAGATATGCGGAAAAGCCCTATGTTCTCTTGCAAAGAGACATAGAATCTCTAGTTCTTTTTGCAAACGTTCTGTTAGATCATGTAGATGTGCATGCGGCAGTGAAAATAAATGTGATGTCACCATGACGTCATAAAAAGCTGAATTTTCTTCCGTATCTTTAAGAATGTCTGATTGTCAGGAAACTTGGTATGTGTGATGTCTGTGCTATATACTCCAATAATGTTTTAGTAATGATTTATAATTTAGAATTAAACATTTGTTGGTAAATTTTTTAGAATTGTCGAGATATGCTGGTAAATTTTACATCATGTAGTTGTGCATGCTGCCCCGAAATTTACCGGGACGTCATCATGAAGTCATCAAAAAGTAATGTTTAATTCTTTAATATTTAAACACGTGACAGCTCATTTAAATGTTTAATTAGTCAATTTTTTAGCAGCGTATCTCGAGAACGACAAAGGCTATAGTATGATTCTTTTTGCAAAAGCTTAGTTACATCATGTATTTGTGCATGTTGCCAAGAAATTTACCGTGACGTCATCATGACGTCATTAAAAAAAGGTTATTTTTGGTAAGCAGTATATCTCGAGAACGGTAAGTGATACGGTAATGGTTCTTTTTGTAAAAGCTTTGAAAGACCCTGGAGATGTGCATGCTGTTGTGAAATTAACTATGACGTCATTATGACGTAATCAAAAGGCTTAATTCATGTTTGCAGGATATCTTGAGAATGACAAAAGTTATGGTAATGATTCTTTTCGCAAAATCTTTGTTATAGCCTTTAGATATGCATGCTGCTTTGGAAATGACAGTGACGTCATCATGACGTCATCGGAGCTTATAAAGGTTATCAAATAAGTCGGAACAGCTCCGTGTTCGTCCACGAACACTTAAATGTCTAGTTATTATTATTATTAGCTGTTCCGACATTTCCGATGTCGGAACAGGTTTTGTTTTTCTTCTGATTAGCTGTTCCGACATTTCTGATGTCGGAACAGGTTTTGTTTTTGTTCTGATTTTTATTAGCTGTTCCGACATTTCTGATGTCGGAACAGGTTTTGTTTTTGTTCTGATTTTTATTATTATTATTATTATACTTTATCACCCAAAGTTTGTTTATTCCTGATCTCTTACTTAGCTTCTTCTGATCAGCTTATATGAGGTATCATATGAAAGCTTATAAGCTGAAGTTAATCCTAAGACTGAGTTTGTTAAAATTCTTAATTAATTATGCACGTGACAGCTCATTTGCATATTTAATTAGTCAATTTGGTTAGCAGCATATCTTGAGAACGACAAAGGCTATGAATATGATTCTTTTTGCAAAGGCTTAGTAGCATCATGTAGTTGTGCATGCTGTCAAGAAATTTACCGTGACGTCATCATGACGTCATCAAAAATGCTGATTTTATTATTAGCAGCATATCTCGAGAACGGTAAGTGCTACGGTAATGATTCTTTTTGTAAAAGCTTTGTAACATCATGTAGTTGTGCATGCTGCCACAAAATTTACAGTGACGTCATCATGACGTCATCAAAAAAGGTAATTTTTGGTTAAGAGCATTATATCTGGAGAACGGTAAGTGCTACGGTATTGGTTCTTTTTGTAAAAGCTTTGTTAGACCCTGTAGATTTGCATGCTGTTGTGAAATTAACTGTGACGTCATTATGACGTCATCAAAAGGCATAATTTATGTTTGCAGCATATCTTGAGAATGACAAAAGCTATGGTAATGATTCTTTTCACAAAAGCTTTGTTAGACAATTTAGATGCACGCTGCTTTGTAAATGACCGTGACGTAATCATGATGTCATCGGAGCTTTTATAAAGCTGATCAAATAAGTCGGAACAGCTCCGTGTTCGTCCACGAACACTTAAATGTCTAGTTATTATTATTATTATACTTTATCACCCAAAGTTTGTTTATTCCTGATCTCTTACTTAGCTTCTTCTGATCAGCTTATATGAGGTATCATATGAAAGCTTATAAGCTGAAGTTAATCCTAAGACTGAGTTTGTTAAAATTCTTAATTAATTATGCACGTGACAGCTCATTTGCATATTTAATTAGTCAATTTTGTTAGCAGCGTATCTCGAGAACTACAAATGCTATGAAAATAATTCTTTTTGCAAAGGCTTAGTAGCATCATGTAGTTGTGCATGCTGCCAAGAAATTTACCGTGACGTCATCATGACGTCATCAAAAATGCTGATTTTATTTTTAGCAGCATATCTCGAGAACGGTAAGTGCTACGGTAATGATTCTTTTTTTAATTGCTTTGTTACATCATGTTGTTGTGCATGCTGCCCCGAAATTTACAGTGACGTCATCATGACGTCATCAAAAAAGGTAATTTTTGGTTAAGAGCATTATATCTGGAGAACGGTAAGTGCTACGGTATTGGTTCTTTTTGTAAAAGCTTTGTTAGACCCTGTAGATTTGCATGCTGTTGTGATATTAACTGTGACGTCATTATGACGTCATCAAAAGGCATAATTTATGTTTGCAGCATATCTTGAGAATGACAAAAGCTATGGTAATGATTCTTTTCACAAAAGCTTTGTTAGACAATTTAGATGCACGCTGCTTTGTAAATGACCGTGACGTCATCATGACGTCATCGGAGCTTATAAAGCTGATCAAATAAGTCGGAACAGCTCCGTGTTCGTCCACGAACACTTAAATGTCTAGTTTTTATTAGCTGTTCCGACATTTCCGATGTCGGAACAGGTTTTGTTTTTCTTCTGATTTTTATTAGCTGTTCCGACATTTCTGATGTCGGAACAGGTTTTGTTTTTGTTCTGATTTTTATTATTATTATTATTATTATTATTAGCTGTTCCGACATTTCTGATGTCGGAACAGGTTTTGTTTTTGTTCTGATTTTTATTATTATTATTATTATTATTATTATTATTATACTTTATCACCCAAAGTTTGTTTATTCCTAATCTTCTATAATCTTGTTCTGGTCAGCTTATATGAGGTATCATATGAAAGCTTATCAGCTGAAGTTTATTATAAGACTGAGTTTGTTAAAATTCTTAATTAATTAGGCACGTGACAGCTCATTTGCATATTTAATTAGTCAATTTTGTTAGCAGCATATCTTGAGAACGACAAAAGCTATGAATATGATTCTTTTTGCAAAGGCTTAGTAGCATCATGTTGTTGTGCATGCTACCAAGAAATTTACCGTGACGTCATCATGACGTCATCAAAAATGCTGATTTTATTATTAGCAGCATATCTCGAGAACGGTAAGTGCTACGGTAATGATTCTTTTTGTAAAAGCTTTGTTACATCATGTAGTTGTGCATGCTGCCCCGAAATTTACAGTGACGTCATCATGACGTCATCAAAAAAGGTAATTTTTGGTTTATAGTAGTATATCTCGAGAACGGTAAGTGCTACGGTATTGGTTCTTTTTTTTAAAAGCTTTGTTAGAACCTGTAGATTTGCATGCTGTTGTGAAATTAACTGTGACGTCAATATGACGTCATCAAAAGGCATAATTTATGTTTGCAGCATATCTTGAGAATGACAAAAGCTATAGTAATAATTCTTTTCACAAAAGCTTTGTTAGAAACTCAGTAAGATGCACGCTGCTTTGTAAATGACCGTGACGTCATCATGACGTCATCGGAGCTTATAAAGCTGATCAAATAAGTCGGAACAGCTCTGTGTTCGTCCACGAACACTTAAATGTCTAGTTATTATTATACTTTATCACCCAAAGTTTGTTTATTCCTAATCTTCTATAATCTTGTTCTGGTCAGCTTATATGAGGTATCATATGAAAGCTTATCAGCTGAAGTTTATTATAAGACTGAGTTTGTTAAAATTCTTAATTAATTAGGCACGTGACAGCTCATTTGCATATTTAATTAGTCAATTTTGTTAGCAGCATATCTTGAGAACGACAAAAGCTATGAATATGATTCTTTTTGCAAAGGCTTAGTAGCATCATGTAGTTGTGCATGCTACCAAGAAATTTACCGTGACGTCATCATGACGTCATCAAAAATGCTGATTTTATTATTAGCAGCATATCTCGAGAACGGTTAGTGCTACGGTAATGATTCTTTTTGTAAAAGCTTTGTTACATCATGTAGTTGTGCATGCTGCCCCTAAATTTACAGTGACGTCATCATGACGTCATCAAAAAAGGTAATTTTTGGTTTATAGTAGTATATCTCGAGAACGGTAAGTGCTACGGTATTGGTTCTTTTTTTTAAAAGCTTTGTTAGAACCTGTAGATTTGCATGCTGTTGTGAAATTAACTGTGACGTCAATATGACGTCATCAAAAGGCATAATGTTTGCAGCATATCTTGAGAATGACAAAAGCTATGGTAATGATTCTGTTCACAAAAGCCCTGTAAGAAACTTTAGATGCATGCTGCTTTGTAAATGACCGTGACGTCATCATGACGTCATCGGAGCTTATAAAGCTGATCAAATAAGTCGGAACAGCTCCGTGTTCGTCCACGAACACTTAAATGTCTAGTTATTATTATACTTTATCACCCCAAATTTTGTTTATTCCTAATCTTTTATAATGTTTGTCTGGTCAGCTTATATGAGGTATCATATGAAAGCTTATAATCTGAAGTTAATCCTAAGACTGAGTTTGATAAATTTATTAATTAATTAGGCACGTGACAGCTCATTTGCATATTTAATTAGTCAATTTTGTTCGCAGCATATCTTGAGAACGACAAAGGCTATGAATATGATTCTTTTTGCAAAGGCTTAGTAGCATCATGTAGTTGTGCATGCTACCAAGAAATTTACCGTGACGTCATCATGACGTCATCAAAAATGCTGATTTTATTATTAGCAGCATATCTCGAGAACGGTAAGTGCTACGGTAATGATTCTTTTTGCAAAGGCTTAGTAGCAACATGTAGTTGTGCATGCTGCTCCGAAATTTACAGTGACGTCATCATGACGTCATCAAAAAAGGTAATTTTTGGTTTATAGCAGTATATCTCGAGAACGGTAAGTGCTACGGAAATGATTCTTTTTGCAAAAGCTTAGTTACATCATGTAGATGTGCATGCTGCCATTAAAATATTCGTGATGTCATCATGACGTCATCAAAAGGCTGTTTTTACGAAGCATATATTTTGAAAACGACATGTGCCACGGTAATGATTCTTATTGCTTATCTTTTCTTATCTTCTTGTGATTAATAGCTTAGATGAAGTATCTTAGGAAAGCGTATATAAGCTAAGGATCATTCCCACACTATAACAAAAATCCTTCATTAATAAGGCACGTGACAGCTCATTTGCATATTTAATTAGACTTTTTTGTAACCACCATATCTCGAGAACGACAAAGGCTATGAATATGATTCTTTTTGCAAAAGCTTAGTAGCATCATGTAGTTGTGCATGCTGCCAAGAAATTTACCATGACGTCATCATGACGTCATCAAAAATGCTGATTTTATTATTAGCAGCATATCTCGAGAACGGTAAGTGCTACGGCATTGGTTCTTTTTGTAAAAGCTTCGTTAGACTCTGTAGATTTGCATGCTGTTGTGAAATGAACTGTGACGTCATCATGACTTCATCAAAATGCATTATTTATGTTTGCAGCATATCTTGAGAATGACAAAAGCTATGGTAATGATTCTTTTCACAAAAGCTTTGTTAGAAACTTTAGATGCACGCTGCTTTGTAAATGACCGTGACGTCATCATGACGTCATCGGAGCTTATAAAGCTGATCAAATAAGTCGGAACAGCTCCGTGTTCGTCCACGAACACTTAAATGTCTAGTTAGCTGTTCCGACATTTCTGATGTCGGAACAGGTTTTGTTTTTGTTCTGATTTTTATTATTATTATTATTATTATTATACTTTATCACCCAAAGTTTGTTTATTCCTGATCTCTTACTTAGCTTCTTCTGATCCGCTTAAATGAGGTATCATATGAAAGCTTATAAGCTGAAGTTAATCCTAAGACTGAGTTTGTTAAAATTCTTAATTAATTATGCACGTGACAGCTCATTTGCATATTTAATTAGTCAATTTTGTTAGCAGCGTATCTCGAAAACTACAAATGCTATGAAAATAATTCTTTTTCCAAAAGCTTTGTAATATCATGTAGTTGTGCATGCTGCCAAGAAATTTACAGTGACGTCATCATGACGTCATCAAAAATGCTGATTTCTATTATTAGCAGCATATCTCGAGAACGGTAAGTGCTACGGTAATGATTCTTTTTGTAAAAGCTTTATTGCATCATGTAGTTGTGCATGCTGCCCCGAAATTTACAGTGACGTCATCATGAAGTCATCAAAAAAGGTAATTTTTAATTCTTTAATAATTAAGCACGTGACAGCTCATTTAAATTTTTAATTAGTCAATTTTGTTAGCAGCGTATCTCGAGACCGACAAAGGCTATGAATATGATTCTTTTTGCAAAGGCTTAGTTACATCATGTAAGTGTGCATGCTGCCAAGAAATTTACCGTGACGTCATGACGTCATCAAAAATGCTGATTTTATTTTTAGCAGCATATCTCGAGAACGGTAAGTGCTACGGTAATGATTCTTTTTATTAAAGCTTTGTTACATCATGTAGTTGTGCATGCTGCCCCGAACTTTACAGTGACGTCATCATGACGTCATTAAAAAAGGTAATTTTTGGTTTATAGCAGTATATCTCGAGAACGGTAAGTGTTACGGTATTGGTTCTTTTTGTACAAGCTTTGTTAGACCCTGTAGATTTGCATGCTGTTGAGAAATTAACTGTGACGTCATTATGACGTCATCAAAAGGCATAATTTATGATTGCAGCATATCTTGAGAATGACAAAAGCTATGGTAATGATTCTTTTCACAAAAGCTTTGTTAGAAACTGCAGATGCATTCTGCTTTGTAAATGACCATGACGTCATCGGAGCTTATAAGGCTGATCAAATAAGTCGGAACAGCTCCGTGTTCGTCTACGAACACTTAAATGTCTAGTTATTATTATACTTTATCACCCCAAAGTTTGTTTATTCCTAATCTTCTATAATCTTTTTCTGGTCAGCTTATATGAGGTATCATATGAAAGCTTATAAGCTGAAGTTAATCCTAAGACTGAGTTTGTTAATTTTTTTAATTAATTAGGCACGTGACAGCTCATTTGCATATTTAATTAGTCAATTTTGTTCGCAGCATATCTCGAGAACGGCAAATGCTACGGAAATGATTCTTTTTGCAAAAGCTTTGTTATATCATGTAGTTGTGCATGCTGCCACGAAATTATGTGTGACGTCATCATGACGTCATCAAAAATGCTGATTTCATTATTAGCAGCATATCTCGAGAACGGTAAGTGCTACGGTAATAATTCATTTTGTAAAAGCTTTGTTACATCATGTAGGTGTGCATGCTACCCCAAAATTTACAGTGACGTCATCATGACGTCATCAAAAAAGGTAATTTTTGGTTTATAGCAGTATATCTCGAGAACGGTAAGTGCTACGGTATTGGTTCTTTTTTTTAAAGCTTTGTTAGACCCTGTAGATTTGCATGCTGTTGTGAAATTAACTGTGACGTCATTATGACGTCATCAAAGGGCATAATATATGTTTGCAGCATATCTTGAGAATGACAAAAGCTATGGTAATGATTCTTTTCACAAAAGCCTTGTTAGAAACTTTAGATGCACGCTGCTTTGTAAATGACCGTGACGTCATCATGACGTCATCGGAGCTTATAAAGCTGATCAAATAAGTCGGAACAGCTCCGTGTTCGTCCACGAACACTTAAATGTCTAGTTAGCTGTTCCGACATTTCTGATGTCGGAACAGGTTTTGTTTTTGTTCTGATTTTTATTATTATTATTATTAGCTGTTCCGACATTTCCGATGTCGGAACAGGTTTTGTTTTTGTTCTGATTTTTATTATTATTAGCTGTTCCGACATTTCTGATGTCGGAACAGGTTTTGTTTTTGTTCTGATTTTTATTATTATTAGCTGTTCCGACATTTCTGATGTCGGAACAGGTTTTGTTTTTGTTCTGATTTTTATTATTATTATTATTATACTTTATCACCCAAAGTTTGTTTATTCCTGATCTCTTACTTAGCTTCTTCTGATCAGCTTATATGAGGTATCATATGAAAGCTTATAAGCTGAAGTTAATCCTAAGACTGAGTTTGTTAAAATTCTTAATTAATTATGCACGTGACAGCTCATTTGCATATTTAATTAGTCAATTTGGTTAGCAGCATATCTTGAGAACGACAAAGGCTATGAATATGATTCTTTTTGCAAAGGCTTAGTAGCATCATGTAGTTGTGCATGCTGTCAAGAAATTTACCGTGACGTCATCATGACGTCATCAAAAATGCTGATTTTATTATTAGCAGCATATCTCGAGAACGGTAAGTGCTACGGTAATGATTCTTTTTGTAAAAGCTTTGTAACATCATGTAGTTGTGCATGCTGCCACAAAATTTACAGTGACGTCATCATGACGTCATCAAAAAAGGTAATTTTTGGTTAAGAGCATTATATCTGGAGAACGGTAAGTGCTACGGTATTGGTTCTTTTTGTAAAAGCTTTGTTAGACCCTGTAGATTTGCATGCTGTTGTGAAATTAACTGTGACGTCATTATGACGTCATCAAAAGGCATAATTTATGTTTGCAGCATATCTTGAGAATGACAAAAGCTATGGTAATGATTCTTTTCACAAAAGCTTTGTTAGACAATTTAGATGCACGCTGCTTTGTAAATGACCGTGACGTAATCATGATGTCATCGGAGCTTTTATAAAGCTGATCAAATAAGTCGGAACAGCTCCGTGTTCGTCCACGAACACTTAAATGTCTAGTTATTAGCTGTTCCGACATTTCCGATGTCGGAACAGGTTTTGTTTTTCTTCTGATTTTTATTATTATTATACTTTATCACCCCAAAGTTTGTTTATTCGTAATCTTCTATAATCTTTTTCTGGTCAGCTTATTTGAGGTATCATATGAAAGCTTATAAGCTGAAGTTTATCCTAAGACTGAGTTTGTTATTTTTTTTAATTAATTAGGCACGTGACAGCTCATTTGCATATTTAATTAGTCAATTTTGTTCGCAGCATATCTTGAGAACGACAAAGGCTATGAATATGATTCTTTTTGCAAAGGCTTAGTAGCATCATGTAGTTGTGCATGCTACCAAGAAATTTACCGTGACGTCATCATGACGTCATCAAAAATGCTGATTTTATTATTAGCAGCATATCTCGAGAACGGTAAGTGCTACGGTAATGATTCTTTTTGCAAAGGCTTAGTAGCAACATGTAGTTGTGCATGCTGCCAAAAAATTTACCGTGACGTCATCATGACGTCATTACAAATGCTGATTTTATTATTAGCAGCATATCTCGAGAACGGTAAGTGCTACGGTAATTATTCTTTTTGTAAAAGCTTTGTTACATCATTTAGTTGTGCATGCTGCTCCGAAATTTACAGTGACGTCATCATGACGTCATCAAAAAAGGTAATTTTTGGTTTATAGCAGTATATCTCGAGAACGGTAAGTGCTAAGGTATTGGTTCTTTTTGTAAAAGCTTTGTTAGACCCTGTATATTTGCATGCTGTTGTGAAATTAACCGTGACGTCATTATGACGTCATCAAAAGGCATAATTTATGTGCAAACAGAGAACATTGAGAATGACAAAAGCTCCATGGGAACGATTCTTTTCACAAAAGCTTTGCAAGAAACTTTAGATGAACGCTGCTTTGTAAATGACCGTGACGTCATCATGACGTCATCGAAGCTTATAAAGCTGATCAAATAAGTCGGAACAGCTCCGTGTTCGTCCACGAACACTTAAATTTCTAGTTATTATTATTATTATTAGCTGTTCCGACATTTCTGATGTCGGAACAGGTTTTGTTTTTGTTCTGATTTTTATTATTATTATTATTATTATTATTATTATTATTATACTTTATCACCCAAAGTTTGTTTATTCCTGATCTCTTACTTAGCTTCTTCTGATCAGCTTAAATGAGGTATCTTATGAAAGCTTATAAGCTGAAGTTAATCCTAAGACTGAGTTTGTTAAAATTCTTAATTAATTATTCACGTGACAGCTCATTTGCATATTTAATTAGTCAATTTTGTTAGCAGCGTATCTCAAGAACTACAAATGCTATGGAAATGATTCTTTTTCCAAAAGCTTCGTTATATCGTGTAGTTGTGCATGCTGCCAAGAAATTTACAGTGACGTCATCATGACGTCATTAAAAATGCTGATTTTTATTATTAGCAGCATATCTCGAGAACGGTAAGTGCTACGGCAATGATTCTTTTTGTAAAAGCTTTGTTACATCATGTAGTTGTGCATGCTGCCCCAAAATTTACAGTGACGTCATCATGAAGTCATCAAAAAAGGTAATTTTTAATTCTTTAATAATTCAGCACGTGACAGCTCATTCAAATTTTTAATTAGTCAATTTTGTTAGCGGTGTATCTCGAGAACGACAAAGGCTATGAATATGATTCTTTTTGCAAAAGCTTAGTTACATCATGTAGTTGTGCATGCTGCCAAGAAATTTACCGTGACGTCATCATGACGTCATTAAAAAAAGGTAATTTTTGGTTAGCAGTATATCTCGAGAACGGTAAGTGATACGGTAACGGGTTCTTTTTGTAAAAGCTTTGAAAGACCCTGGAGATGTGCATGCTGTTGTGAAATTAACTGGACATCATTATGACGTCATCAAAAGGCATAATAAATGTTTGCAGGATATCTTGAGAATGACAAAAGCTATGGTAATGATTCTTTTCGCAAAATCTTTGTTATAGCCTTTAGAAGCACGCTGCTTTGTTAATGACCATGACGTCATCATGACGTCATCGGAGCTTATAAAGCTGATCAAATAAGTCGGAACAGCTCCGTGTTCGTCCACGAACACTTAAATGTCTAGTTATTAGCTGTTCCGACATTTCTGATGTCGGAACAGGTTTTGTTTTTGTTCTGATTTTTATTATTATTATTATTATTATTATACTTTATCACCCAAAGTTTGTTTATTCCTGATCTCTTACTTAGCTTCTTCTGATCAGCTTAAATGAGGTATCATATGAAAGCTTATAAGCTGAAGTTAATCCTAAGACTGAGTTTGTTAAAATTCTTAATTAATTATGCACGTGACAGCTCATTTGCATATTTAATTAGTCAATTTTGTTAGCAGCGTATCTCGAGAACTACAAATGCTATGAAAATAATTCTTTTTGCAAAGGCTTAGTAGCATCATGTAGTTGTGCATGCTGCCAAGAAATTTACCGTGACGTCATCATGACGTCATCAAAAATGCTGATTTTATTTTTAGCAGTATATCTCGAGAACGGTAAGTGCTACGGTAATGATTCTTTTTTTAAAAGCTTTGTTACATCATGTAGTTGTGCATGCTGCCCCGAAATTTACAGTGACGTCATCATGACGTCATCAAAAAAGGTAATTTTTGGTTAAGAGCATTACATCTGGTGAACGGTAAGTGCTACGGTATTGGTTCTTTTTGTAAAAGCTTTGTTAGACCCTGTAGATTTGCATGCTGTTGTGAAATTAACTGTGACGTCATTATGACGTCATCAAAAGGCATAATTTATGTTTGCAGCATATCTTGAGAATGACAAAAGCTATGGTAATGATTCTTTTCACAAAAGCTTTGTTAGACAATTTAGATGCACGCTGCTTTGTAAATGACCGTGACGTCATCATGACGTCATCGGAGCTTATAAAGCTGATCAAATAAGTCGGAACAGCTCCGTGTTCGTCCACGAACACTTAAATGTCTAGTTATTATTATACTTTATCACCCAAAGTTTGTTTATTCCTGATCTCTTACTTAGCTTCTTCTGATCAGCTTAAATGAGGTATCTCATGAAAGCTTATAAGCTGAAGTTAATCCTAAGACTGAGTTTGTTAAAATTCTTAATTAATTATGCACGTGAGAGCTCATTTGCATATTTAATTAGTCAATTTTGTTAGCAGCGTATCTCAAGAACTACAAATGCTATGAAAATAATTCTTTTTCCAAAAGCTTTGTTACATCATGTAGTTGTGCATGCTGCCAAAAAATTTACAGTGACGTCATCATGACGTCATCAAAAATGCTGATTTTTATTATTAGCAGCATATCTCGAGAACGGTAAGTGCTACGGCAATGATTATTTTTGTAAAAGCTTTGTTACATCATGTAGTTGTGCATGCTGCCCCAAAATTTACAGTGACGTCATCATGAAGTCATCAAAAAAGGTAATTTTTAATTCCTTAATAATTAAGCACGTGACAGCTCATTCAAATTTTTAATTAGTCAATTTTGTTAGCAGCGTTTCTAGAGAACGACAAAGGCTATGAATATGATTCTTTTTGCAAAAGCTTAGTTACATCATGTAGTTGTGCATGCTGCCAAGAAATTTACCGTGACGTCATCATGACGTCATTAGAAAAGGGTAATTTTTGGTTAGCAGTATATCTCGAGAACGGTAAGTGATACGGTAATGGTTCTTTTTGTAAAAGCTTTGAAAGACCCTGGAGAAGTGCATGCTGTTGTGAAATTAACTGTGACGTCATTATGACGTCATCGAAAGACATAATTAATGTTTGCAGGATATCTTGAGAATGACAAAAGCTATGGTAATGATTCTTTTCGCAAAATCTTTGTTATAGCCTTTAGATATGCATGCTGCTTTGGAAATGACCGTGACGTCATGACGTCATCGGAGCTTATAAAGCTGATAAAATAAGTCGGAACAGCTCCGTGTTCGTCCACGAACACTTAAATGTCTAGTTATTATTATACTTTATCACCCAAAGTTTGTTTATTCCTGATCTCTTACTTAGCTTCTTCTGATCAGCTTATTTGAGGTATCATATGAAAGCTTATAAGCTGAAGTTAATCCTAAGACTGAGTTTGTTAAAATTCTTAATTAATTATGCACGTGACAGCTCATTTGCATATTTAATTAGTACATTTTGTTAGCAGCGTATCTCAAGAACTACAAGTGCTATAAAAACAATTCTTTTTCCAAAAGCTTTGTTACATCATGTAGTTATGCATGCTGCCAAGAAATTAACAGTGACGTCATCATGACGTCATCAAAAATGCTGATTTTTATTAGAAGCAGCATATCTCGAGAACGGTAAGTGCTAAGGCATTGATTCTTTTTGTAAAAGCTTTGTTACATCATGTAGTTGTGCATGCTGTCCCAAAATTTACAGTGACGTCATCATGAAGTCATCAAAAAAGGTAATTTTTAATTCTTTAATAATTAAGCACGTGACAGCTCATTCAAATTTTTAATTAGTCAATTTTGTTAGCAGCATATCTCGAGAACGACAAAGGCTATGAATATGATTCTTTTTGCAAAGGCTTAGTAGCATAATGTAGTTGTGCATGCTGCCAAGAAATTTACCGTGACGTCATCATGACGTCATCAAAAATGATGATTTTTTGTTTATAGCAGCATATCTCGAGAACGGTAAGTGCTAAGGCATTGATTCTTTTTGTAAAAGCTTTGTTACATCATGTAGTTGTGCATGCTGCCCCTAAATTTACAGTGACGTCATCATGACGTCATCAAAAAAGGTAATTTTTGGTTTATAGCAGTATATCTCGAGAACGGTAAGTGCTACGGTATTGGTTCTTTTTGTAAAAGCTTTGTTAGACCCTGTAGATTTGCATGCTGTTGTGAAATTAACTGTGACGTCATTATGACGTCATCAAAAGGCATAATTTATGATTTCAGCATATCTTGAGAATGACAAAAGCTATGGTAATGATTTTTTTCACAAAAGCTTTGTTAGAAACTGCAGATGCATGCTGCTTTGTATAAAATGACCATGACGTCATCGGAGCTTATAAGGCTGATCAAATAAGTCGGAACAGCTCCGTGTTCGTCCACGAACACTTAAATGTCTAGTTATTATTATACTTTATCACCCAAAGTTTGTTTATTCCTGATCTCTTACTTAGCTTCTTCTGATCAGCTTAAATGAGGTATCATATGAAAGCTTATAAGCTGAAGTTAATCCTAAGACTGAGTTTGTTAAAATTCTTAATTAATTATGCACGTGACAGCTCATTTGCATATTTAATTAGTCAATTTTGTTAGCAGCGTATCTCGAGAACTACAAATGCTATGAAAATAATTCTTTTTCGAAAAGCTTTGTTACATCATGTAGTTGTGCATGCTGCCAAGAAATTTACAGTGACGTCATCATGACGTCATCAAAAATGCTGATTTCTATTATTAGCAGCATATCTGGAGAACGGTAAGTGCTACGGTAATGATTCTTTTTGTAAAAGCTTTATTACATCATGTAGTTGTGCATGCTGCCCTGAAATTTACAGTGACGTCATCATGAAGTCATCAAAAAAGGTAATTTTTAATTCTTTAATAATTAAGCACGTGACAGCTCATTTAAATTTTTAATTAGTCAATTTTGTTAGCAGCGTATCTCGAGAACGACAAAGGCTATGAATATGATTCTTTTTGCAAAGGCTTAGTAACATCATGTAGTTGTGCATGCTGTTCAGAAATTTACAGTGACGTCATCATGACGTCATCAAAAAAAGGTAATTTTTGGTTTATAGCAGTATATCTCGAGAACGGTAAGTGCTACGGTATTGGTTCTTTTTGTAAAAGCTTTGTTAGACCCTGTAGATTTGCATGCTGTTGTGAAATTAACTGTGACGTCATTATGACGTCATCAAAAGGCATAATTTATGTTTGAAGCATATCTTGAGAATGACAAAAGCTTTGGTAATGATTCTTTTCACAAAAGCTTTTTTAGAAAGTTTAGATGCACGCTGCTTTGTGAATGACTGTGACGTCATCATGACGTCATCGGAGCTTATAAAGCTGATCAAATAAGTCGGAACAGCTCCGTGTTCGTCCACGAACACTTAAATGTCTAGTTATTATTATACTTTATCACCCAAAGTTTGTTTATTCCTGATCTCTTACTTAGCTTCTTCTGATCAGCTTAAATGAGGTATCATATGAAAGCTTATAAGCTGAAGTTAATCCTAAGACTGAGTTTGTTAAAATTCTTAATTAATTATGCACGTGACAGCTCATTTGCATATTTAATTAGTCAATTTTGTTAGCAGCGTATCTCGAGAACTACAAATGCTATGAAAATAATTCTTTTTGCAAAGGCTTAGTAGCATCATGTAGTTGTGCATGCTGCCAAGAAATTTACCGTGACGTCATCATGACGTCATCAAAAATGCTGATTTTATTTTTAGCAGCATATCTCGAGAACGGTAAGTGCTACGGTAATGATTCTTTTTTTAAAAGCTTTGTTACATCATGTAGATGTGCATGCTGCCAAGAAATTTACAGTGACGTCATCATGACGTCATCAAAAAAGGAAATTTTTGGTTAAGAGCATTATATCTGGAGAACGGTAAGTGCTACGGTATTGGTTCTTTTTGTTAAAGCTTTGTTAGACCCTGTAGATTTGCATGCTGTTGTGAAATTAACTGTGACGTCATTATGACGTCATCAAAAGGCATAATTTATGTTTGCAGCATATCTTGAGAATGACAAAAGCTATGGTAATGATTCTTTTCACAAAAGCTTTGTTAGACAATTTAGATGCACGCTGCTTTGTAATGACATCATCGGAGCTTATAAAGCTGATCAAATAAGTCGGAACAGCTCCGTGTTCGTCCACGAACACTTAAATGTCTAGTTAGCTGTTCCGACATTTCCGATGTCGGAACAGGTTTTGTTTTTGTTCTGATTTTTATTATTAGCTGTTCCGACATTTCCGATGTCGGAACAGGTTTTGTTTTTCTTCTGATTTTTAGCTGTTCCGACATTTCCGATGTCGGAACAGGTTTTGTTTTCCTTCTGATTTTTATTATTATTATACTTTATCACCCCAAATTTTGTTTATTCCTAATCTTTTATAATGTTTGTCTGGTCAGCTTATATGAGGTATCATATGAAAGCTTATAATCTGAAGTTAATCCTAAGACTGAGTTTGATAAATTTAATTATTAATTAGGCACGTGACAGCTCATTTGCATATTTAATTAGTAAATTTTGTTCGCAGCATATCTTGAGAACGACAAAGGCTATGAATATGATTCTTTTTGCAAAGGCTTAGTAGCATCATGTAGTTGTGCATGCTACCAAGAAATTTACCGTGACGTCATCATGACGTCATCAAAAATGCTGATTTTATTATTAGCAGCATATCTCGAGAACGGTAAGTGCTACGGTAATGATTCTTTTTGCAAAGGCTTAGTAGCAACATGTAGTTGTGCATGCTGCCAAAAAATTTACCGTGACGTCATCATGACGTCATTACAAATGCTGATTTTATTATTAGCAGCATATCTCGAGAACGGTAAGTGCTACGGTAATGATTCTTTTTGTAAAAGCTTTGTTACATCATTTAGTTGTGCATGCTGCTCCGAAATTTACAGTGACGTCATCATGACGTCATCAAAAAAGGTAATTTTTGGTTTATAGCAGTATATCTCGAGAACGGTAAGTGCTAAGGTATTGGTTCTTTTTGTAAAAGCTTTGTTAGACCCTGTATATTTGCATGCTGTTGTGAAATTAACCGTGACGTCATTATGACGTCATCAAAAGGCATAATTTATGTGCAAACAGAGAACATTGAGAATGACAAAAGCTCCATGGGAACGATTCTTTTCACAAAAGCTTTGCAAGAAACTTTAGATGAACGCTGCTTTGTAAATGACCGTGACGTCATCATGACGTCATCGAAGCTTATAAAGCTGATCAAATAAGTCGGAACAGCTCCGTGTTCGTCCACGAACACTTAAATGTCTAGTTATTAGCTGTTCCGACATTTCTGATGTCGGAACAGGTTTTGTTTTTGTTCTGATTTTTATTATTATTATTATTATTATTATTATTATTATACTTTATCACCCAAAGTTTGTTTATTCCTAATCTTCTATAATCTTGTTCTGGTCAGCTTATATGAGGTATCATATGAAAGCTTATCAGCTGAAGTTTATTATAAGACTGAGTTTGTTAAAATTCTTAATTAATTAGGCACGTGACAGCTCATTTGCATATTTAATTAGTCAATTTTGTTAGCAGCATATCTTGAGAACGACAAAAGCTATGAATATGATTCTTTTTGCAAAGGCTTAGTAGCATCATGTAGTTGTGCATGCTACCAAGAAATTTACCGTGACGTCATCATGACGTCATCAAAAATGCTGATTTTATTATTAGCAGCATATCTCGAGAACGGTTAGTGCTACGGTAATGATTCTTTTTGTAAAAGCTTTGTTACATCATGTAGTTGTGCATGCTGCCCCTAAATTTACAGTGACGTCATCATGACGTCATCAAAAAAGGTAATTTTTGGTTTATAGTAGTATATCTCGAGAACGGTAAGTGCTACGGTATTGGTTCTTTTTTTTAAAAGCTTTGTTAGAACCTGTAGATTTGCATGCTGTTGTGAAATTAACTGTGACGTCAATATGACGTCATCAAAAGGCATAATGTTTGCAGCATATCTTGAGAATGACAAAAGCTATGGTAATGATTCTGTTCACAAAAGCCCTGTAAGAAACTTTAGATGCATGCTGCTTTGTAAATGACCGTGACGTCATCATGACGTCATCGGAGCTTATAAAGCTGATCAAATAAGTCGGAACAGCTCCGTGTTCGTCCACGAACACTTAAATGTCTAGTTATTATTATACTTTATCACCCCAAAGTTTGTTTATTCGTAATCTTCTATAATCTTTTTCTGGTCAGCTTATATGAGGTATCATATGAAAGCTTATAAGCTGAAGTTTATCCTAAGACTGAGTTTGTTATTTTTTTTAATTAATTAGGCACGTGACAGCTCATTTGCATATTTAATTAGTCAATTTTGTTAGCAGCATATCTTGAGAACGACAAAGGCTATGAATATGATTCTTTTTGCCAAGGCTTAGTAGCATCATGTAGTTGTGCATGCTGCCAAGAAATTTACCGTGACGTCATCATGACGTCATCAAAAATGCTGATTTTATAATTAGCAGCATATCTCGAGAACGGTAAGTGCTACAATAATGATTTTTTTCGTAAAAGCTTTGTTACATCATGTAGTTGTGCATGCTGCCCCGAAATTTACAGTGACGTCATAATGACGTCATCAAAAAAGGTACTTTTTGGTTAATAGCATTATATCTCGAGAACGGTAAGTGCTACGGTATTGGTTCTTTTTGTAAAAGCTTTGTTAGACCCTGTAAATTAGCATGATGTTGTGAAATTAACTGTAACGTCATTATGACGTCATCAAAAGGCATAATTTATGTTTGCAGCATATCTTGAGAATGACAAAAGCTATGGTAATGATTCTTTTCACAAAAGCTTTGTTAGAAACTTTAGATGCACGCTGCTTTGTAAATGACCGTGACGTCATCATGACGTCATCGGAGCTTATAAAGCTGATCAAATAAGTCGGAACAGCTCCGTGTTCGTCCACGAACACTTAAATGTCTAGTTATTATTATTATTATACTTTATCACCCAAAGTTTGTTTATTCCTGATCTCTTACTTAGCTTCTTCTGATCAGCTTAGATGAGGTATCATATGAAAGCTTATAAGCTGAAGTTAATCCTAAGACTGAGTTTTTTTTAATTCTTCATTAATTAGGCACGTGACAGCTCATTTGCATATTTAATTAGTCAATTTTGTTAGCAGCGTATCTCAAGAACCACAAATGCTGTGAATATAATTCTTTTTCCAAAAGCTTAGTTACATCATGTAGTTGTGCATGCTGCCAAGAAATTTACCGTGACGTCATCATGACGTCATCAAAAATGCTGATTTTATTATTAGCAGCATATCTCAAGAACGGTAAGTGCTACAGTGATGATTCTTTTTGTAAAAGCTTTGTTACATCAAATAGTTATGCATGCTGCCCCAAAATTAACAGTGACGTCATCATGAGTCATTAAAAAAGGTTACTTTTTATTCTTTATGAATTAAGCACGTGACAGCTCATTTAAATGTTTAATTAGTCAATTTTGTTAGCAGCGTATCTCGAGAACGACTAAGGCTATGATTATGATTCTTTTTCCAAAAGCTTAGTTACATCATGTTGTTGTGCATGCTGCCAAGAAATTTACCGTGACGTCATCATGACGTCATCAAAAATGCTGATTTTATAATTAGCAGCATATCTCGAGAACGGTAAGTGCTACAATAATGATTTTTTTCGTAAAAGCTTTGTTACATCATGTAGTTGTGCATGCTGCCCCGAAATTTACAGTGACGTCATAATGACGTCATCAAAAAAGGTACTTTTTGGTTAATAGCATTATATCTCGAGAACGGTAAGTGCTACGGTATTGGTTCTTTTTGTAAAAGCTTTGTTAGACCCTGTAAATTAGCATGATGTTGTGAAATTAACTGTAACGTCATTATGACGTCATCAAAAGGCATAATTTATGTTTGCAGCATATCTTGAGAATGACAAAAGCTATGGTAATGATTCTTTTCACAAAAGCTTTGTTAGAAACTTTAGATGCACGCTGCTTTGTAAATGACCGTGACGTCATCATGACGTCATCGGAGCTTATAAAGCTGATCAAATAAGTCGGAACAGCTCCGTGTTCGTCCACGAACACTTAAATGTCTAGTTATTATTATTATTATACTTTATCACCCAAAGTTTGTTTATTCCTGATCTCTTACTTAGCTTCTTCTGATCAGCTTAGATGAGGTATCATATGAAAGCTTATAAGCTGAAGTTAATCCTAAGACTGAGTTTTTTTTAATTCTTCATTAATTAGGCACGTGACAGCTCATTTGCATATTTAATTAGTCAATTTTGTTAGCAGCGTATCTCAAGAACCACAAATGCTGTGAATATAATTCTTTTTCCAAAAGCTTAGTTACATCATGTAGTTGTGCATGCTGCCAAGAAATTTACCGTGACGTCATCATGACGTCATCAAAAATGCTGATTTTATTATTAGCAGCATATCTCAAGAACGGTAAGTGCTACAGTGATGATTCTTTTTGTAAAAGCTTTGTTACATCAAATAGTTATGCATGCTGCCCCAAAATTAACAGTGACGTCATCATGAGTCATTAAAAAAGGTTACTTTTTATTCTTTATGAATTAAGCACGTGACAGCTCATTTAAATGTTTAATTAGTCAATTTTGTTAGCAGCGTATCTCGAGAACGACTAAGGCTATGATTATGATTCTTTTTCCAAAAGCTTAGTTACATCATGTTGTTGTGCATGCTGCCAAGAAATTTACTGTGACGTCATCATGACGTCATCAAAAATGCTGATTTTATTATTAGCAGCATAACTCGAGAACGGTAAGTGCTACGGAAATGATTCTTTTTGTAAAAGCTTTGTTACATCATGTAGTTGTGCATGCTGCCCCGAAAATTACAGTGACGTCATGACTTCATCAACAAAGGTAATTTTTGGTTAGCAGTATATCTCGAGAACGGTAAGTGATACGGTAATGGTTCTTTTTGTAAAAGCTTTGTTAGACCCTGTTGATGGAAATGATTGGAAATGACAGTGACGTCATCAAGACGTCATTGGAGCTTATAAAGCTGATCAAATAAGTCGGAACAGCTCCGTGTTCGTCCACGAACACTTAAATGTCTAGTTAGCTGTTCCGACATTTCTGATGTCGGAACAGGTTTTGTTTTTGTTCTGATTTTTAGCTGTTCCGACATTTCTGATGTCGGAACAGGTTTTGTTTTTGTTCTGATTTTTATTAGCTGTTCCGACATTTCTGATGTCGGAACAGGTTTTGTTTTTGTTCTGATTTTTATTATTATTATTATTATTATTATTATTATTATACTTTATCACCCAAAGTTTGTTTATTCCTAATCTTCTATAATCTTGTTCTGGTCAGCTTATATGAGGTATCATATGAAAGCTTATCAGCTGAAGTTTATTATAAGACTGAGTTTGTTAAAATTCTTAATTAATTAGGCACGTGACAGCTCATTTGCATATTTAATTAGTCAATTTTGTTAGCAGCATATCTTGAGAACGACAAAAGCTATGAATATGATTCTTTTTGCAAAGGCTTAGTAGCATCATGTAGTTGTGCATGCTACCAAGAAATTTACCGTGACGTCATCATGACGTCATCAAAAATGCTGATTTTATTATAAGCAGCATATCTCGAGAACGGTAAGTGCTACGGTAATGATTCTTTTTGTAAAAGCTTTGTTACATCATGTAGTTCTGCATGCTGCCCCGAAATTTACAGTGACGTCATCATGACGTCATCAAAAAGGTAATTTTTGGTTTATAGTAGTATATCTCGAGAACGGTAAGTGCTACGGTATTGGTTCTTTTTTTTAAAGCTTTGTTAGAACCTGTAGATTTGCATGCTGTTGTGAAATTAACTCTGACGTCAATATGACGTCATCAAAAGGCATAATTTATGTTTGCAGCATATCTTGAGAATGACAAAAGCTATGGTAATGATTCTTTTCACAAAAGCTTTGTTAGAAACTTAAGATGCACGCTGCTTTGTAAATGACCGTGACGTCATCATGACGTCATCGGAGCTTATAAAGCTGATCAAATAAGTCGGAACAGCTCTGTGTTCGTCCACGAACACTTAAATGTCTAGTTATTATTATTATTATTATTATTATACTTTATCACCCAAAGTTTGTTTATTCCTAATCTTCTATAATCTTGTTCTGGTCAGCTTATATGAGGTATCATATGAAAGCTTATCAGCTGAAGTTTATTATAAGACTGAGTTTGTTAAAATTCTTAATTAATTAGGCACGTGACAGCTCATTTGCATATTTAATTAGTCAATTTTGTTAGCAGCATATCTTTAGAACGACAAAAGCTATGAATATGATTCTTTTTGCAAAGGCTTAGTAGCATCATGTAGTTGTGCATGCTACCAAGAAATTTACCGTGACGTCATCATGACGTCATCAAAAATGCTGATTTTATTATTAGCAGCATATCTCGAGAACGGTAAGTGCTACGGTCATGATTCTTTTTGTAAAAGCTTTGTTACATCATGTAGTTGTGCATGCTGCCCCGAAATTTACAGTGACGTCATCATGACGTCATCAAAAAAGGTAATTTTTGGTTTATAGCAGTATATCCCGAGAACGGTAAGTGCTACGGTATTGGTTTTTTTTGTAAAAGCTTTGTTAGACCCTGTAGATTTGCATGCTGTTGTGAAATTTACTTGTGACGTCATTATGACGTCATCAAAAGACATAATTTATGTTTGCAGCATATCTTGAGAATGACAAAAGCTATGGTAATGATTCTTTTCACAAAAGCTTTGTTAGAAACTTTAGATGCACGCTGCTTTGTAAATGACCATGACGTCATGATGACGTCATCGGAGCTTATAAAGCTGATCAAATAAGTCGGAACAGCTCCGTGTTCGTCCACGAACACTTAAATGTCTAGTTATTATTATTATTATTATTATTATTATTATTATTATACTTTATCACCCAAAGTTTGTTTATTCCTGATCTCTTACTTAGCTTCTTCTGATCAGCTTATTTGAGGTATCATATGAAAGCTTAAAAGCTGAAGTTAATCCTAAGACTGAGTTTGTTAAAATTCTTAATTAATTATGCACGTGACAGCTCATTTGCATATTTAATTAGTACATTTTGTTAGCAGCGTATCTCAAGAACTACAAGTGCTATAAAAATAATTCTTTTTCCAAAAGCTTTGTTACATCATGTAGTTATGCATGCTGCCAAGAAATTAACAGTGACGTCATCATGACGTCATCAAAAATGCTGATTTTTATTAGAAGCAGCATATCTCGAGAACGGTAAGTGCTAAGGCATTGATTCTTTTTATAAAAGCTTTGTTACATCATGTAGTTGTGCATGCTGTCCCAAAATTTACAGTGACGTCATCATGAAGTCATCAAAAAAGGTAATTTTTAATTCTTTAATAATTAAGCACGTGACAGCTCATTCAAATTTTTAATTAGTCAATTTTGTTAGCAGCATATCTCGAGAACGACAAAGGCTATGAATATGATTCTTTTTGCAAAGGCTTAGTAGCATAATGTAGTTGTGCATGCTGCCAAGAAATTTACCGTGACGTCATCATGACGTCATCAAAAATGATGATTTTTTGTTTATAGCATCATATCTCGAGAACGGTAAGTGCTACGGTAATGATTCTTTTTGTAAAAGCTTTTTTACATCATGTAGTTGTGCATGCTGCCCCTAAATTTACAGTGACGTCATCATGACGTCATCAAAAAAGGTAATTTTTGGTTTATAGCAGTATATATCGAGAACGGTAAGTGCTACGGTATTGGTTCTTTTTGTAAAAGCTTTGTTAGACCCTGTAGATTAGCATGCTGTTTTGAAATTAACTGTGACGTCATTATGACGTCATCAAAAGGCATTATTTATGTTTGCAGCATACCTTGAGAATGACAAAATCTATGATTCTTTTCACAAAAGCTTTGTTCGAAACTTAATGCATGACACACACGCTGCTTTGTAAATGAAATAAGGTCGTATACGTATAAGCATTTCCAGCCTCAGCAAGTGTTAGGATGTCGCACACCAATATTGTTTTATAGATGTACTGGTAGCTGTGACTTTGTTGCAGCTGCCGTATGAGAATTCCAGGAAGGCGATACATCACGTACGATGGTTTTAGCCATACACGATGGTAAAATCTTTGGCAAAACTTTAACAATTACTGAATTAGGAAAATCCGTCTGTTGAAACCATAATTAGGCTTTTCAGAATGATTCACAAAATGTTTTTTGAGGTTACGAAATGTTTGCGACTTGACAAAATGTTTTCGGGTTGACGTAATGTTTGCGAGTTGACGTAATGTTTGCGAGTTGAGGCAATTGTTTTAGAGTTGACGCAATGTTTGCGAGTTGAGGCAATGTTTTCGAGTTGACATAATATGTTTGCGAGTTGGCGCAATGTTTTAGAGTTGACGTTATGTTTGCGAGCTGATCGAGGCAATGTTTAGGAGTTGACGAAATGTTTGCGAGTTGACAAAATGTTTTCGGGTAGACGCAATGTTTTAGAGTTGACGTAATGTTTTCGAGTTGACGTAATGTTTGCGAGTTTGCGCAATGTGTTAGAGTTGACGTAATGTTTATGAGTTGAGGCAATGTTTTCGAGTTGACAAACTGTTTGCTACTTCACAAAATGTTTTCGGGTTGACGCAATGTTTGTGAGTTTACGGAATGTTTTCGAGTTGACGTTATGTTTGCGAGTTGGCGCAATGTTTTAGAGTTGACGCAATGTTTGCGAGTTGAGGCAATGTTTTCGAGTTGGCGCAATGTTTGCGAGTTGGCGCAATGTTTTCGAGTTGACGTAATGTTTGCGAGTTTGCGCAATGTGTTAGAGTTGACATAATGTTTGCGAGTTGAGGCAATGTTTTCGAGTTGACGAAATGTTTGCTACTTGACAAAAAGTTTTCGGGTTGACGCAATGTTTGTGAGTTTACGTAATGTTTGCGAGTTGGCGCAATGTTTTCGAGTTGGCGCAATTAATGTTTGCGAGTTGACGTAATGTTTGCGATTTGAGGCAATGTTTTAGAGTTGACGTAATGTTTGCGAGTTGACACAATAGTAAAGGCAAGCATGGGCACCAAAAAGTGCCCAAAATGCTATGTAAGAGGTAGGCCAGCAAGTACATGACCGGGCACTGTTAATTGCCACGGTAACAATTTAGGTACGTGTGTATACAAGGGCATACAGACTAGTAGGATATTTCAATATATATTGAAAGTACTGTAAAGTCTCCATTATTTTGCGTGTGGAGGTTGTGTTATCAGGCTTAGTTTCATTACCCCAGTTTCATATACTTGTAAATTTTGAGAGCGACAAGTGCTACGAACTTGATTCTTTTATCTGTTATATCATGTAGTTGTGTATGCTGCCACGAAAATGACTGTGCCATCATTACGATATGTCATTGTCTTCGGAATTTGGGTTTCCTATTTAAAGATACGTGATTGGAAGATTTTTTTTCTATGGTTAATACTAAAATGTCCGTGAATTACTTGAATAAAAATCATTTGTCGGAGAATGTGACATTGAGACTGAAGTCACTGATAGAATTGCTACGTGAAACATCAAAAACTAAAATACACCATACAGCCCTTATTACCTCAAAACAAAATAATAATCTTCCGCTTTGGTCTCGTGACCATGGCTTGCGATATGAAAGTAGATCGTGGTCGATCGGCAGCAAACCAATAGCGCCACCAAGCATTTTAACGTTATGAAAAAAGCTGAATTTTTTGTTTGCAGTATATCTCGAGAACGACAAATGCTATGGTAATGATTCTTTTTGCAAAAGTTCTGTTAGATCCTGAAGATGTGCATGCGGCAGTGAAAATAAATGTGATGTCACCATGACGTCATAAAAAGCTGAATTTTATTCCGTATCGTTAAGAATGTCTGATTGTCAGGAAACTTGGTATATGTGATGTCTGTGCTATATACTCCAATAATGTTTTAGTAATGATTTAAAATTTAGAATTAATATATTTTTGGTAAATTTTTTAGAATTGTCGAGATATGCTGGTAAATTTTACATCATGTAGTTGTGCATGCTGCCAAGAAATTTACCGTGACGTCATCATGACGTCATCAAAAATGCTGATTTAATTATTAGCAGCACATCTCGAGAACGTTAAGTGCTACGGTAATGATTCTTTGTGTAAAAGCTTCGTTTCATCATGTAGTTGTGCATGCTGCCCCGAAATTTACAGTGACGTCATCATGAAGTCATCAAAAAGTAATGTTTAATTCTTTAATATTTAAACACGTGACAGCTCATTTAAATGTTAAATTAGTCAATTTTGTTAGCAGCGTATCTCGAGAACGACAAAGGCTATGAATATGATCCTTTTTGCAAAAGCTTAGTTACATCATGTAGTTGTGCTTGTTGCCAAGAAATTTACCATGACGTCATCATGACGTCATTAAAAAAAGGTAATTTTTGGTTAGCAGTATATCTCGAGAACGGTAAGTGATACGGTAATGGTTCTTTTTGTAAAAGCTTTGTAAGACCCTGTAGATGTGCATGCTGTTGTGAAATGAAACTGACGTCATTATGACGTCAAAAAGGCATAATTTATGTTTGCAGCATATCTTGAGAATGAAAAAAGCTATGGTAATGATTCTTTTCACAAAAGCTTTGTAAGAAACTTTAGATGCATGCTGCTTTGTAAATGACCGTGACGTCATCATGACGTCATCGGAGCTTATAAAGCTGATCAAATAAGTCGGAACAGCTCCGTGTTCGTCCACGAACACTTAAATGTCTAGATATTATTATACTTTATCACCCAAAGTTTGTTTATTCCTAATCTTCTATAATCTTGTTCTGGTCAGCTTATATGAGGTATCATATGAAAGCTTATAAGCTGAAGTTTATTAAAAGACTGAGTTTGTTAAAATTCTTAATTAATTAGGCACGTGACAGCTCATTTGCATATTTAATTAGTCAATTTTGTTAGCAGCATATCTTGAGAACGACAAAGGCTATGAATATGATTCTTTTTGCAAAGGCTTAGTAGCATCATGTAGTTGTGCATGCTGCCAAGAAATTTACCGTGACGTCATCATGACGTCATCAAAAATGCTGATTTTATTCTTAGCAGCATATCTCGAGAACGGTAAGTGCTACGGTAATGATTCTTTTTGTAAAAGCTTTGTTACATCATGTAGTTGTGCATGCTGCCCCGAAATTTACAGTGACGTCATCATGACGTCATCAAAAAAGGTAATTTTTGGTTTATAGCAGTATATCTCGAGAACGGTAAGTGCTACGGTATTGGTTCTTTTTGTAAAAGCTTTGTTAGACCCTGTAGATTTGCATGCTGTTGTGAAATTTACTGTGACGTCATTATGACGTCATCAAAAGGCATAATTTATGTTTGCAGCATATCTTGAGAATGACAAAAGCTATGGTAATGATTCTTTTCACAAAAGCTTTGTTAGAAACTTTAGATGCACGCTGCTTTGTAAATGACCGTGACGTCATGATGACGTCATCGGAGCTTACAAAGCTTTTCAAATAAGTCGGAACAGCTCCGTGTTCGTCCACGAACACTTAAATGTCTAGTTAGCTGTTCCGACATTTCTGATGTCGGAACAGGTTTTGTTTTTGTTCTGATTTTTATTATTATTATTATTATATTGTTAATGAATACGTTAGGGGGAAACGGTTTGCATTAAAAGTCGACGTTAGGGGGAAATCGGCTGTTAGGGGGAAATTTCCACTTCCCCCTAATGTTTTCATTACCTTTTAAAGAAACATTTTTATTGTCCGTTTTTTGATATAAGATGGAGAATGCACCCATTAGGAAAATATATCAATTTCAAGTCGATCGGGTTGGAGGATATTTAGAAATAGGTAAATAAAGTTTGTGCATGACCCTATGGAAATTTCCCCCTATCGTTGTTGTTAGAGTTATTATTATTAGCTGTTCCGACATTTCTGATGTCGGAACAGGTTTTGTTTTTGTTCTGATTTTTATTATTATTATTATTATTATTATTATACTTTATCACCCAAAGTTTGTTTATTCCTAATCTTCTATAATCTTGTTCTGGTCAGCTTATATGAGGTATCATATGAAAGCTTATCAGCTGAAGTTTATTATAAGACTGAGTTTGTTAAAATTCTTAATTAATTAGGCACGTGACAGCTCATTTGCATATTTAATTAGTCAATTTTGTTAGCAGCATATCTTGAGAACGACAAAAGCTATGAATATGATTCTTTTTGCAAAGGCTTAGTAGCATCATGTAGTTGTGCATGCTACCAAGAAATTTACCGTGACGTCATCATGACGTCATCAAAAATGCTGATTTTATTATTAGCAGCATATCTCGAGAACAGTAAGTGCTACGGTCATGATTCTTTTTGTAAAAGCTTTGTTACATCATGTAGTTGTGCATGCTGCCCCGAAATTTACAGTGACGTCATCATGACGTCATCAAAAAAGGTAATTTTTGGTTTATAGCAGTATATCCCGAGAACGGTAAGTGCTACGGTATTGGTTTTTTTTGTAAAAGCTTTGTTAGACCCTGTAGATTTGCATGCTGTTGTGAAATTTACTTGTGACGTCATTATGACGTCATCAAAAGACATAATTTATGTTTGCAGCATATCTTGAGAATGACAAAAGCTATGGTAATGATTCTTTTCACAAAAGCTTTGTTAGAAACTTTAGATGCACGCTGCTTTGTAAATGACCATGACGTCATGATGACGTCATCGGAGCTTATAAAGCTGATCAAATAAGTCGGAACAGCTCCGTGTTCGTCCACGAACACTTAAATGTCTAGTTATTATTATTATTATTATACTTTATCACCCAAAGTTTGTTTATTCCTGATCTCTTACTTAGCTTCTTCTGATCAGCTTAAATGAGGTATCTTATGAAAGCTTATAAGCTGAAGTTAATCCTAAGACTGAGTTTGTTAAAATTCTTAATTAATTATTCACGTGACAGCTCATTTGCATATTTAATTAGTCAATTTTGTTAGCAGCGTATCTCAAGAACTACAAATGCTATGGAAATGATTCTTTTTCCAAAAGCTTCGTTATATCGTGTAGTTGTGCATGCTGCCAAGAAATTTACAGTGACGTCATCATGACGTCATTAAAAATGCTGATTTTTATTATTAGCAGCATATCTCGAGAACGGTAAGTGCTACGGCAATGATTCTTTTTGTAAAAGCTTTGTTACATCATGTAGTTGTGCATGCTGCCCCAAAATTTACAGTGACGTCATCATGAAGTCATCAAAAAAGGTAATTTTTAATTCTTTAATAATTCAGCACGTGACAGCTCATTCAAATTTTTAATTAGTCAATTTTGTTAGCGGTGTATCTCGAGAACGACAAAGGCTATGAATATGATTCTTTTTGCAAAAGCTTAGTTACATCATGTAGTTGTGCATGCTGCCAAGAAATTTACCGTGACGTCATCATGACGTCATTAAAAAAAGGTAATTTTTGGTTAGCAGTATATCTCGAGAACGGTAAGTGATACGGTAACGGGTTCTTTTTGTAAAAGCTTTGAAAGACCCTGGAGATGTGCATGCTGTTGTGAAATTAACTGGACATCATTATGACGTCATCAAAAGGCATAATAAATGTTTGCAGGATATCTTGAGAATGACAAAAGCTATGGTAATGATTCTTTTCGCAAAATCTTTGTTATAGCCTTTAGAAGCACGCTGCTTTGTTAATGACCATGACGTCATCATGACGTCATCGGAGCTTATAAAGCTGATCAAATAAGTCGGAACAGCTCCGTGTTCGTCCACGAACACTTAAATGTCTAGTTAGCTGTTCCGACATTGCTGATGTCGGAACAGGTTTTGTTTTTGTTCTGATTTTTATTATTATTATTATTATTATTATACTTTATCACCCAAAGTTTGTTTATTCCTGATCTCTTACTTAGCTTCTTCTGATCAGCTTAAATGAGGTATCATATGAAAGCTTATAAGCTGAAGTTAATCCTAAGACTGAGTTTGTTAAAATTCTTAATTAATTATGCACGTGACAGCTCATTTGCATATTTAATTAGTCAATTTTGTTAGCAGCGTATCTCGAGAACTACAAATGCTATGAAAATAATTCTTTTTGCAAAGGCTTAGTAGCATGATGTAGTTGTGCATGCTGCCAAGAAATTTACCGTGACGTCATCATGACGTCATCAAAAATGCTGATTTTATTTTTAGCAGCATATCTCGAGAACGGTAAGTGCTACGGTAATGATTCTTTTTGTAAAAGCTTTATTACATCATGTAGTTGTGCATGCTGCCCCAACATTTACAGTGACGTCATCATGAAGTCATCAAAAAAGGTATTTTTTTATTCTTTAATAATTAAGCACGTGACAGCTCATTTAAATTTTTAATTAGTCAATTTTGTTAGCAGCGTATCTCGAGAACGACAAGGGCTATGAATATGATTCTTTTTGCAAAGGCTTAGTAGCATGATGTAGTTGTGCATGCTGCCAAGAAATTTACCGTGACGTCATCATGACGTCATCAAAAATGCTGATTTTATTTTTAGCAGCATATCTCGAGAACGGTAAGTGCTACGGTAATGATTCTTTTTTTAAAAGCTTTGTTACATCATGTAGTTGTGCATGCTGCCCCGAAATTTACAGTGACGTCATCATGACGTCATCAAAAAAGGTAATTTTTGGTTAAGAGCATTATATCTGGTGAACGGTAAGTGCTACGGTATTGGTTCTTTTTGTAAAAGCTTTGTTAGACCCTGTAGATTTGCATGCTGTTGTGAAATTAACTGTGACGTCATTATGACGTCATCAAAAGGCATAATTTATGTTTGCAGCATATCTTGAGAATGACAAAAGCTATGGTAATGATTCTTTTCACAAAAGCTTTGTTAGACAATTTAGATGCACGCTGCTTTGTAAATGACCGTGACGTCATCATGACGTCATCGGAGCTTATAAAGCTGATCAAATAAGTCGGAACAGCTCCGTGTTCGTCCACGAACACTTAAATGTCTAGTTATTATTATACTTTATCACCCAAAGTTTGTTTATTCCTTATCTCTTACTTAGCTTCTTCGGATCAGCTTAGATGAGGTATCTAATGAAAGCTTATAAGCTGAAGTTAATCCTAAGACTGAGTTTGTTAAAATTCTTAATTAATTGAGCACGTGACAGCTCATTTGCATATTTAATTAGTCAATTTTGTAACCAGCATATCTCGAGAACAACAAAGGCTATGAATATGATTCTTTTTGCAAAGGCTTAGTAGCATCATGTAGTTGTGCATGCTGCCAAAAAATTTACCGTGACGTCATCATGACGTCATCAAAAATGCTGATTTTATTATTAGCAGCATATCTCGAGAACGGTAAGTGCTACGGTAATGATTCTTTTTGTAAAAGCTTTGTTACATCATGTAGTTGTGCATGCTGCCCCTAAATTTACAGTGACGTCATCATGACGTCATCAAAAAAGGTAATTTTTGGTTTATAGCAGTATATCTCGAGAACGGTAAGTGCTACGGTATTGGTTCTTTTTGTAAAAGCTTTGTTAGACCCTGTAGATTTGCATGCTGTTGTGAAATTAACTGTGACGTCATTATGACGTCATCAAAAGGCATAATTTATGATTGCAGCATATCTTGAGATTGACAAAAGCTATGGTAATGATTCTTTTCACAAAAGCTTTGTTAGAAACTGCAGATGTACGCTGCTTTGTAAATGACCATGACGTCATCGGAGCTTATAAAGCTGATTAAATAAGTCGGAACAGCTCCGTGTTCGTCCACGAACACTTAAATGTCTAGTTATTATTATACCTTCGCACTTTTTGCTTCCATAGCTTTGTGTGATAAGTTTGTTTATTCCTAATCTTTTATAACCTTTTTCTGGTAAGCTTATATGTGGTATCTTATGAAAGCTTATAAGCTGAAGTTAATCCTAAGACTGGGTTTGTTAACATTCTTAATTAATTAGTCATGTGACAGTCATTTGAATATTTAATTAGTAAATTTTGTTCGCAGCATATCTCGAGAACGACAAATGCTACGGACATGATTCTTTTTGCAAAAGCTTGGTTATATCATGCAGTTGTGCATGCTGCCACGAAAATGACCGTGACGTCATTATGAAGTCATCATGACGTCATCGAACTCGAAATGTGTGTTTCCTATTTAAAGATAAGTAATTTGTTGATTTTTTTCTACGGTTAATTCTAAAATTTACTTAAAATCATTTGTCGGAGAATGGTACATTGAGATTGGAGTTACTGATGGAATTGCTACGTGAAACATTAACGACTGATTGTTAAAATACACCTTTTAGGCCTTATTCCTCAAAAAGAAAGAATAAACTCCCGCTTTGTGTAACGTCTCGTGACCATGGCTTGAGATATGAAAATACACGTAGATCGGGGTCGATAGAAGAAGATCAATAGCGCCACCTATAGCATTTTAACTTAAATTGTGACAAATGACAGAGCTGCATCCGGCCGAATCTGTTGAGGATCGGTCTCTGTTCCATGAAATTGACCGTGACGTCATGAAAAGGCTGAATTTTGTTTGCATCATATCTCGAGAACAACAAGTGCTATGGTAATGATTCTTTTTGCAAAAGCTTTGTTAGATCGTGAAGATGTGCATGCGACTGTGAAAATAAGTGTGATGTCATAATGATGTCATAAAAAGCTAAAATTGTATTTCATATCGTAAAGAATGTCTGATCGTCATGAAACTTAGTAGGTGTGACGTCTGTGCTACCCCAAGCATGTTTTAGTGATGACTTTGTTATGACCTAGAAGTAAAGGGTTAAATTCTTAATTAATTAAGCACGTGACAACTCATTTGAATAGCATTTAATCAGTAAATTTTGTTTACAGCATATCTCGAGAACGAAAAATGCTATGACAGTGATTCTTTTTGTAAAAAATAGGTTAAATCTTGTAGTTGTACATGCTGCTATGAAAATGAACATGACGTCATCATGACGTCATCAAAAGGCTGATTTTTGTCTCTAGCATATCTCGTGAACAACAAAATGCTATGGAGATAATTCTTTTTGCAAAAGCTTTGTTAAATCCTCTAGATAGCATGTTTTTTTTTAATTGAGCGTGACGTCATCATGACGTCATCAGAGCTTATAAAACTGATCAAATAAGTCGGAACAGCTCCGTGTTCGTTCACGAACACTGAAATGTCTAGTTAGTTGTACTGTGCGCAGCGAACTTGTTTCCAAATAATGACTTTTGTTGGCAGACATCCAAGATCAGCACATCTACGCGCGTAAACTTTGTGTCGTGGGTGAGTGTTTTGTGTACACATACTGTACGACCGTACGCGTATTCATTATACGCTGTGGGTTTTCAAGTTTCATTGCGTACTATACAACAACACTGACTGTAGAGACGCCATTGCAGCTTGTACATATTGTCATCACGCGTATGTCAACGTCGATTGGTGAAATCAAAACAAAAACGACGGATTTACATCATATGGACAACGAAGAATGAATTGATGCCATGCAGCAGGGGAAGTAGATGACATTGATAACTTCAAAGGTACCGTTAGGGAACATTATCCCGTTTTATGTTACTTTTACAGGTCACTATTTGGGCTAGGTTTAGTCCCTGTTTTACTGTGAGTGAACATCTTGAATAATCAATAGGCCTAGCCTAGGCCAATACAATACGGCTAAGGCCTACTGAGTAATGTTACAGGCCAAGTACAGTACCTTGCATCGGTAGGCCTATAAATAATCATGATTATACACACTTCAAAGTTCAAGTAGGCTTAGGCCTACAAACCTTACATTAAAGTTCTTCAAACCAGACATGTAACGTTACACATTATTGATGTGAACAGTGAAACCCATTAAAGGGCAAATGTATTTGTTACAATTACAAGTCATGGTCATGGTACTCATACTGCATTAACTAGGCCTACTACAACTATCCATGGAGGAAGGAATATAGCCATATTATTAAGTTCAATGGCATCATTACCACCTATTTTTTTGTGAAAAATGAATGGTGAATGTTTTAGAATAGAATTGTATTTTGTTTGTATGAAAACAGGATGAGCTGAAAGTGTTGAAGATGAAGTTGCCACTAAACAAGAGAACGTCTACTATAAAGCAAGAGTGATCAACTTGAGGTAAGTTATTTTAAGCAAATCACCCACCAAAGACAACTAAAAAATTCACTATTCAGAAACTGACTGTATTGCATGATATAAACAGATAAAGATCCCAAATCATGAAGTTCTTCTTTAGCAATATTAAGCTTTGCAATATCTCACCATTGCATTATATCATTTTTTTTCTCTTTGAAGATGAAGAAGTCGTCAAATGTATTTGACAAGCCAGTGACGTCTTCCAAGGCACCGATTCTCATTGCGACAGTGGAGGAGACTAACAACCCAACATCACTCCACCTGACAAGCTTTGGTATGCCAGTCATGGAACTTACAATGGAACTAATTGCCTGTTAACTGCTTTGTATAGCATTGGGCCTAACACTGTATTTAATTGATGTTCATTTGATGTAATTAAATCTATAACCTTCTCATACATCAATTCAAGTATTAGTTACAAAAGTGAGAATATCCTCCTTAAAATGAAAAACAGGACAATAAGGATACTTCCATCTCTAGTTATAATACAGATTGCCAGAAGAAGCAAGCGTATACAATGACAATTGAGATGTCCAATCTAAGACCGAACCATTACATATTTTATAGGTTTATATTATTGTATCATTTTCTGGTTTCCTTTTTATCTTCCACTTTAAATTGATGAAGAAAATAAAGGTAGCACGTAAAGACTAACTGGAGGAATCCGTACATGGGCTGAAGCTTTCGTAGTAACAAGTTGTTACCAACAACTACTTCATCAGATACATTATTATAAAACAATTTGAAAAAGCTACAGTAGAGCATCAAGTTGATGCTTTGGAAGGTGATTTTAATCATCTTAAACAAATTTTAAGATGATTGGTTTGATTTGACTTGTGTTTGCGATTTTTTTTTACAAGCCAACCTTCCAAACAAACACACAATTTGCACTGAAAGGGCTGCCTTTATCACATTACCTGTTGTATAATTACTAGATGTTGAGAGTGACAGTGTACATTGAACTGTTGGAACTGTTTTAACTGTTTGTTTAATAAAGATATCTTGTTACTTTGAAATGATGTGTCCATCTTGACTTTCTTGCAGCTCAGGTGCACAGCAAGACACAGATCCTTCAGTTGAAGCACTTCAGGTGCTTGCTGTGCCAGTTTTTTTGGGACAAATTGGCGATGGATTAAAATCAGTAATATGTGTCGGTTATGTGCTAAATATTGAGCACCTGAAGCGCCTCAAATGCTCAATAGGAAGCACCTCATGTGACAGTTTTTTCGGGACAAAAAGGTGATGGATGTTATGTGCAAGAGGTGCAAATCGATTTTACAGTGTACCGTTAAAGTTTTTCTGCATGAAATGCTGTATTTATCGAGAAAAGAGTAAAATCGATGACCAAAAACAATTTCGATCTTTTAAAGATAAAAAAGACAGTAACGATGAAAAGTATCATTCTTTGGTCACAGACACCAAAATTCCAAAACAGAAATGTTCACACAGATTTAGGTAAAACTTACATGGTATAAAGATGGTGGTGGTACAAAAATGCCATTAAAATTTTTCCGCCTGCAATGCTGTATAACCAGAAATTAGTAAAACAACCGACGACCGAAAATCTTAAAGGTAGTATCATACTTTGGTAAGACACCAAAACAGAAATGTTCACATAACCTATAACTTACAGGGCGTGAAGATGGTGGTGGTAGAAACATACTGTTCAAAATGTTCCGCCTGAAATGGTGTATTTATCAAGCAATTAGTAAAACAACGACCGATTTTTTTTTGGATCTTTTAAAAGATCAAAAATAAAATAGAAAAGACTTCAGAAATACCGTGACCTTTTTTCACTGTTTTCTCAAAAAGTTGGCACCGTGTGGGACTGAAATTTTCACAGATGACTATTATTGTATTTCCCTTGATATTTCATTGCCCATGAATCTGCATTTCTTTGACAAATACCAATGTATGATACTACCTTTATGAAGACTAAAGAAATACCGTGGCTGAAGTTCACTGTTTTCTCAAAAAGTGGGCACCATAATTATCATGGGACTGAAATTTTCACAGATGACTGTTACTCTTGATATTTTTGCCCATGAATCTGTATTTCTTTGATAAAAACCAAAGTATGATCATTCATGACTACCTTAATGCAAAAATAACATTATTTTAGTAAGCGGCTGCCCGTATTCAGTGCGCTCTAATCGTATTATTGTCTAAACAAACACTGACATAATGTCATGGAAATTAAAGGTGGATAACATTCTGTGGAGTTCTTTTCAAGAGATGCCCGTGAACGAAATTCAGGACCGGAAATTTGAATTTGACGCGATGATCCCCCCCCCATGAAAAAAGTGACAGAGAAACAAAAAGTAGTTTCAATTTCCTAGCTAATAATACAACTTCATTCACACATGAAGTAGTCGGACCCTTCACAGCCACGCAACGGTCTTTCACAATGTCCAAAAACATCGCGGCGGGTTTGGACCCGGATCAAAGCAATCAAACCCATATCTTGAAAAGTTTGAGAACATAACTCCAGGTACATGTATTGCTTTATTCTGTGTGGGTGGTTGCTTTGTCATGATCGAACCATAATATGCAAACTTGGCAGATTGTTAGCCCCTGAGTCAACTTTTATCTCTTTTGTAATTTTTTTTTATGATACAAAAGCTTTATTATGCATGGTGTCCCGCATGGATGTGGGCCCCGTTGAAAACCGAGGTCGAAGTGAATGGCAAAGTGATGTTACATTATGCATCACGTGGGCAGCAGTGTGACCGATGATGACGTAGCCAGTTTTCAGGATAAAACAAGTCACGTGAAAGCTGAACCACTATAGTCTGGTGGCACCCATCCCTTACGTATTGTAATGAGAAGGACACTGTGAACCAGACCACAGGCAAGTCACGAGACTTTCTGTCAACATACAAATTGCATTGTGTACGTGTAGTGCAGGTGCATAGTTCATTCAGCATTATTGTGTTACGTGACACGGTTGGTATTGGTTGCGTTTAGAGAGATTCAAGCGAAGTTTAGAAGGTAAGTTTACTGTCATCTCTTGAAAAGAATTCCACAGATGTTATTCCCATCTTTGAAGTTTAGTTTACATACAATCATCAGTCTTAAGACGATTATATTAATTATTATATTTAGAGCAGCGTTGAACTTAGAAATATGATTAACTCTGGACTGGGGAAAACAAATTGTTCACTTTTCTGTTCATCACTTCGAGTTCGAGTGCACGACGTCGACCAAGGCAAGCTGAGGTCAAATTCAACTTCGAAATTCTGTCTTATTTTATACCAATTAGTATTCACAAATCAGATTATAGTTGGTGTCTCAAGACGAATTCATAGTCCATCCACAAATTTATAAAAGAAAAAGAAGTTTATTTGCCATTCTTTCATTTTAATTTTTATAAATTGTTGTGCAGTCGACCTTACAACTGACAAGTTCAATCATCATGCTGCGAGTAGCTGTATTTTGCGCCTTGGCAGTGGCCATCTTAGGCATGCCATACAACTTTGACAAGCAAAATGACAACGTTTGGGAACTCTACAAAAAGGTAAGACATGACTTTCTGTTGTGAAAGTAATTTATGTAGAATCAAATAGGAATACTGTAGCGGCCCTTCTAATCTGTAACTGAGCTATCCAGCCCTATGTTGGTGACAGCCCTATAATTTCAATTTTCCTTTCTAAAATTATCAGTCTTTAATATAAGGCCAAAAAAAATAATAGTTCTGCTTCCGGTTTCCCGACCGACCCTAATTTTAGGCTGCGACCCTAAAAATTTTATCGGGAAAAAAAACGGGCAGACGGTCTCCGGTTTTATTATTTCAAAACGGTTTTCTTTTCTTTTTTCAGTTTACATTTTCCCGAAAAAAAACCATGCTGAAAATCAAACACTTTCTAAATACTTCACAAATCAGTGAAATCACCAAGAAATATTCCGATAAAAGTGAAAGAAAATGCCACCTTTTCTGTCGTATAGCGCCGAAACACCGCATTGGAGCGTAAAACTTACAAAGCGCATACGGGCGACAGAGCCCACACAACGGCAGACATATCTCGATCGCACGGTGCCTACACAGCGACCACGCGGTGTGCTGTGTGCACGATGCATGGTTTGTTGCGGTCGGAATTAATAGACTTGTCTTGGTCCTTGCATTACTTTTTTACGTACGCTGAACGGGTTGTGATGGTGTATCAGTCATAAGAGGGCGCACTGCAAACAGCGATCGAACGTCTTGGATCAAGACTATGTTATGTACAAAATGGCTGACCATGCGGTCTGGTGAACTCGAAGTCGAAACGATCGCGCGGCGTACGTCAAATCATGGAGGTATTTTTCCCACCTCCATGGTCAAATGTAGCCAGCGTTTTCGTGGAAATTATACCGGTAATTAGGGTTACTATTATTAGGTGTAGGGCCTATTTATTATTGCGTTTGTTCGGTCGTTTTTTTCGTTTGATCGTTTTGTAATTTGAATCGTGATCTTTGGTCTGGACTGGAGTAAAGTTGTTGTTCCTGCGTTTGTGAATTTCCGTTGCCGTTCGCCCGCTAGGCCTATTTTTTTTTTTTTAGAAAAATTTAGGGCCTACGATCTCACGGTTTTGTTGGTTTTTATTTCTTTCAAAACCGCCCAACCTTAATTAAAATGTATTTGTAATGTATAACCAAGCATTACTTGGCACTGGCAGATGCCTCCATATGTTTGTGCACAAAAAAAATCGGCAAAAAAAAAGTTTTCCGACCGACCGACCCTATTTTGAAATGCCATGTAATCGGAAGCAGAACTATTTTTTTTTTTGGCCTAAGCATGTGTCTTATTTCTCCATGATATACATGTAAGCTTATCACGATGTGATTATCAGTGGACGTTTGTAAGCATGGTAAGCCACAAACAGAGGTTACATGACAGAATTACAGATTAAATGTACTGACTTTCTTTCCCCAATTTTGAAATTACAAACATTTGTTTGACAAAATCAAAGAGGAAAGTGAAGCTTCATTCAAAGGACTAGTGATAACACTGAGAGTAGAAAATGGCAAAAAAATAAAATAATAATTACAGGAAAGCTGTACTGGTTATATTTGCACAGTTCAAGGTAATGCCAGTTGAAATGCATGTTTTTAAAAATGTTGTTTCATTTTTCTTTTCAGGTACATAGCAAGAAATATCTGAGTTTCGGTGAAGAGGTAAAGAGACGAAGCATCTGGGAGGACAACGCTAAAGTGATCGCTAAGCACAACCTTGAGTATGACCTGGGCAACCACACCTACCGGCTAGGCATGAACTTCTTCGGGGACATGGTACGTACTGTAGACCTAAATCTACACAGACAGTTGTTCATTTCATTGAATTTTAATTCTTTTTGTGAATGAGCTCTGAAGAGGGCTTCAGTGTCTGAAGAAATATGATGGTAAGTGACCCCTACAAAAGTGGAAATAGATGTGAAAAAGTGAAATGTTGCAAGGGAAAATGTTCACACAAAAAGTGTAAAGATAATAAAATGTGTATAAAAAATTGAAGATTCAAATTCTGTTTTTGTTTGGGAATTTTTAAGGGAATATAAACTAAAACAAGCAGTTACTGGGACATTCACTTTTGCTGTATTATGAGGGAAATCACTTTTTATCTTCAATGTTTCGTGTTTGGAATAGGAAAATCAGGCCTGTCATCTTTAAGTTTTACAAATATTTTGGTAATATTTTTATTTTCCTTTCTAAATGGATATCCATTGGTTTTGAACATTGTTTGTTCTGAACTCGAATTTGTTCAAATTTGCAGTCTTTGATAACGATCCAACTGTGAGCATTATATGTATACCATGATTGGATTCAAGGCGTGGAATCATGATCCATAAAAGGGGCAAAATTTCTAACTCCAATCGTGATCAAACTGTTATTCCAGTCTGTTTGAAAGATGGTTTATCTTTATGGTTTTAAATCGAAGAATATGATGTATGGCAAAAATATTTTAACACACTTTGACATGTGTCAGACAAGACAATTATTTGACATTTCGACTACTCAACTCTGAGACGACTCCCGAATGTGCACTGAAACAAATTTCAACATCTATGTCCATTTCATTTCGTAACCTATACGCAGTGAAAACCCATTGAAAACAGCTTGCTGTTGTTTCATTACAACCACAATTTCTAGTTAAATATTTGTTGCGGGAGTGATAACTCGAATATTAGGCAAGAATAATTCAAAATCATCAAGTTACCAAATAGGATCGTTAAAACTAATAAATCAGAAGAAAGACAATTGAACAGGAAATTATTAAAAAGAGTTTGAGAGAGTCAGGTGACTATGAAACTGAAAATAATTTCAAGTGGCAAGGCCGGAGAAAAGGAAGTCATTTTCCATTTTCTTTCCGTTTTGTTTTCTTTTTTAAACTTGAGGGGATTTCTTTCTTTCCTTTGGTTTTGGTTGTGGATGGTCATGTAAGTTTGAGAATGGTAGGGAACAAAGACCAGGAAGAGGAAGTTGGTATAACAGGACATGACCTGTGGTTGATGGTTCCATTGTGTCCATGTCTGGGCGTCAAGGTTGATCCAAAGATTACAGCACTCAAAGAAAAACTTTGTTCAAGTTTTAGAAATTTCCGGTACAAGTACATGTAGGCTACCATAAGCCATGACCCATTAGTGCTGGGCGATAAGTGATTTTTTTTCTAATTGATTAATTGCGCAGGAACTAATCATGGTTAATCAATAAATCGGGGTAACCTGGAAGTGACTAGACAAGCGTGTATGCTGCTTCCATCATAGCAGTGCTGCAGTTAACTGCACTAGCTTTTAGCATCACTCCTTACTACAACGAGTTCTGACTTCTGGGCACTGAGAAATTAAATGTATAATACATGATTGGTAAATGTCACAGAACAAACACTCACACTTTGCCTAATCCAACATGTACATGAAATAATAAACCTGTGAAAATTTGAGCTCAATCGGACATCTGAGTCACGAGAAAATAGCCAAACCCCGACTCATTTTTTCTTATTAAACATAAAGAATGGTTTTGATCTTACCCCGCGATCAAAACTGTTTTTAGTTGTCGTTTGACCACTTTCTGGATAAATACACCATTTCAGGCAGAAATATTTTAAAGGTTTGTTTCTACCAGCACCATCTTCATATTCTGAACGTTATACACAAATCTGTGAACATTTCTGTTTGGGTATGTTACCAATCCTGTATTGTACCTTTAAAAACAATTCTGACAATGGATGATGGAAATTGTTTTGTTTATTCATGAAACCAAACACGAATGTTTGACGACTTGTCATCAAGTCTAGGCCGCTGCTAGACTGCTTGTGTGGGTCAGTGCCTCAGTCCTGCTGCACACACAGTGCACACACACTGGCATTAATCATGCTGGTGCAATTAATCGAGTTGTTGAGAATGAACTAATCGAGTAATCATCACTAAAATGTATTCGCGATTAATTGAGATAATCATCCAGCTCTAGTTCTCATGCTGAATCTTAGTTGCCTCTCTTTGTAATGCGATGTATGTTTGTACCTGTTCCGGCTGGAGTAAACCCATCTTTCATCTTTGGCACTTGGGTTGAACACTGATCTGTGTAATGTATGAAGTTCCAGAAGAAAGTGTTTGTTTCCTTAAATTCTGCTCCCTCAGAAGTTTGTGTAATTTTTGTTTTCTTCCAACCACAGACAAACACTGAGTTCAGACAGACCATGAACGGTTACAGGCCGAGAGTGGGTGCCCCTAAAGCCACAATGCGCTTCATGGAGCCCAAGAACGTCAAGCTGCCAACACAGGTGGACTGGAGAACGAAGGGTTACGTCACCGCAGTCAAGAACCAGGTGAGTCCCATGAGCAAAAACAGAACACAAATCGAAAGAAGCAGAAAAAAACTAAGAAGAGATTCTAATTGTAGCTCCCCTCTTAAAATTTAAGGTGACAAGTTTGTAGGTACTCACTTCTCATCAATGTGGTCCAGGTTCGATCCCGGCTTGGAGCATATGTGCATTGGCTCTTTCCTATGGCTATGAGAGTTTTTCTCTGGGTTTTCCCTCCACAAAAATAAAACACTTTTCATCTCAGGCTGTGCTCCGTGATCATATATGGGTTGATGTGGTTGGCAGCCAAAGTGCGCCCCTGAATGCCGGCAACTCGATGATGTTGTAGCCACATCCTTGGCAATTCAGCACCCCAGCTGGGAGTAAGGATGATTAGCCTCCCAAATTATTATTATTTTTAGAAGAGAAAACTGAAAATAATGCTTGTGACTTTCCTTTTTGCAGTTGCTGTAATTAAAACGTGGGCTATTGAGTACTTACCATTTTCATCTGTTCTTCCCCTTCACTCCAAACCCACCACCTTCTCCCTTCCCATCTTACCCTTCCTCAGGAGCAATGCGGTTCCTGCTGGGCCTTCAGTGCCACTGGTTCCTTGGAGGGACAGACCTTTGCCAAGACAGGAAAACTGCCGAGCTTGAGCGAGCAGAACCTGGTTGACTGCTCTTACGTTGAGGGTGATGATGGCTGCAATGGTGGTCTCATGGATGACGCTTTCACATACGTCAAGGAAAATGGCGGCATTGACAAAGAGACGTGCTACAAGTACTTAGCAAAGGTAATTCAAATCAGACAGTGTATGCTGTTTTTTCATGAATGAATGAAAATATAAGGTCTTTTCACACCATCTCCTTTGTGATCTGTGTTGAAACCAACTCAGATCCGCCCCGGTTCAGCCCGGCAAGTTTTTGAAGAGACGCAACATTCACACTAAGTTTTTTTGTGAATTGGCTCATACGATATGGATCACAGCAAAAAATACAGTTTGGAACCGGGTTGAGATTTTCAACCCTGGTCCCTACTAGTGTTTCGATGTGGTTAGGCCTTTTTTTCCGGGTTGGCTCGGGATTGAAACTTTTCAAGTGTGAATACTGAATAGGGTTGAAAAAAATCTCAGGGGTTCAATCCGGTGACAACCCTGAGATTTTGGATAATGTGAAAAGCCCTAAAACTTACCAAATATCGTAGTTTATCTTTGAAGATATCGTAGATCATGGAATAGAGACACTGATTGCCATTTTAATCAATAAGTCTCAATCGGTCTCTATCATTTTTCTTTTTAATATTAATTACTTGTTTCCAGGATGAGAAGAAATGCTACTACAACAGCTCCGCAGGATGTGTGGATGCTGAGTGCACCGGCTTTGTGGATGTGGAGAGCGGAAATGAGACAGCACTGAAAGTCGCTGCCGGCACAATTGGACCCATTTCTGTTGCCATCGACGCAAGTCACCAGTCATTCCAACTTTACCAAGAAGGTGGGTGTTGTTTTGCAGTGTCTTAAGCCCCTGAATTGATAATACTGATGGCCAGAACCTTTGTACATGTAGATGTATGCATATAAGACTTGAAGCTATGCATGGTGGAAGTACGAAATCAAGATTTGTGTATGCTCATGTGCAAAACAACCTCTTCTTGAAGTAAGTGGTTCTTAGATGAACCGGTGGTTAATGCTCAACGTTCCGAACAGTGTGCTCTGTTCATCTTCAGGAGGGTGACTGGTTGCCTGACTTGGAGGATGCTGGTCATATGTGCTGCATGCAGCCTTTGTTGGGACCAGTTGGATTACTTCATAATGACAACTCTTGGTTGATAAAAGAACAGAAACACTAGCTTAAGTGAAATCATTTTCAGGCACTGCTGCATGAGTACCGGGTAGTTCCTGTTGAAAGGGTAAAACTAATGCTCTTTTGTATCAAGAACTGATTTGTTGTTTCATTGTCAAGAAAAGGGTATTAAAACCTTCAGGGTATTTTTGATGAATTCCGAAGCCTTTTGGTTGCGGCTCACCACTTTTCAAAATGTAATGCTTGCAAACTGAACAGCTTAAGGCTGTGCATGTACTGAATGCACACCCATTGGTATTGACTTCACCTGATCATACGCATTGCATAGCTCATGAACAAAGATAATTGACAATTTGAGCCACCACTGATACAGGGCTGGATAGCTAAATTGGTCGGTTACCTGTCTGGTATTCGGGGGAGGGGGCAGGTTTGAGTCCTGCTTCAGTCAATTTGTCCTTCTTCACCTTAACAATGAATGAGTTATGGTTATTCATCCAGTCAGCTTCTTTTGTGGTTATTTGATGTATAAACTGATTAGTTTGATTTTGAATGGTTTTTGCCAATCCGATTTCCCCCATGCAGGTGTGTACTATGAGCCAGAATGCAGCTCCAGGAGACTGGACCACGGTGTACTGGTCGTGGGATATGGAACAACAGAAGAAGGCAAAGATTACTGGCTTGTTAAGAACAGGTAGGAGAAGCGTAGTGACACATAAGGGATTTACAAGACGGAGGCTCAGGTTCCCGCTCTGTCATCCTTATGCTGAAAATACAGGTTGTGGTTTTTCATTGAAGCTGAAACTCTGTTTTCCTTTTCAAACCAGAGAATCTACTTGGGAAAGCCTCTATTTTGATACCTGTTATATTAGAATGGATTGACAAAATAGAGCCCGAGCCTTAACCCGAGCCTCTGTTTCGTAAACTCCCATAGACACCTGCTGACATTATGACGTCACATCCTTGGGCTTGACCGATAAATGAAACAGATCATATGCTGGATAAAGTAGTTACTGTTGATATGAAAAGCGCAAGCAGTTTTTCTTATTGATAAGTTTGCATGTTTTAATAAAAAAAAAACCCAAAAACCCAACACACAGACAATTAAACACCCGTTGTACCTGAAATGAAAACGAGTTTTTTCCCAGTTAACAAACCAAAAAAGCACTGCCACTCTGAACAAATTTGTCACAGCAACCTTGCACTCAATGCAGGAATGTGAGACTTCAGAGTTTAATCTGTTTTGGTTTCAGCTTTTTTGTACACCTGCTCTGTTTAAAAGTGTAGGAACCTTTAAATTTCAGCTTTATCCTTGTTGTTTTTTTGTGTGGCCACTCACATCCTTGTTGATGGCATTTCACTCTTTTCCTGGTCTCTTCCTATTGCAGCTGGGGTCCATCTTGGGGATTGGATGGCTACATCATGATGTCCCGCAACCAGGAGAACCAATGCGGCATTGCAACCTCTGCCAGCTACCCACTGGTTTAGGGAATGCCACAGAGCCTTCCCCATCTCTCCAAAACTCTAGGCCCTATGCCACGCCTTCTCCAGAAAGCTGATCTCTTTATGCTACTAGGTGAAAAAAATTGCGAAGTGAACATTTGAGAACAGGTGCCCATTATTAAAAATCTAAATTTAATAAATGAAATATTTTGCTCAAGAATTAATAGCACATGAATTTGGATCATTCCTTCCGGCAATAACTTATAGTCCTTGACAATGCTACTTAAAAGGCAGCAGTTGCTGTTTCTCTCGGGAATTGTTAGGGAGAGAATATTGACTCGCCAGAATTCTTTCAGATCTATTTTTCATTTTGTGAATCGTTCAGGGGTCGATTTCACCAAACTCATTGTAACTTCTTATCAATCGTAGGACTTGTGATGAGCTCTACGTGAGATATGATGGGTTATACTTTTCGATTGATCGTAGGGCACTGTGATATTGACCCCAGGATCGTCTAAATTTTGTATCAGATTTGTCTCAAGATATGTCATCCCCAAAATTCAAATTGAATCTCACCCTTCAAGCAGAATTTGTAGCATCCAATGTAAAAAACATGTGGTGGTTGGTGTTTGACAACTAAAGATGTGACCAAAAAAGTCCCCCCGCTAATAATAAGTTTATCGGTGTTCCGTGTGTCTAAATCTAGATTTTGATACGAACAGTTTTATGCCCCTCTCCAACGAGAGCAGTTGTACAAGGAATGACCCATCTCAGTTGCTAGAAGGGAAAGATGATAATTTTTTTTTGGAAATTTCCTTGCTTTCGTTTTGTTTTTGATTGTTGTCGAATAATGCAACATTTTGTCAGTAGTGGATTTGTCGTCTGCCCTGTCCTTTCATCCATCTCAAAGATGTGCAACCTTTTCAGTACTTTTGGAGGGAAACTATTTAGGAGGGAATCTTCTGTGTGAATTTATGATTATTTGTAGGGTTATTTTCTGTCTTTATAACTTTCTTTCCTTTTGAACTGCTGCTGGTTACGGGACACAGAGTTTTCCCTTAAGTAAGATTGTTACATGTATTTGGAAGTGAATTCAGATGTAGAAATCCTAGGCCACTGCAAACTGTATGTTGGACTGGGAATATCCAGCAATCTTTCCTCTAGACAGATTATGTGTCTGTTTTCATTCTCAGAAGTCGTTATTAAGCAGGAGAATGAGTTGCTAAGCAGAAAGTAGTAGGGTACCAGGTAATGCAGGATATGTTAATGTGGAATGTAGATTGGTAACCCACATTTGCTTAGTGAAACGTTTTCATGCTTAGCAGCTCTGTAAAAATAAATTGCGCTGGCTCATGAAGAATTACTTGAAGCCATAGACCTTGAATAATTACAGGCATGCACAGTGTGGTGATTGCTGAATTAGCCAGTTTCAAGTGCGAATTACGTGTATATTATATTATTAATAAATACTGTACTGAGGGACCCATGGAATACAGACAATACAGCTTGCATTGAGGCTCATGGGGCCGGCTCCATTTCCTGAAGCCATTCTTTAAAAATGTTATCCAAATAAAGGCTTCTGGCTGCGGTTTGGAAGTTGATTCTCTGGTATGGAAAGGAAAACAGAGCTTCATCTTCAATGGAAAACTTATCATTACAGCTTATGGATGACTGAGCCTGAGACCGAGCCTCTTCGTAAACCCTCATAGCTAGACCTAAGGTCAAATTCCAATGGGACCATAAATTAACATAAATAAATGTTTAATACAGGATTGACCAGGTCAACCATAGGATGTTCTTGAAAAACAAATCTGCAGCGTTTTTGTTATCTGGAGTATCCAGACAGTGCTTCATTAGTGTTCAGGGTAGATTGTGAAGTAAAACATGTTCCGCTTCTTATTTTTGAAAATTTACAAGGTCCTAAAAGTGGTTTACGTATAATAGCCTTCTCTAAGTTATCTGTATTTAAGTTTGGTATTTATGTGAGTTATGGTCTGTGGTCGACACTGGTACAAGAAAGATTACAGTATTTGATTTGTGTTTGCTGAAACCTTGGCTTTTATGAGTAACATTTAAGACTACATCATACATTGAACTTTTTGAAAACAAAAACTCACACCGGTGATTATCTATTCCTTCAAAGGAAACATGCAGAGGAATTGATAAAAAAAAAAACATGTCGATCCGAATAATAAAATGCTGGCATTTATCATTAATTAGTTGATCATAGCAAAACGCCTGGTGCAAATTTCGTATCCTTGATTGTATTGTATTCACAGAGCACTGTCAAGTGCAGTTAAAAAGTGTAATGTCACAATGCCTTATCAACCACTTTTTTTGCACAAAAAGATACATAATGCAATTTGCAGTTTGAATGCAAGGTTATATTTCTGTGTGTGTGAAGGAAATTGCTGTTGGGAGTCTGTTCTTATGTACAAGTAGGCTTTTGATTCTGTAAAACTTGTGTGTAAGTTGTACCGTCGGACATGATTAGATGTCTGGTCCATTGAACAGGGTAGAGTGTACAAGAACTTCTTGGTGCAGGGTCATTGGTTTATTTGGTGGCAGTGGTGGGATACCAACCCACACCATCCAATGTTTACAGTGTATATGGATTTAAAATGCTTTATACCTTTGCCATTATGCATGAACATTGTGTGCCTCCTTTAGAAATGCTTTCTTTCTCTTTGACTGGCAAACGGAATTCGTGTTTTGTACTTGAAATTGCCATTGTTTTAAAATGACAATCAATCATCCCAGCAGTATAATGTAATAGTAAAACCTGAATATTAAAAGTTAGTAGTTGTTATTCGACTTGACTGTATGTAATTATGCTTGTAAGAATTTACTAATTGGAAAATAAAAGGTTAAATGTTTTATACAATATATACAGTACATTTATTACCTTTCTGTTGATTTTTCTTAATATATAATGTGCCATTTTGTTATTTTTTTTAAACAAACAGGGACCAATGTCATAGAGCTGCTTAAGCACTAAAATTTGCTTGAGCACCAACATTTGTTTAAGCACCAAAAACCTTAATAAAATTAATAATAATATAATTAGTGTGCCAGAACAAGACTCATTGTGAATGTATATGCTCAGCAAACAATGGCCAAATACAAGTCAAAATCAGTAAACATCACATACAAATTTGGTTGGTAATCCTGTTTGATCAAGGAAAACTTTTCATGCTTAAGCACATTTTTGTGCTTAATGAAATTGGTCCCAGGCGTGATCCATTTCATCAACCTAGACAAGCCTAATTTGCATATTTCCTTGAACTCCCCGACGAAAATCATTAATTACTGATGATTGATTTCGGTACCAGCCAGGATATTGAATTCGATTTTCCCTACTGTCACCAGCTATAGTTTGGTAGTCTAGTGGTATGACATCTGCACTAGTAAACAGGAGGTTGAGGGTTCGAATCCCATCTGAGCCAGGGCATGATTTTCTTTTTTCAACTTACATTAGGTATGCCGTGCTGATACACATATACATCTGTGAAGAAGGGCAAACCTTATTCGCATAATTCTATTTCCCAAATAAAAATAATAACCTAAACATTTAAAGTTATCTCTTGTCTACTTGTTTTCTAGGAGTAAATACCCCAATTGAATTGTATAGGTGGAAACCAGCCAATACTATTCAATATCATTTGAAAACGTTAGCCCCCTCACCTGACTGAAAAAAAAAAAAACACTGCATGAACCCTTTAAATGACGTTCTTCATCATGAGATCCAGTGTAGCCTTGGTTCGAAGCTTCTTGGGCATCTTGAACTGGTTATAACTGGCCGTAGAGGTCGCTATGATGAACTCTTTCAATCTCTGGAAGGAGCCTGGAGCAACGAGAAACACCCGTGCCTCGCAGATGGTGCCAGCCTGGCGGTAGTTGTCGTAGATCTCGTGCTGTTTGCGCAGGGATTTGTCGAACTGGGTAAGCGATAGATACATTCAAAGGTAAAAATCAAGGACCGAGCAAAGTGAAGTATTTATTAAGGTTAAAGTGAAATGATACATTATTGATTAAACATGTTAGCCTAGACCTACAATTCGTCTTTAAAGAAAAGCCTCAAGATGATCCGACGTTTTGGAACTTTGACTGGCCAAATGACGCACTTAAAGGGATGGTACAGAACTGGTTTTTGCAACAAAACCGTTGCTGACACACAGTGAAAGCACATTATGTAATCCATCATATGCCTTAACTGACAAACCTGTAGAAGTTTGAGGTCAATCAGCCATCGGGGTCACGAGAAAATTGTGAAAACCCGTTTACACATTTCAACGATATTATGCGTTCATAATAAAACGCTTCGAAGCGATTTATTCCAATCGGAAAAATAGTTTCATTTATTTCTCAACAATATGGCATTTCAGACAAAAACATGGGATGTTTTCTCCTATCATCGCCATTATACTGTGTAAGTTTTATGTGAATCTGTGATCTTGAAGTGTATTTTGTCTTACCAATTCTGTACCATTCCTTTAATGACTGATGAATACGCAAAATCCTACCATAGATTTCTGCTCCGCTGACAAAAGCACATCTGACTCTGACTCCAATTCAACAAAGAGTAGGTAGAACATGTCATATTCAGCAGCTGAAATGAAAGGGAATGATTCACAGAGTAAAACTAGACTGTTGTCAAGTGTTTCGACTCCCTCTGGTAATTATTGGCCAGGTGCTGTCATGCGCCTTCTAGTTCATGCTCCAGCAATTTCGAAAATAAAAATAAAAATGGGAGTTGCCATTCTCACAGACAACAGTATGACTAGGTTTTTTTTTAAGATTTACTTGATTGAACATCGAAGTACTGTAATTATTCTTAGGATGGTTTTCCAATGGAAGATAGGCGGTTTGATTTCACAGATAAATGCTAAATTACACCATTGTGCCGAGTATTAAGGTCAAGACTGATTTCATATCAAGTTACCAAATTCGCTTACCGTCGCTATCTTCATACATGATTGTACTCTCTGCGCATGTCCAATCGACTAGTCTTGCATCCAGCCAAGCCGTCAAGCTCTCCTGTACAGCTTTGTCCACAACAAGCTTGTCTATCTTTTCACTGCGTAAATTCAAAAGCTCGCCAGTCCTGTATAATGTGGAAAATTAAAACATTAAATTAAAACATTTAATATGATACAATATACATGTGCTAAATTGTTGGCACAATTACACTGAATTGGACAGTCAAACCTGTATTTCATTTGGATCACGGGACACTTCTGGTGGAAGTCGACAACCTCGACGACGTCACCCACACGATACCGGTAAAATCCCGACGGGGCAGTCATTACTATCTCGTAGCGTTTGCCAACCTCGACCTCATCGATGAGCAGCGTGTCTGGGTTTTCCTCGCCACTGAATGAAGAGGAAGAGAAATGGATGGTTAGACACAAAACGTCTGGCAGATTTTGTTTAAGTTGCTACAGAAGCTCGCTGATGGCAGGGCAATGACAACATTGTGGAAACATACGTGTGAGAGAAATGGATAGGCCTATAAAAAATGTCAGTCATCTCAGTGACCGTCATCATCATTAACACCACCATGTGCCGTCTTCAACTTGAGCAAAGTTCCAAGCGAAGGTTTGCCACCATGGGTCACCCTCTGCTTGTCAGCAGTTCTTTTGCGTTCCTCTGCCAACCTCTCGCACTCTTGTACCTTCAATTAAACCTTCCACGATTACGTTTTGGTGTGCCCCACTTCTGCCTTTTTAAGGGCACACATTAACATTCGTTGCGTAAGATGCAGACACCAGTGATCTCACAGTTTGATCTATAATAGGACTTCCCTATCGTTCACTTTTTCTCTCGACATGACCGTGTTTACCACTGACTCAAATACCTGTAATCCTCGGGAATGAACTCCACTAGGACCTCGTTGGGAAGAATGACATACCGCCCTGGACTACCATCATTCCAAAGGTTCATTCCAACAACACCCTCCGTACAGCTATAGATTGGTTGAAAATGCTTCAGATCTGTTAATCAAGTGATACAAACAACACAAAGCACAGAGTCAATGCAGGATTAATTACACTCATTGTGAAAAGCCGAAACATTACAAGTGTAGTAACAAACGGCTCATCTCTCCAGGGAACGATTTCAGAAAGCCCTACGATTGATCGTAACTCGAGTTACGAAGGATGTCCCATCGTATCATACGTAGAACTGCAATGCACTATAAGTCCAACGATTAATATTAAGTTACGATGAGTTTGGTGAAATCTACCCCTGGCGATTATTTTCTCAAGTTACACAGTTTTCATCTTGTTCATCGCAGCAGACCAAGAAAGTTACTTGTGAAGTTAAGTTGAAGTAATTAAACCGTGCTTCACATAATGGATGACATTCAAGCAAAGGCCTATTAAGAAAAATAACAACCAATACAAGATGCAAAACAAATAGACTGGCTACATTAATATTCTTCATACTTCATACCTTTACCGTATCTTGCGTTGAGCTTTTTCATGTATCCAGAAATGTCAATGGTTAAGAGGCAATCAATATGCGGCCAGATTCTGCCTACGATTCCCACAAAGCCACGTTCCATCTCCTCCTTCAGCTCTTTGGCTCTGGTCGGGTTTGGCTTCAAGGCTGCATCCAGAGAGCGCCGTATCTCATCGTCTATGTTCAGTCTGGGATTGACCCGCCCCTCAGTGAGATCCTCCAGCAGCATGTCCTGTTCGTCTTCCAGCATGGCGAACGCTCGGTACACCTGGGACGCAAAAGGCGCCATGAAAGTGGAAAGGTTTCTGTCCCTTAAAGCAAAGAGAAGGTGGACGTAGGTAGCTTCGAAATCTGTGGAAATCTGGAAGGCGCTAAAGGGTGAAGTCTGGATAATACGCACAAGGCCTGACAGGGCGCCCCTTTTGTTAGGGTTTTCTTCTCTGTTTGTTGCTATAAAGTTAACTGGAGCAATAGGCAGTCTTGATTTTGTGAACTTCACCGTTGGCTTGCAGTACAGCATGCAGTACTTTTGCACCGGACTTGACTTGACCAAGCCTACTTCTTTGTATCCCAAATATATTGAGAAAATAATGCGTTTAGATCTGACGAATGGAATAAGCTTTCCCTTGCCCGTTGTGCCGGAGGATATCCCGAACCTTTCTACTCCACCAGCAACGCAGACATTCTTCTCCCCATCAGCAAGTCTCTTGAAGTATTCCTCGTAGTGATCGTACTTGGTTAGCGGATGCTTCTTGCGGTATTCCTTCACCGAGTCAATGCCTTTCAAGTAACGTCTGCCGTACTCTGTGTCAGCATCCCGGGCAATTAGCTTCAGCAGAAACGCCTCCTGCTCCTTCCGCGGATGCTTCCACACCTTCGCCATCTTCGACAAGAAATACGGAGCGTAGAAGCTGACTCCCTGGAAGATGACGTACTGCATCAGAAGCGTCTTCAAGGTGTGAGACTCGGAACATCGCAGCGTTGAGATGTGGAAAGCTATCAGGGTGGATAGCGAGCCTACAATCACCAGGATACCTGCAAACAGAAAAGCAATGTTGGAGTAGAGTCCTCAGATCAGAGTACAGAGTACTCGGAGTACTTGAGTACTAGGCCGAGTCCGAGTACATTGCTGTCGAGTCCAAGTCCTAAGTATCGAGTCCGAGTACATTCATGGTCGAGTACAGGGCCGAGTCCAAGTCCGCGTCCGAGTACGTAAACAAACATCACAGTGCCAAAAATTACATTTTGTTTCACAAAGATGTTTATAATTGGATGTTGATCATGTTGTGCCACTCTTCTCAAAAAATAAATGTTTTTCAAACCTTGCAAATGACACTGTGCTGCTTACTCCATTTGATACTAAACTCCCGATGATCTCCATACTCCCATTGTATAATTTATCGGAAATCGGCAACACTACCGTTAAATTGTAACGAAAATTAAATTTGCACTAAATGGTCAAGTACTCCAAAAATTGGAGTACATGGAATCGAGTACGGGCCAAGTACATTTATCTTGGATTTTTTTTTTCGAGTATACGGGTCAAGTACATTTTATTTTGGAGTACTTTTAATCGAGTACGGACCGAGTATTTGTCTGTACTCGAGTTGTACTCGAGTACGAGTACGAGTACTTCAACACGGCAGAAAAGATAAGTGGAGCCTGAACTTTCATCTCTTCATGACTACGTTATGAATAATGTCTTCCTTTTTGGATATTTGGAGGTATCATATTGGAGGTCAGAACACTGATTGTGAGTTATCTAACACTGATTGTGAGTTATCTAAATGAAGTAGCCCGGCTACTTTTCTAGGACGGACCATCTTTGTACCATTAAATACTAAGAAGACAGTATAATATTTTGGCCTGGGCTTTTGGCTACTCTTTCGAAGTGGATACTCTATTTTGAGAGACTTTTCAACAAAAACTAAGAATTACACAATATACCTACGATACGGCCTATAAATGATTCCAACAAGCCCGTTACTCATTCCCTAAACCCAAACAATGAGCACGTGCCCCGTCACCGCACTAAAGTGGTGCAAGCGGACACACAGTCATGGTGAACCAATTTTCTAGAGGAGACATTTTTGAGAAAGAAAATGAACCGTTCAATGATGATCACTATTAAGGTAATTCCCCGAGGAGTTGGCACGCAGTTCGCGGGCCACGAACAGTCGGCGTATACCTATAGTTTCATCATGAAGTACATTAATAATTAAATGAAAAAATAAATACATAGAATAATACATCCTGGAAGCCCACCGTTTATTAATACGTATGGGGTCCGGTCTTTCATAAGGTTCTAGTCACTGTCAAACACAACTCATATGGCACTTCTGGGTCACCGTAAGTCCCAGCTTGCCATAACAATAATGGCGCAAGACCACGCTAAAAACTACTTGTCGACGGACCCACTGAATACAGTTCACACAGGTCAACACGGGCCGAGAATAATCATGGAATAATCTACATGAATATAAAAACAAGCCTTCCCATTCCTTTTTGCTAACTTTTAAGTACAATTCTCTTCTTACACGTCTTTTGTCAATGCCACAGATACCATAAAACCAATGCCATAGATTACATGAAGGGAAAAGGACTCATACCTGCTAGGACTTTCCATATCACACCAACATCATCCATCAAGCAAACTTGAAGCACATACGCAGTAACACACGCAGATACAATCCCCCACAGTAGAAACCGCGTTGTCCACGATGCAGCCATTGTCGGTAACGTTGTATAGGCCCTATACTGTAAAGTCCTTGGTCTAATATAAAATGGTTGTACTTTCCAGCTATTGCACTATAAACATAGTCCAGTAGTGACAATGGATATAGCAAACGACAGTATTTCACTACAGCTGACAGAATGCCTCGTTCATGTCAAGGCCCCTATATCCGGTTGGCTGAACTTTAAAGCATATGTGCAGAAAACGAGATGTATTCATAATATTGACCCATAGTCACTGCGGCCTCCATCGTGCCTATGTATACACCACGACTCTTTCATCCGGGTGAATACTTTCATAATGGAATTTTGTTTTCTTCCATAGCCTTGTCTGAGCCAATTGGGCATTCAGCAGCCGATTTTACTACTTTCGTGAAATCGCCTGCAGAGTTATTTTACGAAACGAAAAGTTGAGCAAGATGGTTGCATCGTGGACATCACGCTTTCGGCTGTGGGGTATCGTATCTGCATCTGCAACTGCATATCTGGTTAAAGTTCTCATCATGAGCGATGTGGCTGTGGTGTGGAAAGCCATTGCAGGTATATGCTTAGTTTCTACGTCGTGTTACAATAATTTATAATCCATTCTAGCATTTGCACCAATGAACCTATATAACACTAAGGGCCGTGTGTCTTTTATGGCACAGGAAGTTCTGCCAAGTTCCAAATCATTTTGCGTATGGGTTTTGACGGAGTTGCAGCTGCCAAGTGCAATACAATGCCATTTGGGATCTACACGGCGTTAAATAACTACGGTATAGGCCTACCAGACAGTTATTTTCCTTTCTTTATACATTATCATCACTCTGCAGGTATCCTGGTGATTGTTGGCTCATTATCCACCCTGATAGCTTTTCACATCTCAACCCTTCGATGTTCCGAGTCTCACACCTTGAAGACGCTTTTGATGCAGTACGTCATCTTCCAGGGAGTCAGCTTCTACGCTCCGTATTTCTTGTCGAAGATGGCGAAGGTGTGGAAGCAGCCGCGGAAGGAGCAGGAGGCGTTTCTGCTGAAGCTAATTGCCCGGGATGCTGACACAGAGTACGGCAGACGTTACTTGAAAGGCATTGACTCGGTGAAGGAATACCGCAAGAAGCATCCGCTAACCAAGTACGATCACTACGAGGAATACTTCAAGAGACTTGCTGATGGGGAGAAGAATGTCTGCGTGGCTGGTGGAGTAGAAAGGTTCGGGATATCCTCCGGCACAACGGGCAAGGGAAAGCTTATTCCATATGTATTCTCTTCGAGCATCAAAATGTTGATGTTTCTTGTTTACCGACATGTAGGCCTTGGCAAGTCAAGTCCGGTGCAAAAATTTTGCATGTTGTACTGCAAACCCACTCTGAAGTTCACACAATCAAGATTGCCTATTTGTGCAGCTACCTTTATAGCAACTAACAGAGAAGAAGACCCTAATGGAAGTGGCGGCCTGTCAGCCCTGCTCGTGCATATCTCCCTGAATACACCTTTTAGTGCCTTCCAGATTTCCACAGACTTCGAAGCTACCTATGTCCACCTTCTCTTTGCTTTGACGGACAGAAACCTTTCTACTTTCGTGGCGCCTTTTGCGTCCCAGGTGTACCGAGCGTTCGTCATGCTGGAAGACGAACAGGACATGCTGCTGGAGGATCTCACTGAGGGGCGGGTCAATCCCAGACTGAACATAGACGATGAGATACGGCGCTCTCTGGATGCAGCCTTAAAGCCAAACCCGACCAGAGCCCAAGAGCTGAAGGAGGAGATGGAACGTGGCTTTGTGGGAATCATAGGCAGAATCTGGCAGCATATTGATTGCCTCTTAACCATTGACATTTCTGGATACATGAAAAAGCTCAACGCAAGATACGCTAAAGGTATGAAGTATGAAGAATATTACTGTAGCCAGTCTATTTGTTTTGCTTGGTTGTTTGGTTTTCTTAATAATGTTTGATAAGAATGATATGCAATGTTATTCATTTGATGTGAAGCACGTTCAACTTCAACTGAAACTTTTAAAATTCTCTTGACATGGTCTACTAGGGCGTTTTCGAAACGGAGGCTCAGGCTCCGTTTCAGGCTCCAGCTCCATTTCGTGAATCCATTCTGAAATAACGGGCATCAAAATAGAGACTTTTGGCTGCGGTTCTAAAGTAGATTCTCCGGTTTGAAAAGGATAATAGAGTTTCAGCTTCAATGAAAAACCACAACCTATATTTTCAGCATGTGGATGTCAGAGCTGGAGACTGAGCCTGAGCCTAAGCCTCCGTTTCGAAAAGGCCCTATGATTCAATCAATCAATAAGTGGGAGCACGCGCGGTAGCGCGTTGCCGCATCTATCGAGCTGTACTCCGGCAATCCCCCGGCAGCCACGCGACCCATCCCCCATCTCAGCAAAATAACGATCCACCTGACGCAACCACGTGTCATGTAGACGCCCTACCGGCCGAGACCTGCCAGAAGGTTCTATCGAGAAGATACTCCGCCTGGCAGGATCACTCACAGGGACTGATGCGTGATGCAGTGAGTTGGAAGTTTAGGCTGTAGCTATATAGCTGTAGCTGTTGCTGCTGTCTCTGGTTGTTGTCGTTCGCCTGACGAATCAGTTTAATACCAGGGCTCACCACGAGGAGGTCGACAATAATCCTACCGCCATCCTCCTTCAAGAAACCCACGAGTGAAAGCTCCCGACTCAAAATTCCCGGTTTCACATTGGCCGCCTCTACGGAGAGTGACATCCATGGGATTGCCACCTTCGTCAGGAGCTCTGCAAGGTGGACAGCGATTGCTACCTCCCCTCAAAACTCCGCAGTGGAAAGGACAGCTACCAAAATCGAAGGCGTGTCCACCATCAATGTATATGCAAGCCCCTACAACCCCGGCTCCTCGCAGACACTATCCCTGCATTTATTTTGACTCGCCTTGCATCTACGCTGGCGACTTCAACTGCCGAAGCACTACCTGGGGATACAGCTCAACAAACCCAGACGAAGCAGCACTCGATGATTGGGCCTCGGTGTCCGGTGTGCAACTCTTGTTTGACCCCAAGCAACCAGACAACTTCCACTCCGGAAGAGGGAACACCAGCTCAAACCCCGACCTTGCATTTGCAAAACTCAATGTCCCCTCACCTCACCGCACTATTCTGCAACCCTTTCCCAGGTCCCAGCCCAGGCCATCACTGATCACTCCAGACAACCCAATTGAACCAATACTTACCAAACCCGTGAAGAGGTGGAACTTCCGCAAGGCTAGATGGAACCAGTTCACAAACCTGGTGGACTTAGGAATAGACAACCTTCCCTCTCCATCCTCCTCCAACTCCGACCTTGCCTACTGCAAACTCACCATCACGGCAGCAAAGAAGGTCATCCCTCGCGGCTTCCGCCGTCGGTAGATACCCAACTGGGATGAGGAGTGTGACGCACACTACAATATACCTGCATGCTGAACCCGGCGAAGAGGCAACCTCAAAAGCATCAGACCTGACGGAGTGCCTTGACAAAAAGCGCAGAGAGCGATGGGAGGAAACTGTCCAAGGCATCGACTTCACCCACTCCAGCAGAATGGCCTGGAAGACCTTCAACCGCCTCACAGGCAGAAGCTCCAGACCAACACAATGCCCTGTATCAGCCAACTCAGGTGCTGAACATCTTCTTGCGAATGGACGATTCACGGATACTGCAAAAGGCCACACCCGTTCCGTCAAGCAGGAAACCACAAACATCTGGCAAGCCCCAGGAGCAGATGGCCACATGTCAACACCCTTCAGATCTGGAGAGCCTTCCACTGCCATCGGACAACTGAAGATCGGGAAAGCCCAAGGGCCATACAACATTCCACCAGAATTCTTGCTACACTGTGGCCAAAAATGACAGAATTGGCTCAAGGAGTTTCACTCTTCCTGCCTCACACAGGCTAGCGATAGTGTGGTTTCGTATCCAGTGCGAGACGCGGTGGTCGCCATGACACATGACACTTGGAGCGTGCATTACATTATTCACAGCGTGATATTAACTATGCATATCATGCGCAAGACGGCAAAGAAAGGGGGCGCAGGAGGAACATCGAACATCAGAAATATCTTCCCACATATTCGTGATGTTTGGTACAGATCTTACCGTCACAAATTCACAAATATCTGCGCAGTTTTGTTAGGCGATGTTTGCACATTCATTAAAGATACATCGAACATCCCAAATCTGCGCACATTTTCTTTGTGTGTTTTAATAGTGGCATGATTTTTTTCTGAATAATCGTTGATGCTTTAGTTTACGATAATTAGAAATCAAGTGAAATGTATACAAAATGTTATGAAACTGGCGGTCAACTGTCGCGAAAAGCGCAATAACAGTTTGCAATTAATGGTTGCGATTCGCCCATAATGTCATATGTCATGACTGCCTCAAAAATGCGTAAACACACTATACCCAAGATCTGGCGAAGGGCAACAATCATTGCCCAACCCAAACCCAACAAACCAACAGACAACCGCAAGAATTACCGGCCAAGTTCTCTGCGTTCCATTCAAGATCCTGGAGCGACTCCTCCTGGCCCGCCTGGACCCCATTTTAGACCCCCAACTACCCGACCAACAAGCAGCATTCCGCCGCGGACGCAGCACCGTCCACCAAATCGTAAAGCTGGCGAACGACATCGAAGACAGCTTCGAAAAACGTCACAAAGTTGGCGTTGTTCTGGTGGACCCCACCGCGGCTTATGACACCGTCTGGCACCAGGGCCTTACCTTGAAGCTCCTCCGGAGTGTTCCAGACCGCCGCCTAGTACGGTTCATAATGTACTATCCTCTTATGTAAACTGAAGACAAGCGATGGACAGGCCAGCCGCCCTCGGCGCCTCAAAAATTGAGTCCCCCAAGGATCAGTATTGGCTCATTGCTCTTCAACCTGTACATCAGCGATCAGCCCTCAACTACATCAAGGCAGTACGGATACGCAGACGACCTCGCCCTCTTATACTCAGACAGAAACTGGACAACAGTAAAGGAGACCCGTACCTCAGACATTTCACAAATTGTAGGGTACCTGAAAACGTGGAGACTGAAACTGAGTGAGTGCAAAAACAACCTCCACAGCTTTCCATCTCAATACAAAGGAGGCCCACCGCCAACTCACAGTCAACGTCAACGGGTCACCCCTGCCGCACAACCCAACTCCCACATACCTCGGAGTGAAACTGGACAGGCAGCTGACGTACAAACAACACCTTGAATCGTTGCGCGCCAAAGTCTCCTCCACGAACAACCTGCAACGACTTGCAGGCTCGTGTTGGGAAGCAAACGCTTCCACCTTAAGAACCGGCACCCTTGCCCTGGTGTACAGCGCGGCAGAATATGCCTCCCCTGCATGGAGTCGCAGTGCACACGCCAGGAAACTCGACACCACCCTCAACGAGACCATGAGCATTGTCACTTCGGCTGCCTGAAACCCATCCCAACGGGGTTCCTCCCGGTACTATCTTGCATAGCACCATCCGCCCTACGCAGGGAAAACCATATATACACACAGACTTGTGAGTAAGGCCTCGCAGGACCCAACACATCTCTTGCACAAGCTTGTTGCAGACTCCCAAGACCTTGGTCGCCAATGCCTACCTTCCCGGCGCCCGTTCTCCCGCCACAAAGCAACTCTTGGTGGACCCTACGGAGCTATTCAACACACACTTGAAGCATGGAGAACCAGCTGGCAGGAGACCCCCAGAACCCCTCAACTCTCAGTCAACCCAAACACAAGCCTACCACCTGGCGCTGACCTTCCTCGCAAGAACTAGTCAACACTAAACCGGGTATAACGGACGGGTGTTGGCCGATTCAATGCCAACATGCACCGCTGGGGTCTGCGCCCATCAGCAGCTTGCCCATGCGGAGCCGAGGAACAGACTGCCCACCACATCATCCACTAGTGCTCCACCTTCGTTTCCCCAGTCAAAGTTCATGTCTCACAACCATAGAGTAAGACTGGCAAGACCCGGGACCCGAATCTTTGTCCTCTTGCATAGATATCGCGAACGCCGTACCGGTCCAGTGAGACCATCACTCCACTGTCTCCACAAGCCCTTTCATGATAACAGCTTGCAGAGAAATGGATATCATTACTGCCGAGATAAAAAGTGAACCCGTCGACCAATTCCACATTCTCACCACAAACGGGGACAGACTGAAGACAGGGCATCACCCGAAGAGTCATTGAAGACCCGTATCTTGGTTTTTAGCAAGAACAAATCTGTGTAACAAAGAGAGAAACCGTCATTATTGTCAGGCTGTTCACAATAAGTGTGATTAATCCTGCATTTACTCTGTGCTTTTTGTTGTTTAAAACGCTTCATTAACAGATCTGAGGCATTTTAGCCCTGACTATAGCTGTACGGAGGCTGTTGTCGGAATGAACTTTTGGAATGACGGCAGTCTAGGGCGGTATGTCATTCTCCCCTACGAGGTCCTAGTGGAGTTCATTCCCGAGGATTGCAGGTATTAAAAGTCAGTGGTAAACACTGTCATGTTGAGAAAGATAGTGAACGATAGGGAAGCCCTAGATCAAACTGTGAGATCACTGGTGTCTGATCTTACGCAACGAATGTTAATGTATGCTTGGTATGTCCTTAAGGCAGCAATGAAGCACACCAAAACGCAATCGTGGGAGGTTTAATACTAATACTATATAGTAGAGGAAAGCAAAAGAACTGCTGAAAACAGAAGCAGAGGGTGAACCATGGTGGCCAACCTTCCTTTGGAACTTTGCTTGGAAGACGTGACATGATGGTTTTAATGATGATGATGGTCACTGAGATGACTGATATAGGCCTATCCATTTCTCTCACGTATGTTTTCATAATGTTGTCATTGCCCTGCCATCAGCGAGCTTCTGTAGCAACTTAAACAAAATCTGTCAGACGTTTTGTGTCTAACCATTCATTTCTCTTCCTCTTCAGTGGTGAGGACAACCCAGACACGCTGCTCATCGATGAGGTCGAGGTTGGCAAACGCTACGAGATAGTAATGACTGCCCCATCGGGTTTTTACCGGTATCGTGTGGGTGACGTCGTCGAGGTTGTTGACTTCCACGAGAATTGCCCCGTAATCCAAGTGAAATACAGGTTTGACTGTCCACCTCTGTTCTGACTGTCGAGTAATTTAGTTCAGCACAGTTTGTGAATTATTTGGTATAGAACTATGAAGGGCAAGGAAACTGAGGCCAGATTTATAGGATTCTAGAGGTAGGTCCATAATGTGGAGAATTGGATACTTAATGTTTCGCCAGTTCCAGTTGTATAGAGCATGATTTTGTCACTGAGTCTGTGTTAACTTTTTCCTGCACTAGCTTAAACTAATTAGATAGTATACAAACGTCATTGTTAAAGGTAATATCATATTTGGTTTTTATCAAAGAAATACAGATTCATGGGCAAAAATATAAAGACAGATACAGCAACAGTCATCTGTGAAAATTTCAGTCCCACACGGTGCCCACCTTTTGAGAAAACAGTGAAAAACAGCCACTGTATTTCTTCAGTCTTTTCTCTTTTTTGGGGGGATCTTTTAAAAGATAGCATAATCTTCATACCCTGAAAGTTATACAACATTTCTGTTTTGGTCTTTTACAAAAGTATGATAATACCTTTAAGTAATTCATAAACAATCATATTTTTTGTGAAATATTTCCACCTGAACTGCTGCCGTATTCAAGAACTAAAAAACATTTGAAAAAAAAAAAAACTGACCACAAATCGCACCGGCTGATTCCAACTCTGTGGATTCCAAACAGTGCGCCACCAAGAGTTAGCATTGTGTTGGCCAACGCAGGCCGTGCCCCAAATCTCTGGCTGTGGCCGAAAATTACACACGAACCCATGACAACCACTAGCCAGTGACTGCAGCCGCTTCCATAAAGTTGTGTGTAATAAAACGTAATTGCGGCTGCAGCCAGAGGTTGCACTCAAGTAAATAGTCCCAAAATCCGTCCGCCGAGCTCATTAATAAAAGTTAAGCACTCAATATATTATAAACGAGAGAGTTCTGAGAGCTATGAAAATGAGGGATTGAAGAAATATGGCACTGGACCTCCTGCCTGGACTCTGGGCTTCCATTTGTGACCATTTGTGATGCAATTGGGTGAGAAAATGGGTCTATTTCAGCCGCTTTGCAGAGGGATATTTTTTTGAAAATGGCTTCTTTGACTGGAGTGATCCATACCTTGTTTTAGAGGTGGTCAGCTGAGAATGAGTATATCTCAAAAATTCAATGGTCAACCCACCATAAAATGAAAAGAAAATGAAAGGCGACATGTTCATCATCATTTTTCTGTGCAGTTTTTGTTGAGTTCTGTGTATTTTTAAATGATTTTGGGTGCAACCCAGAGATTTCGCGTCTGGAAATGGTCGACAGATTCCGCGCATTGTAATTGGTCAATGCGTTGCAAACTCTTGGTGGCGCACTATTTGGAATCGCCCGAATGGCAACAACCGTGCACAAAGTCACTCGTAATAGCATGAAGTAATATTGCATTTTCTCATGAAAGTGATTTTTATGAAATTTTGATTTGATAGTTATGTATTGAAGAACAAAAAAAAAACTAACAAAATGCAATGAATGCCTTGTACGCTCATTGTGGTTTTAAACGTTATTTGATTAAAAATCACTGGAATGATATTTTGGTTTAATTTAATACAATAATTATTGTCCATACTATACAGGACTGGCGAGCTTTTGAATTTACGCAGCGAGAAGATAGACAAGCTTGTTGTGGACAAAGCTGTACGGGAGAGCTTGACGGCTTGGCTGGATGTAAGACTAGTCGAGTGGACATGCGCAGAGAGTCCACTCATGTATGAAGATAGTGGCGGTAGGGCTGGAAAATTTGGTAACTTGATTTGAAATCAGTCTTGACCTAACTGTCCCGAACACTGACATGAAATCGGCACACTGAATAGTGTGATCCAATGTTATGTCCCGTGGAATCAAACTGCCTTTCTTTCATATGAAAACTATCATAACAACTTCAATGTTCAGTCATTGTAGCATTAAAGATTCAGTACAGGATTGGTAACATTCCCAAACAGACATTTACAATTACAGATTGACGTATAACTTTCAGGATATGAAGATGGTGCTGGTACGTATAGATACATACCGTTAAAAAAGATTTCTTCCTGAAATGCTGTATTTTTCCAGAAATTGTATTAGTCAAACAACGACCAAAAACTATTTATTTGATAGGGGTAAGATCAAAAACCATTCTTATATGTTTTATAAGAATAATTGAGTCGTTTTTTGGGCTATTTCCTCGTGACTCAGATGTCCGATTGAGCTCAAATTGTCACAGCTTTATCATTTCACGTACATGCTGGACCAGACAACGTGTGTCTGCTGTTCTGTGACCTTTACCAATCATGTATTATACCTTTAGACTGTCTATGTCTAGTACTTCAACAAGATTTAGTGAGACCAGACAATTAGTCGTTCTGTGTCTGTCAGAATGGCAACTCCTAAGCAGAGGATGAAACATTTGTTCGGTCATTCTGTCTTAGTACCCTGTGGGCTGCCAAATTTGATTTTTTTTTTTTCGAAATTGCTGGAGCATGAACTAGAAGGCACATGACAGCACACTGACCAATGACTAGAGCGAGTCTAAACACTCGACAGCAGTGGTTACTCTGTGAATCATTCCCTTTCGTTTCAGCTGCTGATGTCATGTTCTACCTACTTTTTGTTGAATTGGAGTCAAAGTCGGATGTGCATTTGTCAAGGGAGCAGAAATTGATGGTAGGATTTTGCGTATTATCAATTATTAAGTGCGTCATGTGGCCAAAGTTCTAAAACGTCGCGTTGTCGGCGTTGAGGCTTAGGTTACCCATGTTTAATCAATAATGTATCATGTCATTTAACATGAATCAATACTTCACTTTGCTTGGTCCTTGATTTTTATCTTTGAATGTAGACCAGTCAGCCTTTACGTAGAGGACTGTCGAGTCATATCTTGGGGCTTTCCCTTATCATTTCATTCACTTCACTGTGCTTGGTCCTTGATTTTTACCTTTAAATGTATCTATCGCTTACCCAGTTCGACAAATCCCTGCGCAATCAGCACGGGATCTACGACAACTACCGCCAAGCTGGCACCATCTGCGAGGCACGGGTGTTTCTCGTTGCTCCAGGCTCCTTCCAGAGATTGAAAGAGTTCATCATAGCGACCTCTACGGCCAGTTATAACCAGTTCAAGATGCCCAAGAAGCTTCGAACCAAGGCTACACTGGATCTCATGATGAAAAATATAATTTGAGTCTGATACTCGCGTAAGATGTTTTCAGTTTTCATAAAAGCGTTAAAGTGAAATTGTGAAGGGGCAAATAGTAAAACATTTGAAAAAAACATTAAAGGGTATATTTAAGTTTTTATTGTTTTTATTTTTGATCAGTTTTAATAAAATTCTATGCCGCATTTTTGAAAAAAAAATCTTTAAAACTAGTTTGGATTCACTGTGTCAACCTGTAGGTTTATTTAGAGTGAATTATTTGGACTGTTTCTCGCGTTTTGATGAATTGTCACCTGTGTCCCGATTAGTGCTTCAGATCTACTGCAAATATTTACCCGTATCATTTTGTATTTTGAATTGTGCATTTTGCCCTGCACTATAAATGTCCATGAATATTACATGTAGAACTAACATTCCCCTTGGTCCTATGGGATGAGCCATAGTCCGTGAAAGAATCAGACATATGAATGTTGTCCTTGGTGACCACACACTTCGAACTGCACTTAGAAGTGCCATGCTGGATGGGGAAGAAACATTATTAATGATAGGTATGACCTCAGCCCTGACAATCAAGTCCAGGTTGCGGGACGTCTGTAGGCCACGATGGGGAGACGGTCTGAGAAGTGGAAAATGGTGATGGCTTTCGTTAGTGATTCAGTAAGGGGAAGCGGGATGGAAAGTGGGCTCTAGATCAACTTGCTTGTCAGTACTGTAATGTATTATCGCTAGGGGTTTTCGCCTTGAGAACTGCAGATGTGGAAAGAGCGCAAATGCTTGTTTGGAGAAATCCGAGCCATTAGAACAGATTCGTCTGAGTCTGAGGGCCTGAAAATACGGATACCAGTCTAGCAATGTTTTGGGTGGCAACTAGTGGCATGGAGGTTCGGTGGGCTTGGTTTACAGGTCAGTGATTACCGGTAGTGTGTCCTAATATCTTTGCGGATGCATGGTGACGTCAATGAATTGGGCCTGGTGGTGGGAGACTTCTGCTGTGAATTTGACAGTCATATGGGAAGAATTGATGTGGTTTAAATGGAAGAACCTCGGCAATTCTCCTCTCTGGTTCAGATAAAGAATACATCACCAATGTACCGCTACCAGATGCAGGGGCGGCAAGGCGCCGAGGCTAGCATGCACTCTTCCAGTTCTGACACGAAGATGCATGCACAGGAGGGGGCCATGCGGGTTCCCATTGGTGTCATATATTATGTGCCTGTGTTATCCATGCATGAAGGAAAAGTTGTTTTTAGTCAGTACAATTTTCATGAGATATTCGAGATCATGGATGGGTTGTGTGGAGTGTCCCCCGGACAGAGTCGAGGAACAGGCTTTGACACATATATCTTGAGGGATATTGGTGTATAGGAAAATACTTGACATCAACTGGAGCTGCTATAAGCACACAAAAAATGCTTAGCACAAAGATGTCTTGCCCAATAGAATAAACCACTATTCAAAATTCCATTTGATATTCATGGTTAGTGAACAACAGCTAAAATAAAAACAACCACAAATTAGAAACAACACGTGAACATTTAGTTGTTAATTATGTTTTATTAAGACAGAAACTTCCTTTTTTGTGCTAAGCAGAGCCGTGAAATTTTCCCCTGGTGCTTAGCGCAGCTGCAGTTTGATAGATTGGTAGCGGGGAGCTCCGGTAGTCATGAACCTGAACGTCAGCCAGAGCTAACAATAAATGGCGTGCCACGGCACCAGACCAATTACAGTATGGGCGTATTCAAGGGAATTCTGATTAATTATCTCAAGATATCGACATTTTGATTTAGGAAGTCGTCATCGCATTCTGTGATAAATTATCTCAGGATGTCGACATCTTGGGTTTAGGATGTCGTCATCCCGTCATAAATTATCTTATCTCAGGATGTCAACATCTTGAGTTTAGGAGTAGTCATTGCGTGATAAATTATCTCAGGATATCGACTTCTTGATTTTAGGAAGTCGTCATCCCGTGATAAATTATCTCAGGATGTCGACATCTTGAGTTTAGGATGTCATCATCACGTGATAAATTATCTCAGGATGTCGTCATCTTGAGTTTAGGAAGTCGTCATCCCGTGGTAAATTATCGCAGGATGTCGACATCTTGAGTTTAGGATGTCATCATCCCGTGATAAATTATCTCCGGATGTAGACATCTTGATTTTAGGAAGTCGTCATCCCGTGGTAAATTATCTCAGGATGTCGACATCTTGAGTTTAGGAAGTCGTCATCCCGTGATAATTATCACAGGATGTCGTCATCTTGATTTTAGGATGTCGTCATCCCGTGATAAATTATCTCAGGATGTCGACTTCTTGATTTTAGGATGTCGTCATCCCATGATAAATTATCTCAGGATGTCGTCATCTTGAGTTTAGGAAGTCATCTCGTGATAAATTATCTCAGGATGTAGACATCTTGATTTTAGGAAGTCGTCATCCCGTGGTAAATTATGTCAGGATGTCGACATCTTGAGTTTAGGATGTCGTCATCCCGTGATAAATTATCTCAGGATGTCGTCATCTTGAGTTAGGGAGTCATCTCGTGATAAATGATCTCAGGATAATACTTGTAATTCTTGTGTCGTAAACCCATGATAGTTTCATCTCGGGATCTCAACAAGTTGGATGGCACCTCTAGAGCTTCGTAAGGTCCCTATAGTCGGTTGGCAATTGGTTGAACTTGGTTGGTTGAACACGCATAATGCGTGTGGCACAGTACTGGCGGGCCGAGCTAGCGCCAAGTGTTATAGATAGGCCTATGCAGTAAACGAGATCCTTTAATAGCCCTCTTTGACCTGACCCGTAGTGGTTGTGGCCTTCACGCATGCCTATATGTATGCACCACGATTCATTCACTCGGATGAATACTTTTATAATAGAATTTTCCTCTATTGTTACAAGCCTGTAGTGGCCCATCCGGCATTCAGAGTTAAAAGTTACTGAACGTAAAATTCAGCAAGATGGCTGCATCATGGACATCACGCTTTCTGCTGTGGGGTATCGTATCTGCATCTGCAACTGCATATCTGGTTAAACTTCTCATCATGAGCGATGTGGCTGTGGTGTGGAAAGCCATTGCAGGTATATGCTTCATTTCCAGGCCGTGTTATAATATAATCCATTGTAGCATAAGAGCAATGAACCTATAACTATACGTGTGTCTTTTAAATACACATGACGTACTGTCAATTAAGTTCCATAGTAATGATCCGTATGCGTATGGGTTTTACGGTGTTGCAGCTGCCAAGTGCAGAACCGTCATTCTGGATCTATACGGCATAATACAACTTAGTATGTATACCAGACACATAACTGAGTTATTTTACTTTCTTTATATCATCACTCTACAGGTATCCCGATGACTTTTGGCTCATTATCCACCCTGATAGCTTTTCACATCTCAACGCTGCGATGTTCCGAGTCTCACACCTTGAAGACGCTTCTGATGCAGTACGTCATCTTCCAGGGAGTCAGCTTCTACGCTCCGTATTTCTTGTGGAAGATGGCGAAGGTGTGGAAGCATCCGCGGAAGGAGCAGAAGGCGTTTCTGCTGAAGCTAATTGCCCGGGATGCTGACACAGAGTACGGTAGACGTTACTTGAAAGGCATTGACTCGTTGGAGGAATACCGCAAGAAGCATCCGCTAACCAAGTACGATCACTACGAGGAATACTTCAAGAGACTTGCTGATGGGGAGAAGAATGTCTGCGTGGCTGGTGGAGTAGAAAGGTTCGGGATATCCTCCGGCACAACGGGCAAGGGGAAGCTCATTCCATTTGTATTCTCTTCGAGCATCAAAATGTTGATTTCTTTTGTTTCCCGACATGTAGGGCTTGCCAAGTCAAGTCCAGTGCAGAAATACTGCATGTTGTACTGCAAACCCGCTTTAAAGTTTACACAATCGAAATTGCCCATTGCGCCAATGCTATTCTTACCAACTACCAAAGAAGAAGACCCCAATTCAATGGCCCCTCCAATAGTCTTGATGGAGGTTGTTCAGGATACACCATCCAGCGTCTTCAAGATTTCCACAGATTTCGAAGCTACCTACGTCCATCTTCTCTTTGCTTTAAGGGACAAAAACCTGTCCACTTTCATGGCGCCTTTTGCGTCCCAGGTGTACCGAGCGTTCGCCATGCTGGAAGACGAACAGGACATGCTGCTGGAGGATCTCACTGAGGGGCGGGTCAATCCCAGACTGAACATAGACGATGAGATACGGCGCTCTCTGGATGCAGCCTTAAAGCCAAACCCGACCAGAGCCAAAGAGCTGAAGGAGGAGATGGAACGTGGCTTTGTGGGAATCGTAGGCAGAATCTGGCCGCATATTGATTGCCTCTTAACCATTGACATTTCTGGATACATGGAAAAGCTCAACGCAAGATACGCTAAAGGTATTTGTTATCATGAATCCGTTGACGTTAATTGTTATAATCTCAAGTGAAAACAGAGTATGGTTTGAAGGCAATGTTCTACTTGAGTTTATACCTTCATATACATGTATCTGATGGACAAAATCCCCTTACCCCGTGTAAGCCGCGATGCTTACAAAATCATATTCGCCAGTTTGGAATATGAATTTTGTTTTGATGAAACCAAAGGAAAACTGGTTGTAAGACAAAAATGCTTTCATTTTTCGTACTAGACCATTTTTTAGTCGCCACTGGCAACCCTCTAAATGCAAAAGAGTGAAAAATACCACTCGTTCAAAATCGAGTTGTTCTTCATACGGCTCTTGAAAAAGAGTGGTGGATATTTCACTCTTTTGAAGTGGTTTTCACTCTGGGCCAGAGTGACAAATCACTCAAAACTATCAAAATTTCACTCTAAAAGAGTGGAAGACAGCTCGAAAAAGAGTCTGTTGTCCTTCATGATTATGGCTCTTCAAAGAGAGGCTTTTCACTATTTTGTATTTAGAGAGTAATGAGGCTACATTGATAGTAACTGGTGCTCTTTTAGACATGTGTTTTCTTTTGATTATAGGCATCAGACATTTCAGCATTACCTACGGCACAACTGAGGGGGTGCTTGGGTCGAATCTATGGAATGACGGCAGGCCACAGCAGTATGTCATTCTGCCCAACGAAAACCTAGTGGAGTTCATTCCTGAATATTGCAGGTACAAAAATCAGTCGTGGATATGACTTAGTCGTATATATCGCTTATGTCCCCATAATAAGGCATGCACAGTAATCATGTATAACCCAAGGGCTCCTCCGTAAGCCAGCTTCTGTAATCTGTAGCAACTAAAAACTACCCTTATGAAAATTCCCCCTAGTCACCACAGTGTGAAACCTCTGTGTGAACACACAGAGGTCACATAGTGGCCACAGTGTCCTCCCACTATGTGAACACACTGTGTTCTCTGTGTGTGACACTATGAATTTGGAACAAAACCATACAGTCGTCACAGTGTGAACACACTGTGTTCATATACTGAACACACACTGTCCCCTCAGTGTGACCATACAGAGATCACAGTGTCCCCATAGTATGGCCATACAAAGATCACACTGTCCCCATAGTGTGGCCACACAGAGATCATAGTGTGACCATAAAGTTCATAGTGTCACCACAGTGTCACTCTGCAGTGATCACAGTGTCCCCACAGTGTGACCATACAGAGATCACGGTGTCCCCACAGTGTGACCATACAGAGATCATAGTGTCCCCACAGTGATGGTCTGTATGGTCACACTGTGGGTACACTGTGTTCAGTATATGAACACAGTGTGTTCACACTGTGACGACTGTATGGTTTTGTTCCAAATTCATAGTGTCACACACAGAGTACACAGTGTGTTCACATAGTGGGGGAACAGTATGGCCACTATGTGAACTCTGTGGTGATCACAGTGTGACCATACAAAGATCACAGTGTCCCCACAGTGTGACCATACAGAGATCACAGTGTGACCATACAGAGATCATATAGTCTCCACAGTGTGACCATACAGAGATCACAGTGTTCCCACAGTGTGACCATACAGAGATCATATTGTCCCCACAGTGTGACCATACAGATATCACACTGTCCCCACAGTGTGACCATACAGAGAACACAGCGTCCCCACAGTGTGACCATACAGAAATCACAGTGTCTCCACAGTGTGACCATACAGAGATCACAGTGTCCCCACAGTGTGACCATACAGATATCACAGTGTCCCCATAGTATGACCATACAGATATCACAGTGTCCCCACAGTGTGACCATACAGATATCACACTGTCCCCACAGTGTGACCATACAGATATCACAGTGTCCCCACAGTGTGACCATACATATATCACAGTGTCCCCACAGTGTGACCATACAGAGATCATACTGTCCCCACAGTGTGACCAAACAGAGATCACAGTGTCCCCACAGTGTGACCATACAGATATCACAGTGTCCCCACAGTGTGACCATACAGAGATCATACTGTCCCCACAGTGTGACCATACAGAGATCACAGTGTCCCCACAGTGTGACCATACAGATTTTGCAGTTTCCCCATATTGGCTGACATCGGGACAACTGATTGTTTCGATGTTGGACTAATATGTAGGTTTAGTGCGACGTGAGTTACTATCTACACTGACTGACCCTTTGCTTTCAAATTAATTTCCAGTCTGTTGCCACGTAATAATAGCCACATCTGGGCTGTGTTTTCGTCAAATGTGGACAGACCCTCGGCTAAGTAATAATCAGTTGTCCCGATGTCATACTACCAGTCCGGCCTGTGAATTAGGGATGGAAACAAAAGGAAACGTAAATCAATGATATGAAGTCACAAACAATTGCATATATTGTCATCATAGAAAAATGCACATACTTTATTCAACCGAAACTAAGCAACAGTTGACAAAATTCAACTAAGAATAAAAGTCATTTTGTGAGGGGCAAAGTTCTCCATTTGCAAAATACTAGTTTCATTAGACATTTTTATTTTTTGAGTTGTTCTTTTTTTACTTTTTTTTTACCTTTTAAAAATATTGGTTTTTTTTACATTCGGATCCTCAATTAGAAAGACATTTTTATGACAATGCAAAGAGTATATTCACATTACGATTGAAAGCTGAAAAATACCTTCAGGCTTAAGTCACGTGCCTATTCAAGAAAATAAGCACAGCCAACCTGTAATTGATGTACCTTATTATTTTGTAATTATATGAAAGCTGGAAAGTGAGATTTAATTTAAACCTCACAATATATAACTTTGTTTACATTTGTTTACAGTACAAATTGTACGCGTAAATGAATATAAATTGAAGTTAATAGCAGCTTTAGCTTTGCCTGAAAAATCAAGATGCCTGCTCTGTAAATAGGCACTTTCTGTCTAGCCATCATTCTCCAGTTGGTTCAACTACCACCACTAACTCCTACACCGGCGAGCCACTCATTCCAAGTCTTCTTTACAGCTTCTGCAAAATGCATCAAACAAACAACAGAACATCCGTTAATGCACATCATAATTATAGCCTATTTACTCATTGTTTGAAATTTGGTCTTGGGGTGAAAACAAATATACCTAAATCATGCAGTCATCAAATCCATAGACCTACACCTCTTGACATAGGTCCACAGTTAAATGCTACATTCCAATGAACCACGATTGACACTATTATGTAGAAAACTAGAACGAAGTCACAAACACTAAGGTTTGCCAATTGTCGACCACAGTCCATAGAGAGGGAGCCAGAAGATAACACCAAAATATTGCACTGGTGTACATGTATCTGTTTTATAGCTCCATGCATGTATTAAGGGTAGAGATCCCTGGTCAAACTAGCCCCTGCATATGTTACTACTACTAGTATTACCACCATGTCAAGGACACTTGTTACATGTTACATCGACCCTGCCAAGCATGTAATGTGCTCCTCTGTGGGATCATGTTTCAGCATACACAGTTGCATGTGTGTGGCTGTTTATAAAGGTTGCGCTGTAAACAGCCTATAGGTAAGGATAGTCCAGTTGCTTATATGATATTATTATAAATTCAGTCACAAACACTGAGATTTTAAGATATTCGTCTGTCATTTTAAATCAATGTACAGCCTTACGTTGTCAACCTTGAGGCCAATAAACTCTGGTTGGACCTGCATTACATTATGTAGAATTTGTTTTAGAAAATACCAAGAATGTCCTCAACATCAAAACTTACAATCTTCAAAGGCAAGACGAAGCACATTTTCCACCAGATGTCCTATAGGGCTACAATGAAACACACAGTCTGTAGCCATCTGTAACTGCACTCTGCAGTCCGCTTGACAAAGGTGACCAAAGTTTCTCTCTCCCAATTAGTCTCCAAGAAGAACACCAGCAAAGCTTTACCATAAAGGAGTAAAGTACAAGAAGAACACACTGACTTAATCACTGCCTCATAGCCATCTTCTCAGAATACATGTACATCTTGCTGTACACTGCAATAATTTATATGGACGTATTTTCTCAAACCTGAAGTGTACACTGCATATCAAATACATCAATTACATGGAATCTGTTCTAAATCAATGTACAGAAGTCGGAAAGACCCATAATTTTAGGGCGTATAGACCCACACAATTTTGGAACTTTATATTAGTCAACTATAATTTAAATATAGTCGGTTATACTACAATTAATTCGGGACCCTCGAGTTTATGACATGCTAGAACGTGAATAAGTTCATCCGTTTTGCATGATTAGGCCTACCACTAATCATGGAGATTGGAGGAAGAAATAGAAATAATCAAGTATCATGACTGAGAATCATTCTTTTTTAAATGGGCTTGATAATGAAGTAGGGGGTACGAATAAAACATCAGATAGGTCTATAGTATAGGTGTGCATCACTCAATTCTGACCAAGAACAGTGGAGAATATTCACAGGACTGCATATGCAACGTCATAATGGCCATGTTGTGCATCGTGGTAAATTTAGTAGGACCAGGCGATCGAAGTCTGACGTAAATAATCCCTTTTCCCCACCTAATATTGGGCTCAACCTATGAATATAAATACAGGGGACTTATAAGAATGCGGGAATATACAAAAGAAATGTGTAAATACTCACGGTTTTCACCAAATCATGAAGAATTCCTGAGCAAGCTGGACCGACACCGTAACAATGAGTAACTGTACATTCAACTGTACTAATTATAATAACGGTTGATCGTTGCGTAATGCGTACATCCTGTGTATACTTTGTTTACACTGGCTAGTAAACTTGACAAGTCCTTTAGCGTCGCGATGATCCTAGTTTTCTCCTATTTGAAACATGACTTTTCCATTAAAATTACTTTTAAACTGCAAATTAATAATTTCAATTCTCAATTATACGACAATAAAAACAGACTCTGACGAGTACAATTAATATTAACAGAACGTTGTTTGTACAAAACGTCACATTCCGAAAATTACTTGGAAAACTAAAGACTAGCAAATTAGACTAGCACAACTTTTTGATATTTAGCACGCAATGGTTTAAAATTCCTATTCTCTATGATTATTATGGGATACGATTATGGAGGGCTTGGAGGCTGGTAGTAAAACTCTACATTTAAAATTGTGTGAACACAATGTGGTAACATTGTTCTTCATGTGGTATAATTATCACTAAAGCTGGACGATTATCCCTGAAGCTGGACGATTCACAGTAATATCACAGTATGCTCATAGAGTATCAGTTGACACTCGTGTTAACTGTGTATACGTAGCTGTGATTTTCCACAGTGTCTGACCCCATGGTCTGACAGACACTGTGGAAAATCACAGTAACTTCACTGTGTGTTCACACAGCGAAATATGTGTGAACAGACACTGTGGAAATTGTGATCTATTTGAGAATAGACACTGTTGAAATTTCACTGTGTGTTCACACAGTTATCTATGTGTGAACAGACACTGTGGAAAATCACAGTAATTTCACTGTGTGTTCACACAGCTAAGTGTGAACAGACACTGTGGAAATTCACAGTAATTTCACTGTGTGTTCACACAGTGATCTATGTGTGAAAAGACACTGTGAAAAATCACAGTAATTTCACTGTGTGTTCACATAGTGATCTAAGTGTGAACAGACACTGTGGAAATTCACAGTAAATCCACTGTGTGTTCACACAGCTAAGTGTGAACAGACACTGTGGAAATTCACAGTAATTTCACTGTGTGTTCACACAGTGATCTATGTGTGAAAAGACACTGTGAAAAATCACAGTAATTTCACTGTGTGTTCACACAGTGATGTAAGTGTGAACAGACACTGTGGAAATTCACAGTAAATCCACTGTGTGTTAACACAGTGATCTAAGTGTGAACAGACACTGTGGAAATTCACAGTAATTCCACTGTGTGTTCACATAGTGATATCATATGTGAAAAGACACTGTGGAAATTCACAGTAATTTCACTGTGTGTTCACACAGTGATCTAAGTGTGAAAAGACACTGTGGAAATTCACAATAATTTCACTGTGTGTTCACACAGTGATGTAAGTGTGAACAGACACTGTGGAAATTCACAGTAATTCCACTGTGTGTTCACAGGGTGATCTCTGTGTGAACGGACACTGTGGAAAGTTCATAGTGATTCCACTGTGTGTTCACATAGTGGACATTCACAGTGTGCATTGGTCACTGTGTGTTCTCTGTGTGTTCATAGAGTCATCACAGTGTGACTGTGTGATCACACAGAGAACACACTGTGTCGACAGGGGTAAATTTTCATAAGGGTAAGGTCATGCATTTTTTTCTTCCCCGATCTTCAGTGGCGAGGACAACCCAGACACGCTGCTCATCGATGAGGTCGAGGTTGGCAAACGCTACGAGATAGTAATGACTGCCCCGTCGGGTTTTTACCGGTATCGTGTGGGTGACGTCGTCGAGGTTGTAGACTTCCACCAGAACTGCCCCGTAATCCAAGTGAAATACAGGTTTGACTTTTAGATATGCCACTTCAGTACAGCGAAAGAGTGTTTCAATGAAATTTATAGATGACTGTGTTCAAATAGCGAAGGAATACTGGCGATTCCAAAATAGTGTTGGCCAATCACAATGCGCGAAATCTGTCGACCCTTTCCAGCGAGATGCGCAGTTGGTTCATCGAAATTCCGTCCATTGTGATTGGCCTGCGCATTTCAAACTCTTGGTGGCGCACTATTTGGAATCGCCCGTTCTGCACATGCAGTTTATGAATTCGTTCTTGGAAACACGAAATGTAGGCCTACATGATTACATAGTAGTTTATGTAGAGTATTGGGTACATGTCAATCGAAATCTTAAGTTTATGGTTTCCCGTCCGATTGAATCTCTGTTGAGTTTTTCGGATCACAACAGATTTGAAGGTATACTACGTGAATGGTAAACGGTCACGGCATTCACACTTTGTCTAATCCAACATTTACATGAAATAACACATGTGAACATTTGAGCTCAGTCGGACATCTATCTGAGTCAAGAGAAAATAGCGACTGAACCCAACTCAATTTTTCTTATGAAACATAAACTTAAGAAGGAGTTTTGATCTTGCCAAGATCAAAAATGTTTTTGGTGTTTGGTTTTACTCTTTCTGGATAAATACACCATTTCATGCGGAAACATTTTGAACGGTTTCTACCAGCACCATCTTCATACCATGAAAGTTATACGTAAATCTTTGAACATTTCGGTTTGGGTATGTTACCTATCCTGTATACTGATCCTTTAAGTTCGTTATGAAGCACTGAGTGACTACTTATACAGTCTCATATACTGGCTTAGCTTAGGCCACATAAAAAAAAAAATTGTTTAGCGTCCACCTCTTCCAAATTTTCTAGGTAGGGAGGGAGGTTTTTATTTTTATTTTTTATTTTAAGGATAGAATGGCAACATGCCTGTGAAAGAAAAGATACATGGTATTCATGGTCAGAAAACATGTTAGGAAGATACTGAAGACCATAGAAGCTTTCAAGCTAGATATCTGACCATTGGAAATTTCAGTAGACTAGAGAAAGTATATGTAGACTTGACTCAAGTCGGGTTACGGTAGTTCTAGTCATGCGCTCGGCTGATATTCCTTCAGTCCGCCACATCGGTACAAATTTCCGGAACGTTGATTATCAAATGTCCCTTCCGCTTAAATTTGTACATTTTTCGCATGCTGCGGCTTCTACTCCAGGTGGCCTTCATGATGTTTAGTCCGAAAATTACGGTAGATATTAGCGCACACTGCTTTTACATACAAGAAATAATTGTTTCCCCCAATATTTTTTTTTTTTGAGACAAATACAAAATAAAAAAATAATACAGGTCGGGCGGGGACGCTAAACAAGTAATTTTTTATGTGGCCTTAGCTACGCCACGGCAAATCTTTGGCTGTGCAGTCTTCATCCCAGTCTTACCTCTATGAATTCAATCTACCATTGACATGATGCAGGACTGGTGAGATTTTGAATTTACGCAGCGAGAAGATAGACAAGCTGGTGGTGAGCACCGCCGTGCGCGAGAGCTTGACGGGCTGGAAGAATGCATCACTGGTCGAATGGACGTGTTCAGAAAGTCCACTCATGTATGGAGATAGTGATGGTAAGAGATCACGAAAGTAATCGGTTATTCAACAATTAAATCATTGGTTGATCCAACTTTCAAAAGTGTTTTATACGAAATGTATTTTTCTTCGTTTCAGCTGCTGAATATGACATGTTCTACCTACTCTTTGTAGAATTGGAGTCAAAGTCAGATGTGCTTTTGTCAGCGGAGCAGAAATCTATGGTATGATTTTGCAAAATTCATTAAGTGCGTCATTATTTCAAGACCAGTCGAGTGTTCCAAAACGTTTGCGTAATTTTGAGGCTTTTCCTTAAAGGTATAATACATGATTGGTAAAGGTCACAAATTAGCACTCACACCGTTGTCTGGTCAAACATGTACATGAAATAATAATGTGAACATTTGAGCTCAATCGGACATCTGAATCACGAGAAAATAGCGAGAATCTTACTAACTTTTTCTTATAAAACATAAATAATGGTATTGATCTTACCCTGAGATCAAAACTGTTTTCGGTCTTTGTTTGAATAATTTCTGGATGAATACACCATTTCAGGCAGAAATATTTTGGTATATGTTTCTACCAGCACCATCTTCATACCCTGAAAGTTCACAGATTTACGACGTAAATCTGTGAACATTTCTGTTTGGGTATTACTGGTCCTGTACTGTACTTTTAAATGCATTGTTTATTTGTATATCATGTCTTTTTAAGGTACTATCCTACTTTGGTAGCATTCCGAAACAGAAATCTTCACATATAACAGGGTATAAAGATGGTGATGGTAGAAACAGACAGTTATTTGCCTGAAATGCTGTATTTATCCAGAAAAGAGTAAAACCAATGACCAAACAATTTGATCTTCGGAAAATCAGGCCTGTGAAAAGATTCTTAAAAATACCGTGGGCGTTGTCACTTGTTTCTCAAAAGGTATCCCGTATGGCACTGGGAATGTCATAGATGACTGTTATTTAGGCCTACTGTATCTTTCCAGATATTTTTGCCCATTAATCTGCATTTCTTTGGGAAAAACTGAAGTTTGAAATGTTTACCTTTGAATGTATCTATCGTACACACAGTTCGACAAATCCCTGCGAAAACAGCACGAGATCTACGACAACTACCGCCAGGCTGGCACCATCTGCGAGGCACGGGTGTTTCTCGTTGCTCCAGGCTCCTTCCAGAGATTGAAAGAGTTCATCATAGCGACCTCTACGGCCAGTTATAACCAGTTCAAGATGCCCAAGAAGCTTCGAACCAAGGCTACACTGGATCTCATGATGAAGAATGTCATTTGAGTCTGATAATCGCGTTTGATGTTTTCAGTTTTATTAACATCACGGTGGATGCTACCTTTTAAATGAAACATATTTAACTTTGAAATGAAAGTGTAAATGGGCACAAAACGTTTTGTAAATTTTTTTTAAACATTGAAAGGGTATTTCATCAGTTTTAATCAAATTCTATGCCATTGAAAAGTGAACAAAGAAAAAATTATTCGAAGTGGGACCTTGACTTTTATAACCTTCAAACGAAGTTGTGAGCACCAACTGACGTATCTTCTACATTATCTCCTCATAATACTGCCCCTCCAATCATATATATATAACTGGACGAAAAAGAATGCCCAATGCTATTACTATAATAAGAACAGGTAAAAGGACTCAGCAACAAGATATGGAAAATAGTTTTTGCGGATGGTCAAGGTAAAAATGCATTCAATACACATTTAAAAAGATTTCAAGCAACTAGAATCAGTGACTTGGTCAGAAGGGGCAGGCAAAAGGAATATCTGCAAGCATTATTCGTCGTTCAAGCCCCTCCAGGGCAAGGGTTACTTCACTTATTAAGACTCCTATCACTGACTTAATGGAAAAGTCCGTTACGAAAGAGCTTATGATAGGATGGTTAATGTACAAAGTCCAGTAGGCCTTGCCATGCATGTGCCAATTTCCACAAAGTGACCAAATGAAACAAATAACTTCTGATGAATAAAAGCTCACGGTGCACAGAACAGCAAACAACAACTCACTTGTTTTCAATCCAGTATATATGCTTTATTTATTCAAAGAGTTTGCATTACTCTTCTACTATATACCCTGTACATAATAATGCAGGATTAGAATTAATTATATACATGTATTGTTTACCCTCAAGTTGAGTGAAAATAAAATAAGAACAACATTAACATCGTTAGTGAAAAGCTTGAAAAGTTGTAATCAAGTTGGAATATTCAATTCATTTTCTGGAAAACGCAAACGGTATAATTAGTAATGGGTGATGCCATGTGCCAGACCATAGTTTGTTTGTTTGTCTGTTTCAAAATCTCTAACCGGTAAACCAATTTCTAATAATATAAAAACAAACTTGTACAAAATCTACCCTTCCATAGAATAAGTGGACGAAAAACGCCACCAATTGCCCAATGCTATTACTAATATACAAATACATGTACAACAAGACAGTTGATATAAGAGCAGGTAAGGATTGCTGGATTGGTAACATACCCAAACAGAAATGTTCACAGATTTACGTATAACTTTCAGGGTATGAATATGGTGCTGGAAGAAACATACCGGTAAAACGAAGACTGAAAACAGTTTTGATCTCGGGATAAGATCAAAACGTACCTTTATGTTTTGAGTCGGGTTTTCACTATTTTCTTGTGACTCAGATGTCTGATTGAGCTCAAATTTTCACAGGTTTATTATTTCGTGTACATGTTTTATTGGACAAAGTGTCAGTGTTGTTCTGTGACCTTTACCAATCGTGTATTATACCTTTAACAAGATATGGAAAATAGCTTGTGTTCATTCGATGGTAAAGGTTAAAAGTGCATATAAATTTATAGGATGATAATGTGAACAGATAAAAAATGTTAGACATCCAACAGTTTGACAAAAATATCTCAACGATAAAAATACATATTCTGTGGGTTTTTCACGCCGAAAGACTACGGTTAAAACCTGAATACGCGGCGTACTTCGGTCTCAATTTTCATTGATGTTCTTTTCTTTGTACTCGGCAAACTTTTCTCTCCAGTCCGCCATGTCGTTGTACCTCCAGTTGTAGAAGGACTGTCTCCATTCACGCTCTGCTTCATCCAATGTAGCTGCAGAAACAATGCACAGGTATTGTGTTTTAAGAACATTTCCTTCTCTCAAGCCAAACCTTGAGGTTGCATGCAGGAGAAATTGGGACATGGAGCCTTTTCGAAATGGAGGCTTAGGCTCAGGCTCGGGCTCCAGCTCTGACATCCGTATGCTGAAAATATAGGTGGTGGTTTTTCATTGAAGCTGAAGCTCTGTTTTCCTTTTTATACTAGAGAATCTACTTCAGAACCGCAGCCAAAAGTCTCTATTTTGATACCCGTTGTTTCAGAATGGATTCAAGAAATGAAGCCGGAGCCTGAGACGGAGCCTGAGCCTCCGTTTCGAAAACGCCCATAGATTCCTGGGTGAACTTGGGGAGGATACAACCATGGCTGCCCATTTCCACACTCAACATGTATTTTCCTCTTTAGTAAGGAGAATCTGCCCGTAGGAATTGAAGCTTTGCATGGTGGAAGTAACGTAAGAAGGTAAGGTTTGCGGAGACACAATGTACAGGATGTATGAACTCTTTTATAGAAGTGTGGTTCTGAAAGGAACCGGTGAGAAGTTGTAATCTCGACGTTCCGGCCAGAGTGCACTGGTGGCAGGAACGTCGAGATTACAACTTGAGATACCAAACACTGATACCCGTGGCTGGCTTCCCCAAGATTGACAGGGATGGTTTGTAGTGGCACCATGCTCACACATTTGAGAGTACATCATTCTGAGAAGAAACTCATCAAAACCAAGATTTCAATACAGCAGACTACAAGGACAGACTCATTATATATCCTCTTAGAATGGGGGAAGTCAAAGTAGTTTGAGAAAAGAGTTATCAGATTGGTCAATCTTACCCAGCATGACGCTGATCTGCTCCATGTAGGTGTTCCAGAAGTAGCAAGTGTCGCTCCTGAGGGCTCTACTGGTTGATGATAGGTTTGCGTTCAGCACCTTGTACTTCAGTTCCGGGACGGTGAACCGCGGCCAGTACTTCTCATCAGATTCCTGCTCAGAGCCGGAGGGGTTCCTGGCAAAAATCAAAGATAAAAATGTTCTTGTTGTTACTCGTCTGCCTCAATTCAATTTGGATATTGTGGAAACTTCGCATCCCTCGGTCTTCAATGCCTCGATAACAGAATGCAGTGACACTTATGGGCCAGTCATCAACCATGTGAAATGGCTTCATCGGATTCATATTTTTAAATTTGTAACCGCATAACAGTAAGGGACCAAACATGAACTTTGTCGTATCACTACAGAAATGGCTTCAGTAACAGGTTTACTCACCCCGTCTTTGCAAAATTGGTCCAGAACTCCATGACCTTGACTGAAAATCGCCTTTCTTCATCGCTGATACTGGGGGCGATGTGGTTAAAATCAGGAAGGAAGGGAATTCCGAAGACGTACATCATTTCCTCACCGTGTCCGGCCCCCAACCACTGTGGTCCTATCCCAGATAGAGCCAGGAAAGACACTCCAGGAGCCTGTGTCATCTGATACAGGAAGACGTCGTCGCCAGCCGCGTGATGCGCACGTGCCACCTTGTCGTTCACGCAGGTAAACAGGGCGTCAGTGGCGTAGTCTACGTAGGTCCTGAAGTAGTCGGTGTCGGGATAATCTGCCTTGGACCAGTCCACGTAGCGCATCTTGACGATGTCCAGCAGACCGTAGTTCTCGGAACCACCTGCAGAAAAAAACCAACAAGTCTATGCAGTATATCACCACCAGCAAACGTGGGTGTCAAATTCGGCTATCATAAGATTATCACCATAAAATAGCAAGAAAGGATAAAAGGTAAAGTGTGGGGAACGGTGGCCTAGTGGTCTGGCATGTCGTACTCAAGATCTTTGGGTAAGGTAAATCTACAGCTTGTGGGTTCGAATCCAGCCGTGGGCTGGTGGTGCTGGCGTCCTTGGGCAAGACTTTTTCTCACATGTTGTTTCTTTTTACCCAGGTGTAAATGGATACATGTGAGGGTAGAGATTGCCTTCTGTGCGTCATACTCCCCAGGGATTTGAGATTGTTTCAGGTATGTAAGTGGGGCCCGATGACCAGGGATAATAATGGTAAAGCGGCATGATCTACATCATCTAAGATGGCATGGCACTATAAAAAAAAACTGCTACATTATTAAATGAAAATTCAAGCGGTATGTACGATAGACTGGTGCTGCTACCCCTGCTGCTGTTAATTTTGCTCAGGTAGCAGTGTTCAGAAACTTCCGTTAAGCCCAATATCTTACCAAAATAATACACTACGTCTTGGATGATAAGCTTCTCGAAATCCTCTTTGCTAACATGCGGCGGGGTCTCCGAGGTGAAATATGCAGCGAATATTGGGTTGCTTAGGATATACAGTGTCCCTTCATCCGCATTGGAGCCCAGGAGAAGTCTAACGTGGTTGTACTTGCCGCTTGCATACAGATTTTCTGCTGTGTCAGTCAGGAAAGTTCCATCGACGACCACAGGAGGCCGCCATGTCTCCTAATGTCAAATCAGGAAAAGAGATATAAAAAAGTTACTTCTTAATAATTATGGAATTTCGTAGCAGGAGAACTCTTAAAACTTGTATTACCTGGTGAAAAAGGTAATGAAACATTTTCAATTTTCCGAGCCGGAGCCAGGAAGAGTGATGTTGAACAAAATGCAAACGTCATCATGTCATCAGCAGATGCCACGTGACACTGCCTTCAAGGAGCAAACGCTACAGTTTTTTAATTGCGCTACATTTCTATTTTATTTGGGTTGATCTTAGTTGTATACATTGAAATAAGGCCAATGTGTGAAACATAAGACCAAACCAAACGTCTTGGTGTGCGTTAGGTCATGAAGTTCAGAAAACCCTTATTATATGTGTTCTGATTTAAACGGTCTAGTTTGTCGGCCTTCCCATGTCCAAAAGTATAAAATTGCTCAACGATTGATTTAACACCCATACTTTCACCATGACAGAATCGTCACGGGCTGAATTCATATTCTAGTGTTTTACAAACTGTAGGCCTACGTACCGGTACAAGCGCGTTGTATAAATCGGAGGCACTCTTGGTTTGCATGCAGCTGACTAAGGCATAGCTGTCCTGCTCGTTGCAGCCCAGCTTCTCACCAACACCGAACGTTTGTTGGCGAAGATAGTCAGGATCATAGTAGGTCGCCCAAGCGGAGAAGGCGGTTCCACTCTGATGGTAGAGGGTGCAAGGAAACAGCAATGCATTAATTTTGTCTGCAACTTCCAGTATAGCCCTACGTTTATAAACAAACGACAAATGACAAACAACAAACGACAAATGACAAACAACAAACAAAACAAAAAACAACAAACAAAACAACAAACAAACAACAAATAAACCAACAAATAAACAACGGACCAAACCTCCCCCCAAAAAACAACAACAACAACAACAACAACAACAATACACAAGACAACAAACAAAGGCGTTTGTGGTTACTTAGAATAACTCGATCACGTTGGGAATCTCTCAGGTTTTAAGATGCTCACCTCCAGTATGGCCTGGTTGAACAAGTCCTTGGACTGCTCGGATAAAATGTGGAAGCCGACACTAGCAGATCCTGCACTCTCGCCGAAGATGGTAATCTGATTAGGATTACCGCCAAAAGCTGCCAAAACAGAAATACAGAAATTCATCTTTTATAGTTTCTCAACTTTCTCGACATATCAGTCAGAGTCAGGCCTTAAAGGGCCTGTACAATGTTGGTGAATGTGACAGAACAGAACTCATACTTGTCTGATCCAGCATGTACAAAAAAGAATAAGCCTGTGAAAATTTGAGCTCAATTGGACATCTGAGTCTCGAGAAAATAGCGAAAAATCCCACTCAATGTAAAACATAAAGAAGGAGTTTTAATCTTGCCAAGGTCAAAAATGTTTTTGGTGTTTGGTTTTATTCTTTCTGGATAAGTACACCATTTCATGCGAAAATATTTTCACGATATGTTTCTACGTCTTCATACCCTGAAAGTTATACTTAAATATGTGACTATTTCTGTTTTGGTTTGTTACCAATGATGTACACACCCTTTAATTAAAATAGTCTCACCTGCAATGTTCTGCTTGACCCACTTCATGGCTTGTACTTGGTCCATGAGGCCTAGATTTCCCGGCAGAGCTTCGTCTTCTATAAACATCAACAATAATAAAGAATCACATATAAGTAATAGTCCGGTTCACTAAAACAGAAATCAGTAACGACCATCTACGCTCTGCTGAACACTGGTGGAAATGGTACCTGTCTCAAAAGTCCAAAGCATCCGATATTGAACTTCACTTTGAAAGTGCAATTATGCTATCAAAAATTGTCATGAGGTGATTAGTACCAGTGCTGTGGTCGACTCAAGACCTTGAAGTACCATATACCGAGACCTGAAAAAAGTTGTGTTGAGACCAAGACCGAGGAATGAGCTAGAATCCTACAACACTGATACCACAATTGAATGAGAAGAAACAGGTATTCGCCGTGATAACTTACTGCAACTTTTTTGTTTATATCTGCTAAAACTTATGGCAAATGAACTTTGAATAAGAGTATTTCTGGTAAACCTATTGTAGCAATGTCATATACAGGTCCTCAGACCCAGTGGTGTAACTAGGGTGGGGCAACAGGGGCACGTGCCCCAGGCGCCACTTTTTAGGGGGGCGCAAAAAACGCAGGCAAAAAAGGTATCTGTTCAGTTGAAGTTATTGGAAATCTAATCCAATGAAGTTTAAACAAAGAAAGACAAATATTCAATTTCAAATTGCCTGATTTTTTTGTGTTATCGGCATCAGAAGTTAAGGAGTGAGAGGCGGGCGCAATTTTAGCGCTTGTCCCGGGCGCCGTTTTTTCCTAGATACGCCACTGCTCAGTACTGATTGGTGGGGGGGGGGGGGGGGGGGGGGGTTGTTTTGTACTTTCATATTATATGGTAGGCCTACCCAGTATATACACTGTGTCGGGACCCAGTATGTTAAAATCAAACTGTTTATCACTTCAAGATTCAGATCTGGTTTTGAGGGTGGGTAATTATTCAGTCTTAAGTTTGTCAAATTTTGCTCAAATTCTACATGGTGATAGCCAAGACATATATCTGAATAGTTTAATTTTCATGTAATAATTCTCGACACAAGTGTTGCGTTGTTTTTGTTTGGGACACCCTGTATAATTCATCTTCTAAAGGGGGTGTAGGCTCTACACCATGCACCTACTTGTACTCAGGAAACCGAAGACATTCAGGCGATAGTTGATGGTGACAACTATGACATCACCAGAGGCAGCCAATGGCAGTCCGTTATAGGTATTGAGTGAACCAGCGCCGGTGAAGAATCCACCACCATGGATCCAAATCATCACAGTAGCGCCCCCTGGCTGCCAAGAAAAGAAAGGGAACATGGAATTAATTTTTCTGACACCAATCATGATGTCCGGTCACCAGTTTTCGCAGTAGATGCACTCTGCTATGTGCAGATCAGATGCACCATGGAGGAAGGAAAAGACGCACTGATACCGTGAAAGGAAATATCATACTTTGGTTTTTGTCAAAGAAATACAGATTCATGGGCAAAAATATCAAGACATATTTTTTTGCTAACCCCCGTCTCCATTTTAGTTGTTTGTTCCAGCCCCCACGCCCCACCAGGCTGGGTACGCTACTGCTATACAATGTAACACCAACTTCGCAAAAAGATTCTTGCTTTTAAAAGATCAAACATATTTTCAGTTGTTATGTTTTACTAATTTCTGGATAAATATATCATTTCAGGCGGAAAAATGTCAACAGTATATCCACCATCTTCATATCCTGTATGTTATAGGTAAATCTGTGAACGTTTCTGTTTTGGTTTCTTACCAAAGTATGATACTACCTTTCAGGTAATATCATACTTTGGTTTTTGTCAAAGAAAGATTTATGGGCAAAAATGATAAGGAAGATACAGTAACAGTCATCTGTGAACATTTCAGTTCCATACTGCCTGCTTTTTTTATCTTTAAAAGATCAAAAATAATTTTGGTCACTGGTTTGACCCTTTTCTGGATAAATACAGCATTTCAGGAAGAAATATTTTAACAGTATTGTTTCTACCATCACCATCTTTATACCCTGTAAAGTCATAGGTAAATCTGTGAAAATTTCTGTTTTGGTTTAATTACCAAAGTATCCATGATACTACCTTTAAAGGCATTGCATACGTTTGGTAATGACTCTGAAAATTTATGGCAATAAAAACTTACTTGGTGAGAAGTACAGCTGCTTTGGATAGTATAATGCATATTGAGAAACGTTCAATTCGAAGTACCGCGGTGATGGAAAAATATGTCACTTTTTATCTCCAAAAATTATGAATCTGAGAAGCGTTATGGCCGTAACGCTTCTCAGCTATTGACTTACTGTTCTCTGGCGTGAAATAACCGCTCTAGTTTGTCGCCAAAATCTCACAAACGCTACCACCTTTTGAATTGAAACTTTCACAGGTTAGTTTTATGGTATATATAAACAATTATATTGGTTTGAAACAAACAATAGGCTCAAATTACTAAACGTATGCAATCCCTTTAAAAGAAATAACAAGATATGGTTTTACCATGGAGGTAGGAAAAAGCCAACTTACCGGTGGTGAACTTGGTGCGTAAACATTCAGATTGAGACAATCTTCGCTCATTGGCAACCCTCCTAACCCAGCTTGATCCTGCATACAAGCATCTCGAAAGTACGTGGCATTATAGGCACCGTCCCAGGGCCGTCTAGCCACCGGGGGCTGGAACCGTAGCTCCCCCACGGGAGCCTGGGCAAACGGTACCCCCTTGAACACATTGATGGTCTTGGTCACACCGATGAACTCGGTTTCCTGAAAGGTAACAGCCTCACCAAACAGGTCGCCCTGTTCTACGGTAACGGTGGGTTGATGGGAGGTTTGAGCGGCTGATAGTGCCGCGATTAAGGCTAGTGTGCAGGCGAAACACGCCGCAGTCCAACAATCGGTCATCATGGCGCGAGATCTAAGTTTGAGAGAATTATACTCTGAGCTCAAAATTGTCTACATTTATATAAACCCCTATGCAGCCACAACGTGACGAGAAACTCCAGCTGATGACAACCCTGACAAAATATTGGCTCAATTATACAAACAAGATCATTGCTGTAAATACAACAACAAACACTGGTCATTATTATGTGAACTTCGGACAGTGGGCGGAACCTTTGCTTACTGACTGTTGCATATTCATAGTTGCTTGCATGGGATATGGCTCTGTACCTGATTTGTTGACATAGAGCTCCCAATATGCGATATGCATTTAATATTTGCGACTGATAGTCTACCTCCATGGTCTGAGTCACAGTGAGGTCGACACTAATCTATCATGATTCTATGCACCTCAGCTTTATTATCTTAACTATTTTTAACTACGTTATGGTTATTTCATTGAATTTAATTTACTGAGAACACACTAGGGTGCAATTAACGAGGAAGTGAGTAATAACTACGCACAAATCAAATGCACCTGTGCTGTAGTGTATTAAATGTGTACTGGGGCATTTTAATGTACATGTGTTCTGTGTAGGCATCTGTGTCATACCCTTATATGGTGCGTATTGGTTATGCAAATGAGACGCTATGTAGAAATCACTGACAATGACAGTGGCCATGGTTCACGAACGTTCAGTTGATTTCATTGTTGAAGTTTACCTTGAAATCAAACACGCGCAGATTGAGTTCATGTAAAATTCACTTGCACCTGCAGCAAGTATCATTTGTGCGATGTTGACGTTTACATTGTAGCATGTAGCTATCTCCTTATTAGGATACTATGTAAGTATAATTTGCATAATTGTCCCGCCCCCCCCCCCCCATAATGACCAGTGGTATATATATTGCGTAATAATTGTCTGATAATTCACTTTAATATTCACGATCGAGGGTCCAATACAAAAATACAACTCCTTTTATAGAAATATGTTGATGCGGTTTCCAACATGTTAAAAACCTGTTTTTTTTTTATTAATTATGAGAAGTCAAAACTCGCCCTGACTGTTACCAAATAAAGTATAATATTACTACAACTCTCGCCTTCTTTCTGTCCCTACACATTACACTAGTGTTTGTGTCATCCTAAAATTGGCTATGGATGCTGTTACGCATAATTAGTGTATATATTTGGTTTTCAAACTAGGTTTGTTTGTCATTATTTTTTCTTTGAGAAATCAGGCCTTTGACACCTTTGAGAAACAAACTTCTCGTTCTCGGGTTATGAATAGTGGGCTTATCATGGAGGGGATACTACAAAAACCCTCGCTGATTAAATGTAGTATCATACTTTGGTAAGAAACCAAAACAGAAATGTTCACAGATTTACATATAACTTACATGTACACGGTATGAAGATGGTGCTGGTAGAAACATAACGTTAAACGTTTTCCGCCTGAAATGGTGTATTTATCCATAAAATAGTAAAACAATGACCGAAAATCTTGTTGATCTTTTAAAAGATCAAAAATAAAAGAGAAAAGACTAATGGCTGCTTTTCACTGTTTTCTCAAAAAGTGGGCGGCAACGTATGGGACTGAAATTTCCAGAGATGTCTGGACTCTGTTACTGTATCTGTCTTGGTATTTTTGCCCATGGATCTGTATGATCTGTTTTTCTCAATTTGATAAAAACCAAAGTATGATACTGCCTTTAATTGATGTATAACTTATTAATTATGTACACATGCACGCGGCTAATATTATGACTTGCACAATTTCAATATAAAATCGAGCATGATGGTAAGGGCAGCTGGGGCTATGTGGAGACTGGAGACCGTGAGATTTTCAATTGATAATTAATGGTATAACTTTAATGGATACATAGTTTTAATTTACTTATTCAAGCGTGCAAAATGCTGGGGAAAGGACGTCACGATGACGTCAAACGAACCCAAACGAACTTAGGGATTCTTGCAGCAAAATCTTTGTGCGAAGTTGACGTTTATCATGAGTGACCTCGAGGAAAACTCCTCCATGGCTATATAAGCAGTAGCGTATCCAGAAGGGGGCTGGCCCAGACTACTAAAATGGCCGGGGACGGAGAACGAAAAAACTTAGGGACGCGAAAAAAGGGAGGAAAGAAAGAAAAAGGGGAGCGACGGGGAGGGGGGAAGGGAAGACGGAGAAAGAACAGAGAAAGTGGGGAGGGGAGACCATACTCCCTTTTACGGAAGCTTGAATTGCCTTCCGAGTTTCCACGTTACTGAGATAACATGATCCTGCTAACACGGAATGTTTTCATGGTAACATGGAATTCAACGATAGAATATCTAGGAAACTTGGAATTCAATGTTAATGCATCTCAGCAACACAGAATTTTATGATGAGTTATCTCAGTAATACGGTATTCAATAATAATTTATCTTATAAACACGGAATTCAATGATATTCATTGAATTCCGTGTTACTGAGAAAAATTATCATTGAATTCCGTATTACTGAGATATTTTTCCGTATTACTGAGATGCACTAACATTGAATTCCAAGTTTCCTATCGTTGAATTCCATGTTACCATGAAAACATTCATTGTTTCCGAGATAAATTATCTCGGAAACTCGGAAGGCAATTCAAGCTTCCGTACCCTTTTCCCCAGGCTAACAATTTTGGAATACGCGCCCGTGCATAACCATCTCCTTATTAGGATATGTACTGTAAGTATAATTTGCATTGTCCCGCCCCCCATCGAACCATGACCTAGTCTTGGTTCACGACGTGTTGGTACGTAATGGCCACATTTTGATTTAATTATAATAGCTCATTGCTTTTTAGTCTTGCAAATTAGAATCTTTGTATTTACATGGAGCATTAAATTATCTTCTTACTCATTCAATAGTGTTTTTCATGTGGGGATTTCACAACATCACATAGGCCTATTCAAATCTAGATATTGCATTCTTAAAGGGATTGCATACGTTTGGTAATTTGAGCCTACTGTTTGTTTCAAACCAATATAATTATATATATATACCATAAAACTATAACCTGTAAAAGTTTCAATTCAGAAGGTGGTAGCGTTTTTGAGATTTTGGCGACAAACTAGAGCGGTTATTTCACGCCAGAGAACAGTTAGTCAATAGCTGAGAAGCGTTACGGCCATAACGCTTCTAAGACTTTCATAATTTTTGGAGATAAAAAGTGACATATTTTTCCATAACCGCGGTACTTCGAATTGAACGTTTCTCAATATGCATTATACTATCCAAAGCAGCTGTACTTCTCACCAAGTAAGTTTTTATTGCCATAAATTGTCAGAGTTATTACCAAACGTATGCAATGCCAGTACATGATTGGTAACATGCCGCCCAAACAGAAATGTTCACAGATTTACCTACAACTTACAGGGTATGGAGAATTCGGAAGATAGTGCTGGTATATAGAAACATAAGGTTAAAATACTTCCGCTTGAAATGGTGTATTTATCCAGAAATTTATAAAACAAAGGCCGAAAAAAGTTTTGATCTCGGAGTAAGATTCAAACCATGTTTTATACGTAAAAATGAGTCGGGTTTTCGCTATTTTCTCGTGACTAAAGCCCACCGCACACTATACGATCCGACATTCCGACTAGGACCCGACTGGTTTTTGGAAGGATCGCAAAGCATTCTGGGAGTCTTAACCGTGATTGTTCCCAGTCGCAGACCCACTTTGATGGCCAGTCGGCAAGATTCGACTGTCGAATCACGGTTAAGACTCCCAGAATGCTTTGCGATCCTTCCAAAAACCAGTCGGGTCGTAGTCGGATCGTATAGTGTGCGGTGGGCTTCAGATGTCCGATCCGATTGAGCTCAAATTTGCACAGGTTTATCATTCATGTACATAATGATCACACACAGTGTGAGTGTTGTTCTGTGACCTTTACCAATCTTGTCGTGCAACGCAATCAGTGAACATTCTTTTGAAGCGCTCATTAAGTATTCTCAGCTATTCTGGTCTTCAGCTACAACTTTTTTCGCCAATTTGTTATTGCAGAAAATATTCTTCAGTTGAGTTTTGTAACATTTCATTTTTGACTTCGCCGCATCAAGGCTGAGCATTCCATGATTACATTAGCATAACAGGCACATAATTGTGAAATCACGTTTTCCAATGATACCATAATTATTCACATAATGATGATAGATCAATAAGAAATTTATTACCCCTCAAACATGAGTTGCAAAACTTTTTTGAGGAGTTTACAAGCTTCCAACAGTCAACCGTCATTGCAGATGAGGCTCTTCCCAACTTCTGAATCCTCTTCGAAAAGTGGCATATCCCCAGGGTGCATGAGTCTTTCCTCTTTTGTTTATATAAAAATCCAATTTTATTGCAAGTATCCTTCAATTATTATTATATCTTTAAAGATAATATCATACTTTAGTTTTTGTCAAAGAAATACAGATTCATGGGCAAAAATATCAAGGAAGATATTGTAAGTCATCTGTGAACATTTCAGTGCCATGGTGCCCACTTTTCAGTGTTGTAGTCGATACCTGGAAGTCCGAGACCAAGACCTGATTGTTCGAGGGGGAGACCGGTCTCGAGACCTACAACATTGCCACTTTATTATCTAACTTATTGATTATTAAACGTCATGGTTATTTCATTGCATTTGGATTTAATTTACTGAGAATACACTAGAGTGCAATTAACGAGGAAATGAGTAACTATACGAACAAATGCACCCGAGTGTGTTGCACTTGCAGTGTGTGTAGCCATGCATCTGTTTCGTGCACTTAGTTATAAGTTATATGGTGCGTATTGGTTATGCAAATGAGATGCTGTATAGAAATTACTGACAAAGGCAGTGGCTAGGTTCACTAAGGTTCAGTTGATTTCATTGTTGAACAAGTTTACCTTGAAGTCAAACACGCCAACAGATTTGAGTACATGCAAAATTCTCTTGCACCTGCAGCAAGCTCTTTGTGCGCAGACACTGCCACTTTTTGAGAAAAGAGTGAAAAACGGCCACAGCATTTCTCAAGTCTGTTTTCTCTTATAAAAGATGAACAAGATTTCCGGTCGTTGTTTTTACTAATTTCTGGATAAATACACCAGGCGGAACAATTGTAACGGTATATGTTTCTACCATCACCATCTTCATACCCTGTAAGTAAAATGTGTGAAGATTTGTGTTTCGGTTTCTTACCAACTTGATACCGCCACTGCAATGGGAATATTATGGCCTGAACATGTACCAATACTGAAAAACTGTACATGGGGACTGTGATTTTACCCACTTCCTCACACTGATTCAAGGTTAAAAACAGGTTATTTGGTTTGTATGCTAATTGGCATTTCCATATTCATGAGCAAAACTGTGATGTCATCTGGGGAACTGAGAGCAGTAACCCAATTGATTTGTGCACAGAAAGTTGCGGTTGTTTTATAGGTTTTCTTACATACTTTTTCCTTCTCAATGGGTTTTATTTTGCCAAAAGTTCCTTACACTCAACTGGTGGTGTAATTTTTTTACCAAACTATTTCTGTAGGTCAAGTTTGCCTCTTCATTTCTTATGTTTTTTCATTATATTTTTGCTGCCTGGTTCCCTACATGAGTATGCATGAAAATCCCCCGTTTTACAAAGCCATTCAAAGGAAAACCAAATGCTGGTTTGAAACCAAAATAAGGCTCGCCATTCATTATTTGTCAGTATATTCTCTGTATGAAGGCAATAAAAATAACATGACTAAAAAAAGCACTGCAGCCGCCCTTTAAACATCTGTTTAGTCGTGTGCATTCAGTCAAACAACTCGGGCCTAAAAAAATAAGACTATAGGTGGCGCTGTTTATCCACAATCGCGAATCGCACATTGTTGTGCAGTGCAGGTGAGATGATGCACGTAAGCATAGAGGAAGGTAACCAATCTAATCAAATTAAATTGGCTAAATATTGCATGAATTCTTTTGAAAATAGCAACTCTTGTCGCCCGTACCCATCGTTGAGACGATTTTTCTTTGTTTGAGGTAAGGAAAAATGTAAACCCGTACGTAGCCGTAGAGGCCTAACGTTACTCACTTTACACTTGTTTTTCTACATGTTCTACCAGTAGGCCTACCATTCCAAAAATAATTTCTGAAAGAATTCCACTTGGTCTTAGCATGGAGGTAGGCTAGGCTATGATCATTACGGAAAAAGGATGATTTTCTCCAAGAATTATTGGATACTACTTACTAGTCATGATGAACTTCGGGGTTAGTGTCTTAGCCCACCCAGATTATTTGTAGACAATAATACAATAGCTTCTACTGCTCCGAAATGAGATTTTTACTTGAAGCAAATGTTTCTGGGTCCTGACAACCCTAGATTGAATATATTTTGACAATATTTTAGTGTAAAAAAAGTTTACTGTAAAAGCTAATAATTGTCTCAAAATAAGGCGATTGTGGGTTGACGGGATCCCAAAACACATTCATTTTTTTGGCTCTGAACTAACTTCTACTTCTCAAAAATGATACTTTTGACTTTCAGCAAATGTTCCTGGGTCCTAAAAAGCCTGGATTGAAGAAAGTTGTGCAACATTTCGGTGTAAAAATGCAATTTTCTTACGTGCTTCTTGCAAACTTGAAAACAGCCCGTCTAATCGCGTGAGGCCATTTTGTATGGTCTGGCTAGTCTAGTGCCCAGACTCAACAGGTCAAGAGTCTTCATAATGTCAGAAGGCCATTTCCCATGTCACTTGACCAATCTCAGAGGTGGAAACCAGACTATTCTCGTCTGCGGCCGTCCGTGCGGCTGTGAAATGTTCCATCTTCGTTACTGTCTTTACCCCATAATTTCCCTCAAAAAGCAAAGCCCTGCCCTCTTTCCAAAAATTTAACCTTGGTAATATAGAGGAGGAAACCATCAAAGTATGTAGGTAAGTTACTTTTCAAAAAGCAGTTTCCTTTCCTTTATAGTTTTAGGACCCGTCAAGACACAATCCCCCAAAATAATTCGGGTGGGCTAAAAGACACTAACCCCTGACCTTCAATCTCAGGTGTATACTGGGTACCTAGCATATCATTATCTTGGAGTAATTGCAGAATACCCCGCCAATCAACTCTCCGTCATTGAACCTACAGTGTACAAACAAATGTCCTTTTTGACCGCTTAATATAATTATGTTCATGCACTGGGATTTCGAGTGGCGGGGTATTCTGCAATTGAGCCCCAACGATTATTAAATACACTTTTATTTTTTAATGCAGCGGTTGCCATTTTCCTCAAAACTCCCTCTGCTGGTTCCACAGGTTTGTGTACTGCTGTGATGGTCGTCAGCAGAATTTTTCCCCTCGAAACCATGCCTACTTTTAAAAAACTTAGCTTGCTGACTTATCAAAACAAGACGATATGGTATCAAAACAAGATGCTTGGTAATGTTCACATGTAATTCCCTTCAGCCTTCCCTTCAAATATGCCAATATGGACGAGTATGTGAGTGCCATTTGCTTTTGTTCTGTTTTTCCTTAGTCGGCCCTATCTTGAAAGATCGGCTAAAAGATGATTCTCCTCAGCAGTCTGGTGTTATGTTTGTCCCTGTGGAACACTGGCTCATTGGTAGATGCAGCCGACCGCCATCCACTGCACCTGTACCGAAATACGCTAGATGACAATGCACCAATGGGATGGACCCGTTTACAACAGCGACTGGAAACCAGCGCAAGCAATGTGGAGAGTGAAACCCTTAGAGCCGGCCAAGGGTTTAACCCTGGCCAACCAGCCCAGCCATTCCAGCTACACACCCTGGATGGTCTCCTCGAGTACCCAAGCTCAAAGTTCTCCAACTCTCCCATCATCATCCACACCTTCGACAACCACTCGGCTTTCTTGGAGTCTCTCTGGACGAGCAAGAACTCGGTTGAATCCCTTCTCAAAGAAAGCCCTGACAATGCGCATTTTGTCTTCATACCGACAAGTGAGGGCGGTGTCAGGGATGCGATGTGGATGAAGGGACAGCTCCAGGCATCGTTGGACAGAATTGTAGAACAAGATACATTAGGGTGAGATGAACATCCTTTTCTCATGAAAGCTAGTCCTAGTTAATTTACTTCTGTGCATAATTTTCAAATTCATTTGTTTTAAGAACACGTAAAACTTACGAAACACTCTCCCACTGCTGACTTAGGCGAAGCCTTCCGTCAAGCCTCTCATCCAGATTTCACTTCGCCGTGACCTCAGTTTACCAGCTAGGCAACTGGATCCCCGCCCTGTTGCAGCAGTGGGCGTGTCAGGATCATGGGTGTGGTCTACCACAGGTGGTGTTTCAGAGCCAGACGTCCAAGCCAGTCCAAATGGCTGGCAATAGGAGTGAGTGTGGTTGTTGATGTTGCTTCCCTGTCAGTGCATTAAGGGTATTGCATGAAATTATTTGACTATTGCTTTTAATGTACATGCTTGTCTAGGGTAGTGGCTATGGCTACTTCCTATAGACTCGTGTGTAAGTTTGAGCCTTAGCCCAACAATGCAGGGCTTGTAGGCTCAGTCTTAAGGGCTTTTCACACTATCCAAAATCTTGGGTTTGGAACCGGATCGATCCCGGATTTTCAATCCCGTGCCAATCCGGGTAGACTGGCCAAACCAGATCAAAATCAACCCTGGTAGGGACCAGGGTTGAAAATCTCAACCCGTTTCTTAATTGCACTTTTCACCATGATCTGTGTCGTATGAGCTGGTTTAAAACCAAAGTGTAGTGTGAACATTGCGTTTCTTTGATTCAGTTCATAAACTTGCCTTGCTGAATCGAGGTGGATCCAGGTTGGTTTCAACACGGATCGAAAAGGAGATAGTTTGAATAGGTCAATAGACATACCAGTATGCCCAAACCTTCACCTTTAATTCAGTATTAGTCAGGGTCCATCTGTATGAATTTGCAAAGTCTAACAATGCAGGGATTCCCTTTGACGCAGATGCGCAGTCTTTTTCGGCACCGATTATCTTGAAGCGTCTTGATGCTCGATATGACTGGCTGCCGTCCCCGGCCAAGTTTGGAAATCAGACCATCCCTGTCGCATCCTCTAAAGACGGTTGCCAACCAGACAATGGCGTTGCCAAGAGGATCGCCGTGGTGACAGCTGGAGGCTGCAGCTTCTCCAAAAAGGTTGGTGAAAGGAGAAAGGGGAAGCAGTGAAAGAAGTCCTGACCAACTTCATGGAGCTGCTAAGCACCAAAAATTGCTTAGCACAAAATGTCTTGCTCAATTTAACAAACCACCATTAAAAATTCCATTTGATATTCATAGTCGGTGAACAATAGCCAAAAAACTGGACATTTGGTTGTTAATCCTGTTTTTATTAGAGGAACACCACAGGATTGGTTACATACCCAAACAGAAATGTTCACAGATTTACGTATAACTTACAGGGTATAAAGATGGTGCTGGCAGGAACATATCGTTAAAAGATTTCTGACTGAAATGATGTATTTATCCAGAAATAAGTAAGCCCAATACATTCTTTTGGAGTGATCTACACTTCATTCTTAATGTTTTATAAGAAACATTGAGTCCGGTTTTCACTATTTTCTTGTGACTTAGATGTCCGATTGAGCTCAAACTTTCACAGGCTTATTATTTCATGTACATATTGGATCAGATTGCTGCTCTGTGACCTTTACTAATCATGAATTATACATTTAAGACAGAAATTCCATGGTTACCAATTTTTTGTGCTAAGCAGGGCGGTGAAATAAGCCCCAGATGTTATGGGGTCTGTATTATTAAAAACACAGGCATTAGGTGGAGGCCACCACACATTAACCTTTGTGTACTACATCCAGTGTTTGATTAGGGCAAATGACATGATTCGTAATCTTTTTATGGGCATTTACAGTTTTGTAATGGAAAGCCATAGCTGCTACGTTTACGCTGTTTGTGTATCTGGACGGTACCTGTGTGCTGGCCCCAAGCCAGAGGTGCTCCATTAAAGTCTGGCTGGGTACCAGTATCTATCAAAAATCCAATAATGTCACACAATGTCGTGTTGCTGGTAGCGATATTTCAGCTGCTGGAACTGCTAGCCTTCATCAGGCAACTGAAGAACTGGATGCTGTGGTGTCTGTATTATCATGTTGGTCCACGTCTGCGTTCACAGTAGAGTGTTCAGCGGACTGTGAATGGGTCACCTTTTTTCCCCTTATCATCGAAGTTGTTCTTTTCCTTTACGTTTTTGTCACTCATAGATCAGCACAATGCAACAGTCTCAAGCTGTGGCCGTCATCGTATATGCTGAACAGGGACATCCTGTGCAGGACATGAACTGTGAGGGCGCCGAGTGTGACACACCGCCCTCGATACCCGCGACCATGGTGCCATACAGTCAGGACCTGATGGACAGGTAGGAACATATGCTTGATCAACTTCAAGGGGAGTCATGCAGGTCGTTGTGGTGATACTCCCCTTGCCTGTCACCACCGTGGCCCGGGTTCAAACCCTAATCAGGCTGACTTGTGGATTAGGCTTATTTTAAAGGTAGTATAATGTACATTGGTGATGTTGATTTGTCATGGAATAAAAACAAACCTGTGAAATTTTCAGCTCAATTGCTCATTAGAAACAGTAGAGAACAGCGGAAACCAGTTGTAATTCTTACACAAGGTAATTGTAATTTTGTTCTTGGAGATGAAAACTGTTTTAGTTTTTTTTGTTTTAATCATGTCTGTGTGCTATGGTTATTGAAATATGCTGTTCAAGGTAGAAACAAATTTGGAAGACATAATAATATCTGCCTATCCCCAGTCCATTTTGGATGTCTCCCTATTAGTATTTACCTTATTTTAGCCTAAACGATGGTCCTCCTTTTTACATATTTGTTAAAGAATAAAGGTTTGAGAATGGGAAATAGAATGGGTTGTTATTAAAACATTTGTAGCGATCCAGTGGATTGACATAGGGCCTGACATACCACCCTCAGCAGGATCTCTTGTTGAAAGTACGGATTCGGCTAGGATCGTTTTAGTTTCACAGCAGAAATTAGCATCGATCAGTGATCTGTGATATGATTGGCACTTCTTGTTGAATTCTGGGTCTCGGTCTGTTCGTTCGTTCATTTATTCTCTCTCTCTCTCACTTTCATCAGATTACTGACAGACAAGATGTACGTGTCCTTCCAGACTACACCTACAGAGGCCTTCTACTTTGGAATTGACGGGGAGGGCCTTCTGCAGGAGATTGGCTGGCTACTGTACCCGTCCTTCCAGTTCTTCAACTGGCAGGCAGAATGGTCAGTAGACTCAGGTCCTACCAGGTTTCAGTCTTTGAATCAGTCATTGCTCCTACCTCTCATCCAGGGGCAGGAATTATACACACATTGGCCGAGGATCGGACATAAGCTGTATACACTGCATTGGATTTTTGGTCGGTAACAGACGTCTGCCGAGGAGAGCCTTTTATGCTAAGCAACATTTTTGTTGCTAAGCGGATTTGTGAAATTAATTTGCTACTGTTCGCATGAGTTGGAAGATCACCAGGATGGATTAGTTTGACTCCCTTCTTGCCTTAGTTGTAGAAAGTCAACCTAGTCATGTTGACAGTATGAAAGCAATGGGTTACACTGTTTATTAATCCATGTTTAAATGTGGCAGAGTATTTGAGTCAGATGGCTGGGGTGGAACAATCAACCATCAGTGACCTGTTCAGATACTTGTTGCTCAATCCTGGATCCATTTCACATGTTCAGAGACACCCAGTGTAAGTGGTAGGCCCAACCCACAATCAAGACCATCAGCTTATATACTTGATTGTTTGTTAATAAACAACAGTCCCTGGGATATACCTGTGTGTGCATGGTTTCATGGCTTCTGACTGCCAAACTAACAAAGATAATTGACTATTAGGGGCACCGTCAACATAGGGCTGGATAGCTCAGTTGGTAGAGCGCCTGTATGCTATTCCGGAGGTCGCTGGATCAATCCTGCTCCAGTAAATTTGTCCTTGTTCACTTTTGAAAAACAAAAGTTGAAGAACAAAAGTGCTGTTAGAATCTTAACTTTTAGGACAATTACTAAAAATTGCAGTGGCAATTTATTTTAATTGGTTATCCGTTACTCCCGTTAGCCATAGTGTAATCCGGTGTTTGTTTTTTAATTTGATTCACAGGTTCAATTACGCGTCATCCCTAAAACAAAGACTGTCGACCAAAGCACTAGTCCTCCCAATATTCAAGGATAAAGTCATGCATGGAGAAACTGGAGTTGTGGCCTCTGTCACACTGCCACCCTTAGAGAGTGAGTAGAACCAGAGTCAGTGGAACACCAGGGACATAGATAAGGCAGGTGGTGAGGGTATGCATTCCCTTCCAGCAGAATTTTAGGTGGGGATGGTGTGTACAATCGTCCCCCAGATTTCTATCAAGAAAGAAGTGAAACTTTGCAATTATGCAATACATGCCATCCTTGAAAACTTGAAATTGACATATGTTCATATTGAGCGCATTCTCTGTCTCCTATTAAAACATGGACGGTAAAAATGTGTCTTTAAATGGTAGCTGGTAACTTAGGGAGACATCAAAAAGTCTCCCTAAGTCCCAATTAAGGCTGCAGTTTGTATCCGGTTAACCGGTTAACCGATCGTTCAAAAGGGTACCCAGGTACATTTTCCCAGGTTAGGTTAATCGAAAAGTATCTTTTTAATGGCCTCTTCTTTTTAAAACATAGACTTACAGCCCTAGTCCCGATGTCTCCCTAATGTCCACTTTTAGATGCTAACGTGTCTCCCTAATACCCCATTTGTAATCATTATCATAATCTTAATCATAATCATAATGATCTTTTGTCTTTTGATTGTTTTCTTCCCTGGCAGGATTGTCCGAGTACAACAAGCTGGAGTTGGATGCTTCCTTGTCTTGTCCCGGAACCAGAGACGAGACCTGCCCGCCCTGGGATCATATAGTCGGTCTCTACCTCTGCTGCAATGGATCCTCCCCATTGTGTAATATGGAACTAGGCAGGTGGATCACACCATTCAGGAGGTGAGGGGTGGTTAGGAATTATCTCTGCAGTTTTGTAAGGATTGAAACCAAGATGAGTGCAGCAAAGAGTGTGTGCTTGTCCTTGATGATTTCCTCCAATGATTGTAGACTTTCTATGGCCAGCTCTGTCATTACAAAATGTTTTCTAGAGTAACCATTGCCCAATTTCATCGAATCCCTTAAGCAAACCCTTACCGTAAGCAAAAATTCTCTGCTTACTATAGGAGACCTTTTTTGCTTATGGTTAGCTTACTTCATAGGAGAGTTTTCTTTCTCGCAACGCTAAGCAAAGACTTAGAATGCAGAATGCATGGGGATATAACAGTCTGTTAGCTGAAAATCATGGCTAGCCTAGAAATTCTTAGCTAACCGAAAGTCTTGCTTACGGATTCCATGAAGTAGATATCACATGTAGCAGTACCCATAACCTCAAAAATACAGATTCCATGAAAATGGACCCAGAGCAAATCAACTCGGGGTTTCTGAAGAGTAGAATTAATGATCTAAATAATGAATTCAAGCAAACAGTGGATGGATGAGGATAAAATAGCATCATTAGACAAACTAAATTTTTAGTTAATTTTCTTATTTGGAGACTTTGGAGAACCGGTCTTCAAGTCAACAGCACACGGGCACGCACGTGCAAAACAACCCGCGCATGCTCACAATTGCGCATGCATGGTTTGCGCGTGCGCTGTTGACTCAAGACCGGTTCTCCAAAGTCTCCCATTAAGATTCATTGTTAATCAAACTGATATGCCAATTATTTAATACAAACTCTCAGACAAGCTATTTACCAAATTTCCCCCCAAAATTTGGATGTTAAACCAATTTGACTGTTTGAAAACATTGTTACGCGCAGATTTGGTGAACATCCATGTTGAAAAAAGGGCCGTTATTTTGCCGAATCGTAAAAATGCCGGCGATACAATTCCTGTAACAGTCTGCCAACACAGACAGAGTGTACTGTTTCCCATACATAGTGTCCCATGGTTCTTCTCAGAATCGAACAAACTATAAAAAAAGAGATTACCGGTATACACTGTATGTACCATGGAGGTAGAAATTCTAACTCCATGTACAGTTTGTATGTACATGGTGCCACCGCTAACTATTCTTGACTTGCTACCTTAAATGTTTGGAATTTGTACTGATTTTGTCGAGGGTACTGGTTTCTGTCCATTCCCATGTAGGCGCATTGGTCATTGGTTGACAGACGTATCACCATTGTTTCCCCTGCTGACCTCTAATAAGTGCAAGTTCACCATGAAGACGGTCCCCTGGGCTGCAGCCTGGAAACCCTCTCTCAACTTACGTCTCTCAAAGGACAGCACCAAAGGTAAAGGAATATGTATTATTTACTTTATTTCAAGGTTATATCATACTTTGGTTTTTGTCAAAGAAATGCAGATTCATGGGTGAAAGTATCAAGAAAGATACAGTACCAGTCATCTGTGAAAATTTCAGTCCCATACGTTGCCCACTTTTTGAGAAAATCGTGAAAAACGGCCACAGTATTTCTTTAGTCTTTTCTCTGTTATTTTTGATCTTTTAAAAGATCAAAAAGATTTTCAGTCGTTGTTTTACTAATTTCTGTATAAATACACCATTTTAGGCGGAACAATTTTAACGGTAGGTTTCTACCAGCATCATCTTCATACCCTGAAAGTTATAGGTAAATCTGTGAACATTTCTGTTTTGGTCTCTTACCAAAGTATGATACAATCTTTAAAGGTTATATCATAATTTGGTTTTTGTCAAAGAAATGCAGATTCATGGGTGAAAGTATCAAGAAAGATACAGTAAAAGTCATCTGTGAATTTCTCAGTCCCATACAGTGCCCACTTTTTGAGAAAGCAGTGAAAAATGCCCACGTTATTTTAAAATCTGTTTGAGTGAAATTTCTTGAGTGAAAAATTTGGTTTGATTTGTTTTGCAGGTACAATCAAACCTTACAATATCACTCCACTATTCCAAGGGGGAACGTTTAATAGTAGCTACAACAAGATCTACAAACCATACTATTTTGCTGTTCCATCTGATGCCAAGAAGGTGAGGTTTATGTGGTGTGCTCTCCTTTGTTTAGTTAAAAAAATGCAAAAAAATGCATTAAGAAAATGTTCGTGTACTGTTCCACTATTCCGTTTTTGGTCTTTTTGTGTCTGATCTGTAAATTTTAGTTTGTGGTCATCACTTTATTCATCAAGGCAATGTCTGTGCGACAAAATTTTGAACTTCATGGCACATATTATGAAGGAAAGTTGTCATCGCTGTTCTAATTCCAGCGGGGTGAATCCAATTCAGGACTTTTACAAATGAAAAAGTGTACATTTATGGTAAATATAGTGGTCATGGGGCCAATTTCATGGAGCTGTTAAGCACAAAAAATTGCTTAGCACAAAATGTCTTGCTCAATGAAATTTGATAGTCATGGTCAGTGAACAACAGCCAAAGAACAATCACAAGTGATACACAACTCATGTAAATTTGGTTGTTATTCCTGTTTTTATTAAGAGAGAAATTTCACAGTTAGAACATCTTTGTGCCAAGTAGTGCCGTGAAATCGGCCCCTGGTGTGTCTACTGTGTCTTACTCAAGGTCTCATGGTCAATCTACAGATTGTGGGTTCGAATCCAGCCATTGACTAGTGGTGCTTGCATCCTTGGGCAAGATGGTGTCGCATATTGGTCCTCTTCACCCAGGTGTAAATGGGTACCTGCGAGGGTAGAGATGGTTATGTGTGCTTAATTAGCCTGTGTGCACTTAACAGCCGGAGCTGTGCACTCCCCAGGGAGTTGAGATTGTTTCAGGAATGTATTAAAATGTAGCCCAATGACCAGGGAATCAGGGATAATACAGTAAAAATGTACATGTAGGTGCCTTGATCAGGTTTCCGGATAAGTGCACCATACATTAATCTATATTATAGTTATAGTTATTATTATGTCTGATGGAGACATTTCTTTTTCCCAGTAATTTTGTTTAGCTGTCGATGTTTAGTATGAATATTGGGGTTAATTTTGTTTCAGGTGCAAGTGTATGCCGTCATAACGGGACATGGAAGCGACAATAACGGATGTGGTGAATTCTGTGTGACGTCACACCACTTTGTCGTCAATGGACACCCCAACAACATCACATTCAGCAATGCAGGTATGATTTCCCATCGTATGCATATTCATTACTTATTTGCATATCAACCAATTCAAAGGGGAGTCTTTCAGAAGGCCCTTCGAATTTATCAACAACGTTGATTTCTCTGCTTGAAATATTCAGTCCAAATCAGCATTTTTAAGCATTGCTGCAAAGTGAAATTTTGTGGCATTTTTAAAGACATTTTGTCCACCTGTCTAGTTGCTTTGCCTGTTTGGCTTCACAATATCCTACCTCCTTGAGAATTCTGACCTAAAATCCAAGTTTTTTTCTCAGAAATTTGCAAATTGTTCCAGGAAGTTTTAACCTCCCTAAAACTCCAATGAAGTTCAAGCCAACATCAAAATCCAATTATTTATGTTCTCTTAAAAAAATGAAAAGTGTTTGTAAGTTGCAGGTTGGAATCCCACTCAGTCAGTTTTCTTTTTTTTCCTTTAAATGATTTGAATTAATCCAGTCAGTTCCGTTGTAGATAATTATAAAAGGAAACCAATGATTCATTCTTTGGGGAAAACCAATTCCCATTATTGTTCTCCCTCACAGGTACTCCGCTGGGCTGTGCTCTACGCACCCCGACGGGCGTGGAACCCAACGAGCATGGAACCTGGCTCTACGGACGGGATGGCTGGTGTGACGGAAGGGAGGTGGACCCCTGGGTGTTTGACATCACATCCCAGCTGACCACCACCCAGAATAAAATCACCTACTTTGGTTGGTTCGAGGGCAAAGATCCCAACCCGACTTCAAACCCGGGCTACATCGTTATGTATTCATATCTTGTCTTTTATAAATGATTTCCCAATTTTTAGAGAATCTTGACATAAATTCTCTCCCATTTTCTTTGCCATTACTCAAGGGCTCTCATTGTTTTATGTTATAACACCTTGTGTATAGATTGTGTCTTGTGACATGTCATATTTTTACTATACTAGGCACACTTGTGCACAACATTATCATCCCACGGCAACCAATGTACTAGCCCATGGCAACCGATGTACTAGTCTGAGCTGCATGGTACCCAGACTTAGTTGTTCAGATGTCTCCATAAAGCGGGACGGTTGGTTCAAATCCCACCCATGGAGACACTTTTTTTCTGTTCCCACGACAACTTGCGGCATTGATTAAGATTTAAACTCTCATGTAAATAGATTTATCATCAAAGATGATTTTCTTTTTGTTTGTTTTTTGTCTACGGTAGCGTCTGTGCAGTAAATCTGCCATTAATCACTTCTAGATACTCAGCAATATTTTTCAATTGCTCTGCTTGATTTAATGATGTGGATTTTCTACCAAAATTATTTTTTTAAGTGGGTAGAATTTGTGTAACCAGATGTTTTCATTCAGTCATTGTGTCAACTTATTAAAAAGACTACAAAAGTTGTTGAGAGATAAAACCAGTGTTGGAGTCGAGTCCTCAGATCCGAGTACAGAGTACTCCGAGTACTTCAAGGTCCGAGTACTGGGCTGAGTCCGAATACATTGCTGTCGAGTCCAAGTCCTAAGTATCGAGTCCGAGTACATTCAAGGTCGAGTACAGGGCCGTGTCCGAGTACCAAAGTCTGAGTCCACATCCGAGTACAGTACCAACTCACAATGCAAAAAATTGCAGTTTGTTTCACAAAGATGTTTATAATTGGATGTTGATCATGCTGTGTACAGAATTTAATGTTTTTCAAATCTTGCAAATGAAACTGTGTTGCTTACTCCATTTGATATGTAACTTCCAATGATCTTCATACTCCCATTGTATAATTTATCGGAAATCGGCAACATTATCAACCGTGAAATTGTAATTAAAATAAAATTTGCACTAAATGGTCAAGTACTCCCCAAATTCGAGTACATGGAATCGAGTATGGTCCAAGTACATTTATTTTAGAGTACTCTTAATCGAATACGGGCGTCGAGTTGTAAAACCCCTCGAGTTGTACTCAAGTATGAGTATGAGTACGAGTACTCCAACACTGGATAATACTTGTATGTAGCCCTACTTGGTGGTGTAAGATGTTATTTTTTCACTAGCAAAATCTAGCAAAAATTATGAAATAGTAATTTCTGTAATTCGCGTAGGCTAGGTACAGACTTTTTCCCCCGGAGCATTTTGGGGTCATTTGTGTTTCTAAATAATTATGGTTTTGGTGAATTTGGTCTGTCTTAATATAATGCAGTTAATAAAAATGTATAAAGATGCTTCATACTTTTTGTGTTGAATGCGAGTTCAAAGATTCTCTTTTGCTTCCCAGTCATCAACTAGTGAGGGCGCCCTTAAAAACTGACATGGTCGATCCCACACATAAATAAAAATATCAGCTATTAAAAGAAATACATTCCCCAGTGACAATATGGTGGGACTAGCTCCTGCATCGATGCTTATGCAATGGAGAAACCAAGACTCTGAAATACAGGGTTCAATATGGGAAGCAGAAATACTGTATTGCAAAGAAGAAGGTTGCAGTCTTGAGACGAAACCTACCCATGGTCTAAGCGAACTGCGCCTGATCAGTCTCGCTTTTTTGGACATGTTTATTTTTCCTTACTAAAACTTGGAAAACAGACTGGTGAGAACTTTAATATGTCGGCACCCTTGAATCAAACTAACGCAAACCACTTCAAAGTCTCTTAACATAATAATATCCGCATAATTCCCGCGTTACGTTTATTCTGAGTAATTTGTATCCAAGTTACTTCATACCTCGATGTCATTTATGATATCTTCGGTTTCCAACAGTCTGTTCTTGTAACCCTTTCTTCCCCTGGCTATCCCTCTGCCAAGTCTTGACAATGTCCTTTTCTTCATATGGTCGTCATTACTCATAAAGGCAATATTGTAAAAGTCGAGTGTGTAAACGTAGTATTCTGAAGACTTCCATTAAATTTGAGAATCAAGATGGGTCGCGTTAATTTTTCTCTCGAATGAACAGCCTTTGAAGAGAGTAATCTTGTACATGTAGTTCGATAAACAACACATTTTCGGTTTAAATCTCTGGACTGGAGCTGACTCTAGCAGGTTTGCTTTGCCATTGGACTGCATTGGACATGCTCGAGTGATTTAGGACATTGACAGTCATATGACTCCAATTTGACGGGTCTTAGTAAGACGGATGAACTGGCCCAGTGGTTCGGGCATGGGATTCTCAGTCTCTTGGCCCGGGTTCGAGGCCTGGCCTCAACAAACTTCTTTCTTTCTTCGTCTTTTCTGTGTCACTCGTCTGGTATAAATAGTTTTAGAAACGGCTGTGATGTCACCAACGCTTCGTGGCTCGGTGGGATAAGCGACGGTACACCGCTCAGACTTCCGGCAGCCTGGGTTCGATTCCCCGATCCTGACTCTCTGATCATGAATGGAACATGGCATGTGCGGACCCTGGCACCGCGATGGTCCAGGGGCCGCCTTGTTTCTCCCTCTTAGTCCTTCAGAGCTTTGCATGTCTGGCTAAGGTGTCGGTCGGTGGGGAGGATACGCAGTAGTCGGCTTGCCAGTAAGCCTATGGGGACTATATGGGAGCCGGTAAGCCGGGTGAAAGAATCCCGGTGAATCGCGTGCCCCTGAAAACCTGGCGGTCTGCTTAACTCTTGCTCTTTTTTCTTTTGCATTTTCCGGAACCAACTTTCGATGTCAAGCGCGCCTCCATGATTCCTTTCTATAACAACAAACATTGAGCGCTTTTCCACAGAAACGATCAATGGCTTCATAAAGTGGCTATAAAAGATTATTAAAAACATTAAAAACACAGAGATGAAAATAATGGTCAGGGTTACGGTTTGGATTTTGTTTAGGATGTGGATTTGGCTTATTTTGTGATCATTCAGTTAATTATTTAAACATTCAGTGCCGGCGCCACTGTTATCATAAACTATATAATTAATTCGGTAGCCACACGTAGAGGCGCAATCCTTTCAAATTTCGTGCACGTACGACGCACGATAGAGTTTCACCTATACACCGATCCGACGGCACGAACTTGGAGGTAAAAATCACCCGCCCATGATTAGGGAACATACACCCTGCAATTATAGAGTGCGGCGGAGCGCAATTAATTCTTTTGTTGCCGGATAAAATACGGGCGGGGACACACCAGTAATGGCGGGTGTTTTTTACCTACATGTTCGCGCCGTCGGATCGGTGTATAGGGTGCGAGCGTTTGTAGGAGTGTCATCTGGCCCAATTTCATTGAATCCGTTACGGCCTATTTTTGTGCTTACGGGCACTGCATGCTACGCGTGAAATCTATTTCATGGAATCCGTAAGCAAGACTCTCGGTTAGCGAATAATTTCTAGGGTAACCGTGATCATTTTCTGCTAACGCGCTGTCGTATGCATTCTGCACAAATTCCTTGCTTACCGTTACCTAAAAGGAAACTCTTCCGTGAAATACGCTAACCGTAACCAAAAAAATTATGCTACCGTAAGCGAAGAATTTTTGCTAACGGTAACGGATTCCATGAAATTGGGCCCTGATTGCAACTAAGTATGGTGTCCCATTTGTGCCGTCAAAGCATCGCATTTTTTGTTTGCCGTCGTGTTTTTTTTGCCGTCGCATTTTTTTAGGCGTCATCACCCAACGTGGCCTACTGTGAAGTACATTTTTTCCGTGTACAAAAAGGCTATTGAATTCTCTGGGGTGCTAGACCGACCCTCAACCCCAACATTAAAAAAGGGAGTTCTGCGCCCCAGTTACTGGGTCTAGTACTAGTCGACGTATTTTAAGTTGTTTACTGGTATTAATTAACTGGCATTAAAGCCTATAACATGTGTGTCCTTTCGTGAAAACGAAAACAAACAGATTTACACATGAGTGTCCCTATACAGTTTACTATGGGAAAATGGGGAAATGACTTGTGAGTCTGTTCGTGAAACCGAAAACTTCGGGGAAAACTCGAAAAATAATGTTCTCAATTCGTCAAATTAGCCAGGTTCCAGTATGAATAAAGCCTTGTTAATTTTGGTATACAGGCAGATTTATATACAAATACTCCAAAATCAGTAATGAAACGAAAATCGGAAATAAGCACACAGTAGATACTTCCGTGGCTGTTTTTGATGTAAATGACAAGGATGCGCCACACCCAAATATTCAAATTAAAGCGCCCTCGTGGGACCAACAGTATAGCGCCCTCGTGGGCCAAGAATTAAATTAATAAGTTATACCAAAATGTCACATTCTTTCCGTAACATGTTGATTAATTTGGTATGTTTATGTATGTTTGTTTTCCTGTTAAACTTACTCTGTCGAACGAAACCATAGGACGTTCTATCTGTCATTGTGTGATGCCAGTTCAAATTGTTGACTTCACTCTTTCAGTCTCATTCGAGTCTGTAAGGCTTTCAATCTTCCGATACCATGTTGTTGGAATTCTGTAAGCTACACGATTATGTTCTGCACGTAGGACCCATATCGAGTTATCTTTCCTTTCCATCCGAAACAGAAAATAAAAGAAAACTTCTGAAACAAGGAAATATATTCTATGATTTATAGGTTTTTATGATGCCCGTCTTCTTGCTGTCGTTTTATCACTTCAGTCTTTGCATGCATGCAATATACAAGTGCTTTGTGCTGATTTGTAAAAATTCTTTTGGATATCATGGATTTGACGGCCGTTCTCATGATTCTTTCAGTTGTAATCACGTGGGCACGTTCAGACAGCGGGGTGATATCAAATTCTAACAATGGGTAAGTTCATATTGTAGGCCCATTCAGTGAACATTGAATGATTACCAATAAGGGTCGAAGGTCGAAGATGGGAGATTGGCAGTTTAATTCACGCCATATGCATCGTTACAAGTATCCTATAGGCCTAAGTCACATGAGGATTTTCATGTGCAAACAGTTCCAGCCATACCGGTACACCAAGAAGAAAATGTATGCCAAATTTATTTTCTTTGAGACAATCATCAAAATAACCACAAGGGAAACTAACTGACTGTATTAATTTAAAGTCATTGAAAAGTGTTCAATGAACAAATTGACTAGAGCGAGATTCGAACCAGTGACAACCGGAACATCGCACCGGCGCTCTACCAATTGAGCTGCCCAGCCCTATGGTGGTGTCCCTAATGGTCACGTCTTTGTTCGTTTGGCGGCCAGAAGCTATATGAAACCACGCACATACCGCTATATCCCGAGGATCATTGATACACGCAATACAAGTATTAGCAATGCTGCAATTTCTGAGAGTAAACTGCCAAAAATAACAGAAGAAAAATGACTTCTGTACTAGCGACATTTTCCTTTTACAAGTAGTGAACATGTAGTTGGTTGGCTCCAAGTTGCCTGCAGACGTTGCATCGTTTGGCATTGCCCAATATTGTTAACAATACAATCTGTAATGGAAATTATGGAATGTTCCCCTCGTGTGCAAGCCTATAGTACTCGGAACTTGGCCATCACCTCTCACTAGGGGCCAATTTCACAAAACTTGCTTAACTTAGCATGAACAGTTTTCCTTGATCAAACAGCATTGCCAACCAAATTTCCATGTGATGCTTACTGCTTTTGACTTGTATTCGGCCATTGTTTGCTGAGAATATTCATTCACAAGGAGTTTTGGCTGGCATACTGATTTCATTTATCAAGGTTTTTGGTGCTTAAGCAAAATGTTGGTGCTTAAGCAGCTGTATGAAATTTCCCCCAGACCTCACTCGTGTTTATTCACGGCGGGATGAGATGGTACACTGAGGTGATTCGTGATAGGGGCCATACTTCGTGATCGAATGCGATTTACATTTTATAATGTCAACCGGAGACTCTGTTTTACATTAAATTTAACCCATTTCAAATAAACGAATGATTTGTACAAACGAAGAGATGGAATGATGGAATTTTATACTGTCACAATTATTCATTTAAATGATTTTATTTAACGTCAGGGGCTGATTTCACAGCCCTGTTTAGCACAAAAATTTGACAAAACCCATGACATTTCTGTCTCCATAAAAACAGGATTAACAACCCAATGTCCATGTGTTGTTTATATCACTTGTGATTGTTCTTTGGCTGTTGTTCGCTTACCTAGAATATCAAATGGAATTTCTAATGGTGGTTTGTCTTGTTGAGCAAGACAGTTTTTTGTGCTTAACTGCTCCATGAAATTGGCCCAAGGTCTGAACTGGTCCCTATTGAAGACCCTGGCCTAGCTTTCACGACTTGTATAGTGCCTTAAAGGTAGTAACATACTTTGGTTTTTGTCAAAGAAATACAGATTCATGGGCAAAAATATCAAGACAGGCACAGTAATAGTCATCTGTGAAAATTTCAGTCCCATACGGTGCCAACTTTTTGAGAAAACAGTGAAAAACGGCCACAGTATTTCTTAAGTCTTTTCTCTTTTATTTTTGATCTTTTAAAAGATCAAAAAGATTTTCGGTCGTTGTTTGATTAATTTCTGGATAAATACACAATTTCAGGCGGAAATATTTTAACGGTAGGTTTCTACCAGCATCATCTTCATACCCTGAAAGTTATATGTAAATCTGTTAACATTTCTGTTTTGGTCTCCTACCAAAGTATGATACAATCTTAATTTAATAAGTGGGGAGGATATTTCACAATTTTTACAAGAAAACTGCAGCCATCAAAATGTGGCCGAGTAAATCCTCGTCCAATTGAATTTAAATAATATTATAATTACCCTAAATTTGCCAGATTCCAGCTTTAGTCTCCAAATTGTTGATTCCATTCCCGTGAATTTTTCAGTGTATGGTATTTTAAATTGAAGCCAATACGCGACAGAAATTTTCTGACAGGTATTATACTGCTATCATACATACCAAAACAAAATTCTTCACAGATCCACCTATAACTTACGGGTTATGATGATGATGGTATAGACATGCAATTACATATTGTTTTTGCCCAAAATGCTGTATGTATTAAGAAAAGTGTAAAACCAAAGACCAAAAATGTTGATCTATAATAAAGATCAAAACTCCTGTGAATGGATGTAAAAAATACTATGAGCGTTTGTCACTGTTTTCTCAAAAGTGGGCATTGCATGGGCTGGGCATTTCACAGATTACTGTTATTGTATCTTCCTTTGTATTTTTGCCCATGGATTAGCATTTCTTTGGTAAAAATCAAAGTATGATATTATTACGGTTGCAGAGATAATCCCAGCGCTCAGTCTACCGGCAGGGGATCATATTTTGGGACATCGTCTGCAACAGACCTTTCGAGCCAGACAGACAGTTTGTCGACACGTTATGTCTCAGTGGTAGATGACACGGAGTCGGGCTCGGGCTCTGACTCGGGCAACCAGGGCTCGGGTTCATACTGGACCACCACGTCAACATTAACCAATCCAACGTAAGTACCTTGTGTATTCATATACTTCTTATACGGAATATCAACCTTGCTTTCAATCTGACGACCGTCAGGGAGAGCACATGACACATATCATAGAATTGTGTAACATGAAGAGAGCTTTCAGGTACCACAAAACCGTCTAGTATAATTATGGTATGTCATTGTATAAGAGGAAATATCATACTTTATATCCACTCTAAGAAAAAAGTGCTCAATATTGCGTAAACTCTTACACTTTAGGGTATAGTAAGTAGGGAACAGATACGTTTGCGGGGTAAAACGTGACACAACAGGGGTTGTGTCAAGTTTTACTCAGCAGTTGTGTAAGGTTTTTACCCCGGAAAAGACGTAAAACTTCTTACTCTTAAGATGTGTCAAATTCTTTTCCCATTAAAGAGGTCAAATTCCATATTACCCAATCCGCTGTGTAATAAATATTGAGTATACTATTTGACACAGCACTTGTGTCAGTTTAACCCAAGGTTGTGTTCGATTATGGGAAAAATATAACGGCTGTTCCATGTCGACAGACAATGAACTCGACTAAAAGCAATATTATTTCTGATTGAAGTACATTTTTATTTCGTCAATTTCACCAGGCATCCCTGTATACAAAACCTCTCTCAACCATGTAAATTTAGCACTTAACATAACAACGGCCATCTGGATTGGAATCATTGATATACTGTATAAAGATAACAACAATGCAAACATAACAAAGAAGTTTTTCCTTATATGACTTCTAAAGTGGTTGAGTTAATTGTTACAATCCTTTAAAGTATCTTTTAAAAAGTGGTTATAAGGATTTCCCGTCTATGTAAGACAGATTTAATAGACTCAGTTTGCAGTCTAGTACACTCACAAAAAGATGAGATGAACCGTTGACTGCGGGTTGCAACATCTATTGTCTTCAAGAAGTACTGAAGACTGCATGGTGCCCTCCTGAGAAAACAAAAATGAACATTTGCCGCTGCTAAAACAAATTGATGGTTGTCACTTATGTTCTTAAATCTAACTACATCCCACTTTCGACAAATAGATTTTAAACCTACAGATTCATATCACACTGCTTTACAGCCTATGCGCATGTATACATAATTATATGTACATTGTACACTGTGGGGATGGCGAGCATCATGCATGGTGCTGAACAAATTATTTTGCAAATTTCCGATCAAATTCAACATCTTGCAACATTTTAACAGAAAAACAACTGAAAAATGAGATACAAAGTCACAAGAAATTACCTTCAAACAGTGGAATTAATTCATGCAGGCTACAGCTTTCCAACGTTGCATTGACGGTGTCCATATTGCAATGAGGCGAGTAGTACATTCATGTGTCCATATTACCCAGGTTGAAGTAAACCTTAAACTGCGCGGCGTCAAGTTTAAACGTAACCGCGTTGCTTAATACTGAAACAACACTTGAGTCAAAGTCGTGTTTTAGTCTTTTGTTGATCATTTTTTTAACACCACGGAGGAGTAAGCTGATATTTGCCGTTTACACAAGTGAAGTGTAAGGACGGAAATGGGACTTTACTCAATATTGAGTCAAAATTTACTCAACATCTTTACCCAACCCCTTTTACACAACAATATTTTACACTTATTTTTTACACTCTAAAAAAAATTGGGTAAAATTCTTACCCTTTTGAGTGTAAAAAGGGAACATGGTTGTCGACTTGGGTAAACATTTTACCCAACTTTCGATGTGTAAGAATTTACACAGGCCTGTGTAAATTATAACACAATATTGTGTAAAAATAGAGTTTACCCAGAAACAACCATGTTCCCTCCATCGCACAAAAGTTGGGTAAACCTTACCCAACCCAAATGTTACCCAGGTGTTGTGTAAAATTCTTACCCAGATATTGTGTAAAATGTTCTTACCCAACACAGTTGTGCTATTCTTTTACCCTTTAGTTGATTAATTTTTAGCCTGCTATACGTCGGTTAAACAAATTAGGGGAAGAAAAAAACACTACAATCATAACGTTATTTTATCAACTTATTCACACGTTACTGTGTTTTTATTCAACCTGAGCTCGTTTTTCTTAACATAAAATCAACTTCTTTATATATTCTGATTAAGCTATGATTGTATGTAGTATTAGAATTATTTCAAATGATTTCTTAAACAACTGTTTCGGTTTCACATGCTTTTCAGTTGATTCACTGCTGTATAACATGGCTAATCAATCATTGCTTATCATCCATTTAAAAGTTCATGTCAAAAAAACGATCAGAAATCACCATCCATTGATATTGAATTTCATAAAACACACTATAGAGAAAAATTAATAAATTTTGAACTGTAATCGTAAAACAAAACACTAATATTTTTGTTATGGGGAATAATTTCTAAAATCCACAGATGATGATAAATGATATATTTTCTTTTTAAAAATAATCACAAATATTAACGATTGATAATAACACACACGTTATTTGGTCATTCTTTCACGGCATTGTGAGTATCAAATGAACAATTTGGTGAGTTTCTTCCACTACTCTGAATTTCTGAAAGTCTGAAATCAATTCAAAAAGTGAGAGAAATTATATTAGGCCTACTGCTAGAAAGAGTTTTTCACAGGGGATGGCTTGTCGCTGATGACGAAGGTATACGGTCCGAGCTCTGCACTCCCCCAACTGCTTAGATGAACGGTTGGCTTCTGCTACGCTGGTTTATCTTCACATAGTCCTCAATGCCAATACCTTCGTAAAAATAAAGAAAATAATGACATATTTAAATTGAATGCGATATGAATTAGTGACGGTTCAACCTAATGGAAATGGAAAACAATGATGGCTTATGAACTATGATGACAACTAGCTAATGGTAGCAATTTCAGTATACAGTTTGTGGAAGCAAGAAAATAGAACAAACAGATCACTGAATTACCTCTGAACACAGGAATCAAAGATTGACAACTCCGGCATGTCTCCGGCGGCTTATCCACCGCCATCTTCTAACTGCAGCGTTAATGGTGATGATACATGATGGTGCGTTTTGAGCACATGTCAGCACACGGCACAAGCTTACCCCGTTCGGAGTATACTGTTTACCATTACGGGCAAAACGTATTTTCGTACACGTCGTCCGTGTAAAATAAGCTTCTTTTAAACCGGTTGATGGGTAAAAAGCTCCAATTCTACACTCGTCGATGTGTTGTTTGATTTCTTACCCTTTATTGGATAGATTTTTACCCTTTTGTTGTGCATCATATTTTACTCAAGTTGGAGGTACTGCAGAAAACGCCAGTTTGCCCAACGTTGAGTAAAATGTTACACAACAGTTGTACCCAACAGTTTTACACAACAAAAAAACATGATGTTTTTACCTTTTTTTTAGAGTGTAGAGTGTAGTAGCATAGAAAAACAGAAATCTTCACAGATTTATCTACAAATTACAGGGTATGAAGATGGTGCTGATAGAAACATATTGTTGGAAATATTCTGCCTGAAATGGTGTATTTATTCAGAAAAGAGTAAAACCAATTGACCAAAAACAATTTTGATCTTCGGGAAAACATAAATCCTGTGAACAGATTTTAAAATACCGCGGGCGTTTTCACCATTTTTTTTCTTTCAAAAAGTGGGCAACGTATGAGTATATGAATTTCACAAAATAACTGTTACTGTTTCTTTCTTAATGTTTTTCCCCATGAATCTGTATTTTTTTTTTTTTCAAAAACCAAAGTATGATATTACCTTTAAAGGTAGTATCATATTTTGGTTTTTGGGCAAAAATATTAAGACGAATACACTATAAACAGTCATCTGTGAAAATTTCAGTTCCATACGTTGCCCACTTTTTGAGAAAATCAGCGAAAAACAGCCACAGTATATCTTAAGTGTTTTCTCTTTTATTTTTGATCTTTTAAAAGATCAAAAAGATTTACTTTTACTGATTTCCGGATAAATACACCATTTCAGGCGAAAACATTTTAACGGTATGTTTCTACCACCGCCATCTTCATACCCTGTAAGTTAAACGTAAATCTGTGAACATTTCTGGTTTGGTCTCTTACCAAAGTATGATACTACCTTTAAGCATAAGAACCATGTCACACGGAGCAATCTATAGGCAATCAGTTCCAGACAATCTACACGAAGAAACAACTTCGTCTTGAATGTTCAAATAATATTCTGATGTTGAGAAACTCCCAGAATAAAGATATTTAATTCAACTGAATTGTCCTTTTGAAAGCTGCGGTATAGTTGGTTACCTCCAAGTTGCTTGCATTATTGCATCGAGTGGCATGGACCTATAGCCATGCATTGGCAAATTCAAATCATATCCGTGATTGGTATAATTGTGTAATATTGAGTACTCATGTTTTATGCTATGCTTGTTATGTCACCGGTATATGTCTCCCTATTTTTGTCTGCTATTTTGCTAGGTCGGAAAGTGCTGCAGAGACCGGGTCACAGGAAGTGACTACTGGGTCGCCGAGAGTAACCTTTACGGTTACAGACGAGAAGACGACCCAAGGAACTTCTAATACTACTCTAGGAAGCCAATGTAAGTAAAGGCCGTTTGGCTGAATTGGTATGCTCTGTTGAGGTTTAGGGAATGAGGTTTAGAATGAGAATGGGAAAACATTTTTGTGTGTAAAGATCCTTCGCTTCGCTTGAGGGTTTTACTCATCTAGGTCCTTCAAGTCGAAATATAAGGCCGTATCCCAAATCTCTGGCTACGGCGGTCGTAGCCAGAAATTTGGGACGCGGCCTAACTTGGGACTATAGTGCCTCAATACATCTGAAGATTGCATCACTGTCATTTATTGTAGCTCCGATTTCTAATGTTCGCCCCTTGTAATTCGCGCTGCATGCACCCATGCAGCGACGGTCTGTACCATACATTGTGTCCGACTTGGTATAGGCCTTTATAATGAAGTATCAGGTAACTTATGCCTTTCAAAAAATTGTAACAAATTAATACCTCCTTTTCGTTCGATCAATTCTTCCTCATTTTTGTATTTCACTGCAAACGAATAACCGGACTTTAGGCTACCTGTGGGGATTTGGTCAGATCTGCCAGGCACAAACATCTTGCTTAAGCATTAAAAATCTTCCTTGATCAAACAATCAAACAGGATTACCAACCAAATTTGTATGTGATGTACTGCTTTTGACTTGTACTTGGCCGTTGTTTGCTGAGCATAACATTCAGTTTTGGCTGGAATACTGATTTTATTTTGTACCGAGGTTTTGGGTGCTTATGCACATTTGGGTGCTTAAGCAGCTATATGAAATTGACCAAGCAGGACAAGAGGCCTAGTACTGCCAAATTGAAATCACTCCTGGACTTAAATAATGGTTTGATCTACAGGGCCTGAGAATATAACGTCACGTCCGTTACTGATTGGAATTCTGGTGGTCGGAGTCGGGCTTTTCTTACTGATAGCAACTGTAATTGTTTTCACCGTGTGCAAGAAGCTCAACAGAGGCACCCATACAGGGTACGGTAGACATTTCGAAAATTGCGCTTTGCAATTTTTCAATCGGGAGCTGATTATCATATTCTGTGTACCCTCAAATGTTTTTCAAATATGCAATTTGGTGTTCGTGCAATTAATATATTGGGTAATTATGACGGTTTATCACAACCTGATTGGGGTTCAGTGCATCAGCCTGTTATGGATACTTGAGACATTTTGGTTTAATATCTGGCCCTTTGTTTTGAACGTGGAGGGTTGCTTCATGAAAACTGGTAGCAAGTCGGTTACGGAAAAGGGACATTTCGGGGGTGTTTTTATCTTGGGGCAATTATAAAAAATATAATCGGTTAACAAACCAAATTTTTTAAAGAATTGGGTAGATGAGGGCTCAAACTACCATTTACAGTATGTATTGCACCAAAAACTGAGAGACTCGGGTGCAACAAATGGCGGAAAACTGCGCTCCGGTTGTAACGAGGTTCCGGTTACAATGACAAAATTGTGAAAGTCCGATGGACCTCGTAATAACGGGAGTCGACTGTATTGCACCCAAAAACTGAGAGACTCCTGGATGAGATTTTGAACTGTGAAGTTGATAGTTTTACACTAAGGTCAATGGGAGTTTACACCAATTAAGAGAAAAAACACATCTTGTGGTACAACAAATTGTCATTAGGGAGTTATGCAGTGATTTCATATTGCAGACTGTTTCAAAACTGAGCATTTTGTTTTACTTTACAGTAATTGGAAAACTGTTTAACTTTTCGTGGATTGGGTAGATTAGTCCACAACTATTATTTTCAATTCTTAAATAGCTTCTACTGTTCCAAAAATGAGATTTATGACTTTGAGCAAATGTTCCAGAGTCCTAAAAACCTAGATTGAACACATTGCGACAATATTTTAGTGAAAAATACAATTTTCACACCCGCTTGTTGCGAACTTGAAAAGTTGTCAGTCGTGTCACGGCATTTTGCGCAGAACTACCAGGCAGATTTGCTCCAATAATTTCCCTCAAGAATCAAAGCCCCGCCCTCTTTCCACAAATTCAACCTTGCTAATTTCAAGAGGACACAACAACCAAGGTTTTTACGCGATTTACTTAAAGGTTCAGTACAGGATTGGTACCCAAGCAGAAATGTTCACATATTTACGTATAACTTTCAGGATATGAAAATGGTATTGGTAGAAACATTACATACCGTTAACATGTTTCCGCGTGAAACAAAGCAGTTTTGATCTCGGGTAAAGATCAAAACCAATTCTTTAAGTTTTATAGGAAAAATCAACTCGGGTTTTCGCTATTTTTTCGAGACTAATATGTCTGATTGAGCTGAAATTTTCACAGGTTTATCATTCCATGTACATGCTTGATCAGACGAAGTGTGAATGCTGTTTTGTGGCCTATACCAATGAACACGTATTATACACAAAATGGTTTTTATCTCCTTAAAATGAATATTGTGGACTAATGTACCCAATCCAAACTTTCTTGAACATTCATTCTTTGTCTCTTTGTGATTTTTTCTTCTTCAAGCGTGGAATGGGAAGACGAAGGATACATGGCCATTTCTGAACGGGGATCCCCCCTACACAAGACCAAGGTCAAAGGTCGACCTCACCGAGGTATAAATAAACAGTTACTGAAAGTATTGTTCAAATTGTTCAAGTTTCTGTTCATTAATTTGGTTGTGTTTTATGAAAAATTTGTCTGCCCATCGTGTTACAAAAACTCTGATATTTTAGCCATTTTGTAGTTGTACACTGCAACTATATTTGAAGGAAATTGTTTCAATAATCGAATCCGAATAATCGTACCTTCAGATCAGTTTAAATAAGCGATTTTTTCCAAATGTTGGGATTTTTTTTTTCAGGTATTTTCACCAATCAAACATACGAAGATGAGATAGCGATTGGTGTTCGTGGGTTGACCCACAGCGTAAGAAAATTTAACCCCGTGGTCCCACCGCGACCCGCCGAGGTGATCAGGAAAACCTCTGATGGGTACGTAGAGTACAACCCTAAGGAGGAGAGGGTGACTGCACACACTCGGTCGGCCGGCGATCATGGGCCAGGGCAGGGCCGCCATCAGCCTCACGAGTCTGGTGATGAAGAGGTACCGTACGAGGAGATCGAGGACGTAGTGGGTAAACGTGTGGTCATCGCACCCGGCAGACGTCCCGACGTCTCCCTGGAGTCACCGCCCCTTGTCGCCGGTCAATCTTCCCGCGGCGATGTCGACAAACCTGGTAACTACCTGCAATCACCTTGTGCCTCCCCGAGCCAGGACGCGTCTGGTCAGTGTCGACCTTCAAAGGGGGATTATGTTGACGTCGACTGTCCAATAGCGGCTCTCGGACTAAGATTCGACTCGCCGATTTCTTCCCCGTCGCCAAGTGATCAATCTGACGGTGGTGGAGTGGACGGTACACGTGTGGAGCATCAGGGGCTCCAACGAAATGTCGACTCACCGAAACATGTCCTCGCCGTTCACGGTCGACTTTCATTGGGAAATTATGTCGATGTCGACAGTCCCAGCGTCGCGGTTCCCCAACCATGTCCTAATTCGCCACACGATTATCAGTCTCGTGTCGGTGCTGGAGTCGACTGCAAGCGTCTAGACCAACAGGACCTTCAACCATCTGTCGACTCGCCCACCCATACCCCCACTTGTCAGGGTCGACTCCTGCCTGAAGGATGTGCCAATGTCGACAGTCCAGGCGAGGTACACCAAACAAGTGCAGTCGATATTCAACACGACTTCCAACCAAATGACGGCTGTCCGAATCAAAACTTGGCCCCGGAGAATCGACCGTCATCCAGCGAATGTGTGGATGTCGACAGCACGGGCACGGCTCCCGAGTCACCATGTTCGGGTTCGCTCGTTTCCCCGCGGCGCATCCACGATCAATCTGTCGACGGTGGTGTAGAAGTCGATGTCGACAGCACGGGGACGGTACTTAAGCCGTCTCGAATGACGGAGCCGGCCGACAACCTTGGAGACCGCAGCCCAGCCACTAGCATTGATGTCTAGTCTCACCGTCGTGCTCAGCCACCCTCGATCGACTCCACGGGCTTAATATCCACCGACACCGCTCTAGTCAGTCGCGGAAGGGTGCCAACCACCCCGGCGCCGACGTCCCACCACATGTCACTTCTATCGGTTTGACGGGGAGTGGTTTGGTGGATGAGTCCTTTTCCCGAAGTTCCAACCGTAAAATCAATTCTTCACCAATTGTGTTGTTTTACCAAACTGCTATCAAATTCAGTATAAGCTATAAAAGGTAATATCATACTTTGGTTTCCAAAGAAATACAGATTTATGGGCAAAAATATCAAGGAAGATACGGAAACAGTCATCTATACAAATTTCAGTCCCATACGGTGCAAACTTTTTGAGAAAACAGTGAAAAACGGCCCACGGTATTGTTTAAATCTTGTCAGGTCAAACATCATATGTTTCTACCATCATCATCGTTGTACATCCTGTAAGTTATAGGTAAATCTGCGAAGATTTCTGTCGCGGCATGCTACCAAAGTATGATAGTACATCTAATATAATGTTACTCTGATAATTTTAGTGTTCCGCGTTTAGTGGACAAAACTAACAAAATCAGTGGGTGGCAGTGTTCTAATGGGCACACAAGAGGATTTGTTTTGTGGTTCAATAATTTGCATCAAAGTATTTAAGAATCAATTGTGCCTATAGGAAGGGAATATGCATTTATGAAATATTATGACGATTGTAGACAAATACTTGGGAGGAAAAAATGAATTTGAATATATTCGAATAAATTTTTAATCAAAATTAGGATGAATGCCTGTTTTAAATATACAGTATATTTATAACCTTTGGCGGAAGTGCTTACAAAAGCACAACTTGTTAAGATCAGCTAACATAATCAGGAAATATCATCAGGAGAGGAAGGACTGGTTACGAGTTTAATCTGTATTGTATGACTTTTGTTTGTTTAGAAATTACATATAATTATGCGCAGGAAAAACCGACGGCCAACCCTCTCATGCAAATCCAACTCAAATATGAATATAGCCAAAGTATGTATGTTATAAGTATGTAGGGCCTATTTGTACAATCGCAATACTATAGTATTTTTTATCCTGCATGTTAAAACGTATGTACTCTTATAGAAGATCACATAAACTACTTCATATTCAAAGCTATTTCATTACAGTAGTGTTTATTATAAACGAGGATGAAACCTTAGGGAGACTTTCCTATAGGGTCATGTACAAACTTTGCTTACCTATTTCTAAACATCCTCCAAACCAATGAACTTGAAATTGACATATGTTCATATTGAGAGCATTCTCTGTCTTCTATTGAAAATATGGACAGCAAAAATATGTCTTTAAAGGCTGGTTTGATAGGGAGACACCGAAAAGTCTCCCTATTTGCAGATGTCTCCCAAATGTGCACTTTTAGACGCTAAAGTGTCTCCCTGATATGCAATTTAGAAACATTACAACTATGTTATTTTAATGAAGAACGACATTTAAAACTATGATTGGGTGCAAATGTTTGGCTCCCTCGGGGCAGCCCTGACCTAGGAATGGCCGTGTATACTGCACAAAACAGGCGAGAGGGTGAGGAAGAGGTTGACTGGTGTCGACTCGTAATAGCCAAACGAACGCAACCATTGTAAAAGTAGAAAATATAACAAAAGAATAAAAATGAAAACAACCGTAAAACCGATCCCTAAAAGTTGTGACAAGATAGTGACAATGCTCGATTTAGAATAGACATATTATATTATTCAGAGTGATGAATTGGCAAAAATATTATAATAAATATCAATCACAGCAAAATTTACTCTGGTGTTTTTTTTTTCTGATTCGTGTAGTTTCATTCCAAATCGCAATATATACAGTGTGTATAAAAAAACGCAACAGGATTTAAATTCAAATTTGTGAAGATTGGGTTAGCTTTACAGCAAAGTGAATAGTATCATGTTAAAGCCACATTTCTCCTCTTTCCAATGATATGTTTTTTAATCATACATGGTCACGGATGGCTGAGTAATCATTCTTTTTGGACAATGGGTCAGAATAGACTTGGTACCAAGTTTTACACACGACTTAGAGCATCAAACACATCAATGATTCTTTGTCGGAGAGTTGCAATATCAGGTGGAGGGTAATAAACACTTTGCTCTTGAGATAACCCCAGAGGAAAAAGTCACAACAACAAGTCAGATCCAGAGATCACGATGGCCACTCCACATCATGATACAAGCAATCACCCGATGTCCATTTACCTCAGCCAATCTGTTTCTTACTGCAACTAGTCAATGGGCTGATGCGCCATCCTGTGCCCTCCATAGGCGTCTGAACACACCCCTTTGTTGCATAGGAAAGTTTTCTATTAATCCAGTAATCCCAATCACATTTTCATTTAATATCTGTAAGTATCCATTTCAAGGTCTGATTTGTAACTTTTTTTTTTTGGGCAAAGTGTTAATTACCCTTTTCCAAACCTCGGCTCCGGCTCCGGCTCCGGCTCCATTTCTTGAATCCATTATAAAATGACGGGTATCAAAATAGAGACTTTTTGGTACGGTTTGGAAGTAGATACTCTATTTTGAACAAGAAAACAGAGATTCGGCTTCAAGGAAAAACCACAACCTATATTTTCAGCATATGGATGACATCGCCAGAGCCGGAGCCTGAGCCTGAGCCGGGGTTTGGAAAAGGACCGAATCAAAGAATGAATTTAAAGGTAACCTCAAGGTTAACTACATTAAAAGTCATCTGTAAAGTTCCAGCCCCATACGGTGCCCACTTTTTGACAAAACAGTGAAAAACTCTCACAAAATATTTTCAAATCTGTTCACTAGAGGTTTGATCTCAACCCAAGATCAAAACTGGGTTTTTTTTTGTCTTTGATTTTACTCTTTGCTGGATAAATACAGCATTTAACGTTTTAACAGTATGTTTCTACTAGCACCATCTTCATACCCTGTAAGTTGTAGGTAAATCTGTGAAGATTTCTGTATGCTACCAAAGTATGATTATCCTCTAACGGAGTATAAAACTACGAGAATCGGACTTGGAGTGAATATGCTTACAAACATGTACAATGAAGTAGTACCAGACGTGATTCAGTGGTTTTTGTTACCAAAACAAGGAAGGGGATTTAGGCAAAACATTATTTCCTGTTTCAGTGAATTACTGGTGAAAGTGTTTCATCCAACCAGTAAAACAGAAAACAGACAGTCGACCACTTCCCGTTCGTTTGACGTCAAGCAGTAGGCCTATGTTTCCTTGTTTGCAAGCAGTTAAAGGTAATATCATACTTTGGTTTTTGTCAAAGAAATACAGATTCATGGACTACAAATAAAGGAAGGTACAATATAACAGTCATCTGTGAAAATTTCAGTCCCATACGTTGCCCACTTTTTGAGAAAAGAGTGAAAACAGCCACAGTATTTCTTAAATCGTTTCTCTTTTATTTTTGATCTTTAAAAGATCAAAAATGATTTTGCTCACTGGTTTTACTCTTTTCTAGATAAATACAGCATTTCGGGGCAGAAATATTTTAATGGTATATTTCTACCATCACCCTCTTTATACCATGTAAGTTATAGGTAATTCTGTGAAAATGTCTGTTTCGGTATGCTACCAAAGTATGATACTACCTTTAAAGGTATCATACGGATTTGCAAAGATGTGCGTTTTGGCTGAATTTGGTACTTAAACACAAGTGAAGGTCTTAAACTTCCTTACACACGTTCTTTCATGTACCTTTTTACGCTTTGTTCATCTGGATAGCAGAAATACGGCCGAAATAATCTTGCCCCATCCAAATCCTTCACGGTTACACCACGCTTTCAAAATGCTACTAAATCGTTCGGACGGACGATCTTTTTAAAAGACACTAAATCTTGATTTCCTTGAAAAAAACAAACACCATCTGATGAACCAAGGTTTCCCATGGTGACTGTTTGAACTGTTTACGAACTGTTGAGTCCATTTTCTGTCTCAAACTCAATAATTGTTTTGAAGGCCTTGCAAATCCTGTACGCTGCCTTGAACAGTGGGGATTATGCTCCACTCCTACCAGTGTACACACAGTATGACAACGAAGATCCATTTGAGTCTATGACTCAGAACTATATATAGGTGTGAACTGGAAAATGTGTGACCGGTTTTAATATTTGCTAATCATGTCTAATTATAACATCTAAGGTTTGGCTCTTTGCCATTTTACTGGCAGAAAGAATTATGGACGGTGCCAGGGTGCCCCCATTTGAAAACCCAAGTATTGCCTTATACATGTACTTCATTGTCTCAAATGTCTCGCGGAAAAATGGTGCAACCCCTTCGAAATTTGATCATAGATATGCCCTTACTGTCAATTTCCAGTATTATTTTATTTAATTTATTCTAATACAGTTTTGCCATCACTTTGCAGGCATGTTGAAAACGTGAACGCGCATGCCCAATTCCTAAACACCATGTGCTTTAAAGGCCCGTCAAGATTTCGGTAACATTCTCTGTAACATGATGGCCAATTGTTATACCAAGTGTTCATATGGGCCACATTAGTTGCCCATTTGTGTTACCGTTTACCTGCTCGACATGTTACCGAGAATGTTGCCATAGTACACAGGCCTAACTGTCCATCAGAAATGTTGAATTGTTTTAAGCACTGTTATCTTTTAAAAGTACTATCATACTATCATACTATCATGGTAGCATATACCGAAACAGACGTCTTCACAAATTTACCTATAACTTACAGGGTATCAGGATGGTGATGCTAGAAATATACCGTTAAATTGTTTCTGCCTAAAATGGTGTATTTATCCAGAAAAGAGTAGAAACCAATGACCAAAAACAATTTTGATCTTTTAAAAATAAAAGTAAAACACGATGAAAAGATTATGAAAAAATAGTGTGGCCGTTTCCCAATGTTTTCTCAAACAGTTTAGGCACCGTACAGGACTGAACATTTCACAGATGGCTGTTATATTTTTGCCTATGTGTCTGCATTTCTTTGACAACTTAAACCATGATATTACCTTTAACTCATAACTTGTTCGGTGTTCAAACCTATATTAAATTACAAAGCGATCACACATTCGCTTTAGTGCTTTGTTGTTACACACATGCCGTTTTGGGTTTCGTTTCGTTTTGCTTTGTCACTGCATTGAATTTCAGTCGATGAAAGTGAAACGGTTTTACTTGTACACAATTCATACAATGTATTTCCTTGTTTAACTTGAACTAAAGCAATACTCAAGCTTAATTACATAAATTGCCAAATTTCGTTACAAAATTCCATTGATGGAGATTCTAACCTCGGTATGATCACCATGAATCCTTCAATTTAACAGCAACAATAGCAACAACAGCAGCAGCAACAACAGCAACAGCAACAATAGCAACAACAGCAACAGCAACAACAACAATAGCAACAACAGCAGCAACAACAACAGCAATGTCAGCAGCAGCAGCAGTAGCAATAACAACAGAAGCAACAGCAACAGCAACAGCAGCAACAGAAGCAGCAGCAGCAACAGCAACAACAACAACAACAACAACAACAACAACAACAACATTAGCGGCAGCCTCTGATACAAGAATATGAAGCAATTATACATCTCTATACATTATTTTGGTTTTTTCTACTAATTATAGTAGACCAACAACCTCCGTTTGACCTCACTTCTGTCCACAGGAAAACCTGACATCTGGTGGAGCGGAAGCCCATACACGCGTTCTTTCTTTTCCGGTAGCATGAGAAATAGAAGAATAACATTTCATTCTTGATAACCTTACCCAAGCCTACAGTATGCTAATGCTATTAACTGTGAATGTGACAAAGCATGTGGCTATATAGTTAAATAGAAAGGAAGACAAAACTGCTGACGTTTACACTGTCATTTCTTAATATAATGCGTTGAATAATTGCGTCAGTTCACACATACACTGTAACTGATTCATGGATGTGACACCCGTGCCTGATACAAACAATAGGAATTGTTTGAATAGTTAGTTCAATACGAACGTACATTTTGCCGTCTATAACAACGCATTGAGAGGAGAAGAAACTTGAAATTGGACCAATTCGACAATGGCAAAGTATTTGGTTGTCTGTGGATTATGTGTGACTATGATGGTAATGGTTGTCGCGGATAGTTATACTTCCTTGCCAAACGACACCAGGGATGACCGTCGTCGTGTACGCCGCAATGACAATGAATGGACACGGAGAGTACTTACAAACATGTGTAAATGGTAAGCCGGCGGCACAATTAATCTTCCCCCCAAAAAAAATAAATAAAATAAAAACAAAAATCCATCTGCTGTTAAAAGGATAATTTGAAAATGTCAACTATATTCAATCACAATTTATGTTTCTGAATTTGCTTGGAGTTAGGAGGGCCTGACGCGTTCCTGCTAGGATCGAAATGCCCTCCTAAACTCCAAGCTTTTTATAAACCTTTAGGTCATTATTTTGCCCAATGAGCAGTTTGCAGCAGTTATTACTTATATTGATTATTTTTCTGAATTTGTCAGACTATTATTCATCATAACAAAACCTGAATGAAATTGACATTCTAAATTGTTGATTAATTTCAAAATCAGAATAAAAAGCATACAGCATCCTTAATTAATATATTCATACAATGTTGTCAAAATGAAAATTGTACATCTTTAATCGTGCAGGATCCTGGTCCTTGACAAAGCTTAGGGTTAATTTCAATATAGTTGATTATTAAAAGAATTGAAACAACATTTGAATTCCTTTTTTTAAACCTTTAAGATATTAACGTTTCTTTACCCCACGCTAATAACAAATAGAGAAACACAAACATTTAATTTGGCACTACAAATGAATGTGTAACTTGGAGTCCCAGTATATAATGTGAGATATTTCGATCTTTCCTTATTTTCTATTTAGGCCTACTAAAGACACAAGTTTACCCACATGTTTTTTTTTTACTATAGATATAGAAGGTTGTCATTAAACGCACGTTCACACACACCAAAAAGCGCTACTATTTGGGTCGCGCTGCAAATTGCGACCCAAATAGTCGCGCTTTTTGGTGTGTGTGAAAGTGCCTGATATGAACGCGGCAACAAACTCGGGTTCATTGACATGTGGTTATTTAGGGCCGAAAAATACTGGCACTTACTTTTCACAAATTATGTCTTTATGTCTTTTGAAGAATGAATTAAAACAAGATTGACCTTTTGAATTTCAGGGCGGAGTGCAAAGGTTATCTTCAGTGTCCGGCCCAAGACCAGTGTACAGTCGCACCGGCCAATTTCAAAAGTAAGTCTTTGAATTTCTGTTATGGTTTAAAGGTAATATCATACTTTGGTTTTTGTCAAAGAAATACAGATTCGTGGGCAAAAATATTAAGGAAGATACAGTCACAGTCATCTGTGAAAATTTCAGTCCCATACGGTGCCCACTTTTTGAGAAAACAGTGAAAAACGGCCACAGTATTTCTTAAGTCTTTTCTATTTAGTGTTTTTAATCTTTTAAAAGATCAAAAAGATTTTCGGTCGTTGTTTTACTAATTTCTGGATAAATACACCATTTCAGGCGAAAACATTTTAACGGTAGGTTTCTACCACCACCATCTTCATACTTTGTAAGTTATACGTAAATATGTGAACATTCCTGTTTTGGTGTCTTACCAAAGTGTGATACTAACTTTAAATATATAAACGAAACTTAAACCACATGATTCAAGGCTTGGCGTTGAGTCGGGAACCAGACTTTTTATTCGGTCGATCAACGCAATTTTGTAAAAGTGGCGGAAACCAAGGTGAACTTCTGTTGTCAGCGGATTTTACAGGTACATTACAGGATTGGTAACATACCCACTAACAGAAATGTTCACATATGTACCTATAACTTTCATGTTATGAAGATGGTGCTGGTAGAAACATACCGTTAAAGCTAGTATCATACTTTGGTAGCATACCGAAACAGAAATCTTCACAGATTTACCTATGGCTATGGTAGAACATACTGTTAAAATTTTTCTGCTTGAAATGCCGTATTTATCCAGAAAAGAGTAAAACCAGAGACAATTTTTTTTTTTGATTTTTTAAAGATCAAAAATAAAAGTGAAAAGACTTAAAGACACTGTGGCTGTTTTTCACTGTTTTCTGGTGGGCATCGTAGGGGATCGACATTTTTTCAGATGACTGTTGCTGTATCTACCTTGATATTTTTGCCCATGAATCTGCATTTCTTTGACAAGTATGATATTACCTTTAAGATATTTCCGCCTGAAATGGTGTATTTATCCAGGAATTAGTATAACAACGATCGAAAACAGTTTTGATCTCGGGGTAAAATCAAAACCATTCTTTATGTTTTATAAGCAAAATTGAGTCGGGTTTTCGCTGTTTTTCTTGTGACTCAGATGTCCGATTGAGTTCAAATTTTCACAGGTTTATCATTTCAAATATATGCAGATTCAGACAAAGTGTCAGTGCTGTTATGTGACCTTTACCAATCATGTATTAAACCTTTAAGCTTTTTAATGACAACTTTGAAATGACGCTCCGGATATCGTGGTTTTACATGGTGCATGAATCCACACGACGAAACAAGCATTGCTTGTTGTACGTCAATGGCTTTATAGGCCTATACCTCAAGTTACACATAACTGTGCAAACCAGTAATCAATTTACCATAGGCTCCCATGCTAAATGGCCAATATAAAAAAGGTCCATCCAAAGGAAAATACCATGAAAACGGCCATGTTGACTGATGCCAGACTAAAAAATGTACCCCTCCCCTACATGACAAAGTAGAGCGACTTTGGGGCCTGATTTCATCCAAACGGCTCCAAGTTTGGAGTCCAAACTCTGGTGACCGGGTTCCATCCATTTTCTCTATAAGACTTCCCATGTAGGGCCCAGCAAATAATCATTTTATAAAAAAAAACGATTTTGAGGGTATACACAAAATTAATGAGCTCCGCGGACTGATTTTGACCTATATATTTACTGGTCTGCAACTTTAAGGTGCACCTTCCGCCATTTTGTTTCGTCATGTTCAGTAAGCATTATACATTTTCAACATGAGATTAAATCCATTTGCCCATATCATGTGCCTTAAAGGTAGTATCATACTTTGGTAGCATCTCCACAGATTTACCTATAACTTACAAGGTATAAAGATGGTGATGGGAGAAACATACCGTTGATTTTTTTTCTGCCTGAAATGCTGTATTTACCAGAAAAGAGTAAAAACAGAGACCACAATAATTTTTGGCCTTTTTTTTCTCGAAAATTTCACAGATGACTGTTACTGTATCTTCCTTGATATTTTTGACCCTGACTCTACATTTCTTTGACAAAAACCAAAGTATGATATTACCTTTAATATCCAACTGTCATAATTCTGACATCACTAACATGCTTCCCCCGGTGGCTTTCAAAACAAAACTCGTGAGAAAGGGAACACATTCAAGAAAACATTAATAAAACATAAACAAAAAAGAGAGGGAAGAAAAATATATTGTGTACGGAAATCACGTACTGTTCGAATCTGAAATGCCCAAGTCACAATTTGATACTAATTGAAATCAAAGGTTCATTTGCCGCAATGATTTGCATTTTGTTATATCAATAATATTGATATTTGAAAACGCTATCATAAAAAAAATGAAATCTTACAATTCTAAAACAAGTGCGTGGTATCTTTCTGTTTGAACTGACAACTGTATGATTTTAACTAGGATGTTTTTACTGGAATAGTGGCCGTACATGCTATGCACGACGCAACAAGGGTTGTGATGTTTGTGAGGATGGTCCCGAAGAGAATGAGTGCGCTTGCATCATCACCAATTGGCCAGACCGCATACTGCTGCAGTTCGGCCATGAAAGTCTTAATGGACCTATAGAAGAAGTGTGCTCGTCAGAAATAGGGTAAGTGCTGATTACAGTGCTGAACATTTAAAAGCGACCTAGAAGACCCCCCCCCCCCCCCCCAACCAACCCACCCACCCCCGCACACACGTGTGTAAACACCTGCAATCGTGGACCCCCTATTGTTCCTCTTTTGTTTGGACTTAAACTTTTTGGCAGCAGCTCCATTGGTTTTGTACATGCTTTCCAATCGTGGACCTTTTTCCAATCGTGGACCCTATTGTCCCTTTTGTTATCAGTCCACGGTTTGAATGCCTATACAAACCCACAATTACAAGAGGTGTGTAACGCCTGCAGTCGTGGACCCCTATTGTTCCTCTTTTAGTTAGACTTTTTGTTTATCAGCTCCATTGGTTTTGTACATGCTTTCCAATCGTAGACCTTTTCCTAATCGTGGACCATTACTATCCCTTTGTTATCACTCCACGGCTTGAATACCACTACACAATCTCACTCATTTTGAACTACATGTAGGATATGCAAAATATAACTCGACAACTTTCAACAGGGATGAAACACAGAGCACAATCCTACAGAGTAATTGGGGGGAGGGGGGAGTTTGTCCCAAACAAAGTTGAACCACGTATAAGGTGCATATAAGGTGCATTCGTTTAGCTCCCCCGGGTCAGTCCTTACTGTGAATGGTCGTGCTTTACTGCACAAAACAAGCGGGAGAATGGGGACGAGGTTGACTGGTGTCGACCCGGGGGAGCTAAACGAACGCACCCATAGAAATAAACACACAAACAAACACCCCAACACCCCCACACAAACAGACAACCTGCGTTTGAAAAAAGACAGGCCAATGAGTTGATAGGCCTCTAAATGTTTGACAGAATGCTTTGGTGTTGGAAAACAATATTCTGTATAATTCCTTGTCAAGGAGGAAGTATTTTACACCGCAAAACTGCCTCACGACAAGTGCGCCACCAACGACTGACTCCTCGCCAGGCACAACACCAACAACAAAGATGGAGACCGAGGTACGAGTGACCACCATGACATCACCAACGACGCCAATGCGGACGCCTGATTGGTCAACTACCACGTACGAAACCTCCATGGTGACATCACCATCACAGAAAGGAGGTAAATAAATAAGCTGCTTGCTTGGTAAAATCTCCTGAGTTGTGTATCTTTCCTCTTATGAGTCTTTCCTTCAGGATTTGGGCATGAATGGGAGCCGTGTACAATCACTGTTGGTGTATTGCATGCAACGGTCTGTTGGTCCACATTCTCCTGTGTAGTCAGCGTTTCCACATTCAGGGAAATTTCCTCATTTTAAGGGAATTTTTACTTTTGAAGGAATATTTAAGGAAATGAAAAAAACCGAGGAAATTTTAAGGAAATCCTCCAAATCTAAAGAAATTGTAAGGATATTATTAAGTTCTGAGCAAATGATACATAATTTTCCAAATAAGCAGCAAAATCTATGAATTTATGATAATTTTCGAAAAATTTGTTGTCTGATTAGGGCCTACATTGAATTGCCATATCTTACAAGCATAGTTTCCCCTGGATCTGGAGTCCGAGGCCCTATTATCAGTAAAAGCTGCAGAGGGCGCTTTTTATTCTTTTCTTTTTATTAATTATTTCTGGGGCATGGAATGCAGTGCGTGCCTAGCCTGTATTATATTATGTATATACCTGTATTATTGGCAGTCAGTCACTGGTACGTTTTTAGCGCTGACCTCTGCTCACTCTCAGCATAACAAGATTTATAGAACAGTGAAGTAGTCTAGTACATGTTTAATAGGCTTTTTTGACTATTATGAAAAAATAAGGAAATCGGGAGGAAAAGAAGGAAATTTGAGTCTCCGAATGAGGAAATCATCATTTTGATTGTGGAAGCACTGTGTGTAGTTGTTGAGATACGAAGGTATCTATTAAAGGTTCTTGCTTTTTTGTGTGCACCAAAGTGCAGGCAGCAACGGCCGTGAGCCATCCCCGTTAACTCGAATCCGGCCGAACCCTGAGCCAAAGTCAATCATTTATATTCATGCCCAGGTGTGACTATGACCACGGAAGCGGCTGCCAATGGCAACGTGTCAAACGAGGTTGTCTTCTATATCCAGTACTGGCTACCGGCAGTCTTGGCAATATTCGTCATTATCCTCTTGGTGGCGCTATTCCGAAGGAGGCGGCGGTCACGTGGCAATCCTGCTCGCGTGGATATCCCTGTAGATAATCGGTATATTTATATGATTCATGTGTTCCTTAACTCTGTGAGTTTTTTTTTTTTTAACTCTGTATATACCGATCCGACGGCACGACATACCGTCCGCCATTACTGCGGTGTCTCCGTCCGCCTTTTGTGCCCACTGAGTGGCAACAACAGAATTTCCGCTCTGCTGCACTATATACTGCAGGGTACATGTCCCCTGATACACCGCAGGGCCAATGGGAAACTTTTTAGAATCGGTCTTCAAGTCAACAGCGAAAGCGCACGCAATTGTGATCATGCACGCACATGCTCATAATTGCGTGCGCGTGAGCTGTTGACTTGAAGACCGATTCTAAAAAGTCTCCCATTACATGAACTGCAAGTTGGATTCGTGTATGACAAACAAAAGGCGGACGGGGACACCGCAGTAATGGCGGATGGCATTTCGTGCCGTCGAATCGGTGTATATAGGATATGCACAATTTGCACATTCTGTCGAATACTATAAAGGTAATATCATACTTTGGTTTTTGTCAAAGAAATGCAGATGCCCACTTTTTGAAGAAAACATAACAGTGAAAAACGCCCAAGGTATTAAAAAAAACTTTTCACCGTTATTTTTTTTAAAATCTTTTATATAGATCAAAATTGTTTTCGGTCGTTGGTTTTTACTCATTTCTTGATAAATACATCATTTCTGGCAGGAAAACGTAAAACGATATGTTTCTACCTTCATCGTCTTTATACCCTGAAAGGTATAGGTAAATCTGTAAAGATTTCTGTTTTGGTTTGCTACCAAAGTATGATTGCACCTTTAAGCGATTTGTCATTATGTTGCCTCTTTCCCGTTCTGTCTTGAGTTCATGAGTTTTGTTCGGCTCAGCTTTCCAGTAATCTTTCTTTGATTATCTGTGTCGGTTTAATGCAGAAATGATGATAATACCTATTGCTATACCTCATAAATATTTACGACCTAGAGCCGAATCCCAATTGGTCAATTCACCATCACGTGCCAGTGGAAATATTTGCTGATCACCAGCGAGTAGGCCGGGGAATCTCCGAAGGAACTGTTACACGTGTAACATCTCACTGCGCGTGGAACGTCTCACTGCGAATCCTAGGAAAAGTTTGCAGCGCGCGTGCGTGAGCCTTAACCTACATGAAGTTAATGGTAGCTCACAAACACGAACATTTTCCTGCACTTACTGATGCCGATCTCGACGAATCAATTGTGAATATTTATGAGGTATAGTAAAACAAATATCACATGGTTTATTTCGGGTGAATAGTGGATTCTAGCTTCCCTCGGTGTTGGAAGTTGACAAACTTCGCCTCGGGAACTATAGTTTGTCAACTTCCAACACCTCGGGAGCTAGAATCGGCTGTCCACCCTCAAACCTTGTGATATGTGTATACCGAATGAATAAAGTAACTTTTTGCTCAAATTACAAGCGCTAGCGACAACAAAATAAGCATTGCAATTCTCTTTGATTCGTGTTCAATTGTTCACCTCATAAAGGTTAATCGTTTCTGTAATGTTTACCTTCAGTTTTGATGTGGTGGACTGCACAAACCTCCATGAATCCAGATATCAGGATCCTAAATCGAATGGTAAGTGAACAAAAAGATAGGAGGAGCGAAGATGGGGACATTGGTGCATTAACGGTGTTAGAAAACACAATCATAATCAGAGCGACCGTCAGGAAAAACAAACAACAACCCCAAACAAAACACAGCCTGATGTAGCCCCGCTGTCCTGTATCGGTTGAAGGAAAGCCTTAGTAAGAACACACGGAACTGTAAGGCATAGTACATCGTTGATAATTTTTTGTGAGGTCTTTTATTCTAATCATCTTGTTTTTAAAATGCATAACATTGCAACTTGTGAATTTTCAACAAAATTGGTTTTGGTCGAGTTTACGAACCGAATATTGGCTTGTTTTGTATGTGTTTGCGACAATTTTTTTGTGTGAACCATTGGTGAGTTTGAAATGAGAAAATAGTTAGTAAGAAGTGGGAAATATCCCCAACCTGTCCAAAATCAGGCCGGAAACATTTTGTTGGTTTCTGGTTATACCGACAAGTGGCAACATTTTTACCTGTCATTGCAAAACGACGAAATCCTGTGTAAAACCGACAAGACAAGATCAATGCGCCCTACCAGGTGCTATAAGAGCTGTTACACGTGCGTAGCGGATTTTGACAAAACAGATACTGTCAAGATGCGAACGGGATATGAACAAGATAGGAACAAGCCATAAACGAATTAGGAACGAGATGTGGGCGAGATAGGAACAAGCCATAAATAGCAATGGGGCTATAACAGAGAATGAACAAGAATTTAAGGACAACGGTATTTTTGTTGTATTTTTCCCACAGGGGGAGTCTCTGTTCTTAGAAATCCGTCTTATGAGCGACATATATCAGGCAACGAAATGGAGCGAAGCGGCGACTTTTTCTGTCCGCGAATGGACAGCACCAGGAACAACGTGCGGAGTCCGCAGGGGCCGGGCAAAGGCCTCGTGCACAGCCCACCGGGCGCCGGTGCTGCCGCCGCCGGTGCGCTTCACGCCATCAGCCCGGTCCTTCTCGGAAACCACAATGTCGCTTTCTCCTACGGTAATTACGTCTGCGTGGATTCGGAGGATTTCTCCAGTCCTTCTTCAAGTTGCCAGCAACAGTCGGAACGCCACGCGGATAGGCCGTCTCCTTATGAACCCAACTCTCCCAAACAAATGATGACTAGACAACCACTCGATGTGAAGAGGGTGAATGGTAAGCAGGGATCGGATACTGGGTACGAGAATCCAGATGACGTATACTCCCCGGGAGCAAAATCTGCTCCCGTTAAAAAACGCAGCAGAAATGACGGTGGATACGAGGAGCCAGCCTGCGGTGTCCCAAAATCGCCGCGAGAGGGCGCCAACAACCCCACCGGTTACGAAGTTGCCGAGATCTCCTCGAAATCGTCGCGTGCAAATCCAGTGCCGGCAGATCTGAGCGCATCGTACGAAGTGGCATCGCTAGGTGCGACCGGTGCCGTGCCAAAGTACGCTCAAGTCAACAAGGAGCTGGGTGCGAAGGGGAAACTCCAGCATGCAAGAGCCTTTCCTGGGTATGAGGTGGCCGTAAACTCGTCCCCGACCGCTAGGTCAAATTCACCCACGTATGCCTACGCAGCAACGTCCATTCGACTCCCACCAGGGAAACTTGTCAATGTTAATTCGTACAACGCACTGCAGACCAACTGTAAGGAAGAAGATGGGGAATATTCAATGCTGGACCGATTGAAGGGAAGCAGTGACCGCACGAGTCCAAGACTACCAATCATAATATCCTCCAATAAGTACAATGTGATCGACATTGACTCCAAGACTTAAATTTTGACATAATGGGGGCGCCCTTCAAACGCATTTCGTTTTGAATTATTCCAAATCTATGGCTGCGACCGCAAATAACACGCAAGTCTATGAAAGTGGCTGTTGCTGCCATAGGTGCATGCATAATTTGCAGCCGCAGCCTGAGAATTGGGAAACATCCTTAGCCATTGGGTGCAGACCAGCAATTAGGTCAATCTCAGTTAGAAACTTACTGATTTTTCGATAACTTAAAAATACATTTTTTAAGGCGTTTGGCGAGCCCTGCTTTGGAATGGACCCGGTCCCCAGAGTTTGGACTTTCACCTCCGAGCTGTTTGAATGAATTCAGGCCCTAAAGTCGCTCTACTTTTGCCATAATAAATTATAGTATTGTGGAGGGATACTTAAAAAAAAAGTAAATTTGGCAGTTTGGGGGTTATTTTTCTTTGGGTGGACTTTTCGCTTAAAAAGTAATTGGTTAACCTCTAAAATGTTTAAAAGAAAATTAAAATTGAATTTTCGAAGCTTTATTTTGCTGTATAGCTTGATCGGGTTTTTTTTTAATTGGGCATTTTACATGAGAGCCTATGGGAATTTTCATTTACTGGTCTGCACCCATATCGTGAAAAAATTATTAGTATGCTGAATATAATTATGCTTGATTTTAATGTACAAAATGTTTTTCATAACAGTTTATGCTATTAATTACTAACAGTTGATAATAACACCAATAGCCCAGGCATATGAACTATTAATTATAGTTTTAATAGTTTTAATTTATAGTTTTATAAATGCTGTTATTGTTGGATGAAACTGCATCTTAAAGTTACTATCATACTTTGGTAGCTTACCGAAACAGAAATCGTCACAGATTTACCTATAACTTACTGGGTATAATGATGGTAATGGTAGAAACATATCGTTAAAATAATTCTGCTTGAAATGCTGTATTTATCCAGAAAAGAGTAAAACCAATGACCCAAAACAATTTTGATCTTTAAAAGATAACAAATAACGGCGAAAAGACTTCAGAAATATTTTGGGCGTTTTTTTTTCACTGTTTTCTCAAAAGGTGAGCACCGTAATGGGACTGAAATTTTCACAGATGACTGTTGCTGTATCTTCCTTGATATTGTTGCCCATGAATCTGCATTTCTTGGAAAAAAACCAAAGTATGATATTACCTTTAATATAAAACCTAAACATCCGCATTAGCTATAATTTCGATCAGAAACAGCTATCGGAATTGAAAATGAAAGTGAGCTGAAGCTTTCAGTCTTATTTTAAGCTTTGCAACGTAGGACTAGTTAGAAACAAAGGTGTCTCAAGAGGCTTACGATTTTAGTGAATACATGTACTAATATTTTTTGTTTGATTGGAAGAGAAGCTGTTCCGTGAAGAACCAAAGTTCTTTAATTTACGTTCCAGCATATATTTTCTTTACAGGAACGTTCCAACTGAAGCCTGCTGGGTAATTGATGTTGAATTCTGGTTTGTCACCTGATTTGCTAAAACAATAATGCCTTAAAGGTACAGTACATAACAGGATTGGTAACATACCCAAACAGAAAAGTTTACAGATTTGCGTATAACTTTCAGGGTATAAAAATGGTGGTGATAGAAACATACAGTTCAAATGTTTCCGCCTGAAATGCTAGATTTATCCAGAAATTAGTCAAAAAAGACCGAAAACAGTTTTGATCTCGGGGTAATGATCTTACCATTCTTTATGTTGTATAAGAAAACAAATGAGTCGGGTTTTCGCTTTTTTTCTCCTGACTCAGAACTGATGTCCGATTGAGCTCAACTTTTCACAGGTTTATTATTTCATGCACATATGGATCAGACAAAGTGCTGTTCTGTGACCTTTACCAAACATGTATTATACCTTTAAATGATTAATTTTGCTATAAAGGCCAACTTCAATGTAATGTATACACCTTTTATTCTAATTTAATCTTGAAGTAATATTTATACAAATATTCCTCTTGAGCTACAGACAAAAATACCACGATGGGGTTTTACATTAATTCTTTCCTGTTTTGATTTTGGGTATTCAACTAGAAAACTTCCAAGCACAAAGTTTCCAGCTCAAGACCAAATTTTAAGGACAGAAAATCTTTTTTTTTTTTCTTTTTTTTTTTTAAATGTTTGACAGTTTAGAAAGACAATTGTGCTAATACCGGCTATCTCATGCTTATAAAAATCGCACTATGTTAAGATGTTAAGATATTTGAATGGTCGGAAAACAAAATTATTTTACTTTTTGATTTGATCTGATTTGTTTCAATTTTTTAAATATTGGGCAGAAACGGTCATTGACTCGCATAGGCGGTGACGTGGGGAACACACACCAGAATCCTTTTATAATAAATTTTTCACTCATTATTCCAATTGTTGATATAACGGAAATTATAATTGGCAATCGAATACATCTCGCGTTTATGAAGGCTATAAACTGTCAAAAAGAAAGAAATGGCTGTGTCAACATTATTTTTTCCTTAATTTTCAGAATGATATAGAGCACATAGGATTCATTATTTATAGACGAATATTGGGTTTTCCTTGTCAAGTTTGCCCTGAAAAGAGTCAATTACCCAATAATGAGTAGCATCGACGGTAATAAAATAACGTACATTGATTATAGACTCTGCAGACAGGCATTCCCTTGACTGATGGTGATGGTTATTGCTGTGGTGATGGTGAACCTAATGTCTGGGTGGTGACGAAGGGAATGGGTGGGTGGGGGCTGACCGCCGAACGGGGCAAATGAAAAAAAGAAAAGAAGGAGAATATGATGAAATGATGCAAGCAACTCGGATTGACGCTTTGGATCTCTTCTTTTCACGAGCCCGATGTGTGTCATGAGTTGGGTATTTAAATATCAAAGGGGCCGTTTAGACTTGATATTTGTTTTAATGTAATTTGCGCATAACGACATTGCTGCATTTTTTTCTGCTGCTGCAGAACACTTTACCCATATCTGGGGATGTTAGACGGCTATAACAACGACGACGACGACGACGACGACAGCAACAACAACAACGTCAACAACGACGAGAACAACGTCAATAAAAGCACCAACAATGTCAACAACAACCACAATGACAACAACAACAACAACGACAACGACAACGACAACGACAACGACAACGACAACGACAACGACAACGACAACGACAACGACAACGACAACGACAACGACAACAACAACAACAACAACGAAAACAACAACAACGAAAACAACAACAACAACAACAACAACAACAACAACAACGAAAACAACAACAACGAAAACAACAACAACGAAAACAACAACAACAACAACAACAACAACAACAACAACAACAACAACAACAACAACAACAACAACAACAACAACAACAACAACAACGAAAACAACAACAACAACAGCAGCATCAGCATCAGCAGCAGCATCAGCATCAGCAGCAGCAGCAACAGCAGCAGCAACACCAGCAGCAGCAGCACCAACAGCAGCAGCAACACCAGCAGCAGCACCAACAGCAGCAGCAGCAGCACCAACAGCAGCGGCAGCCTCTGATACAAGAATATGAAGCAATTATACATCTCCATACATTATTTTGGTTTTTCCTACTAATTATAGTAGACCAACAACCTCCGTTTGACCTCACTTCTGTCCACAGGAAAACCTGACATCTGGTGGAGCGGAAGCCCATACACGCGTTCTTTCTTTTCCGGTAGCATGAGAAATAGAAGAATAGCATCAAATCTTCACAACCTTACCCAAGCCAACAGTACGCTATTAAATGTGAATGTGACAAAGCATGTGGCTTGATAGTTAGGCAGGAAGACATTTCTTAATAAAATGTACTGCATAATTGCGTCAGTTCAAAGATAATTGATTCATGGAATTGGTGATGATGTGACATCCGTGCTTGATACAAACAATAGGAATTGTGTGAATAGTTGAACGTACGAACGTACATTTTGCCGTCTATAACAACGCATTGAGTGGAGAAGAAACTTGAAATTGGACCAATTCGACAATGGCAAAGTATTTGGTTGTCTGTGGATTATGTGTGACTATGATGGTTATGGTTGTCGCGGATAGTTATACTTCCTTGCCAAACGACACCAGGGTTGACCGTCGTTTACGGCGCGGTGCAGATGAATGGATACCGATGGTACTTAGACACGTGTGTGAATGGTAAGTCGGTGGCACAATATTAATCATTACCCCCCCCCCCCCCCCCCAAAAAAAAAAATAAAACCCTCTGCTGTTCAAACAAATAAGTAAATCAATAATCTGGATATAATAATCAACTATATTCGTCTTCTCTCAAGCTCGTTTTATGTTTTTCTGAATTCGTTAGAATTATTTAACGTAATCCCTGAATTTAAGATACTGTACAGAAATTGACTTTCTAAATTCTGAATTCATTTCGAAATCGTGATAACAAGTTTATAGAATCCTTACTCGGTAGGCCAACATGTATTATTATTTTTTATTAATGGTTTATTGCACAGACATTTCGCAGCCATAGGCTGAATTGCTTGTCGTTTACATAGTTAAAAGAAAATGAAAAACATGCTTATTCATACAATGGTAAAATTTACATCAAAACACATAATCATAAAAACAAAGATAAAACTGAAGAGGAATAAGTTTGCGTTATAGTAGGTAAAACATCAAACCACGGTGTTAAAACATACATGTACATATACACGAACACTACATTAAGAAAATACACAGAAATTTACGGCATGATAAACAAGCTATAAAAACAACAGAAAAGCAAAACCTAAAAGTTGAAGTTAAAAAGGGGATTGCACAGTTGTCGATACGACTACTGAGAAACATTAAAGGTTGTATCATACTTTGGTAAGCGACCAAAACAGAAATGTTTACAGATTTACATATGACTTTCAGGGTATGATGTATTTATCCAGAAATTAATAAAACAACGACCGAAAATCTTTTTTATCTTTTAAAAGATCAAAAATAAAAGAGAAAAGACTTAAGAAATACTGTGGCCGTTTTTCACTGTTTTCTCAAAAAGTGAGCACCGTATGGGACTGAAAGTTTCACAGATTACTTTTATTGTATGTTCCTTGATATTTCTGCCCATGAATCTGTATTTCTTTGACAGAAACCAAAGTATGGTGCTTCCTTTAATTGACTTAGTTTAAGGCTAATTTTATTATGATCGATTTTTAAGGGAATTTGATCAATATTTGAATAATTTCTTTGTCTTTAAAATCTAATAACTATCCTTTCTTTATTCCACATTAATCACAACTTAAGAGAAATACATATTTATTTACCACTACAAAAAGCTATAGCTATGATGCGTTATACCTTTTTTAATGAATAAATAGTAGACTGTCATATAGAGGGTCGTGATACATAGATATCGGATATTTTAGATAGATTTATTATAAGATACATGTCTCCCTATTTTTCCCTATATCTATTATAAATACAGTCTTACCGTCTATTTTTTTGTCCTAAAAGGAACACGGTAGCCAAATTCAGTTTCATTGACTCAGAGGATTTTAGAAATAAGTTACAAAAGTGTGTGATGAGGATATCTGTTAGAATAAGGTTTGGTATTTATATGCAGACTTCTCCGTTGGTGTCGAAATTAAAATGTTCGACAAACAAAAATAGACACAACACTTGCAATTGCAGTTGAAATTCGCAGCCCCATGTGGCTATTTCATGGTTTGGGCCGAGTGAACACTAATAGTGGCACTTCTCGGTCATGACCGGAAAAACTTATACTATTACCCTGTCAGTAAATTTCTTTTCTTTTTAATTTCAGGGCGCAGTGCAAAGGTTACCTCCAATGTCCGGCCCGAGAACCGTGTGGCGATGCACCCGAGAATTTCGCAAGTAAATCTTTGTATTTCCGTCATGGTTTAAATGGCATGTACAACATTGGTAACAAACCAAAGCAGAAATGTTCACAGGTTTACCTATACATAGATGGCTAGAAATATACCGTTAAATACATATGCCCAAAATGCTGTATTTATCCAGAAAAGAGCAAACAAAATACCAAAAGGGGAGATCAAACTTCTGTGAGTAGATTTGAAAATACCGTGAAGTGTTTTTTCCCTCAGATGACTATTACTGTATCTTTCTTGATATTTTTGCCCATGAATCTGCATTTCATTGGCAAAACAAAAACAAAGTATGAAGTTTACTTTAATATACAACTGTCAATATTTTGACATCACTAACATGCTTCTCCCGGTAGCTTTTAAAACAAACCAAAACTCGTGAGAAAGAAAACCATTAAATCATGGTATGGAGGTCTGTTAGAGGTACATTATAAAGAGTCTAATAGAATCATGATGGTACCATATTAAAACTTGTGTGTTTTACATGCTAGGCCAAAAAAATCCACTTAATATCCAGAAAACATAAACAAAAACGAATGATAACTAATACAAAACTAATGAAAGCAGAAACATTCAGTAAGAAAATCACGTACTGTTCGAATGTGAAATGCCCAAGTCACAATTTGATACTAATTTAAATCAAAGGCTCATTAGCCGCGTGGCAGTTCATTCCCTCTTGAATAAAATAAAATGTAATCCGGTCAGTTTTCTTTGTGGTTTATTGGATAAATTCCATGATTAAAAAGCCGTATCCTCTTTGAGTAATCCCCCATGTACTGTTTCTAAGATTGCAACATTGCTAATGCTGCGCCTATCTTAAATGATCATGTGAGTGGTTTCCTGGCTTCTGAGTGGCAAACGAACAAAGATACTATAGCTCAGTTGGTATAAGAGCAGAGGACGGTTACAGGATTTTGGAGGTCGCTGGTTCAAATCCTGCTCCAGTCTTCCAATGACTTAAATCAATCGAGTCAATTCCCTGATATAACAAAATGATTTGCATTTTGTTATATAAATTGATATTTGGAAACGCTGTCATAAAAAATGAAATGGTAGAATCCTAATACAAGCGCTTGCTCGGTATTTTTCTGTTTGATCAACAACTGCGGTTTTAACTAGGACGTCGTCGGTACAGGAATGGTGGCCATGGCCCTACATGCTTCGCAAGTTCGACACCAAATGACGAAGCCAGTGAAGATGCTTGTTACGAAGGCGCCAAAGAGGATGAATGCGTTTGCATCACCAATGGGCCTAGAGATCGAATACTGCAGTTCGGCTACGATCATGAAAGTCCACGACCTAATCGACGCATAGGGGCTGAGTGCTCGCCATCTAGTAGATACAAAGGGTAAGTGCTGATGACAAACTGTAACTAGCGACCTAGAAGACCACACACACTCACACACACGTTTGTTTTACATACCTTATGTAGACTTTCCTTTGCTCCCATTTACTGTCCAGATGAACAACTTCAAACCATTGGTATTTAAACTGTACCAATCTTTTCATGATTGAATTTGGACAAAATATCCCTTGAATAATAAACTTCAATTTGCGACGGATAAAGACACATTGGAAATTTCTCTGGTGGCATTTTTGTTGGCATCAAGACATTATGTGGACATGTGCGAGTCCACATAACGTCTTGGGATCCTGCATTGTGGAAGTCCATTGTCATGAGGTCCACAGTGTGCATGCTACACACCCGCAAGTGTGTAAACGCCTGCAATCGTGGACCCCAATTGTTCCTCTTTTTTGGGCAGCAGCTCCATTGGTTTTGTACATGCTTTCCAATCGTAGACCTTTTCCCACAGTTAAATCCCTTTGTTATTTCGTCCACGGCTTGAATACTACTATACAAACTCACACATACACTCATTTCGAAATATATGCAAAATGCAACTCTACAAATTGTATCAAGGGATTAAATACAGAGCACAATCCTACAGAAACATTAACTGGGGGATGATGCGAGTTTTTGTCCCAAAACAAAGTTGATAAGGAGCCTGGAGTTAGGAGGGTCTGGCGCGTTTCGATCCTAGCAGGATCTTTATCGAATTCTTTGACAAAGATCCTGCCAGGATCGAAACGCGCCAGACCCTCCTAACTCCAAGCATTTTATACATTTTACCAGTTTATTACTTGTATTGATGAGTAGACTGTTATGGAACCACTACAGTAACATACATAAACTAACAACCTAAAAGACCCCAACAGACAACGAACAGAGTTTGAAAAAGGACAGGCCAATGAGTTGATGGGCCTCTAAATGTTTGACAGAATGCTTTGGTGTTGGAAAACAATATTCTGTATAATTTCTTGTCAAGGAGTTCTTATTTTACACCGCAAAACTGCCTCACGACAAGTGCGCCACCAACGACTGACTCCTCGCCAGGCACGACACCAACAACAAAGCTGGAGACCGAGGTACGGGTGACCACCGTGACATCACCAACGACGCCAATACGGACGCCTGATCCGACAACCACCCAAGAAACCTCCAGCATGACATCGCCGTCACAGATAGGAGGTAAATAAAATGAAACTGCTTTGATGCTTGTAAAATTCCCGAGTTGTCTACCGTGACGTGGCGACTTCATTGGCGTCTTTTCTTCAGGTTAATGACTGAACCGTGGACCTATACCACTGAATGGAGTCATCAAATTTGTACAAAAGGCATCTCGTATCCTTCGCCCATTTGAAGTCATTGAAATCCAAGTCAGAATTCAATCTTCAACCAGAATTGGAGCCGTGTAAAAGCACTGTTTATGTATGCATATGCAGACCCACATTCTGCTGTGTAAGTGTTGGGATCCAAGTCAGCAGTTACGACTTCGACTAAGGCTCTTGCTGCTTTGTGATATGCACCAAAGTCCAGGCAGCAACGGCCGTGAGCAAAAGCCGTTAACCGAATCCGGCCGAACCCTGAGTCAAACTCTATACATGTAATTGATATCCATTCGCAGGTGTGACTACGACCACGGAAGCTGCTGTCAATGGCAACGTGTCAAACGAGGTTGTCTTCTATATCCAGTACTGGCTACCGGCAGTCTTGGCAATATTCGTCATTATCCTCTTGGTGGCGCTATTCCGAAGGAGGCGGCGGTCACGTGGCAAGCCTGCTCGCGTGGATATTCCTGTAGATAATCGGTATAATTATACGATTCATGTGTTTAATTCAGTCTGTATATATCGATCCGACGGCACGACGTACCGTCCGCCATTACTGTGGTGTCTCCGTCCGCCTACTGAGTGGCAACAACAGAATTTCCGCTCTGCTGCACTCTATACTGCAGGGTACATGTCCCCTGATACACCGCAGGGCCAATGGGAGACTTTTGAGAATCGGTCTTCAAGTCAACAGCGCACGCGCTGAGCATGCAATTGTGAGCATAATTGCGTGCGCATGCTCACAATTGCGTGCGCGTGAGCTGTTGACTTGAAGACCGATTCTCAAAAGTCTCCCATTACACGAATTGCAAGTTGGATTCGTGTATGACACACAAAAGGCGGGCGGGGACACCGCAGTAATGGCGGATGGCATTTCGTGCCGTCGAATCGGTGTATATAGGATTTGCACAATTTGCACATCGAATACTATAAAGGTAATATCATACTTTGGTTTTTGTCAAAGAAATGCAGATGCCCACTTTTTGAAGAAAACATAACAGTGAAAAACGCCCAAGGTATTAAAAAAAATCTTTTCACCGTTATTTTTTATCTTTTATATAGATCAAAATTGTTTTCGGTCGTTGGTTTTTACTCATTTCTTGATAAATACATCATTTCTGGCAGGAAAACGTAAAACGATATGTTTGTACCTTCATCGTCTTTATACCCTGAAAGGTATAGGTAAATCTGTAAGATTTCTGTTTTGGTTTGCTACCAAAGTAAGATTGCACCTTTAAGGGATTTGTCATTATGTCGCCTCCTTCCCGTTCTGTCTTGAGTTCATGAGTTTTGTTCGGTTCAGCTTTCCAGTAATCTTTCTTTGATTATCTGTGTCGGTTTAATGCAGAAATGATGATAATACCTATTGCTATACCTCATAAATATTTACGACCTAGAGCCGAATCCCAATTGGTCAATTCACCATCACGTGCCATGTGGATATATTTGCTGATCACCGGCGAGTAGGCCGGGGAATCTCCGAAGGAACTGTTACACGTGTAACATCTCACTGCGCGTGGAACGTCTCACTGCGCATCCTAGGAAAAGTTTGCAGCGCGCGTGCGTGAGCCTCGACCTACATGAAGTTAATGGTAGCTCACGAACACGAACATTTTCCTGCACTTACTGATGCCGATCTCGACGAATCAATTGTGAATATTTATGAGGTATAGTAAAACAAATATCACATGGCTTATTTCGGGTGGATAGTCGATTCTAGCTTCCCTTGGTGTTGAAAGTTGACAAACTTCGCCTCGGGAACTATAGTTTGTCAATTTCCAACACCTCGGGAGCTAGAATCGACTGTCCACCCTCAAACCATGTGATATGTGTATACCGAATGAATAAAGTAACTTTTTGCTCAAATTATTTACAAGCGCTAGCGACAACAAAATAAGCATTGCAATTCTCTTTGATTCGTGTTCAACTGTTCACCTCATAAAGGTTAATCGTTTCTGTAATGTTTACCTTCAGTTTTGATGCGGTGGACTGCACAAACCTCCATGAATCCAGATATCAGGATCCTAAATCGAATGGTAAGTGAACAAAAAGAGCGACCGTCAGGAAAAACAAACAACAACCCCAAACAAAACACAGCCTGATGTAGCTCCGCTGTCCTGTATCGGTTGAAGGAAAGCCTTAGTAAGAACACACGGAACTGTAAGGCATAGTACATCGTTGATAATTTTTTGTGAGGTCTTTTATTCTAATCATCTAGTTTTTAAAATGCATAACATTGCAACTTGTGAATTTTCATCAAAATTGGTTTTGGTCGAGTTTACGAACCGAATATTGGCTTGTTTTGTATGTGTTTGCGACAATTTTTGTGTGTGAACCATTGGTGAGTTTGAAATGAGAAAATAGTTAGTAAGCAGTGGGAAATATCCCCAACCTGTCCAAAATCAGGCCGGAAACATTTTGTTGGTTTCTGGTTATACCGACAAGTGGCAACATTTTTACCTGTCATTGCAAAACGACGAAATCCTGTGTAAAACTGACAAGACAAGATCAATGCGCCCTACCAGGTGCTATTAGAGCTGTTACACGTGCGTAGCGGATTTTGACAAAACAGATACTGTCAAGATGCGAACGGGATATGAACAAGATAGGAACAAGCCATAAACGAATTAGGAACGAGATGTGGGCGAGATAGGAACAAGCCATAAATAGCAATGGGGCTATAACAGAGAATGAACAAGAATTTAAGGACAACGGTATTTTTGTTATATTTTTCCCACAGGGGGAGTCTCTGTTCTTAGAAATCCGTCTTATGAGCGACATATATCAGGCAACGAAATGGAGCGAAGCGGCGACTTCTTCTGTCCGCGAATGGACAGCACCAGGAACAACGTGCGGAGTCCGCGGGGGCCAGGCAAAGGCCTCGTGCACAGCCCACCGGGCGCCGGTGCACTTCACGCCAACAGCCCGGTCCTCCTCGGGAACCACAATGTCGCTTTCTCCTACGGTAATTACGTCAGCGTGGATTCGGAGGATTTCTCCAGTCCTTCTTCAAGTTGCCAGCAACAGTCGGAACGACACGCGTATAGGCCGTCTCCTTATGAACCCAACTCTCCCAAACAAATGATGACTAGACAACCACCTGATGTGAAGAGGGTGAATGGTAAGCAGGGATCGGATACTGGGTACGAGAATCCAGATGACGTATACTCCCCGGGAGCAAAATCTGCTCCCGTTAAAAAACGCAGCAGAAATGACGGTGGATACGAGGAGCCAGCCTGCGGTGTCCCAAATTCGCCGCGAGAGGGCGCCAACAACCCCACCGGTTACGAAGTTGCCGAGATATCCTCGAAATCGTCGCGTGCAAATCCAGTGCCGGCAGATCTGAGCGCACCGTACGAAGTGGCATCGCTAGGTGCGACCGGTGCCGTGCCAAAGTACGCTCAAGTCAACAAGGAGCTGGGTGCGAAGGGGAAACGGCAGCATGCAAGAGCCGACCCTGGGTATGAGGTGGCCGTAAACTCGTCCCCGACCGCTAGGTCAAATTCACCCACGTATGCCTACGCAGCAACGTCCATTCGACTCCCACCAGGGAAACTTGTCAATGTTAATTCGTACAACGCACTGCAGACCAACTGTAAGGAAGAAGATGGGGAATATTCAATGCTGGACCGAATGAAGGGAAGCAGTGACCGCACGAGTCCAAGACTACCAATCATAATATCCTCCAATAAGTACAATGTGATCGACATTGATTCCAAGACTTAAATGTTTACATAATGGGGGCGCCCTTCAAACGCATTTCTTTTTGAATTAGTCCAAATCTATGGCTGCGACCGCAAATAACACGCAAGTCTATGAAAGTGGCTGTTGCTGCCAAAGGTGCATGCATAATTTGCAGCCGCAGCCTGAGAATTGGGAAACAGCCTTAGCCATTGGGTGCAGACCAGCAATTAGGTCAATCTCAGTTAGAAACTTACTGATTTTTCGATAACTTAAAAATGCATTTTTTAAAGCGTTTGGCGAGCCCTGCTTGGGAATGGACCCGGTCCCCAGAGTTTATACTGTCACCCCCGAGCTGTTTGAATGAATTAAGGCCATAAAGTCCCTCTACCTTTGCCATAATAAATTATAGTATTGTGGAGGGATACTTGTTTTAAAAGTAAATAGGGAAGTTTGGGGGTTATTTTTTTTTGGATGGACTTTTCGCTTAAAAATGAAATTGGTTAACCTCTATAATGTTTAAAAGAAAATGGAAATGAATTTTCGAAGCTTTGTTTTGCAGAATGGCTGTATAGCTTGACCGGTTATTTGTTTTAATTGGCCATTTTACATGAGAGCCTATGGGAATTTTCATTTACTGGTCTGCACCCATATCGTGAAAAAAATATTAGTATGCTGAATATATGCTTGATTTTAATGTACAAAATGTTTTCCATAACGGTTTATGCTATTAATTACTAACAGTTGATAATAACACCAATAACCCAGGCATATGAACTATAAATTAAATTTCTTATAAATGCTGTTATTGTTGGATGAAACTGCATCTTAAAGTTACTATCATACTTTGGCAGCTTACCGAAACAGAAATCGTCACAGATTTACCTATAACTTACTGGGTATAATGATGGTGATGGTAGAAATCTATCGTTAAAATAATTCTGCCTGAAATGCTGTATTTATCCAGAAAAGAGTAAAACCAATGACCAAAAACAATTTTGATCTTTAAAAGATAACAAATAACGGCGAAAAGACTTCAGAAATATTTTGGGCGTTTTTTTTCACTGTTTTCTCAAAAGGTGATGAGCACCGTAATGGGACTGAAATTTTCACAGATGACTGTTACTGTATCTTCCTTGATATTTTTGCCCATGAATCTGCATTTCTTGGACAAAAACCAAAGTATGACACTACCTTTAATATAAAACCTAAAAATCAGCTAATTAATTTCGATTAGAAACAGTTATCGGACTTGAAAATGAAAGTCATCTGAAGCTTTCAGTCTTATTTTAAGCTTTGCAATGTATGAATTAGAAACAAAGGTGTCTAGAGGCTTATGATTTTAGTGAATACTAATATTTGTTGTCTGATTGGAAGAGAAGCTGTTTCGTGAAGAACCAAAGTTCTTTAATTCACGTTCCAGCATATATTTTCTTTACAGGAACGTTCCAACTGAAGCCTGCTGGGTAATTGATTTTGAATTCTGTTTTGTCACCTGATTTGCTAAAAAAATAATGCCTTAAAGGTACAGTATACAGGATTGGTAACATACCCAAACAGAAAAGTTCACAGATTTGCGTATACCTTTCAGGGTATGAAAATGGTGGTGATCAAATGTTTCCGCCTGAAATGCTAGATTTATCCAGAAATTAGTCCAAAAAAAACCGAAAACAGTTTTGATCTCGGGTTAATGATCTTACCATTCTTTATGTTGTATAAGAAAAAATGAGTCGGGTTTTCGCTTTTTTTCTCCTGACTCAGAACTGATGGCCGATTGAGCTCCACTTTTCACAGGTTTATTATTTCATGCACATATGGATCAGACAAAGTGTAAGTGCTGTTATGTGACCTTTACCAATCATGTATTATAATCATGTATTATACCTTTAAATGATTAATGCTGTTATTAAGGCCAACTTTAATGTATATACATTTGTTCTAATGTAATCTTGAAGTAATATTTATAAAAAAAATATTTCTCTTGAGCTACAGACAGAAATACCACAATGGGGTTTTTACATTAATTCTTTCCTGTTTTGATTTTGGGTATTCAACTAGAAACCTTTCAAGCACAAAGATTCCAGCTCAATACCAAATTTTAAGGACACAAAATCATTTTTTTTTCAATGTTTGACAGTTTAGAAAGACAATTCTGCTAATACCGGCTATCTTATGCTTATAAAAATCGCACGATGTTAAGGTATTAAGATACTTGAATGGTCGGAAAACAAACTTATTTTCCTTTTTGATTTGATTTGACTTGATTCAATTTTTTTAAATATTGGGCATAAACGGTCATTGACTCGCAGAGGCGGTGACGTGGGGAACACACACCAGAAGCTTTTTATAATAAATTTTTCACTCCATTCCAATTGTTGATATTACCGTGAATGGGTCATTAGGGAGACTTTCTCATTGGGTCGTGCACAAACTTTACTTACCCATTTCTAAACATCCTCCAAACTAATGAACTTGAAATTGACATATGTTCATATTGACAGCATTTTCTGTCTTCTATTAAAATGTGGACTGTAAAAATATGTCTTTAAAATGTAGCTGGTATAATAGGGAGACACCGAAAAGTCTCCCTATTTGCAGATGTCTCCCAAATGTTCACTTTTAGACGCTATATTGTCTTCCTAATATGCAATTTAGATAAATTAGTCTAACGGAAATTATAATTGGCAATCGAATACACCTCGCGTTTATGAAGGCTATAAACTGTCAAAAAGAAAGAAATGTCTGTGTCAACATTATTTTTTCCTTAATTGTCAGAATGATATAGAGCACATAGGATTCATTATTTATAGACGAATATTGGGTTTTCCTTGTCAAGTTTGCCCTGAAAAGAGTCAATTACCCAATAATGAGTAGCATCGACGGTAATAAAATAACGTACATTGATAATAGACTCTGCAGACAGGCATTCCCTTGACTGATGGTGATGGTTATTGCTGTGGTGATAGTGAATGGGTGGGTGAGGGCTGACAGTCGAACGGGGCAAATGAAAAAAGAAAAAGAGAATATGATGAAATGATGCAAGCAACTCGGATTGACGCTTTGGATCTCTTCTTTTCACGAGCCCGATGTGTGTCATGAGTTGGGTATTTAAATATCAAAGGGGCCGTTTAGACTTGATATTTGTTTTAATGTAATTTGCGCATAACGACATTCTTGCATTATTCTGCTGCTGCAGAACAACAACAACAACAACAACAACAACAACAACAACAACAACAACAACAACAACAACAACAACAACAACAACAACAACAACAACAACAACAACAACAACAACAACAACAACGACAACGACAACGACAATGACAACGACAACGACAACGACAACGACAACGACAACGACAACGACAACGACAACGACAACGACAACGACAACGACAACGACAACGACAACGACAACGACAACGACAACGACAACGACAACAACAACGACAACGACAATGACAACGACAACGACAATGACGACAACGACAACGACAACGACAACAACAACAACAACAACAGACAACAACAACAACAACAACAACAACAACAACAACAACATACAACAACAACAACAACAACAACAACAAAAACAACAGACAAAAAACAACAACAACAACAACAACAACAACAGACAACAACAACAACAGACAACAACAACAACAGACAACAGACAACAACAACAACAGACAACAACAGACAACAGACAACAGACGACAACAACAACACCGTCAACGACAACAACGACAATGACAGCAACAGCAACAACAACAACAACAACGAAATTGTTACGAAAAACCTTTACATACATTCAACAGATTGACGGGATCATCTGGAATAACAATAACAACGACGACGACGACGATGACAACAGCAACGACGATGACAAAGGCAACGACAACAACAACGTCAACGACGACGAGAACTTCATCAATATCAGCAGCAACAACAACAACAACAACAACGTCAACAATGACAATAACGACGACGACAACAACAACAACAACAACAACAACAACAACAACGTCGCTACATTGTTACACTAAACTTGTACATACATTCAGCTTATAAACGGGGTCATCTGCTGATTCACACATACGTCAATGTGAGCAAGTGACAAGGCATTGACATCTCGACCGTGCATGGACCGAACACTATCCCTGGCAAATTGGAACCAGACACCCATGGCCAAGAAATGTTCGTCCCGCTGGGAAAGGCGCTCTCCGTACTCTGACATCGTGGCATTGTGGAGTATACAGCATCAATCCCATGAGGTTTAATGTGAGCTGACAGACCAGGGAGTGAACTGCATAAGTCGCACAAATCCCATACTTATTGCTTCTGAAATGACCCCGAAGCGAAACCGATCTTTTCACTAATACTTTATATACTATAGACTTGATAATGACGTCCCTTAAGCCGCCATTTTGAAAGCAAAGCCAGGATAAAACACTGGAAAGCGCACAGCTGTAGCCAGTGTTTACAATCCTCAGATTGAGCTCAGGCTTAAAGATAAACCCATTTCTGGATCCATTTTTGAAATGGTGGCAAAAAAGGACCGTTGGCAATACGGTACCGAGGAAGGTACTCTGTAAAACAGGGCTTCAATCTAAAAGGTAATATCATACTTTGGTTTTTGTCAAAGAAATGCAGATTCATGGGCATCTTTTCACTATTATTTTTGATCTTTAGAAGAATTTGATTCCGTGCATTCGCTTAGTTTGAGTATCACCCATTCTACTCCGCGTCACTACGTACGAACGTCTGATACATGCCTGCATGCAAATTTTATGCAACACATCAGCCAATCAGATCTGTTTTGAGAACATTTCCGTCAGGATCGTGACGCCGGGAGGATGTTGATTGGTCAATTTCGCGCGTCGTGCCAGCAGCTAGGAGGAAGTTCGATCAACATACTAGCTGTCAATCACTGGTCAATTGTGCCTGGTACCCGTGAAGTGAACAGGGTACTAGGCGAAATCGACCAATAGTTCACAGATAGTTGCGGATCGAACTTGCTCTAGCTAGTCTACGTGATGGATGCACTCGCCATACGGTACGATAGTAGACGCTCCTTGATTGGTCAAAACCTATAGAGGTCAGTGCTGGGTTGGCTGGCATAATCAATCAGGAAATTGACATGCATGATTGTGATAGACACTCGTTCGCTGTACAGCGAGTGCGTGTATCACAGGCTATATAGCATTCACTATGAAGTTAGTAAAATGCATCCAAAAGGAGATATTTGTACCTATAATTAGATTCGACTTTGAAACTCTATTTTGAGAACGGAAACGAGCTTCATGGTTAAAGGAGAAAACAAAATCAAAACTTGGAGGCCTTGAGGCCTAGTTACATATACCCGACGTTTTTTGCAAGGGTTTGGTCGCGCGACAAAGTCGCACGTACACGCCCATTTAACTGTCCACAAGTAAGCGATCTGTCGCGCAATTTTGTTTCCAAATTAATGATAAAAAAATAGCTCTTCTTTTTGTCAAAACATGGCCACCTCACATGCCTCATCTTCTTCGTGCTCGAAATAGGAAGATGATATTTTGCTTCGGTTTTTGGCAGCTAGAGGTAAACGGTACAGACCGATTTCACGAAGTACTAAGATTGATCTTAAGTGAGAATTCATCTTAAAGGCTAAGTAACATGTGATGTCACAATAAAAATCACTATGGTGATACTGAACAACTCATCTTATGACCTATTTATGCATATATACGCGACTTTGTCGGAACGATTTAGTCGCGCGACAAAGTCGCACACTCCCAGCTGTCCAAAAGTACGCGATATGTCGCGGGAGTTTTTCCAAAATAATTTTAATGATAAAGTTCAAAAACGGACTTTTTGTTTTTCAATAAATTGCCACCTCATGTGCTTCATCTTCTTCGTGCTCGGAAGAATATAGATTGTTCAGGTGTTTACTGTTTTTTGGTGAGCTAGGATGATCCTCAAAGCATCATTCCCTCCGGGGAGATCATATTAAATTTGGCATACATGTAATTATGTTGGTTGTTTTCTCACCCAGCATCTTATTTATTGGATGCCTCGTACACCTCATTGCATTTCTGGACCTCAGTTATTATTATTGTCCATCTTTCCCAACCAATCAATACAGCTGGCACGTGTGGACGGGGAAACACGTGTGCAACTTTTTTTTTGTCGCGCGACAAAATCACTTTGAATTTGATTTAAAAAAGTCACGCGACAAGTCGCACTACTTTGTCGCGTAAGTGTAAACACGCCCATTGATTTGTACGCTGTTCAGGCGCGGTTCTACGGGGGGGCTGTAGCCCCCAAAAATTTTTGTCTAGCCCCCCCAAAAAAATGCAAGTGAAAAAAAAAAATTCTTGAAAATACTGGATTTTTTCAGTTATTAAGCGCCAATTACATGAAAAACGCGTTGTGTGGGCTATAATGTGCATGTTTTTCGACCCATAATAAGACATAGCAGAAGCGAGTGTTAGAAGAACCCAAAATATTGGGTCTTCTAGCCCCCCCAAAAAATAATGGCTCTTCTAGCCCCCCCAAAATTTTGACTCTAGAACCGCGCCTGACGCTGTTGTTGTCGCGTATGTGTATTAAATAGGCATAGGCCTTTATGTGGTGAACCTTTAAGTGACGGGGACAGGGGCCAATTTCATAAAACTGTTAAGCACAAAAATTTGCTTAGCACAAAAATGTCTCGCCATTGAAAATTCACCATTGAAAATTCAATTTGATATTCATGGTCAGCAAACAACAGCCAAAGAATAATTGCAAATGATACACAACACATGGAAATTTGCTTGTTAACCCTGTTCTTATTAAGACCGAAATGTCATGCTTAGCAAATTTTTGTGCTTAACAGTTTTATGAAATTGGCCCCTGGTCTTCTAAACCTAACGCCTGACCTGGGGATTCACGGTCACCTTTTTCCTCACTATATCTGCTTAGGTCTGGGCTGAGTTCAGGAAATTTGACTTGAACGGGATTCGTCAACAAAATTAACGGGCGCTTTCGGCATGACACCCGGCAAGTTTGCTGGTCTTTTGCCATGCAGGTCAGCTCAAACCTCACCACGTGCGTCACGTCCAAAGACCGTGCGTGTAACGATTTAAAGGGTAGCCGCAATGGGTGTTTTTGTTTATATATTGATGGAATAAAGTATTTAAAACGCAGTTGTGTTTCTGTCGTAGTTTTAGCCTTCCTTGTGTTGATGTTAAAATCATTTTATTAACTGGGAGGGTGGAACGTCGTGACATCATCTCGGGAACTCGGTAGCTGGTTCATAAGCCATCGAGTAATGCTAAGCTGGTTCCCGCGTCACTGAAGGCAATCAAAATCCCGTACTAGGGGGTTGGGAGGGGGCGTGAACCAGGCGCAATTTAGAGCCAAAATTAGTTTAAAGGGGGCAAGAAGAGCCATTATCTTTTTTTTTTTTTTTTTTTTTTTGGGGGGGGGGGGGGGCTAGAAGACCCAATATTTTGGGTTCTTCTAACACTCGCGTCTGCTATGTCTTATTAGGGGTCGAAAAACATGCACCTATATCATACACTGCGCGTTTTTTTAAATGTAATTTGCGCCTAATAACTAAAAAGATGCAGTATTTTCAATTGCATTTGTGTGTGTGTGTTTTTTTTTTTTTTGGGGGGGGGGGGGACTAGACAAAAAATGTGGGAGGCTACAGCCCCCCCCCCTAGCACCCCCCCTAGCACCTCCCCCCCCCCCCCCCCCCCCGTAGAACCGCGCTCGGCGTGGACGCAAAATTTTAATGGGGTGCGGTTTATTTCGAGAAAAATATACCAGATGCGGGGAAAACAAACTTTAAATTTAATACATTTAAAAAAGTTAATAACATTATTTCGGTGGATTTTATTAAATATCATTGCAGCCACCCTTTCTTTAAGAAAAACTCGAGAGGTTGAAATTCTACAATTTTCTACAAAAATATTTTTTTTTATTTTTTTTTCCTGCTGTTTGAGACCCAGAAAGTGCACACTTCCACTTTCAGAGTTCATGCAAGATTAAAACATCAAATAACCACATGGGAAACTGACTGGATTAATGGGAGACTTTTTAGAACCGGTCTTCAAGTCAACAGCGCACGCGCACGCAATTGTGAGCTTGCGCGCATTGTTTTGCTAATGCTGCACGTATCTTAAATGATCATTGGGATATAGCGGTATGTGCGTGGTTTCATGGCTTCTGACTATCAAACGAACAAAGATAATTGACTATTAGGGGCACCACCAACAGTTGGTAAGAGCGTCGGTACGGTATACCGAGGGGGTAGCTGGTTCGAATCCTGCTCCAGTCAATTTCTCTTTGTTCAATGTTCAATATATTTTTCGAGGGGCAATTATATACTGAAAAATATGAGTGACGTCATTCCTTTTTTTTATCAAAAACGAATGTTCCCTCCTTTTAATAACAAAGTAGTATTTCCATTAATTGAATCATTTCTGATTTATAACTACAGTAATTTCTTCATTCACTCCCGTGGCTCCATAAATTGAAATTGTGTTTTCATAGGAGGACACGATGTACTGAAGAACATCGAACTTTATGTTGAAAACTGCATTAATTCTTCGTTCTTCCCTTTAAAAAACACAAGGGACATACTTGTCATCCACTGATGATGTCACCAGGTTCTGAAACTACGTGTGCGTACAGACCCTGTATCCACCCCTGTAAAATCTTGACAGTAAAAAGTTTTGAACTTTTCAACCGCACACGAACGCCTAACACGGTTTAATACTGGCCAACACGTACGTAGACCCTGCTGTAGTTCCTGGGACAGGGAGTGAGTACAGGCTAACTACCGAATTCCCCTAAGCTCAAATCGCTGTAATTCTTCCCCTCTGCCAGGAGCGGATGTCAAACATGATTCAGATAACCCAGAGTCGTTTGAAATCTCTAAGCATGTTGGAGACTGGTACGGGGGGAGCGAACGGTGAATGAGTAAGTAGGTTCAGTGCCTGGAGAGTCCACGGCACCCACACTCCGCCCATAGCAGGTACTTCGTATTATTATATAGTCAATGCTAGGCGTCTGATTTGTCGCTTCTGTTTGTTTTACCGCCGACCAAATAACACGAAGAAGACCCCCTTTCTTGTGACACTCCTGGCAGGTGATGTCCGTGGTGGAGATCTTTGAAGCAAAATTATTGTAGCTTTTGAGGAGACGGATTTATTAGTTCCTTTTTTAGACGTAAGATGTCTGTCAGGTCAGAGGAGCGGCAGCGTGGGCGATTCTACGGTGACCGGCCGGCCTTTCCCAGACCAAACATGTGAGTCAATCGCATTATCATTACTTCTCATGTCACACCAAATGCGATGTCTTTTATGCAATGCTTCCGTGCGTATAGGAAGCAAAGAACTGCGAGTCAAGTGCTGTACTTACGGCAGCTCCATCATGATTCGTGCAGATACATTGAATAATACCGTGCGATTTGCTTTACAGGGTATAGGCCTAACAATAATCATTCAAACGGGATACGTCGCCCAGTTCTGTTTGTAATATCACTCAATGTAAGCCGCTTTCAACTGTCTTCGAGAGATCAAAAGTCGGGATGGCGTGTGATGGTTGACCCAAAACCAGCTCTTGCTATAACTTGGTCATGATCCTGGATATAATGGTTACTGTATCATGTATATACCTGCTTAGTACAGCGGCATTCGTTTTAGTTACGAATTAGCAAACAAATTTCGTCAATACAAATAATAAACTGCTGCAAACTGCTCATTTTCCAAAATGTTTAAGATGAATCAAGTAAGGATGATCTGTTTCGCGTTTCGATCCTTCTTTATCGGAGGTTAAATCGTTTAAGATCCTGCTCGTATTGAAAAGCATTCCAAATGTACAGTACAGGATTAGTATCATACCGAAACAAAAATGTTCACAGATTTACCTGTAACTTTCAGGGTATAAGATGGTGCTGATAGAAACATACATTTCCGCCTGAAATGCTGTATTTATCCAGAAATTAGTAAAACAAAGACCGAAAACAGTTTTCATCTCTGGGTAAAAATTGTCGGGTTGTCGCTATTTTCTCGTGACTCAGATGTCCGATTTAGCTCAAATGTTCACAGGTTTATAATTTCATAAACATTTTTGATCAGACAAAGTGCGAGTACTGATCTGTGACCTTTACCATTCATGTATTACAATAATAGTAATCTGTGTAAATTTAAGTCCCATACGGTGCCCACCTTTTGAGAAAACAGTGAAAAACGGTCACAGTATTTCTTAAGACTTTTTGATCTTTAAAAGATAGTTTTGGTCACTGGTTTTACTTTTTTTTGGGGTTAAATACAGCATTTCAGGCAAGAAAATTTTAATGACAAGTTTCTACCATCACCATCTTTATACCCTGTAAGTTATATAACTTAATCTGTGAAGATTTATGTTTCGGTATGCTACCAAAATATAGTACCTTTAAATACAGTACTTAAAAATATCAAATATGTATATTGAATATGGAAAAAAGGATAATGCATTTATCTATTTATCTTCCAAATTTGAAAATGTTGAAAGTTTAAACCTTGAAGATGACGATGATGATGATGATGATGATAATTACACCACTGAGCCCATGCTACTGACTAGATTCAGGACAACACCTGAACTTGGAATGGAGTTTGTCACTATACCAGGCAAGGACGGTATGTTGTTTCACTTGCACAATGGTAACATGGACTTCAATCCTTGGATTTCAAACACAAGACATCAGTGACTTCACCTAATGTTGTCTTTAAAGGGAGCATGTAGGATTTGCAAAGATGTGCGTTTTGGCAGAATTTGGTACTTAAACAGAAGTGAAGGTCTTAAAGTTCCTTACAGACGTTGTTTCGTGTACCTTTTTTACGCTTTGTTCATCTGGATAGCAGAAAAACGGCCGAAATAATCTTGCCCCCCCCCCCCCTCCGAATCCTTCACGGTTACACCACGCTTTCGAAATGCTAACAAAATCGTTCGGACGAACGTTCTTTTTAAAAGACACTAAATCTTGATTTCCTTGAAAACCCCAGCATCAGTCTGATGAACCAATATTTCACATGGTGACTGTTTGCACTGTTTACGAACTGTTGAGTCCATTTTCTGTCTCAAACTCAATAATATTTTTTTGGCCTTGCAAATCCTATACGCTGCCTTTAATGACTTTTTTTCGTTGGGGAGATAGAATTATGCAAATTAGGTTTGCCCAACTGAGCCAGCGCATCATTCATGCTGTGCACTCAATAAGCACTGAATATGCAGTGCTCATCCATGTCGGTGAAGGGCAAGCTTGATTTGCATATTTCAACTAGTATGTTAATGTAACGTATAGCCAAACAGCAGTCGGTCAATATATTTATTAATCAGTCAATCAATTAATCGATCAAGTGATGAATAATTAGGTAAATCAATCAATCAATTAATCAATTCAGAAAGGCCGATAGTTAGCAACTGGCCAGTTGGCCAAAGAATACAGCGATTATTTAATGTATCAATCGATGCAAGAAGCAAGAGAACTATCAATCGATCGGTATATCAATTCATATCGATTTATCAGGTTCATCGATGAATCGATCCATTGGTAAATCGACCATCGAACATGTGATCAATCAGTCCACCGATCAATAATCAATACATCAATTAAGATATTGTAGTATTTGGATAGAATGCTAACATGTATACTCAATGACACATGTTTCTACTCAGCTTGCCAAAACTATAAAGGCCTTTTTACATTATGTTAATTCTCAAGGATTCACCAGGGACGTCAGCCACTCTCAAGCATTGGTGTCCTTTCACACGATGACACTTTTGAAAGATTTCTCAAGCATGAGACAAACTAGCGAGCCTCGAGAGGTTTTTTAGCATCGTGTGAAAAGACTTTTACTCAATACTAATAATATTCATGCAGCCAATAATGGAAGCATGCATTGTGTAATCCTGATTTACCTTTTTGTTTGACTATTTCAGCCCGTCCTCTGGCCACAGTTGGACCGATCACCGGGGTTATACTGTTTCTAGGCCTGATTGCCCTGCTGTCGCTGGCCGTGTATCGTCGAAGAAGAAGGCCGAGGTAAGCTTCAAATCCCGGCCATCGCCATCTCAGAAACAACAGTGACATGTCTTCATTACGCTCTACATGATTATCTTATTTGACGTTATAATACAGCGCAGCTGTCTTTTCAAAAACCTTGGCCCCGCCTTCGAGGTCTCTGTCAGTTTGGAGCTTCAAATATAGGCTATGATCTTTCTTTGCAGATAATTAGAGAGTCATGTTAAATTCTTGTTCAAAACAGAGAAGGAACATCTAAACCCATGACATTGTCAATTTCCGTTTAAAGTAGCCGGACAATTACCAATGCCGTCTTTAAAAAAATGAGTTTAAAGGCACTATCATACTTTGGTAAAGATGATAGAACAGGTTTGTTCGTGATTTGATATGTCACGAAATAAAAACAAACCTGTGAAATTGTCAGCTCAATTTATAATTTGAAACAGTAGAGAATAGCGAAAACCAATGCAATTGTTACGCGAAATTGTAAGGTAGTTGTAATTGTGAGGTTTTGATCTCGGAGATAAAAACTGTCTACATCTTTCGTTTTACTCATTTCTGGATATAAATACAGCATTTCAGGCGATGATTTCAACGGAATGTTGGTATAACAGGTCTATTTGTACAGCCTATAAATGATACACGGACACATGTGAACATTTCTGTTTTGGTTTTCTACTTTTAACTGGCGAAAACGCCCATCATTAGAACGAACGCAAAATAAAAGACGTTTCTTGACCCCTATAGGTGCATTTTTTTCCAAAGTTGTTTCGGGTTGTAGAAGACACAAGATATAGTGGAGTTTTGATTGCCATTTAAAAAAAATCAGTTCATGACATATTTTGTGAGAAAGACCATGAAGTGCCGGATTGATAAAGAAATACATGTACCAGAAAATAACAGAAGATGAGAAAAGGAAGAAGTTATTGATGAACATAGATTTGAACTTAGATTTACAATATGCAACGTGCATGAAAATGGAAGTGATGGCTCCATAATTAGTTTTGATCTGTACATTTTTTTCTGGTGTAGGCCCCTTACTTCATTTTAGTCATATTTAAAGGGATGGTACAGAAATTGTAAGACAAAATACACTTCAAGATCACAGATTCACATAAAACTTACACAGTATAATGTGATGATAGGAGAAAACATCCCATGAAATGTTTTTGTCTGAAATGCCATATTCGTTTCCGATTGGAATAAATCGCTTCGAAGCGTTTTATTCATTCGTTGAAGTGTGTAAACGGGTTTTCACTATTTTCTCGTGACCCAGATGGCTGATTGACCTCAAACTTCTACAGGTTTGTCAGTTAAGGTATATGATGGATTGCATAATGTGTTTTCATTGTCAGCAACGGTTTTGTCGCAAAAACCAGATCTGTACCATCCCTTGAACGAGAACATCGAATAATTTTGTTGGTAAATGTTTCCCTCTGTGTTCTTTGGTTCCAGGCGAGTTATTGAGCGAGATTTGGACAAGGTTCCACTGTCGTCTACATCGGCAACTGTCGAAGGCAAGTACAACACCCATCTGATTTCCCGCTCTAGGACTCTGGAATGATAATTTAGCGGTCGACATTGGCAAAGTCTAAACAATCAAACCCCCTTCCCCTGACCACACTTGCCTTCCCCCACCCTCCCTGGTCACTCTGAACCCCACCCATGGGTGTCGATCCCGGGGGGATGGGGGATATATCCCCCCAATATTTGAGGTGGGGGGATGGCGTGTATTATCATCCCCCCAATATTTTGAGGTTGAATATCATTCAAGTTTATTGTATAGAAATATTACATGATCCTTGTTGTTTTTTTAGTCTTCGCAGTGAATTTATACTGTTTAATTCTTTTGAATATCGTTTTTAAATGCTCTAAAATGCGACATTTTGACTCTGTTTTTATCAAAAAGTCCCTGGTTTGGTAGGGGGGTATTCTACCTCCCACAGCCTCTCCAGCTCGGTCGCTTCGCGACCTCGCATAGGACACCAAATCACCAATCATCCCCCCCAATCATGAAAAGAAATCGACACCAGTGACCCCACCCGTTTTGTTCTGATCCTCTCTTCTATTTATGTGTGTATCTTTTTACTTGCATGTTATTGTCTTTTTGTCGTTTAGCCTTTGATAAAGTTCCTGCTACAATCGAAACGCGTCAGGCCCTCCAACCCAAAGTGAAAATTCAACTTGTCATCACGGCCATCTGTAACCGATATCAAATTCTCCCCATCGCTTACACCGATCAAAAAGAAAATCCTGAACACATCTTAGCATGGATCGTACGTTACAGTCAGAGAGCTAAGTTGGGAGAAAAGGAAACCGTGTCAGAATGATTCGGGTTCACTTTTGGAAGATCGCGGAGTTCTGGCACACGGCTTTTCCTGCTTGCTTGCACTGCGCAAGGTCAAAGATCAAACCCTAATTTTAGACTTCCTGCGCGCGGAAATGAGCAAGGCACTATGAAAAGGGTTTCCCCTGCAGGTTTCTAACCAATTACAGTAATATGGAGTAGCAGGGGAAATACATATCTTACAGCGATAAGGATTCCCTCAAAAGAGGTCCGAAAAAAATCATGTCACGAGTTTTCTCTCACATAATGTGGTTTTTGATGATTTTGGTTTAATTCAATAAACGATGAACGGAAAGGGGATTACAGTGCTTGGTTAAAGGGATAAAAGTGTTAGAAAGAGGAATGACGATTACAGAAATGTTTAGAAGGGAATAATTATGATGAAAAGGCTAATCCAAAGTTCGACCAGCCAACATAGGTGTAGATTTCTTTTCATGATTGGGGGGATGATTGGTGATTGTTTTTATGTCTTATGCGAAGGAGCGAAAGGACGGAGCGGAGGAGGCCCCCCCCCCCCCCCTTACCAGGGACTTTTTTTAAACAGAGTCGAAAAGTCGCATTTTACAGCATTTCAAAACGATATTCAAAAGAATTAAACATAGTATAAATTCACTCCTGCTTATTAAAAATGTTGCATATCTCTTCGCTTTCTCGCATGACTCGCATAATTCTCCCTCACGCCTCACAAACTACCCACATCAAGATAATCAATGTATGATAAGAACGAGATGTGCGAACAAGTAAAATGTATTGTCTTTCTACATTCCAAGCATGCATTTTTATTCATTATTTTGTTGGTACTTCAGATATTTTGTCGGTATTAAATGACATTCAACCTCGAATTTGGGGGATGATAATACACGCCATCCCCACCTCAAATATTGGGGGGGGGGGGGGGGGGTATATATCCCCCATCCGCCGGGATCGACACATATGCCAGCCAATAACGACCATTCATGGCTTACGACAATGACCATTCTCATTGGGAAACAATGACTGGCCTATAGGACTCTGATGACTGAGGCTCTGTCAGTTTATTATCACGTGTAAATACCATAACACAAACGTTGCCAGAAAACGTTCTCAGGCGAAGTTCGCCATGAACAAAAAACGAGCTGACATCATGGACTCAGTTCCCTGTCCCACGCGGCACTATAGTCTTAGTCTCATTTCCTGCATCTCAGTCTTCAGCTGCAGCCTTGAGACGAGACTACACATTCAAGTGTAGGCGGCGTAGTAGCTTCCCATCGCCGCAGTGTTGTGTCAGATATCATGACTACAGAAACCTGATTCTGGTTTAGTCTTTTCTCCGAACGTGGGAGTATGTTACGCGTTCACTACTATGTGAGTGTTGTCTCGTGCTATAGTACAGGCAATGAGACACATCAGAAGCTAAATTTAGACAGTCACTGCCCACATTCCCATATCCTTTGACGCTGCATTCAATTTCGACATCGCGAGTTCATATTTCACAACGTAGATGGCGCCCATGTTTGTTTGTTTGTTTTTCTTCCTCTAAACGAATCCAACTCTCAGTTCTAAATTAAGTGGTCGGCAATATTGAGTTTTATTGACCATATTAAGACCGACGGGAAGTCTATGGACAGCGGAAATTATTCAGCTTCGTGTCAGTACGTGCCGGGTTTGTCACGGTCTGTCACCATGGTATCGTCACCATAGAAACCAAAATCAACGTGTGGAGTTCTTTGCTCTTCCTCCCTCAACATGTATATGCTGATTCCTTTGCCACGCCCCTCCCCTGCTCCTGCAAGCGCGTCAGGAGTAACATGAATTGTTTGTGTGGCAGAGCATTCTGCGGGGAGATGAAGATTTTGTCTTCGAGAAGAAGATCGTTTTTAGAATTGAAGGGTGCCGTTAGGGATCTGTCGCATGAGGCAATGCAAAGGCTATCGCTTCCTGGTATTAAAACTCTTCATTCTAGAAGGAAATAAACTCACTTTCCCCACATAGTTTTCTTAGGGATAATAAGACACTATTGGAATGAAAATATCATTTGGTGGTAACCAACCATTCCATTTATTTCCAGCGAAGTTGGTTGCCACTATGTCTTCGGGATCTGTGAGAACGTTTTGCTTTACAACGGACCTTTTGTCTTTTTCTCTATTAAATTCCACAAAAGCCAGACAATATCATAGAGATTTTGGATCATACTATGTGTCTTTATTTTCCAATGCAGGATACTGCCCGTACAAGATTGAAACTGATAGTGGTCCGGTCAGTGCGAGTTATGCCAAACTGGACCAGCCGTCTACCCGACGGTTCCCCAACGTTCGTTTCAGCCACCAGACCCGTCCGAGCGGCCGCGTACGGAGCCTAGGCGAGTATGATGAGCCACGGCCCACTATTCACCTGGGTTCCATGCCCACCAGGAGTCGGGCTACTGTGGCGGCCGTGGCGTCTTCACGGCCACACTCCTGCCTCATCGGTATAGGAGACTACGACGAGCCAGAGTTTCTCATTCCTATGAATGGGATCGGTGCCAGTGCGGTACATTCTAGGCACTCGGTGGTGGTGGTGAATGAGGGTGCCCGTGAGCATAGCATGGCTGGAGAGGCAGCCCAGACCACGACCGATGAGGCTGAGGGCTACTACTCCTCACTCAAAGACATTCAGATCAAGGCTTCTCCTGAGGAAGGTACGGCACTAAACACGGACATGATTCCAGAGCCCGATGGTGTGTATTACAGCGCCATCAACTTAAAGGAGCAGCCAGCTACCGGGGCGAGTGGAGCAGCAGCCCGTGCGTCTAGAGGAGGTACCGGGGAAGGCTGTAACCTACATAGATCGCATTATTTCGCTCTGGAGAGGATTGGCATGAAGCAAGGCGGCATAATGACGGAGGGTAAGACCAGAAGTATCAGCGCGGCTACCGGCGGCGCCAACGACGAAGACGAACCCTCCATGTACGACTATCTACAGTTGACAGACACACCGGAGGTCTTGAAGACCACACCGGCCGGCGAGGCATCTACCATTGGAACGGCGAGCACTGCGAAAACCCAATGTCCCATGCTCTACGCTTCGAACAGTCGTTCTCTGCTCGAGGAGCCGACCCCGAGGGCGCCCTCTTTTGCCCAGCCAGAGCCAGTGCAGAAAAGCGCGGGAAAGACGGCCAGTCAAATTGAGCGCGGTCCAGAAAAAGAGGACTCGGTGTACAACACTCTACAACGCTCCAACCGCTCAGGAGCAATTCGACGTAATGCAGATGACATATACAATGTGATAATCATGGATTAGAAACTAGGTACTGTCATCTTCATAAACGGACAAGAACTACAAAAGACAATTAGAAATACTTACCTTTTAACATTCGAAGAGATTTCTCTTTATGCTTGTAAATAATAGGCCTGTTAAGCAAAGTTAGTATTAGCTTTTAACAAATTTATACGCGATGTTATTATGCACTGTTGTATCAGGAGTTTGCATTTTTCTAAAATTGCCATTGTAAAAGCCAATATGTATTCCTTAAAGGAGAAAAAGAGTAACCTCTTTTAAAATTGTATTTCATTATTATCCTTATTCGTTAATATCTAAAAGGAAATATGGGCGAAAATAGAACAAAGACCACGTTCGTGGTCAAAGTGAAGCAGAACCATGTACTCATGACGTCGGCAGCATAATTGTCCAATGGATTTATGGTACAGGAGGGGCGGGGCCGGGCTTGATGATGGAGGCGTTTTGCACTAATTGATTAATCAAAATTTGGTTACAACAATGATATACATTACACTGTTTTAGGGTTCGGGGTAGAATAAATTTAACCCTAGTCCCATCCAAACCCATTTTACCTAACCCAACCCACCCCTCCCCTTCCCAGCCTCACCCTACCCTGACATGTTATACCCCACCCCAACTGCTCCACCCCATCCGAAAAGAATCGTGTATAAGAAAGCATTGCAACATTATACCCACACGCCGCGCTCTGTTTTCATGTGTGCTTAGTTTTTTAGTTGATTTTAGTCTATTGAATTCACTATCTCACCGGGTAAATTCTGACCAAAATTTCAATGCAATCCATTCATGCATTACCGAGCAATTACTGATTGTCTTGAAAAGTCCACTTTGCTGCCATTAAAAATGAGTGATATAGTGTTATTATTATTCATGGTTTATTAAAAATCTTTTCCATCGCAGCCAGAGGCTGAATTAGGGAAAATAATACATTTATAAGATAAACAATAAAACTATAATAAACTTGACATTTAACGTGTTGGTCATCTTAGTGGTGATCAGTGTGTATAATGTGGGCGGCCACGTAGAGGGGAGATTTACAGATCACAACTAAGAATGTTAAGATGACCACCATTGTAACTCAATCGTAATGGCATGGAAATAGACTTTTCCAGACAATCAGTAATTGCACAGTGATGCATGAATGGATTGCATTGAAATTTCATCTGAACATGGCCTGGGAGATATTGAATGGAATAGACTAAAAAACCAAATAGCTTAAAACATACATTTCCTTTTCATACTTTTTTGAAAATGGATGTCGTTTTTTTTTGGGGGGGACACGCTGTATAATAATCTGCCACAATGCCTTGATTAGTTTGGTCCCCTAAACCAACCCCCCTCCCACCCACCATCAACCACCCACACCCCCCGGCAAACGGAAGCAATCGGCGACTCATGTCCAGAAAAGGCAATGTGTGTGTGTGTGGGTGACTGTTGGCTGCTAATTAATGACCATATTTCTCGACACACCGTTCTGTAAATCATCCTGCCCTTTTTCGGTGTTTCCCCCAGTTTTTACCACTTCAAAGAAGCCACGATTCCAGTACAAAGCGTTTATCTTTAAAGGTATAACACATGATTGGTAATGGTCACGGAGCAGCACCCACACCATGTACATGAAATAATAAACCTGTGATCATTTGAGCTAAATTCGGACATCTGAGTCACGAGAAAATAGCGAAAACCCGACTAAATTTTTCGTATAAAACATAAAGAATGGTATCGATCTTACCCTGAGATAAAAACTTGTTTCGCCCTTTGCTTGACTAATTTCTGGATAAATACAGCATTTCAGGCAGAAATATTTTAACGGGATGTTTCTACCAGCACCATCTTCATACCATTAAAGTTATATGTGAATCTGTGAACATTTCAGTTTGGTTATGTTACTAATCTTGTACTACAGTGCTATTTTGTAAAAGCAGCTTGTTCCGTGTGGCTGTGCACAAACAAACTCAAAATAGTCAAGACACTTTTTAAAAAGATGAATTTTCTGTGCATTTTCTTTAAAATTGGGGGCGAAAATAGAATTGATTAATTATCCGAGTAAAATGGAGCTTTCAGTGATGGTCGTCCTGAGGTTTAACATCAGGCGATGGTTAAACTGAAATTGAATTTGGAAGAAATCTGTTCATAACTCCACGTGGCTCAGTAAAAGACGATTTGTAAGGTGTACTTTTGGAGTTCAAATTGTTCCCACTAGTGATTTCCCTCTCAGTACGCTGTGCTGGTACACATTGAAGGGCAAATATCTTATTTAAAAGCTAATTAGCTTTGACATGGCATATCACAATCATGAAGAGAAAGAAAAGCACAATCGTTTTTTTTTGTTTTTTTTTACAGTAGAATCAGGTGAAATGTTGTAGTTTCTGCTCGTTGAAAAGTCATGTAAAGTGAACAATGTAGTCCGTAGAAATACGAGCGATTTAAAATACATGCAGTGCACCACCAAGAGTTTGCAACACGTTGGCCAATCACAATGCGCAGAATCGTCGACCAGACGCGTATTGTGTCGGCTAGTCTGGTTACCCTGCCAATAGATTCCCTGACGAGTCTTATTAAACATCTTAGGGCCTTTTCGAAACGGATGCTTAGGCTCAGGCTCAGGGCTCGGCTCTGTCATCCATATGCTGAAAATATAGGTTGTGGGTTTTTATTGGCGCTGAAGCTCTGTTTTCCTTTTCAAACCAAAGGCCAGAAATACTTCTGAACAGCAGCCAAAAGCCTCTATTTTGATACCTTTAAACTGAATTCACGAAATGGAGCCGGAGCCTGAGCCAGGCCGAGGTTTAGAAAATGCCCTTAGAATTGACGGAGAATAGTGGGAGATTTTTCGTCGAGAACCAGACTATGGGTGGACAAAATTCCTTGACTTGTGATTGGCCAACGCGCTGCAAACTCTTGGTGGCGCACTACATATTTGCAATTGCCCATAATTATTATTGTGTGCATTCGTTAAGCTCCCCCGGGTCAACACCAGTCAGCCCCCCCCCCCCCATTCTCTCGCTTGTTTTGTGCAGTAAAACACGACCATTCCCAATACACGGGTTTACACCATGGCAGCCATCTTAGATTTTCATCGCAACTTCAAAACGAGGCACTTCCACTCATGAGCACTTTCCGAAGTGTAAGCCCGTCCATTGTCGATGACAATACACGGGTTTACACTTCGGCGGTTTTGATCGCGACTTCGAAACGAGGCACTACCACGCATGCGCTTTTTTAGAAGTGTAAACCCGTGTATAAGGGCTGACCCGTGTGAGCTAAACGAATGCACCCTATATTGCTCCTGATTGTATCGTGTGGCGTGGTCCCCATTTGGTGTGCAGTATCATACAATACCACCTTATCCTATGCACCAGTTTCACTGTGCGTTTGTTCGTTTGACTTTGTTGATCAATTCTTTGTATGATCCTTCTTTTCTGACTGAATGTTGCTATACAAGACACAACTACGTGCAAACTTTACAATCCATCCGATCTCTCCATTGAAAATACAGAGATTACTTTTCTTAGAAGAATGATCCTAATCAGAAATAAGGGTATCTGTTTTGAAAAAAAAATAGACAGAGTTGTGTTTGAATGATAGAGATATCTAAAGGAAATTAAAGGTACAGTACATGATTGGTAACATACGCAAACGGAAATGTTCACAGATTTAATACTTATAACTTTAAAGGTATGAAGATGGTGCTGGTAGAAACATACCGTTAACAAATTTCTGCCTGAAATGGTGTATTTATCCAGAAATTACTCAAAAAAAGACCGAAAACCGTTTTGATCTCGGGGTAAGATCAAAACCATTCTTTATGCTTTATAAGAAAGATTAAGTTGGGTTTTCGCTATTTTCTCATTTTTTCATTTCATATACATATTTAATCAGACAAAGTGTGAGTGCTTTCCTATCACCTTTACCAATCAAGTATTATATCTTTATAATATTCAAATTTCTGAACAAAAAGTACAATGTTACAAAATAGGGACATCCAGTTTATTAAAGCAATGTAAATAAATAAAATGTAAAACAAGAATCCACTCTACAAAAAGAAGATATATCGGTATTGAAAATAAAAGATATCTTTCTCAGAAATAGAGATATTCCTATTTCTAATGCTAAAATAAATATGTATGTGCAGTACGTGTGTACTGCCGACGCGGCACGTCTGGCAATTTGCTTACAATTTATTAATTTATATTGCTTTGTTGGTCTGTGTGTGTGTGTGGGGGGGTATTGCATGTTAATTTGTTTGCATGCAGTTTGCGTTACACATAAAACCTTTTTTATGAAAGTGAATTATTAGGCGTATTATGATAGGAGACAATGAGACGAGTTATTACGTACATTGCCTATTAGCCTCGGCTCCGGTAGCCTGTGCAATATTTCATTTTAATATCCCATCATAAAACGTACATCGGTTCACCCTTCTCCCACTCTTTTCACGAATATTGTGCAACATCAATTTCCATTGTTTCGGGAAATCCGTTTTTGATTGAGGTACTAGGAAAATTATGTCTCGCGCTTAATGAAACAAGGCAATTGAATAATGGAAAAATAAGGAATTATAAACACCAGTGCAAGTTCATTGTTGTGAAACTAATTGTTATATAGGAGGGGTTTAAATGCGTGTTATATAAGCAGACGTTTCGGATTGTCTACTGCGCTCATCTTCAAGGAAGGATTATAGACAAAGTTTATCTAGAGGTTTTCGTAACATACAGTAACATAATTTGGGAAAGAAAATGTAGCCTTAAAGAATTAACAAACACAGGAACAGATGAATGAATGTTTCGTTTTTATTTGTGATTATTTTGAATGGTTACATCATCATTTTAGGAATAGATTGCGCCTAGGAAATTGTGTGTGCAAACGTATAATACATCTTTAATGTATAGTCTAACCTAGTATAACCTGTCATAATATGTTATACATAATCTGACCATCCCAATGTCTGTTCTTGAATAGGTAAGGCCCATGTAAGGGAACAAAGACTGTTTGAAGCAGAGTGTACACTGTCAACATTTTCGGTAACAATCTCGGTAACATGTTGCCCAGGTACCTTGTTGCTGAAAATGTTGTCAGTGTACACAGAGCAAAACGAGTTGGGTAACATGTCGCGCAACTGTTGCTCAGATGTTGACAAAAAAATGGAAATGCATTATTTCGCCGACATGTTGACGACATTAACCAATCAGGAGTAGGCTCTAGGTCACTTGACCTAGTGTGATTATGTCATTTGGACAAAATGGCAGCAACTATGAAGTGGTCTAAAGACAATGAGAAAACACTAACCAGGTATTGGTGGCATGTATACCCCATTGTTGGATGTTAAATGCAAACAGTATTAGGGCAAAAAAAAAAAAGCTGCAATGCAAGATATAGCAACTTAATTGGAAAATTATAGCCAGTCAAATGCTCATTTCCGCTTATTGTTTCAACAACATCTCAGCAACATCTCGGTAACATGTTGGCCAAATGTTGCTAGTGTACACATGGCCAAAAATCATGTTGCCCAGGTGTGTAACCCTACCTGGCTAACATGTTACCGAAAATGTTGACAGTGTACACTGTTTTAGCATAGCAGTGGCAGTATTATTATACACAGCTGTTTAAATGATACCAGAGGTTCAGACTTAACAAGACTAAATGTAAGTCATTTCATATTTAGCAGGGTGTCCACTGCCGTGTTGACCGTAGTAAGCAGCCGGCTATTAGGTGGACACACCCATCTGCCGTAAAGAGCCACTCCCTAAGCTAAGAAAGTTAGAGAGAAAGACACACCCAGGAACTGTATCATCAAATTTTATCTTTAACAATAATTCCCTTGAACTTTCGGTCAGAATCAATGGTGTCGATTTCTTTTCATGATTTGGGGGGGGGGGGGGGGGATGATTAGTGATTTGGTGTCCTATGCGAGGGATCGAAGCCACCAAGCGAGGGAAGGCTCTGGGAGGTGGAATAACCCCCTACCAAACCAGGGACTTTTTTAAAATAAAAACAGAGTCAAAAGTCGCATTTTAGAGCATTTAAAAACGATATTCAGGAGAATTAAACATGGCATAAATTCACTGCGAAGACTAAAAAAAAAAAACCAATGATCATGTAATATTTCTATACAATAAACTTGAATGACATTCAACCTCAAAATATTGTGGGGGGGGGGATGATTATACACGCCATCCCCGCCTCAAATATTGGGGGCGGGGATATACCCATCTCCCGGGATCGACACCCATGGTCAGAATACATTTTTTGGGGGGCTAAGAAAATTATCCCCACCCCACTATTTTCTTCTTTTTTTTTTTCGTGCACAACTATCTTTGTTTTCGATCAAAATGTCTGTCAAAATCAATTTATTCATTTAACTTCATTGTGAATTTTTTTTTTCAATTTTGTGAATCCATTTAGAAAATTAGTTTTTCGTGCGTTCAAATATTCATTGAAAAGCTAAACCCTTGTCATTTTGTTCACCACTAATTACCAAGATGACAGCTCCCAGGCGAGTTTATTATCAACAGTTGTATTATTGCTCCACCGCGGGCGGCTGTAGAAAGAAGGACTGCATGGCTATGCAAAAGGACACATTAATGATTGTATAAGTCAAAATGCCCAATGTGTTGTTTTCTTGTATTAAATCATTCTCCAAATGAACTATTCTGGTACTGGTTTTAAAAACCTATTTCGGCTGGTTTTTGTTTTGTTTGATGATTCCTTTTGTCATTAATAAATCAAATGATTAATTCAAAAGACTAGCCGACGGGAAAGTACTGAAACTAGCCCGCCAGGACTGTGGCACTTTCTGCGGCGACAACATCGGTGGAAAATAATGGAGTCATTCCCGGTCTATACATTATTTTTACGACTGTCGAATCAATACTTGCCCCAGTTCATTTTCTCTCCGAGGAGTGGGGATGTTGTGGGTGGAATATTCACAATGGCAAACTACCGCTTGAGGATAACGACTGTATTATCTACGTCACTTAATGAGGCATCACTTTACTTCAATACTTCATTTGCTAAACCAGATTCTGTTACAGATGTCATTAATTCCTCACTACACAGGAAATTATTTTTTCAACAATTGTACAATTGACGATGTCTGTTTGCTTGTTGTTGTTTTTCAAGTATTGTTTTTTTCAATGTACTTTCGCAGTTCTCCATCGATTTTCATATTCAGTCGATCGGAAATACGACAGCTTCTTTGGGCCAAATTCACAGAGCTGCTTAGCACAAAATATGTTTCTTCTACCACCATCTTCATACCACGAAAGTTGAATCTGTGAACATTTCTGTTTTGGTGTCTTACCAAAGTATGATACTACCTTTAAACAGGATTGCCAACAAAAATGTTTATATGATGTTTTATACTGCTATTGACTTGTATTCGTCCATTGTTTGCTGAGTATAACATTCACAAGGAGTTTGGGTTGGTATATTGATTTCATTTACCAAGGTTTTTGGTGCTTAAGCAAATTTATTTTGGTGCTTAAGCAGCTCTATGAAATTGGCCCATGACCCTTGTTTGTTATGTGGCTGCCGTTTAGCCCCTAACCTTGCCTTGAAATAACCATGGAAGCAGGGTTCGGCTAAAAGGAACTATCATCTGTAGCATACAAGGGCTTGTCACCACACCATAAAAACTCGACGCTGCCCAGATCCCGTGGGAGTTATCCGACTTACACGAAAAGCAATCAAGATTCACCTCATTAATCCTCCATCATGACGGTAACAAAAAACCAATACACGTCCAAATAAAAGATATTGATGAGTGCTCTTCAAAAATAACTTTTCCTGTATAAAATAATGTAATGTGACTCCAGCAGGGGTCGATATCATCAAACTCGTCCTAACTTACAATCGATCGTAGGACTTAGGATGCATTACAGGATACGGTGGGTTATCCTTCGTAATTCGAGTTACGATCGTAAGGCTTCTTGAAATCAACCCCAGTGCCCGTAACAAGTATGTGCCATAATGCTGAGATAATCGCCCCCTTTCCTCCGTTGGGTGAGTGGGGAGTTGTTGAAGTCTATGGATGTCGTGACGCATTATTGTCTTATACGTGTTGTTTTTCACTTCTTGCAATCCTCTACTCACGTTCATGTGCATGTTGTATAAACTCAACACGAGCATGTACCATCTTGAGGGACATCATGGACCCGGCCCGTAGCCTCTTGTGAGTGATAACCTATAATGCGGTCCTACATCCTGGCATGGTTGAACATAGCCGGCCCAAACATAGTCAGTAAGGTCTTATTACCGCCGAAAAAAGAGCGCGGGAAAATGATCCTCCCTCGTCGGTATATGCCGCTGGAGGGGGCTCTCTCCCGCTAGCCTGTTGAAATCCGAGACAATATTATTCTAAAACTAATTCCATGTTACTATTTAAGATTGTCAACCAAACAATCACAAAGTTATCTGCGAATAGGTCTAATCGGATTATAAAGTCACCCGAACGACTTGTTTTTTCGTACTAATTCTTTATAATTATGTATAATCATTGTTTCGGTTTTTCTTATTTTTCGTCTTAGACATCAATGATCGTTTGGCGTTTTAGTTTTTGACGTATTGGGGCGCTCTTTCGAAGCACTCTTTCTACTTCTGCTCGATTTCTTTAGATCCATCTTCAGGGGAGAGACGTCAAAGCAGAGGCTTTTTGGCTTCTCTCTTTCGAAGGAGATACTCTATTTTGTGAACAGTATCTACGTCGGCAAAACATTCCCAAATGTGTATTATTGTGAAGCTTCGGAATGATGGAAACGAAGCTGCAGCAGTCGCACCTTTTAAATGTTGTATCATACTTTGGTAAGAAACCAAAACAGAAATGTTACGTATAACTTACAGGGTATGAAGATGGTGTTGGTAGAAACATACCGTTACATTTGTTCCGCCTGAAATGGTGCATTTATCCAGAAATTAGTAAAACAACGACCAAAGATCTTTTCGATCTAAAAAAGATAAAAAATAAAAGAGAAAATACTTAAGAAATACTGTGGCTGTTTTTCACTGTTTTCTCAAAAAGTGGGCACCGTATGGGACTGACATTTTCAGAGATGACTGTTACTGTATCTGTTTTGATATTTGTGCCCATGAATCTATATTTCTTTGATAAAAACCAAAGTATGATATTACCTTTAACGGACATGTACAACATTTGTATCAAACCCAAAACAGAAATTTTCACCGATTTACCTATAACTTAAAGGGTATAAATGACGGCAATGGTAGAAAAATGCTCTGAACATTTTTCTGCCTGAAATGCAAAACATTTTTTTATTTTGGCAAGATAAAAAATGAGACAGCTATGAATTCCCACACACAATTTGACCTGACAATTACTATTTTGCTGTTTTTCGTCGTTTTCCATTATTTTCATAATTGAGCTGAACATTTCACAGGTTTGTTTTTATTCCATGACAAATCAAATTATGAGCAGCCTGCAGCTGTTCTGTGACCTTTACCAATGTTGTATATGCCCTTTATGTGTAGTTGGTGTACGTCTTTTTCAGTTTTCACAAGTGAAACCAACTGGCGTGATTTCTGAGTTTGTCTGATGCCTTTTTTTCTAAAAATGACGGCATTTCAGAGGCAACGTTGTTCACAGAATTATTGGTTAGATTATGTGTATCCTAGATATTCTAATCATATAGTAAGCATTCAGACGAAATACAATTAAACGATGATAAAACACGTACAATTTGACATCTACTCGAACACCATGTAATGTTCATTTCTACTGAAGAAGCACGTAAGTGTAAACCTACGCGATCACGACCCTTTTATCATGATTTGCTTTTTTTTTTTTTTTTTTTTTTTACAGCAGTTCCATTTTCATGGTCGCTACAGACTATGATCATTCCATAATTCATTTAAGAATGCTCCAATAAATTCTGGACTAGTGATGAAAAGCCTGAAAGGCCTCTCATTCCATGAAAATATCACCATAAAATGCAACCGATTGTCCCGGTTATGGCCAGAAATTATTGGACAATACCGCTTAACACAATTATTGTGACAGCGGTATATCGTGAAATGAATGGAGCATGCACTCTGTGCCCGTAATTTGATATTATGTGCATTAATTTCAAAGCGTTATGGATGCCAAGAGGAACAATTTGGGTCAGTGAGAATACGCACACCTTGCGAGAAGATGGAATCACAAAGAGTTTTATCTACTAATACTGGAAAATAGAGGGAATTTTATGCAGAACAAATGCGTACCGTACGCAAACGAAAATTTTGCATAATCATTTCGCGGAAAAAGAGAGGGGAAAAACGAGAAAAAGCACCGGGATTGTTTTTTTCCCCTCTTTTTCTTATTCAACATAATACAAAAAAGTAAAATACATCTTTAAAATGTATAAAAACCTGTTACACTTTACTCATCCATTTCAAAATTTGAAAGTGACGTCCCAATAACGGTACCGGCCCGGATTACTGTGACATATTAATGCTGCTAAAGCAAGGTACCACGAGAAGTGAAAAACCTAATGTGAAATGCGTATGCGTACAGGGGGAGGGGGAACCAATGCGTACGCCTTGCGTACAGAGGGGCAGGGGGGTCAAACAAGTCGACATTTCGCTGCGTCCGCTATTGTTGGAACCGTATTCTGTCCTGCATGTATAGATCTTTCTTTTATTTCCCAAACATTGACATGTGGTTGGCATGGGCGGCCAAATTCTTCTCGAAAGAGGGCGTGACCAAATTCAAGGTTTTTGCAAACTTTCCTTATTTACAGCTGTACAAAATACATACCATCATTGCTTGTGTTAATTCCTGTTACATTCAGCAATATCTCTCAATGTTTATAAAACGATGTGTACAAAAACTCGGGCTGTGACGTTACAAAAGAAAGGTCTTTATATAGACGAAATTGGAGTTGTGAAAGCTCTCACAAGTACTTACGTGGTAGCAAGAAGCTGTTTCTGGGTTAATATCTATCTATCTATCTATCTATCTATTTATTTAATAAATAGAGGGGAGGGGCAGTAGGGCACGCCACCGTGGAACAGCGCCTGGTGCCCCTTAACCATTATCTCCGCTTACAAGAATTTGATTTTCTAAAGGCAGAAAAATTGGAATACCAGAAAAGGATTTGTGCACAAAGTAACATATACGGCGCCCGCCATGCTGCATTTTGCATCAAGGCTAGAGCTAATGAATTAAAAATGTCATCATAAAGCGACTATGCAAGTTTAGCGGGTTGCTGGTTGATCTAGTTTTTGCGTCCGTCTTTCATAGTAATTCATTCCTAAATAAATCACCCATTGTGACCTTATGAAGCATGCATTGTAGCTCATAATAGCTCACATGAGTATCATTATCATCGCATAAATACATACACAATAGTCATTGCTTTTACTCCGTTGTTCAGTGCTGTTTCACGGTCCACAGTGTTTTCCTGGGTAAATAGTATGCAAATTAGAAGCCCCATATTCGTCAGCAAAAATTCGATATCAACCTAAAAACAGACATTGGTATTAAGTCAATGAATTCCAGCAAAAACAGTTGTAGATATTTTACAGCTTTTTTAAAGGAGAAGTAATAACAATGACGTTTAAACTAATGAGGTCTTTTATCACCCAAATTGTTTTGTCTGTTCAATTGTTGTTGTTGTTTTTTAATTCCTGTATCTTTTTATTTATCTACATGTATGTATTGTTTACTTATCATGTGAGTGGGTTCCATGCTTGAATAAGCACGAAATACTCTCAATTTATTTCGCGAAGACAATAAGGGTTAGATACATGATTGGTAAAGGTCACAGAGCAGCACTCATACTTTGTCTGATCCAGCTTGTATATAGAACGATAAACCTGTGAAAATTGTAGCTCAATCGGACATCTGAGTCACGAGAAAATAGTAAAAAGCCGACTCATATTTTTCTTATAAAACATAAAGAATGGTTTTAATCTTACCCTGAGATCAAAACTGTTTTCGGTCTTTGTTTTACTCATTTCTGGATAAATACACTGTTTCTACCAGCACCATCGTCATATCCTGAAAGTTATAGGTAAATTTGTGAACATTTATGTGTGAGCATTCTACCAATCCTGTACTGTATACCTTTAAAACTAAAGATCTTCTACGAGTTTTGAACACCTAGAGGCTTATCGTTTGTTTTGCATTGCTATCATCTTCATGCAGCTGCATACAAAATGACTTAGTCGGTAAAAAATAATGCGATGAACGGGAACTCTCTCAAAATGGTTTTGTCAATAGAAACATGATCATAACGGTATAGTTTGGCGACCCCACAGCCTTTTGAAATGTTCGCCCCGCCCATGATTAGTTATACTCTTTGCATCTATTCTCAACGGACTACGCGAAGCAATCTAGGGCAGCCCTTTAGTGCCAGGCGAACATATTTCGTTGACATGGGGTGTGAATATTTTATTTATAGCAGTTATGTAGCGGCCGCCATATAATATAATATAATATATCTGGCGGCCGCCACATAACTGTTACAACAAAAAATAGCATTCACACACCATGTGCAAGAAAATTGTTCACGTAACCGCGAAAAAACATTCACACCCCATGTCAAAAGAAATTTACCAAGGGCACTAACGGGCTTCCGTTGCAATCGGTAATATGAAAATAAAAATAGAAACTTTAAGTCCTTTGATACTAGAAATGTGCTCCTGCATGCTGGATCGAAATGTTTGGTCGTATAGTATAGTTTCAAAACTTCGGCTCCGGCCCAGGCTTCGTCTCCGTCATCAATATGCTGAACGTTCTGTGTTGGGGTTTTTCTTTAAGCTGAAGCTTTGTTTTCTTTTTCCCAAACCAGAGAATCTGCTTTCGAACCGCACAGCCAAAAGCCTCTTTTTTGATACCTGTTATATATTAGAATGGATTCACGAAATGGAGCCGGAGCTGAGCTTTGAGAATGGCCCTAGAGAATATCCGAACCACGCAGTCAAAAGCCTCTCTTTTGATACCTGCTATTTTAGAATGGATTCACGAAATGGAGCCAGAGCCGGAGCCGGAGCCGGAGTCGGAGCCGGAGCCGGAGCTGAGGTTTGGAAAAGAACCTAGTATTTGTACTGCAAGGGTCGTCTGTAGTCACGCAATATCACACTATTATGCCCTCCTCCTCGACGCTAGATCAAAAATAAAAGAGAACAGATTTAGAGGTAGCATCATACTTTGGTTTTTGTCAAAGAAATACAGATTCGTGGGCATAAATATCAAGGAAGATACAGTAAAAATAATCTGTGGAAATTTCAGTCCCATACGTTGTCCACTTTTTGAGAAAACAGCGAAAAACGGCCACAGTATTTCTTAAGTGTTTTCTTCTTTATTTTTGATCTTTTAAAAGATCAAAAGGATTTTCTGTCGTTGTTTTACTAATTTTTGGCTAAATACACCATTTCAGACGGAAATTTTAACAGTATGTTTCTACCACTACCATCTTCATACCCTGTAATGTATACGTAAATCTGTGAACATTTCTGTTTTGGTCTCTTACCAAAGTATGATACTACCTTTAAGAAATACTGTGGCTGTTTTCACTGTTTTCTCAAAACGTGGGCACCGTATGGGGCTGAACTTTTCACAGATGACTGTTACTTTATGTCTTGATATTTTTGCCCATGAATCTGTATAGTATGATAGTACATTTCATTCGGTTCTAATGAGGGAAGTCTCCGTTCGCCTTCTATTCTATGAGGGCGTTTGGCTGGCTCAGTTAACCTCCCCCCTCCGGAATAAATTTTAAAAAAACCTGCAGTACATGGAAGCAGTTGCGTAAAATTTGCGTAAATATTAATAAACGGAAGCTTTAATTAAAAAACAAAGCTATTTAATCAGACCGCACCGAGCCAAAGTATGATGTTGCCCTATTAATATAATTATACTCATGCAATACACACGAACGCCAGTGTAAAAACATACTGAAATATAATATTTATTTCTTGGAAAAAGGGTAGCTCTTCAAAATTGATGTGTTTCAGTGCAATTCACGTCGAGCCTGATGCCCAGGCAGCATTTTTTGTTGTTATTGGTTTTACAAGGCGAGCGTGAATAGGTAATCGGTCATTTTTGCATGTGCAATGCAATCGGTATAGGCTATGTAATGGAAATTTGTCGGCATAATGTCAAAACGCTTTGATGTGGAAATGAAAAATTCACGGCATTTGCCAACATGCACAAAAACAAAAACATGAGGAATGAACTACTTTTGCCGATGTACTTAAAAAAGCAACAAGAAAGAAAATCCTTTTTTATTATTTTTTTGTACGGTTTGTAAAATTGCATATAAATAATGATGATTTGTAAGAATATCGTTATTGTTCATTTTCTGCTCCACTCATTAAGGCTCAATGAAAAACGTGTTATTTTGAAGACTGCAGAAGCTTCATGTTTTGCTTCTCAGAAACGGGAGACTCAAATTGGTTTTTGTTTTCAAAAATTAATGACATTTGAGGGTACAGTACAAGATTTGTAACATACCCAAAAAGAAATGTTCACAGATATACGTATAACTTTCAGGGTATGAAGAAGGTGCTGGTAGAAACATACATTTCTGCCTGGAATGGTGTATTCATTATTAGTCAAACAAAGACCGAAACCAGTTTTGATCTCGGGGTAAGATCAAAACCATCTCTTATGTTTCATAGAAAAACTGATTCGGGTTTTCGCTATTTTCTCGTGACTCAGATGTCCGATTGAGTTCAAATTTTCACAGGATTATCATTCCATGTTCATGCTGAATCACACAAAATGTGGGTGCTGTTTTGTGACATTTACCAATCACGTATCATACCTTTAACAAAGATTGAAGTAGCTGCGTGGGGAATGTTTGTTTTTGGGAACTGACTTATTGTATCAGTGATTGACTACGGCGCATAAAGAAACATTACGCGCACTCAACGAACCACTAAATAGACGTAAATGATGGCGTTCCACTCCAAACTTAAACGATGGGAAATAAATTCTGTCCTTATTATTACCGGGAAATGCAAGGTAATTTGTTATGTTGGATCCATCATTGTGTGATGGCTAGTCAGCCTGCTACGGCTCCTAGCTCAGAGTGCATGAGCCGTGAAAAGACCGAGGATATTTTTTTCATTATGTCGTTCTCTCGCGAAAGGAGAAAAATTGAAAGCACTGAAGAGTTAAATCGACCAAGAAAACAGTTGATTTGGCTCAGTATAATAGCTACAGGGTGGGGATGCTGGATATTAACAACATTGCAGAATAGGAATCTCATTATAGCATGTCTAATGTGGAGAGTCCCAGGCCAGTACGGCTCGTATGTTGCTACCTGGAAGAGTTAATACTTCCAAGGCCTCGTCAGGCTTTGTCTTTGTACCGAGTCCGCATCGGGGATTCTGCTTGAGTGATGACGGGGGGATGGGGACGGGGGCCCCCACCCAGGAGGCTCGGTCGTTGAACTGAAACAACGCCGGCTCGAGATCCTTATGATTTATGTTTGAGCTGTTATTAGCTGTTTCAGCTCGGCCCGGAACTGCTCTTGTCTTCAGTGGTTTGGCTGTTCTAGTTATTCTGATGTCGATGAGGATGTTACATTTTGTTGTTGTTTGTGAAGTTGAGGAGTTCTGCTCTTATTGTTGTTTATGGCGGTTGTAAGCATGGGCGTATAGTAGATAGCGTGGGGGTCGGGTGTACACCCACATAATTTTAGGTGGGGGTGTACAATCACCCCCAGGTTTCTATAAGGAAAAAGGTGAAACTATACCAATTGTGCAATACATGCCAGATAAAAAAAGAATCTGAGCATGAGCATGAACCTGAGCCTGAGCCTGAGCCTGAGCCTGAGCCTGAGCCTGAGCCTGAGCCTGAGCCTGAGCCTGAGCCTGAGCCTGAGCCTGAGCCTGAGCCTGGGTAAGAGGCTCCGTTCCGTAAATCTTCATGGTGTCTACCCCATTTCTTCGTTTTTCGTGCAAAATGGTTTCTTCAAATGCGGGTTTCGAACCCTTCCCCGTGAGGTTAGGCTTGCGTCTGGTCCCTGGACCTTGAATCTCCAATCTTAGTTCCGTGGCATACGCGACGTTCAGGCCCCGGACATCCGGAGTTCCTGATCAGAGCCGACCAGGAATCCTACAAGATACTATGCTTTTATTAATATGTCAACTTGCAGTTTAATCCCAAACCTTTAATTTGCGACTTGAGGGGGAGTCTAGTCTCTGCTTGAGGCATTGCTTGTTTGCTTGCAACAATGTGCAGAAACACAGGGACAACTTCCACCGCCCTCCAACATCGTACGTAACATTTTGACATTACGACATTGACAATAATGAATACAGAGGTTTTAGTTTGTTCATGTTACAATTAGAAGACATCGTATTGGCAGTATTAAAGGGATGGTACAGAATTGGTAAGACAAAACACACTTCAAGATCACAGATTCACATAAAACTTACACAGTATAATGGTGATGATAGGAGAAAACATCCCATGAAATGTTTTTGTCTGAAATGCCATATTATATTCGTTGAGAAATAAATGAAACTATTTTACGATTGGAATAAATCGCTTCGAAGCGTTTTATTATGTATTATGAACGCATAATATTGTTGAAATGTGTAAACGGGTTTTCACTATTTTCTCGTGACCCAGATGGCTGATTGACCTCAAACTTCTACAGTTTTTTCAGTTAAGGTATATGATGGATTACATAATGTGCTTTCACTGTCAGCAATGGTTTTGTCGCAAAAACCAGTTCTGTACCATCCCTATAATTAAGTGAATGGAAATGACAGTGGATTGTATAGGGAGATTGATTCCCTCCTGAGCTATGGAGCTCAAATCATTCATTATTTACTTGCGTCGATGTAGAAAAGCAGTCAATATTTCATGCAATTGTCATTAACCGGCAGTGAACGGACCGACTGGTTAAATGCATTATCGGCCACTTAATCATCTTCAACTTGAGTGCATCGTGGTGAGTTTATCCATCAAGCAACAACAAGAAAACAACAACATCGACAACAAAACACCCCCATCATTACTTTATAGTTCTGCCGCTAAGTAATCATTTTTGTTTGCACTTCAATTTCTATGGGGGTGTTAGATTTCACCAAACTTATCGTAACTTACGATCAAACGTGTGAGCAGACTTACGATCAGACTTGTGATGCATTGCAGCCCTACCGTGGGATACGATGGGTTATCCTTTGTAAAGCCCACCGCACACTATACGATCCGACATTCCGACTAGGACCCGACTGGTTTTTGGAAGGAAAGCATTCTGGGAGTCTTAAGCCCACCGCACACTATACGATCCGACACTTCCGACGAGGACCCGACTGGTTTTTGGAAGGATCGCAAAGCATTCTGGGAGTCTTAACCGTGATTGTTCCAAGTCGCAGACCCACTCTGATGGCCAGTCGACAAGATTCGACTGTCGAATCACGGTTAAGACTCCCAGAATGCTTTGTGTTCCTTCCAAAAACCAGTCGGGTCGTAGTCGGATCGTATAGTGTGCGGTGGGCTTTAACCGTGATTGTTCCCAGTCGCAGACCCACTCTGATGGCCAGTCGGCCAAGATTCGACTGTCGAATCAAATCACGGTTAAGACTCCCAGAATGATTTGCGATCCTTCCAAAAACCAGTCGGGTCGTAGTCGGATCGTATAGTGTGCGGTGGGCTTAACTCGAGATACGATCGATCGTAGGGGTTTCCGGCTTCGTAAAATTGACCCCTGGGGTCGATTTCACCAAGCTCATGGTAACTTACTATCAGTCGTAGGACCTATGACGCATTGCAGGATACGATGGGTTATCCTTCGTAACTCGAGTTACGATCAATCGTAGGGCTTCGTGAAATCGACCCCTGTGCTGATAAGTACGGACCTCTAGAGGTGCCATCCGACTTGTTGAGATCCTGAGATAAATCTCGGGATTACAACGTAATGACGGGAAGGATGTCGACATCTTGATTTTAGAAAGTCGTCATCCAGTGATAAATTATCTCAGGATGTCTACATCTTGATTTTAGAAAGTCGTCATCCAGTGATAAATTATCTCAGGATGTCTACATCTTGATTTTAGAAAGTCGTCATCCAGTGATAAATTATCTGAGGATGTCTACATCTTGATTTTAGGAAGTCGCCATCCAGTGATAAATTATCTGAGGATGTCGACATATTGATTTAAGGAAGTCGACATCCCGTGATTATTATCTCATGATGTCGACATCTTCATTTTAGGAAGTCATAATCCAGTGATGATTTTTCTCAGGATGTCGACATCTTGATTTTAGTACTGAGTCATAATCCAGTGATAAATTATCTCAGGATATCGACATATTGAATTTAGGAAGTCGTCATCCCGTGATTATTATCTCATGATGTCGACATCTTCATTGTTTAGGAAGTCGTCATCCCGTGATAAATTATCTCAGGATGTCGACATCTTGATTTTAGGAAGTCGTCTTCTTGTGATGAATTATCTCAGGATGTCATCATCTTGATTTTTCCGAGATTACGCCTTCCAAAAGGATAATTCCTGTGACATGTTGCCATCCTGAGATAATTTATTTCAGGATCTCAACAAGTCAGATGGCACTTCTAGAGCTTCGTAGATAAGTGACAGCCATCGGAAATCCTTCGCTAGCATTATGGTTGTTTACGCTTTGAGTTCAGTCTTTTATGGGCTAATTGTCTTTTTTCATCAGGCTTTAAAAAAAAAAAATTCACAAAGGCGAAGCGGTGACAAACGACAGAATTGGAACCGAACACAATGTACAATCAATGAGGATTTAAATTTATTTGTTTTGATGGTTGTTGGTGTCGTTGGGTGTAGGGTTGTTTTGCTCATTGTTCGTTCTTGTATTTATTAACTTGTTTATTTGTTTGTTTCTTTGATCATTTCCGAGAATATTATTAGTGATGACGTGTCAAATGAAAGGGCATATTCAATATTTTTACGTTGATATATCTGTTAATTTTGTCAATATCTACGCCTACGGACTAAACACGTAATTATCAAAAGGGGAAAATAAATTTTAGTGGCAGGCCGCCCCTGCCACCAATTGATGATTAATTCCTCCAGTCCATCACTACCCATTTTAGGCATCATGACAAGCTACAGAATTGATAGCATCCGTTATGATCCCAAATGGACTTGGCCTGTGCATTGTATGCTGCAGATCGCCGTTTACCAAGAAACATGCAGGCGACATTGAACGCGAAACAGCAGCATGCATGGTGCATGCCAGGCGCCGCGCACCCACGAACCTGGTACCTCGCGCTTGATTTGTCGTTGCGATGGCAACCCTTGGAGGAGCGGCCACTCACCGTCTCACGGCTGACTTCATCATCAATCGCCTCTCCTCCCTGCTCCCGTGATAAGCTCTCCCGCTGCCCCACACACCGTCATCTGCGCTTCGCCTCAGCACGAGAATCACTCCACGGTACATCACCGCTGTCTGTCCCTCACGCTAAACGGTCGGTCCAATCAACTACGCGGTTATTACCAGCTCATTCAGTCGATACTGCAACCTGCACAGACTACCGCGCTCTGTCGACGCTTGGTATACACCAGCAAGTGCTAGAAAGACCCAGAGAAGGAAACCTCCTCGCCTTTCCACAAACACCTGTTGGCGAGCTTTCCCTCTTCTACCCTTCGGAGCACGCGGAACCGCGGCCGGTGGATCCCGGGCCGGATTCGGTAAGACACACGGTAGGATGATGGCTGGCTGGATGCACGTGCTGTGTGTTGGCTTCATTGCACTCATACTAGTCGTTGGCGCTAATGGTAAGTTCTACTATCTCTTTCTCTCTTTTATGCCCAAGGTTTTTTGTTTCCTCATCCAGGGTCAAGCATTAAAGTTTTACAGGCTGTGGAGCGAATACAATCAAGCATGACCAAAATCCATCGATTTTCAGAAAAATTATTTCAGATGAGTGAATTTTTCACTAAAGTGGAAACAAATTCATATTTGAACTGTCCTTGGCAATATATATGTGACAAGCATCACGTAGGCAAAAAATAATTGATCAGAAACGTATTAATTTATAATCGTATATAGACAATGGATTTCGATCGTAAAGGTCTCTGTATTTGCCAACGGTATTTGCAAAATGCGTTCGTATTCATTTGATTTCCATTTTACGTTTTTTTTAGTTAAAGATGTTATCTTTACTTAAAATGAATGTGATGTCATTTTTACAATGATACGCTCCAGTGCGTGGTAGCGTAAACATTTAAGCCAATGCGTAAGATGCAATTACACAAAATTGTACCATAAATTTTCATCAGTGCGAAATAATCTCAGGATTATTATCGGATGGGGGAATTCAAAAAGCATTTGGTTTATTACAAATTTTGAGGTTCTTAGCGAAAATTGTAAAAACAGCTTAACACCAACCGCAAGTGGTTATTATTGACCAAGTGTATAATCCGTCAATAGTAAGACCAATATGCGGGGAAAATGAATGAAAATTTTTAAGTTAAGAATTAAAGGTACTATCATACTTTGGTAAGAAACCAAACCAGATATGTTCACAGATTTACGTATAACTTTCAGGCTATGAAGATGGTGCTGATAGAAACCTACCGTTACAATTTTTCCGCCTGAAATTGTGTATTTATCCAGAAATTAAAAAACAACGACCGAAAAATAAAAGAGAAAAGACTTAAGAAATAATGTAGCCGTTTTTCACGATTTTCTCAAAAAGTGGGCACCTTACGGGACAAAAATTTTCACAGATGACTGTTATTGTATCTTTCTTGATATTTTTGCCAATGAATCTGTACTTCTTTGACAAAAACCAAAGTATGATACTACCTTTAAGAGTCTGAGAGGGAAATTCATACAACGAAAGCGTGGATTAGAAATTGGAATAGAAATAGGAAAAAGGAGTTTCTAATTATTGTTTATGTAAATTGGATGGCAATGCAGAGGTTTGCGGCTAATTCAAATAATTAACAAATTTGCAAATTTCGTATGTCCAGAATCCATGGCATGTCATGGAAAACTGCGCCCGGGGCAAGCGCTAACATTGCGCCCCTAATTCCAACTTCTGATGCCAATGAAAACAAAATCTGACAATTTGAAATTTGAATCCTTGTTTGTTCATTGGATACAATTTCCAATACAACAGTACACCTATAAGTGTCACCCGAGGCACATTCACCCTTGTCCCCCACCCCCCCCCCCCACCCCCCCCCCCCCCACCACTACCTCCCCTTTACGCAAATGTATATTATCGTGTTTTATCTTCGGTATTTAATCTGCCCTAATTTCAAGGACTATGTTTTCCAGCTGATAAGCATAATAATTTTTATTAACTGCTCAGCCCGAAATGTTCCACACGTAAGAACGCTTAGCTTTATCCAGATTTTACACAATCGTTCGATATTGTGCACATGATACGGTATGCTTGTTGCAGTGACATTTTGTGCTAAGAATACTTTTTTATGCTTGGCAGTTGTGAGCTTTATTTATCTATTTATGTATTTATTTATTCAACATTTCCAACAGCGAAACAATCGCCAATTACAGGAACGGTTAACAAAAACAACATTATATGTGCAATGAACCTAAAATATATATTCAAGTGTACAGTACAGGATTGGTAACATACACAAACAGGAATGATTCACAGATTTACATATAACTTTCAGGGTATGAAGATGGTTATGGTAGAAACATACCGATAAACTATTTCCACATGAAATGGTATATTTATTCAGAAATTAGTAAAACAAAGACCAAAAACAGTTTTGATCTCGGGATAGGATCAAAACCATTCTTTATGTTTTATAAGAACATTTGAGGCGGGTTTTTGCTATTTTCTCGTGACCCTGATGTCCGATTGAGCTCAAATTTCACAGGTTTATCATTTCATACACGCTAGTAGATCAGACAAAGTGTGAGTGCTGTTCTGTGACCTTTACCAATCATGTATTATACCTTTAAAATAGATTTTAGCGACGGTATGTAAAGTCTGGTAAAATTTTACCCATTTTCTTTAAATAATTGCAAAAACACAATTTTTGGCTTTCCATTTATCGAAGTCCTTTTCACTCGACCTGGAATTGCATATGATCTTAGGCCTAGTTTTGTCAGCAAACCCTGAATTCATGCATTATTAATTAAGCTTAAATCCTGCTAAAACGTTTAAACAAACAAACTCCCGGAAACAAAGAAAGGAAACCTCACCCTAAGTGCGTGTTGGTGTTTATGAAAGCGAAATGTTAGCATTATCGATGTGTATTTCAATGTAATTGTAATTCCTTGGCGGCAATTATAGCAGAAAGCTTAAAGCATTGATCTCCTGAATATGGATTTACACTTTTCAACACCAATTCTTGGGAGATTTAAGCACAGAACGTTTAAGACTTCATGACCACCAAGGACAAGACGGTCCAGGACACAGTCTTCCTCTCTCCCTCTCTCCCCCTCTGTCTCTGTCTTAAAGTCCCCTAGCCCCAGGGACGCCTATTGAATAGACCCAACACAATACGTCAGGATTGCCAGCATTAACAACAAATCGCCGGGGACGGGCTTTTAACAGACGCGTGTCATGGGATTCACTGTGGAATCGAATGATTTTCTTCTTTTCCTAAGCGGCGGTAAAATGAAAACAGGATATACGGCTTGTGCCCGAGACTACATCGAACGTGTGATGTGTTGTTTTTGACTGGATAAACCCGACCAAGCTCAAGGGTATGAAAGGGGCCAAAATGATGATAATATTAATAAAATCTGAGAGGTCATAAAAAGACGACTCTGCATCAGTCCATTACACGGTGATATGGTGATGTGACATGTCAATGAGTTCGAGATTGAAGTAAAGGTTGTTTGCTTAAAAAGTTCTGGCGAAAGCTACTTAAAGGTAATATCATACTTTGTTTTTGTCAAAGAAGTACAGATTCATGGGCAAAGATATCAAGAAAGATACAGTCACAGTCATCTGTGAAAATTTCAGTCCCATGCGGTGCCCACTTTTTGAAAAAAAAACAGTGAAAAACAGCCACGGTATTTCTTAAGTCTTTTCTCTTTTATTTTTGATCTTTTAAAAGATCAAAAGATTTTCGGTCGTTGTTTTACTAATTTCTGGATAAATACACCATTTCAGGCGGAAACATTTTAACGGTATGTTTCTACCACCACCATCTTCATACCCTGTAAGTTATACGTAAATCTGTGAACATTTCTGTCTTGGTTTCTTACCAAAGTATGATACTACCTTTAAGCAGCTCTGTGAAAATTCACCCAGGAGATTTTCAACTTGGACGGATGCCAAGGTTTGTTTGGTAGCCGAATGGCACGAAAAAAAATCCAACAATAATAAAAAATAATAAAACAGATCATAAATAACGAAACTAACCCTCAGAACTAATTAGGCATGTTGCGTGACTGGGAGTTTGTTTTCATTGAAACGTTAAGTGTCAGTCAAAATGCTGACATTTAGCCGTTGGTTAGATCAGTTGATAAAGTGGATTTTGATCCAAGGTTAAAAAGATCTAAACAAAAACACTGGAAACAACGTAAATCCTTGATCTTGCCTCGACCTGTTTACCAACTTGTAGGCCCATAATATCGTTTGATAAAAATACCATGTAAGAAAGCTTGAATTGACAACCAATCAGTTTGGACACAACCACATACTCACAGATGCTGCAGATATTTACGTTCATGTCTGTTTTTTCATCATACTCAAAATCTTTTAAAAAATTTCAAAACCATGAGTCAATTTGGTGAACACTATAGTCGTCCTGTAATGTGAAATGCATATAATAATAATGCAAATAATAAAAATGATTATAATAATTATGCAATGTATTTGGGTTTTTGCACTTTTTTCTTTGTTTGTTTGCTTTTTTGCTTTACGAATTTTAGAAATAGGCCTATATGTATAGTAATGAAACTTTTTAAAGAAATGTGAAAGAACTATCCCAGTACGCCTTTCCACTTTCACGTTTTTGTTGATGTATTTGTTTATTATGTTTAATTTTTTTGTTCCTTTTTCAATATTCAATGCATTCTTTAATAATTATTCTTATGTGAGACGCCGCAAAATATTTTGAAACATAATGAAGAATAGCCGATTTCTCAAAACAGTTTTGAACTCACGAACCCTGCTTAAAGGTAGTATCATACTTTGGTAGCAAATTCACAAATTTACATATAATTTACAGGTTATAAAGATGGTGATGGTAGAAACATACCGTTTCAATTTGTCTGCCTGAAATGCTGTGTTTTTCTAGAAAAGGGTAAACCAAACAATTTCATGTAGGCCTAGATTAAAACTGCCGTGAATGGATTTGAAAAAAAAAATATCGCGAGCGTTTTTCACTGTTTTCTCAAAAGGTGGGCACGGTACGAGACTGGAAATTTCACAGATGACTGATACTGTATCTTCCTTGATATTTGTGCCCATGAAAACAAAGCATTTTCTGTGCATGGCTCCATTGATCTATACATATGCATTTTGATCGTTATGAATGTATCCAGTATTATACTCATTTTGAGTCCGGTTCGATGATTAATGCTTAGAGTTTTATAATGGAAATGGTACATAAAGCATAGCCAATCCAAACATACATAACTCTTAATGTTGTAGATGAATTAATAAGAGCATTAACTTGGCCCTACCCTGGAACAATTAACCTTTTGTCAGCCGATATTTATATACATGCAGCCTCGTGAGTGGACAAAACGCAGAGTCCTATCTGTATAATCGATTTTATTCCGGACCTGTCCAGTTCTGTAGGCCCGTAGCCTTCTACGAACACATTTATATACGGCGTTAGATGGAAAGGGCCTTAGCCTACCACTCATGCATGCTCAGAATAGTCAACATGAATATGAACACCGCCAACAACCAATTCATTTGTTTTTCTGGTTCTATTACTGCGGCTGAATTGAAAACAACATTAATTGGAAGATAAACCAATGGCATTGCTAAAGCCTTGGTTATTAACCAACATGCTTGTTCATATTGGGCGGAGGAATTTGGGTTTAAGTACAACTCTTTATTAACCTGCATCAAAACGCGCACATTAAAGGGATTAGTGAAAAGTACATCCACCTTTAAAGGTACAGTTGAGTTTTAGGGATGACAGCATTCACTCATTGCATGTCATCAGCATATGATGAAACTAACCTGTCAATAAAAGAAGGTAGGCACTCAGTCACTCTCCTGAGGACGAACAGAGCACACTGTTCGGAACGTCGAGATAATACCACCGGTTCTTCTCAGAATCACACACTCTCACAGAAGAGATTACATGGTGTCACCGCAAACCCACCTTCTTTTAGTACTTCCACCATGCATAGCTTCAAGTCTTACTTAAACTGTCAATCGTCTTCAATAGCAGAATCGGTGTTCACTTGTTCTGTTCTTGATGTCATTTCGGCTGTCAAAACCCACTTCGACCGCAGTGTTCTTTAGCTTTTCAATTTGCAGTATTCTCGAATACGCTATTTCAGAGGTGATATTTCACTGAAATGATGATTTTGGTATAATCCTTTGGTATCAAACCAAGATTTAGCGATGTAAATTGTATCCGATCCTCACCAATTCTGTTAACCTTTATATACCACACGTGGACATTTAAACACGCGGTATAGAACGTCATTTGCGACAAATGATTTGTCAATAATGTTGATGTAATGGGAGACTTTTGAGACGTTGGCGGCAGCAGACTGAAGACTCTTTTTGCTATCTCTTAACATGCGTGCGCATTTTTCTCCCAGTTCCAAAGTTTCCCATTGTCCATTTTGTCGGTCTATTTGTTGGTACCATGACGAGGGCGCGCATTCAAATCATCTGGTTTTCAAAATGCATTTTATGACACTTACAAAAAAAAGTTCACAGGAAGATTGATGTTAGGACCTAAAATTGTCTTTATTCACAGACATTTAGCAATGTTTATATTTGTAATTGCCAATTCCGCAACCATACCTTTAAACAACGTAACGTGCTCATCAAAACTAGCGCGCACCACAAACCTAAAATTGTCATTGAATTTTCGCTGCAATCGCTGTTATTACAAGTCCTGGCCAGCATGAATTAATACTAATATTCATTATACTCAAAGTCACATTAATAAAGCGCCAATATTGGCTTACGCTGCCTCACGTGCCTCGCGCTTGTAATGGATCCAAACCGTTACATAAACACGAGTTTATTATAATTATTGATATGGATGTGCTACTGACATAATCCTTGACATTGAATGAAATTTAAAGGAAAACCACAAAAAGTTGCAAACAAAGTCTTGGAAAGGTTTTTTGTTTTAGTTTTGTTGATTTCTTTTTCTTTTGTTTGTTTGGAAACTCAGTCTAATTAAAACCCCTTGCACTGATGACGTCAGAACAATTTCACAGCACATGATGCAAGACACGAGATCTTAGCATGCCCCGGGTTACCAACCAAAAAGACATGTGATTTTTAATGATGTTCTTGCCTGGTTCCCAGTGGTTCCGTTCCCCCACTTCATTTGTTTCACTTATAGGACCTGATTGTTTCAGAAACGCGACCAGTGATCGTGCGCGCAAAAGCTGCTCCGGATCGCATTTTAGCGTAAATACACGGGTTTACACTTCGAAAAAAGCGCATGCGTGATAGTGCCTCGTTTTGAAGTCGCGATCAAAACCGCCTAAGTGTAAACCCGTGTATTGTCTTCGACAATGGACGGGCTTACACTTCGGAAAGTGCGCATGAGTGGAAGTGCCTCGTTTTGAAGTTGCGATCAAAATCTAAGATGGCTGCCATGGTGTAAACCCGTGTATCCTGCCAGTGATGACGTGGATCTGCAAGATCAAATATGGCGACCAAGATCCGCTGTGAAACAAACAGGTCCTTGGCAGCTCTGCAAAATCAAATTATGATCCAGTCGTTCAATGTAATTTACCCTCGTGCAATCATGGCATGTGTTACAACACCAGGGGTCGATTTCATGAAGCACTACGATCGATCGTAACTCGAGTTAAGAAGGATAACCCATCGTATCCTATACGTAGGGTTGTAATGCATCATAGTCCTATGATTGAGAGTAAGTTACGATGATTTTGGTGACATCGGCCCGGGATGGTTGCGGCGTTTTTATTGATTGGCCTATGCACTACTCCCCACGTTGGCCCGCCCTGCGCGACCCGTATACCGGAGATAAAGATAGGCATCACGGCGTCACTCAGCAATCCTGACGGATCAGGCTGGTATAAACCTCGTACTTTCCAACTTCCTTCCTGACACAGCTCAACCATACGTTGTGTAATGATTGAAGCAGGCTGATATTAGATCGGGCAGTTTCATGACCCATAGTCGACAATCTAGAACCGTTATGTATGGGGGAGTTAAAGGTACCTTTTAGGATTGGTAAAGATGTTTAAATTTCAAACAGAAACCTAAACGGTGGAAATGTTTTTATTAAAAAAAAATACAAGTATAATAAAGTGCTTCAAACTGCTCATCAGCCAAAATAATGGCCTGAAATTTTTCAAATGCTTGAAGTTAGGAGGGCCTGACGCGTTTCGATCCTAGCAGAATCTGTTAGCCTTCGATAAGGATCTTGCTATAGGATCGAAACGCACCAGGCCCTCCTAGATCCAAGCGTTTATTAAAATAAGATCATTTTCACCGTTTAGGTTTCTGTCTGAAAATAACCATTCATGAGTTCATACGTGAACCAATATTTCTGTGAAAAAAAATCACCTCTAAAATGATGTCATACGAGTAAACTGCATTTGGATAACTCCCACCGATTTTGCTTGAAATGTTCTTCTAAAATAAAATCGTTATACAGCCTTTATGTGGTTTTCGCTAAACTGATGGCACAAATTCTGATGACATTTTTCACGGTTGAGTTATATGAGATGTCTTTTGAAAACTAGATTAATGAAATAAATGCTCACTTCAAAACAAAAACAAAAACATATACAACCAATCGAACAGCAAAGCCTACACGAAAAATCCTGTATGCCGATTTCTTTTTTATCTAGCCCCCGCCCCCCAAAAAAATGCAATTCGAAAACAAAAATCTAGAAAATACTTGATCTTTTCACTTATTAAGCACCAATTACATAAAAAAGTAGAAGACCCCCCCCCCAAAAAAAAAAAATATAAAAAAATAATAAAAAAATAAACATAAAATAATGGCTCTTCTAACCGCGTCCCCCCCCCCCAAAAAAAATATAAATAAATATTGGCTCTAAAACCGCGCCTTTGACCCACTTTCAGAAACCTGTGAGCCATACATGACAAACTTCCCAGTTGTGTCCGTAAATAAACATGATATTTTGCATGTCAAGGACATTATTTTGATCCATCAGTTAGTGAAATAAAATATGTCGCGACCAACATGCTGCAAATAAAAACCCAACTTTCCTGGGCGCTGAAATCCTATCACGTTTTCGTTTTAGCTATGTGTTTGTCATTTTTATTAAAAAAAAAAGAGGTTTATCTCTAGTTACATCCGGTGTGGGTTGGGATTTTATGGAGCATTTCATACCAATCCGGTCACGAAATTCTCATTATCACGATTGCATAATTATTAAAAACGGACTATTTACCCCGAATGTTTTTAAATGTTGACTCGCATTCGTGACTGATGGGTCAGACTATACAATTAGGGACTCTTCTTGCGGTCTACCACATTGCCAAACTGTGGCAGATATAATTGACCGTTCCATCCTAACCCCCGCAAAAAATTGAATGAATAAATGAATTCTGCTTGGTATAATTCTTGCCACTCTATACACACAGATCATTTCATTACCGAAAGCTCTTGAAATCCTGCCTACCTGTGATTCTGAGTGCATGCACCCTTAACAAATCGTGGCTGAAAAAAACAACAACAACCACAACACAGCGAAGTCGAAGGCTGATCCCTTATACGCAGCCTAATATAAAACTGTGTAACAGCAAGGAGGTATCTTGATTCCTGTTGAGCATCTTAACCCAATTATACAGCTAGGAGGCGGGGTGGGTGGGGAGCAAGTGCGACGAATTGACACCAAAATGCAATTTGGCGACGTGATACTGATCTTGTTAAAAAGCTTCTTGTCCGGGGCGACTGGGTTTCGGTTTGACCGGCCTGGGGTCGATTTCACGAAGCCCTACGATCGATCGTAAGTTGAGTTACGAAGGATAACCCATCGTATCCTACTTATCCTTCGTAGGGTTTCAATGCATCACAAATCATACGATTGGTAGTAAGTTACGATGAGTTTGGTGTAATCGACACCAGGGGCCGATTTCACTAAAACTCTGCGACCATCGTAAAGCCCAGATCCATCGCTAAACGGAAAATTGCTATGCAAGGTAGCGATCGATTTTCTGTTTAGCGATGGAATTGGGCTTTACGATGATCGCAAAGCGTTAGTGAAATCGGCCCCAGGACTACCTGGCTTCGGCTGTGTCATCAGGGGTCGATTTCACTAAGCCCTACTATCGATCGCAACTCGACTTATGAAGGATAACCCATCGCAAGGGGCTTATCCTACTTACGACTGCAAAGTATGACAAGTCCTACGATTGATAGAAAATTACGATGAGTTTGGTGAAATCGTCCCCTGGTCCTTGCCCGGAGAAAACCACCAAACGGAGATTTGCGTTGAAGCGAAAGCACCCGATCGAGACGATCTCCAAATATGGCGATTGTCCGGTGTAGTACGGCCAGTTGGCTGCATAAGGTCCGTCAAAATACTTCAAATCACGGGTCCGTGTAGTGAAACGTCCTGTCTACATCATTTTGTCTCGGCCTGATTCCCCCAGCACACCCTGTCCATTCCATGCTGATGCAAGTGCTTGCAATCTGATTTATAGAACAGGAAAGGCGCTTGAGACATTGATTCTTTTTGTCTTCTACTTTAATGGCTTTCATCACATTCGGCTCCGGATTCATTTCCTCTCACATTAAAGGTATAATGCATGATTGGTAAAGGTCACAGAACAGCACTCACACTTTTTTCTATGCACAGTGAAATAATAAGCCTGTGAAAAATTGAGCTCAATCGAACATCCGAGTCACGAGAATACAGCGAAAACAGGACTCAATTTTTTAAAGATTTTAAAACATAAAGAATAGTTTTAATCTTTAAATGTTTTAGGTCTTTGACTAATTTCTGGATAAATACACCATTTCAGGCGGAAATATTTTCAAGATATGTTTCTACCAGTACCATCTTCATACCCTGAAAGTTATACATACATCTGTGAATATTTCTGTTTGGGTATATGTTACAAATCCTGTACTGTACCTAAGTGTTTTAAGTACTGTCTTCATCAGTTCTGTTCCCCTAGTTAAACGTGAATATTCCACAAACCGCTCGGGAGAATTTTCACACAATACACAGGCTCATTTCACTGTTGTTATGTACGAAGCGACTAGGATATCTTGCGTGTTGAACTCGTGGAAGATCGTGGGTTATATTATCAATTTGTGTCCTCCACAGCTTGGCTGTTTGAAGCCCAGCCGTGAGCGTGCATGTTGCGAGTAGTGGTGGTGCTTGCGCCCTTGAGCAAGTTGTTTTGCCGTTAATTGCTTCTTGGAGGGCATCGCATGCAATGGCTGCTCGCTTGACTAGCCCTGGCAAGGTTTAGGGAAAAGACAGACAGGAACCACGATAAACACTTCAAAGTCAGTTGATCTCACGACTGATAAATTTAAAACCACTGACCGCAGATCAAATCTCGAACACCTCAAGATCCCCAGCCTCTCAGTTATTTAATGAACTTCATACTCTAACGCTATTACGTATTTTCTTCTGGATAAAAAATATAACACATTTCTATGACATGGGATCTGAAAAGATACAATGCTAGTATTTTCATATTTGGTGACACTCTGTGCATAAGTGAATATAGGACTGCAGCTCTTAATTACTGACACGAATAGCGATATCCCTGATAATCAAACCGTATAATTATCTGCAGATGGTTCGCATACGCGGAATATTATTCTTGAACCTGATCTCTGGAAATCTGTGCAAATTATCATAATTATTAAATAGATTTTTTTACCATGGTTTAGGACAATAATTACCTATGCCTTTTCGCGAAACCGGTCCCCGTACATCTTTAAAGGTTTACTGCAATAACATTTGGAAAAGGGATGAAAGTGCTTCAAAATTATTGCTAAATACATAAATTAATGGCCATATAAATTTGTATTTTATGTAAGTGCTTAATTTTGATCCAAAAGTACAAATATAAGTATATGTATGCCCCGCCCCCAAAAAAATCCCCTGTGGAACCGATCCACTCAACAATGCGCGTGACGTCACCTACAGAACTAGTATATGCTCGCACCACAGTATATTGTGTGGCATTCTGCATACGGTGACGTAAGCAAGGTTTTTCGTCGCGGAAAGTGGGGTGCTAAATTTATGGGTATAAAATACCTCCTTTTTCTATATACAATATCTTTTAGCACTAACAATGATAGACAGGTTGAGTTTTATAACAATACAGATATATCTAACTTCACATGAGTTTTGATTACAGTAAACCTAGTATAACGCACACAATTTATTTCTTGTACATGTTATTTTCCGTGTACCGGTATTAAAGTGTTTTTTTATCAGTATGAAGGGAAGCCAGAAAGCGTATCAGTCCGATCTCTTTATTTTTCTAGTAATTCTATTGTTTAACAGGGAATAAAAAAAATTGCGAAATCGCATGAGAACTACTGAGCTGTGACGTCAAGAGCGACTCGTTGACTATACGAACCAAACAAATTGCTTTAAACGATCAAGATATCGATTTGTTCAGATGTCGTGAAGTCTATTATTTTTGGTCCTCTGTTATATACGAGTTCAGGTGAAGTTCATGCTTATGTAAGATTATGCACGACGTCTGGGTACTAGCCTAAAGCGAGCAGACCAATATGAGGAAAACAATTTGTATATTGGAAGAGCCACTCTACTATGCCTCGGTGCATGAAAAATGAATTTCTATGATTCCCCCCTTCCAAAGTGACCTTATTTCCCATTCCCATGGGTTATCAAAACATGCAAATGGTTGCATCAATCCATTACGGGACGTTTTGGGGGAAAAACACACACAAAAAGAAACAGAAAATCACAGACAAACCAGCCAATATACCAAACAACAAGACAGGTCAACAAACAACCAAACATTTCTTTAATAAAGATCGGATAATTCATTTTCCATTTTCGATTCTTGAAGGGTTTATTTTCCATCCGTTTCTTGCCTTCTTTCTTTCTTTGTTTCTTTTACTTGTAGTTATGTTTAATTTGTATATTTTGACTTAGGCTGGCTGCATTTTTGATAAGTAAGATTAATTCTTGTGTATTTCTTTTTAATCTAATTATAATTACAAATGGGGTATTAGGGAAAAACGTTAGCGTCTAAAAGTGGACATTAGGGAGACATCGGGACTTAGGGAGACTTTTGGATATCTCCCTAATGTACTAGCAACCTTTTTAAGACATAATTTTTCCGTCCACATTTTAATAGAAGACAGAGAACGCTCTTAATATGAACATATGTCAATTTCAAGTTTATTGGTTTGGAGGATGTTTCGAAATAGGTAAGTAAAGTTTATGCACGAGTCTATGGGAAAGTCTCCATAAGGTCCCATCCTCGGTTATTGTCATTGTTGATATTATTATTATTTTGATATATTAAAGGTAATATCACACTGGTTTTTATCAAAACAAATACAGATTCATGGGCAAAAATATCAAGACAGTCATCTGTGAAAATTTCAGTCCCATACGGTGCCCACTTTTTGAGAAAACAGTGAAAACAGCCACAGTATTTAAGTTTTTTCTCTTTTATTTTTGATCTTTTAGAAGATCGAAAATATGTTCGGCCGTTGTTTTATTAATTTCTGGATAAATACACCAATTCAGGAGGAAACATTTTAACGGTATGTTTCTACCAGCACCAGCTTCATACCCTGTAAGTTATACGTAAATCTAAAACATTTCTGTTTTGGTTTCTTACCAAAGTATGATACTACCTTTAATTATTTTGGTTGAATTATTTTTCGTGCGAAATTTGTTCAGAATGTCAATTTTATAAGTCTCGTTGTTATTGTTGATATTTTGATGCCTTCCTGTCGCACGTGATGCGTCAAGCGACCTTTTATGCACTGTAGACCTCTCCGAGTTTTTTGGAGGGAAAATCGCAAACAAGCCAATATTGATTTGTCATTTTTTGCCAAACAGCGTAATGACGTAATGGCAGAGGAGTGATGGTAGGTGGGTGGTTTAATTAAATAGATCCGCCCACTCCTTCCATTAACTGACTGTCAAGATTACACGTGAAGTCAAGCTCGTGGAAGCAGCTTAATGGAACCTGCTTCAAATAGAATTAGCAAATCATTTAACCGGATTCTTGTCCTTTTCAAAGCTTGCATCATTTTTTTCATCAGTTTTTCAGCCTAAAAATTGAAATTTACGGATTTACGTATAAGTTACCAGGTATAAATATTGAACCGGTACCACATACCGTTTTTCTGCCCGAAATGCTGTATTTTCTAGAAATGAACGAACAAAATACCGAAGAACAGTTCTGATCTTTGACATCTAAACCTCACAATTCCAATTACATGTACCTCACAATTTCGCGTAACAATTGCAACGGTTTTTCACTGTTTTCTACTGTTTCCAACGATCAATTGAGCTGAAAATTTCACAGGTTTGTTTTTATTCCATGACAAATCAAATAATGAAGAGACCACAGCTTTACCAAAGTATGTTTGTAGGCCTACCTTTAACTCGTATTCGAGGGATAAGATTTTCATGTTCATTTTCATTTTCAGTTCATATTTAGTGACACTTTCCTCCTGGTGATTTTAAAGCACAAGTTCGAGGTTTTTATCTTCATGTAGACATAGGGTATATATTAATGTGGCTTGTTTTTGACTTTAAATTTTCTAAATTTTCACTGAATGAATTTTGAACTCAAAAACATCGGTTTCTTTCAATGTTTTCCTTTGAACTCGATGAAAATGTATTTTCAATTAATTTCGCGTTTTTCAAGTGTAGACCTATACGTGTTTATGCTTTGAGTTCAACAAAGAAGCTACCATCACGTCTGGAAAAATATCCCTAGGGCATTTCTGTTCTGCTATGTTATATTTCATTTGAGTGTTTAATTTTCATTTGTATGATTTTCGTTCTGTGATTTTTTTTTTTTTTTTTTTTTTGGGGGGGGTCTTTTCTTAAATTCTATTTATTCCTAATTACGCTGTCCAAACAAAGTTGAGAAATGAAAACCATCTCTCGGGGGAGGAATTATGATTCCATATGGCCAAAGGTATGCATTGAAAAGAAATCGTTATTTTTTAAATACAATTTTCCCTGCTGACTAACAAAGAAGTAAAAATAAAATTGACCGCAACACACATATGGACATAATTATATGGGAGTTTGAATTTGTATTAATTATTTTTGTACTCGCTGCAGGGCATGAAATATCTACTTGTTATTGTGGAACATTTAATATGAAGGAAATCAGTGAAGTAACATCGGTTACAAACAAAAGGTCTATAGTTTGCGTTAGGTATTTGTTTTGCCATTGACTGCGAGAAGACAATTAAATGCTGCTGTTACTGTTGCTGCTGTTGTTGCTGATGCTGCTGCTACTGTTGCTCCTGTTGATACTTCTGCTACTGTTGTTGCTGCTGCTGGTGTGGCTGCTGCTGTTGTTGCTGCGGTTGCTGATACTACTGCTGCTGTTGCCGTTACTGCTGTTGCTGTTTGATGTGGTCGAACCAAAAAGATCTAAGAATTTCAAATCATGAATCAATTTTAACTGCTAAGCCAAGTGTGATGTTATTCACATTAGAAATCACCAAGATTATATCGACACCTTTAAAGGTAGTATAATACTTTGGTAAGAGACCAAAACAGAAATGTTCACAGATTTACGTATAACTTACAGGGTATGAAGATGGTGGTAGTATAGAAACATGCTGTTAACAATTTTCCGCCTGAAATGGTGTATTTATCCAGAAATAAGTACCGGTAAAACAACAACCGAAAATCTTTTTGATCTTTTAAAAGATCAAAAATAAAAGAGAAAAGACTTAAGAAATACTGTGGCTGTTTTTCACTGTTTTCGCAAAAAGTTGGCACCGTATGGGACTGAAATTTTCATAGAAGACTGTAACTGTATCTGTCTTCATATTTTTGCCCATGAATCTGTATTTCTTTGATAAAAACCAAAGTGTGATATTACCTTTAATATATCCAAAATAATAATAATATCAACAATTAAACCGAGGATGGGACCTTAGGGAGACTTTCCCATAGGGTCGTGCATAAACTTTACTTACATATTTCTAAACATCCTCCCAACCAATGAACTTGAAATTGACATATCTTCATATTATAAGAGCATTCTCTGTCTTCTATTAAAATATGGACGGAAAATATATGTCTTTAAAAGGTAGCTGGTACCTTAGGGAGACATCCATAAGTCTCCCTAAGTCCCGATGTCTCCCTAATGTCCACTTTTAGATGCTAATGCGTGTCTACCTAATACCCCATTTGTAATTATTAGATTAAAAAGACATACACAATAATCAATAGTACTTATCATAAATGTAGCCAGCCTATGTCAAAATAAAAGAGAAAAGACTTAAGAAATACTGTGGCTGTTTTGTACTGTTTTCTCAAAAAGTGGGCAACGTATGGGACTGAAATTTTCACAGATGACTGTTATTGTATTTGTCTTGGTATTTTTTGCCCATGAATCTGTATTTCTTTGATAAAAACCAACTGAGTATGATACTACCTTTAAGTTAAGACCAATCTTATATTTATGAAGTCGGCCTCTGGTCTTCTCGATACTGCTTCAGTGGTGTTCAGGTTGATGTTACAACCGCTAATGCTGCTACTTAATATGACGCTGCTCATTAATCAGCATGCTGCTGTCATGTTGCTGCCGTGCTAAATCTTCTCTTTATGCAACTGCTGCTATACTGTGAACGCTTTTCAATTCAATTCAATTCAATTCAATATTTTATTTCATCACATTTAAAAAACTTTAAAAGTGAAATTCGTTTTCCCTTTGTGCACATATAAAACAGTCCCTGACGCCTTATTTATATGCTGGTGCTGCTAGCATTGCTGCTGTACTGCTGCAGTTTGCTGTTAATGCTGCTAATGTTGATGATCGGACCCGTCACTTATACCCTCTTTAAGTGCAGATCCAAATCATAGATTTGAGAACAAAAACAAAATCAAATCCATTCGCACATGAGCGATGCAATTTTTCAAGTCAAATGAATTTTCATAAGACTCCATTAACATCTCAAGGGTACGAGGTGATTATAAATTTCCTGTATTCAATCTTCTACTTCCAAGGTGGGGGCGGGGGGTGGGGGTGGGGGAGAGTTAATGCTGGAAGAGTTGGGACGAATACAATCTCTGGTCAGAGCAGTTTAATTATTTCAGGCAACGTCGCGCGATGCATGACTAAAGCGATTTCCAGCATGTCCGCAACCTCCCTGTGCAATTACCCCTGAAATATTCCACTAAAGGAAACACACCAGAAAGCATTATAATCACCAGCTAATTACAAGATACAAGACCATAGACCACAGCCTGCTAAGCCCGCACTCAAACCGTCATGTCGCGTGAAATAATGAACATGGTGAAGACACAAGCATTTACGCAAGGGCCACTCAAGTTTAACTTAATGTCAATCCAAATGGATTGTGTTTTTTCTTCTCTTCTCTTTTTTTTTCTGTGTTCTGCCTTGTGGAAAGTCAAGAGAGTGATTAACTGCAATGCGTAACGACAGAAGTGGTAAGCTTCCTGGAGTCGCGATGAAGCAATTGAGTTGGAGTGTGCATTAGTGTAGTTAAACAATGACTGCTCGGGACGTGTGTAGGTAAAAAGAACGGTGCTCGTTCTCACGTCACGTCCAATGTCGTGTCTTTGTTCTTCACTGACGAGGATTCATGGTTGGTACCCTACCTCCGGACCCACCATAAGGCCTAGCCTATAATTATGATTAATTATCTCAGAGTTTCGTGATGATCACCAATCCGGAATTATGCGCCCTCTCTTCTTCGAGTCGTACTACCCGGGAAAAGAAAAGATACATAAAATGTGCATCTGTTTTCAGTGAATGTAAATGAGGAAGATGATAATTAGTAAAAAAAAAAAAATGATTCAGTAGTTACCACTGGCTGCAGACACACTTGCTTATAAAGCTTTTTGCAATGTATAGGCAGATTCTAGAAGATTACTGAAACAAGTATGTGATGTGGCCTTTAATACAAAATGAGGCTTGAGGCTAGGACTGGCCCTCATTTATACCGCCAGTTTGTGTCCTAAGGCTAGAGATACATTGCGAAGCTGGAGCCTTCCTTCGGATTCGTCGCCTGTGGCCCAATTCCTTCGTTTCGCTTTGGGGCCTCAAATGACTGTAGTGAGATTAGTCCCAAGCCTAGCCTCAAGCCTGTGAGCCTTTACGAAATGAGGCTTGAGGCTAGTCTTTGGATTCATTTTGCTACCGCCATTTTTTGTCCTAAATGAAATGAAAGGCACATGGCGAAGTTGGGCCTTTCTTCGGATTCGTTTTTACTCTTTTCTGGATAAATACAGCATTTCAGGCAGAAATATTTGAACGGTACGTTTCTACCAGCACCACCTGTACACCCGTTAGTTATAGGTATAATTTAATCTGTAAAAATGTCTGTTTCGGTATGCTACCAAAGTATGATGCTACCTTTAAGTGGGCCTCAAGTGGCGGTAGCGAGGCTAGGCTTGAGACTTATTAGTCTCAAGCCTAGCCTCAAGCCTGGACTGTGACTGGCCTGCAAGTGGCAATGCATAGTAGGGGTTAACTGGTACCCGCGGTATTGCTGTGTGTGCATCCTCCTTTATGATTCCGCTGCTTCCCTTCCCCTCCCCCACCTAAGGCAATACTTTGGCCGGGTCACACCCTATTTTCATTTCGTCTTCGCTTGGTTTCACACATCGACCTTACCACATCGGACAGAAAATCTCGGGAGAATACCAGGCTCGAAGCAAAAAACGTAGGGGGGTAGAAAACACGCCAGGTTTCACACCTAATGTTTAGTCCTTATAGTCTCCCACCCAAGGGGAATACAGTTGTCACCACCCATCCCCTCCCTGAGCCACTCCCCAAGACAGAGGTGTTGAAGCCCCTGGCCACCGCACGGCCAGTCCCTAGGCGGCCCTTGGCTATAAGTTTCAGGTTCTGCGGTGGATAAAGGGGGCATGAATTCTTTTGGAGACTACCAGTAACCGCGGTATAGAGTCTTATGATATGATAGTGTCGTTACTTTATTTATCCCATGGTTTGATATATTGTGGATACCTCCAAGATGCTCTGTGGTCTGAGCTTATTTTTGAGAACTTGGTATACTTGCTTCATTTTGGAGAGACGCGTTGTCTGACATTGTAGTCGTGTCTTCCTACCGACTAGCAAATAGGTTTTAGGCGCCTTTAGGGCCTGATTCACGATCAGTGACTCTGCAAATCCACGCCCATGCTGGATACGCTGAAATGAGATCCATAGCAGCTTTTGCGCGCAGGATCACTAATCGCGTGGCTGAAACAAATAGGCCCTTAAGGCCTTTTCACACGACACTGAAAAAAACACCTCTCAACCATTGAGAAATTCTGTGGTTGCGAAATCTTACATAAGTGTCATCGTGTGAAAGGACACCAATGCTTAAGAGTGACCAACGTCCCTGGTGAATCCTTGAGAGATTTTAACCGAGGTCCAGATCCATGAGAGAATTTTTCAATGGTTGAGAGGTTTTTAGCGTCTTGTGAAAAGGCCTTTAGATACTAGGCTAACTGGAAAGGTAAGGGTTTTCGAAAATGGCAATGTAGCCCAGTGACCAGTGGAAGTATATCTGCCCTCGGTTTAGGTCTCTTTCTGATATAACAATGAACCAGAAAGCGTCATTTGAATACATTTCAGCGTGAAGTACTGGAAGAGCACATTTGGCGCTCGCGTCACTGTCGCAAGCACTGTACCGAGCGGTTGTCATGGAAATCTAGATGGCGCGCATGCGCTCTCGTCCCATAACAACCACAAGGATTCAATGGACCGGTACCTCGCCCGGTAAAAGAATGGTAGTGAGCAAAAAGGAGATGCATGATTAGGAAAGTACGTATAATTGGGAATAGGTATCATTTTTGGGGGGGGGAAAGAAACAGTCAGAATGCATGGGAACAGACTGAAGCCTAATTTTCTAACTTTATAGCTTAGGCTCAGTGAAGCTTTGGAATCGCTCCCCATTTCGTTCTCGTAACATTTTATCGAAAGAGTTTCGGTTGTCAATAGTTACGAACTCTGTTTTGAGCAAGACATTCGAGGTTTAAAGGTAATTTAAAAGTTTAAAAGTAACAGCCATCTGTGAAAATCCCAGTCCAATATGGTGCCCACTTTTTGAGGAAACAGTGAAAAACAGCCACGGTATATATTTGTTTAAAATCTTTTCACAGGATTTTGGATCTTCTGAAAATTGTTTTTGGTCAATTGGTTAAACAATTTTCTTGATAAATACAACATTTCAGGCAGAAAGATTTTAACGGTTTGGTTCTACGATCACCATCTTCATATTCTGTAAAAAGGTAAATTTGTGGAGATTTCTGTTTCGATATACCAAAGTATGATAGTATTAAACCTACCTTTATCTTCACCAGGAAGCTGTAAGTTGTGTTCCTAGAGTTTGTTCTTTGCAGAGAAAACATTTATCCCGTCCCTGATCGCCAGGTTTGGTAAAAAAAGCTCAGCCAAGCCATATTCACTCTAATGATTGAATCATCTTTCAGTGGCACGTAATGGGCAGGAAGACACGTGGCTGTATGATAAAGACATTTATTCCAAGTGGATTTGAGTGCATAAATGCAAATCGTTTAGCGTCTCTTGTGTGATTTTTCCAGAACGTTTCGTGGCAGAGCTTAAAAGTTACCATGAAATAAACATATTCTTGTCATTGTTTGAGCAAGGTTGTGCCTATTCAAAGTTTAGGCCTACTTCCTTTTTAACATACAACATTTATCATGACAATGGCAGTAGTTTCTATGACAAATCTCGTCTTTCAAAGTGAAATAATTTCGAAAATGCATCTCATAAAAACAAAACAAAAATTGAATAGATTTTGAAAACAGTCTATTCTGAAGTTTGGAAGGATAACAGCACACAAACGTAACATATTGATTACATAGTTGTCTTATCTTATAATAGAATTACCTAACAATAAAAGCTTGTGTTAGTTGTAATCTTCCAATCGCGTTGCTTCGAAGTTTTAAACTGCACGTTGGGCTAAAAGCTAAATTACGCAAATTAACAAAATATGTACATTTTAAAAAAACTGCTGCAAACTGCTCATCAGTGCAAATTATGACCTGAAATCTATCAAATGCTTGGAATTAGGAGGGCCTGACGCGTTTCGATCTTAGCTGGATTTGTATCGAAGGCTAGATAGATAAAGATAAAGATACTATACAAGGATCGAAACGCGTCAGGCCCTCCTAACTCCAAGCAAATATGTACGTCCTTAGAAACATCAAGGACAACAAAATCCTGAAATCGTTTGTTTGCTTGTTGGGGTGTTTGTTTGTTTGTCGTTTAATTTGACTGATTGTAACTTATTGTTCAAGGTAAAATGTAGCTTGCAACATTGCCTTGAATATGTACATTACACGTCAATTCCTCAACACTGATGACACTTAAGAATTGGGGGGGGGGGAATCAGACAATTCGAATGTCCAACTAAATTCAATTTGGGCTCGCGTTTTATATGAATATTGCCTATGAAGATAACGCAGTTAAAGCTTTTCGTTTGTGTTTTCCTCCAATACATGGGAATTCAGCGAGTATTACCAAATAACTGCACTCTATATCGGCCGGATTGTCCGGTTAAAACCCCTATCTTCTTGCCGAGAATCAATCGCCCCCTTTCCCCCTCTCCTTACATCTCCCTTAAAAAGAGATGCACTTCAGTGAACGTGAAACCTCACAGCATTATCGTCTTCTCAAACTGGCATCCAGTACACCTGCCAACTGAATCCATTTTTAACGAGTTACGGAACGAGCGGCCGAAAGAAAGAAATCATCTGTACTGATTGTGCAGATGGAATGGTATTCAGATAAAGAGCGCCGTTTGAAAGGTCACCACGAAATTACTCCAAGTGATTTCAAAATGCATACAAAATATCACTGTTTAAAGTACACAAAATTACCTATTGGTATATAACGATGTGATTCTAAATTGGGCGGGAAAAAAAGTTACCCAAATGTCCGCGGACCGCTTTGTTAACCCTAAATGCCATATGGAGGTAGAATAACCTATAGGAGATGCGAAATACAATACTGAAAAGGCAAACAGTGAGACTTGCGTTATGGAAGATGGAGGAATGCTGGAATTTGTTTGGATGTGATCCCATTTTAATTAGGTCTTTCCCTTCCAGCGTTCCTCACGATCTCTAACATGCGTGTTCGTTGTGCCCATGTGTGAGCGTAAAAAAGGAATTCTGCTTTATAAGGTTGAGTGATGAGTATAGAAATGACAGGCGAAATGACATGGGTGTTTCTGGCATTGCATCGGGTTGTGGGTACATGGGGAAGGGGGGGTGGTTCGGAGTAGGATTGAAGTATATGCCCATAGAATTCATCCTTTGCCTCCCATTTAATTATTTTTGTTGTACTCTACTACTCGGTAAATTGTAATTTTTTCTCCCTCCGGCCAGCGGCACATAGCTATTATTGTTTGGTATGAACTATGGACGTGAGTGCATTGCACTTCTAGTACTGACTTGTTAGCGTGTAGTTCCCTATTGGTCCCTCGCACATTCATCTCGTTGAAGGTTCGATCGGACTTTAGGTAGAAGAAGAAGAAGAAGAAGACGAAGATAAAGAAAAAAAACAAGGGGGAAAAAAGTGGAGAAAGAAGAAAAAATTGCATGCGTAACTTTCTGATTTATGCAGGTAGAAATATCTAATGAGGTTATGCACTTTCGGATTCAACTCGATCGTATCCCATCGATTTACACGGTACTGTATGTTGACTATCATCTTTCAAATTCGGAAATGCTGATTTGTCATATTTTGTGGACAAATTGCCAAATTCAGTGTTTCTCCAGCTGAAGGACTAAAATGCTTCAGCGGAATATTTCCAACGTGCTTTGGAATAACCATTATGTCACTAGTATGCAGTGTCTGCGCATTGCACAAAAAGAAGACAGGGAAATATGAAAATTTCTATAATAACAAAATTATCTACGACTTTGCTCGGGCCAAATTGGTACCACCAACACCAGAACTGTTGTATAGTTTAAGTGCTTGAAGACTGAATCAAATCCACGGCGATTTCCATACCCCAAGGGTTTGTCCATCGCACCCCATGGGTAAGGAGGAATGGGTTGCAAAGTGCGTTGCTCAAGGACATCAGCCTAGTGGACAGTCTCCACGGTCTGGAATTATCCACGAGGTCCCGGGTCTTGATCTTGTTTAGCACGCCACACCGCTCCGTCGAGGCACACAGTAACCACTTGATTCACTTGAAGAAATATCATGTTTTATTCACACGCTTAAATCTCCATCTTTCTGCAGATTTGGTTATCAAACCTCGGTTTTTCAAACTTCTTTTCGCACGCAGCACCTTTTGTGTGTATTAAAAAAATTATTCCGGAAATATTTTCATATATTTCTGATTTGTGCTCTGAATATATCTTGTGCAGAGTTTCACAGCAAACAACAAATTGTGCTTGCTGTTTGGGTTATATCCACGTTACTATCGATAGTATACAGAAAAACAAAACTATATAGCGAATGGGAAATTCTAATTCAAAGGTAGTATTATAATTTGGTAGCATGCTCAAAACAGAACTCTCTATATATTTACCTGTACATTTTACTGTATAAAGATGCATGGTGATGGTAAAAACATGCCGTTACAAAATATATCTGTCTGAAATACTGTGTATTTATCAAGAATAGAGTACAACCAATTGACCAAAAGCAATTTTTATCACATGGAGATCAACATTCCCGTGAATAGATTTGAAAAAAACCGTTAGCGTTTTCACTGTTTTCTCAATAAGTGGGAACTGTATGGGACTGGAAATTTCACAGATGACTGTCACTGTATCTTTCTTAATATTTGTGCCCATGAATCTGCATTTTCTCTGGCAACATTTTAAGTGAGAAGTTACCTTTAAAGGTGTCTTACATTGAACTGCTAAAGATGGGAAAATCATACAAAAACCCCACAATCTATGAAAAATCGCACAAGCCAATTTCGGCGGTAACAATTGGAAATGAACCACCATATAAAAACATGCACGAACTCAATTTAGAAAAAAATAATATCTTTTTGAGATGTTTACTCAATAAACCCGAGCACCGATATGAATGATTTGTTTTTCCTGCGGATACGATTTTACGATATGCATTTAAAGAAATTAGATGATTGAAATGGATATTAAATACCAAAGAATCCAAAATCGCCACATCCAATAAACCACCTCCAATATGTCTAGGTAAATATTCTTTTTCATTGCTGAGACGAGAAATGCAAAGTAGTGTCGCGAGACCATAGAATGCCAGAAATAAAATCCCATCATGTGACAATACGATGACGCAATGTACTGTCGTTTACGACAAAACTTAGTGGCTTTACATGTACTTCTCGGCTTCAGGGGTGGGGCTGGCTTAAAGGTAATATCATACTTTGGTTTTTGTCAAAGAAATACAGATTCATGGGCAAAAATATCAAGGAAAATACAATAACAGTAATCTGTGAAAATTTCAGTCCCATACGGTGCCCACCTTTTGAAAAAACAGTGAAAAACGGCAACAGTATTTCTTATCTTTTTTCTTTAATTTTTGGTCTTTAAAAGATAAAAAATAATGTTGGTCATGTAAAAAAAGTACGTTTGTATCATCACCATATTTATATCCTGTAAGTTATAGGCAAATCTATGAAGATTTCTGTTTTGGTTTCTTACCAAAGTATGATACATGTAGTACCTTTAAGGGGGATAAAAACATTTCTCGTGAAAGGATGACAAAAGCTCAGTAAGAGAAGGAAAGACATTTTCATAATTACATTAGCATTCTATATAAGATACAAACAGTACAATATTTACCTGTATTATTTATAATTGTACTCGTTGGTCCTTTCTCTTCTTTTCCTTTATCTCATTGTGATCTTTCATAAGTGTAAAATCCATGTTGATTCCTTGTTTAAAGGTAAAATCATAATTTGGTAGCATACCAAAAGCGGAAATCTTCACAGATTTACCCATAACGTTCATGTTATAAAGATGGTGATGGTTGAAACGTATACCATTAAAATGGTTCTACCCGAATTAAATGCTATATTTTGCCAGAAACAAAAGTATAAAACCAAAGACCAAAATCAGTTTTATCTCGGATTGAGATCAAAACTCCCTGTGAATAGGTTTGAAACTACCGTGGGCGTTTTTCACTGTTTTCTCAAAAAAGGGGGCATCATTCAGAACTTGGAATTTCACAGATTACTGTTATAATACTGTATCTTTCTTGATAATGTTTGCCCATAAATTTGCATTTCTTAGGCAAAAACCAGTATAAAGTTCCCTTTAAAACGTTGCGGACACGCATAGTATATTATTCTGAAGCTTCGCAACAGTTGATTTTATTGAAGGTGGAAATATAAAAATTCTGGATTTGCGCCGCCAGTTTGTTTGTACATTTCACTTGTCGTCTGCTTAAAAAAACAACACTGCTACCGTTTGTTATCAAACCCTCGAAAAGGCAGGAACAAATAGTGCACATCGCAATGACAGCACGTTCTCAGACATGACACATCCGTTATTATTACGTCCAGAACGCTGACCGCACGGTTGCCAATCGTGATTAGTCTCTTCACGAGCCGCCTTCTCGCCACCGATGGGAGTTTGGACTCAGCCAGCCAGGCCCGTCAGATTTCTGCGCTGTGCGTCTCTAATAGACGTTTCATTAAACGCACTGCAAATTACCAACGACCTTGTTTGGTTCCATTCTAATTATATACGTATATATATACAACAAAACAACAACATAAATGGTATATATTGGCTGCCCAGGGCAGAAACAAAAAGGGACTCGTATTATATGCGGCAGTCGTATTTTAGGCATATACAGTTGATATTCTGTGATATATATACAGTTCCTGTGTTTTTGTTTGTTTGTTTATTTTTTTGCTTGTTAATAGTTTGAAATGGCAAGCGTCAGTGCGTCATTGTGGCGTATACATTATGTCACACTGAATATCAAATTGGGAGATACCTCTTTTTGAAATGGAAATCTCTCAATCTCTTGCGATTTCGATTCAAATTTAGGCACAGACCCCAGCCTTGGTTCAGTTGGTGGGCCCTATTATGCACTACATGTATAGCAAGCAGACTGGCGTAAGTTCGAATCCCACCCTATAACCAGCGCAAGACTTTTCCTCGTTTGTCACACAAAGCGCTGAATACGCGATGTTAAAGTTTTCTCTATAATCAAATTTGAGAAAGGGATGAAAGTCCTTAAAAATTATTGCTTAATAAATAATTAATGACATTATAAATCTATATTTTTATGCTTGCACCACAGTATACTGCTTGGCGTTCTGCATGTGACGTAAAAAACGCGAAAAGTGAAGTGCTAAATTATGGGTCTAAAATACTTTTCTATAAACAATACTTTTTTAACACAAACAATGATAGACAGGTTGAGTTTAAAGCAATACAGATGACTTGTATTTAACTTAATATTGAGTTTTGATTACAGTAAACCTTTAATACACCTGAAGCACAAACCTGACAATACTTTCACCACAGTGGAAAATCGTAACAGCAACATCGCTTCTTATGATCCATCTCTGCTCCCAATAGCAAAATATGACCCATACATTAGGTTGTTAGACATGGCCTGTCAGTTTGGTTTTGGTATCTTGGTTTTAATCATGAGTGACAGCTCACGACCTTTGCAAGAGGACATTACCACTGGTTTCTGTCGGTTAAAACGGAGAATCTTTTATTCCATCTATCCATCCTCTATTTAGACATCAAAGTCTCTGCGGAATGTGTTTTCTTACTTCAAATGATGACTTTTCTGAGACAATAATTATTTTGTTCGGCAAATGGCGATTTTTTTTTTTTAATGTCGAAGTATCTTCTCTCAAACAAAAACGTTTGGCAGTAGACGTAGCAGAAGTGTCTACTTCTTTTGAAGCCTGCATGCGTCTCTCCATCTCTTGTAGGACACTCATATTGGATCGTCTTTCATTGGTCAAAAGCATCTCTGTGGCATTCTTCATTTGGTGGACAACATCTCCAAAGTCCATTGATTTTGTCACGGCCTTCTTTGGCGACGGTCCAGCAAGTGAATCAAATCACTGCATAAATCTAACAAAACCGCCAATGTGTACGCCATTCAAATCAATATAGCATTTGGTTGTACGTAAACATTTTGAACCAATAAGATGAACATGAGCCCTTTACAGAGGGGCGTTTTTACATTCATGTCTATTGTCATTATCTAATATTGTTATGTGTAGAGGTTTTTGCCCTTGGGATATGCCCTTTGAAATGCTAATAAAGGTTCTCAACATTTGGCTTACAGCAGCAAATATTTTCATCAAGACGATTGTACCTAGTATGTTTGTTTGTGATTGTAATGGGATTTCATATTGTTTACAGAGGGAAGTAAAATATTGATTTTGATAAAATATCGTAAATTTTGGTCTGAGCATTCTTCACCATACAAACGAACAGCACCAAGCGTTTGCATTGCTGCTTTCGCGCCAAAACATCAAACAGTCCTCTCAAAATTTCCTTTTCTTTTGTTTTACTTGTGAACTCTGCGACTCCTGTGGAAAATTTGGAGGTATGATCAAGGGGAAGGTTGGCGATGGTAGTGAGTGTTGGAAAGTCATATCGCAAATCATCAAAATTACCGACGCTTGCATGAAAAAGGTCTCATCATACCGGTCCACTGCACAAGTAATTTTGACGATGGTGTCACTAATTGTGAATACACTATACAGGGCGTATTGAGAGGGAGGGTTGGAGAGAAATATGGAATATTGCTGTAGATGGTGTGCATTATGATGAAGAGTAGAGGTGCTGGAAAGATGATCGTTTATTTCTCTGTCCTTGACTGTTATGTCTGGATTGAAATATTATCTTTGGACAAACTGGGAGCGAAGTGTGATTTGGTTGTTGCTGGGATGACGTCAGTTCCATAAGTCTCTGTGTCGTTGTCATCCTTAGTATTATCAAGGCCTTGGCATTACAATCCCCACACAGCTTGATGCGCCTCCGAAGTGTGAGCGTCATAAAGTACGAACGCACGAAATTCGGACTTTTTTTTAGACACCCTCCCTGTACGCACGGCGTACGCACTGATACCAACCTCCCCTCCCCTGTAGGGCATACGCATTCCACATAACGTTTTGCACTTCTCATGGTTGGTCTTCTTTGCTTTAGCATCAATAAACGGTGACAGTAATATTCTACATCGGGGACGGTACGATTAGTAGGACGTCGCTTCCAAATTTTAAAAGAAATTACCAAATTGATAACAGGTTTCCATACGATCATCAGATAACCACAAGGGAAACGGACTGAATTTAAAGTCATTAAAAAAGGAACAAAGAAAAATTTACAGGAGCGGGATTCGAACCGGTGACCTTTTGAACACCGTACATGCGATCTACCGACTGAGCCATCCAGCCCTACGTTGGTGGTGACCCCAATAGTCAATTATATTTGTTCGTTAGGCAGTCAGAAGCCATGCAACTACGCACACACCGCCATACACCAAGGATCATTTTACAGATACGCGCAGCAATGCAGCAACCTGGGAACGGTACATAGTGGATCACTCAAAGAGGATACGGCTTTTTAATTAATATAATCATCAAATAACCATAAGGGAAACTGACTGAATTTAAAGTCATTGAAAAAGGAACAAAGAAAAATTGACTGGAGCAGGATCCGAACCGGCGATCTCCAGGTTTTTATACAGGTATTTTACTATTTTGATGAATACGAAAAAAAAAAATCCCTTTGCTTTTTCCCTCTGTTTTCCCTCTTTTCGCGCAATATGATTAAAGGTAAATTTTGGGTTTGCGTACGGTACGCACTGGACTGAACACCCCCACCGCCGTACGCATGGCGTACGCATCGATACACTCCATCCACCCTTCGTGCATTGGTACTTTATGGACGGCCCCCATCCAGTCGAAGAATCACGGGGCTCTTGTCCTTGAGCGTCAAGCCTGACTTCTGTTTGCAGCACCTCCGTGAAAGCACGTCACGTTATAATACGAAAAAGCTCATGTCATCTCTTGCGATTGCAAGTGGGTCGTGTTTAAACACCTGACTGGGAAATTTATAGCCCTCGAGCAGTGTTTGGCATTTACAGTGCAATCGTTCTCCAATTGATAAAGGAGATATTCCCATGAAAATGTTATTAGTCTAGGTATACAAACAAACAGTTCCTTATTATATTGAATAGTCGCTGCCGCACGACGAGACCACTACAAACGGTTATTAAAATGATGCTTTATGTTGTGGGTTGAGGATAATTCCAGACCTCCGTGGGCGTAATACACCCACTTGGGAATTGTAAGATTTAAAAAATGGTGGAAACAAATTAATTGTATACCCATGTACCAGAAAATATGAACCTCCTTTAAAGGTTGTATCATACTTTGGTAGCAAATCCTACCGAAAGAGAGGATCATCACAAATGTACCTATACCTTACAGGTTATAAAGATGGTGATGGTAGAAACATACCGTTAACATTTTATGCATGAAATGCTGTATTCATCCACAAAAAGTAAAACCAATGACCAAAAATCAATTTTGAGTCTTACTGTTTTCTGAAAATTGGGCACCGTATAGGACAGATGATTGTTACTGTATCTTTCTTAATTTCTTTCCATATGAATCTTTGCCATTGAACCCAAAGTATGATATTACCTTTAAAGCTCCAATGTCTCGCACAAAACAGAGTTCGTATAACTATTTACAACCGAAGCTCTTTTGATAAAATGTTACGTAAACAAAATTAAATTAAAGTTAGGCCTCAGTCTGGTCAACAACAAACCGTGTCTCTCAGTAGCGATCGACTGCAGCATCACTAAAAACAACAACAACAACAACAACAACAACAAGAATAACTGCTGCACTGTTACTGCTAAACGACAATACTAATATCAACAACAAATTGTATAGGATAAATATACATTATATTGAACTGTTGAACCTTTCCAGTGCATTTTCGCTGGGATATAGGGATCTGCACCAACATTTTCGTACAGGGTCGCCAATTTATTTTCAAGTCTGGCATGATCAACCTCCGCAGTAAAAAAAGAGAGGGAAAAATTATATTACTAATTCCACATGTCAAAGTCAATGCATGAAAACGTTGATCAATCAGTGGAAATGAAAATTGGTTGTTCCTGCCCAGTTGCACGCGTGATGTTGTGTACGCCAATGGTATGTATTATACCCTATGCTGTACCATCTTGTCCAATCAGATCCGTTCGTATCGTTTGGTATTATAAGTTCTCCATGTGCACTTTTTTCTATGATGGTCGCAACGCGCCCGACTGCGTGCCCTTTTCAATACATTTAATCTCATTAGTCCCAAGTTCCATTTGTCGGGAAACTCGACAAGGCCAAAATTGTCAAAAAGAAAGCATCATGTTCCTGATTAATTACCCTACTTGATGTGCCTCTTCAGTTGGAGTATTTTTTGTCGGATCCCCTTTTCAATTTTTGGTCTGATGCTGTTCCTGGGTAATGCGTCAAGTCAATGCCGTGCTTAATGCGTGTACAGGAATCATTCATTCGCATCCAAACACACACATTTAGGAAGATGAGTGAGCGGTTTCTCCCCAGAAACAGTCGTAAATGGCTGGCCAACAGATCCATCACTGGCTCGTCCCGCCATTACAATTGTGCGTCTCGCCTGGTTTGTTAATGGAGTCCTCTTCACTTCCCACCTAATTAGCACTTAGGCGGTCATATTAGTGATGGAGGAAGAATTCACGTGCCCCGGTTTGTTCCTGCTAATTTCGCCACGAAGTTTGTTCGGGTGATTGTAAAAGACCTTAAAGTATCAGCCCCTAAAATAAGAAAACGTGTATGGAGAAAAGGGCCATTTTGATGGTGTGGACTTGCACACGTTTGTCTTTAATGTCCTAAGCTGTCTTGATTAAAATTACTATCATACTTTGGTTGCCTAAGCCTGCCGCACACGAGAGCCAAGTGCTTACGCCATAGTTCATTCGTGGACCTTGGCGTGCGCACTCGTTGCTCGTGTGCGGCAGGCTTTACCGAAACAGAAATCTTCTCAGATTTACCTATAACTTACAGGGTATACATATGGCGATGGTATCATGAACATACCGTTAAAATGTTCCTGCCTGAAATGCTGTATTTATAAAAAAAGAAAAAAAAAGGGTAAACCCAATGACGAAAAACAATTTGGATCTTTTTAAAAAAGGTGAAAAGATTTTTAAAATACTGTGAGAGTTTTCTCAAGAAATGGGCACCGTATCGGACTGACAATTTCACAGATGACTGCTATGTATCTCCCTTGATATTTGTGCCCTTGAATTTGCATTTCTTTGAAAAAAAAAAGAGCAAAGTATGATATTACCTTTAAGTGAGGTAATTTGTAGTTTTCAAACAATGAACCTGAAATGTTTTTTTAATGTACACAGCCACGCAGAGCTGTCATGTTGTATCCATTATCATGAAATATTTTGCACTTCACCCTTAGTGGCTCAGTGGTGCACGACGAACTAGACACCAGCCATTATTATTTGAAAAACGAGAGGAATAAAGTATCAATAATGCAGATGTCTGGTCGGTTAAACTGGTTTGTGATATTCGGTATGACTAAGACACAAAAGCACGAGCTCCGATTAATATCCGTCACAGATCAGAATGCTATTTATATTTCTCTCTCCTTTATTCTGACTTTGCCCAAAAAACGTGTCCATGTGAAAACTGGCAATTATTAGGAGGGATCGGTTGTTTCATGTTGCTTGTCATGTTTTAATATCGCCCGTTGGTCTTTGACACCTCATCGTACTTTCCTCGGGTTGATGAAACTAGGTCGCCTCCTCCGTCGCTCCCCCCACTCCGTTCAGGCAAGGACATCGAAGATAATTGTTGTCGCAGTGCGGTTGCCTCTGTTATTTTTCCAAGACCCGTATACCCTACAGGCTATGAGACACAAAGGTGCATCCCTGTTGTTCCTTTTATCCTATATTGCGCACTCTTTCAAAGGCAGCCAAACTTCCATTCCTTACAAAATCCTCTGAAGAAATCCCCTTGATTTCTAGAACCTCCTCAATCGCATACTTTGAAGACACAGCAAAAGAAGGTGCCCACTGTTACAATATCATGCAACAGTTAGTGAAGATCTAGCATGGACTCCATGGAGTCTCTCAGTTTGTACAGGGCGTCCCAAAAAACCCACAAAACTTAATGTCGAGAACTATTATATCCAAAAAAAAACTGTTTATCACTTCAAGATTCAAATATGTGATACAACCATGTCTTGGCAACGTGTGCGAGTTTTTCTCACGCTTGAGAAATTTCTCAAGGATTCACCAGGGACGTCGGTCACTCTTAAGCATTGATGTCCTTTCACTTGATGATACTTTCGTAAGATTTCTCAAGCATTGTTTTTAGTATCGTAAGAAAATGACATTTCCTAGCTATTGTTAAAACCAACAAGGACACTGCAGTGCATAAACAACTGATGTACCTAGAAGTAACTTCAAGGTCAAATTCTGTAGGCTTTGTACATCATTCCCTTCCAAATACCTGATCCTTTCTCCCCACTCCACAGTGAACTCACAACAAGCTACGACAGCAGCCGCAAAATCAACAACTGCAGCACCAATAGTACAACAGTCAGATGTGGCACTCTCCAACAAAATAGCACCTTTCATGCCGTGCAAAGAAAAAACATTACAGTACACCTACCTTTCATCAAATACATTCTTTCGATCTTCTGTGCTCAGTTAAATCAAATTATAATATTATGATTGTTTTCCTTGGAAATTTGATACATCCCCAGACTGGTCTTGGCTTTAATTAGTGGGTCCTTGGTTTGGTAATGACAAGTATCTAAGCACAGTCTAAGCACAGAGAACAAGTGAGCTATGACAGCTCCAATTGCGCAATTCCTAGCACATTGTTCTCGCTAAAAACGTCTGTTCTTAATTGCATTTTCCTTTCAAAGGATCTACTGCTTCCATTGGAGAGGAATGTTTGGAAAGATTCTTCTGGCCTGATGCTCCTTGGCCAAAAATCAAATCAAGATGATTTCCAAACAAAATGCATCCGATAAGTGATAACGATGAATTCTGTCCGGATTCTTTGGGCCTTTCGATCTGAAATTGTATATTTTCCAAACCTGGCTCCGGCTCCGGCTCCGGCTCCGGCTCCGGCTCCGGCTCCGGCTCCGGCTCCGGCTCCGGCTCCGGCTCCGGCTCCGGCTCCGGCTCCGGCTCCATTTCGTGAATCCATTCTAAAAAATAATAGCGGATATAAAAAAAGAGGCGTTTAGCTACGGTTCGGAAGCAGATTCTCTGAGTTGAAACAAAAACAGAGCTTGAGCTTCTACCACAATTACAGCCTATATTTTCAGCATAATGGCTGGCAGAGACGAAGCCGGAGCCGGAGAGGAGGTTTGGAAAAGGCCCATAGACACCTCGGGGCTCCTTGGTGTAAAGAGCTCAACTTTCCGGCGTGCCTGGCTGTCCGGATGACAATTAACCAAATTGTGATTGTTGTGCGCGTGCGTGATATGACGTATTTGGATCTCATTTGGATCTCATTTGCATAATTTGGTCCTCGTGAGTGTTCATACCATGATATACCTTGCAAGATATGTGACAATGTGCATACCCTAATGTTCCTATACCCTAACACGCTCTTGTTGTAAGATTTGAAGCTATGCTTGATGGAAGTACTAAAAGAAGGTAGGTTTGCTGTGACACCATGTAATCTCTCCCCTGAGAGTCACTCTCCTGTGACTCAAATTCACCAGTCACCAGTCACCAGTCACTCTCCTGAGGACAAACAGAGCACACAGTTCGGAACGTCGATATAATAACTACGGTTCTTCTCAGAACCACACACTCTCACAGAAGAGATTACATGTACATGGTGTCGCCGCAAACCTACCTTCTGTTAACCGTCTTGTTGTATTGTTAAAGGTATAATACATGATTCGTAAAGGTCATAGAACAGCACTGACACTTGGTCTGATCAAACATGTACATGTACATGGAATGATAAACCTGTGGAAATTTGAGCTCAATTGGACATCTGAGTCACGAGAACTCATTTTTTTCTTATGAAACATAAGAAAACATACCTACTTGAAAGTTATACGTAAATCTTTGAACATTTCTGTTTGGGTATGTTCCTGTACTGTACCTTTAACTGACCCACTTCCCCCGGAATACTGTATAGAAATTCCCCACATTCCTGGAACACAATAGAAGACACAATGTAAGAGAGGGAGGGGGTGCACTCTGTCACATTAATGACATTATCTTGCAGCTAATGTCAACCAACGGCCCTTCGTTCACTGCTTTGTGTATAGTCGAGAATAGGAAACTATTGTGCGGACTAGTAATAATAAGACATTCGCTTGCAGGACCCTTGGTGAAATTAATTGTTGGTCCAATTTTACCTTTTCTCATTTGTTCTCGGATATTGTTTTGAAGCCATGCCTACACGTAACGTGTGGGAGTGCAATCGTATAGTGCTGTGTAACACCCAATCGAGGTTAGGGGTCGAACTTTTCTACTCGCAAGATAATTGATTGTTGGAAAGGCAGATATAAGGCGCTATAACTTTATATTTGTCCTTTGGACAAATAGTAAATGCACGCAAAGGCGTGATATGTTTCAAGGAATATGCATTACTCTACACAATTGTCAGGTGGGCTTCGAACAATATGTAGAACAGGAATTATACCAGGTCAGATAGTTTGTTTTCGAAATGTCATTTTAATCAAATCCGATCCGGTGTCCCCGCTTTCCTTTTGTCCGGCAACAAAAGAATTAGCTCCGTCGCACACTATAATTGCAGGGTGTACGTCCCATGATTGGATAGGCTGCATCCGAATCTGTTGTCTAGAGTTAGGACTGGGTCTTCAATGCATTGGAAATACATGGAGACACCAAGACAATAGACCCAGCCGTAGCTCTGGAAGCCCGTTTCGGACACGGCCATAGCCTAAAACGGTCCCAAACGGGATATGCGCAAAGCATTCTGGGTAAAATTGTTGCGAGAATTGACCCTCAGTGAATGTTCATGCGCATGCGCATACGTAATGTGCAAGGCTATCTTCGATAAGGTTCAATCTGTTCACAGGAGATTTGATCTCCCCGAGATCAAATCTGTTTTCGGTCGTTGTTTTACTAATTTCTGGATAAATGTACCATTTCAGTCAGAAATGTTTTAACGGTATGTTTCTACCAGCACCATCTTCATACCCTGTAAGTTATACGTAAATCTGTGAAAATTTCTGTTTGGTTATGTCACCAGTACCGTACCTTTAAAAAATAATTTACTACTCTCCTAATTTGCCAAGAATCCAATATCCCCCTCCTCCGTGAGTAAACTAACGTTATTTCACTTCAAGAAACAAATGGCTTTTCAGGAACCCCGTACTTCCAACCGAGGTCCACCCCAAGATGAATGGTATTATTAGGAAAATAGAAAATCTAGCCTTTATGTACACCACAGCGCAATTTGATCCGTATATTTTTTATCCAATCTAATGGATTGGAATTATTCATGTGGAATTCGTTTTACTGTTTCAAATGAACAGGCCAATTCTGTCTTTAAAAGAGAAATGGATATACAGTCTTTGGTTACACTGTAAAATTCGCTCCCTGGAATAATAGAGAATTGCTCTTTGTTATAAATGAAGTATTTTAAGTAAAATGAGTGAGCTTGCTGAGCACAAATGCAAAATCAAAACGTAAATACAAATAGAAATAGAAACAAGACAAATAAAGCAGAAACAAAGACAAAATTAATATTAATAAACACGCAAAGAAAAAACACAGATATAAAGAAACAAGAAAAACAACAACAAACAAAACAAGAAAATAAACAAAAACAAAAAACAACCAATCATTCTAAAAAAGAAAAACAGAAAACTGTTTATTGTAAAGCATTGTTTAAAACCTTTGCATGCGTCAATTCAAACACGTTTAAAGTTAATTTCATACTTTGTTTTTTGTCAAAGAAATGAAGATTCATGGGCAAAAATATCAAGGAAGATACAGTAATAGTCATCTGTGAAAATTTCAGTCCCATAAAGTGCCCACTTTTTAAGAAAACACTGAAAACTCCGATAGTGTTTTTTAAAATCTTTTCATTGTTATTTTTTATTTTTGAAAGATCAAATTTATTGTCATTGGTTTTACTCCTCTCTGAATAAATACAGCATTTCATTTTTCAGGCAGAACATTTTTAACGGTATGGTTCTACCATCACCATCATCATACCTTGTAAGTTGTAGGTATCTGTGAAGATATGATGTCTGTTTCGGTATGCTACCAAAGTATGATACTACCTTTAAAGGCTATAAAGGTAAAAAAAAAAAAAATTACATCTTTACATGATGACTTTTGCTTACCTTTCGAAAATTTATATTTTGACCATTCATTTATGAAGTTTATAGAATTAGTATGTACGAATATTTTCACTGTTATCAAATTCTCGATGTGAGTGCTTATAATGAAGTTCACACTCGACCCAATACTTATGTGACATAGGCCTTATTACCCTCTGGAATGATGTCGTCTCTTTTGGGAAACGGCATTTGGTTTTCACCAGCTTACCTCGGTCGTGACAACCGAAGAAAATGTTCTATACCCAAACAACTTTCTGGGAATGAAACTGAATTAATGTGACCTTAATTTCATCTTGCTGCTCGGTAAGCCAACGCAGTGTTTTTTTTTTTAACATGTGCCATTTTCCAGAGGTGTTCTCTGAGGAATTAAAGAGTTAGACGTAGGAGGAAATCAGGGAGAACTGTTCTTGGAAAAACTCACTTGGGAAACTTGCTTGGGGATAAAAAGAATGGACCACAAAGTGCCCTGGGTGGGATTAGCACCGGGGACACTGGGGACGTAATGCGAGAAATGTTTCTGTTCATGGCCTCGAATCTTACATTTTTTCCCCATTATTTGACCTCACTGACTAATACCATGGATCTTAAGGATTTTTAAGAGTCTTTTAATTGCAATGTTTTGCATTGTCTCGTGCCTTTGATGTATGCCCATGCGCTGTCAGGAAGTGGCTTTTTCATGTGCATTATCATGGCAAGAATGTGCTATCAAAGCCAGTGCTGTAGTCGAGACTATCTCAAGACCACAAGACAAGACATGAGAACAGCTCAAGACCAGCACAATTAAGACCTCCTGTCTGAAGTCACAAGCTATTCTAATGAGCTTGCAACAACACCATCCCTTTGTCATTGTTCATCCAACTGCCTGTAACTGGTCTTGAGATGGTCTTGAGATGGTCTTGTGATGGTCTTGTGATAGTCTTGTGATGGTCTTGTGATGGTCTTGTGATGGTCTTGTGATGGCCTTGAGATGGTCTTGTGATGGTCCACGGTGGTGGTCTTGTGATGGTCTTGTGATGGTCTTGTTATGGTCTTGTGATGGTCCACGGTGGTGGTCTTGTGATGGTCTTGTGATGGCCTTGAGATGGTCTTGTGATGGTCCACGGTGGTGGTCTTGAGATGGTCTTGAGATGGTCTTTTGATGGTCTTATGCTGGTCTTGTGCTGGTCTTGTGATGGTCTTGTTATGGTCTTGTGATGGTCTTGAGATGGTCTTGTGCTGGTCTTGTGCTGGTCTTGTGATGGTCTTGTTATGGTCTTGTGATGGTCTTGAGATGGTCTTGTGCTGGTCTTGTGCTGGTCTTGTGATGGTCTTGTGATGGTCTTGAGATGGTCTTATGATGGTCTTGAGATGGTCTTGAGATGGTCTTGTGAAGGTCGTGTGATGGTCTTATGAGGGTCTTGCGAGGGTCTTGTGATGGTCTTGTGATGGTCTTGTGATGGTCTTGTGATGGTCTTATGAGGGTCTTGTGATGGTCTTGTGAGGGTCTTGTGATGGTCTTGTGAGGGTCTTGTGATGGTCTTGTGATGGTCGTGTGATGGTCTTGAGATGGTCTTGTGGTGGCCTTGTGGTGGTCTTGTGATGGTCTTGTTATGGTCTTGTGATGGTCTTGTGATGGTCATTATGTCTGGTCAAAACCAGCACAAAACCATCACATGACCAGCACAAGACTAGACTTGTTCTGGTCTTGTGATGGTTTTGTGCTGGTCTTGATTACAACACTGATAAAAAGATATCAACATTAAGATGCTTGTTTCTAATGCATCAAGCCACTTGTTTGATCCTGCTACGTAAATCAATGTTTTAACGCTCCGTTCTCAAACGAGGGCGGGTCAGATTGAAGGACGTATGACCGGTGTGAAAAGTTGAAGGTTGGTTTGGTTTTGTTTGAATCAATTCAATTCAATAATAACATGCCATCCAATGGTTGGATTCAGTCCCTGTATTAGTTTGGCCTCGTCCGGTCAGTATTTATTAACAAGTAATAGACATTGATTTTGTCTTGGCCAGCTACTTTCCGTCCTGTCGAATTATTGGCACTACCTAAATTATAATACTAGAAATTCAGCTTATGTTGTGTTAGTCTGTCAGTGCCTGAGACCAGACTTGAACTCGAGTCCGGACTCGAGTCCTGAATTTGAAGGATTCGGACGCGGACTCGGACTCAGACTCGAACATTATCATACTTTGATAGCATATCGGAACAGAAATCTTCACAGAATTTACCCAAAACTAACAGGGTATAAAGTTACAAAATGTCCTAAAATGCTGTATTTATCAAGAAAAGAGTAAATCCAATGCCCAAAAACATTGTGGAAATACACTGTTACAACATTTCCTGAAATGCTGTATTTATCAAGAAAAGAGTAAAACCAATGCCCCAAAACAATTTTGATCTTTAAAGGATAAAAAATAACGAGGAAAAGATTTTATAAACATGGTCAAACACTGTTTGAAACAGTGAAGGAATGGAAGCGAATCGGTGAATTCAACAGGCCTATTCACGTTCCGATAGCAATTTCTATATCAGCAATCAACTATAATATAGTTGATTGCTGATATAGAAATTGCTACTTTGTGTCTATATTATAGACACTAAGTACTAAGTTTTATACAGCTCGAAGATCCACACAGTAATGCCTTATTTCATTTCAATGGATGTCACTTAAAGGTAGTATCATACTATGGTAAGACACCAAAGCAGAAATGTTCACAGATTTACGTATAACTTACAGGGTATGAAGATGGTGGTGGTAGAAACATACCGTTAAAATTGTTCCACCTGAAATGGTGTATTCATGCAGAAATTAGTAAAACAATGACCGAAAATCTTTTTGATCTTTGAAAAGATCAAAAATAAAAGAGAAAAGACTAAAGAAATACTGTGGCCGTTTTTCACTGTTTTCTCAAAAAGTGGCCAACGTATGGGACTGAAAATTTCACAGATGATTGTTACTGTATCTGTCGTGATATTTTTGCCCATGAATCTGTATTTCTTTGACAAAAACCAAAGTATGATACTACCTTTACAGGTTACCGTATATGATTGGTAAAGGTCAAAGAACAACACTCACATTTTGTTCATATCCAGCATGTACATAAAATAACACACCTGTGAAGATTTGAGCTCAATCGGACACAAGTCATGAGTCACGAGAAAATATCGAAAACCTGACTCAATTGTTCTTATAAAACATAAAGAATGGTTTTGATCTTACCCCGAGATCAAAACTGTTTTCTGCCTTTGCTTTACTAATTCCTGGAAAAAAAAATTATTTCAGGCGGAAATATTTAAACTGCATGTTTCTACCAGCACCATATTTACACCCTGGAAATTATACGTAAAGCTGTGAACATTTCTGCTTTGGTATGTTACCAATCCTGTACTTTCCTTTCAAACAAATACAATAAGAAAGCTTTCTATTTTTGAGTTTTTGTCGCCATTTCATTTTCCTTCGAGATTTCCGTAGTTTTTTTGTGCCCACGAAACATTTTAAGGCAGAATGTGACCCTCAATGCTCTGGGGACACTGTTTTTGTTCTGGAAAAGAAAACAATTATTATCTGGGTCCAGACTAATGGATTTATTGGGGCTCCGTATAATTCTGAATGTGAAACCAGTCCACCACTGCACTGCACTCGACTGTAATGTCATTCAATATCCGGCGCCTGATTTTCCCTGGAGTTCAATGCGCTTTCGCGCCAAAACAGAATACGGTAGAAAAAATGGGGAAATGAGAAGAGCCACGTCTTCATGACCTACGGTGACCGCTAAAGTACATTATAAGGTCACGATGGGCAATGTTCATTATTTTGTCATTAAGAGCACCGTATCCCCTGTCTCTATTATTGCCTAGAGAGTGTATGGATGTCTCAATTAGGTTTTTTCCCACTGATCTCTATGACTGGATAGCTCATTGATCATTGATCATTGAGAGTATTGTATATCCACAGATCTCTATGAAGACATGATGGCTCAATCAGTTAGTTTTTTTGTCAACTTGAGATTGGATAGCTAATTGATCATCGAGAGTATTGTATCCACTGACCTTATTAAGACTTGAAGGCCCAATCATTTTGGTTTATTTTATCCACTGATTTCTGTCATAAAGATTGGATAGCTCATTGGTCATTAAGAGCAACGCATCCACTGATCTTGGGCGGCTCAATCAGTTTATCCACTTATCTCTATTAACAGTACTGGATAGCTCATTGGCCACTGAGAGTACTGAATCCACGACCTGTATAAAGACTAGATCTCGTGGGATCTTAGGAGTATTACATTCCGAATTAAGCCACATCACAATGCGACTGATAACATTAAAAGTGCCTTTAGACTCTCCTCGAAGCTGATTTCGTTTTGAAATGCACGCTTACTCTTTCTTAGTTGAGAGACATTTGCTCAAATGTTCTGTTCAAAAGACAGACCTTTGCCTGAACCCATAGCTGTATGTAATAAGCCGCAATCAGTGCTTGAAAAGGCCTTCGGATCCAAATAGTTTCATATGAATTTGTCTGTACAACCTAAGCGAGCAACTACTCAAACAGCGGAAATCGTCTCCAAAAGCCTCGAAAAATAGCCTATTTTTGACGTTTCCAGACTCATATCTCAACTTCTGCTTAACGTATTAATTTAGTTCGCTCGCCAAAATAAAGATCAATTATTCCTCTAAATATTAGTGTTGAAAATTAACGGGAAATGTATTTTAAACCTCCGTACCTGGGGGGTCAAAGATGGTAAGTTTTGGCAGTTTTACTGTGCGAAGTCAGTTTTTGAGCAAGTCCTGAGAGCGCAATGCGGTCCCTACATTGTCGTAACTCGACAACCACACGGCCGATTTGTTTAGTTCGCGCGGTTAAATACACGTTGATCCCTTACGAAAAGCTGATGTAAAAGTCAAGCTGATTGGTTACTTTTTTCCTCCGTACTTGATATGCTGAATCCAAGTAGCAAATCAGAATGGTCGTTTGAGATCCCATTGGAACACACGGTCACGGCATGCAGTGTTTTCTGACAACGATGGCTACGTTAAAGCGGACCTCCTTTTCAAGAGTCAAATTCACCCGTGTGAAATTCGCTATGCTGTTACATTTTTATACTGTAGGAAAGCTTAATTCATGTAGATTCACGTGGTGGTATTTTTGTTTTCATATCATTCGATTTGACAGAGCAATGGTCGTGTAAAAAGTGTCTTGAAAACAGAAAGTTTCCTTGAGACGTACATGGAACACTGGGCCACGCTGTGGCTATGGGCGAGCTCATTTTGTTTTTAGGGTGGGTGCAGACATAAACAGTTTTTGGCGGTTGATGGTACACTTAATTGGAGGCCTTTATTTTACTTCACTTGCCATCCAGTGACAAGATTGTAATTTCTGTAGTGGGAATGATTTCTGGTTATGTATAAAGTCTATATAGGGAGTCATGAGCATTTTCAAAGTGTTTTCCAACACTAGATGTGGCATTACTTTTCCCTACTCCGTAGATAGAACAGTCCAAGAATTGTAAACAGTAGTTTCAAGGTTGAACGCACACCTACACAGGGCTCAGGGAGATAAGAATCTATGTACTAATGAATAGGATGCACTAAGTGTGACTTTTGTGCGGAGGGAAATTCATATGCCTTGTCACTACGAACATTACATGGGCAGGTTATGAGTGACATGACGGTCGAGTTGGGTCGACTTGACCAGCCCATGACCTAGTCGGCCTTCATCAGCAGTGACGGCCCAGTCCAACTAGTAAAAAGGGATGCAATTTGAGAGGAGGGGCTTTATTGTTTTGGGTTCAACGTCAACTTGAGAATGATGAAATCCGAATGTTACAACGGGGGCGTTGTCGTGTTTAAAAGCACGCTAAATGAAGCGGTCGTCTAATGCATTAAATGTTATCATTACAATCTCTTTGGGTGACATTTTCGAGTTAAAGGTAGAATCATACTTTGGTAGGAAACCAAAACAGAAATGTACACAGATTTGTGTATAACGTACAGGGTATAAAGATGGACCTGGTACAAACATACAGTTAAAATGTTTCCACCTGAAATGCTGTATTCATCAAGGAAAATGAGCAAAACAAAAGACCGAAAACAGTTTTGATCTCCGAGATCAAAACCTCACATTTGCAATTACCTCACAATTTCGCGTAACAATTGCAATGGACTTTCGCTGTTTTCTACTGTTTCCAATGAACAATTGAGCTGAAAATGTCACAGGTTTGTTTTTGTTCCATGAAAAATTAAAATCATGAACAGACCGCAGCTGTTCTCCGAACTTTACCAAAGTATGATAGTACCTTTAATGGAGGATCGAGTCCTCCCGTGTTGGCATAACGATATTGCGGCAGAATTGACTCATTGCTCTGTCAACGACTGGGAGTCTGTAATATCATTGCTGGTTGTTTCTTTAGCCAACAACTGTCTATCAGCTCTAATGCAGTCACATACTGGTTTGCTCCATGATTATTGCCCTCATCTATTTCCGTTTGATAGCCTGTCATTTGCCTCATGCATCTCACTGATGCATGTGGTCTGAAAGGTAGACCCATTTAAAGGTAGTATCATACTTTGGTAGCATACCGAAACAAAAATCATCACATATTTACCTGTAACTCAGTATAGGGTATAAAGATGGTGATGGAAGAAACACATCATTAACAATTTGCCTGAAATGCTGTTGTTACATTTATCCAGAAAAGAGTCAAAGTAATGACTCAAAACAATTTTGATTTTTTTTTTAAGATTATAACTTTTTTGATGACAAGAGAATACCGTGGGAGTTTTTCACTGTTTTCTCAAAAAGTGGGACTGGAAATTCCACAGATGACTGTATCTTTCCTGATATTTTTACCCATAAATCTGCATTTCTCTGACAATATGTATGACATTACCTATAAGGGAGAATAGTCCTTTACCGATGTACCCAAGCAGGGAAATAATGTGGCTTTTAGGAGTGTTTTCTTCTGAAAGGAACTGTATGTGGATTGTATGGGGACACCACTTGAAAACACACACGTGGCAATAACGAATAACGTTTTGTGCAAGTTCCAGAAAGAAAAAAGGAAGAAGATGAAATCTGCACTAGTAAGCAGGAGGTCGTGTGTTCGAATCCTACCTGAGCTACCGCATATTTTTGTTCATGTGTGCTCAAAAGGCACTTAGTGAAGTGCTTATCTACGTGGTTGAAGGGCAATAAATTGTTTGCATTATTATATCTCCTCCACGAATAAATCAATTATAACTAAGAAGTGGATTGTTCCGACTAGCATTCCGCCATTCCGTGATGGGAACATCTCACAAAATACTGTTTTATATTACATGGTAAGCTCAGTTCAAACTGAAAATGAACGATGTTTTGTTGATACTTGGCAGTCCAGTGGAAAATTTAACGAAGCACTAAGATTGATCTTAAGTGTGAATTCATCTTAATTGCTAAGCAACATGTGATGTCACAATACAAATCACTATGGTGATACTAGACAACTCATCTTAAGATAGATCTTAGTGTATGGTGAAATTCAGCCATGCGTTGATACTCTGTACCTTTATTATCTCCGGGAAACTGGCTCAAGATGTACAAATTGAACGGCACGGCACAAGAACGCATGCAAGCATGTCCCATTGGGCATTCCAGTGAAGGCAATTTCAGCACGCAAGCAAAATGAGCACGCGACCGTCCTGAATCCTGACCCGGCGTCGAGTGGCCGTCGCTTGAAACCCTGAAGACCTCTTCTAACGAATTAAGGCAAAAAACCAAACGAGAGAAAAAAATACTCCCAAAACAAACAGATTCGTGTTTCCTTGGCAACGGCTTTCCTCCCGACGTGTGGAATAATGCGAAATAAAACTCGAATTAGTCTTGGTTTGAGCCAGGCCCCGGGCTATGTGATGCCTGAGCCGCGGTGCCTCTTACCGCCAATAAAAAGCGAATTTAACAACATTGTCACGAATTGTCGGCATGCACGTACGTACACAGTATTTAATACCATGCACTACAAACAAACCAAGTGTAGATCTCCACAGTTTGAAAGTGCATGCGCAAAGGTTCAAAAACCAATTGCCAGTTCTATCTCTGGGCCAATCTAGAGTGAAAGTAGACTTGCAAAGTCCTCGAATGTGAAGATTCTACCTGAGTAATATTGATATGCAGCAGACAGAGTGCTAGTTCATTGACCGACTGCATGGTGGGGACAAGAAACCAGTCTATTATAGTTGGGGTAGACTGTTTCTCTAGCAAGTGGATGGTAAATAATACTCAAGCCCTTAGGTGTGTTAAAATCTGCACAAGTACTAGTAATTTCAGTTCAATGTGTTTATTCTGCTTACATGTACAGTACAGGATTGGTAACATACCCAAACAGAAATGTTCACAGATTTACATACAACTTTCAGAATTTGAAGATGGTAATAAATATTTCCGCTTGAAATGGTGTATTTATCCAGAAACTAGTCAAACAACGACCGAAAACAGCTTGTATCTCGGGGTAAGATCAAAACCATTCTTTATGTTTTATATTAAAAACTGAGTCGAGTTTTTGCTATTTTCTCGTGACTCAAATGTCCGATTGAGCTCAAATTTCCACAGGTTTATTATATCATGAACATACATGTATTGGATCACACAAAGAGTGAGTGCTGTTCTGTGACATTTACCAATCATGCATTATACATTTAAAGCATCGCTGTGGAGGTTTATCAAACTTTCAAAATCAAAAATAATCCACCAAAAATACAATAAACCAACAAAATAAATTGATTAAATGTGAATTAGTGGGGAAATTGGTTTGGGATGTAAGCGGCCTCGAATCGGCCTCGTGTATTTACGAAGTTCTCGGGAAAGGTTGCACCGGTACCGACGCGAAGGCCATACCGGCGCCTCACACTCCAAGGCTAGCCAAGGCCGAGGTCGAGCTCACGCACTAACTCTCAATCTCTCGGTCTTTCCTTCTCAAAGATGCTTGATTAATGAAATTCCAACAAGGTTTCTGGCTTGCAGTATTGTAGAACGTCCAGATATTATAACAATTCTTGAATAAGAAGAAATATCTTTATATAGAAAGGAAAGGGTTATTCGTCGTGGTGGATACAGATACAGATAAGGAAAAAAGGTGATCAAAGTCACGCGATGTAGTGTTGCTGGTAGTGACGTTTCGGCTGCTGGAACTGCTATACAGCCTTCATCAGGCAACTAAAGAATTGTCGTCTTTGATCACCCTTTTCCTTATAAATAATGATCAGAATAGACATATCTCTATCAGGACCGGAAATAACTAGGTTTCTGACTTCAAGATAAATTCAAAATTTTCAGCTCGGTATTTGTGACTACTGCCTACTTCTAATCAAGCACCACTGACTCGCTTCCTAGCAAGGTGATGCATTTGCCTACAAACACATAGTCTGGTTCCCGGACCCAAAAAGCGCCCGACTATTGTCTGTCAAATATAGGGTCCGGTATCAGCTACGTGTACTGGAGGGTCACGTGACCAAAAAAGTCAATTTCTGACTTTTTACGGTTTTATCCGAAACATTACGAATTCGTTTTCGTCCAACTTCGGTTAGTTTTGACATGCTGTCGGCTATTTCCGACAGGTCACGCTAGGTCACGCAAGGCCAATTTGAAAGGTCGTGTAAAATATGTTTGCTCCCGTGCTACAGTTAGCCAAAAAAGAGCATTATTATTGTCCACATACAACAGAGCACTCTTCATGTGTGCACGTTTTGGGGGATTTTGTTGCATGACTTTTTCCCACTCTTTTAAGTCTTATTTTGCCCAGATAAAATTGCATGTGATTTCAAAAGTGCAAAAACTAATGGTAAAATGGTAACTCGCTAGACTCAAAAACTAGCTTCCGCGCAGGCGCAGACTTGACAGCTGTGTCATGTTCTATTTTTAACCGTAGTCAATACCTGACCTAAGAGTTTTAATAAGAGTCATCAGGGAATCTTTGAGCAGGGAACCAGACTAACAAACACATTGCATGAGCCATTATGACCCTCCCGTTGCTTAACTACGATGTCCCATTTTGTCCAGTCTAGTACGCCTTCCCTGACCAAACCTGACGGATCGTAACAGACTTCGCCGTACCAGCATAAATTAGTGCCCATTCCCCTCACAGAACCCCACGACCAAAACCACTATCATTCAAACTTTGCTCAATACTTGCTGATTTTCCAGACATAATCTAAAGTGACCGAACTGGGTCAGGGGAAAATCGAATCCCCGCGCTGCGGAGGAAAAGAGACCGGCATAATTTACCGTCGATCGTTCGTAGTTTCCCCTCGACTATAAGCTCGACCGCTCGCCAAAATACAAGGCAAAGGCCGTCAGGGATTTGGAGCTGTCTTCTTCATTAATTTAAAGGGATTTTCCATCGTCAAAAAACTTCTTCTCCTTGTCTTCGGCGCGGCGTGGTTTCAAATTTCATTGCACTTGGTGCACTCCTTAACCACATAGCAAGTCAACATTATGACGACCTCTTCTCGCGTCACACGATCCGACCATAGAAACTCTTAATGCATTCCCAAAGAGCGTCCGTTGAGTACAAACCTCTCTTCTCTTATGGAGCTGAAATTGGACCGGCTTTATACAAGGGGGAAAAGCCTCATGATTCATTGATGACACGATTTAACCCGAGTAGAAAGTCAATTTTTCTGTTGTTGTTGTAGCAGATACAGGTGGGATCTTTATTTCTCGTTTTATCTCGTGCACCTGCACGTTATAAATGACGTTTGCGTGCAATTTCTGTGCAATGATGAGTGTACTCATTAGTGTCAATCACTGTGGGGAATATAGTGGCAACAATTATCATGCAAAGCAATCATACAGTTTCCAGAGAGGGAGAATGAAAGAGAGAGATGGAACAATAATATGTTAAATTGTTCAATTATACTGGAGCTGTCTTGCAAGTCCAATGAAGTACAAATCACTGCGTGTGGTTGGTTGCGGCAGGATTGGAGCTCTGTGGCCGCCTGAGCGCCAACCGAAGCGAGTTCCGTGAGAGCCAAAACGTCTAGCTTGTATTGGAAACCTTGGCCCGTAGAAACCAAATAACAAACCCACTATCACCTCACTTCCATGACTTGAACTGAGAATCCAAACCGTCATTCAGACAGTGCACTAGAATATCAACTACACAAATATACAAGATTGGATTTTGTTCGTCTTGAAAAATGTGCAAAAGCTATATCTCGACTCAGTCAATTTGCGGCTCATGGTCGCGCCTGGCAATGCAATGACTTTCATCTGGTTTTTATATCCATGACGAGTAAAAGTGGGTCGTCACCCATACAATTATTATTGGAAAAAGAAATGGACTTATCCGTGATTTGTGTGTTAATTGTTCACCATACACGTTAAAGCTTTTAGAAGGTAAATTGGTTAAATATACATGGTTGCGTGCATATAGAATCTTGGTTTATTTTTCTTGGCAGCAATTTTCCTTCTCTGAGTCGTCCGTTCTGTGCAAAAAGATGGCCTTGGATATGTATCTCATATGCGAGTTTGAGTGTACTGGTTTCAGGGGATAGGGCATCTTTGTCGAGGTGAAAAAGCCAAACTAGGGTCAATATTATAATCATCAAATAACCACAAGGGAAACTGTCTGGATTCTTTGATATTGATTACAAAAGATGCATCCTCTTTGAGCGATCCCCCATGTACTGTTTCTCAGTTTCCAGTATTGCTAATGCTGCGCGTATCTTTTAGGTAATATCATGTTTTTGCCAAAAGAAATGCTGATTCATGGGCACAGACATAAAGAAATATACAGTAACAGTCATCTTTGAAAATTCCAGTCCCATTATGATGCCCATGCACTTTCTTTTTTACAAAACAGTGAAAAACTATTTTCAAAATCTTTTCACCTTTATTTTTAATCTTCCGAAGATAAAAATTGTTTTTGGTATTTCATTCACCCCTTTGATAAATATAGCATTTCGGGCAGAAATGTAAGGGTGTTTCTACCATCACCATCTTTATACCCTGTAAGTTATAGGTAAATCTGTGTTGATTTTTGTGTCAGTATGCTACCAAAGTATGATAAAGTATTTAAATGATTCTTGGGATATAGCTGTATGTGAGTGGTTTCATGGCTTCTGCCATACGAACACAGATAAGGGACACCACCAACACATAGGATTGCTCACTTGGTAATAGCACCGGTAGGCCTATAGTATTTCCGGAGGTCACTGGTTCGAATCCTGCTCCATTCAAGATTCCTTCGTTCACTTCCAATGACTTAAACTATACTCAATTGTGCCAACGCGACAGCAACAAAATTTTTTAAGATTGTGCCATGAACTCCAAGCTTAGGTTTTTTGCAGCGCAGAGGTTGGTGGTGTGTGTGTATGTGTGAATGCTTTGTTGCATGTTCTTTGGGACTAGTATAAAATCAAACTACCCATAGTAATACCAGGAATATTCCTAATTAAATAAAGTTCCCCATGAAGGTTCTTTCCTCCTAACAAGCCAGCCCAATCATAATTACCTTAGCTAAGTTCGCCTGGAAATGGATTCTTATTTTTCGTTCCTCGCGCTGCAACACAGCAGATGACCTACAGGGAGGCTGAAAGAGAAATTGCAAGCAAGGCGAAAGCTCATGAATGCTAACAACGACCAAAAAAAAGATGAAGGCAAAAACACACAAAAGAAGTAACGTTTGTAATTTACAAGAAAATGGAAGGAGAAAATAACCATATTATGGGCCAGCCCTATTCGTGATGAAATCTCAATTGGGAACATTTTTTACCGGAGTTTCTTTAGTGGCATGACAAAGACGTATACTTCTGGTGCTGAACGAGAATAAAATCTAATACAATTTGATCCAAAGATCAGATGAGGATCAAGGATTTTTGTTGTCGGTGCCGTGAATGCATTTTATTCATTTTATTCATTTTTCTGTTAATTTTCGTCTTCTTTTTATTGATTAAGGATTGCTTTGAAATATTCTCTTCGCCTTGAAATAACCATGAGAGGAACGAGTTGGTTTGTAGGGGGAATAAAGAAAAAGATTCGAACATGTTTCAATTTGGCACGTGGGTTAACGGTACAGAACACTCTGTTAAAATTTTTCCACCTGAAATGGTGTATTATACAGAAATTAGTCAAACAAAGACCGAAAACAGTTTTGATCTCGGGGTAAGATCAAAACCATTCTTTAAGTTTTATAAGAAAAGATGAGTTAGTTTTTCGATATTTTCTCGTGACTCAGAAGTCCAATTGAGCTCAAATTTTCACGGGTTTATTATTTCATGTGCATGCTGGATCAGTCAAAGTGTGAGTGTTGTTCTGTGACCTTTACCAATCATGTATTATACCTTTAAGTCCGTATTAATTTGGTCTTTTGTAAATCAAGATATATTTTTATACGTCATTTTGAGTTAGCATCTGATAATTCCAATAATTATTGCTCGAGACATTACACAAAAAAGAAGTTTCGCACAAACAACATTGCTTATAAAACAAACGTTTGGCCAGTCAAAATCCGACATGAAGTTTTGCTTGTGACTACCATGAACATGACATCCGCAAAAGATCTAATTGGTGACGTATTTTGCTGTTATTGTTATTGTTGTTGTTGCTTTTTGTTGTTTGATTTAATTAAAGCAAGACATTTTTCGTACTTGACCATTTTATCATCGTGCTAGGAACTGCAGCCGATTTCACAAATTGTTGTGTAACTTACGCAACGTACACATGTTTTACGCAACGTACACATGTTGCGTAAGTTTCGTGAAACGGGGATAACTTGTGCAACCAAGGCAGGAAATTGTTGCGCAAGTTACGCAACAAAATATTGCGTATAACGTACGCAACATTTGAAGTTTCGTGAAATCGGCTGCAGTGCTCCGTGGATTTGTAACCCTTCCCGTTCAGTGGCGAACCGACCAGTCTTTTGTGCATTATTAGCAATCCCATAAAATTAATGTACATTATTTTGAAATCTATAAGCCCTATTATTAGGATTAATATGCATGTCACCAGACGAACACATCTTAATTTTAAATTTCAATTTCGGAAAAAAATGGGAGAATTTTGCAGACGACCCTAGCACTTCCGGTTCCATACTATAATTTGGATATTTTCATACATAGTTTTCTTTTATCTCTGATTAAAACGACCGACGTATGATTACGTATGCAGCAATCGACAAATCAATATTTGCGTTCAATGACTGTATGGACAGATATTAGTCACTTTAGCATAATTTCCCGCTCAAATATTTAGCACAAGGCGTTCGGCCAATTAAAGGCGGTATGTAATTATCGTCTGCTTGGAGTGCTTAATGGCGCGAAAATAGGAAGGTCATCTATGCACACAGTTATAATAAGCCAGCATATTAATGAAGAGTATTCATTATGGGCAATTCTGGTGCGGTAATCACGACATTATTGATTCTTATTTCCGTTTTTTAATCTAGAAATCAATCTGTGGCCAAAAGTGGCATTGATTTCTTTGTATCCAATCAAAGGAATTTGATCAACTTGTGGTCATTTTTGAAAAAAAAAAAGCCTGACAAAGCCATAACATTTGTTTCTCTCTTTAAATTTCACTTGTCATAATTGTCATAAGTTGCATTTCTGTATGCATGTATGGCCTACTATCTTCCCACCTCAATCAAAATGGAGGTTTTTCTTGATCAACCAATCTAGATTCGAGAAATATTTGAGTTTCGATGGGGGAAAAACACAAAAAATATCGCTTGACAATCAGAGGATTTGGACATGGACCGTGATCACTGAAGAACCGTGTCCTCCTAACAGACAGAATCTAGCCATCTACATTTGCACAGTAAGGTTTTATTACATCAGAATAGTGGAACCGCCAGCAATCAGTGCAGACGTTAATAATGAGCGCCAAGCATGCACAGATATTAACGCCCACTTGATTTGGGCGCGAAAACTCGTCAAGGTGAAATGTGTAATATACAGGCGCCAAGTCACCAGTTGGCATAACTTGGTGGCCTTCGGAATAATACACATATACAATGTGTGTACACGTGGAATATATTGGATGTAAATTGTCTCATTATGGGCCTTAATTATACACGGTGCATCCATCCTGGTTTTCTTACATTCAAAGCAGTGCAATCAAACCGAGGCTTGAATTCCAAGTATAGTCTGGTACCAATTTTCGTTTTAGAATTGGTGCGATCTTTTCCAAAGGGAAAACAAGGAAGGTGACAAGATGGATGCACAATGAATAAGGCCTATTGCTTCTTGGATACTATTTTATCCACAGATTTTTGAAGTCCTGTCTAGCTATTATTTCCCGGAAATTCGAAAGAGGCGAGGTCATGTAGGCCTACAGGCTAGTGGTACTTTCGGAATGAACCAAAAGTACTCGACTTTAGGTCTTCGGTATTGATCATAAAACGGGCTTTTCATTTACGTTCAATTAATGTATACAGAACTAGCCGAAGCCTCGGTCATAATGGCACCGGAATATGGAGAATGTATCCCACAGGCCCCTTAATAACATTTCCGATTTCCGATCAGAGTATATTGCCAGTAGCGTACTACCGATAATCCTAGCGTGTTTGTCCCCCGAGGATTTGGCAATATTTACCGCCTGAGTGGACATTTCTGCTCCGCTAAGCGTGTGAATAAGCCCCGTACACATGCCCACGGGACCAGAAATCAAATGCAACAGATATTTTATTATACATTTTCCTTATAAGATTTCACCAGTCGCGGTGGTAAAGCCTTCCATTTTTTCGTGTCTCTGACGCACTTCCTCAATTTGATAATAATATTTCCTTCTTTAAAATATTTTTGCAGACTTACCGTGATACGCTTTATTCACGACGCATCCATCGTGTTGGAAAAGATAACACCAATTCTAAATGGAAAACGGGTACCAGACTATTTTGAATCCAGGCCTCGGTTTGATTGCACTGCTTCGACTGTAGGATGGATGCACCGTGAATAAGGCCCATTGAGAAACATGTTTGTGAATGTTTCTTCTAGGGAAGAGGTCGTTTTGAAAGCACTGGGTGCCAATTTCATAGAGCTGTTAAGCACAAAAAATTACTTAGCATAAAATGTGTTGCTCAACAAAACAAACCACCAATAAAACAAATCCATTTGGCATTCATGTTCAGCGAACAACAGCCAAAGAACAATCACAAGTGACACACAGCACATGGAAATTTGGTTGTTAATTCTGTTTTCATTATAAGAAATATATTTCATGGTTAGCAAATTTTTGTGCTAAGCAGGGTCGTGAAATTGTCCCTTGGTGGATGGTTGGATGAGTGGTGGGAGTGGGGCGTTTGATTTTACACTGATCGGAAGGTCGAGGAGAAGATTTCTGATCTGTTCATGTCTGTTCAGTAAATACTTCTAGTGAGTACTTTTTTCTAAATATTTAGCATAAGGTGAAGCTTATACTTGATTTCATATTCATAAAACGAGCATTTGGTACAGAATGCTAGACTTGGAAACTCCAAGCAAAATGCTTTGTGGTTTTGTAGTTCCTATTCAATTTTCAGTGGACTATTGATTTGATGTTAAAGGCCCTCTGCAATAGGAATATTATGGCTTGAACATGTGCCAAAAAGCAACTGTTTTATGGGGACTGTGATTTTACCTACTTCCTCGCACTGTTTCAGGGTTAACAACAGGTTGTTTGGTTTGTATGCTAATTAGAATTTCCATATTCATGAGCAAAACTGTCATGTCATCGTCGAACCTTGCTAATTTATCAGCGGTTTCTCGGAAAACAAAAGAGAAATCATGAATTGGCATTATTTTATTTGTGGGTTTATGTGGTTTTTAATTTTGTTTTTGCTTTGTTTTTCACGTTCTAATTTTGTCTAATTTGTATAATGAAGCATGCAGGTCTATTTTAACCCGCTCAGTGGCTGTTTTTGTTTGTCCAATTTTTTTATCATCATGTTTGCGTTTTTAATTTCTAGGTTGAGTAGATTTGTCTCTGTTGATACCGCAGTCATCTCATATTATCCTTCATAAGCTTGATGCGATCATTATTAATTTTTAAAAATTTGTTTTAAAAATGTGTCCCCCTTTTTACAATTAATGTTCATTTAGGCCCACCAGCGTAAATTATGCTTGAGTGGCCTCGGCATTTATAGGGAAGCTAGCTACCGAACCAGCGGCACAGCGATATTTTATTTATTTACTGTAGGGATTTGATTGATGAAGGTTGGAACTGGTATTATATTTTGTCATTTTGATGCCATAAGTCATCTGTCAAATTAGGAGAGCCAGACATCAATGCGAGCTGGCTTGCGAGGCAATCATGATGGGACGCAGAAGATGAAATCAAAGACCTGTACGGTTTGCAGTTATTAAAGGTATAATACATGATTGGTAAAAGTCACAGAACAGCACTCACACTTTGTCTAATCCAATATCTGCATGAAATGATAAACCTATGAAAATTTGAGTTCAATCGGACGTCTGAGTCACGAGAAATATAGCGCCAGCTCGACTCAATTTTTCTTATAAAACATAAATAATGGTTTGATCTTACCCCGAGATCAAAACTGTTATCGGTCTTTGTTTGACAATTTTCTGGATAAACACACCATTTCAGGAGGAAATATTTTAACGGTATAGGCAGTGTTTCTAACAGCACTATCTTCATACCCTGAAAGTTATACATACATCTGTGAACATTTCTGTTTGGGTATGTTACCAATCCTGCACTGTACCTTTAAGTGCACAGCATCTCGCGCAGAAGTGCACGAGTAGTGTTTGGGGAGATTGTTTTGGTTTCATGACTGAATAATACCTTTAACACGACTTTTTTAGTGGGATTTCTCTGTATAATCATCAGTCTCAGGGCTACATGCACAATTATACATGTCGTCAAGCAAACGACATCCGTTACTGGAATGATATAGCTGTATACATGGACTTATGATAGGGATATAGGAATTGAGTGCGTCTTTATCATCGCTTAGTAAATTAGTCGAACAAGGCCTTGTTCTACATGAGAGATATTATTTTATTTAGGGTCTCTGATTAATATTTCATCTCAAATAAACTGAGGACGGTCTATTGTCTGAAATTTTTCAGCTATAGGCCTACTGCCGTTGATACGGATATTACATTATTACAACCGACTAAAATCATTTTTTTTTATCATGCACTTCGGTACCAGCCAGCAACCGAACAAATCCAAATATCCTTACTTGGCTCTTTCCCTCATCACAAATTATTAAGTTGTGTATAAACCTTTCTTTTACAACGTCACAGACCGAGTTTTTGCCAACCAGCATGGCGGAAACTATGGAGAGCCATCAAAGCCAGGCATTAAAAATAACTACCGTAAAAAATAACCAACGTTTCATAAACAATAAAACATATTGCTGAATGTAATGGAAACAACACAATCAATGCTGGTATGGGTTTTTTTTTTTTACAAGTATGGACAATTTACAAAATAAGGTGGAAGTTGGTCACTTCGTCTTTCAAGAAGACGAAATGATTTGCAATATTTGGCCGCCCATGCAATCACGGGCCAGTGTTTGTAAATAAAAGAAAGGTCTATAATAAACTGGTATTATTCAATGCGCTACCAAGCGTCAACTTTTCTTGGGCGTGCCTGCGTCTTATACCAAGAACAACTTTATGACATTAATTTTCGGCACTCGGACTTGAGCTCCATTTCAATACCAGTAAAATGCGCCTTGCATCTTTTTAAGGACAAAGACTCAAAAAAGGGACATTTGGCTACGTTTTCGGATCAGACTTTCTCTTTTGGACAAGGAAATGGAGTTTGGAAATCGCGAAACTTACATAGGCCTAATCGGTTCACTCAAGATTGTAGACCTATGGTCTCTGGGTTTTTGTGGGTTTTTTCGCATACACCATGTTCGTCTTTTACGTATTTTCCCATTCACATAACGGTGGCCGGTGGATTTATTCAACCCACTCTCCGAAAAGAACTTGCAAACTTGAGTTGCTGGGTGCCAAATTAGTATCCGTCACTGAATCCTTCCGGTGGTATAGTAAGAGCACATTGAGCCCTGGGCAGGCGGTGGCTTGTAGCTCTACCTCGTCAATTACCTTTTCCCCGCGCAAATTAAATGCCTCATCTCCCGTTCCAAGGGTCCCCCATGCATCTGTGTAGAGCTAACTGCTAGCTTTTTCCTCAGACCTAGTCGTGCGTATTATACAAAAGTTGATGTCAGCTGCTTCAACTTAACGCACTTCCGTGCATGGCAATGGACGATAATTTATTGATCATTTATTTTTCTCTTAGAAGAAATCCTAGCCGAAATGAATGAGCCTTTTTAGAATAATTCCAATCACCCTCTTATACATTTTGTATGTATTGTAGGGTATTTCAGATTTTCTAAAAACTAAACCGATTTGAAGTTTACTCTTGTATGCGTGTCTACAGAAATAAGAATGTGAATACCACTGATTTGTTTTTTCAGAACACAATCTAAACCAAAAATACACCGCGGTGATATCAAGTGGCTGCTAACTATACATATATATTTTTGTCATGGTGACAATCAATTTAGGTTGAGGCCAGTTTCCCAAAGAGATAGAAGATGAATGAAAATCAACACAGTCGAACTCACAAGCCCATGTACTTCTATGGGTTCGACCGTAGCAGCATGTGACACAGTAAGGTATACTAGATTATCGAAAATATGAAAGGACTTCACACAATAGCAAATACATATTCCATGTTTATTTTCTGCCGCTGAATTCTATTTTTATTATCGAATTCCGTCGATGCAATGCTTTACATTATACCTATAGCTATTGTAATTCTTATGTTTATATTATTGTTGTGAATAAATGCAATCTTTGGCCTTGCGTTGCTACCGTAACTTGAGCTACAGCAACCTTTTTAAACTTTTTTAACTGACCATTCCCCGAACGTTAACCTCATATGAGGACAGATACACGTTTAACTGATGGCTCAGGTTAAGATCTTTAAAAGTTTCAAGAAGCTTCATTTTGGTTGATATCTTTGTTTGGGAGTCAGTATCGTGAATAGGATGAGAGCATGGGTTAAACGTATTGACCATTAATTTCTCGGATAAGTCAATAATAACATTAATTACGGCACCCACCTATAAGGGATTCGATTCACTCCGCTGACCCCCAGCTAACTTGGTGGCCTAGCAGGTATGACATCTGCACTAGTAAGCAGGAGGTCGTGGGTTCGAGTCCCAACGGAGCCACCGCATGATTTTCCATGTGTGCTCAAAAGGCACGTCGTGAAGTGCTTATCTACGTTGTTGAAGGGCAATAAATTGTTTGCATTATTCTATCTCCTCGACGAATAAATCAATAATGACTATTATTTCTTGAGTATATTCCCATACGCTCAGCCTAAGTTGATAACATCTGACCATTTTCAAACAAAGATCCTTGAATAAGGACAACGGCGTTGTTTTTTACCCTTCCTTTGGTGGACCTGAGTCACAAACAGTCCTGCAAACATGCACATGCTTATTATGCTTGTAAGATTCCGGAACCAGACTATTCAGTATATGGAGTTTAAAGGTTTACTGTAATCAAATTTGGGAAAGGGGTGGAAATGATTTAATACTATTGTTTAATACATTATTAATGAATATATAGATTTATATGTTTATGTAAGTGCTTAATTTTGACCCAAAAGTTACAAAATCAGTACATGTTTGCCCCGCCAAAATAAAGTCCCCCTTGGAACCAATCCACGCAACAATAGCTTGCGACTAATTCACCTACAGAACTATTATAGGCTTGCACCACAGTATATTGCGTGGCGTTCTGCATGTGACGTAAGCAAGGTTTTTCGTCGCGAAAAGTGGGGTGCTAAATTATGGGTTTTAAATGCCGCCTTTTTCTATATACAGTATTTTTTAGCACAAACAATGATAAACATGTTTAGTTTTATAACAATACAGATGTATTTAACTTCATATAAGTTTTGATTACAGTAAACCTTTAATATCTAAGAGCGAACAGTGATCATGCGGAACAGCGGACCAGTGTAGATGTAGATGTAGGCGGGTTGATCCCTGCAGGGTTGTTTGTGTCTGTTTCAGTGGGCGTGGATACACACCAGCCCCCGCCCCCTCCTAGCGCTCCTAGTCTTTCCTCTGGTCAATCTCTAAACGGCCATTTGCCAGCCAATTAGGTCAAACCTATTTTTTGTTTGTTTCATAGGCGGAGGGTTGGAAAACTTGACCTCTGCGAAATGAGCAGAAAATCACGTAGAACCCCCGTGGAGGTGTTGCGGCTTTCTCTCAGAATTGATTTTTGCCGCCATTTTATTTTTCCGTGAACGCACCGGGAGTTTATTGACGCAATACACGGTTGTAATTTCGACAAACAAGATAAAGTACATGGGCCAATTTCACGGCCCTGCTTAGCATGCACACAAATTTGCTAACCATGAAAATGTGTTGTGTATCACTTGCGAATGTTCTTTTGCTGCTGACTATGAATATCAGTGGTTTGTTTTATTTTGCAAGATATTTTTGTGCTAAGCATTTTGTTTTTGCTTAGCAGGTCCATGAAATTGGCCCCAGCTCAGTATCAGCTAAGTAAGGTTACCGTGGGTGTAAGGCGATGCATACGAGAATTATAATAACTCGGCTCTTAAACTGAAAACTCTGGGGAACAGGTATTCATTCGTATAAACACATTTGGGAGATTTACATTTGTCAAATTGATGGGATCATATTCTCTTAATAAGCTTAAATAAATATTTCAAACTCACCCAAAGTGACAATGACTTGACTTAATTTGATCTCCATTTCCTATAATCAGATTTCTTGAACAAAGAAAGTGATCATGGCATATCCGGATATAAATATAAAATTCTTTCTTGGAGAACTTCATTATACTTGATCCTATGTAATGTGCATACAAAATGATGTATACGCGCTTTGTTTTCTTTTATCGGTAATATGAACTCATCATCCATTTTTAAAGGTAGTATCATACTTTGGTTTTTATCAAAGAAATACAGATTCATGGAAAAAAATATCAAGGCAGATACAGTAACAGTCATCTGTGAAAATTTCAGTGCAATACGTTACCCACTTGTTGAGAAATCAGTGAAAACAGCCACAGTATTTCTCAGTATGTCTTTTCTCTTTTATTGTTGATCTTTTAAAAGATCCACAAAAAAATCGGTCGTTGTTTTACTAATTTCTGGATAAATACACCATTTCAGGCGGAAAAATTGTAACGGTATGTTTCTACCACCACCTTCTTCATATCCTGTAAGTTATAAGTAAATCTGTGAACATTTTTGTTTTGGTGTCTTACCAAAGTATGATACTAGCTTTAATTTACAGTATCTTTATTCCACCTTAAAAATAACGAGTATTTCAAAAGTAAGCCTATAGACCTACCTACATTTTGGTACGGTCCAAATTTGGTCTGAAATAATTGTAATATGGTTTATACCATGAACCGATTTTAGGGGTGAACTTATTTCCCTCTCGAAATAATGAAGTCATATTCGCACCACCCTATTTCGCTTCCAGTTATCGAAATTCGTTACAGTTGGGACGTGCATAATGTCGCCTACAAAAATAAATTTATTTTCATTTCGCTGTTCTCTCTATCATCGAAACAGAAATCTTCACATATTTACCCATAACTTACAGGTTATGAAGATGGTGATGGTAGAAACATACCAATAAATTCTTTTCTGTCTGAAATGCTGTATATTTTATCCAGAAAAGAGTAAAAACCAATGACCAAAAACAATTTTGGTCTTCGGAAGATCTAAAAGAACGTTGAAAAGATGTTTAAAAAAAACCATGGGCGTGTTTAACCGTTTTCTGAAAAAGTGGGCACCGTAAGGACTAATGACTGTTTTGCATCTTTCTTTATATTTTTGCGAATGAATACAACCAAAGTATATTGGACATTCACATTTCGTATTGTAACGATAAAAGAATGGGTGCATCTCACCATTTCGCATCATGCTTAGCTATAGTTGTGGACACATACGCGTACTTCACGTTACGTGTAATTTACAACTTTTTTTTAATACGTGGTTGGTCATACTCATTTGCCTGAGGCGTTCATGCATACCACATTGCAGTATCTGGCGATAACAACATAAATATTACCAATATAGTTACATCGAAACATGATTTTTTTTTTCTTATCCTTAAAGTTGAACAGCTTGTAATTCGTTGACCTAGCTGGGTACGGATTATCAAGAGCATGGTATTAACGGTATTAAATTTCATCGAAAATGTTCTCTCGCAATCTTTATTTTTATTAATCTAATTAATTGGGTCACTATTAGCTTGCCCCTGCCGTGACTACCATACGACTGTTTCATGAATGCTTCGCCAAACAAAACGCTGTGCAGTGTGCTACAACACACTGAATGTTTGCATACAGTTGCAACGTGCTTTAGTTTGCTCCATTATGATCAAACACAATATGACAACTAAACTAATTCTGTCTGAGACAAAGCAAGGTCTGCATGAAGTCAATTAAGACCAAAAACAATTTCTGATTATTGAAGAGAAAACCTGAAATAGCAGTCGGTCTGCTCAGATTATTATCACGAGTGGACGGGAATTATTGAGCGCTCAACACCGTTCAGCGCCTGGGGATATTTTGACCATTTCTAACGGAACCACCCCCCCCCCCCTTCCCTAACTTGTCTGGTATAGCCACACTGCATGGCAGTATGCGGCGAACTTGAAGAAACCCGCATCATTACGTGACTAACGGCCACTTACCGTTAATGTCCACTACAGAATGAAATTAGCCGGCATATGAGTTTTTGAGTCAATACGGAGTTGATTTGCCTTCAATTAGGGAATCCTATGGAGGGTTCTTGTGCACTTTCCTTCATTATTTTGACTCGTTGCTGTTTTGCATAATTATTTATTCGTGACGTGCATATATATAGACTTATATACACATCGACCACTGCGAGTATTTATATTAACAATGCGGGATGGGATCTAGTATCGAAACGGGCCAAATTGGAGTTAGTCTGGTTCCCAGATTATTGTCTGTCAATCTAAGATTTTTAATAAGAGTCGCCAAGGAATCTTTAGGCAGGGGAACCAGACTAAATTGGGGTATGTGCAAAGCATTCTGGGCAAAATTGTTGCTTGTGTTTGCGCTGAGTGATGTATATTTGCCACAAGATTACCCACTGTCTTTTGCGCGAGCATGCGTAGTGCTCAAAACAGGCTATCTTCGATAAGGTCCATAGGGCCATCACGAAACCAGGCTTGAGGCTAGGCTTGAGACTTATTTCGCTACCGCCATTTCAGGCCCACAAAACGAGACGAATGGATTGGGCCACATGATGAAGCCGAAGAAAGGCTCCAGCTTCACCATGCATCTCAAGCCCTTCATTTCATTCAGGACACAAAATGGTAGCAAAATAAATCCCAAGCCTAGCCTCAAACCTCATTTCGTGAAGTTCAATTGTGTAATAATGACTTGTAGGCCTATGCAGTACGGCGCCCACTTGTGATTAGGTATTTTATAACAATACTTTAATTAGAAACTTTGTGCGTTGCAAGTCTATTGGTTTGTTTGTACATCTTTTTAGAATATCCTCGCAAACGGATTCGTTTAGTCTTATTCACTGCAAAAATAAGTCAACAGTGTCATAAGTTTTGCTCACGTTCAGAGTAGTTTCATGATCGATGAATTCACAAGTCGGGGTAGGCTTTATGCAAATTTGGATTTCCATATTCATGAGTAAATGTATACGCCGTACCATTCTGCCTCCAACCAATCTGTGTATAGGATAGCATGTTTTCTATATATTTTTCATGGAAGACTATTGCTTATAGTTCGAGACTGAAGTGTGATTTTTGATCGAATTCAAAATTTTGTGAGTTATCCACTTCACGGGATGGAAAGAAAAGCTAGATCTCCAAGAATTAATGGCAGTTGTTTAAAAGCAAAAATTACCAAAGTGCTTTTTACGCCTCTAACCTAGCCAATTAAAACGAAGTCCGTTTAAAAAAACTTTCCCTATCTCATAAAAAAAGTATTGAATACAATCATAAAAATCGTTTTAGACAAAAATTTTTAAATTCTGAATTTTTGGCTCGTTTTTAACCCTTTCACCCAAAAGCGGGTAGCACACCTTTAAAGGTAGTATCATACATTGGTTTTTGTCAAAGAAATACAGATTCATGGGAAAAAATATCAAGGGCAATACAGTAATAGTCATCTGTGAAAATTTCAGTCCCATACGGTGCCCACTTTTTGGGAAAACAGTGAAAAACGGCCACAGTATTTCTTAAGTCTTTTCTCTTTTATTTTTGATCTTTTAAAAGAATAACAAGAATTTCGGTCGTTGTTTGATTAATTTCTGGATAAATACACCATTTCAGGCGGAAACATTGTAACGGTATGTTTCTACCACCACCATCTTCATACCCTGTAAGTTATACGTAAATCTGTGAACATTTCTGTTTTGGTGTCTTACAAATGTATGATACTACCTTTAAATGATGACAAAATTGTTAGAATATTCTGTCATCCAAGCAATACCATGACAACGAAGGGTCGAATTATTCATGTCTTTCAAAATATTATACTTCGATTGTAATACGCGTAAGATTAAAAATTTGTTTATCTAGTCCCATCAGCTATGTTTGCTTTGGTGAAAAATGTTTTTTAGCTATTAGGAAAATTCGAATCCTCTAAAGGCAAAACATTTTTTTCTTTCTGAATTTACAAATCGGAGTGAAGTACGTTTGGAAAACGGAAGTGCGACTCGATGACGTGTACACAATGAGGGAGTTAGGCCCAATAGATACAGAAACATGTTTCTCGGTTTAACATTTTGCAAAAAAATATGTCCCTCTCACATTTTTTCATTTTCGAAAATAGCTCCGAAAAGCTTATAGTCACGATTATATGAGAGGAATGTCCCGATACTGAAATGGATCTGATTTCCCCCGCTTAATTCTTACAAGAAAAACAAAACAGCTAAGAGCCGTTTTGATCACTAAGGAGAAACTGAATGTGTTCGGATTACAGAAAACTAATATGGTTTTCTATCGGGCCTCATGTAGGGAATTAGGCTGCATAAATCTCGCGAGAATGTGAAGAAACCCGATGAGTAAATGGACCATGCAGTTGTAACTCTCCTTTCACTTTTCAATGGGTGCCGATCGGAAAAGACTAAGAACCCTTGAGATATGTCTGGAATCCGGAAGACTAACACTTGAAGATATTCTTCATCTTCCTCTTGATTCCTCGGTTACCTTTTGGAGCGTTATTATGTTTCATCCCTCGATTGTATATCGTACACAGCTCAGGGAGATATAGACCTTTCCTTTGCAACATCACAGCCCGAGTTTTTGCCAACAACAGGCCTTTCCACATGACGTTAAAAAACTCTCAACCATTGAAAAATTATCTCATGGGTCTGGACATTGGTCAAAATCTCTCAAGGATTCATTCATGGACGTCAGTCACTCTCAAACATTGGTGTCCTTTCACACGATTACACTTTTGTAAGATTTCGCAACCATGAGAGAATGTCTCAATGGTTGAGAGTTTTTTCGCGTCTTGTGAAAAAGCCTTAAGATGGCGGAAAGTATGGAGAGCCATTGAAGCCGGTTATAAAGAAATAACTTGAACACAAGTTTGTACACAAAGTTTCTTACAAATTGAAAGGTATTACTGAATGTAATGGAAACAGCACAAGCCATGGTGGTATGTATTCTGTACATTTATTGAAAGTTGGTAAAAAATAATGAATTTGGTCACGCCGTCTGTCGAAAAGACGAAATGATTTGCAACATTTGGCCGCTCACGAGCCAATGTTTGTAAATTAAAGAAAGCGCTATATCTATTGCAGTGCCGCTTGGAACTCAAATCAAATGCTAAGTTTCTTGGAGTTATCTTTTGTTTGAAGATTCGCCTAGCCAGAGTGACGTCACGCCTCGCCAACAAGACGTAATCAAAAGAAGAGAGGACACAAAAGATGAACACTCGCAAGAAAGAAAGCCTTCTAATAAATTGCTTGTTTTGCACAAGGGAATTTCAACGCAATGAGCTTCAGGCAATTTTCAAGAAAGAAGAAAAAAGTTGACCTTTTCAATTCTCACACTGTTGTCTTTTGGATGTTTCCTTGTTCGTGTGCGGGGTAGTCGGTTGCCTCCGTGTTACATGTATGCGTTTTGCCCCGAGCGTCTTGGTGCTTACAGGGACCGAGACCAACATTCATCCCCAGCTGCTTAAAGGTATAATACATGATTGGTAAAGATCACAAAACAGCACCCATACTTTGTCTGATCCAGCATGCACATGAAACTATAAACCTGGGAACATTTGAGCTCAATCAGACATCTGGGTCACAAGAAAATAGCGAAAACCCGACTCAATTTTCTTATAAAACATAAAGAATGGTTTTGATCTTACCCCGAGATCAAAACTGTTTTCGGTCTTTGTTTGACTAATTTCTGGATAAATACACCATTTCAAGCGAAAATATTTTAACGGCATGTTTCTACCAGCACCATCTTTATACCCTGAAAGTTATACGTAAATCTGTGAACATTTCTGTTTGGGTATATGTTACCAATCCTGTACTGTACCTTTAAATGGAACAATTTGCTTAGCGATTAGTCTTACCAATGAGTGTTACGTGTTATACCTGCAAAGCACCCGTTCAATATTCATGCCAAGAAATTAAAAACAAAACTTTAACTATTAATCATGTGCCGCACTATTGCTAGCATCAATTGTGTAGTGTGTCCCCCCCCCCCAAAAAAAAAAAAAAATAGCAAATGAAAATCGGGACTTCAGTGTCAATTTCTAGACGACAACTGAACATTTCAATAAATATTATACATCTTATGTTAGCATGTGATGTTCCCTTCAAAATGGTACTAGTACTGTGAGACTGCTGTCACGGACTTCGTCGCGATTGCTTTAATGCACATGGCCAACAGTGGTTTGGCACCAAATTACGCCCCCTGGGAAAAAGACATTTTCTATACCAGGGGTCAGAAAGCACGGCCACAATTCTGCGCCAATGGCCAAGTGAAATTGAGCATCAAATTAAAGCATTGAAGTTTGGGTTCAGGACTCATTTCAACCATTTCATGTCATTTTATCTGGCACAAAATAATCTGCAGCAAATTCCATAGAGTTGCTTAAGCACATATTTTACTTAAGCATGGAAAGTCTTCCTTGATCAAGCAGGATTGTCAACCAAATGTTCGTTTGATGTTTACTGCTTTTGACTTGTATTCAGCAATCGTTTGCTGACAAGGGTGTCGATCCCGGGGGGGGGGGGGGGGATATATCCCCCCCCCCCTATATCTGAGGTGGCGTTTTTAAATGCTCAAAAATGCGACTTTCGACTCTGTTTTTATTAAAAAAGCCCTGGTTTGGGAGGGGGGTATTCCATCTCCTACAGCCTCCCCCGGCTCCGTCGCTTCGCTCCGATCCCTCGCATAGGCACCAAATCACCAATCACCCCCCCCTCCCAATCATGAAAAGAAATCGACACCAGTAATTGCTGAGCATAAAAAGTGTTGGCTGGCATTCTGATTTTGTTTTGTTTACCGGGTTTTTTTTGTGCTTACTGCTTAAACAAAACAATGTTGGTGCTTAGCGGCTCTCTATATGAAATTGGCCTCTGGTTTTGATCCACTCCTGTTACTTCGCTGTTGCCAAGTCATGTGGGCCACAACGTTCACTTTCTTCGTGCTATCAGAAAGAGGACCTCGCATACACAACGCTTTTAATTTTGTAATAATAATACAACATTCTCAGTGGTCTTTGCAAAATTGAGAATTCAGTATATACCTGTATCCTTTTTGGGAAGGGGGCACACTGTATTAAAGCAAGACTTCTTATGCTTGTGCCTGCGATGTAACAACGTCCTGAATTCGGCCAGTGGAGTGGAGATTTCCTGACAATGAATCATTCATCGTGCTCCATAACAAGCCGCTCTATAGGACTCCATATTAAAAGCGCCGAGAATATGACATTTTTATTAATGATAATTATTTCTAATCCCGTAAAGGATTTCTGATGCAATGCAATTTAATATTGGACATCATAATCCGACCGTCCCCCTTTCCTTTCTATAAAAGAAATGAAGGGACTGCTAAGACTTTTTGGTAATCGGAAACGTTTCTAATTTGTAAGAAAGTGCCAATCATTCTTCATTGATTGATTTCCATGCATTCTTGTCCCCGTGTGGGTTACGCGTGCAAGCGGGCAAAAATTAGTAGTCTGGTCACAGTGCCATCCTCGAAGCACAAGAGACTTAAAGGTAATTTCATACTTTGGTTTTTGTCAAATAAATGCAGATTCATGGGAGGAAATATCAAGGAAGATACAGTAACAGTCATCTGTGAGAATGTCAGTCCCATACGGTGCCCACTATTTGAGAAAACAGTGAAAAACGGCCACAGTATTTCTTAAGTCTTTTCTCCTTTACTTTTGATCTTTTAAAAGATGAAAGATTTCCGGTCGTTGTTTTACTAATTTCTGGATAAATGCACCATTTCAGGCTAAACAATTTAAACGGTATGTTTCTACCACCACCATCTTCATACCATGTAAGTTATACGTAAATCTGTGGAAATTTCTGTTTTGGTTTCTTACCGAAGTATGAGGTTACCTTTAAGCACCTTTTGGTATATGAAATTGGTTTCAAGCCATTTTGTTTGGTGCGTTCGTTTAGCTTCTGTAAGTCGACCTCGTCCCCACCCTCTCGCTTGTTTTTTCAGTATTATGCCTGTGACAATTTGAGCTCAATCGGACATCTTAGTCACTAGGAAATAAAACAAAAAGAATGTAATTTAATCTCACTGACACGTAAAATATTATTTTGTTTTACAGTTTTATGTAGCATTTCAGGCAGGAATGTTTCAGCGAAGAGTGTCTATTATGTCCATCTTTATACCGTGTAATTTATACGTAAATCTGTGAACATTTCTGTTTTGGTTTGTTACCAATCCTGTATTGTACCTTTAAGCAAATAATAGTTATTTGTTTTCATTTTTTTGTAAGATGGAATACTCTCACGATTGGTTAAGAATTTTTTTTAAACCACATTTTGGGAAAAAAAAAACCATAGATAAGCACACTTAGGCGGTTCTTATAAAAATAATGATCGTGTTGTATGACCCAAAGCAAATGAATTATAATATTCATAATGAATAACATCAATGGTCGATTGCACGATTAAGTAAATGCCTCTATACCTATTACTTGTTATACACGTATTGAATATTTAATAGACTACCTTCCTCCATGAATGGTAATTTTCATAAAATCTTATAAATATTTCTTTAGGAATAAGCCTAAGGTTGTATTTGATTCATATCTTATTCATGTTAATATAAACAAAAATACACGCGCGGAGCTAACAAATTCACGTTTTTGCTTTTACTTACCCATTATGATTCTAGATCTGCTACTCTACTTTGAATTTGGTCCATTTATGATGAAATGGAACCAAAATAGAATGGGGTGGAATGGGATATTCAGGGTTTTATGGGATGGCATGACATGGCATGGCACGGGATGCGATGCAATGGGTTGTAAATTAATACATAATACATAATAGTACATACTTCATATAGATTTTCATTTCCATATTTCTGTTTTCTTGTTTTCTGCTGTACAGGTTGCGATTGTTCAAGAAAGCATATCAGGAAAGTTGTATGTAAGCCAGGTAAGTAAAGAACGCCATTTTGCTCAAGATACTCTGTAAGTAACGGTTGTGATACAGGCCTGTGATAGAAAATAAATATCATTGGTTATAATCTGATAAAATTCGCTACGACCTGAAATTTCCAATTCCCGCTGAAAGAATGCGTATAAATTTGAAAAAAAAATTTCTTGAAGCGGTCGGGGCATATTAAAGGTCATTTCATACTGGTTTTTATTTTTAAAAAAAACAACAACCGAGGATTCATGGGCAAAAATATGAAGAACGATACAGCAACAGTCATCTTTGAAATTCCCGGCCCACTTTTGAGAAGACAGTGAAAACGCCTACCTTTAAGTCTCTTCAGAGGATTTTTAGTCTTTCGAAGATCAACATTCTTCTTGGTCAACTGGTTTTACTATTTTCTGGATAAATACAGCATTTCAGGCAGAAATATTTTAACGGTGTTCTACCGTCACCATCTTTTACCCTGTTAGTTATAGGTAAATCTGTGAAGATTTCTGTTTCGGTATGCTACCAATTATGATAGTACCTTTAATGTCCAGTTGATGAACCACGGACTTTCCTCGTTCCCGCAAGATATTTGTATTATTTCCTCGTTCCCACGCATTCCCCGATCGTCTCCCCGCTCCCTTTCCTCCATTATAACTGCCAGCGTCTTACAATGAATAGAGACATCCAAGTTCTTTTCTCTCGATTTCTATTAAAAATTTCTCTTTTCTCGCAGGTCAAGGCCCGTGTTTCAAAACAGCCGTCGACGAAAGTATTACAAATTGCCTTCTCAGATGTAAGTTACCTATTTCGTAAGGGAAGATTTCTTTTTACAAAAAGTTTCATAATAATTGTGCTAGTCGGTCACAGGTTTTTGCCCAAGGGCGCCACCATGAGCTCGCATAATGAAATTTGGCCACCCCGGGTTTTCTTTTTTAATGGGTCGCTGCATTTTTGTACCCATAGCTATTTCCGATAAAAATAGAACGTAAATGTAAAACATAGTTTTAAGACTTTCAGTAAATGGACCAGGGCACTTAGAACTGTTCGAAATAAAATAGAATTTGAGTGTAAATTGAAGCATAAATAAACTATATCCTCCCTTTAACTTTGCCTCACTAATTTTGTACTGACTAAGAACTAAGAAACGGCCACAGCAGAACACAATAGGACCTAATGAAACAAAAAATGATAATTTGATTATCACAAAATATGGAAGAAACAACGTGAACATTGGCTTAAGCCATGAATGGTGTCTTTTATTCCTGGCTAGGGAATTGGCGCGGAATTTGTATTGATTTTTAATCTGCTTTTGCTGGCTTTTTTATTTTCGTTTTCCCCCTCCAGGCAAGAAAAAAAGAACGGACCCAACACAAGCACAGGATGAAACGAGGCAGCATTTCGCCACGCGACCAGAGCAGGTGGGCCAACGATCTCATCGATTTTTCTTCTTCTTCTTTCATAAAAATTGGCCCTTTGTTGTGATATTATTATGAGAATTAATATTATCATTAAAATGGAGCATTCTGCGGGATAGAACGGCTGAGTGAAAGTGACAATCGTGGCAATTGCTGCTATCATTGATTGAAAATCAAATCTGATCAAAATTCTTCGATTGTTTAAAGGTAGTATCATACTTTGGATTTTATCAAAGAAATACAGATTTATGGGCAAAAATATCAAGGAAGATACAGTAACAGTCATCCGTGAAAATTTCAGTCCTATACGTTGCCCACTTTTTGAAAAAACATCGAAAAACAGCCACAGTATTTCTTAAGTCTTTTCTCTTTTATTTTTGATCTTTTAAAAGATCAAAAGATTTTCGGTCGTTGTTTTACTAATTTCTGGGTAAATACACTGTTTTAGGCGGAAAGATTTTAAAGATGTTAAAAATATGTTTTAAAGATGTTTCTACCACCACCATCTTCATACCCTCTAAGTTATACGTAAATCTGTGAACATTTCTGTTTTGGTTTCAGTTACCAAAGTCTAATACTTACCTTTAGTTGTTCTCATTCTGAATTATCCTTAACGAAAAAATATTGGAATTCGTAAAACTGATGAAGAGGGCGCGCCCACTTTTTAATTTGTGAAGATTGAGGAATGTTCCTTCAGTTGTTGACAGGGGCTTTTGAGGAAATAAGGATTAAGAAAAAATGTTTTGCAACTCAAGTTTGAGGGATATTTCTTATTGCTCCATCACTATATAAAAATAATAATTTAGGACATTTATATTGCGCAGCTACTATATAAATATACTGTACTGCGCATTACAACTTAATTATTATCCCTGGTCATCGGCCCACAATTAACATTACTGAAACCATCTCAACTCCCTGGGGAGTATACAGCCCCGGCTACCGTATTTAGTGCACAGAGGCTAATCAGACCACAAAGCCATCTCTACCCTCACAGTTACCCATTTACACCTGGGTGAAGAGGAGCAATATGTGACAAAGCGTACAAAGGACGCAAGCACAATTAGCCCATGGCTGGTTTTGAACCCACGATCTGTAGATTGACCACAAGACTTTGAGTTCAACATGCCAGACCACTAGGCCACAGCACTCCACATAGCACTCCATAATGTGAATATGGTATCATTGGAAAATGATTATTCCTCTTTACAATGATGTTTCATTTGTTATGCTAATATAATCATGGAATGCGCAGATTTGACAAATATGCAGCAATGGCAAAAATAAAATGTTGCAAAATTCGTTGTTTTCAGTTATAGTGAATTCCCAATCGTTTTAAAAGATGGCCTGAGTTTGAATGGTGTTGATGCGCTGATGCATTAAAGTCGACGCATGGTGTAATCTCATTTGCATTTTGCAACATTTAACTTCTGACTTTGCCCTTTATTCAGGAGAAATGCACATTCCATGATTACATAATCACAACAGATGGCACATCATTGTCAAGAGGAATGATAAAGCTTTCCAATGATACCAGTTTCACTGTTCATAGATCAGTAACAAAAAAGATATCATCTCTCAAACTTGAGTTGCAGAACTTTTTTGAGGGGTTTATAGAGGTACTGACTGAGCTAGTTAGTTTAGATTTTGAATGTGTCAAGCATTTTCGTCAGCATTCCGCTGCATGCAGAATTGATAAAGATATCTTCTACTTCATTTTATTGTGGACAAGCAAATTCAAATACTATTTGTCTTAAGTGCATTAGATTCCGGTAGTTGATGTACCTAAACAAATTACCAATAATCATCAGGGCAATGACAGGAGAAAGGTTGGAAACCGATATTATAGATGACAGCAATTCTGTTTGCATAATCATTCTGACAGAGTGCCAACGATCAAACTATGAAAACATGTATGACGGTTTCTCCCCCTAATGGAAGGCAAACAAATTGTAACAAAGAAAACATACTGAAAAACACATACACATAGAAATATATAAGTTGGAATCCTACCAAGAAGTAAAGGACCGACATTTCTGCTGCCATCTAGCGTCGGTATACTGCCAGCCACATTGAACAAAGTAGAGGCTGTAATTCAAATTTCCCATTTTTTTCGTTGGACCAATCCGCAGCTCTGGGATGACGTGTATGGGATACCAAGCGGGGATTCTCAGTGTTTATTGGACGACATTTTCCACAAGCTGACGCCCGTCTGGCAGGAGGAAATCATCAAGGTAAAAACAATGTTTGTATTCTTAAAACTGTTTTCAAAGTTGGTGGTAACTTAAAGGCAGTGTACAGGATTTGTAAGGCCTCCAAAAAAATGCATTGAGTTTGAGACAGAAAATCTTGGTTCATCAGATGCTGGGGGTCTTCAAGGAAATCAAGATTTAGTGCTAAAAAAGACCGTTCGTCCGAACGATTTAGTAGCATTTCGAAAGCTTGATGTAACCGTGAAGGATTCGGAGGGGAGCAAGATCATTTCGGCCTTATTTCTGCTATCCAGATGAACAAAGCGTGAAAAGTACATGAAACAATGTCTGTAAGGAAGTTTAAGACCTTCACTAAGTTCACTTCTGTTTAAGTACCAAATTCAGCCAAAACGCACATCTTTGCAAATCCTATGCTCCCTTTAAGCCAAAAACTGATGGAGAAAAAGCTGGTTAATAACCTGTGTTTGTTAAGCAAACAGCTTTCTGTGTATTCCACGGCCCCCTTGATACTGCAAATTAGATGATAAATTATCTTTAAAATGGTATTGAGGGACTGGGCGTGCTAGCTATGATCTCCCTCGCTCTCTCTACGGAAATTCTAGACAGTTAAGAAGATTTTTCTTTCTTTTTGAATGGCAAATTTAGGAATTTATTGAATTTGACAGGGGGGTAATGACATCTGGTGATTTTCGATGATCTGGGGATAAAGTCTCCATGACGGCAGGCTATGAACTTCGTGTCATTGAACTCATTTCTGTTTCTCATTTTATGAACCATGCAGCTAGAAAATGAATAATACAATTCTTCTCTAATTCATATCGTCGTATAACAACAGACAAATTGTTTGAATATGCCCAAACATGCATGGTAACCGTGCCTTCTGATGCCACTGTCGCTGTTTGATAATTTCACTTTATTGCTGCTGCTGCTGTTGCTTCTGTTGCTGTTGGCTGTTGCTGCTAACTTTACTGCTATAACTGTAATTGGTGTTGTTGTTGTTGCTGCTGTTGCTGCTTTTGTTGTTGTTGTTGTTGTTGTTGTTGTTGTTGCTGCTGTTGCTGTTGCTGCTGCTGCTGCTGTTGCTTTTACTGTGACTGTTGTTGCTTCATCAGATGATGATGCTGATTTTGCTGTCATTGCTGCTGCATGGTGCTGGTGCTACTGCTGTTGCTGCTAACTTTACTGCTGTTGCTGATGCTACTCTTATTGCTGCTGCTGTTGTTCAGTTTGTCCTGTCACCCCCCCCCCCCCCCCCCCCTCAGCACGCTTGCAGACATTGTTAAACCAACAAAAACCTTGACTTGGCCTGCTCGTGCGTTAATTGTTTTGATGAAGAATGCATCACCACAATAAGAATGCGTTTTCCATTAAAACCGGGTGGGGTTTCAGTAATGTCAAGGTATTCGAAGAAAAAGGAAGAAAAAGACCCGTGTCTGGTTATAATGCAATTTCCAACCTCACGCAATGCTGCAAATCAGAGGCTCTTCAATTCCAATCCGTTTTGATTCGATTTGGAGTTTTGTTTTTCGAGGATAAGTTCATTTGCTGCATGCTTAGGCTCTACCGTATTGTGTTCAATATGACGTCAAATACCACATGACCGTCTGATTTTGTTATACCACGTGAACGAGCAGCATTAAATATGGAGGTATAATTTGTTGAGCCCCCCCCCCCCTAAAAGTCCTTGCCCTTGGTGACTAAAATGACAATGATAAATCTGGAAACACTTAAAGCTGTTAGTACCTTTAAGGCATTGAGAGGTGAAGTGACCCTTTTATGGACTGCCATCAAAAAGAAATCTTTTCTGTACTCCAAAGCTTCTCTGAGGGTTTTATTGTAGAGTCATCATAATTTGAAGGGATTTGCAGGTAGGAAATTTGAGCGTTGTGTGACGTCACAGGTCAGCCCCCTCCCCTCCCCGCAGGTCAAAACAGTATTACAATTACTATGAATAATAATGCGATTCTCAATTGATTTCTATAGTTTTGAGTTATACTCTGAAAATTTGCGCATTAAATGCACAACATTTTGATACATTGATATTGGAAAAGGTCACAGAACAACACTCATACTTTGTCTGATCAAACATTGTACATGAAATAATAAACCTGTGGGAATTTGAGCTCAATCGGACATCTGAGTCACGAGAAAATAGCGAAAAACCAACTCAATGTTTCTTATAAAACATAAAGGAATTGTTTTACCAATTTCTGGATAAATACACCATTTCATGCGGAAATATTTTAACGGTATGTTTCTACCAGTACCGTCTCCATACCCTGAAAGTTATACGTAAATCTGTGAACAATTGTGTTAAGGTATGTTACCAGTCCTGTACTGTACCTTTAAATGTGGGAAAAACATTTTAAAACTGACAGTCACTTCAGTATTGCTAATTCTTTGTTTTAAATATGGAAATTAAGATTGCACTTTGTAAAAGAGTTGAAAAAATCATAAAAGACACAAGTTCCATTCAAAATCAGTTTACAAAACAAAGCAAAACATTCAAATAACAAACATCAGTTGTTTGGTCAATAATTGTAAATTGGTAGGTTTTTTTCCCTACAAGGTAAGTCAGAGAACTTTGCACGGTTATTGTTTGTGACCGAATATGACGTCACATAATTCACTCATGAATATGGTAATACGAATTTGCATAAAACCAAAATCAGTTGCGCATATTAATGAAACGGCGAGTACATGTATTATAAATTATACAACATGCACATTAGGCTTGCCTTTCACCGACGTGGATGAGCACTGCATACTCAGTGTTTGTTGAGTGCACATGATTTTTGTCAAAATCATTAATATTCCAAATTACACAACAACACCAAAGCCATTTTCAGGGTTTTTCACATTGACGGTTTATGTTCTTCTTTAACTTGTGCACGTGCACGTTCCTATAGTATTTAATTTCAATTGCTGCATAATCGAACCACGCTCATGTATTTCTGCAGGCATTCAGATGCTGTTTTCTAGATAAGACAACATTTCAGAGGGAAATGTTCCACGGGTAGACTATTATTTATAGCAAGTTAATGAACAACTCTGAATGTTTTTGTCTTGTTACTAGCAATGCAGGATACCTCACCTTTACAACCTTTGCAACATAACCCAGACCCCATTACAGCAGGCTGTGTACAGTGTCACTATAGTGACACAGGCCTCAGTGCATCTGTAGTTGAAAATGGGGCAGATGGCTTTTTTCCTGGAACAAAAACCTCCCGAAGACAGATAGGGACTAGAGCTAAAAACGAGGCCACTGTTTGAAAATAAATATCAGGAATTAGGCCTCTGGTCTGATGGACAGGGGTTTTTTTATTCACTGCTTTGGCCTTATTTCGTAGATGTTGTATAAGCTTGGAAATCCTGATGACTAGTGGTCGATGTGTTAGGGTTGTAATTCTTCCGGACACAGATTGATCGTCTTCCCGGGGGCTGTGCAATCCTTTCCCCCCTATCCCTTTCCGTCACTCGCGCTCGACTTCCCGCTGATGTCCGCTGACCAGTATAACAATGGGAGATATTCACTTCCCGTTGACAATATTCACGTCAAAATTACGGTGCAGAGTTATCCATCTCAATGCCGGCTGTTTATTTCATAATTCCATATAGTTTAAGGTAAAGTGGGGTGTCGCTGGGAGAAGTATTTCTGGGATTAATTTTGCAGGAGATAATTTTCAGGGGAAGTTTTTGTAATTGATTTCTCGCCTTGTATTATACATTGCATTGCGTTGTGCTATGCAGCTGCAGCATTGGTACCAAATTATTGATAACTTGAAGATGATCATACCAAATTGCTGAAACGTTGACCTGTAGCTGCAAATATTTCCAGCAGTGGATATATAGGCACACACTGTAAACTATCAGGCCAGATGGTGTGCATAATCATAAACCATTTCCCTAACCAACCAGTGAACCAAATTTTCCTCCAGCACCAAAACGTGTTTCAAAATCCACCTGTTAAATTTACGCGTCTAACACTGATTAATATTATTCAAATCACTTATAAGTAATCATAGCATTCAGCGAAACTGTGAAGGGATTCAAAGGAATGTAATACAGAAGCAGAGATTCTTGTGAGACTCAAACAATGATTGAATTAGGATAATTCCTTCATTCCTTCATTCCTTCCTGAGATACAACGGAAAGTGTTAAAGGTACTATCATACTTTGGTAGCATACCGAAACAAATCTTCAGAGATTTATCCATAAATTATATGTATAAAGATAGTGATGGTAGAAACATACCGGTAAAATACTTTTGCCTGAAACGCTGTATTTATCCAAAAAGAGTAAAACCAATTTACCAAAGCAATTTTGATCTGCGGAAAATTAACAATCTTGTGAAAATGTTTTAAAAATACCGTGGGTGTATTTCACTATCTTCACAAACAGTGGGCACCGTTTGGGACTGGGAAGTTTAAAAGATGTCTGTTTGCTATAAATTTGACCTTAGGGAGACACCGAACATTAAGGAGACATTTTGATGTCTCCCTAATGTTTTAGGTACCTTTTATAGACACATTTTAGTGTCCAAATTTTTATAGAAAATAGAGAATGCTCTCAACAAAAATATATGTCAATTTCAAGTTCATTGGTTTGGAGGATGTTTAGAAATAGGTAAGTAAAGCTCAGGTCCCACTAGGATAATAATATTATCCTATATTATATAAGGCCCTATATCTGCACCTGTATAGATCTGGTGTCAGATAATCTTGCCAAATCCTTCGCTCGAAGAAAAGCACTCGAAATTGTCAATCGAGTCGTACGGAGTTAGGCCTAGTATACGCTTATGGTCGTCTTTCCGATCGTTATCATTTTGAAATGCGTTTAAAGTTTAAAGGTAATATCATACTTTAGTTTTTGTCAATGAAATACATATTCATAGGCGAAAATATCAAGGAAGATACACTAACAGTCATCTGTGAACATTTCTGTCCAATACGGTGGCCACTTTTTGAGAAAACAGTGAAAAACAGCCACAGTATTTCTTAATTTGTTTCTCTTTTATTTTGATCTTTAAAATATCAAAAAAAATGTTGGTCACTTGTTTGATACTTTTCTGGATAAATACAGCATTTCAGGCAGAACAATTTTAACGGTATGTTTCTACCATCACCATCTTTGTACCCTGTAGGTTATAGATGAATTTGTGAAGATTTTTGTTTCGGTATGCTACCAAAGTATGATACTACCTTTAATGCTTTCTAGTATAAGAGCCGAACGAATGCGACTTTTTCCCTATTGCCCAATGTGTAGTCATCGTCTACGCATTGAAGTCAATGGTTCATTCTCATCTGCTTTATTGCTTGGCTAATTATATCTAATGGTGCAGTCAACTACCGATTTAACATTGTTAAGCTATGACATCATTCATGAAAATAATGAATCGTTTAAAAATAAAACAGGAACAAACCAGCTCTAGCACGTCATAGTACACAAAAGTGCAGTCTCCCTGTTCATGCATCAGTAAAATCTTAATTAATGGTCGTTTATTAAAAACGCCCAGTGCTTTTTGTCCTTCGCACGGCAATGTTCAGCAATTCAGCCACAAATTTTACGTCATTATATGGAAAATACCACTCGTCGAAATGTTCTTTTGAATTCAGTGTTTGCCTGCACTGAACAGCCGTCGGGCTACTTGGCCATAGCTCACTTGATCATGATTGGGAGCCAGTGCTTAAATGATGTTGTACGAGCATTTCTTTGCCTTAATCTTTCATTCAACATATCCTGATCCTTTTTGATTTGACGTCATGACTTGATAAGCTCTTCATTGATTGCGATGTAAAATTTTCAAAAAAAGGTAATAGTTTCTGACGTAATGATTGCGTCATCCTGTGTGAAATATATAGCTTTATGTTCTCCTTATCGATGTTTTACCGTTTCTCGATCGTTTCAGCCATTGAACTAATCAAAACCTACCGAGGCCAATTCCATAGAGCCACTTATGCATGTTATTTTTGTGCTAAACGATCGATTTTCTCTTCAAGGTATCATGACAGTGTGTAATGCATTCAAACCTGAGAAGCATTGGCTTCCATCAAGCAGTTCTTTGTGAAATTATTCTGGTTCATCATTTTCACCATTTTTTTCAACAAAACCATGAATCCATGGTTGGCAAGCTGGTTGACTGGCTAGTTGGCTGGTTGGCTGATTGGCTGGCTCCCCGGCTGGTTGGCTAGGACCAATTTCATAGAGCTGCTTAGCACACAAAAAAATCACCATGACATTTATATCTTAATAAAAACAGGATTAACAACCAAATGTCCATGTGTTGTGTATCACTTGCAATTGTTCTTTGACTGTTGTTCGCTGACCATGAATTTCAAAACGAATTCCCAATGGTAGTTTGTTTTATTAGGCAAAACATTTTTGTGCTAAGCAATTTTTTGTGCTAAGCATCTCTATGAAATTGGCCCCTGGTGGGCTGACTGGTTGGCTGGCTGGTTGGCTCCCCGGCTGGTTTGCTGGCGGGCAGGTTGGCTGGTTCGTTTTATTTGCTTGGCTGTTTGTCTTGTTGTTTGTTTGATGACGGTTTGGCTTGTTCTTTTGTTGGTTGTTTGTCTGTCTTTTGTTGGTTGTTTGTCTGTCTTTGATGACGGTTTGGCTTGTTCTTTTGTTGGTTGTATATCCATTTTATATTAATAGATCAAACGTTTTTTCTGTCTTTCTGCAGTTACTGAAACAAGCTGTGAGTGTCTCTGACAAGTAAAATCGGTCATCAAAGAGTGACTCCTGGATTATAAATACACACGGACAAAGGTGTGGAAGCTTTGAACGAAATACCCAGAAGACCATTGTCAGATTTTGAAGATTACACGTCAATTTTATTATCTTTCATTTTCGATTTTTGATTCAGCAATTACTATTATTCAAGTAGTGATATTAGTTACGTTCAGTTATATCAGTATACAAAAAACTGCAAGTTTAAAGTTAAATTTCTGTTCATGATTGTGTGTTTTTATTGAGCATCCGTGTACGTTGTTATCCAAATCCTTGCTGCGTACGGGGAGGAATATACGTTAAAAAACATCCCTTTTCGAGTATTTGGGGACTTTCGTAATGAGCTGTATATTAACGACCAGTGGCGTTGCCATAGAAACGGACGCTACCTTTCCGTTTGCAAATGAATGTTGCCTTGACAACGCTGCCCCACTAAACAGTACTGTTTCCCCGATGTGTGGTGTTTCTTCGTAAATTGGTGTGAAAGTAATATACATGTTGAATACTTAAAAATGTAATTATGTTGTAGATATTTTTCGTTCCTTTCATATTCATTAATCTTTTTCGATCACGTGACATTTCTTGACGCACACGCGACTGCATGTAATGAAACAAAAAATGACCTGCACCGTTTTTCAAATGTGAAATAGCTATGGAATTGCACTTAGTATATTGACGCTTACGAGAACACACTTTAAAAACAAATGAATCAAAAATGCTGTGCAAAAATTACATGGATAAAGCCATTTTTACTATCATGTAGTATGTTAAAGTACCAATTGTTGAGAATGTTCGTGATTAATTATTGATTAACAGTTGGGCAATAATGAACCATAAATTAAGTATCGACTATTGACCCCGTTGCTACCGATATACCAGTGTTTATTAAGAAATATATAGGCCTATATCTTCTGATTTTGAGTTGTAAGAAGTTCAGTCCTTTTCACCAGGCTATGGCTTGGAATTGTACACGAGCCTATGATGAGAAGCCGATGCAGCCGCTACAGTAGACATGTATGTAAGGTCCAAGCCGTATCCACATAAATCGCTCATGGCTGTTTCTCAAAGGCTGCGTTACATTTCAATATTTCTTTTTGTCATGGTGACTTTGCTTGATTCTACGAGGTGTATACCCACGGATCTCTATGCAAAGAATCTTTACATAGAGATCAGTGGTGTCACCGCCTAGTTTAATGTGGATTCTGTGCTTGTTTCACCTAACGAATGTCAGTTACCAGACGGATGATACGATTTAACACCATTCAAAACTACAGAGTCAATCACGAAGGCAGGGAACACGACGCGGTTTAGAACGCAGATTTGCCTAAGTCTAGTCAGGCGCCAGGACCAGGCGTTGATTCGAAGTTTGATTTCTACCGCCTCAGAAGGCCGGTCACCCCACTAAGCAATCCCCTTGCACCTTTCATGCATTTCCGCTTATTGACACAAACCTATTTTGGGCGGCCAGCTTTCTATTTTATGTGCGTGTATCTATGCAAAAACTTAACGGCCTATAACTGTGAAGGCGTTGTCATACAAAACATTGACTGGGACCTTGGATCAACACTTCAGAAAATTTCGTTCTCGTGTTTTCTACCTCTAAACCAAACTGAAACTCGATCGTCTAGATACTAAGAGAGGTTGAACTTAAAGGTGTTAATGGATCTATACAAACCTGGCCACTGTAATAGGGTTTTTTCACCCGACTTCTTCAAAGGCACTGTGCTGTTAAAGGTACTATCATACTTTGGTAGCATCCGAAACAGAAATCTTCACAGATTTTACGTATAACATTCAGGGCATAAAAATAGTGATGGTAGAAACATACCGTTATAATATATCTGCCTGAAATGCTATATTCAGAAAAAGGTGAAACCAATTTTTGATCTTTGGTAGATCGAAAATCATGTGAACAGATTTTTAAAATACCGTTTTCACTGTTTTCTCAAAACGTGGGCACCGTATGAAACTGGGAATTTTACAGATGACTGTTACTGTATCTTCCTTGATATCTTTGCCCATGAATCTGTATTTCATTGACAAAACCCAAAGTACGATATTGATATTACCTTTAAGGCCTGCGAGATATGTCTGTGTGCGTGGGATTAGATTTGAACCATTTGCCTCTCTCTATATACAAGAGCATTTCTTGTGAATGCCGAATAAGCAATTACATGTATTATTGAAAGCCTAACCTTCCTATTAGTCAAATCATACTAGTTTACCACTTCAGGGGCCAATTTCCTAGAGCTGCTTAAGCACCAACATTTGATTAAAGGTAGTATCATACATTGGTAAGAAACCGAAACAGAAATCTTTACAGATTTACTTTTAACTTACAGGATATGAAGATGGTGGCGTTAGAAACATACCGTGGGCACCGTATGGAACTGATTTTTTTACAAATGACTGTTACTGTATCTTCCTTGATATTTTTGCCCATGAATCTGTATTCCTTTGACAAAAACCAAAGTATGATATAAGCACCAAATTTTGATTAAGCTCCAAAAACCTTGGTAAATGAAATCAGTATGCCAACCAAAACTCCTTGTGAATGTTATGCTCTGCAAACAATGGCCAAATACAACTCAAAAGCAGTAAACATCACATGAAAATTTGGTTGGCAATCCTGTTTGATCAAGGAAGACTTTTCATGCTTAAGCAGCTCTATGGAATTGACCCCAGATGATAATTTTGGCCACAGTAATGTGATGATTCATTTTGCCGCACAATCATATTCCTATTGAAGCATTGGGTACTACTGCAAGATCCATTAACATTTTCTTCGCTCAATCGCAACCACACACTAAACAAAAATTTAAATTTTACCTGAGCAATTTCTTTCCATTCACATTTATTCATAAAAGAACATGTAAATTTATGTCCTTTTTTAAAATTTGAAACCTGGAAAATTTGTGCCCGCCGTGTTCACAGGTGAACAACCTATTATACGGGTTGACTCCTCAACACTCAAAAGATGTTGTAATGGCCAAACAAGAAATCAATAATGTTGGCGAATTCATTATATTATTGTCCACACACAACATCACTCAAATCGGAAGTACTCGATTGTGACATCCCTGGCACAAAACCGATTTAATTATTTATTTGTCTTTCTCCCCATGTAATATACCGTCTTGACATCTGTCAGAAAATGAAAACGTTAATACAATGTGTCAACATGTTTCCCCCTTACTTTAAAAAAAAAATTTACAAGATGTTGCGATTCACACTTTTCAGACGAGGGAGTTCGTTTTCGAGAAAAATAACCGCACATCTTTTATTGCCGATTTCTTAATAATAGAGGAAACACACCATGAAGCACTGACAGTGAAGTAACACTCATTGTTTTTAAAGGTAGTATCATACTTTGGTATCATACCAAAACAGAAATCTTCAAGGATTTACCTATAACTTACAGGGTATAAAGATGGTGATGGTGGAAACATACCGTTCAAACATTTCTGCCTGAAATGCTGTATTTATCCAGAAAAGAGTAAAACTAGTGACCCAAATAATTTTTGATCTTTTAAAGATCAGAAATAAAAGAAAAAGACTGAACAAATATTGTGGCCGTTTTTCACCATTTTTCTCAAAAAGTGGACACCGTATGGGACTGGAATTTTCACAGATGGCTGTTACTGTCTCTTTCTTGATATTTTTGACCATGAATCTGTATTTCTTTGACAAAAACCAAAGTATGATACTACCTTTTGGGGGGAAGTGGAATGGCGTGGTTGTCGTAACATATTATAGTCTTGGAAATGTATGTTACATTTCGGGGGGTTTTCAAGCCGTTAATTCAGAAAATGTGCTTAAAGGTATACCGTACAGGATTGGTAACATACCCATACAGAAATGTTCACAGATTCACGGATAACTTTCAGGGTATGAAGATGGTGCTGGTAGAAACACACCAATAAAATATTTCTCGCTGGATGCTATATTTTATCCAGAAATGAGCATAAAAACAAAAGACCGAAAACAGTTTTGGTCTCTGGGTGAGATCAAAACTCCTGTGAACAGATTTGAAAATACCTTGAGCGTGTTTCACTGTTTTCTACAGTTTCCGATTATTACATGAGCTGAAAATTCCACAGGTTTGTTTTTATTCCATGACAAATCCAATTATGAACAGTCAGTTCTGTCATATTTACCAATCCTGCATTATGCCTTTAAAGATTGCTTTCCTTTGGTTGGGAAACTTGAATGGCGTTGTTGTACGTATATTATCATACACTAGTGACGAATTTATCTTGTTTTCTGAACACAGCACAATCCTCCAGACTTAGAAATATCTGTTACATTTCGTGTGTGGGTTTTTCAAGCCGTTTATACAGAAAATGCGCTTATAAATAAAATGAATCATAATGAATCATTATTATTATTCTATGTATATTCATAAGGCCTACGTTAGGAAAAACGTTTTGCTATAAAAGTCGACGTTAGGGAGAAATCGGCTGTTAAGGGGAAATATCAATTTCGCCCTAACGTTTCAAGTACATTTTAAAGGTAGTATCATACTTTGGTAAGAGACCAAAACAGAAATTGTTTTCCGTCTGAAATGGTGTATTTATCCAGAAATTAGTAAAACAACGACTGAAAATCTTTTTGATCTTTTAAAAGATCAAAAATAAAAGAGAAAAGACGTTTTTCACGATTTTCTCAAAAAGTGGGCACCGTATGGGACTGAAATTTTCACAGATGACTGTTATTGTATCTTCCTTGATATTTTTTTCCCATGAATATGTATTTCTTTGATAAAAACCAAAAACCAAAGTGTGATATTTTCTTTAAAGAAACTTTTTACTGTCCATTTTCTGATTAAGATAGAAAATGCTCCCATTAGTAGAATATATCAATTTCAAGTCGATCGGTTGGGATGATATTCAAATATAAGTAAATAAAGTTTACACACTTAAATAGCGCCCTTAGGCTCTAAGGCGCCTCAAAAAACATTATACACTGTTCATTATAAAAAACAATGATATTAAAACGATATGCCTATAATATAATGTAGCTGCAAATTACTATACCACATTGACTGACAAATTGACACTTACACTGTATGTAGAACGCTATTTTGTCTTATAAAGCAAATATTATACCTTATACAATATTATTGTAGCTTACGGCCTAAAGATCATTTAAAAAGAAAAATGACTATCAAGTAGAGAAAGTTAATTTAGACCTCATTGGGGCACTGTAATTGCCTCGATTTAAGCTTGTGCCTTATATCACACCATTGAGAGAATATCATTAATTATTAACTTAACTTAATCGAGAATTCTACAAATTTAAGCTGTCATAGTCTGCCTACAGGTGGTTTATGTATGTGCATTGTGAATAAAAAAAAAATATTGAAAAATTGAAAAATTGTGTTGATGTACACTCTGGTGCTTTTTCATTTTGTAAATTTTGTATTTGCGAAATTCGTGACGGGATTTCTCCAGATTTGGATTGGTTTTGCTTTGTACATGCCCGTCCCTTGCCATACCCTTTTACCTGCCCAACCCTGCCCAACCCTGCCCAACGCCCAAACCTGCCCCAACCAGCGGCGTATACGGGAAACGGCGCCCGGGAAACTAGAATTGCGCCCCTAATGCCAACTTCTGATGCCAATGAAATATTGGAATCTTCGTTTGTTCATTGAATTAGATTTCTAATAACTTAAACTGCCGCAGCTACCTGTTTCTTCCTTTTTGTTCCCCCTTTGCATTTTTTGCGCCCCTAAAAAGTGGCCCCCGGACACGTGCCCCCTCCCCCTTGCCCCGCTATAGATTCGCCACTGGCCCCAACCCCGCACCGGCCCAAACATTAGGCCCTATTGCCTTTAAACAACTATGATACAACATCCCCTAATTTTGACCTTGACCCAGCCCCGCCCCATGCACTTTTGAGACCGATGAGGGTGCCCTGCTAAAACCAGATTAAGCTGATTATTAAGAAACCGGCCACAGTATTTTTCAAGTCCTTTCTCTTTTATTTTTGATCTTTTAAAAGATCAAACAGATTTTCGGTCGTTGTTATACTCTTTTCTGGATAAATACACCATTTCAAGCTGAACAATTTGGACGGTATTTTTCTACCACCACCACCTTCATACCCTGTAAGTTAAGTCTGTCATTTTCTCACAATGGAGTGTGATATATTTCCATTGACTGGAGCACTTTGAGCTCAAGACTAATAACTTATACTTAACAGACTTTGGCCGGGGTTTACGAAATGGCGGCTCAGGCTCCAACTCTGACATCCAAATGCTGAAAATATACGTTGTGGTTTTTCATTGAAGCTGAAGCTCTGTTTCCCTTTTCAAACCAGAGAATCTACTTCAGAACCAGCGGCGTAGCTACGGGGGGGGCCTGGGGGGGCACGTGCCCCCCACAAATTCGGCGTGCCCCCCAGGTGCCCCCCCACAAAAAATCGTGGGTATAGAAAAAAAATAAGCGTTATCTGTAGGGCATGATTTCTATAAAGGAAATAAAAACAACTTAACAGCTTTTACTGTTCCAAAAGGATATTTTTTACTATCGGCAAATGTTCCTGAGCCCTTAAAACCCTACAGTGAAGAAATCTGTGCAACATTTCGGTGTAAAAATGCAATTTTCTTACGCGCTTACGGTTGCGAACTTCAAAACAGCCCATCTGCCATTTTGTCTGGTTTGGCTAGTTAGTCTGGTCCCCAGATTGAATTTCTCCCGCTCAAGAGTGTTGGATTAAAAAGAAATAATGAAGTAATATTATAAATAAATGGATAAATTTATCGGAACAATTGCTTCCAAAATAAGGCTCTGATTGCACCAAAGAATAACTAGAACCCCTGAGCTTCCAGGGCCCTTAAGCGGGCCCTGGACCCCGGCCGTAAGGCTTTCGCGCTTATCCGTGATTTTCCAAGGAGCGTGGAAATAAAATACGCCAATTCAATAGCGACGGATGCGTTTCGGGGCGATCAAAGCTAGCTAATGTTGCCACCCCCCTCTTTTTCAGCTCCTTTGTGAGTCTTTCTGTTTCTGTTTTATATATATATATTTTTTTTTTCTGTTTTTTTTTTTTGCTTGAAGAAAAGGTTGCCCCACGCCCGCTTGATCCGCCCCCCCCCCCCCCCCGCATTTCTCATATTTTGCAAATCTCCAGTTTTGAAAAAATTCCGGGTGCCCCCCCACAAAATTCCAAGGCCCCCCCAGTGCCCCCCTGCTGAAAAAATCCTAGCTACGCCGCTGTTCAGAACCGCAGCCAAAAGTCTCTATTTCGATACCCGTTATTTCAAAATGGACTCACAAAATGGAGCCGGAGCCTGAGACGGAGCCTGAGCCTCCGTTTTGTAAACGCCTGATTTCACACTGAACATAAAACTTCATAAAAAAAAAAGAATACAAGTAATAAACGGCTGCAAATTGCAAAATCAGCAAAAATGATGACCTGAAATGTTATACATGTGCTAGCCTTGGAGAAATATTCTGCTGGGATCAAAATCAAACACTGATCAAAGAACGTTTCCCAATCTGGTCCATAGAGGGATAACCATTTTTCTTTGTAAGAATCGGACTTGAAGTCAAATAATTGAAGTCCGATATTCTTTAGAGGAAGAGTGTCTCAGGGCTTGTCAGTCAGTCTGAGACTCTGAAGTCTGAATCGGTCTCAGTTGTAACTGTAAGATGATCCAGAGCTCTAAACTGACGTGGGGGCAATACTCCATCATAAGAGGATTAACGCAATAGCATTTTCAGAGAAACACCGTCTGGGTCAGACGGCATTAATGTGTGTGTCATTGACCTTAGTATAATCGTGCCAGTTCAGGTGTATGCATCATCCAACGAAGAGGGCGCTATTTTATTGTTACATGGGGGAAAAAAACTTGACAACAGAACATAGGTTGTCGCTTTGAATCAATTCTCTACATCAATACACAAATTCAAACTGATTTGTACTATTGGGAAATAAGCTGTGAATGCGCCTGTTAAAGGGATTGCATACGTTTGGTAATTTGAGCCTATTGTTTGTTTCAAACCAATATAATTGTATATATATACCATAAAACTAACCTGTGAAAGTTCCAATTCAAAAGGTGGTAGCGTTTGTGAGATTTTGGCGACAAACTAGAGCGGTTATTTCACGCCAGATAACAGTAAGTCAATAGCTGAGAAGCGTTACGGCCATAACGCTTCTCAGATTCATAATTTTTGGAGATAAAAAGTGACATATTTTTCCATAACCGCGGTACTTCGAATTGAACGTTTCTCAATATGCATTATACTATCCAAAGCAGCTGTACTTCTCACCAAGTAAGTTTTTATTGCCATAAATTTTCAGAGTCATTACCAAACGTATGCAATGCCTTTAAAGTTGACATGATTTAATGTAGCATGCAACACAAAACGTTGACCGACTTTTCACCGACACGGAAATTGCCACACAGTGTATAAGGCCGTGTCCCAATTATCTGGCCGCGGCAGCAAATTACGCATGTACCTATGGCAGCCACTAGCCAGTGACTGCAGCCATTTCCATAGACTTGTGTGTTATTTGCGGTCGCAGCCAGAGAATTGGGACACGGTCTAAACATACGTCACAGTATATTGTGCAAGGGAGACACAGTGATATTTCAAATCAAATCAGTGTAATGAAATTAATAGACATTATCTGTGGCCTGTTTTCCATTGTTATCCATCCTAATACTGGGGCCGCTGTGACATTTAGTGAATAAAGTCACTGGCCATTTGTCAATAATTTAATCATCTTTGCGCTTGAGGCTAGGCTTCGGATTTATTTCGCCACCATCATTTTGTGTAAATGGAATGAAGGGCTTGAGATCATAGGCCTGGTGAAGCTGTAGCCTTTCTTGGGCTTCCTCAGCTTCCTCCGTGTGGCCCAATACCTTTATTTCGTTTTGGTTGGCCTCAAATGGCGGTAGCAAAATCCCAAGTCTAGCCTCGAACCTCTAAGCCTGGGCCTTTTTCAAAGCTTGGCTCAGGCTCAGGCTCAGGCTCAGGCTCAGGCTCACTTTCGGCTTCATCTCTGTCATGTTAGAAAAAAAAGTTGCGGTTTCATTTAAGCTGAAGCTCTGTTTTCGTTTTCAAACCCGATAATCTACTACCGAACCGCATCCAAAAGTCTCTATTTTTGACAACCGTAATTAATATTGAGAATCATTCACGAAATGGAGCCTGAGCCGGAGAAAGGCCTTTGATTTCATTATTAAAGGTATATCATGTTTTGGTAGCATACCGAAACAGAAATCTTCACAGATTTACCTATTGACCGATCCGACGGCGCGATATATTGTCCGCCATTACTGCAGTGTCCCCGCCTCCCTTTTGTCCGGCAGTGGGCAAAAGAATTTACGCTCTGCCGCACTGTATAATTGCAGGGTGTAATGATTAGGGGACGTACACCCTGCATAGAGTTTGGCGCTCGGTGTTTAACTTACAGGGCATAAATATGTCGATGGTAGAAACATACCGAGAAAATATTCTGTCCGAAATGCTGTACTTATCCAGAAAAGAGTAAAACTAATTACCCGAATGATTTTTGATCTTTTAAAGATCACTGTTTCACTGTTTTCTCAAAAAGTGGACACCGTGTGGGACTGTTGCTGTATCTTCCAGTTTAATATTTTTTGCCCATGAATCTGCATTATTTTCTTTGACAAAAACCAAAGTATGATATTACCTGGTAATATCATACATTGTTTTTTGTCAAAGAAAATAGATTCATGGGCAAAAATATCAAGGATGATAAAGTAATAGTCATCTGTGAAAATTTCAGTCCCATACGGTATGAGACTGAATTTTTCACATATGACTGTTTCTGTATCTGTCTTGATATTTTTGCCCATGAATCTGCATTTCTTTGATAAAAACCAAAGTATGATAATAATGCCCTCAAGTTGGCAAAGTTTCTAATATTTTGCCACGGTGCTCTATATAGAGCGCCCTCTGTCGTGGTTGAACTACAACCAAAGACTGGTACCCAACGACATTTCATCTTGTGCTTGACATTCACACGTAGAATTCACGATTGACGAAGCGGGAACCAGTTATTCATGTTGACGAACGATGGAGTGCACAAACTCTACGAATGGTAGGATTTGGAACTTCTTTCTAGTGCAGTTTTACTCTTTTAACGGAAACTCCGTACAAGTCTTATCTGTTTGAGAGGTGTATGTATTAGTGAATTATCAAATCGTAAACAGAGTGACATTGTCTCAGCTTTAAGGATAAATCGGGGAAGATTCATGTTTGGTTAATGCTAGTTCATGATAACTTTGCTATGCATGCAGTGGTTTCAAGTCAACTCGGTCCGTAACCAACTCGGTCCGAGTCAACTCGGTCCGTGACCAACTCGGTCCGTAACCAACTCGGTCCATGACCAACTCGGTCCCTAACCAACTCGGTCCGAGGCCAACTCGGTCCGTAACCAACTCGGTCCGTGGCCAACTCGGTCCGTGACCAACTCGGTCCCTATGGGAAAATGCACGCAAAAACGTCTGGTAATTTTGTTGCAGCAAAACGAGTACGAAGTCTCGCAAATTGCGTGAATTTAACTATTTATTTAGGTCTATTTATTTATTTATTCATTTATTATCTTAAAAACATTAAAATAATGAAACATACATTGGCAGGTGCTGCCCAGGGCCTGACAAAAAGTAAAAAAAAAACAAAAAAAAAAAACCTGTCATCAAAAGACGTGCCTTCCCAAACACCTGCCAATTATAAATCTTATATTAAATTATGTTATATGTATATACACAGATTAATTAAAACAAAGCTAAAAAATCAAAAACAAAAACACAAAACAATCATCATTATTATTCATTAATTGATTTATTAATTTTAAACATAAAAAGCACATTTTCATAAGGCATTTGACTTCGTGTATAATTTAATTAATATTTTAATTAAAATTGTATTGTGCCATTTTATCAAATAATTATGGTAACAACATAATAAGACATAATTTATTTCTTCAGCCACAAGGAAAACATATTATGTTATGATGACATTAAAAAACATTAATGCAAGTAGCCTACATGTTGTACACTGCTGCTGCAAACTGCATGGATTCTTGTTTGTGTACGTTTTCCCATAGGGACCGAGTTGGTCACGGACCGAGTTGGTTACGGACCGAGTTTGTCACGGACCGAGTTGGCCTCGGACCGAGTTGGCCACGGACCGAGTTGGTCACGGACCGAGTTGGCTTCGGACCGAGTTGGTCTCGGACCGAGTTGGTCACGGACCGAGTTGACTCGGACCGAGTTGGTTACGGACCGAGTTGACTGGCACCCCATGCAGTGCACTGTATTCTTGATATTATTTACTTTAGAAAGTTCAATTTTTGACCCTTATGCTCATCAGTCATAATTACTATTCCGTATGCACATCAATGTTTGCACGAATTGCTCGTATTTGCGAGACCTAGAAAAAGAGTTCCACACATGTCCACTGTTTTTTAATCACAAACTGATAAATGAAAGTACGATGGTCATTTAAATTCCAGTCAGCCAGTTTATTAGGGGCCGTTGAAAATTTCCGAATTTTGAATTTGAAGTTATACTTTGCATGATTTGGTCAAATTTAGGGAAGTTTTCTATACGCGGAGTGGGGCCTACGGACAATATAATAAACATTCATAATGTGAATTACTGTGTACACTTTGACAGTTTGCTTTTACCTGTCGTAACTAGCTGGTAAGCATTTTACTTTCGGAAGTGTATATTTTCCCGGCACCGTCATTCTTCTGATTGGCCCTTACATCATGCTGGCCTTCTTTCTCTCAACGTTATTTTGCCAAATGTACATTCCTGTCGGCATGACATATTGAAAATTGACCAATCAGAGTAAGGAAACGGTAAAACAGCATTTGCAGGAAGAATGCCGGTGCTGGCAAAATATACCAATTACCTAGACCAAGTAACTTGGGCGCTGAACTCCCTTTTTTTAATTTTGGGGTTGACGGTCGGTCTAGCGCCCAAGAGAATTATATTGACTGAAATGTGTTGTACACAGGAAAAAAATTATTTCACGGCACTTCCGCCGAAAATGTCCCCAAAAGACAACAAAAACATCGCAAATCAGCTTGAAAATCACTCCACCTCTTCTCCGATTATCAAGAATGAAATGTAGCCTATTTATTTGTACTCACGATCATTCCGTGTGATGGAAAAAAATGTTTTCCGACGGAAAACCAGACGACCACGATCAAATGTCGGCCATTTTGTGTGGTTCTGCTCCACACATGTGTAGTCTTCATTCCAAGACGTTACTACCTAAGTGTGTGTGTAGTGCAGTCAATAGAGGGCCGCACAATGTAACTAACTGCTGTCTGATCCGACAGAATTTTATCCATGTCCACCGCGCGGGGGCGCCCTATTGGCTGGGGAAACAACAACGAAGGTTTGGGAATGAAGACTACACATGTGTGGAGCAGAACCACACAAAATGGCCGACATTTGATCGTGGTCGTCTGGTTTTCCGTCGGCAAAACATTTTTTTTTCATCACACGGAATGATCGTGAGTACAAATAAATAGGCTACATTTCATTCTTGACAATCGGAGAAGAGGTGGAGTGATTTTCAAGCTGATTTGCGATGTTCTTGTTGTCTTTTGGGGACATTTTCGGCGGAAGTGCCGTGAAATATTTTTTTTCCTGTGTACAACACATTTCAGTCAATATAATTCTCTTGGGCGCTAGACCGACCGTCAACCCCAAAATTAAAAAAAGGGAGTTCAGCGCCCAAGTTACTTGGTCTACCAATTACCATGCCTTTACGTTATAATAGAAAACACTTAGGATTCTTCAGTTCAGTCCCAGGCCATTGGGTTTTGCACGGGGTGTCAAGTGTTCTCTGTGTATGGAAATCTTTCCCAAAGTAGATTGGGGCCTATGTCATGTGCCAGGACTGTAATATGTGAATAAAAGATCTAGGCCTAAATTAAGTTCTTTTATTTTTTATCTTTGTCATTGATGAGTACTTTGTTTGAAAATACTTTCAAAGCGTGTTTTTATCTGTTAACTCTTTTCTACAAAAGCTTATTTAATGACTCAGAAAGGCATCTTTTCGTGACATCCTATCTCGGAACTTGACGTCTTTCCCTGATACACCATATGTTAACTCAGAAAGACATCTTTGCCTGATATGTTAACTTGGAAAAGACGTCTTTCTAAGATAATGGGGAACCGGAAGCTTACGTAATATCAGCGTACGGGGAAAGGCATCTTTGTGAGATAATTATCTCCGAAACCCGGTTGGTCACTTTAAGCATCCATACTTTCCCCTAAAAACCTGAAAATACACTTGAGACATGATCACCAAGCAGGCTTACCGTAATGTGATCACGGATCCCAGTTATACGCCTTTTTCCTGGATAAATTTGCTATTGAAAATTGTCCACAAACTTTTAAAAAGATTTATTTAGTTGTCGTCATTTTTCAGGCATGTATTTGATGATAATGTGTTGTTTTTTAGAACACCTGACAATGCATGCACTAGACATGCACAGGCCTGTGTTTTAAAGGGAGTATATAGGATTTGCAAGGCCTCCAAAAACAAATTAAAACAGAAAATGGACTCAACAGTTCGTAAACAAGGTGCAAACAGTCACCATGGGAAATCTTGGTTCATCAGATGCAGGGTTTTTCAAGCAAATCAAGATTTGGTGTCTTTTCCAAAGATCGTTCGTCCGAACGATTTTTGACCTGTGACCTGTGACCTGTGACCTTTACCAATCATGTATTTAATAATAACTTTATCATTATTTCTAAAACCGTTGCAGGTAGTGTTTTTTAAACCTTAACATGGAGGTCTTTGACTGGAAAGGATTGTTTCAACATGTTCAAGGCACCCCACCTACAAACTAGAAATTGAAATACTTGAATGGAGACTAGTAATGGAGGAGTCAGGGGTCATTGACATTGATGACCTTCTTGGTTCTGCAACAACAGTGGTGAGTACCATTTCCTATCATGTGTCATTGTAATAGTCAATGCAAATGCTAGTCTTTATTCAAGACGTTATGCCATGATCCATACGCGACAACTCAGGACAATGCCATGACTTCAGCCATTCCTTCTGAATGCTGTACCAGCACTCATACCAAAAAAGGAATGTGAAATCTCTGATTTTAATTGGAATGCCAATTTTGTTTTTACTCATACAGCAATCTCTTCCACCTTTTTTTTCTTTCTAATATCTGAGTTTTTTTAGGCTGCCATACAAGCATCGCTCCCTTGTGTTTGGCACGCATTCCATGCTGTAGTACCATGTCATACTGTACTATTTCACTACTCGGCCTTCGTTTTTAAATATCAGGGATATCGGAATTTTGGTACTGTGCAACCTAACAGAGTCGCTCATGAGAAGATTTGCAAAGCGTGTCACACTTTGGGGGATATCAAAAGCAGATTTCTTACTGCAAAATCTGTAGCTTTTTGCGTGTCCAAAAACTCGAAATCAAATTTCTTACTGCAAAATCTGTAGCTTTTTGTAATGTATTAAGTCTCAAAATCAGACGTGTCAGATTTCTTACCATAAAATCTTTATTGAGACTGGCTGCGAGCCACAGTAAGTACTGAGCGTTTCTTGACTGTACCATATAATTATCCACACTTCACGTTTCATGCATGCTTTTTACTCTTGTGGATACCAGTTTTGGAAGCTTCAAGATGGCAAAGCTAAGGCAGAAGCCATGAAACACAGGGAAAAATGTGTCTAGTTTAAATGTGATATACAGGTGGATTAGGGTCAATTGAAATGACTGCAATGAGTCGTGAACAATGAACATAGAGCTATATTAAAATTACTAGAGCGATATCTCCGTGTAGAAAGTGATGCCTGCTGGGCGCATCCATGTTTGTGCACAAACCTATAGAAAACACAAAATTGTGTACGTTTTTTGTACGTTCATTTGCATATCTGCGTTGTGTTCTATACAGGAGCGTTATCAAAGCCAAATACGCCCGAAAATTGACACAACTTCGGTAAATGTGCGTTTCATTTAGGGCCGTGCGCACACACGCTCTGCACTTCAGTCACGCAATGATTGCATGCGTCATCAAGACCCACTACAGGTACATGTGTACCGTTCGCGCATACTTGCACGCTGCATATAAAGTGCACTCTTCGAAATGCATTCCAGTCAAAGTGTTCTTGTTCTAAAGACACGCACACAAATTCAAAATGACTGCGCTAAGGAAGGCTTCAAAGCGTCTACGCACAGAGAACACGGAGCTAGCGCTCTAGTAATTTTAATATAGCTCTATGGTCGTGAACTTTCTCGGGGTGCAGTAGCTGGATTTTGGGCTTTGAGGGTGACATCTTCTATGTTTGTGCTTTGTATTTCTAGGGGCAACAGGAGGCAGAAGAATACGACTTTGAGAATTTCTCCAATGATGAGGACTCTATCTTGCAGTCAACGTCTGCTACTAAAGTGTCGGATCCACAGTCTTCCAGTAATAGTGCTGCACAAGGTCAGTGAGTCACTACAATTTCATCCGTCCTTCTTGAAACCTGGCAAGATTTTACCAAAGTCTTACCAACTCTTTCCTCTTTAGGACTTCTCACTGATTTGAAAATTAAAAGATCCTTTTCCATTCTCGCATATTAGGAGCTATACTTCATAGAACCTAAGTGTCCGAGCTCTTTAGTGAAATCATGCAGAAAGAATGAAAATGGATAAGAAGATTTGACTGATCCAAGGCATCACTAAGAAAGTCTGGATTGCTGTAACTTAACATTTGAGCCATCCATTCCTTTGATAGTGCTTCACAGATTTCAAGTATTTTTGCTTGATAACCCCAAACCCAGTATGTGATGGAGATTTCGTCCCAAAATGATAAACAATTGTCAACCTGGCTTTATTCATGATTGGTGGATGTTTATTTATCTAACCTGGCTGACTTCTTTTTCCTCCAGATGGTGTAGTTGACAGGGATGTTTCTGTTGTGAACCACCATGCCAAGCGGGCGACAAGGAAGTCATCTCTGGAAGATGACTTCAAAAAGCTGTTTCTGTCTTCTAAGTCATCCAAGAAGAAGTCCCCGGACGTCGCATCCGACCCCTCCAGGGTGAACAGCATAACCCCAGAGAAGGGCATCAATGTTGTGGATGTCGACGAGCGAGACGAGGAATACATGGACGCCAGAGTCACTCAGAATGAGGCCCTCGTGGATGCTTTCATTCAGGGTGAGCTGTCGGATGCGGTGCTGTCAGAGGAGGAGCTCTGCATTGATGTCAACTCCGAGGAGCTCCGGCAGTTCATTCTAGAGTTTGAAGAGGACGCCCCGACTAACCCTTCTGAAATCTCGGCTGCAGGCAACAGGAACCAAAAACAGGCTATCATTCTGATAAACCACAGACTGCCCCCGAGTGACGACCAGGACAGCCTGAACTCGTCCATCAGCACAACAGAGTCCCGCGACGGAAGCCTGACGTCCAGCCTAGCATCCAGCGACCTCTCCCCGATACGGACCAAGCACAAAGTCCCACGGGGCAAGAGCGTGCGGTTCCTCATGTCCAACCTCTTACGGAACAACAAGGCCCAGCATCATCACAACGTCAGCCGCACCTCAGGATCAGAAGAAGAGTCCAAAGAAGCTAAGAGGATCCTGAACAGGCCACCGAAGGAGAAGAACAAGAAGCGTGAGAAAGAGGAGAAGGAAAGAGATAAGATCAGCAAGCAACATTCCAAATCCTCCAAGATGCTTCAGTCGAACTCAGCGCCGTCTTCTAGCAAATCCATAGCGCGACTGGCACCAGGAGGAAGACCAGGAGACAGGGTACCAGACGGCAATGCGCAGCCTAGGAGCCAGTTCTCGAACGTTTCTGTGGCAACACCACTCAGCCCTGGAGGGAGGGACAACACGTTACACAAACAACTCATACAAGCCGCTGCACGCGGGGACCAGCAGGTTTTGGTGAGTCACACTCGTTGGATTTCAGGAATCTCAGTACTTTGCACACTGTTCACTCGTTATAGCATGTTAACCCAATAAGCCATTTGCGAGTTAAATCTTAATAGTATCTGGCACACAGACTTCTTTCATTGCACATAAACACCCCAGTTTGAATTTCTCTTGCTCGTAACTCTCTTGCTATGGCAAATGATTTGTGGCAAGCTTTTGCTTAGCGATACCCATCTCTGGAAGGGACTGGTTCCTTTGTGCCATTATTATCCATTATGAACAGTGCATGGGTGCAAGACGTCTGTTATGTAACTAAGCAAAAGCTTGCCCCAAATCATGTGATATAGCAACAGTGTCTTTAGACTGAAGAATTCAGGTTTTGATGTTTACATGCAGCGAAAGAATTCAGTTTACATGTACCAGAATACCAGATACTCGCAAAAGGCTTATTGCCTCAAATTTCACTATTAAACGTCATTCCTGCCTTTGTTTTTGTAACTGTCATGAATGATTTTTGTAGAAATTTTCATCACATATTTTTCTTCAAATAATCTGTTTTTGATTTGTAACCCTAAACTGTCCCTGCATTGTCACTAATTGTACTCTTTTGTTATTCCCGTTTGTCATCCAAAGGAGTTCCTTCTGACCGCCAATGAAGGTTTATCGGAGGTGAGAGACAGTCGAGGGAACACGCTCCTTCACGCCGTGGCTAGACGAGGCCACGTAGACTGCCTGGCCTGGCTCGCGGCCGGGCCCTGCTCAGGGCTACTGTCAGTGGAGAATGACGACTGTTTCACGGCTACTGCCTTAGCAGTCAAGGTGAGAATCGAACCGTGAACCATTGAAGTAATCAAAAAGGAATAGACGGAGCTTCTTAAGCCTAACCCACCTCCAAACCACAGTTTACCACACTTTTCCTGTGGTAATGTGGTATCCTGAATACCACAATACACCACACTGTGGTTTGTGTGATAATGCGTGGTTTATGATCCAGTTCCCCTGTGGAGACTGTGGTAATGTGTGGTAAGCATCTCTTGTCTTGAGTGGCAGGTGCAGAGGGTTCACTTTATATTGTCACCATCTCTATCACATTTGTTTTGCATAAACCTGACTCAGGTTACAATATGCAGAATTTGTCAGAGGGAAATGGTCAGAGGGGAAGAGAGTTGCCTGACAGGTAGTGACTCTGGGATGGTCTTCATGCTTTACCTTTGATGCCTCTTGGTAGATTTTACAGGATGGACACAAATTAATACTGTTGATCATGCTACCCTTCGCACCAAGCACAACACACCATTTTATGTTATGAGGGCCTGATGTTCCGATCCTAGCATCTTTCTCAGAGACTAACTTTGTATTGTTATGTTTAATTTGTGTTATCCAGCATGGCCAGGTTGGATGCGTGAAGTGCCTGGCCCAGCAATCAGACGCCTCCCCCGAGCTCCAGGCCCAAGACCACCGATGGAGCCTGCTCCACCTCGCAGCCCGGTTCGGCCAGGAGACCTGCCTACGCTGGCTGCTAGAACACATGCAGATGCAAGACATTTCACTAGACCAGACTGACCACAACAACAATACCCCCGCTCACCTGGCTGCCAAATATGGCCATCTCCATTGTTTGCAGGTAATGAGGGAATGAATTGTAGGAAAGGTGTTTGTCACAGTGGCGATATGTAACATCAGTCTAAGGGCGTTAATGAAACGGAGGCTCAGGCTCCGTCTCCATTTTCATGAATCCATTCTAAAATAACAGGTATCAAAATAGAGCCTTTTGGCAGCGGTTCAGAAGTAGATTCTCTGGTTTGAAAAGGATAACAGAGCATCAGCTTCAATGAAAAACCACAACCTATATTTTCAGCATATGGATGTCAGAGCTGAAGCCTGAGCCCGAGCCGGAGCCGCAGCCGCAGTTTCGTAAACGCCCTATGAGTAGAAGGTAGGGGCATATCTAGGGGAAACGGCGCCCGGGGCAAGCGCTAAAATTCCACCCCTAATTCCAACTTCTGATGCCAATGAAAAACATATGAGACAATTTGAAATTTGAATCTTTTTTTTTTTTGTTCATTGGATTTGATTTCCAATAGCTTCAATAGTACTGCTACCTTTTTTCTTTTTTTTCCCGTTTTTTTGTGCTCCCTAAAAAGTGGCGCCCGGGGCACATGCTGCCCCTCCCTCCCCCATACATGTGCCACTGGTAGAAGGCTGTAGTTGACATGTCCGATGCTTCATACCTTCAATCTTGTGAATGACTCCATAGATTGCTGGAATGAGCCCAACCAATTGGCAACCCTGCAGCTTGTGTTCTTGAGATAGACACTTTGCAGTGTAAAAGTGTAAAACCATTTTTTTTTACCCCACAAGGATAATGTCTCAATTGCATATGGAGTCTTTACTTGACAAATGGGACACAGAATCAGGGACTCGTTGTGACTCTTCCAGGATGTTCTCCTTAAAGACCCAGTAAAATGGAAAATGAAAACAGATGAGAGTTTACCAATGTGTTATTGGTGTATTTAAGAATGTCTATGTGAAGTTTCATATTTTCATTTATGGATGGTCGGATCAAATTGTGCAATTCCTCTCCCAGAGGGCGCTACACATGGTACCCTGTGCAATATTGATACAATGATACATGAACGCATTTTACCCGCGTAAACTGACGATGTGCAGAAGGAGAGTCGCCGCCAGGCAACATGGTCCCGTTTTAGTCAAAGGCATACATTGCATACAGTATATTGTAATCATGTATTTCTGTCTTGCTCATCACACTATTCATGCATCGCTTCGATTACGCATGCGTGATAGCTGTCGGCGAGTCTCGTCCTACGCGTCATCACCAATACAAATAAGGTAATGATGTCAGCACCTTTTTACAAAAATGTCTTTGGCGCAAGCTCAAAGTCGGCAAATTTGTGCTCTTTTTCTGTGATAAGAAATCCTTCAATTTTTTGAAGTGTAAGAAAACTATTCAAATAGTCTTTCATAAGGAAGAATCCGTTTTACTATGTCTTTAATGTTTGTAATTTTCATCTTGATCTAGACCCTGGTGGAGTTTAATGCGGACGTGACACTGCTTAACAAGAAGAAGCAATCGCCCTGCACGCTGGCTGCCAGATATCACCATGACTTGTGCGCCCAGTTTCTTGTGGTCGTCGAGACCTGCATCAAGCTCTCAGCCGAGCTGACAGTCACCCAGAGAAAGCTACGAGAGTAAGTCCCTTACCCCAGGCCTATCTCACCAAAGTCTGTCAAATTCAGATCAAAATATACAGTACATGATGTTGAAGTGATGGGTAAACTTATACTCTAGCACTAAAAAGGAGCATTTTTTTTCTCTTGTCAGCTTGTGAACAATGTGTTCCCTTCTTTTAACGGGTAAGGGTACAGTACAGGTTTGGTAACTTAGCCAATCAGAAATGTTCTCAGATTTACGAATAGTTTTCAGGGTAGGCTTGGGCGGTTTACCGGTTTTTCGGGGTTTTTTTGGTCGGCATTTTACGAAAACCACAAAATCGTCTGCAACATATTTTATTATACATCATGCTGAAAATCGTAGAATTTTGTAATTACTGCAAAAGGCACCCAGATAAAGACACATAAAAGCGAAAGAAAAGGCCACCTTTTCGGTCGTAAAGCGCCGAAACACTGCCGTACTATACTGTAGCGTAAAAAATACACAGCGCATACAGGCAACAGAGCTCACTCACACACATCTCGATCTCATGGTGACTTCACAGCGACCACGCTGTGTGCTGTGCACGATGCGTACATGTTTGCTGCAGTCGGAAATAATAGACTTGTCTTGGTCCTTGCAATACTTTAGATGTGTTTTTTTACATACTTACGCCTAGTGGGTAATTGTCATGGTGTGAATCAGTCATGTGAGGGCGCACTATGAACTGCGATTGAATGTCTTGGATCAAGACTAAGTGTGTACAAAATGGCTTACCATGTGGTCGGGTGAACTCGAAGTCGAAACGATCGCGAGCATATGTCAAATGTAGCGAGCATTTTTGCTGAAATTATACCGGTAATTAGGGTTGATATTATCAAGTGTATTCATTATTTCGTTCGTTCGTTCGTTTTTCCATTTGATCGTTTTGTAATTTGAATGGTGATCTTTGGAGACAAGTTGTAACGTTCCTGCGCCTGTGAATTTGCGTTAGGCCCCCATTAAAGTAGGCCATATATTTGTTATGTTTTACTACTAGCCTACGGTTTTACGGTTTTACGGTTTAGCCGAGTCAGGGTCTCACGGTTTTGTCGGTTTTTATTTTTTTCAAAACTGCCCAATCTTATTTCAGGGTATGAAAATGATGCTGGTAGAAACATACCGTTGAAATAATTATGCCTGAATTGCTGTATTTATCCACAAATTAGTAAAACGAAGACCGAAAACAGTTTTGATCTCAATGTAAAATCAAAACCATTCTTTATGGTTTAAGGAAAAATCAAGTCAAATTGAGCTCAAATTTTCACAGGTTTATTATTTCATGCATATATTGGATCAGGCAAAGTGTGGGTACTGCTCTGTGACCTTTACCAATCATGTATTATACCTAAGATGTCTCTGCTTCCAAATATTTTTGAACAAATACAAAAATTGAATGATCTTTTGGATATAGCGGTATGTGGTTTGCTTCTGTCTGTCCAACAAACAAAGATAATTGACTGTTAGGGACACCACCAACATAGAGATGGATAGCTCAGCTGGTAAGAGCGCAGGTATCCCTTTCTAGTCAATTTTTCTTTGTTCACTTTTCAATGACTTTAAATTAATCCAGTCAGTTTCCCTTTTGGTTATTTGCAGTGTTGTATGACTCGAGGCCGGAAAATTGCTGCCTCGGCCTCGTGGGTCCATGACTCGGTTTTGGCCTTGGACTCGAAGAATTTTGAATGATGCCTCAGTCCGAGGCCGGGAAAATTTTATTTTAAACTGAAACGTGTTTCCCAACATTTTAGGGGGAATATTGTCAATTTTCGTTAAACACACTTACAGAAAGAAAGTTAAAACATCACGTGAATAGCGCTCACCTTCATCGTGACATTATTGTGTAGCATGCAATGCATCAAATGTAATTAATTGAGAGCTAGTGTGGTTTTTAACCGCATTGGGAACTTCAGGTACCGCGTCTAGACTAGCAAACAGTCTCTCGTGGAGTGAAATGATATGCTCCTATGTGACTTGGCCTCGGAGACCCATGACTCGGACTCGGCCTTGGCCTCTACTGCTCATGAGAAACTCGGCCTCGGCCTTGGCCTTGGAGACCCATGTCTCGGACTTGGCCTTGGCCTTGGAGGTTGTGGACTCGGATACAACACTGGTTATTTGATGATTAAATAAAAGAAAATATCGAACAGTCTTGCAAAATAAAATATGCTATATTTATTTCATAAATTTTCTTTCTTTGTCGTTTTATGTCCAGAAGCCAACAAGAGAAGGATGCACTGTCTAAAAAGCTCAGAGAGGTAAGATTGAAACCTCCATGTGTCTGCAGTCCCCACAAATCCATTGATATCCTTCCCAAACCCATCTAAGAGCATAGGGTCTGGATGCGATTCATTCCACGGTATCATTCATTTCTTCTTTTAGTCTGCTTAACCCCTTCAGCCCGGGTTTTCTTTTGCTTTGCTCTGCTTGTTCCGACTTCATTATTCACATTATTGTGTGCAGGGAGCTTGGCATAAACAATGCAGACACACAATGGTTGAATACCGCCACACAATACCCCGAATTCCAGGCGGTCTGTACTCTATGCAAGTAGCAGTGTTCGAAACTTAAATATTGTGGTCTGCTCTAAAATGCCAATCTGCCAGTATTCAAATGCAAATCAAGGGGTAAATGTACCACAATGAGCGGATGTTTTGAGACAATAAAGGTTCATTGATCTCTTGTTCCAGACAGTACCCCCATTCAATGTATTTCAATGGAAATAACAAAACAATCATGGATATTCTCACACCATGAGATGAACTGCCATAGATGCTTCCCGTGCGGAAGGGGTTAAATCACTAGTTATTATAATTGAGAGATAAGGTGCATCACGTGCACAGTCCCTTATCTCTCAATTTTAATAATTAGATCAAGTCTTACTTAATACATAACCCTACAACTGCAACTACTACTACAAAGTTATAAGTAAATCTATGAAGATTTCTGTTTCGGTATGCTACCTAGATTTAAAGGCTAAAAGTTGTTGATCGAACTGCAAATATTTCCCTATCATCTGAAAAGCCTTTGATGACGTTCTCTGTTTTTTCACTCCCGGAAGGCGATGTCGTGCACGGATGCCCTCGTCCACATGCAGAGGACAGACTTGTCCCAGCGCATTGAGCAGGTCCAGGGAGAATACGTGGATCTGACCAACCTTCTAGTCCGACAGCTGGATCAGATGCACAGGCACCAGTTGGGGGGTCACTCGCCAGAAGCTGTCCCCGTATCCAGGTAGGCTGGAATCTCGTCTGCCTCAGAGCCGTAGATAAAGATTGTTCTGAGTATGGAAAGAAAATGGGTGCTTCATTGGGTGTTACCATGTGTCTTGTGACCATGTAGTAATATACGTCCATCAATTCTCTGTGCGCACTGATAAACAAGCGCCCATGTTGATTCCAACTTTTGGGGCACTCCTTGTTGCAAACTCTCTTTATAAACTGGAGCTCTGTTCAACCAATCCTCAGCAAGCAAGTCGCATCCCCTTTTGCAGACGTTTACACTTCCATATCCAGGAAAGAAACACTCATAATATTGTCCCAGAAACTTGAAATTATTACCATTGCATTTAAGATAAATTTAAGGCTATGCATGGCAGAAGTACGTAAAGTAATAGATTTTTGCGGTAACACCATGTGACATATATTATACTCTTTTTGTGAGTATGGGGTGGCTCTGAAAAGAGCTGGTAAACTCGATGTTCCGGCCAGTATGCTCTGGCCATCTTCATAAAAGAGCAAAATATATATGTCATTGAAAAGTGAACAAAGAAAATTTGACAGGACCGGGATTCGAATCGGCGACCTTCTGAATACCGTTTAGGCGCTCTACCAACTGAGCCATCCAGCCCTACGTTGGTAGTCACCCCAATAGTCAATCATCTTTGTTCGTTTGGCAGTCAGAAGCCATGACACCACGCACACACCGCCATACCCCAATTGACTATTTGGGTCACCACCAACATAGGGCTAGGGCTGGATGGCTCAGTTGGTAGAGCCCCTGTACGGTATTCAGGAGGTCGCCAGTTTGAATCCCGCTCCAGTCAATTTTTCTATGGTTATTTGATGATTATTATATAAATGTGACATGGTGTAACCGCAAAATCAATTACTTTATTACCATTGCAGTTTTGCTTATCATCTACCATGTGCTTTTTAGTTTGTCAATAGTTTTTATTCGATCAAAATTTTCATTTTGTATGACAACCTTTTCCCGGATTGCGAATTATAATATTCTGAATTCATCATTCACATGTGAGTTCTTAAATATCAAATAGAAAAATGTCAGTATCCCTTGTGGTTATGTGATGATTATATGGATTTAAAAAGCCATATCCTCTTCGAGTGATCCCTCGTGTACTGTTTCTCAGGTTTTAGCATTGCTAATGTTGCACGTATCTTAAATGATCCTTGGGATATAACGGTATGTAAGTGGTTTCATGGCTTCTGACTGTCAAACGAACATAGATAATTGACTATTAGGGATACCACCAACATAGGGCTGGGTAGCTCAGTTGGTAGAGTGCCGGTACGGTATCCTGGAGGTTCACTTTTCAATGAAATAGAAAAATAATTTGTGCGGTGTCCATGTAGCATCAGCAAACATGTTCTTCCCTGTCGATTCTGTAAAATTGACGGAGTTGACGGACAATTTGGTTTTTTATTACTCCAGAGAGGACATGCTGGTGTCGAAGCAGAAGGCTGGTCAACTGCAGCAAACCTGTGCTGAGCTACTGGTCCTGGACCAGCAGCACCAGGAGGGATGCAATGAGGCCCAGCTGCAGGAGATTGAGAGACGACTGCGACGATTACAACCCCTACCCACCAGCCCTATATGGCCCAGCATCCAGGGGGAGATCTGTGGGGGACTAGCCCTGGACTCAATGAGGTAGGGGAGTGTGATTGTAGTCAGGACACAACAATTGATCTTCAGTTTGAGTTGTTAAAGGTATGATACCGGTACATGATTGGTAATGGTCACAGAACAGCACTCACACTTTGTCCTATCCAATATGTACATGAAATAATAAGCCTGTAAAAGTTTGAGCTCAATTGTCCCAAAAGTACTCCAATGGAAATCAGCCGTATTTTACAGCTTTTTGGGCTATCCTTGGCTTTCGTTATTCATTATTTGTTGTATTTCATGTGTGCAGTACTTTTCTTATTGTATTTTTGTATGTTGCCAAAATAAATGAATGAATGAACGAATTGGACATCTGAGTCCCGAGAAAATAGTGAAAAAAGAACGCTTTTTTTTTCTTATACAACATAAAGAATGTTTTTTTATCTTGCCAAGACATAAATTATTGTTTTACACCTTTCTAAATAAGTATAGCATTTCAGGCAGAAATAATTCAGCAGGGAGTTTTTATCATGTCCATCTGTATACTGTGTAAGTTATAGGTAAATCTGTGAACATTTCTGTTTTCATGGTTTTGGTTTGTTACCAATCCTGTACTGTACCTTTAATACCCGTAGTTTTCGGGAAGTAGTTCCTCAGATGTTAAAATATTGAATGTTTGTGTAATATTGTCCGTTTTATATCAAGTTTGTATCTTTCTTGGTTGTATTTGTAGGGCCCGCCTTAGTGAGGTGAAACAGGAGATGTCCAGCCTGAATCACCCCAGCCCTAGTCTAGCATCGGACAATCTGGACACCCTCAGCCTGAGCAGCAGCTATGCATCCTCCCTCAGCTCCTCATCTTCCTCCCTGCAAACCGGAATGGTACAGTCCCCACCTAGCACCTCATCCAAGAAACGCAGGGCGTCTTGGAATGAGGAACTATCCAACGGGGTACCTATGGAAGATGATGGGATGGCAAACACTCATGAAAGTCAAACTCAAAGCACCGGCCACACTCTGGCGGAGACTCTTGTTCCTGACCTCGGTGATTCCTCCATGAACACCCAAGGGCAACGGTTGGGTGCTTCACACCACCCGGAGTTTGGAACGAGAGACGTTGTGAGTGTGCAATATTCCAAAGGAGACAGCACCAGTCCAAATCAGAGTGTAATTAGAGACTCTGGGCCGTCGCAGATCAAGCCAAATGCTCTCCTGGTCAAGGCTTCAATTGAGCATTGGGAGACGGGTGCTCGTGACGAACTCAAAGCGAGTCAGGACACAAGGTCACCCCTCAAGATGGACCAAAGGGAATGTTGTGCACCTGTAGGTGAGGTTTCAGGCAGGAGTGTGACATCCCCGCCTTCTTACAAGGAATCATGCACCAGGCTTTCCAGGAATTCACCCAGGGTTGAAGCTTCCAGACCTGCAGAAGACACGGCCAAGAGGAAACCAGAACATGCCGCCAGAATCCCTGGCGAGATGCAAAATGCTGTAAACCACACCGATCTGAAATCAACACAGAGCAGAACCGTGTTCTCCTCCAAAGACGAACTTGAAACCCCAGAGCCTTACTTGCTTCCTTCGTTTGACAAATCCCAGCAGAACTTGGACAGTTATCACCAGTATTCAGCCAAGCATGTCACGCCCCAGCAGAAGCACTGTCAACAGGCCCTGCCTGGCTTCATGAGGAAGGTACAGCCGACCAACGAGTTTGGCGAGCCTGAATCAGGGAAGGTTGTTGTGAAGATCAGTAATCGGGAAGAGATGGTGCTCCAGCCTCCTTCCCAGACAGCGACGAATCAGTCGTCAACGTCATCATCCCACCAGCGAGCCAGTTCAAACTCTAGCCTCAGCAGCATGTCCTCAGACATTCCTTGGTCGGAGAGCGACCCAGATGAGTCGCCACGTCCCAACCGGCATCCTCACCGGGGAGGAATCCTTTCCAAGAAATCCTCGGACGGTGCCAAGAAGTCCCAGGACAAGCACATCACGTTCGCCTTGGACCATGAGGAGGCCAAGCCCAGTGTGGCTGCACCATCCACGGGAGGGAAAGCCCAGCCAAACAAACGCCGGGACCTCTCCCCCATCTACGAGGCTCCAGATCTGGTGAAGTCTACAAAGGACGATGGCAAGACGCTGAACAGAGTAGATCCGGCCACCGTCAGGAAGGACATAAAGCCCCAGATTGAGACTGCCAAGGATCCCACGGACTCAGATGCCAAATCGTCAGCCAAGAGGAGGAATTTCCGCCTCTTCAGCTACAGCAGCGATGAGGGAGATCATGAGATACAGAAAGAACATACAACTCAGAAGACATCACCGGGATCCGAGCCCAAGAACCTGAAATATCCTGACGGCCTGGTAAGACCATCTTAAATGCCTTTCTTTATTCCAAGCCATTGATTTTCTAGATTTTGGATCTTGTCTAAATTTCTTGTGAAAGGCAGGTTGGCAATTCCATGGTAACGTAAATTACATGTTTGGTGACTTTGACCTATTCCTTGATCAATCATGCTTGAAAGACTCCAATTTAAACATGTTTTATTGGAATCAGCAAGTATACCTCTTATAATTCCTTGAAATGAAGAACAGAGCTTCAGCTTCAATAAAAAAACAACAACCTATATTTTCAGCATATGGATGACAGAGCCTGAGCCGGAGCTGAGGTTTGGAAAAGGGCCCATGTTCCCAGCAGAATGTTCGCTGCCACTGTCTATTAAAATAGGATTGCCATCAGAGCCCGACACTCGCAGTCAAAGTCACTTGTCGTTGAACTTTAAGTCTGCCCCTTTTTGCAGAGCATACTTGGCTTTTAGTCTAATTTTGGCGCGATGCTAAAGAAGCGCTGTCCATTCCGCAATGTAAATCAAAGTGATAGATTGAATACGTTCCTTTTACAGACGGATGTCGTGAGTGTCGAGTTTAATGGCATCGGAAGCAGCGATGAGAACGGTGTATGCAGTAAAGAGGATGCAGATGACAGGCTGTGGTAAGTTTTTTATTTATAAAGGAAGCCAACTATTTGCTGCAGCCTTAAAGTGTTTTTATCGATGGTTATCAATTTTCCTTTTATAAGCAGGTTTAACCTATGACTAAAGAAAATGGTTTACTAAGGGTTATGTAATGTTGCATAACGTAATGTTGAAATTTGCATATTCAGTATTTTCCGTAGTACTTGTGGAAAAAAAGCCTTGGACAGGGTTTGAACCGGCAACCAGCTGAGAATGATATACAACATTTCAATGTACAATGTACAATGCAATCATAGCATCTACAGTGTTGATGACTATAGAATGAATACAAACTGAAAATTCTTCTTGGTGCTTAATATTTTGCCCAGGATTGAGTATTTCTATTCTTCGTAAATATCTTAAGTCATTATTAAGAAAAATTGACTGGAGCAGAATCCAAGCCAGCGACATCCAGATTACGGTACCAACTGAACTATCCAGCTCTTTATAGGTGGTGACCCCAATAGTCAATTATCTTTGTTCGTTTGGCAATCAGAAGCCATGGAACCACCCACATAATGCCATATCCCACTTGAGGATCATTGAAGATACGCACAGCATTAGCAATGCTGCAACCTGAGAATCCGTTGATATTGATTGATTGATTTCTTGGTTCTTTTTAGGTACGAGAGCTCAGAGGATGAAGAAGATCAGGACAACATTCATATATCCTCATCTTCTGGAGGCTTCGAGCGACACATCTGCTACCTCTGAGGCCATCACGGTAAAAAGAAATGAAATGTGGGTTAGCTTCGCGGAAAGAAAAGCCAGTCATCACAATCTATCTCCATGAGGTCTCTGTCAGGTCTTCTTGAGGTCTCTGTGAGGTCTCCGTGAGCTCTCAGTGTGGTCTCCGTGAGGTCACCGTGAGGTCTCCGTGAGATCCCTGTGAGGTCTTTGTGAGGTTCCCATATGAGGTCTCCGTGAGATCTCTGTGAGGTCTCTGTGAGTATCCATGAAATCTCTGTGTGGTCTCCGTAAGGTCTCCGTAAGGTCTCCGTGAGGTCTCCATGATGTCTCCATGAGGTCTCTGTGAGGTCTCTGTGAGGTCTCCTTGAGGTCTCCTTGAGGTCCCTGTGAGGTCTCCTTGAGGTCTCTGTGAGGTCTCCATGAGGTCACTGTGAGGTTTCCGCGAGGTCTCCGTGAGGTCTCTGCGAGGTCTCTGCGAAGTCTCCGTGTGGTCTCCTTGAGGTCTCCGTGAGTTCTTATGAGGTCTCCATGAGGTCCCCGTAAGTTCCCTGTGAGGTCTCAATGAAGTCTCTGTGAGGTCTCCGTGAGGTCCCTGTGAGGTCTATTATAAGCAAATTTTGGGAGGTAAGCAGCCCCTTGACATTGGTCCGAGATCTTGGATAGTAAAAGAAACAAGGTACGTAGCGGGCATCCATTTTTGCTGGAGTGTAATTTCTACATCTGAAGTTCCTCACGATTTTTTACGATTCGACCTAGGGTAAATTTCATAGATCTGCTTAATCACCAAAATTGCTCAGGCGTGAACAGTCTTCCTTGCCCAAACAGGATTACCAACCAAATTTGCATGTGATGTTTACTGCTTTTGACTTGTATGCGGCCATTGTTTGCTTCGCATAACATTCACAAGGAGTTTTGGCTGGGATACTGATTTTATTTGCCAAGGTTTTTGGTGCTTAAGCAAATTTTGGTGCTTAAGCAGCTCTATGAAATTGGACCCTGATGTCTGATTTAGTACGAGGCCAGTTTCGACCAAAATATTGCCAAAATTTGAAAAAAGATCAACTTGACATGACATATGCATACTTGACAATATGAAATTGTATTCAAATTCAAATGCAAGTAATCATTTTTCCCTACTGTTCTTGAATCAGTGGAGCACTGTTTAGTGTAACCTTTGACCCCTGTCCCTTTTTTGGCTGTATTTATCGACCAGAGATGTTGCCTCAACCCCCCTCCCAACCCATAGTATTCAAATCGCCCTCCCGTACAATCAAATGTCTCTTGGCACAAACGTGACTGAATCCTGCAAAATTAGTTTTATTGCCAGAATGTTTTACTTTTTTTTTTTTCATTTATTGCAATGGAATGAAGCTTTTTGGTTGTTGGTTTTGGAGTACCACTCGGGTCTGTATCCAGGGGTCGATTTCACAAAGCCCTACGACCAATTGTAACTTTTGTTACAAAGGATAACCCAGTGTATCCTACGTAGGGCTGCAATGCATCACAAGTTGTATGATTGATAGTAAGTTACGATGAGTTTGGTGAAATCAACCCCTGGTGACGCAAAGTACATCTTTTTGGGTCTGAAATTCAACAACTTGATAAATTGCTTCAACTGCAAACCAGCTTTTTTGGCACGTAAATTCGTTTGTCAGCTTCAATGACAAAAAACACAACCTTTATTTTGATCTTATGGATGACAAAGCCGGAGCCTGAGCCGGAGCCGAGGTTTGAAAAAGGGGCATGTGACTAAGTTTGTCCGATCCAGCCACAGATCTGCAGTGCTGACTCACATTTCAAAGTCACCTTGGGCCTTTTTTCAAATCTCTGCTTCGGCTTCGGTTTTTCATTGAAGCTGAAGCTCTGTTTTCTTTTTCAAACCAAAGAATCTACTTCTGAACCGGAGCCAAATGCCTCTATTTTGATACCCGTTATTTTAGAAAAGGATTCACGAAATGGAGGCGGAGCCGGCTCCATTTAAAACCTCATTATCATATGACCCTTGACCTCTAACCTTTACCAGCCCCGGTCAGTTTGCCCAGCCCGTTTGTAGCCCAACACCAATCACCAGTTCATTTCCTGCAGCTGATGTCTCCATGAACTTGATCTACACGCAAACCATGCCTATTATGCAAATCATAATTTTCCTTTTGAGTACTTTCAAAAGTCATGATGATTATTTTTACTTTCAATTTCAAAACGTTTGTTTTCCATGCATTTCTGGGGCCAATTTCATAGAGCTCAGAATTTGCTCAAGCATGAAAAGCCTTCCTTGATCAAACAGGATTACCAACCAAATTTTCATGTGATGTTTACTGCTTTTTGACTTGTTTTCGGCCATTGTTTGCTGAGCTTAACATTCACAAGGAGTTTTGGCTGGCATACTGATTTTATTTACCAAGGCTTTTGGTGCTTAAGCAGCTCTATGACATTAGCCCCTGGAGTTATTCTCATAATGGCAATGCATTGATGTATTGTATTCAGAAATCAGAATACATTATAATTTATTCACATCTGTGATTTATTCCCACATGCAGCTGCACTTTTTTCTTCTTCACTAGCGTTGCTTTAAAGGTAGTATCATACTTTGGTAAGAGACCAAAACAGAAATGTTCACAGATTTACCTGTAACTTACAGGGTATGAAGATGGTGGTAGAAACATACCATTGAAATATTTTCCAGAAATTAGTAAAACAACGACCGAAAATCTTTTTGATCTTTTTAAAGATCAAATATAAAAGAGAAAAGACTTAAGAAATACTGTGGCTGTTTTTCACTGTTTCCTCAAAAAGTGGGCACCGTATGGAACTGAAATTTTCATAGATGACTGTTAGTGTATGTGTCATGATATTTTTGCCCATGGATCTGTATTTCTTTGATAAAAACCAAAGTATGATATTACCTTTAAGAAGGGACAGTATACAATTTCTTTGTCCAAAATTTGACAGTTTATTATTTCATACAAATGGGGAAATGTACATAAAACAAATAGAACAACAGGGGACCATGCTACACTGATGATACATTGCATGCATGTGTGTGTATGGCAATGAAATAATTGCTTGTACCGTTCCTATATTTCATGCCAGGTTTGTTATATTGAACAATGTTCAGCAGGCCTATACATTGTACACAAACATTGGGAGCCAAGGATGATGTTCGGTATGCCAAATGTTTGGTATAGTGGTGTTCATTATAGTGGCACTGCATTGTATTGACTTTTGGAGCTAAGCTGACCAACTTCTTAGTGACTGTTTAGGTCTGAATGGCCAATTCCAAATAAATAAGTCTTCCAATTAAATGACATTATACTAATTTCACAATGACAATCTTTTATTAATCTCCAATTGACAGATCCACATTCAAGCTCTAATGGGAGACTTTTGGAGAGTCGGTCTTAAGTCAACAGCGCACACGCACGCACGCGCAATACAACGCGCGCATGCTCACAATTGCGCAAGCATGGTTTGCGCGTGTGCTGTTGACTCGACCGACCCTCCAAAAGTCTCCCATTGTATTTCCTTTTCAAAATGTATTTGCCAATGAAATTGGAATTTACAAAAGAAAAATAGTTTTTTTACTAGACGTGACCAGTAGCTGAATCGAGATGATGTTATTTTATGGACAATCTCTCTAATAAAAGAGAAAGTATTCATTAATATAAATCTGAAATCAAAGAAATCAATTCCAAATGTACATATATTTATATTGTTCTATACATTTTATATTACTTTATAAATGCATCTGTTAATCCTAGCCTATTTAAAGCACAGAGAGGGTTGTCTTGCATTTTACAGTTTATTTGATAAATGTGTGTATTTTGTACTTTTTCTGGTGGTTTTTCGTCTATTGGTCTTTTTGGTTTAAAAAACTTTGACAGCTTCTATTTACAAGTATGTACAATTTATTTCAAGATATTTTATTATTACCTGTTTGAAATCTGTTCATTTGGCGCCATTTTGTTTTAATATCTTATCATAATTTTAGGAGAGACATAACAAGAGTTTATTTGATCAATTAGACTTTACACAAGAGTCATTCCACCAGGTTTGGGGCAAGTTTGGGAGCGAACAAAATATGGGGTCTATGTTTTAAAATGAGGTATTCTTTTCACTAGGCATCTGTACCATTTCTGAGCATTTATCATGATTAATAATTGCTATTGTGATAATCCTACTTCATCTAGAGATTTACAGTGTAATAGTATAACACAACAGCAGTGCAAGAACTTGTACTGCCGTGTTGCCACTAAGAAATATTCTGAGCTTTAGGATCAGACCATCAGGCCCTCCAAACTCCCAAGAATATTTCTGAGTCATTATCCTGCTGGATTCACATTTGCCCACAATAGGCTGTTTCCAAAATCTCTGGCTGCGACCTCAAATAAGACACAATCCTATGGAAACGACTGCAGTCACTGGCTAGTGGCTGTCATATGTGCGTATGCTGCCAGAAATTTAGGACACGGCCTTATAGTTACCTGTAATTTTAAAAAAGACAGTTTGCAAAGCTCACATTGCGATCTTATTCCAAGATCAGAGGTAGTACATGTACTTCTATTAATACCTTACATGGTGGATACATCATATAGACCTTGCCCCAACCTGGTGGAATAACCCATAGCAATAAAGACCTTTTCACAGGATGCTAAACAAAAATTGCAAGGCTTGCGAGTTTTTCTCATAATTGAGAAATCTCACAAAAGTGTCATCGTTTGAAAGAACACCAATGCTTGTGAGTTACCGACATCCCTGGTGAACCCTTGAAAAATGTCTCAAGCATAATTTAAATTAAGTCTGTTTCTCTTTAATTGTAGAAAGCTTTGCAACGTGGATTTTCTGGGGATTATCATGCCTGCCAATTGTGTTTTGGGGAAAAAATCAGTTATCTTGGATCTACTGTAGCTAAAGACGAAGCAAACAAAACAAATCCCAGTTCAAAAATACTGAATCCATTTGAAAAAACAACAACAAAAGTGTTGTATTATATATACACCCCATATATAGGCCATCCACCAGGAAATTTTAACTGCTTTTAGGTTTTTAGTAGATACTATTTTGTAATGAAATTAAATTATCCTTTTATTCTTTACAAGTATGCATTTTTCAGTGATCGGCAATCAAAATATGCTAATTTTGTTTAGCAGTACCCACCTTCACAAGAGAAAGAACCACCTTAAGTAATTTTGGACGATTAATTTTGGATCAAATTTTGCTAAATTCTTCTTATTTTATTTTTAATATATATCCTTTTCAATAAATATACCACCTTTATAAGTTTTTTTCTCAATATTTATATGAAAAATGGCATTAAAGCAACAACAATTATTGTATATTTAAAAGTATTTTTTTTATTTTCAAAGCCACATTTTGTGTGTGTTGTCAAAATGTACAAAAGCAGCATATGTTACATATTACATTGTATGTATAACATTTTTGTATACAAACTGTCTATTTTATAAAGAGTGACTTTTTCTATATTATTCATTTTACACAGGCTTTGAAATATTGTATTCCTGTATTTATGCTTTGATTTGTTTTCTTCCTTTTTTATACAAATGCTTTTTTATGTTTGGGGAATGTATATGCTTTTTTTTCAAAAGCTGAAACCGTCCATTATTAAATGGACACTAAAGCAAAAAGATCCGACATTTGTCTTGCGTTCATTTGTTCATATCTGGTGTCCTGTTGGGATCTATATTCTTTCGTTGTTGTCCAAATTGGTTTCATCTACAAGGGTATATTAGTAGGATTTTTTTCGGAATAGCACCACTTGCCAATTTCACAGCACCGCTTAAAGGTACAGGTACTATCATACTTTCGTAGCATACCTTAACAGAAATCTTCACAGATTTACCTATACCCTACAGGATATAAAGATTGTGATGGTAGAAACATACCGTTAAAGCTTTTCTGCCTGAAATGCTGTACCGGTATTTATCCAGAAAAGAGTAAAACCAATTACCAAAACAATTTTGATCTTTTAAAGATAAATAGCGGTGAAAATTAAGATTATAAAAAAACTGTGGCCACCGTATGAGACCAGGAATTTCACAGATGATTGTTACTGTATCTGTCTTGATATTTGTGCCCATTAATCTGCATTTCTTTGATAAAAACCAAAGTATGATACTACCTTTAAGCATCAGAACATGCTTAGCGTGATAAATCTTTCTCGGATAACAACATGGTTATGGTGAGTTAATGCTTTGGTCTCGCATGCTGCTAAATCATTTTTGCTTCAGCTTGATATTCACGCTTAGCAATCTGTTGACTTTGTTTAGCAGGTTTTTTGCGCTTAGGCATAATTTTGTGACTAAGCAGCACTTTTAAATGGGCTTTAACCATCATATATTAGTGTTTAATATGAAAGATACTGCAGTAAAATGTACATAAACCATTATCATTGCGCAACCACCTACTACTCAGAACAAGGGGAAATGGTGTACAAAAATAATCGCATGTGGAGAAATACAAAGATAATACGGCTCCATGAAACACAGTTGATAGGATTGCGAAACACAAATGCTCTCAGGATTTGGCGTGATTACAACCTGTTTATACATAACTTTTTACAGAGGCACTAACAGTTCTTTTAACAATTCCTTTATAGCACCATGCCTTTAGTAAGCTCTGAAAGGTTTAAAGTCAAATCATTACACAATGTGTAAACTAGTTTGAGCTGTAAGGTCACGCTTCTAGTATTATTTGTTGCACACACTTCCTCTGCTAGGTTAAATGCTGCCTTCCGCTGGTTACCGTCTATCGGATGGTATCCGTGTATTTCTCAGACCAAACGGAAGTTTGCTCCATCCTGTTTCTATCACTGCCTTATTATCTTGATACTGACTTTATAGTGGTGCATGCATTGTGTCACAACAGTTCAGCATGTATGCTAGAGATCAGAATGTAACACATAAAGGATCAGTGAACTTGCTACGCCTCCATGACTTTTCGTATAGAACCAGGAACCAACGTTTCACGGACAGCTCTTTTTCCCTTTCAATTTCAACACTTTATCTTTCCTTTTTCCCCATAAAATTATTTTTGACAGTCGTGTCATATGACCACAATGCGAGTTGTGAAACATGGCTTAAAGGCAGCGTACAGGATTTGCAAGGCCTTCAACAAAGTCATTGAGCTTGAGACAGAAAATTAACTCAACAGTTCGTAAACGGTGAAAACAATCACCATGCATGGGAAATCTTGGTTCATCAGATGCTGGGGTTTTCAAGGAAATCAAGATTTAGGCTAGTGTGAAAAGATCTTTCGTCCGAACGATTTAGTAGCATTTCGAAAGTGGTGTAACCGTGAAGGATTTGGAGGGGGCAAGATTATTTCGGCAGTAATTCTGCTATCCAGATGAACAAAGCGTAAAAAGATACATGAAACAACGTCTGTAAGGAAGTTTAAGACCTTCACTTCTGTTTAAGTACCAAATTCAGCCAAAAATGCACATCTTTGCAAATCCTATATGTTCCAGTTTAAATATTAGAGATCAGGAAAGGCTTAGTCCTAAAGCAAAATGGAGAAGACAATCGAGAAATGAGGAGAGTTGTGACCCACTGTACCTCATGAGGTATCCATTGTCCCTTGATTAACTGCACAGTGTATTATGATGCATTTAAACACAAATCTATAAGCCCAAAATACCTTTGTAATGATTGGGGTATACTCTTCAAACTGGGTAAATAATCATTATATTAAAGATATAGTACAGGATTGGTAACATACCCAAACAGAAATGTTCACAGATTTATGTATAACTAGCACCATGAAGATGGTGCTGGTAGAAACATTACTTTAAAATATTTCCGTCTGTATCCAGAAATTAGTAAAACAAGGACTGAAAACAGTTTTGATCTCGGGGTAAGATCAAAACCATTCTTTATGTTTTATGAGAACAATCGAGTCGAGTTTTCGCTATTGCAATTTTCTCGTGACTCAGATGTCCGATTGAGCTCAAATTTTTACAGGTTTATTATTTCATTTACATGTTTGATCAGACAAAGTTTGAGTGTTGTTCTGTGGCCTTTTACCAATCACGTATTATACCTTTGAACGAACTGCACCTATTTCGTAAACGTACAATGAACACTATATACATGGGTGTTGCAGTTGATAAAGTAAATGTACATGTGGTAATTTCCATATTGGTATTAATTATACATTTCCTGGGTGGAATATGTAGGATATACAATGTAATGAGGAGTCTGGTGAGTTTCTATTAAGTTTCTATTAATGATTATGTTGCTTTGTACCTTACTAATAGTTTGAGACTTACAATCCTTTCCAGTCTACTGGATGCGGTAGTGTTGCTGATGATGTTGGGCAATCGTACTCCATCTCCTCCGACGCTTGTTTCTTGACCGGTTGTCTCTTCCCCTTGATGCTCCAGCGGAACTTCTTCCTCGGCTCGGTAACCACCGGTGACTTGGTGCCCCTGGGCGGCAGGCGAGGGCGTGGAAGAGCTGGCACCCACTCACTGGCCTCGCATTCCGCAGTGCCCGCTCCACTGACCTGCTGGCTCCTCACCATGGCCGACCGGCTACGAGCGGGGAGCTTCCCGTATGGACCGTCGTACGTCTCGGTGCTGCTGCGTGTCGGGGTCTTGGCCGAGTAGCTTCGCTGAAGCCGCCCGTAGTTGCCTCCGTCGAAGTCTGCCGTCCCACGAGGCGGGGAGAGAGGAAGCTCGCTCCGCTGGGCAGGCTTCCTGTTCAGTTTGGAGTAGAGTCCATTGTCGTCCAGAGGAACCGGCGGTGACATCGGTCGTGGGCCGCACGACTCGTACACGTTGCTGGACTGCGGTCGCTGGTGGGGCTGCTGTTGATTGTGTCTTCCTGGTTCCGGTCTGCGGTCCAGGACCATGAACATGTCGACGTCATGGGGACTCGGTGAGCCAAGCGAGGATGACAGCGTCGGCGAGTTCGCCGTCATGGAACCTCGAGACGAGGCTCGGGATGACGAAGATCGAGAGCGCTCGCTGCCCGTGCGAGTCGTGGACGGGCGAGGCTCAGCATACAGAATCCCTGGGCTTGGGGAGTTGATATGTGGCTGGGGTTCCATTTCATCGTAGTCATCTTCGGGCCCTAGGATGAATGCAGAGTGCCTCCCATTAGCTCTCTGCTCCAGCGTGAAGTAAACTGGATCGTCATTCTTGGGGCTTCCACTGCTCCTCCGAGGCGAGGACGATGGGGAGCTCCCGTCGGCGATTCTACGAAGAGGAGAGTTGCTTGGGTGGACATTCATGTCGAGTTCACTTTGCCGTAGATCTATACTGGATTTACTCTGACGCACGGTCATAGGAGAGCCACTCCTCTGGAAATTCATGGGAGACGAACTCCTCTGAACGGCCAGCGGGGATTCACATCGCTGCACGGTCATGGGCGAGTCAGATCTCTGTACCGCCATCGGAGAGGCTGGCTGGTGTAAGGGCACGGGAGATCCGCTTCTCTGCAGGCTGCCGCGACCGCGTTCCAGCCCGTACAGTTTGGGCAGATACCCGGGCGGTCGATTGTCCACTTCGCTGACCGGCCTCGGCGAGACAGAATCAAAAGGGTCAGCATAGTCATCCTCGATGGTGATCCCATTGTAGATGCAGCTCAGGGCCTTACCGCCACGACCGCCGGCAGCAGGCGGTTGTGCCGACGGATCGTCTTGATGAGCCAGGCTGGACTGCGAGCGGCTCTTGGACCGCGAATCCGTCAGAGAGTCCTGCTGCTGGATGTCGCGGTGTGGGCGCCACTCGGCCATCAGACTCCGCCGGGACGTGCCCCCGGGCATCGTCGGAGTGTCCCCGCTGTAGTTGCAGACCATGGCCGCTACGCTGGCCGGGAGCGGGGCGTCCATCGCCGGCAATGGAGAATGCACCGACAGCGGTCGGTGATGATAGTTGTGCAGACTCGATCTCGCGTTTCCCCCTCGTTGAAACATATTTGGTAGCGGAGGAGGTGTCCAAGTTGCTTCTGAAAAGACAGGAATTTGGAAATGTACACAATCAATTTTCTCGGACAGGTTAAAAAGTCAAATAAAACCCCAAAACCATCTGCGTAGGTTGTTCTTGCAAACAGTACTGGCAGAATGCCACAGAATGTGTACAATGAAGAAGAAAAAATATTGTCTCGTGAGTGGGCCGACCGCTGTCGGCGGTACCGACTGTCAGACTCGGCCGGTAACCAGACCCCTTCTTGTGGTTGATGAAGGCCTTCATTTCGTCCAACCGGACATTGTTTCACGTACATGTACATAATGTAAATATTCAACCATGTACAACCATAAATACATGACACATTGACAAAACAAATCATATCCATTTCCAACCTTTGATCTGCATAAGTAGGTCACCTACACCGTCTCATACAGACTTATATCTTGTCCTTGTTATTAAGGTACAGTACAGGATTGGTATAACATACCCAAACAGAAATGCTCATATATTTACGTATAACTTTCAAGATATAAAGATGGTGCTGGTTGAAACATACGGTTAAAATATTTCCGCCTGAACTTGGTGTATTTATCCAGACATTATTAAAACAGAGACCGAAAACAGTTTTGATCTCGGGGTAAGATCAAAACCATTCTTCATGTTTTATCAGAACAGTTGAGTCGGGTTTTCGCTATTTCCTCTTGACTCAGATGTCCGATTGAGCTCAAATTTTCACAGGTTTATTATTTGATGTACATGCTGGATTAGACAAAGTATGAGTGCTGTCCTGTGACCTTTACCAATCATGTAGTATACCTTTAAGCTGCACTTTGTTACCAACGAAATCACAGCGACTAAGTTCTTATTATTCCTGTATGCAAATTGCGATATGATGTTTGATGAACACGACCTAAACGTCTATGCTATTTAACACATAGGGATACAAGTTTCTGTATAGTCAGCGACCATGGTACTTATCGTGACATTTGGAGGTCGCCGCCCTTAACGTCCTAGCTACTTTTTAAAGACACAGTTTTACTGTCCAATTTTTATATAAGATAGAGAATGCTCTCAATATGGACATATATCAATTTCAAGTTCATCGGTTTGGAGGGTGTTAAGAAATAGGTAAATAGAGTTTTGTGCACAACCCTATTGAAATGTCGCCCTGTTACGGAAAAAGTCGTTTTGGTCAGGAATGATAGCGGTCATGAAACATTTTCATCTCAGATTCGTATTTCCATGAAGTATCATTGATACTTGTTCCTTCATGAATTGAAAATGCTATGTAACTTCCCTCTATGAGTCAAAATCAGCATGGCAATTTAATAATTGATTTCCTCTTAAAACAATCATTCCCTTTTTCGAGAAACCTTAGGCGAGATTCGGCGTTTTATCAGCAGGAAAACAAAGTAACGCGATATCCACTATACGAGTCGGTTATCCAAACACAACGCTCTAGATTATGTTTCCCCTTGGCTCAAGAAAACTAAAGACCTACCAGACGTGAGCATGTTAACAAAGAAGAATGAGATTTCTCCATTTTGGTTGTCTTTTGTCTGTTCTGTCCTTGTTTTGTAGTAAATAGTCCTAGTATTTACATATCTTTTGTTAATTAATTATCCACTTATTGCCTTTTGTTTACAACACTTTTCAATACAAGCCACGGCTTCTGAAAGTGCCCCCATACTCTGTCGTATAATTATCATCATTAATTTTGCCTTTGATAGTTTTTAAGTGACTTTAAATTTTACATGATACTCGTTGATTGTGATGTCACTTTACAAAGTTGGAAATACAATTTGTGCTATTGAATTGTGAAAATAGAATAGAATTTCACCGCTCCTTTTTTCAGAAATAGATTTTACAATGAGATTTGACAAGAGCCAACATTTTCCGTGGCCATATTTTGAGATGAAACTGTAGTAGAAGAACACTTAACTAGTATATAAACATATGAGTAAATTGAGTATTATACCTACATGTACGCCTGATAAGAACGACAAGCAATGTGTCATTTACTGGGCCAATGTTGTGGGATCGTTTCTAAAAATCCTTTAAAAAAAGGTTCTGCAACTCAAGTTCTATGGATGATATCTTTTTTGTTACTAATCTATGAACAGTGAAACTGGTATCATTTGAAAGCGTGATTATTTCTCTTTACAATGATGTGTCATTTATTATGCTAATGTAATCGTGTAATGTACAGTCCTGATAAATATGCAGCAATGTCAAAAATGAAATGTTGCAAAATGTGTTGTTTTCAGTAGTGAATTCCCAATCACTTCGAGGATGGACTGAGTTTCATGAATGGTGTTGATGCGTTGATGTGTGAGAGCACAGTCCAAACATGGTATATTCTCATTTGCATTTGGCAACGTTTCACTTTTGACTTTGCTCTTTGTCCAGGGAAGTGCACATTCCATGATTACATAATCACAACAGATGGTACATCATTGTAAAGAGGAATAATGAAGCTTTCCGATGATACCAGTTTCACTGTTCATAGATCAGTAACAAACAAGATATCATTCCTCAAACTTTAGTTGCAGAACTTTTTTAAGGGGTTTAGTGAGGAAAATAGCACTGTACGAGCATTGAGTCGGAATGTCAGCTTTCGAAAGGGCTTTTTAACATATCAGCCTATTTAACACGTTAAAACAATACGACTGTTGATCGTAACTTAAATCATCCTAAAAACGATTCTTAAGATGCATACTCCGACAAGCGTCATAGCGATTATTGTTTAATGAAAAGCAATCTTAAAAAAATATATTACTATTACATTATTGTTTTAGCCAAGAACAAAAGGGAACCACCCCACATAAAATACGGCCAGTTGCCAACACAGCAGTCTTTTCCCACACAATCAGGAAGAAGGATATTTACACTAGCTCAACAGATCATGTCGGTATTGAAATACCTATTGCCTTTTCCCTGTCACAAACCATATACGTTATAACACAAGCTAGGCATATACTTGAGATTTGTGCCTATGATTCTGCATTTCTTTGACAAAAACCAAAGTATGATAATACCTTTAATTTCGACTGTTGAAATCACAATCGGCCAATCGTGCGATTTTGACATAATTATGACGTGTTCTCGATGATGACAACATTCCAGTGATAATCATTTCTTGACAAGATCAGTATCAACACATTATTAACACACATTTTAGCTTTCACGCACTGACGCACGTACTAACAGAACGATTTATGGTAAGGACCGATGCTAATTCTGTTTCAGAAAAAAACAACTAACCTGTTTCTGGAGTGGGATTCTTTCCTAGTTCTTCCACCGTCTCATACACGTTGTCCTGTCGGCCTACCTTCGGCTGCCTGTTGTTGGAAATGAAATCAGAACGGAGAAGTGTTTTATAATCACACGTGAATATGCAAATTGCACCGAATTGCACAGAGCCTGCAGGAAATCGATCTACCAGTTGTTCCTTCTTTTTCCCCGAATTCGATACCACAAGTTTTCGATGCGGTTATTCGGTGCTGTATGTGTATTCGCATCGGTTGTCACTGGCTCGAAGTCCTAAACCTAATACAATTACAATCATTGCAGTAGAACAAATTACGTCCATAATATGATCTTTGAACGTACAATACTCGCTACTTAATATCAGCTTAACAGTAGTTTGACTTTACAGTGCTTCTGAGTTGCTTCTCACAGAGATAAGGCACCAATGATAAAGACAATAGGACTGTTTTGACAATAATCGATTACATGTATTTGTTTTGACTGTCGGATGAGACCTTCAACCTGATCTGCCCTTCTGAATAGAAAGTGGAAACCGTGGACTGAAAACAATATTTCCCGTGATATTCATTTCCTTCTTTGCCAATCTGATGAGACTGGGTATTTTACAGTCTATGTCCCATAAGTGGAAGAGAAAATCTTGGGTTTTTTTCCTCAGTCTGATATCAGATATTATCGAATGCACGCACATGCACATAGATATCGTATACATAATTATGCACATAAGTTTTGATTTAGTTGGGTATATCAGTTGGAAAATGGTCACTTTTTTTGTACAGTCAAGTCATTTGCACATCTCTCGAGTTGAGTCTAGCCATTTACATGTAATCACGGTGGACTTGAATCAAGTCTAGTCGCCAAACATTCCCCGAGTCCTTACGCAACACAACGGCTCAGAATACACGGGTTTACACTTCGAAAAAAGCGCATGCGTGATAGTGCCTCGTTTTGAAGTCGCCATCAAAACCGCCGAAGTGTAAACCCGTGTATTGTCTTCGACAATGGACAGGCTTACACTTAGAAACGTGCGCACGCGTGGAAGTGCCTCGTTTTGAAGTTGCGATCAAAACCGCCGAAGTGTAAACCCGTGTATTGTCTTCGACAATGGACGGGTTTACACTTCGAAAAGTGCGCATGCGTGGAAGTGCCTCGTTTTGAAGTGTAAACCCGTGTATTGTGAATTTTGCCAGAAACTATTACTATGTAAAGACCATTAGGCCTAACTATGCAAAACAAAACTAAAAACAAACAAAAATAAAGGACTTATTTTTGTTTTGCTGTTTTCATAGTGCTGAATTTGTTGGAAACGAAACAAATCCAAATGGTATATAATATTTTCATCGCTATGAAAATATTGTTTTTAATGTGAAATCTTAGTGCAATGGTCTGCCGAGACGATTAAAGATATACAGTAGCCCCTACAGGATTTAAACCCATGCACAGTTGTCCGGGGCACTTATACAGGGGTAATTCCGTCCCCGGACACATTTTACAGGGGGACAGATTTAACCTTTACACCGTCTTCCATCGTACGAACACGACACTTGAGTCTCTACCCTATTTTCTTCAAAAGAGGGCGCACTGAGTGGCGGTATCATAATAATTGCACGTGGAGGGGGAGTGGGAGGGGCCAGTACAAGAACATCAAGATGAAAATACAGGCTGCACATTGCCTTTAATATAACCTTGCTTAAATGCATGGAGCTTTGACTCCGTTCTGTTTATCAATGGCTTTAATTTTCTCAAACCGGTAGAGTAAAAAAAATCACTCGCCAGTAGAAAATTGAAACCGTGAAGTTTTCCTGTTATTACAGATTACATTACATGTCATTGTTGTATTTATACTAAACAGAATCAGACCATATTGAACTGCATTTATAGGCGGAGAGAAACAAACGGAACAAACATGACACTTCGTGAACTTCCTTTATATATACAACAACTATATATACAGTCTTTATACCTTTCAGCACTTATTATTTACCCACATCCCTATTGAAACTATTTTACCCTGGCTCATACTTATGGAAATTATACATTCAAGAAAGAGGCTTTATAACCGCAAATACCGAAACTATTACAGAGAATTACAGATTCCAAGAATGACACAGTATTAACAGTCTTCTGCGAAATTCCCAGTCCCGTAAGGTGCCCACCTTTTGAGAAAACAGTGAAAACGCCAACGGTATTCTAAAATCTGTTTACATGATTTTTGATCTTCCGAAGATCAAAATTGTTTCTGGTCAATTGGTTTTTACTCTTTTCTGGATGAATACAGCATTTCAGGCAAAACATTTGAACAATATTACGTTTCTAACATCACCATCTTTATACCCTGTAAGTTATAGGTAAATCTGTGAAGATTTCTGTTTCGATTTGCTACCAAAGTAAAGTACCCTTAAAGGTAATATCATACTTTGGTTTTTGTCAAATAAATACATATTAATGGGCAAAAGTATCAAGGAAGATACAGTAACAGTCATCTGTGAAAATTTCAGTCCCATACGGTGCCCACTTTTTGAGGAAACAGTGAAAAACAGCCACAGTCTTTTCTCTTTTATTTTTCATCTTTTAAAAGATCAAAAAGATTTTCGGTCGTTGTTTTACTAATTCCTTGATAAATACATGCACCATTTACGGCGGAACAATTATTGTAACGGTATGTTTCTACCACCACCATCTTCATACCCTTTAAGTTATACGTAAATCTGTGAACATTTCTGTTTTGGTTCATAACCAAAGTATGATACTACCTTTTGAGCCAGATGAAGATTTGTCTTTGTCTGAATAATTATTGGCTTATTGATTTCTGAGTTGATTTTCAAATTTAAAACTGTTATGTTTAATATAAGGCGTTCATACCTTGTAAGTGCAGATCTTGAGTTGGACACCTGGCGGCGGAGAATCAGAAGGAGAAGTATCACTACAACGGTTAACAGAGCAGCGATGGTTCCCACCACGCCCCAGAAGGCCACGGTAGGGTAGAACCCATTCCCAGCTTGGGCTGCACCACCGCCGGTGCTGTCCGGTTGCGGAGACGCGTCACCGCCGTCCGGCATCGCGGGGCCGTCGCCCCGTTTAACGGCGGCTGGTCGCGTCGTGGGCCCGCTGCCAATGACCGGCGTGTTCCGGCCGGTGTGGGGAGGAGTTGGCGGTGGACTTGAAGGAGTTGGTCCGGATATTGAAGCGTTTCCTGCGATAGGGGCTGGTTCAGTCGGGACCTGAGTCAGGCTGGGTTCCTTTCGTAGTTCTGTTTGAAAGAAGAAAACTTTCTTGTAAATGTTCAGGATTAAAGCTCTGTAGGCCTACACTATATACAAAAACAAAATATCAATTGCTGACAAACTTGTTGATTGTTGATTGTTGACCTATTTTCGTCATTTTGTTTTCAACATTTAAATGTAATTCATTGTTGTTAAAAATCTATATTTTGATGACAGCTCTGATATTTTGCATTTGTTCAGTTGTAGTTTGCTTTTCCTTTGATATAACTTCATTCGCTCGATGAAATTTTGTTAACTCCTTTTGATGCATGAAGTTCATGACAAAAATCGGACCATTAAACATGGTGAAGTTCGAGAAACTTTCCTTTGCACCATTTTTATATTGATAAAAGTGGTTATCTATAAACTACAAAGCACGTTGTGCTGCTTATTTCTGTGGATTCAACTTCTCGAAGGAACAAAAACTGGGACTCCTGAAAGCAGCACCTCCGGGCGAATCTCACCACGCCCTCCAGTTCCAGACTGATGCACGGGTGCAGTGCGTTCGTTGCCCCCATGCCGGTTGTCGCGACCGACTCGCTATTCCCCCTGATAGCGTCAATTCGCACCCCACCTGTCGAATCACTCGGGTATTGTCTATAAAAGCCCTAGATTTGGGTCGAGGAAAACCCCGGGCTTTCCTGAATTTGACCCGAGATTTTTTGTATAAAGAGCATGAGTCATAAACCGAGTATAGACTGCTCGCCATATTTTATTTGGGGCTTATGAGATAAACTTGAACCCATTCTCAAAGCTCTGCTCCTGCTCTGGCTTCGGCTTCATCTCTGTAATCCATATGCTGAAAATAATAGGTTGTCGATTTTCATTGAATCTCAAGCTCTGTGTTCTTTTTCAAACCAGAGAATATACTTCCGAACCGCAGCCAAAAGTTTCTGTATTGATACCCGTTATTTTAGAATGGATTTACGGAATGAAGCCCGAGCCTGACCATAACCCTGACCCTGACCATGAACATGACCATGACCCTGACCCTGAGCCTGACCCTGACTCCGAGCCTGACTCTGACCCTGACCCTGAGTCTAAGCCTGGGCCAAAGCCTGAGCCTGACCCTGACCCTGACCCTGAGTCTGAGCCTGAGCCTGACCCTGACCCTGAGTTTGACCCTGACCCTGACCCTCACCCTGACCCTGAGTCTAAGCCTGGGCCTGAGCATCCGTTTCGTAAACTCAATCAGACTCGGGTTTGTGTGAAATAATTATCAAAGTGTGCCTTAAATTCCTCGTTACCTTTTGACACAGATGCATAAAAGACCGCTTGATTACTAGTGGGCATGAACGTTTTGAGTCTGAAGGGAATTTCCCCCCTTTTCCCATCCAATTTCCCGAAATGAGTCCTAAAATATTGCATTTCGCGATGAAATGCGCAGGGACCTTATAAAAAGACGCATTGTTGTTGAAGTTTGTCATGGCCAAACCGATAATTCTGTTTTAAGGTTCGAGATCTTAGGTCTTTGTAGTTACATGTAGTTGCTGATCATGTTCACCACTGGTTCTTCTCAGAACCACACACTCGTATACAATTTTACATAGTGCTACTGCAAACGTTACCCTGTTTAGTACTTGCACCATGCATAGCTTCAAGACTTAAAATGCTTATCATACAGTATCTAAATTTCATGCGCATTTTAATATTCCTTCTTCTTCTTCTTTTGCAGCAATAAAGGAATAGATGTGGTCGCTTATGCAGCGTTCATGTTCTGATACAAATTGATGAGTAGCTACAAAGAGTGCTGTGCCATTGGTTGTGACTGGTTGCAACATGTTTTTGGCGCCATAACTGCAAGGCTTTTATCTATAGGCTATCTTAGTGTTATATCGATTGTACACGTGTCACTCCCATCAGTATCACTCCCATTACCTAGTTTAAATCTGTGCAGACTTTTGTTTACATGTGGTCTATCAGATGTTCTGAATGATCGATTTTTTTCCGATTTTATGTACCAAGTTTTTACCTGCTTAACTTGGTGCTGAAGCAGCTCTATGAAATTGGCCCCATTGCAGTATGCCAGCCAAAACTCATTTGAATGTTATTGTCAGCAAACATGACCGAATAAAAGTCAAATTTGGTTGGTATAATTCTGTTTGATCAAGGAAGACTTTTCATGCTAGTAAGGCAAATTTTCTGCTGAAGCTGCTCTATATACTCTGTGTATTGCTCATTATATCATAGATGAAAGTGAAACTCGTGGCGTAGCACGCAGGTCCGACTATTATGCCAGTCTATAGTTACCAGGGCAACAATACATTAACCCGCCAGGTAATTGTTCTCGTGATCACTTTTGTTCTTGTTTTAGTTGTCTAACCCAGTTATAGACATCCGCCTATAGTACCGTAGTTCTCACAATGCCTGTATGTACCAGGGATGATCTTTAAAGGTACATGTAGTATCATACTTTGGTAAGAGACCAAAACAGAAATGTTCACAGATTTACGTATAACTTTGCTGTTAGAAACCTACCGTTAAAATATTTCCGCCTGAAATGCTGTATTTATCCAGAAATTAATAAAACAACGACCGAAAATCTTTTTGATCTTTTAAAAGATCAAAAATAAAAGAGAAAAGACTTAAGAAATACTGTGGCCGTTTTTCAATTTTTTTTCAAAAAGTTGGCTCCGTATGGGACTGAAATTTTCACAGATTACTTTTACTGTATCTTCCTTGATATTTTTGCTCATGAATCTGTGTTTCACGTTTTCGCTATTTTTTCGGGACTCAGATGTCCGATTTTCACATGCTTATTATTTCATGTACATGCTGGATCAGGCAAAGTTTTTACCAACGTTGTACAAGCCCTTTAAACACCCCGCAATACACCCGTTTGTTTTATTCAGGTCGGACCTATACGATCCTTTACAGTACGTTGCAATGTTTCACTTTCCTTTTCAAATTTCGATAGCTATTATAGATGTTAACGAACTTCATCAGTTCCCTGCACGGTAGGGTCGACGAACTCTGTCTGTATAAGCCTGTGTACCCATGTTGCATATCATTAATTTGATAATGCACAGCTTGAAAATGAATTCTTAATTGTTTTAAAATGCGCTTACCATATAAGTGTCTTAAACCCTTAACCTAAGAAATGTCACCTGCACGGAATGCCTAACCAATGATGTACAGTATTATACAGGGTGAGTCAAAAAGAACTTGACTGGGATTGGTGATGTTTTTCAAGAGAAACGAATTGCACTTAAGAGTTCAATAAAGCATAATTTTGTTTAACAAGCTCTTTCTCTTGCTTATTAAAGGAGTTTTAATGAAGGTACTCATTTTGCAAGCTGTCCATAGAATTCTTCACAAAACCAATGTAAAGTACACATTTTAGCTGTACCTAAAATGACTCTTTCACCCTTTCAGATGTTTAGATTCAGTCAAGCATTAACATTCTATGGACAGCTTGCAAAATGAGTGCCTTTATTAAAATAGACATAACTCCTCTTAGGAAGGATCAATTTGTTTTATTCTTTTTTCATAATAAGCAGAATCGAGCGAGTGCTTGCTAAACAAATGCTTTATTAAACTTTTGAGTGTCATTCGTTTCTTTTGAAAAACGTCACCAATCCCAGTCAAGTTCTTTTGAATCACGCTGTATAGCTTTTCTTTGTAACTTGTATTTTCATGTCAGATTTTAGACTATACATGTGCGCATGTGAAAACAGTTAGTGGGGTCGCCCTACTTTCAAACAATGCTTGTTGTCCACGTCAAGATGCCAGCTACAGAATTAAGGCCGATTTGTCTAAGCCCATGTAATAGCGGACGTTGTGCTTGATTCGACAACCCAACCTTTTCCTCTAGCTGTCACTCAAAGAGTTCCAGCCAGACGGCTGTTTCAGTGCAACCTCATCAATCTGCGCTGTTTTATGTATTGCAACAGTATACTCAGTAAACAGTCACATGGACCTGGTATCTTTTTTTTTATTCCTAACTTAATTTCCTTAAAGGTCGGTACTTTATCAGGGTCGGTGTAGCTGGATTTCAGTGTGATGATGGGTTGAGACAGATAATGAATGATTATTTCAAAAAGGACGGTTAACCCCACATTGCACATCTTCGTTGTCAGAACATGCACTCGAATAAAACCAGTTAGGTCTGACGATCCATTAATTAAGAATCCATAAAATTGATCTGTTAATGAAGTTAAATGAACAGTAAGGGCCCTACCTAACTCGATTGCATGCCTTTTTACAAAGTGATTTACAACCGAAGTAGGACCTAATTAGTGAAGTTATAAAAGCTGTGCTGTGGTAACCGATCCAAATGCAAAGGACGGACTTATTTCAAAGATAAGCGACAACTGCATGTCCTTCCGTGTTAGCAATTAATGATACCATCTTATGTAGTAGTTATCGCAACGGAAGCTTATACAGTTTTACTTTTGGTTTTAACCTAATGTGGTCCTTTCCATCACAGTCTGGTTCCCAGACCCAATAATCTCTCGACTACTGTCTTTCAGCTCTAAGGGCGTTCTTTAATAACTGGTATCAAAATAAAAGCTTTGGGCAGCGGTAGTTCTCTAGTATATGCTCTGGTTTGAAAAGGAAAACAGACCTTCAGCGTCCATGAAAAACCACAACCTATACTTTCAGCATATAGATGTCAGAGCTGGAGCCTTAGCCTGAGCCTGACTCTCAGCCTCCGTTTTAAGATTTTTAATAAGAGCATCGAGATAAAAAATATAACTCTATGGATAAGAGTCGTCAGGGAATCTTTGGGCAGGGAACCAGACTATCCATCCCTGTGACATCTTTGACGCAAGGGGGCGACATTCATGCAGGCGCGAGGCTAATTTCAAAAAGCTCTGTTAGACCGAACTGAAATGTGAAGTTTTGGAGTGAATAATGATTCCTATTCCCTACTATAGGACTAATTACGATCGATCGTAGGGCTTCATGAAATCACAATTAAAATAGGAGGGACATTGTACAAATCAGACTTGTCAGCCATAAAAATGAGCGGAAAACGAATTTACCAGACACGAAACCTGCCAGATCCTGCTAGGATCGAAACGCGTCAGGCGCCCTCTATAACTCCAATCATTCATAATTTTCAGGTCAATATTTTGGCTGATGAGCAGTAAGTTTGCAGCATTTTATTACTAATTGTATAGACACGCAACATAAATGGAGTTTTTAGCTGATATTTGTATCATCCTCCAGGCCTCTGAGGATTTTTACACGACGCTGAAAAAACTTGGTTACTCACAAGCATTGGTGTCCTTTCACACGATTATACTTTTGTAAGATTTCGCAACCATGAGAGAATTTCTCAATGGTTGAGAGTTTTGCGTAGCGTCGTGTGAAAAGGCCTGTATAAACCCATACACATACCTGTAGTTTTCCCAAGCAAGCTGTCTAAGCAGTTGTCGTTTCCCGGGCATGCGCAGTCTCCAGTCAACTGATGACACGTCAGACCTGCCGGGCAGTTACACACAAAGGAGCAGCGCGGACCATACAGACCGTCCGGGCACCGGCCGGGGCACGGGTACCTGCGAAAGGCAAAACTTTATGAACCTGATATTCTCCCTTTGGTTTTTTTCTAGAAAATAGACAAAGATTGTATCAATGGTGAGTTATTACCCGTGACTCACTACCAAAGTTAGTTTTCCAAGGGACTGAAATGTAGGTGCACCATGCGAATTTATAACATAAAAGATTGAATCCCCATAATTATTCCAACGTGTAAACTTATACTGGTTCCGGCTCCAGGAAGTTGTTAGCCGGAACGCCAGGACCTCAGGATCCTTCCCGGAGCTTGTTGTGTTATGTACAAAATATTCAAACGGCGGGTTTGAGTTTGGATTATTGATGTCCTTTTTCTTTTGGAGTTTTCTCCCTTTCGTTTTAAACGCTTCTAGTAAGAGATATAGACCGGGAAGATGGCCTTACTTGGGGTCCGCTGCACACTCACAGATCCCGGTGGCTCTATCGCAGGTCGAGTTCTCGCCACAGCCGCACGCGATCGAGCAGAACTCCCCGTAGAACCCCGGCGGGCAGGGGACGTCGCAGAGACGGCCCGTCCAAGCGGACGTGCACCGGCAGGACGTGCCGTCTTGCTCGCACGATCCACCGTGCAGGCAGCCACAGTTCGGCTGGGAAACATCTTGGTGGATTTGAAAAGAAGAAGAAGAAGAAGAGTTAATATCAGTCGAAGATTTGAGTAATTCGAATGGATGAGAATGGATTGATATTTCCAGGGTCCAATTCAGCATGTCCTCTAGGGAGATATGACTCATTGAACTATCTACTTTCTGACCTTTTAAGGCGATGCCTCTCCTTTCAATTCAAGCTGCTCATGTCTTATAAATTCCACCTATCAGAAGTCTTGGTCTTTGTATTTTGAGTTGTTACCTTTCTTAATTCGTATCGCAAGAAAATCATGTTTTCATAATTTTGCATAAAAAATGCAATCCAGTTATGCAGCGTTATGCGTCTCCTCTGCACTGCATTAAAGGTAATGTCATATACTTTGGTAGCATACAAAAACAGAAATCTTCACAGATTTACCTATAACTTACAGGGCATCATAAAGATGGTGATGGTAGAAGCATACCGTCAATGTTTTTCTTCCTGAAATGCTGCAGTGTAATTATCCAGAAAAGTCTTAAACTAATTGAGACCAAAAACAGTTTTAATCTCAGGGAGATCAAAACTCCTGTGAATAGATTTGAAAACACTATGAGCGTTTTTTACTGTTTTCTCAAAAAGTGGTCACCGTATGGGACTGTGAATTTCACAGATGACTGTTACTGTGTCGTTCTAGACAGATTGAATATTCATTCAATGTTTTCAATTCAATAGCACATTTATGACCAACTCTGTAATGTGACATCACAATTAACTGTAATGTAAAGGTAAAAGTAAATAAGAGAACGTAAACAAAAGGCAAAAGAACTATGGTAATTAAAAGACAGAGTATGGGGCACTTTCCGAAGCCGTGGCTTGTATTGAAGGTGCCGTGAGGGTAATAAGTGACTGCTGCATTTTTTGACAAAAAACAAAGTATGAAATTGCCTTTAAGAAAACAAATCGAAAAACCAACTCTATAATGTGTCATATATAGTTGTAAAGACGCATTTGTAATTCTTTCCCTTTTCACCCAGAGTCCATAAACTAAATCGGCTACTTTCAGAGTAAGACACTCGGTCAGGCTGCAGCATCCGAATCTGTTGTCTAGAGCTAGGTCTGGGTCTTCGCTCCATTGGAAATACGCAGAGACCTAACCGTAGCCCTGGAAGCCAGTTTCGGTAAAGGCATCAGTCATTATTCACTAGTCAGTCCCCCTTTCATAGCCTGTACATGCCCAAAGTGTTATGTCTCTAGACACCAGACGAGTTTTGATAACTCCACATACCTATCTCTTTGCAGGTACCTGTCACGTGGTCACAGCCGCCTATCTTGCACCGACACTTCTTTCTGCATTTGGGGCCGTATCTATTCCTCGGACAGCGTGATGTACAATTACTGTAACAATGACGACAAAAACTCTACATTTTAAGACATCTACACCTTCATGATAATAACAGTTTTAAAGGCAATATCATACTTTGGAATACTTTAGCATACCGAAACAGACATCTTCACAGTTTACCTACAAAGATGGTGATGGTAGAAACATACCGTTAAACTTGTTCTGCCTGAAATGCTGTATTTATCCAGAAAAGAGTAAAACCAATGACCAAAAACAATTTAGTAAAGATCATAAATAATGGTGAGAAGATTTTTAAATACTGTGGGAGTTTTAAATGTTTTTTGACTAAGTGGCTACCGTAATTATGGGACTGAACATTTCACACATGAATGTTACTGCAGTATCTTACTTGATATTTTTGTCCACTGCATTTCTTTGACAGAAACCAAAGTTTTATATTACCTTTAAGATATGCATGTACTGTAGTTATAATCACCTAGATTTCAATAATGTAATCATATAGTTTTTGAGAAAAGAACGAAAAATATATTTTTTCAAAACGCATTATCAAAAATTTAAAAATTAATAGAAATCGGTGTTCATGTTTTCGACAAAACAAATGACTGATTTAACATTTTGTACGGGCCTTTGTACACGTAGCAGTTCTTCATTTCATCTACCGCAGTCGAAATCAGCTGACGTGTTTTTGAGGTACATTGTATTTCAAATGCAATTTTCTTGATGGAAGTATTGTTATATAGGGAGAAGCGTCTTTCAAAAAGATTATTATTTACATCAATCTTAGAACCCACAGAACCCGATATTTTCTCCCGGTCGTTACTGTTTTCTCTTAAATCCTACCAATTCTATAGCATGCATGTAATGTTTTCACTGAGAATGTCTGGTAATGATACAGGATTCATACATTCTTCCTTCTATAACTCCGTAATTACACTTTCCCTGTTCCCCTAAGCCCTCCAGTATCATCATCACTTTGTTTATTGTCTACCTTTGCTCTTGCCTATCCCAGACCCCTTTGTCCCCTTCCCCTGACCTCACTTGACTACTAATATCCTCCCTGGTCACTCTAACCCCCCCCCCCTTGTTTTGATCCTCTCAGCCATTTATGTGTATCTTCACTTGCATGTTATTGTCCTCGTGTCATTTGGCCTTCGATAAAGAAGCTATGATGGAATCAGGAATCATAAGGCCCTCCTATAAACTCCAAGCATATTATATATTTCAGGTCATTATTTAGGCTGATGAGCAGTTTGCAGTAGTTTATTACTTGTATTGATTACAATTTAAACCAATTATAGGGCGTTTACGAAACAGAGGCCTAGGCTCAGGCTCAGGCTCCAGCTCTGACATCCATATGCTGAAAATATAGGTAGTGGTTTTTCATTGAAGCTGAAACTCTATTTTCCTTTTCAAACCAGATAATCTACTTCAGAACCGCAGCCAAAAGCCTCTATTTTGATACCAGTTATTTCAGAATAGATTCACGAAATGGAGCTGGAGCCCGAAACGGAGCCTGAGCCTCCGTTTTGTGAACGCCCGTAATAAAACGTTTTTAGATGATATTGATAATAAGAAAGATTTTAGGCTTTTGCATGGTGACAATTACATTTTGTATATAGAGCGGTTTGCGAAAACGCCATAATTGGATCGATCGTATTTTCGCACTTCTTATTTCGTTCGCACTTCTTTTAAGGTCTCAACGTTTCGACTATCCTGCTGTAGTCATCATCAGGAGATATTGATACTAACTTGATGGAGCTTCTCTGGCTCTGCAAACAAAATTACACATGGCCTGTTAGATTAACGTTTCTGGTGGGTTTTTTTTAATTGAAAACTGTCCATTTGGGTGTTTCAAGCCAAATAATGTTATCCCAAAAGTGGGCCCAACTCACCTTTCGTTGTCTCTGCACTGGCAGACTCCAGTTACCGGATCACACGATGCGTCTGGACCGCATCGGCACCACCTCTTGCAGCCCAGACCGTAAGTATTTTCTCGTTTGTCCCGGCATGACCTTTGACACCGAGAGCCGACCCATCCTGGTTTGCAGACGCAAGTTTGGTTGTTCTCAAAGCACCCGGCTCCATTTCGGCAGGGGCAAGCTAATGTTCAACAAAAATAAAAAAAATCTTAATGCCTTTCTGGATAGAAAGTCAGCAATTTGTGTGAGCTGTAATGTTAGAATATTGTAGGCACACACCATACGGAAGTTAAATTGTACGATTTTATGCATTACTGTGCCATGGTCTCGACATTACCTTCCAAGTGCCAATTCTTCTCCTTTGTCTCTTCGTAAGTTTCTTAAATTAGGGCAAAACGTACCAACAATGTATAAGGCCATACATATAATTTTACTGACCAATGAACTTTTAAATGATCATGCCATGATTCATACTGCATGATATCTTATTGTCGGGTTACCTTACCCTCCCTTGACTTTCAGTGTACGAAGCCCGTGAATGGACAACGGTGAGAAATTTCTGCTCTTATAATTTTACGGAATCTTAAACCACTGCGCACAAACTTCTGTCATTTTCGTTTTCTTATCAGTGTCTAGTATCGGGCTCCGTATAATTATTTGCTTCACCCATTCTGAATTCTTATCAGTGTCCAATACTGAGCTCCGTATTGAAAGTTAATCAGTTGTAAAACGTTTTATTTCGCGTTGGCCGATCACAATTCAGGGAGTTTGTCGACAAAATGCGCATATAGAAAAGGTCTGCAACAAAGGTAGTATAGCGCTATATAATCTTTGGTCGACAGATACCTCGCATTGTGATTGGCCAGCGCGTTGCAAACTCTTGGTGGCGCACTATTTGGAATCGGCCGAATCGCACCTTTCCCCACTACCAAGGTGCCTATAAACCTTTCTTTTATTTACAAACATTGACTGCTGGTTGGCAATACTTGGCATGGGCGGCCAAACTTGCAAACCATTTCGTCTTCTCGACAGACAGCGTTACCAAATTCAACATTTTTGCAAACTTTCCATAGCTGATGTACAAAATACATACCATTATTACTTGTGTTGTTTCCATTACAATCAGCAATAATTATATTTCAATGTTTATGGAACGTTGTGTACAAAATGGGTTCAAATTGTGGTAATTTGTTATGCCTGGCTTTGATGGCTTTCCATAGTTTCCACCATCTTGGTGGGCAAAAAACCCGGGCTGTGACGCAGCAAAAGAAAGGTCTATATTGGCCATGCTAATCGAGCCTTAGCAACAACTTAATTGGTGAAACTTTCATGAAGAATCATGAAACATCTTTACTCGTGCTTTTACAGGGTATTCAAACAAAATATAATTACGTCACATCCCATTCAAGTCTCGTGGCGTGTATTGCATGAACAAATTTATGTCGTTTTTGTATTCATCTTTATAACTTTTGAAGAGTGCATTATTGTAATTTCATAATTACCTATTGGGCATGTCCCATTGGGATAGAGAAGCTCACAGCATGAGGTAAATACATCCCAGTCTTGCCTCAAGTAGACTTCAGCATCACTGCATTACCAGAAAATACCAAGATAAAAACTGTTATTGTATAATAGATCAGTGTAACTGAGCTGCTGACAAAGAATAATAATATGAACATTTATAGTGCGCCTTTTCCACAAAAGTAATCAAAGGCGCATTACAAGAATGAAAAACGTAAGTAAATTGATGAAAGTTAAACAATAAAAATGAAAGGCAACAAAAGGAAGACAGTATTTAAAAGAAAGATAGATATAATAGTTTAATAGAAAGATAGGTCCCCATACCAGTGCCCATAAAGCAGGATACGTCTGTCCCGTCAACGGGTAACTAATTAATTAGGCCTAATTAGGCCTAGGAACTAACAAAATGGGCGAACAAACAAACACCCAAAGACAAACAAGCTAAGAGCACACAAATAAATAATAAATAAAAACTTATTGTATGTTGCTTGTGTAGGCTCTTTTCATAGCCAACACCTCTTCTTAAGTAGTATCATACTGTCGTTTTTGTCAAAGAAGTACAGATTCATGGGCAAAAATATCAAGGAAGAAACAGTCACAGTCATCTGTGAAAATTTCTTGTGAGAAAATTGCGAAAAACGGCCACAGTATTTCTTAAGTCTTTTCTCTTTTATTTTTGGTCGTTGTTTTACTAATTTCTGGATAAATACGCCATTTCAGGCGAACAAATTTTAACGGTATGATTCTACCACCACTATCTTCATACCCTGTAAGTTATAGGTAAATCTGTTAACATGTCTGTTTTCGTTTCTTACCAAAGTATGATACTACCTTTAAAAGAGAGCACAGGCGCGGTTCTAGAGTCAAAAATTTGGGGGGGGGGGGGGCTAGAAGAGCCATTATTTTTTGGGGGGCTAGAAGACCCAATATTTTGGGTTCTTCTAACACTCGCTTCTGCTATGTCTTATTAGGGGTCGAAAAATACGCACATTATAGCCCACACAACGCGTTTTTATGAAATTGGCGCTTAATAACTGAAAAAAATCCAGTATTGTCAAGAATTTTTTTTTTTCACCTGCATTTTTTTTGGGGGGCTAGACAAAATTTTGGGGGGGCTACAGCCCCCCCCGTAGTACCGCGCCTGAGAGAGCACCTCGTCACATGGTGTAATCTGCAATCCAAATGAATTACTTTGCTTATATATAGCTAGAATAAATTATGGGATACCGGCCAAATGCCCTGTGATGAAACTTATCGGTCAGCAATCAGCATACCAATTTATTGCTTGACTATTGCCCAAATATCGGAAGTTTTATAATGAAGTGCACATGGGAAGTTGAGAAGAAAGTTGCTAAAGAACTGACCAGTTATGTTGTACAGGCAGTTGACCAATGTTGGGATAATAATTATACAAACATTTTAAGGCCCAACTGTTATGTAAGGGATTTTAGGACAAGCCGACAAAATTGTTAGACATGTAGGCTGATGACACATCACGGTGACTTGCCCTTGGCCTCAGTGATGTTTGGTCATACGGTATGAGCAGCCGAGAGCGTTACCTGAAGTCACTCTGTTTTACTGGTATAGAAGCAAATTCAAGTCTGGTTTTCCGTGCTTTGTACGGGGTCGTGACTGGGCTGGATGTTTGTTGTGCCAGCGTCTGTCCGTTCTATTGTCAGTCGCCATTGCCTGTTCAGTCGCGATTTCTGCTTGATCCGTATGGATATTCTGATATATTAAATAGATAGTAGAGGATTGGTAACATGCCCGAACAGAAATGTGCACAGATTTACGTATAACTTTCAGGGTATGAAGATGGTGATTGTAGAAACACACCATTAAAACATTTCCGCCCGAAATGCTGTATTTATCCAGAAATTTGTTAAACGATGACCGAAAACAGTTTTGATTTATTATGTTTTATAAGAAAAATTGAGTTGGGTCTTCGCTATTTTCTTGTGACATATTGAGCACACATTGTCACAGGTTTATCATTTTATGTAGGGGCCTACATGTTTGATCAGACAAAGTGTGAGTGCAGTTCTGTGACCTTTACCAATCATGTATTTACTTTTAAAAGCGTACTTATAACCTTTGTTTAAGAAGAGACCTAATTCGAGAATAACTTTGCCTTAACGTTAAATGACCCAGAAATCTAACCGAATCCCGCCCATGATTAGCTTCAATGAACCACAACGACATTATTTTTGCCCCATGCTTCCCCTCTCTATACGTGGATGAATAAAACTCGGTCACATCCAAGCTCAAAAAGTCACCACCTCAACGTCTAATTCCGTCATCCTCACCCGACCTTAAACCCTTCCCCCCTCAAGCCACCGGGGGGAAATCTCCAGGCTGTGTGGTACAGGCCGGGAACATACGTCATTTTCCGGTAGCCCTGCTTGTGTATTTTCGGTTCGGCCAAAATCCAAAGGTTACCTCGTGTTAAAGCGAGTTCAAAGAGCCAGCTAGGGCCATCATTGTTGTATCATGGAAGCTAAGAATCTTATTTCAGTCTATGCTTGAAGGTGTTATACATTTATTGCTGGTAAAGGTCACAGAACAGCACCCACTTTTTGTCTAATCCAGCATGCATGAAATAATAAACCTATGAAAATTTAGCTCAGTCGGACATCCGAGTCCCGAGAAAGAAGTGAAAACCCGACTCAATTTTTCGTATAAAACAGAAAGAATGGTTTTGATCTTACCTCGAGATCAAAACTGTTTTCGGTCTTTTTTGAGAAATGTTTTTCGGGTATTTCTGGATAAATACACCATTTCAGGCAAAAATATTTTAACGGTATAGGTAACTTCATACTTTGGTTTTTATCCAAGAAAATAATGCAGATTCATGGGCAAAACTCAAGAAAGATACAGTAACAGTCATCTGTGAAATTTCCAGTCCCACACAGTGCCCACTTTCTGAGAAAATAGTAAATAACGCCCACGATCTATTCACAGGAGTTTTGATCTAACCCCGAGATCAAAACTGTATTTGGACTCTGGTTGTTCTCTTTTCTTGATGAATACAGCTTTTCAGACAGACAAAAAATTTACGGTATGTTTCTACAATCACCATCTTTATACCCTGTACGTTATAGGTAAAACTGTAAAGATTTATGTTTTAGTACGGTACCAAAGTATGAAAACCTTTAGCTAGGTTCCATTATGTATTGTTTTTAGTTCATAGTTTATAATGACATACATTTATCAAGGTTTTCGGTGAAAATGTGTAATTAAAAGCTATCCTGTTTGTAATGTCCCATTTCCAAGGACGCTCGGGTTTTTTGAGAAACGGAGCGTAAACTTCGGAGCTGCCAAAACCGCAGTGGCAACATTAGTTCACCCGGCAAAATTCGAGGAATTGCGCATCACTAATTCCCATTGAGACCTAGCTTGACTAGTTTGACAAATAGAGGGCGGCATCAAAATGGAGCGATGCCAAATTTTCATAACATCCGGTTCAGATTTCCCAATCATTAATATTTAGGATAATTCGTAAAAATTTCTGCATGGTAAGTGTTAACGTATTACTGAAATTCTGGTAAATAAATATAATTTATTACCGGCTTCGACAGCTTTATCAGGGTTCATTATCTTTTTGGGGAGGGGTTACTCTATAAAAATTGGTCAGCCTACACATGCATCTTTCCGATGCAAGTCATGTCGGGCCATTTTTGCTGCCTCGGTTTATGTGGTTCAAAATTGACGCCTTTGTCCACGGTTCCTTGTTTTAAAGGTAATTTTATACGTTTTTGTCAAAGAAATGCAAATTCATCGCCAAAAGTTTTCAAGAAGGATACAGTAACAGTCATCTGTGAAATTTCCAGTCCCATACGGTGCTCACTTTGGAAGAAAACAGTGAAAAAATGCCCGCGGTAATCTTAAATCTTTTCGCAGAATTGTTGATCTTCCGAAGATCAAAATTGTTTATGGTCAATTGGTTTTACTCTTTTCTGGATAAATACAGCACTTCAAGCGAAAATATTTTAACCGTATGTTTCTACCATCGCCATCTTTATACCCTGTAAGTTGAGGGTAAATCTGTAAAGATGTGTTTTGGTATGCTACCAAAGTATGACAGTACTTTACAGGAAAACGGAGCTAGAGCTTCAAGCAAAAACCTGTATTTCAAGCTCTGGGGGAGAGAGACGAACGCATGTACCCATAGGCTAGCCAACGAGGTGTAGAAATTGTGTCTTTTTCCGTCTGCTTCATCTACACAAGACTAGCCCTGGATCTGCAGGGCTTTGCTACTGATTTCGTCGTTAACTTGTTTTTCCTCGAGCAGAACGTGTCTTGCGATAAACGAGTTAAGCTTATTTCCGTTGCTTGGCCAAATCACATACAGTCGGCGTGTCAAGTTTGCTGTTCCGTTTCATAAAATACTGTTATGTTTCTTGCGCTTTAAAACCCCCGTCACACTTAACGGTGTGGCTTCCGTTGGTATCACGTGCATATAGCGCCCTCGTGGTGCAAGTTCATGGACGTTGAAAAGAAAAAACGGGACAATATACCGTTTCATTTTAAGGGTAATTTCATACTTTGGATTTTGTCAAAGAAATGCAGATTCATGGACAGGCGTAGATCTCGGAGGGGGGGGGGGGCACCCTATAGATTGAAGAGCAGCCGATTTAAAATTGGTTTTCTTTACTTGATCAATGACCGAGGGTGGAGGCTGTTAAATACGAATTTGCAAATACCTCGGATTTGGCTGGAGGTATTTCAATCTGCTTTGAGTGACCTCTTGTAGATCTAACAAGTTTCGGGTTCACATATGATTGATATTTGATCTCTATAATAAGTTGCCCATTCATCATTTTGTAGAAACAGGTTAACACCATAATTTTATATTAATTAAAAAGCCGTATCGGCACATCCTCTTTGAGTATTAAATCCCCCATGTATCGTTCTCAGGTTGCAGCATTGCTGCGCCTATCGATGAAATGATCCCTGGGATACGGCGGTGTGTGCGCGGTTTCATGGTTTCAGACTACCAAACGAACAAAGATAATTGACTATTTGGGACACCACCAACACAGGGCTGGATGGCTCAATTAGTAGAGCGCCTGTACGGTATTCAGGAGGTTCGAATCCCGCTCCTGTCAAATAATCTTGGCGTTCACTTTTCAACGACTTTAATTTCAGCCAGTTTCCCTTGTGTTTATTTGATGATTACCATAATTAAATAATAGGCTATTGTTGCAGTACGGACTCTTTCGTGTCGCGGCTAATTCAAACTTCCAGCCCCGTAAAATGCAGACCAAACGAAGATGGTAATAAAAACGCATGATGTATAGGTCCCTTAAACCATTACGATTACAAAGCGTTCATTCGCTGAGTGCGTTCTATACTATATGTCTATGTCAAGATGTCCCCTTTACGTGGCAGCAGACTGCAATGTCTTAGTCATCGACGACATTTACAAGCTTTCAGACCCAAATTTCCTGCTGCGAGCGCTTTTGGTGTTAATTCGGGGGGATCTTGTGGTTTTGTTGCCGGGCCCTCAAAACTACAAGACTGGGTATTATAAGGAGCAAAGGAAGTGTATAGGCTGATGCAATGCAAGTCATTGAATTGGAACTGGGCTTGGGCTCTAGAGTCCTATTCAGTTCTGACGTCAGTGACTTGATGGATACACACACACCCATGTTCCAACACCTCCAGTTTCCGACACCTCCAGTTTCCGACTGCCTGAAGTTGCAATAACCGTATAACACTCAATCTTATCATGATGTCACAGACCCTAATATCGACGTTTACGATTATTGCAACTTCCGACTGCCCAGCTTTTTGTACTTCCTAAGCCTATAACCTTAAGCCTATAACAATAAGTGCGGACGTTCGGATGAGAGTATAGTCAGCAACTTTAACTTGCTGACTGGCTTACGATTAAGAGTAAAATCGTCTTGAACAGGCTCCGTCTTGCTTGGCCCCAAATTTTCTCAACTTTTCTTCTTCTTTTTTACAAGTAATAAACAGACTGCTGCAAACTGCTCATCAGCCAAAATATGAACGGAAATTTATCAAATGCTTGGAGTTAGGAGGGCCTATAACGCGTTTCGATCCTAACAGGATCATTCTAAACGGCTAAACTGTTTCTCTCGTTTGTGATTTTTATGAAGTTTACATTCCTGATTACGGACGATAAGAATTTTGAAGTGTTATATATTTCATGTTATTGGGTTCATTTTATGAATATTAAATTTCATTTTTTTTAAGTCAACATGAAACAGCCACAGGGTGCGTGCAAAATGTCCCAGCAAGCAGAACAAAATATTGAATAATAATTATTATCTGTGCCCGTCTGTTGCGGATGTGCGTCGTTTAACGCAGAGTTCATTTCACCCAAACAGGATTTCCCTGCTCAATATCAAGTTTACAATTTCAGCCAAAAAAGCCGGAACAACAAACAAACACGAACTAAAATACTGAAGATGGTTTTGACTAAAACAGTAACATTGTAATAATGACTATGTCAATGACCCCGTTTTTGTCAATCAACATGTACTATATCTTAAATTAAATTATGCAATGCAAGGTTCAATGTCATTACTAATCTTTAAGTACGATGAAAAATAAACTGATAATTCATTTCCTATGTGTATAAGGCTGTTGAAGCATTGCAATGTGTTATCCCGCGTGGATTAAAACTACACGAATCATTAATAGGCATGTTAGTTGCAGACTGATCCTATATAGATCCGAATCTCTGATCCGGATCCGGATTTCTGATCCGGTTATTTGTTTTGATTTAGGTGGATCCATCTCGAGAGTTATACATGGGGCATGATTGTTTCAGGAACGCAATCAGGGATCCGGTGCTCAAAAGCAGCTCAGGGTCGCATTTTAGCGTATCCTGCCTGGCACGTGGATTTGTGAGATCAAATATGGCGACCAAGATCCGCGCCGAAACAAACAGGTCCAATAGATTCGTTGACATATTCAAAATGGCGATTTAAAAACCGGAAAGACGATGTATAAGAAGACACATTTAAAGGTAAAGTACAGGATTGGTAACATACCCAAACAGAAATGTTCACAGATTGACATATAACTTTCACGATATAAACATGGTGCTGGCAGAAACATACTGTCATAATATTTCCGTCTGAAATGGTGTATTTATCCAGAAATTAGCAAAACAAAGGCCGAAAACAGTTTTGAACTCGGAGTAAGATCAAAACCATTCTTTATGTTTTATAAGAAAATTTGAGTCGCGTTTCGATATTTTCTCGGGACTCAGATGTCCGATTGAGCTCAAATTTTCAAAGGTTTATCATTTTCATGCACATCAGACAAAGTGTAAGTGCTGTTCTGTAACCTTTGCTATTGTATTATATCTGTTAAAAAAATAAAGCAACGATTTGGAATTTGACATTCCTGTTATCAACTCAAGCTACCCAACAGTAGCGAACATGGACTGACCATGCAACCTTACTGACTTGTGTTTTCGTTTAAAAAATATAGTGTGTAAAGATTCTTTATTTGAAAAGAAAAGAATTACGACACGAAGCTGTGATTCTTGCCAACTTTAAGGATGATTTTTTTTCTTTAAGGGTGCTAGAAAGACTTAGAAATTGAAATATCGCGATGAAATTATAATTTCCGACATATGGAATTGATTTATTTAACGGAAGAGCATATCATATTTTGTTCTTAATCTTGTCCCTGATCAGTAATTAGTCATTTTTCTTTTCTAAATATGACTTTTTACCGAATGAATATCGTTCAAATTGGTTACTATGGTGATTATGTGAATCACTGTTGATCCGAGTTTGAGCCTCCTTTTTTGCATCGACTTGGGAATAAAAATATGCCGTCAGCTCTGAACTTTTCATCCATAAATAGCCCGGAGAAGATTTGAGGTTTTTTAGATAAAAACTGATGACTGTTGAAGAGAATACTTCAAGTATCAATCATCAGAAAGGGATGATGGTCACTCTTTTGTTCGGGGGGATTTAAAGGTAGTATCATACTTTGGTAGCATATCGAACATAAATCTTCACATATTTACAGGGTAGTGTTGGAGTACTCGTACTCGTACTCGAGTATATACAACTCGAGTACAGACAAATACTCGGCCATACTCGATTAAAAGTACTCGAAAATAAAATGTACTTGGACCGTTCTCGATTAAAAGTACTCGAAAATAAATTTACTTGGCCCGCACTCGATTCCATGTACTCGATTTTTGGGAGTACTTGACCATTTAGTGCAAATTAAATTTTCGTTACAATTACACGGTTGATAATGTTGCCGATTTCGGTACTCGAACTCGATACTTAGGACTTGGACTCGACAGCAATGTACTCGGACTCGGCCCAGTACTCAAACCTTGAAGTACCCGGAGTACTCTGTACTCTACTCCAACACTGATACAGGGTATAAAGATGGTGATGGTAGAAATATATACCGTTATAATTTTTCTGCCTAAAGTGCTTTATTTATCCATGAAAAAGTTAAACCAATGACCCAAAACAATTTTGATCTTTGGAAGATGATATTTTTCACTGTTTTCTGAAAAAGTGTCACCGTATTGGACTGGGAATTTTACAGATGACTGTGATTGTATCTTCCCTTATATTGTTGCCCATGAATCTGCATTTCTTTGACAAATACCAAAGTATGAAATGTAATACCTTCAAGAAAGCGTGGACTGCATCGGGAACTGTCGTTTTGATCGTTCGTTGTTCATGTAGAATTTTATATATGATTATATATTTTTTATAATTTATGGACGTGTACCGTAAGATTGCAGTTAGTTTTTTAGTTTTTAGTTAGTTCGGTTTAATTTGTTTATTTGATTGTAAATGCCTTTGCTTAACTTCAACATACGTTGAACAAAATGCGGTTATACAATGTACCAGCCTGTATTCAACAAATTTGGTTATTAACATAGATGCATATCATTTGAAATTGTCCAACTTTAAGTACAATATTTGACCTTTAGTGACAATTAAAACGCTGAACAACTAGCATATACCAGCTATATTGGCATGTAAATTTCACATGCATATTTCACAGGCATACTATTTCGTGCCGCATGTATGTGTTTTGTAAAGTCATACACTTTTGATTTTTACATCACGTTTTGTTATTTTGTAATTTCGTGAACTGCTATCAAGTTTTATAGCTGCGAGGCACAAAGGGTATGTTTAAGTATACATGGTGTTAACCAGTACCTTTGTGACCCTCAACCCCACACTAGGATTTCCCCTCCCCTCCCCCTCCCCCTCCCCCAAAAGGTCCCCCTTCTCGGTGTCTCCCCTCGAGAGAATTGGAGTTTATCCGGCTGAGCATGATACTGCATTTCATTCAATTGTGCTGTTATTGAAAAACATATCCGCAGTTCGGGGGAGAAATTCTGATAGGATAATAAGTGTGCCTGCCGAGACTGGGGCCAGTGATCCGAAGAATTCAGCAAGGAGCAAGACATAAAAGCTTGCCAAATTCTCGATGGAAGTCGTAAAATCGCTCGGTAAGTTGTTTTGCAATACAAGGGACCAAGGGACCAAGTCTAATTTCTCGCGCTGGTTTAACCTCCCACAGCGCCTATTGTTTTATCACTTAATCGGTTACCGGGTGACTGCCATTAATTTGTGTCCATCACAGGTCAGTTATGCTTGGTACCCCGGCATTATTTTGTGCAGAGGTTACCAGGCAAAACCCACCAATTGTAAACATGGCCGATGAATCGACGTGCCCGTTGCTTTTCCCGCCTAAATTCAGCAAATGTCGTCTGCCGCTCCACTATTGGTCAAAGCTTGAATTCTTCTTCAGCGAATGTGAAACACCCGTCCCGTCGCCAAACCTTCCGATAAAATCGATCTTGATAAAGATTATATTCACTGGACAAACATTAAGTTTGCCCGATGGGTCGGAAGCCTTACGATCGATCGTAACTTGAGTTACGAAGGATAACCCATCGTATCCTACGTAGGGCTGCAATGCATCTTAAGCCCTAGGATTTATAGTAGGTTATACAATGAGATTAGTGAAGTGGCCTAGCCCTGGAGACCCAGTAAAGGTGATAGCTTGAGTGTATCCCATGCGACCCCATCACGCCAAGGACAACCACGTGGGACTTTATAGGGGGAAACGAATGTCTTCCGTAAAACAAAAACACCGTCTCCATCGAATTAACTGCCTGAGATTAAAGAGAAAACTCCGCCATAGGCACGCTGACACTTGTAGATCTTAAAGCTCTCGTGTTCCACCGTTGTTATCAACAAAGAATTGCACCATTATTCAATGTAGTTCTTCCTCTTTTGCCGTTCGTTTCATGACATTTCGGTTAGATTTTGGTTAAGGTAAAGTGGTTGGACATGTTTGCACATTAGTAGGGTCAAAATACCTTGACCCCCCAAAAAATAAGTTTACTAAACCTATGATTTCCCTACAGGAGCGACGAGTGCGAAGTTTCACACAAAAATGAGTCTGTAGTTATAGTGTTGTAGGTCTCGCCTCTTGAGACCTGGGCTGGATTTCAATCAACACTATCTTAAGATGAGTTGTCAATATCACCATAGTAATTTGTATTGTGGTATCATACTTTGTTTAATAGCAATTAGGATTGATATCACATTTAAAGGTAGTATCATACTTTGGTTTTTGTCAAAGAAGTACAGATTCATGGGCAAAAATATCAAGGAAGATACAATAACAGTCATCTGTGAAAATTTCAGTCTTTAAAGGTAGCCGATGTCTTCCTAAATCCCGATGTCTCAATAACAAATGTTAACTTTCAGACGCTAACTTGTCTCCTTTGTAAACAATAGTTGGTCTAATTAGGGGAATGCAATTTGGAACAAAAGTAACACAATGTGTTGCCGTGATCTTCCTCATTGCTAGGCTGCATTATTATAATTATGTCCATAATTATTTCTCCGTAAACGAAACAAAAACTTAAAATCACGAGGTGAAAGGCAAATGTATATATCTTCTTTAGAAAATATTTTGCCACTCGAAAATACATTGATTATTCCGTAGGTAGGATTTATTTCCTGCTATTTATCATTAAAAAGCTAGAAAAAAATAGAATAGATGTTTGTAATTCATTTCGAAGCTGTCATCTCTCATCAATATCTAGCTCAGTTCTGAAAATTACGCGACATAGGACTTAGTGTTGAAAAAAATATTAATATTCGCGAGCACATGGGAACGACGTTATGCCGGTGAAATAGGGCAATTACGAATTTCCTGTTTAATAGTGGCTCGTTGTGGTTCAGGTTTAATGATGTTTTCCTCTGTGTGAGTGGAATAATGCCCCAACATGACGAATATACCACCTTAGACAATACAAAGGGGATAAGAATCGAAATGGTTCTGGAAGTGTATGCAGACAGACATAATAGCAATAGTCTAGCCTGTTATACATCAATGTGAAACTACTTCTATTTTTAACTACAATTGGCACTGGCGTATGCCTTCGTAATGGCTTCCGAAGGATGTAACAGTCTTATTTATTGAAAAATAACTAGGTGTCAATCATAAACAATTTGCGTTCGGACAAATAAATATCGTCTGGCAGTCTGGTCATTCTTAACTGAACTTAAAAACCAGATCCGATGTGAGAAATTTGTCCCAAATTGCTTGTTTTTGGTTTTTAGTTTGTCTGTTTTCAATTTTTTATTCGTTTGTATGTTCTTGTTTTGGCTTATTTTGTATACTGACTTTTTCCCAAAGTTCTATAGGAAGAAGGACATCCAGAGAAAGTTTTGCTTGGCATGAAAGTTAAGGAAAGTTCATGGTACATACCGAAGCAATATACAAACTGTTTAGTCGTTGCTTTATGATCTGAGTTTTTCGATATAGCCTATATAGGAATTATGATTGGATTCTGTCACCAATATACCTCTATTTCTTTCTTCAAAATTTGAAACAATCTACTTATAAAGAATCCTGAATTAAATTGCTTTTTGAATGAACACATGATTAGTAAAAAAAACTGAACAGTATAGTATGTACAATGTCTTCTCCGGCATATACATAATTATGAAATAACACATCTGTGCAAATTTGGGTTGAATTATAGTAAATAGTACTGGAGCAGTGACAAAAAAACGTACATCCATTTTTACTTAACTTGGATTTTGTGCACATTCGCACGAGGCTTACTTAAGATCTCTTAAGACATTTCGTTAACCAATCTCACTTTGGTTTTTGAAGAAATGCAGATTCATGGGCAAAAAAATATCAAGACAGATACAGTATGCACAGTCATCTCTTAAAATTTCAGTCCCATACGGTGCCCACTTTTTGAGAAAACAGTGAAAAACAGCCACAGTATTTCTTAAGTCTTTTCTCTTTAATTTTTGATCATTTGAAAGATCAAACAGGTTTTGGGTCGTTGTTTTACTAATTTTTGGATAAACACACCATTTCAGGCGGAATAGATTCAACGGTATGTTTCTACCACCATCATATTCATTCCCTGTAAGTTATAGGTAAATGTGAACATTTCTGTTTTGGTTTCTTACCAAAGTATGATAGGCCTACTACCTTTAGCCTAACCGTAGAAATCTTTATACTGTATGCCTACACAGTGACCATGCCTGTTTTCGATACTAAAATATATAAACAAAAAATGTATAGGTTTTGAGGTTCTTGAGACATTACTTCCTATTTCTCACACTCAGTTCATGTTGAGTCACTGGATAGCATTCTTACCTGCATGTGCTAGCCATTGGTGTAGCTACTGTAGTAGGTCCATTGGTAGACTGCAGGCCATTGGTAATACATAGGCTGATCCAAGCAGACGACACGAGCAGCGAGTATATCCAAAATATTCCCGCCATTTCTTATGCAGACGTCTTCAAACCAACCGCGTTCATTTAATAAAATCAAATCAATCTGAAGTTATTACAATGGTTTTTCTCTGAAACAAACGTTTTCCTTAGAATATCCGAGCAGAAAAGCAGAAGTTATTCATCCAATGACTATGATTCTCGCAACAAATGCAGACGACAACTTTTCTGAATTTGAGCAGACGACATTGTAGAGGATAACGTGCGGTTGATAGAACGCTGGAGCCCCATGGTGTTTACGTCTGTAATCCACCGTTGCCTTCCGCTGTTGTCATTTCCTCGCCATTCTCGAGTGTTACCACATCAAGGATGTCTGAGAAAACACGATTTTATTTTGTGTGCGTTAGCAGGGATAAGATGACACACATCAGGTGTCATTCATTTAATTTCCACAGTAGGCATGCCACAGTTTTAAAACAAAAGTTTGAAACTTGTGTGCGAAGCCGCGTGGTCAGAGATCCGACTCGCATTGTACGTGCAGTGAAGTTAACTTTTGCTGCCAGTCAAATCAGCCGACTGCTGTTCGGTCGTTGTCAACGGCTCTTTCATGCCGGCGCATTCACGGGTCATGCATAAGCGGGGCATCCCTCTCGTCCAAGCCTTGGTGTCAAATCACGGATGCAATCTTATTAAAGTAAGGGAATTTTTCTCTCCGTGGAGATTTGTTTGTAACTTTTTCGGTGGCAATGAAGCAAGCGCAATAATTGTGACTCATAATGTGTATGAGGTCGTTGCGATAAGTTCGTGAAGGTATAGGACTAATGCACAGAAAACAGGAAGGTTTTCAGTGAATCATTGGTTTGATGACGTGTGTGTGAAACATGCCATACATTATCACGACCCTTTCAAAAATGTCTGTTTCGTTCCTGATGTGTTTGAGGTTTGAAAGGCCAGTCCACACTCCACATAGGGGCCAATTATACAGAACTCGACTGACTATAGTCAATAAAGAAATAAAAACTATTGAAACGAATTAATGAAACAAAATCATCGGTATTGCATAATTATTTTCAGTACATTTTCAAGTGCAATTTAGATCAGTCTCGTTGACAAAGTCAAATAATTCTCCTTCCTAAAGATGAAACTGTGAATAATTCGTGAACTCTTCTGGGAGTTGTTGTTGGTGATGGGTGCTGTTGTGTGCTGTTGGGTGCTGAGGGTGCTGCTGGGTGCCGTTGGGTGCTGCTGGGTGCTGTTGGGGGCTGCTGGGTGCTGATTGGTGCTGGTGGGTGCTGATGGGTGCTGCCTGGTGCCGTTGGGTACTGCTGCATGGGTGCTGCTGGGGGCTGCTGGGTGCCGATGGGTGCTGGTTGGTGCCGTTGGGTACTGCTGCATGCATGGGTGCTGCTGGGGGCTGCTAGGTGCCGATGGGTGCTGGTTGGTGCCGTTGGGTACTGCTGCATGGGTGCTGCTGGGGGCTGCTGGGTGCCGATGGGTGCTGGTTGGTGCCGTTGGGTACTGCTGCATGGGTGCTGTTGGCGGCTGCTGGGTGTTGGGTGCTGCTTGGTGCCGTTGGGTGCTGCTGGATGCTGTTGGGGGCTGCTGGGTGCTGATTGGTGCTGATTGGTGCTGATGGGTGCTGCCTGGTGCCGTTGGGTACTGCTGCATGGGTGCTGCTGAGGGGGTGCTGGGTGCCGATGGGTGCTGGTTGGTGCCGTTGGGTACTGCTGCATGCATGGGTGCTGCTGGGGGCTGCTAGGTGCCGATGGGTGCTGGTTGGTGCCGTTGTACTGCTGCATGGGTGCTGCTGGGGGCTGCTGGGTGCCGATGGGTGCTGATGGGTGCTCCTATGTGCTAATGGATGATGATGGGTTTAGCTGGGTGCTGTCGTGTGCTGATGGGTTTAGCCAGTTGGTGTTGTTAGGTGCTGTTTTGCTGATGGGTGCTGATGGGTGCTGAAAGTCTTTTAATGATTTTTCTCTCAGCCCTCTCAGATGTTTCTCTCTTTAAAAGAAAAAGCTCCCATATCTGACTCTACGATATAACACAGATGTGTCTGCTGCCCTCATTGACGAATTTCAGAGAATCTAAAAAAGGCTCCCATATCTGACGTAACGAAAAAACACAGATTATTTTGTCTGCTGTCCCCATTGACGAAATTCAGATTCTCTGAATGTTGGGGAGCGGCGGGTTGAGCGAAAAATCATCAAAAAAGACTCTGTGTTCAGTGTCAGATAACTATTTTTTTCTCATGTCAAGTAATTTAAGGATTATAGTTCTAACAAATAAAGCGAGGATTGTTGGGTGTTGAACATCCTCTTTACGCTACCCTCCCCTGATTGCATTATAAAGCTTATCTGAAGGCCCATCAGAGACCGCTCGTGGACCTGGTATAAGAATGCATACAAATTGCTTTGGAAGAAGAGTATAATAGCATGTCACAGACAATCTGGCTTCGAAGAGTATAATACCAGTGCTAATGCCACATAACAATAATTTATGGAGCTTCGGGCTTAGTATAGAAATAGAAACCTGCAAGGAAATGCGTCTGCATGATACCTTTTTACATGCGTTTGTTGTACACGTTCGAGCTTGAATTACCATACCATAATGGGTGCATTCGTTTAGCTTACACGGGTCGACACCAGTCAACCTCGTCCCCATTCTCTCGCTTGTTTTGTGCAGTATAGCGCTACTATTCCCAGTAAGGGCTGACCCGTGTTAGCTAAACGAATGCACCCAATGTGTGTTTTAGCAGCTCATTCGTGCATAGTACTCATGTATAGCCACAGAAGTAAGAGGACTTTTTAGACTCTTGGCGGCAACATACAGATCTTATCATGGACCCTTATAGCACGGGCGTCATTATTAAACACACATCTGGACTTGCAAAGCTTTTGTATCCACTGAAGCCACCGGCGGCCATCTTACCAAGCCAGATAATGTGGTAACTATCCTTGTCAGACGTACGGTGAGGGCGTCTTTATGCATTTTCACATGACACGAAAAAAAAACTCTCAACCATTACGAAATTCTCTCATGGGTCTGGACCTTGGTCAAAATCTCTCAAGGATTCACCAGGGACGTGGGTCACTCTCAAGCATTGGTGCCCTTTCATACGATGACATTTTGTCTAAGATTTCGCAACCATGAGTTTGACAGCCAATTTCTCAATGGTTGAGAGTTTAGTTTTAGCGTCGTGTGAAAATGCCTTTTGTGTTATCTTTGTATTCGGCCCTCCGAGATGGATACTTGTGGTATCAGTGAAGTATATTCATGGGCTTATAGTATAGGGCGTATTGTATTGTGAGTCCAAATGTTTGCGTCCCTGCCTTATTACCCATTATTATTAAGCGCCAATACATTTAAATTAAGGTAGTATCATACTTTGGTAAGAAACCAAAACAGAAATGTTCCCAGATTTACATTTAAATTTCAGGGTATGAAGATGGTGCTGGTAGAAACCTACCGTTAAAATGTTTCTGCCTGAGATGGTGTATTTATCCAGAAATTAGTAAAACAACGACCGAAAATCTTTTTGATCTTTTAAAAGAACAAAAATAAACTGTTTTCTCAGTTTTCTCTTTGGTTTCTTACCAAAGTATGATACTATACATTTAATCTGCGCCATGCAGTTCACAAACGTTTTTAGCCGTGCTCAACTGGGACGCCGCCATGATTGAATGTAACAGATTCGAAATTCCTAATTGCTTATTGAAAGAAGTCCTTGGATTTGAGATTTTGGATTAAATTTAATCCATGCTTGTTTTTGTAATTTCATTTGAAAAAACAGTTTTCTGTTCATAAATTATTGTATCTCTCACTTCGATACGGTACGGTACGGAGTCCCTAAGGGGACGGGAAAAACAAAGTTTGGAGAGAGGTTTAAAAAAGTCAGAATTATTTCGTTCCCTTACTTTCCATCCAACGTCAGTCTGTTGACGCTGCGTAACAAATTGAGTTATTTCAGGCTGCTGTCATTCTGTTGATGTAGGCGTGAACATACGTACATGTAAAGTTGTATACATAAATTACTGAACCGCTGGTTTTTACTGTTGTTTATTTTTCATTAGTTAATCAGTTGCATATGGAGTGAGCGAGCCCTTCAGTTTTTGGTTTTTCAGACATTTTTTAAAACAAAAACACCATAGGCTTATGCGCATTTTTTCAGAGCTGACCATAACATTTAGGCCATGGGGTTAGGATTAGGGTTGGGGTCCGGGTTAGGCTTAGGGTTTTCGGGTTATAGCATTAGGGATAGAGTTAGGGTTAGGGTTGGGGTAAACATACAGATAATAACAACCTGCAGAATATCGACTGTTATTATTATTGTATATTATTTTGTTCCTCTCTGTGGAGCAGAAGATACGAGGAATTGGGTGACCGTGTCGGGGCTATTGGGACCGCGGCCTCAGGGCCGGAATGGGGTACGTAATACAGTGTAAATTCCCTAATACTATTTCGTTTCGTTTCACTTTAAGCTATTTGGATGAATTCTGACCCTGAAGTCGCTGCACTTTAATTGCCATGTTCTGGAATCACCTAATCAAAGTCCGGGAGATTTAATACCGAACGTCGTTTGTCGTATTACAGGTTATGTGTGACCAGACTGTCTGTATTCACGCTTGAGTGATTTTAGGTGAATAGGGCATTGACAATCACTTCACTGCTAGATTGCATGACGCCGTCAATACATTTCATGTGGCCGAGTGGTTCGGGAATGGGACTTCGAATTATGTGTCCCGGGTTCGAGCCCTGGTGTGATGCCCGCAATTTTATTGAATGTTTTACTCCTATCAATTGTTTGGTATAAATAGTTTTAGAAAGGGCTGCGATTTCACCAAAGCTTGTGGCTCGGTTGGATAAGCGATGGTACCACCGCTCAGACTTCCGGCAGTCTGGGTTCGATTCTCCGATCCTGACTCTCTGATCATGAATGGAACATGGCATGTGCGGACCCTGGCACCGCGATGGTCCAGGGGCCGCCTTGTTTCTCCCTCTTAGTCCTTCAGAGCTTTGCATGTCAGGCTAAGGTCTCAATGGTGGGGAGGATACGCAGTAGTCGGCTTGCCAGTAAGCCTATGGGGACTATTATGGGAGCCGGTAAGCCGGGTGAAAGAATCCCGGTGAATCGCGTGCCCCTGAACACCTGATGGTCTGCTTAACTTTTGCTCTTTTTTGGTTTGAAAATTAATGTCAGGAGGAATAGTTGAATAGCCTGTGTCCATGAGATTTTTTTTTTTAACTCTGTCCAATTTCCTAGTTTTCAAGTTACGGCGTACACTGTACACCTTTTTATGAATTAATTGTATTCTATTTTATCTGTATATCTCCCCGTCGGATTGTCTGTTTGTTTTTCTGTTCCTATTTCATTCTAATGTATGTGGGGATCACAGCAATACAATATTGAATATAGATCAAAATAAAAGTGATATCATACGTTTTAATGGAAAACGAACACATGGCCTGACTGAATCTAAACATATGAGTAAGTAGCAAAGGGTAGTAAAGATTACTTTATATAATTTGTTTTGTCAATTACATGTATATTCCATGGACAACTTGAACAATGAATAGCTTTATTAAAGTAGACATAAGTCCTCCTAGAAATGATCAATTTGTTGCATTCTCTTTTATTTCTAATAAGCAGGAGAGAGTGCTTGTTAGATTATGCTTTACTGAGCTTTTGAATACCATTTGTTTGTTTTTAAAAAAATCACCAATCACCGTCTTCTTGTGGACTCACCCTGTATGGGAGACTTTTGACTATATTATTATTATTTTTATAATCTTATTATTTTTCGTTCCCTCGAAATCGTTTCGTTCCCCCCGAAATATTAATTCGAGGTCGAAATAGGCTTATTTCGTTCCCTCGAAATGTTATTTAAATCCCCCGTATAACACTATTTTGAGGGAACGAAATAGTATATCGAGGGAACGCAATAATTGTACCTTTTTTTCTTTTTTTACCTCTATCCAAGTTTTTTTTCCCGTCCCTTTAGAGGCTCCGTACTTCGAGGTTTCAATATGAAAAACAAAGCCTATAAAGGACTTAGTCTGGTTCCCAGCTCCTGACTATTGTCTGTCAAATATAGGATTTTTAATAAGAGGGAACCAGACTATAGAGGACTTTGACCAAGTTGGTCCCGCACCTTCCCTTCATTGGTGTACACACACACATGGTACCGGGCACTAAGTATGAATGGATGGCTTTAGCTGGGCGAACAAACTTATGGGAAATTGAGTGACCGGATAGACAGCGCCTGCTATGTATGTGCGTACGGCCGCAGCCTGTCGCAGGCAATCATTCAGTAATCATTGTAAATTAAATGCATACGGAACTATGTGGCTATCTTTTCAACGAAGCCAAACCTATCGTGTGTCTTAAAGGTAGTATCATACTTTGGTTTTTGTCAAAGAAATACAGATTCATAGGTAAAAATATCAAGACAGATACAGTAACAGTCATCTGTAAAAATTTCAGTCCCATACGGTGCCCATTTTTTTGAGAAAATCGTGAAAAATGGCCACAGTATTTCTTAGGTCTTTTCTCTTTTATTTTTGATCTTTTAAAAAATCAAACAGATTTTTGGTCGTTGTTTTACAAATTTCTGGATAAATAACCATTTCAGGTGGAAACAATTTAACGGTATGTTTCTACCAGCACCATCTTCATACCCTGTAAGTTATACGTAAATCTGTGAACATTTCTGTTTTGGTTTCTTACCTAAGTATGATACTACCTTTAACAAGCAGTACAAAATTTATATCATTATTATATTGGCCTATTGGCACAATTTGTCTTCAGAAATTCTGGAGATTTTTTTCTTTTTGGAAATACATGTATAGTCATTCTTGGCAACGTCGGTGGCAAAACAAACAGTTGTTTGTTGTTTTTTTTTCGGTCGGAGCCAATCGAAAATGGGTCGGTCGGAAATGAGAAACACAGTAATAAAAAGGGGCAGCCTAACCTTAAAAAAAAAATTAAAAGGCCAGATGGGTTTTTTATTTCCACCAAGAACAGCAATAGAATCTATGTTGAATAAACATAAAAGACTTATTACTATTATTTGTAGGGGATTGTACATAATCATCTTAGGCATCATCAGATTTGTCATAAAACAAAGCGCATAGAATTATAACCCAATCCCCTATAGGCAAAGTGCATTCCCCTCCTTGTCCTTAAAGTCAAAATAATTATATTAAAAGAATTAATTCAAATTGAATCAAACATACAAACGACAAGCCTATATATATGTTAAGGCACCGTACATAAAACAAAACAAGCCTACACGGCTGAAAAAATGCATATAGGCCTAATTGCTCTACCTAACTAGTGCAGCTACCAGTATTTATGTATACTCGTTGAGCTCTTATTATCCTACATCATGGTGTGGTCGAAATACGAGTATAGTAAAGCTGCCTATAGTTTCATGTTGCCTCTGTGAAGGCTCATGTATCAATGGAAGGACAACTACTGCCCATTGTGCAGAAAAGTTACCGAATTGCATATTTTGTCAACCGTGTAAATGTGTCCGGGTGCCGATACATACCCGGACACATTTATTAGAGGGGGCAGATTTAACATGTACACCGCCCGCGAAATTTAAAGTTGTATTTATTTCAAGAAGAAAGCCTTACTGTGAGTTGTCCGTACCAGCGTTGGAGTACTCGTACTCGTACTCGAGTACAACTCGAGTGCATGCAAATACTAGTACTCGGCCCATACTTGATTAAAAGTACTCGAAAATAAATTGTACTTGGCCCGTACTCGATTCCATGTACTCGAATTTTGAGAGTATACTCGACCGTTTGGAATTGTAACGCAAAATAACGCAAAACAACTGTATTTGCAGAATTATGAGGTTTTGATCTCGGAAAATGATTTTGGTCGTTGTTTTACTCATGGATAAATACGACATTTCTTGCGGAAATAATTCATCGATAACGTTCAATGCTTGCTTGTCGGCCACCCTGTAGGCCTGTACGTTATACTTAAGGGTAGACCTTATGTCATACTTTGGTTTTTGTCAAGAAATGCAGATTCATGGGAAAAATATTGAGAAAGATACAGCAGCAGTCGTCGTGTGAAATTTCCAGTCCAGTGGTGCCCACTTTTTGAGGAAACAGTGAAAACGGCTACAGTGTACGGCTATCTGTTCACTTTTTATTATGATCTGAAAAAGATCTTAATCATTTTTGGTCATTTGTTTTATTTTATTTTGGATCAATGCAGCATTTCATGCAGAAAAATTTAACGGTATATGTTTCTACTTTAATCATCTTTACACCCTGTAAGTTATAGGTAAATCTGTGAAGATTTCTGTTTCGGTATTCCACCAAATTTAGTATGATACTACCTTTAAGTCTGTTAACATTTCTGTTTTTCCCCTTTATTACAGTGTGTACCTTTAAAAAGACAAACATGAAATGGTCGTACGGTGTCTAGTATGCCCAATGCCCTCTTCCAAGTACAAGTGCAAACGCGCCGAACATCAACTTGTAAATGTCATTTCCCGTCCCATTGTTGAATGACTATCTGTGATGTGAAGATTTCCAATTAGTACAGGACGGATATGTCATCATAGATCAGTTAATATGACTTGGCGAAGAACCACCGAGTTATCTCCTTGTTCTGCGGCCAGATAAGAATATAGAGGGCGCCATTGAACTAACGTATTGGTTTACCAATGGAAAAGTAGGGACACGAACGGTGGGAATTATGTCATGGTAGACATAACTATCTGTTCTTGGACGATCTTCTATATCAACTTTTGGTCGTTGTGTTTTTATTTTTACTACACGTTTTCCTTTGAAGTGAATGCTCAAGCTCAGGCTCGGGTTCGGGCTCGGTCTCGGGCTCGGGCTCGGGCTTGGGCTCAGGCTCAGGCTCATTCCCAGGCTCAGGCTCAGGCTCATTCCCAGGCTCAGGCTCAGGCTCATTCCCAGGCTCAGGCTCATGCTCAGGCTCAGGCTCAGGCTCAGGCTCAGGCTCAGGCTCAGGCTCAGGCTCAGGCTCAGGCTCAGGCTCAGGCTCAGGCTCAGGCTCAGGCTCAGGCTCAGGCTCAGGCTCAGGCCCAGGCTCAGGCTCAGGCGCAGGCGCAGGTTCAGGCGCAGGTTCAGGCTACAGCTAGGTTGTGGTTTTTCGTTCATTGAAGCTGAATCTCTGTTTTCCTTTTCAAGTCAGAGAATCTACTTCCGAACCGCAGTCAAAAGCCTCTATTTTGATACCCTATATTTTAAAATGGATTCACGACATGGAGCCGAAGAGTGAGCCTGAGCCGGCCGTTTCGTAAATGCCCATAGTTACATGGGACTATACATTAACCATTCCAAATATCTGTTCATGCTCATAAACCTACACATTCGACCTATAGCACACTTCCACATTTCACCTCCATTCCTTATACCCTTCTTCCTCCTTACGCACCCCTAGTTACACCTTATGGGCAATTGAACTTTCACGTTTAAAGGTAGGCCTATATCATACTTTGGTTTTTATGAAAGAAAATATAGATTCATGCACAAAAATACCAAAACAGATACCGGTACAGTAACAGTCAAAATTTCAGTCCCATACGTTGCCCACTTTTTGAGAAAACAGTGAAAAACAGCCACAGTATTATTAAGTCTTTTCTCCTTTATTTTTGATCTTTTAAAAGATCAAAATTGTCGGTCATTGTTTTACTAATTTCTGGATAAATACACCATTTTAGGCGAAAACATTTTAACAGTATGTTTCTACCAGCACCATCTTCATACCCTGTAAGTTATACGTAAATCTGCGAACATTTCTGTTTTGGTTTCTTACCAAAGTATGATACTACTATCACCATCATCCTTACATCTAGCATAACACCTCACATCTCACCTGTGCTTTCCACCTTTCATCTCCAGTCTTGTTAATCTATAATGATTTCTACACACCAATCTTACATCTACGGGTGTGAGACCTGGAAACTGACAAAGGGAGAGGAAGAGAAACTGGACATCTTCCAGACCAAGTTCCTGAGGAGAATTTTCAAGATTCGATGGCAGCAACATGTCTCTAATAAAACAGTTCTAGAGATAACAGGGTCGGATAAGATCAGCGAGGAGGTGAGAAGAAGGAGATGGAATTGGATTGGTCATGTCTTGAGAAAGGACAGGAGCTGTGGCCCTTGGGTGGACACCTGAAGGAAGACGGAAACGGGGCCGCCCAAAAACAACTTGGCGGCGAATGGTGGAGGTGGAGCGGAACGGCGCAGGCTGGAGCACGTGGAACTCAGCACGTTGTGTAGCTGCAGACCGAACTCAGTGGAGGAATGATGTCTTGGCCTTGTGTGCCTTCTGGCACAGAGAGAAATGATGATGATGATGAATCTTACATCCCGAAGGACATGTAATTACTACGGAAGTTTAATTCAATATAAAGATTGTCATTGGACTTTTTTACTGCAGTTGTGATTTCCATACCAAACAACTGCAAAGAATGGGCCGAGAAATAAAATATCATTGGATAGGATTATTATTGATTCCTATTCACTAGATTAAAACAGCGCCATCACGCGGCGTTCAGTAACCATCTTGTGCAGTACATGCAGAGGGCGTGATTTTGCACAGGTGGTATTGATGGGTGCACCACACTAAATAAACTCCCATTGACTTTTGTGTAAAATACGTCAACTTCACAGTTCAAAAAATCCCATCCAGGAGTCTCTCAGTGATTGGTGCAATAATTCAAAACAAAGCTTGAACCCTCATCTGTCCGATTCCTTTCAATTTTTTGATAGTTAGCCGATCAGATTTTTTGCTAATTGCCCCAAGAAAAAAACACCCCCAAAATGTCCATTTTCCCGAACCAACTTGCAGCCGGTTTTCATGAAGCAACCTACCACGTTCAAAACAATGTAGTTCCACATTTTAAGCCAACATTTCTCAAGTCTCCGCAACAGGCTGAAGCACTGAACCCCCAGGTTGTCATAACCAGTCAAAACTACACAATATATTAATTGCACGACCCCCCAAATTGCATATTTAAAAAACATTTGAGGGTACACACATTATGATAATCAGCTCGGCGCATTGATTTTTGAGCTATTTAGTGTGGTGCACCCTGTAAGGGGGGTAAACTTTCAAAATTGGTTGTCCAATTAGGCTCAAAATGTAGAGTTTATGACACTGAGCTCATATGTGAAAACAAAATTGAAAAATATTATTGCGTTTTTCTACGGCACGGCTTAATGTGTTAGGTCGTTGACCCGTGGTGGCCATACAAACGTGCACATTCTCCCTTATAATATTGTCTACACCCCATGGAAAGTCGGGCTCTGAATCCACATATTATTTTCTCACAAAGTTATTTTATGCCTATTTTAGGATGCAATGATGATCCGGCCATTACATATAATTTAATTAATCAAGGTGAGGGTGTCATTTCACACGGAAAAGTGGTGTAAGGTCTGGCTAGTTGGCACGTGTTTTTTTTTTTTTAGGGGGGGGGGGGGGGGCGTTTCGTTTGTTCAGTGGAATATTTCTGCCCCAGTATCCATACTGAGACATATGATGAACTTTTTATGGGATAAATCAACGCATATTACATTTCACCAAATTTCGCTGCTCTTGAGAATACCATTTTCCCTCTGAAAAGTGAGAAAGAAGCCATTAGGGTTGTCAGCGGGTGGGCGGGGCTTGCTAGGGTTGGGTCTAGGTCTGGGGCCCCGGCTGGGGTTAGGGTTGGAATCAGAGCGAGTTAGGGTTAAGAACTGGTCATAGGGTTGAATTTTGGGGGCTAGGGTTACAATTTAGGGGATGGGGTTGGAATTTCGGCCAGCTAGGGTTATAATTTTGGGTCTACTGGGGTTAAAAGTTGGGCCACCTTCGTCTAAACAAAACTTGTAGTGTGTAGAAAAGACAGTGTATTTGTGTTATACAAGGTTTTATGCGTATTAGGAATGATGTTTTCGGGAAATAATAACAAAATCTGATGAAAAACTTGGTCTTATACAGCTTTTTTCCGTTCTCGCCTCTAAAAACAGAGTGGTGGCGCTATCACAAAATGGCTTCCGATGCGCCGCCATCTTGTGTATTATAGGGTGCACCACACTAAATAAACTCCAATTGACTTTAGTGTAAAATACGTCAACTTCACAGTTCAAAAAATCCCATCCAGGAGTCTCTCAGTGATTGGTGCAATAATTCAAAACAAAGCTTGAACCCTCATCTGTCCGATTCCTTTCAATTTTTTGATAGTTAGCCGATCAGATTTTTTGCTAATTGCCCCAAGAAAAAAACACCCCCAAAATGTCCATTTTCCCGAACCAACTTGCAGCCGGTTTTCATGAAGCAACCTACCACGTTCAAAACAATGTAGTTCCACATTTTAAGCCAACATTTCTCAAGTCTCCGCAACAGGCTGAAGCACTGAACCCCCAGGTTGTCATAACCAGTCAAAACTACACAATATATTAATTGCACGACCCCCCAAATTGCATATTTAAAAAACATTTGAGGGTACACACATTATGATAATCAGCTCGGCGCATTGATTTTTGAGCTATTTAGTGTGGTGCACCCTGTAAGGGGGGTAAACTTTCAAAATTGGTTGTCCAATTAGGCTCAAAATGTAGAGTTTATGACACTGAGCTCATATGTGAAAACAAAATTGAAAAATATTATTGCGTTTTTCTACGGCACGGCTTAATGTGTTAGGTCGTTGACCCGTGGTGGCCATACAAACGTGCACATTCTCCCTTATAATATTGTCTACACCCCATGGAAAGTCGGGCTCTGAATCCACATATTATTTTCTCACAAAGTTATTTTATGCCTATTTTAGGATGCAATGATGATCCGGCCATTACATATAATTTAATTAATCAAGGTGAGGGTGTCATTTCACACGGAAAAGTGGTGTAAGGTCTGGCTAGTTGGCACGTGTTTTTTTTTTTTTAGGGGGGGGGGGGGCGTTTCGTTTGTTCAGTGGAATATTTCTGCCCCAGTATCCATACTGAGACATATGATGAACTTTTTATGGGATAAATCAACGCATATTACATTTCACCAAATTTCGCTGCTCTTGAGAATACCATTTTCCCTCTGAAAAGTGAGAAAGAAGCCATTAGGGTTGTCAGCGGGTGGGCGGGGCTTGCTAGGGTTGGGTCTAGGTCTGGGGCCCCGGCTGGGGTTAGGGTTGGAATCAGAGCGAGTTAGGGTTAAGAACTGGTCATAGGGTTGAATTTTGGGGGCTAGGGTTACAATTTAGGGGATGGGGTTGGAATTTCGGCCAGCTAGGGTTATAATTTTGGGTCTACTGGGGTTAAAAGTTGGGCCACCTTCGTCTAAACAAAACTTGTAGTGTGTAGAAAAGACAGTGTATTTGTGTTATACAAGGTTTTATGCGTATTAGGAATGATGTTTTCGGGAAATAATAACAAAATCTGATGAAAAACTTGGTCTTATACAGCTTTTTTCCGTTCTCGCCTCTAAAAACAGAGTGGTGGCGCTATCACAAAATGGCTTCCGATGCGCCGCCATCTTGTGTATTATAGGGTGCACCACACTAAATAAACTCCAATTGACTTTAGTGTAAAATACGTCAACTTCACAGTTCAAAAAATCCCATCCAGGAGTCTCTCAGTGATTGGTGCAATAATTCAAAACAAAGCTTGAACCCTCATCTGTCCGATTCCTTTCAATTTTTTGATAGTTAGCCGATCAGATTTTTTGCTAATTGCCCCAAGAAAAAAACACCCCCAAAATGTCCATTTTCCCGAACCAACTTGCAGCCGGTTTTCATGAAGCAACCTACCACGTTCAAAACAATGTAGTTCCACATTTTAAGCCAACATTTCTCAAGTCTCCGCAACAGGCTGAAGCACTGAACCCCCAGGTTGTCATAACCAGTCAAAACTACACAATATATTAATTGCACGACCCCCCAAATTGCATATTTAAAAAACATTTGAGGGTACACACATTATGATAATCAGCTCGGCGCATTGATTTTTGAGCTATTTAGTGTGGTGCACCCTGTAAGGGGGGTAAACTTTCAAAATTGGTTGTCCAATTAGGCTCAAAATGTAGAGTTTATGACACTGAGCTCATATGTGAAAACAAAATTGAAAAATATTATTGCGTTTTTCTACGGCACGGCTTAATGTGTTAGGTCGTTGACCCGTGGTGGCCATACAAACGTGCACATTCTCCCTTATAATATTGTCTACACCCCATGGAAAGTCGGGCTCTGAATCCACATATTATTTTCTCACAAAGTTATTTTATGCCTATTTTAGGATGCAATGATGATCCGGCCATTACATATAATTTAATTAATCAAGGTGAGGGTGTCATTTCACACGGAAAAGTGGTGTAAGGTCTGGCTAGTTGGCACGTGTTTTTTTTTTTTTAGGGGGGGGGGGGGCGTTTCGTTTGTTCAGTGGAATATTTCTGCCCCAGTATCCATACTGAGACATATGATGAACTTTTTATGGGATAAATCAACGCATATTACATTTCACCAAATTTCGCTGCTCTTGAGAATACCATTTTCCCTCTGAAAAGTGAGAAAGAAGCCATTAGGGTTGTCAGCGGGTGGGCGGGGCTTGCTAGGGTTGGGTCTAGGTCTGGGGCCCCGGCTGGGGTTAGGGTTGGAATCAGAGCGAGTTAGGGTTAAGAACTGGTCATAGGGTTGAATTTTGGGGGCTAGGGTTACAATTTAGGGGATGGGGTTGGAATTTCGGCCAGCTAGGGTTATAATTTTGGGTCTACTGGGGTTAAAAGTTGGGCCACCTTCGTCTAAACAAAACTTGTAGTGTGTAGAAAAGACAGTGTATTTGTGTTATACAAGGTTTTATGCGTATTAGGAATGATGTTTTCGGGAAATAATAACAAAATCTGATGAAAAACTTGGTCTTATACAGCTTTTTTCCGTTCTCGCCTCTAAAAACAGAGTGGTGGCGCTATCACAAAATGGCTTCCGATGCGCCGCCATCTTGTGTATTATAGGGTGCACCACACTAAATAAACTCCAATTACTTTAGTGTAAAATACGTCAACTTCACAGTTCAAAAAATCCCATCCAGGAGTCTCTCAGTGATTGGTGCAATAATTCAAAACAAAGCTTGAACCCTCATCTGTCCGATTCCTTTCAATTTTTTGATAGTTAGCCGATCAGATTTTTTGCTAATTGCCCCAAGAAAAAAACACCCCCAAAATGTCCATTTTCCCGAACCAACTTGCAGCCGGTTTTCATGAAGCAACCTACCACGTTCAAAACAATGTAGTTCCACATTTTAAGCCAACATTTCTCAAGTCTCCGCAACAGGCTGAAGCACTGAACCCCCAGGTTGTCATAACCAGTCAAAACTACACAATATATTAATTGCACGACCCCCCAAATTGCATATTTAAAAAACATTTGAGGGTACACACATTATGATAATCAGCTCGGCGCATTGATTTTTGAGCTATTTAGTGTGGTGCACCCTGTAAGGGGGGTAAACTTTCAAAATTGGTTGTCCAATTAGGCTCAAAATGTAGAGTTTATGACACTGAGCTCATATGTGAAAACAAAATTGAAAAATATTATTGCGTTTTTCTACGGCACGGCTTAATGTGTTAGGTCGTTGACCCGTGGTGGCCATACAAACGTGCACATTCTCCCTTATAATATTGTCTACACCCCATGGAAAGTCGGGCTCTGAATCCACATATTATTTTCTCACAAAGTTATTTTATGCCTATTTTAGGATGCAATGATGATCCGGCCATTACATATAATTTAATTAATCAAGGTGAGGGTGTCATTTCACACGGAAAAGTGGTGTAAGGTCTGGCTAGTTGGCACGTGTTTTTTTTTTTTTAGGGGGGGGGGGGGGGGCGTTTCGTTTGTTCAGTGGAATATTTCTGCCCCAGTATCCATACTGAGACATATGATGAACTTTTTATGGGATAAATCAACGCATATTACATTTCACCAAATTTCGCTGCTCTTGAGAATACCATTTTCCCTCTGAAAAGTGAGAAAGAAGCCATTAGGGTTGTCAGCGGGTGGGCGGGGCTTGCTAGGGTTGGGTCTAGGTCTGGGGCCCCGGCTGGGGTTAGGGTTGGAATCAGAGCGAGTTAGGGTTAAGAACTGGTCATAGGGTTGAATTTTGGGGGCTAGGGTTACAATTTAGGGGATGGGGTTGGAATTTCGGCCAGCTAGGGTTATAATTTTGGGTCTACTGGGGTTAAAAGTTGGGCCACCTTCGTCTAAACAAAACTTGTAGTGTGTAGAAAAGACAGTGTATTTGTGTTATACAAGGTTTTATGCGTATTAGGAATGATGTTTTCGGGAAATAATAACAAAATCTGATGAAAAACTTGGTCTTATACAGCTTTTTTCCGTTCTCGCCTCTAAAAACAGAGTGGTGGCGCTATCACAAAATGGCTTCCGATGCGCCGCCATCTTGTGTATTATAGGGTGCACCACACTAAATAAACTCCAATTGACTTTAGTGTAAAATACGTCAACTTCACAGTTCAAAAAATCCCATCCAGGAGTCTCTCAGTGATTGGTGCAATAATTCAAAACAAAGCTTGAACCCTCATCTGTCCGATTCCTTTCAATTTTTTGATAGTTAGCCGATCAGATTTTTTGCTAATTGCCCCAAGAAAAAAACACCCCCAAAATGTCCATTTTCCCGAACCAACTTGCAGCCGGTTTTCATGAAGCAACCTACCACGTTCAAAACAATGTAGTTCCACATTTTAAGCCAACATTTCTCAAGTCTCCGCAACAGGCTGAAGCACTGAACCCCCAGGTTGTCATAACCAGTCAAAACTACACAATATATTAATTGCACGACCCCCCAAATTGCATATTTAAAAAACATTTGAGGGTACACACATTATGATAATCAGCTCGGCGCATTGATTTTTGAGCTATTTAGTGTGGTGCACCCTGTAAGGGGGGTAAACTTTCAAAATTGGTTGTCCAATTAGGCTCAAAATGTAGAGTTTATGACACTGAGCTCATATGTGAAAACAAAATTGAAAAATATTATTGCGTTTTTCTACGGCACGGCTTAATGTGTTAGGTCGTTGACCCGTGGTGGCCATACAAACGTGCACATTCTCCCTTATAATATTGTCTACACCCCATGGAAAGTCGGGCTCTGAATCCACATATTATTTTCTCACAAAGTTATTTTATGCCTATTTTAGGATGCAATGATGATCCGGCCATTACATATAATTTAATTAATCAAGGTGAGGGTGTCATTTCACACGGAAAAGTGGTGTAAGGTCTGGCTAGTTGGCACGTGTTTTTTTTTTTTTAGGGGGGGGGGGGGGCGTTTCGTTTGTTCAGTGGAATATTTCTGCCCCAGTATCCATACTGAGACATATGATGAACTTTTTATGGGATAAATCAACGCATATTACATTTCACCAAATTTCGCTGCTCTTGAGAATACCATTTTCCCTCTGAAAAGTGAGAAAGAAGCCATTAGGGTTGTCAGCGGGTGGGCGGGGCTTGCTAGGGTTGGGTCTAGGTCTGGGGCCCCGGCTGGGGTTAGGGTTGGAATCAGAGCGAGTTAGGGTTAAGAACTGGTCATAGGGTTGAATTTTGGGGGCTAGGGTTACAATTTAGGGGATGGGGTTGGAATTTCGGCCAGCTAGGGTTATAATTTTGGGTCTACTGGGGTTAAAAGTTGGGCCACCTTCGTCTAAACAAAACTTGTAGTGTGTAGAAAAGACAGTGTATTTGTGTTATACAAGGTTTTATGCGTATTAGGAATGATGTTTTCGGGAAATAATAACAAAATCTGATGAAAAACTTGGTCTTATACAGCTTTTTTCCGTTCTCGCCTCTAAAAACAGAGTGGTGGCGCTATCACAAAATGGCTTCCGATGCGCCGCCATCTTGTGTATTATAGGGTGCACCACACTAAATAAACTCCAATTGACTTTAGTGTAAAATACGTCAACTTCACAGTTCAAAAAATCCCATCCAGGAGTCTCTCAGTGATTGGTGCAATAATTCAAAACAAAGCTTGAACCCTCATCTGTCCGATTCCTTTCAATTTTTTGATAGTTAGCCGATCAGATTTTTTGCTAATTGCCCCAAGAAAAAAACACCCCCAAAATGTCCATTTTCCCGAACCAACTTGCAGCCGGTTTTCATGAAGCAACCTACCACGTTCAAAACAATGTAGTTCCACATTTTAAGCCAACATTTCTCAAGTCTCCGCAACAGGCTGAAGCACTGAACCCCCAGGTTGTCATAACCAGTCAAAACTACACAATATATTAATTGCACGACCCCCCAAATTGCATATTTAAAAAACATTTGAGGGTACACACATTATGATAATCAGCTCGGCGCATTGATTTTTGAGCTATTTAGTGTGGTGCACCCTGTAAGGGGGGTAAACTTTCAAAATTGGTTGTCCAATTAGGCTCAAAATGTAGAGTTTATGACACTGAGCTCATATGTGAAAACAAAATTGAAAAATATTATTGCGTTTTTCTACGGCACGGCTTAATGTGTTAGGTCGTTGACCCGTGGTGGCCATACAAACGTGCACATTCTCCCTTATAATATTGTCTACACCCCATGGAAAGTCGGGCTCTGAATCCACATATTATTTTCTCACAAAGTTATTTTATGCCTATTTTAGGATGCAATGATGATCCGGCCATTACATATAATTTAATTAATCAAGGTGAGGGTGTCATTTCACACGGAAAAGTGGTGTAAGGTCTGGCTAGTTGGCACGTGTTTTTTTTTTTTTAGGGGGGGGGGGGGGCGTTTCGTTTGTTCAGTGGAATATTTCTGCCCCAGTATCCATACTGAGACATATGATGAACTTTTTATGGGATAAATCAACGCATATTACATTTCACCAAATTTCGCTGCTCTTGAGAATACCATTTTCCCTCTGAAAAGTGAGAAAGAAGCCATTAGGGTTGTCAGCGGGTGGGCGGGGCTTGCTAGGGTTGGGTCTAGGTCTGGGGCCCCGGCTGGGGTTAGGGTTGGAATCAGAGCGAGTTAGGGTTAAGAACTGGTCATAGGGTTGAATTTTGGGGGCTAGGGTTACAATTTAGGGGATGGGGTTGGAATTTCGGCCAGCTAGGGTTATAATTTTGGGTCTACTGGGGTTAAAAGTTGGGCCACCTTCGTCTAAACAAAACTTGTAGTGTGTAGAAAAGACAGTGTATTTGTGTTATACAAGGTTTTATGCGTATTAGGAATGATGTTTTCGGGAAATAATAACAAAATCTGATGAAAAACTTGGTCTTATACAGCTTTTTTCCGTTCTCGCCTCTAAAAACAGAGTGGTGGCGCTATTACAAAATGGCTTCCGATGCGCCGCCATCTTGTGTATTATAGGGTGCACCACACTAAATAAACTCCAATTGACTTTAGTGTAAAATACGTCAACTTCACAGTTCAAAAAATCCCATCCAGGAGTCTCTCAGTGATTGGTGCAATAATTCAAAACAAAGCTTGAACCCTCATCTGTCCGATTCCTTTCAATTTTTTGATAGTTAGCCGATCAGATTTTTTGCTAATTGCCCCAAGAAAAAAACACCCCCAAAATGTCCATTTTCCCGAACCAACTTGCAGCCGGTTTTCATGAAGCAACCTACCACGTTCAAAACAATGTAGTTCCACATTTTAAGCCAACATTTCTCAAGTCTCCGCAACAGGCTGAAGCACTGAACCCCCAGGTTGTCATAACCAGTCAAAACTACACAATATATTAATTGCACGACCCCCCAAATTGCATATTTAAAAAACATTTGAGGGTACACACATTATGATAATCAGCTCGGCGCATTGATTTTTGAGCTATTTAGTGTGGTGCACCCTGTAAGGGGGGTAAACTTTCAAAATTGGTTGTCCAATTAGGCTCAAAATGTAGAGTTTATGACACTGAGCTCATATGTGAAAACAAAATTGAAAAATATTATTGCGTTTTTCTACGGCACGGCTTAATGTGTTAGGTCGTTGACCCGTGGTGGCCATACAAACGTGCACATTCTCCCTTATAATATTGTCTACACCCCATGGAAAGTCGGGCTCTGAATCCACATATTATTTTCTCACAAAGTTATTTTATGCCTATTTTAGGATGCAATGATGATCCGGCCATTACATATAATTTAATTAATCAAGGTGAGGGTGTCATTTCACACGGAAAAGTGGTGTAAGGTCTGGCTAGTTGGCACGTGTTTTTTTTTTTTTAGGGGGGGGGGGGCGTTTCGTTTGTTCAGTGGAATATTTCTGCCCCAGTATCCATACTGAGACATATGATGAACTTTTTATGGGATAAATCAACGCATATTACATTTCACCAAATTTCGCTGCTCTTGAGAATACCATTTTCCCTCTGAAAAGTGAGAAAGAAGCCATTAGGGTTGTCAGCGGGTGGGCGGGGCTTGCTAGGGTTGGGTCTAGGTCTGGGGCCCCGGCTGGGGTTAGGGTTGGAATCAGAGCGAGTTAGGGTTAAGAACTGGTCATAGGGTTGAATTTTGGGGGCTAGGGTTACAATTTAGGGGATGGGGTTGGAATTTCGGCCAGCTAGGGTTATAATTTTGGGTCTACTGGGGTTAAAAGTTGGGCCACCTTCGTCTAAACAAAACTTGTAGTGTGTAGAAAAGACAGTGTATTTGTGTTATACAAGGTTTTATGCGTATTAGGAATGATGTTTTCGGGAAATAATAACAAAATCTGATGAAAAACTTGGTCTTATACAGCTTTTTTCCGTTCTCGCCTCTAAAAACAGAGTGGTGGCGCTATCACAAAATGGCTTCCGATGCGCCGCCATCTTGTGTATTATAGGGTGCACCACACTAAATAAACTCCAATTGACTTTAGTGTAAAATACGTCAACTTCACAGTTCAAAAAATCCCATCCAGGAGTCTCTCAGTGATTGGTGCAATAATTCAAAACAAAGCTTGAACCCTCATCTGTCCGATTCCTTTCAATTTTTTGATAGTTAGCCGATCAGATTTTTTGCTAATTGCCCCAAGAAAAAAACACCCCCAAAATGTCCATTTTCCCGAACCAACTTGCAGCCGGTTTTCATGAAGCAACCTACCACGTTCAAAACAATGTAGTTCCACATTTTAAGCCAACATTTCTCAAGTCTCCGCAACAGGCTGAAGCACTGAACCCCCAGGTTGTCATAACCAGTCAAAACTACACAATATATTAATTGCACGACCCCCCAAATTGCATATTTAAAAAACATTTGAGGGTACACACATTATGATAATCAGCTCGGCGCATTGATTTTTGAGCTATTTAGTGTGGTGCACCCTGTAAGGGGGGTAAACTTTCAAAATTGGTTGTCCAATTAGGCTCAAAATGTAGAGTTTATGACACTGAGCTCATATGTGAAAACAAAATTGAAAAATATTATTGCGTTTTTCTACGGCACGGCTTAATGTGTTAGGTCGTTGACCCGTGGTGGCCATACAAACGTGCACATTCTCCCTTATAATATTGTCTACACCCCATGGAAAGTCGGGCTCTGAATCCACATATTATTTTCTCACAAAGTTATTTTATGCCTATTTTAGGATGCAATGATGATCCGGCCATTACATATAATTTAATTAATCAAGGTGAGGGTGTCATTTCACACGGAAAAGTGGTGTAAGGTCTGGCTAGTTGGCACGTGTTTTTTTTTTTTTAGGGGGGGGGGGGGGCGTTTCGTTTGTTCAGTGGAATATTTCTGCCCCAGTATCCATACTGAGACATATGATGAACTTTTTATGGGATAAATCAACGCATATTACATTTCACCAAATTTCGCTGCTCTTGAGAATACCATTTTCCCTCTGAAAAGTGAGAAAGAAGCCATTAGGGTTGTCAGCGGGTGGGCGGGGCTTGCTAGGGTTGGGTCTAGGTCTGGGGCCCCGGCTGGGGTTAGGGTTGGAATCAGAGCGAGTTAGGGTTAAGAACTGGTCATAGGGTTGAATTTTGGGGGCTAGGGTTACAATTTAGGGGATGGGGTTGGAATTTCGGCCAGCTAGGGTTATAATTTTGGGTCTACTGGGGTTAAAAGTTGGGCCACCTTCGTCTAAACAAAACTTGTAGTGTGTAGAAAAGACAGTGTATTTGTGTTATACAAGGTTTTATGCGTATTAGGAATGATGTTTTCGGGAAATAATAACAAAATCTGATGAAAAACTTGGTCTTATACAGCTTTTTTCCGTTCTCGCCTCTAAAAACAGAGTGGTGGCGCTATCACAAAATGGCTTCCGATGCGCCGCCATCTTGTGTATTATAGGGTGCACCACACTAAATAAACTCCAATTGACTTTAGTGTAAAATACGTCAACTTCACAGTTCAAAAAATCCCATCCAGGAGTCTCTCAGTGATTGGTGCAATAATTCAAAACAAAGCTTGAACCCTCATCTGTCCGATTCCTTTCAATTTTTTGATAGTTAGCCGATCAGATTTTTTGCTAATTGCCCCAAGAAAAAAACACCCCCAAAATGTCCATTTTCCCGAACCAACTTGCAGCCGGTTTTCATGAAGCAACCTACCACGTTCAAAACAATGTAGTTCCACATTTTAAGCCAACATTTCTCAAGTCTCCGCAACAGGCTGAAGCACTGAACCCCCAGGTTGTCATAACCAGTCAAAACTACACAATATATTAATTGCACGACCCCCCAAATTGCATATTTAAAAAACATTTGAGGGTACACACATTATGATAATCAGCTCGGCGCATTGATTTTTGAGCTATTTAGTGTGGTGCACCCTGTAAGGGGGGTAAACTTTCAAAATTGGTTGTCCAATTAGGCTCAAAATGTAGAGTTTATGACACTGAGCTCATATGTGAAAACAAAATTGAAAAATATTATTGCGTTTTTCTACGGCACGGCTTAATGTGTTAGGTCGTTGACCCGTGGTGGCCATACAAACGTGCACATTCTCCCTTATAATATTGTCTACACCCCATGGAAAGTCGGGCTCTGAATCCACATATTATTTTCTCACAAAGTTATTTTATGCCTATTTTAGGATGCAATGATGATCCGGCCATTACATATAATTTAATTAATCAAGGTGAGGGTGTCATTTCACACGGAAAAGTGGTGTAAGGTCTGGCTAGTTGGCACGTGTTTTTTTTTTTTTAGGGGGGGGGGGGGCGTTTCGTTTGTTCAGTGGAATATTTCTGCCCCAGTATCCATACTGAGACATATGATGAACTTTTTATGGGATAAATCAACGCATATTACATTTCACCAAATTTCGCTGCTCTTGAGAATACCATTTTCCCTCTGAAAAGTGAGAAAGAAGCCATTAGGGTTGTCAGCGGGTGGGCGGGGCTTGCTAGGGTTGGGTCTAGGTCTGGGGCCCCGGCTGGGGTTAGGGTTGGAATCAGAGCGAGTTAGGGTTAAGAACTGGTCATAGGGTTGAATTTTGGGGGCTAGGGTTACAATTTAGGGGATGGGGTTGGAATTTCGGCCAGCTAGGGTTATAATTTTGGGTCTACTGGGGTTAAAAGTTGGGCCACCTTCGTCTAAACAAAACTTGTAGTGTGTAGAAAAGACAGTGTATTTGTGTTATACAAGGTTTTATGCGTATTAGGAATGATGTTTTCGGGAAATAATAACAAAATCTGATGAAAAACTTGGTCTTATACAGCTTTTTTCCGTTCTCGCCTCTAAAAACAGAGTGGTGGCGCTATCACAAAATGGCTTCCGATGCGCCGCCATCTTGTGTATTATAGGGTGCACCACACTAAATAAACTCCAATTGACTTTAGTGTAAAATACGTCAACTTCACAGTTCAAAAAATCCCATCCAGGAGTCTCTCAGTGATTGGTGCAATAATTCAAAACAAAGCTTGAACCCTCATCTGTCCGATTCCTTTCAATTTTTTGATAGTTAGCCGATCAGATTTTTTGCTAATTGCCCCAAGAAAAAAACACCCCCAAAATGTCCATTTTCCCGAACCAACTTGCAGCCGGTTTTCATGAAGCAACCTACCACGTTCAAAACAATGTAGTTCCACATTTTAAGCCAACATTTCTCAAGTCTCCGCAACAGGCTGAAGCACTGAACCCCCAGGTTGTCATAACCAGTCAAAACTACACAATATATTAATTGCACGACCCCCCCAAATTGCATATTTAAAAAACATTTGAGGGTACACACATTATGATAATCAGCTCGGCGCATTGATTTTTGAGCTATTTAGTGTGGTGCACCCTGTAAGGGGGGTAAACTTTCAAAATTGGTTGTCCAATTAGGCTCAAAATGTAGAGTTTATGACACTGAGCTCATATGTGAAAACAAAATTGAAAAATATTATTGCGTTTTTCTACGGCACGGCTTAATGTGTTAGGTCGTTGACCCGTGGTGGCCATACAAACGTGCACATTCTCCCTTATAATATTGTCTACACCCCATGGAAAGTCGGGCTCTGAATCCACATATTATTTTCTCACAAAGTTATTTTATGCCTATTTTAGGATGCAATGATGATCCGGCCATTACATATAATTTAATTAATCAAGGTGAGGGTGTCATTTCACACGGAAAAGTGGTGTAAGGTCTGGCTAGTTGGCACGTGTTTTTTTTTTTTTAGGGGGGGGGGGGGGCGTTTCGTTTGTTCAGTGGAATATTTCTGCCCCAGTATCCATACTGAGACATATGATGAACTTTTTATGGGATAAATCAACGCATATTACATTTCACCAAATTTCGCTGCTCTTGAGAATACCATTTTCCCTCTGAAAAGTGAGAAAGAAGCCATTAGGGTTGTCAGCGGGTGGGCGGGGCTTGCTAGGGTTGGGTCTAGGTCTGGGGCCCCGGCTGGGGTTAGGGTTGGAATCAGAGCGAGTTAGGGTTAAGAACTGGTCATAGGGTTGAATTTTGGGGGCTAGGGTTACAATTTAGGGGATGGGGTTGGAATTTCGGCCAGCTAGGGTTATAATTTTGGGTCTACTGGGGTTAAAAGTTGGGCCACCTTCGTCTAAACAAAACTTGTAGTGTGTAGAAAAGACAGTGTATTTGTGTTATACAAGGTTTTATGCGTATTAGGAATGATGTTTTCGGGAAATAATAACAAAATCTGATGAAAAACTTGGTCTTATACAGCTTTTTTCCGTTCTCGCCTCTAAAAACAGAGTGGTGGCGCTATCACAAAATGGCTTCCGATGCGCCGCCATCTTGTGTATTATAGGGTGCACCACACTAAATAAACTCCAATTGACTTTAGTGTAAAATACGTCAACTTCACAGTTCAAAAAATCCCATCCAGGAGTCTCTCAGTGATTGGTGCAATAATTCAAAACAAAGCTTGAACCCTCATCTGTCCGATTCCTTTCAATTTTTTGATAGTTAGCCGATCAGATTTTTTGCTAATTGCCCCAAGAAAAAAACACCCCCAAAATGTCCATTTTCCCGAACCAACTTGCAGCCGGTTTTCATGAAGCAACCTACCACGTTCAAAACAATGTAGTTCCACATTTTAAGCCAACATTTCTCAAGTCTCCGCAACAGGCTGAAGCACTGAACCCCCAGGTTGTCATAACCAGTCAAAACTACACAATATATTAATTGCACGACCCCCCAAATTGCATATTTAAAAAACATTTGAGGGTACACACATTATGATAATCAGCTCGGCGCATTGATTTTTGAGCTATTTAGTGTGGTGCACCCTGTAAGGGGGGTAAACTTTCAAAATTGGTTGTCCAATTAGGCTCAAAATGTAGAGTTTATGACACTGAGCTCATATGTGAAAACAAAATTGAAAAATATTATTGCGTTTTTCTACGGCACGGCTTAATGTGTTAGGTCGTTGACCCGTGGTGGCCATACAAACGTGCACATTCTCCCTTATAATATTGTCTACACCCCATGGAAAGTCGGGCTCTGAATCCACATATTATTTTCTCACAAAGTTATTTTATGCCTATTTTAGGATGCAATGATGATCCGGCCATTACATATAATTTAATTAATCAAGGTGAGGGTGTCATTTCACACGGAAAAGTGGTGTAAGGTCTGGCTAGTTGGCACGTGTTTTTTTTTTTTTAGGGGGGGGGGGGGGCGTTTCGTTTGTTCAGTGGAATATTTCTGCCCCAGTATCCATACTGAGACATATGATGAACTTTTTATGGGATAAATCAACGCATATTACATTTCACCAAATTTCGCTGCTCTTGAGAATACCATTTTCCCTCTGAAAAGTGAGAAAGAAGCCATTAGGGTTGTCAGCGGGTGGGCGGGGCTTGCTAGGGTTGGGTCTAGGTCTGGGGCCCCGGCTGGGGTTAGGGTTGGAATCAGAGCGAGTTAGGGTTAAGAACTGGTCATAGGGTTGAATTTTGGGGGCTAGGGTTACAATTTAGGGGATGGGGTTGGAATTTCGGCCAGCTAGGGTTATAATTTTGGGTCTACTGGGGTTAAAAGTTGGGCCACCTTCGTCTAAACAAAACTTGTAGTGTGTAGAAAAGACAGTGTATTTGTGTTATACAAGGTTTTATGCGTATTAGGAATGATGTTTTCGGGAAATAATAACAAAATCTGATGAAAAACTTGGTCTTATACAGCTTTTTTCCGTTCTCGCCTCTAAAAACAGAGTGGTGGCGCTATCACAAAATGGCTTCCGATGCGCCGCCATCTTGTGTATTATAGGGTGCACCACACTAAATAAACTCCAATTGACTTTAGTGTAAAATACGTCAACTTCACAGTTCAAAAAATCCCATCCAGGAGTCTCTCAGTGATTGGTGCAATAATTCAAAACAAAGCTTGAACCCTCATCTGTCCGATTCCTTTCAATTTTTTGATAGTTAGCCGATCAGATTTTTTGCTAATTGCCCCAAGAAAAAAACACCCCCAAAATGTCCATTTTCCCGAACCAACTTGCAGCCGGTTTTCATGAAGCAACCTACCACGTTCAAAACAATGTAGTTCCACATTTTAAGCCAACATTTCTCAAGTCTCCGCAACAGGCTGAAGCACTGAACCCCCAGGTTGTCATAACCAGTCAAAACTACACAATATATTAATTGCACGACCCCCCAAATTGCATATTTAAAAAACATTTGAGGGTACACACATTATGATAATCAGCTCGGCGCATTGATTTTTGAGCTATTTAGTGTGGTGCACCCTGTAAGGGGGGTAAACTTTCAAAATTGGTTGTCCAATTAGGCTCAAAATGTAGAGTTTATGACACTGAGCTCATATGTGAAAACAAAATTGAAAAATATTATTGCGTTTTTCTACGGCACGGCTTAATGTGTTAGGTCGTTGACCCGTGGTGGCCATACAAACGTGCACATTCTCCCTTATAATATTGTCTACACCCCATGGAAAGTCGGGCTCTGAATCCACATATTATTTTCTCACAAAGTTATTTTATGCCTATTTTAGGATGCAATGATGATCCGGCCATTACATATAATTTAATTAATCAAGGTGAGGGTGTCATTTCACACGGAAAAGTGGTGTAAGGTCTGGCTAGTTGGCACGTGTTTTTTTTTTTTTAGGGGGGGGGGGGGCGTTTCGTTTGTTCAGTGGAATATTTCTGCCCCAGTATCCATACTGAGACATATGATGAACTTTTTATGGGATAAATCAACGCATATTACATTTCACCAAATTTCGCTGCTCTTGAGAATACCATTTTCCCTCTGAAAAGTGAGAAAGAAGCCATTAGGGTTGTCAGCGGGTGGGCGGGGCTTGCTAGGGTTGGGTCTAGGTCTGGGGCCCCGGCTGGGGTTAGGGTTGGAATCAGAGCGAGTTAGGGTTAAGAACTGGTCATAGGGTTGAATTTTGGGGGCTAGGGTTACAATTTAGGGGATGGGGTTGGAATTTCGGCCAGCTAGGGTTATAATTTTGGGTCTACTGGGGTTAAAAGTTGGGCCACCTTCGTCTAAACAAAACTTGTAGTGTGTAGAAAAGACAGTGTATTTGTGTTATACAAGGTTTTATGCGTATTAGGAATGATGTTTTCGGGAAATAATAACAAAATCTGATGAAAAACTTGGTCTTATACAGCTTTTTTCCGTTCTCGCCTCTAAAAACAGAGTGGTGGCGCTATCACAAAATGGCTTCCGATGCGCCGCCATCTTGTGTATTATAGGGTGCACCACACTAAATAAACTCCAATTGACTTTAGTGTAAAATACGTCAACTTCACAGTTCAAAAAATCCCATCCAGGAGTCTCTCAGTGATTGGTGCAATAATTCAAAACAAAGCTTGAACCCTCATCTGTCCGATTCCTTTCAATTTTTTGATAGTTAGCCGATCAGATTTTTTGCTAATTGCCCCAAGAAAAAAACACCCCCAAAATGTCCATTTTCCCGAACCAACTTGCAGCCGGTTTTCATGAAGCAACCTACCACGTTCAAAACAATGTAGTTCCACATTTTAAGCCAACATTTCTCAAGTCTCCGCAACAGGCTGAAGCACTGAACCCCCAGGTTGTCATAACCAGTCAAAACTACACAATATATTAATTGCACGACCCCCCAAATTGCATATTTAAAAAACATTTGAGGGTACACACATTATGATAATCAGCTCGGCGCATTGATTTTTGAGCTATTTAGTGTGGTGCACCCTGATGATCTTGTTAGAGTAAACAAATCATATTAAAATATTTTGTGCCAGCTTTCTTGTAGGGTCGATGTGTTTTAGTCTGAGCCCACCCTTAGGCCATAAAAAAAAAATTGTTGTATTGGCGTAACAGAGGTTTGGGAAATAGGGTAGGGCGGGCGGATTTTTTTTTTTTTTTATTTAATTTTTCCTGGGGTATTAAATGCTTTTTTTCCTGTATATCATAGTATATGACGTGTCAAATAAAGACAAGAAATGACATAACAACTTTAACCAGTCTGGTTTCCATCTTTTGCTCCTTTTAAGCTTTTAATCTGGCTACAAATTTGCGATTTTTTTATTTTATTTTATTTTTTCCCCGATTTTTATTTATTTATTTATTTTATTTTTTTTTTTTTTGGTCTAAAATGTTTACGGTCGGGGCATATTTTTGGGTCGGGCGGGTTACGCCAATACAACAATTTTTTTTTATGGCCTTAAAGTAAGATTGGGAGGGTCAGTGTTAAGGACAATCGCCGAGAATGGACCCCAGTATATTCAAATATCCAAATGGCACTTCAACTTCAGCTGGGAAAGCTTCGAGGAGCTGGCTTGGACTGAAATCGTCACCGTCGTGATAAAACCTTGAGCTTTCAAATGTATTCAGAGCACACCATTGTAATCACCATACTGTATTTTTTAACGGTTAGTTTAATCACTTGCATGATAATTATATGGAATAAAGCACTGAAACCGTATTCAATTCAAATTCTGATTTAAATAAAAAGTATAGTGATAGTTGGAAGAAAGGAGTTGAATATTTTTCATCCTGGTAAATTTTGATGAACCATTCTTACAATTTCGATTGATAATAATTTGCATAAATACTTAATTTGCATAAAGACCATGCATCCAGGGACCTAGACAATGAACATACGCAGCTTGCGTGTGCCACGCCCATATGAGTCATTGCAATTTCCAGGAATACTGGGCAACACAATTTGTATTTTTAGTCGAGTATAAAATTTATTATTCCCGCGTGACAGTAATTCGTTTCATTGATTATTTATGGTTTTTTTCTTTTTGCAAAGGCCATTATTTAACTTCATGCAGGAATAATTTGTGATATACTGTAAATTGCTTCAGACTTGCAAAGGCTTTGTACGAAATGATAAATAAATTATCTAACCCAGGCTACGATCATTTACGGCTGCAATGCGTATTGTGAATGTTGCATTGCCATTCCATGTTTAGCCTATCGTTAGCGCAGGGCAAGCTACACAGACAATGAAAAATTCTTATGCCTAAATATTATCATATTCATTTTGGTTAGGGGGTACTCGGGGATGCTCACAACAGGCTTCCCGAAACCCCCCCCCCCCCCCCCCCCAGGCGAAAGGCTTACAATACTCAATTTTTATAATCAAAATAATATTATATCAAAACGCGAAAACAAAATACCAGGTTACAAAATTATTATAATTTTTTATGATAGAAGAATTAGCGCTCTTGAATAAGACATTTGAGCCCCATGATTAAGCATAGCATGCACTTTCCCTTGCGCTAGCCCCTTAATTGCATTGACACAAAGACATATTAAGGGGAATTAACCACAAACAAGGACATCAAGTCATAAGACTAGACAGACGTATGATACTCAAGGCACAGAGGATTATGCACTGTTAAAATTGCTTCTCCACACCATGATAAATGCTGGTGATATATGTCACTTACCGACTGATAGATTCGTAAGAAACAAAAATTAATGACAGACCATTCCCTGAACTTAAAGGTAATATCATACTTTCTTTTATCAAAGAAATACAGATTCATGGGCATAAAATCAAGACAGATACAGTAACAGTATAATCTGTGAAAATTTCAGTTCCATACGTTGGCCACTTCTTGAGAAAACAGTGAAAACCGCCCACAGTATTTCTTAAGTCGTTTCTCTTTTATTTTTGATCATTTAAAAGATCAAAAAGATTTTCGGTCGTTGTTTTAATAATTTCTGGATAAATGCACCGTTTCAGGCGAAACATTTTTACGGTATGTTTCTACCACCACCATCTTCATACCATGTACGTTATTATACGTAAATATGTGAACATTTCTGTTTTGGTTTCCTACCAAAGTATGATACTACCTTTAATAAAACAACAACTGGAACTATAAGACTGATCTCCGTACGTGTTATGTAATAATTATGCAAATAACCAAGCCATGGCGGCATGATTAATCAAGCAATTAAACAGAGAAAGAGGCAAGGACACCTATTGGCCTTTTCAGGCGATGCTTAAAAAATAATCTCGTAAGGCTTGCGAGTTTTTTCTCATGCTTGAGAAATCTTACAAAACTGCCATCGACGTCCGGTCCCTGGTGAATCCTTGAGAAATTTCTCAAGCATGAAAAAGACTTGCAAGCCTTGCGAGTTTTCTTTTTGGAAAAGCCTTAGTATAACAAGATTTTCAACAAGCAAACAAAAAACAACAACAAAACAACAAAATCTTTAAATTCATACATAAAAAATACTAAATTTCCGCAATACCCTAAAATTAATTACGTCGGTAATAAAAACAATTGGCAAAATTCCAGATGCGCATGAAACAAGGACAAATTTCATAGAACAGCTGCACTCACACTTTGTCTTATCCAATATGTGCATGAAATAATAAAACTGTGAAAATTTGAGCTCAATCGGACATCTGATTCGCAAGAAAATAACGAAAACCTGACTCAATTTTGCTTATAAAATATAAAATATGGTTTTGATCTTACCCCGAGATCAAAACTGTTTTTGGTCTTCGTTTTACCATAGACTTTGAGGAAAAAATTTAATTGTTTTTTTCCTCCAGGTCTATGGTTTTACTAATTTCTGGATAAATACACCATTTCAGGCGGAAATATTTTAACGGCATGTTTCTACCAGCACCATCTTATACCCTGAATGTTATATGTAAATCCTCTAAACTGATTGCACCTAGTGAATTAAGGTAATATCATACTTTGGTTTTTATCAAAGAAATACAGACTCATGGGCAAGAATATCAAGACAGATATAAAGTAACAGTCATTTTCAGTCCCATGCATACGGTGCCCACTTTTTGAGAAAAACGTGAAAAACGGCCACAGTATTTCTTAAGTCTTTTCTCTTTTATTTTTGATCTTTTAAAAGATCAAAAAGATTTTCGGGCGTTGTTTTACTTATTTCTGGATAAATACACTATTTCCGGCGGAATAGCTTTAAAGGCATTGCATACGTTTGGTAATGACTCTGAAAATTTATGGCAATAAAAACTTACTTGGTGAGAAGTACAGCTGCTTTGGATAGTATACTGCATATTGAGAAACGTTCAATTCGAAGTACCGCGGTTATGGAAAAATATGTCACTTTTTATCTCCAAAAATTATGAATCTGAGAAGCGTTATGGCCGTAACGCTTCTCAGCTATTGACTAACTGTTCTCTGGCGTGAAATAACCGCTCTAGTTTGTCGCCAAAATCTCAAAAACGCTACCACCTTTTGAATTGAAACTTTCACAGGTTAGTTTTATGGTATATATATACAATTATATTGGTTTGAAACAAACAGTAGGCTCAAATTACCAAACGTATGCAATCCCTTTAACGGTATGATTCTACTTCCACCATTTTCATACCCTGTGAGTTATACGTAAATCTGTGAACATTTCTGTTTTGGTTTCTCACCAAAGTATGGATACTACCTTTAATGGAGATCCTTGCTCATAGTCCGATATTGATTTTGTCTACTTTGTATTATGCCATCCCAAACCTTTTGTTTGGGATGATGCCGTTCGGATTTTGGCTACTGGTACTCTATGGTACACAAAACTAAGCCATGTCCGATATTCATTGGCTACGGCCGGAAATAACACGTGTTAGTATTGAGGCCGCCCACCTTGCGGCTTCGCCGAATTTCCATAGGCGTGCTAGGCGTGCTATGCCCAGCCGTAGCCAAAATAGTTCGGAATGTTGGCCTCGGTTACCAGCGCTGTAAGTGTGTCGGGAACCAGCGATTTCTCTGAAATTGTTTACATCTCGGGGAATGATTATTCTTGTGTGCTGCACGTTTAGATTCCAGAACGTTATTGAGTCACTCAGATCATAGGAAACAAATTAATCGCGTACAGTGATCGTAATTTGACTGCAAATTTCAAAGTGCTCTCATCCATCCTGTAAAGAATCCCCGAATCGTCTTTTGGAAACAAGGAATTAAAATCTCACTGGACTCGGGGAGATTGCGATGGTGTAAAACCTTGCCTCACATTGTCCGTACTGTGGTGAAGACATGGCGCGTACGTTGCAGACAGCCTGCCGTGTTTTACTCGTGGTGTACGGCAGCGTGTGGCTGAGCGTCTCGGTGGCTGGTCGTGGTGGTGGATCTCGGAGACCTGCCTCGTTATGGAGCGGTCTGAATCAACAGCTCTGTTCAATGTAAGTTACATTGATCTTGTTAAATTTTCCCTGTCAATCATATTCTTATTATTAACCCTTCTTCTACTTCTAGATTTAGTCTAAATTTTGGAAGGCTTCTATACAAAGTTCTAAATCTAGAACTTGGTGAAGTCAAAAGTGCCCTTCCACAATTTGTTTTTGAAGGAGATTTATTTATTGTATTTAGATTAACTTTTTCTTAAACTTAGATCTATTCTAGTAACTTGAATTATGAAGGTTTTTGACATCCTATACGACTGTTCAGTTAATACTAGATCTATCTGAAACTAAAGCGTTTACGAAACAGAGGCTCAGGCTCCGTCTCAGGCTCAGGCCCCATTTTTATGAATCCATTCTGACCATGGACTATGGAGCTATAGTATTAGCTCCATGTTCTTACATAGGCCCTACTATTTAGGGTATTCAAAATAGAGGCTTTTGGCAGCGGTTCGGAAATACAATTACAAGTGTAGATTCTCTAGTTTGAAAAGGAAAACAGAGCTTGAGCTTCAATGAAAAACATCTAGATATTTTCAGCATGGATGTCAGATGGGATACATGTAAATCAGGCTGGAGCCTGAGCCGCCGTTTCGTAAACCCTCCTAGAGTTAATTGCAATTTGAAAATACTTGTACCTGTACTTGTAATTGTACACAGGTACAGTGGGATGGGGCCAACGCTTGAATGAAAAAAAACACCACCACAAAATACGTGATAAATAAATGCCAGGAAAGAATGCATATTATTTACTCCACCTCCACTTCCTATCAGGGAATGAAATTTGCAGATAACATCCTTTGCATACCAGAGTACCAGACTGAAAAAAAAACATTTGGACTTTGAAAAAAAAAAATTTTCATAAGAAACTATTTTCCAAAAATGTTTATGGTTTCTCACAGCCTTAATGCACGACCACTTAATGTGTCCCAGGGGTTATTTGTACGATTCTCCGGCTATCTTCCTAGTGAGTCCGCAGAGAGCATGGACATATTTTTTTTTAGAATAGTCTTCAACAGATGTTGAAATATTTTCAAGGGGGAGAATTCCACTGACAGCCATCACTTGTAAGTTGTATACAACCCTGTGGGACTGACAGGGAGGGTGTTTTGAGATAAATGGCTGCTGCTGCATTCAAAGTGTAGGCCTATCATTGTAGGTAAAAAATCCTGTAAAACTCACTTTTCGGATATATGCTACCCCAGTTACACAGCTGAGATTGAAGTTCATCATAACTTGTATCCTTAGAGTATAACCCTTTTTCCTCAATGGCCGTCAGTGGAATTCTTTCCTTTTATGGGTTTCTGTGTTCTTGCCTAAGTAGCAGTGTTGTCCTAGATGATTTCTCAATACAATGTGTAGATTACAAAGGTGCAAACCACAGTTAAATACTAGGGAACTTTAGATTGGTGTAAACATGGACCTCGTTCATGTGGACCACAACGTCGTGCTGAACGTCAAAACCATACTTTGTGCGTCCTCGACTCACTGGGACAACATTGGTGTCGGGGTGACAACGTGACGCATGTGCAAAGACTCAGCATGACGCAATCACGTATCAGACGTAGTCAACATGAAAATCTAAAGCTCCCTACTGTGTATTAAACATATGGCAGAAATCATTATGATTACTTCACAGTCATTGTTTTAAGCTTTAGAACTGATTATTGAAGTCAGATACAAATTTCAAATAAATCCCTTTTTTCTCTCCAAAGTTTACCTGCAACATATTTTCGTTTGAATACCAGAATGAAAATAATTTCAGGAAGTGGGTTAGGAAATTGTACGTCACGCAAATGTTGACGAAAACTTTACAGCACAAATAACGCGCTGGTTTATGTATCAGTGTGAACATCCTGTCAAAATAAAATAAAATATAAACTTGCGTCTTACCATGTATCCTTCCTGAACTTCTAAATTTCCACTCACGCAAACAACATGAGTGTAATTAGAGCAGTGCATACTTTGCACAATAGACGTGACCTTATTTTGATCACCCAAAGGGAAATAGTTGGCATGTATTTTGCGCAACTTTGGGGTTTTTGGAGGGGGGATAGAAAAACCCATTCTGTGTGCAATGCAGGGTTGATAAAAATCATGATTTTTATAAAAAATAAAAAAAAATCGGATTTATTTGATTTAAATCGATTTTTTTGATTTAAATGAAAATCTTAATTGTTTTTACGTAATAACATTTTACTATCATAACATTTTGCTTAAAAAAACCCATAAATGATGCCAAATTGCATCTTCTTGTCGCTTGGGCATTGTGGTCATTAAAATGTAGCAACAAATCCAAAGCAACAAAAACAGGAAATGTTACTGACTGTCACTACAGGCATACTCTATTGACTGTCACTACAGGCATACTCTATTGCTTCCTCGCTGATGGGATGTTTAAATGACCATATTCAAAGATGTTTCATGGCTTGTACATGTACGTACCAGTGGCCCATTTGCATCTCAGTACATGTGTATTAGATGCAGTGATGTACACAAACAAAAGCTAATTCTTTGCAGTTGCATACATGTACGTATTATTTTACTGTGTAATTCTATTCATTGTATAGATACTTGTAATCTACAAGTAATGCTGTACACATACATTGTACTTTGCTTCAGGATACTGCCTCATTTTTCATACATGTGTGTATACATGTACGTGCATGCGTATTTTGTACAGTAAAATTTCATTGTAAAAACACCACATAAACTGTTTTACACACACATGTAAGACAACCTGTTATAGTGGAAAAACTAAGCCAAAAGTTAATGCAAGTGTTCTTTCAGTAAGATATTCTGATTTTCGTAGAAAAAAAATCATGAAATAATGCAAAAAATCATGATTGATTTTTATGAGCAATTTTTTTGATTTTTTTCCACTGATTTAAATCATGATTTAAATCAATGATTTAAATCGAGTGATTTAAATCAAACAACCCTGGTGCAATGTTTGCAACATTTTTTGTGTGAGGGAAATGTGTTTACTCACTGCAGGCGCGGTTCTACGGAGGGGGCTAGGGGGGGCTGTAGCCCCCAAAAAATTCTGTCTAGCCCCCCCATAAAAATGCAAACTTGTGAAAAAAAAAAAAATCTTGAAAATACTGGATTTTTTCAGTTACTTAGGCGCCAATTACATAAAAAACGCGTTGTATGGGCTATAATGTGAATGTTTTTCGACCCCCAATAAGACATAGCAGAAGCGAGTGTTAGAAGAACCCAAAGTATTGGGTCTTCTAGCCCCCAAAAAAAATAATGGCTCTTCTAGCCCCCCCCCCCCCCAATTTTTGACTCTAGAACCGCGCCTGACTCACTGTAAGTAGCATGGATTATTTGATTTATAGTGTGCTTATCATCTATTGTGTCAGATTCACACTGTAGGCAGCTTAATCCCTGTGTACCGAGAATAGTATTAACGGGTCTCCTGGAATACAAATTGAAAACTTGGCAATATTGAACAGAAGAAAATGTCATTATCCTCAGAAATGAAATTTTGAAAGTATGAAAGGAATTTGTATTTTATGAAAAGTGAAACCACTTAATGATTGTATAAGTCATTTGACCTTGACGTTAAATTGAAAACATCAGTATCAACTATCAAGTCTTTCACACTCAGTTCCTAAAACCTGGGCTACTTTCAGCATGTTGGGCCTTGTTTTCCTATATTTTTCTGTTCTTGTGGACCCGTTCAAAACAGTTTAGAAAGTGAAACCAGTTGTTCTGTAGTCAATCTCTCTTACAGAGAAAATTAATTTTGCAGGCTAATATTGACCCAGTGGCCAGTACTCCAATTTGTACACTCCATTCTGAACACTGAGACAAGGGGCGTTTACGAAACGGAGGCTCAGGCTCCAGATCCATTTTGTGAATCCATTCTGAAATAACTGGTATCAAAATAGAGGCTTTTGGCCGCGGTTCTGAAGCAGTAACTCTAAATTGAAAAGGAAAACAGAGCTTCAGCTTCAATGTAATACCACAACCTATACATATATGTATTTTCAGCATATGGATGACAGAACTGGAGCCTGAGCCTAAGCCTCCATTTCGTAAAGGCATTAGGTCTCTATGCACAAGACTATGTGAGCTTACGTACTTCCAGAGTATCACACATTCATTTCTGAATTTGTATTGATGGCGTGATTATTTTTTCACTTGAATTTCTGGATACACAAGCCTCGAGAACCATTCATCTTCGCATGATTAATCACTAGTGGTAATTACGAAAAGGTGTGTGACAAATTTGAAAAAAATAATATTTACACATGGTGAATCATTGATGTTTCACTTGTTTTTACGTTTGTTTTTGCTCTCTTGCTGGGCCTGGGGTAGAAGTTTAGATTCTCTATAAGAAATCTGAGATTGATTCCACAGTCCGGATGACACCCGAGTTATTCTAAGATTTATAATTTGTTCCCCTGCCGAATGCGAGTCTAAACATGCCCTGGGATGAAAATTTCTGGAGATGGCCGTGGGCCGTGGGCCTGGGGAGTCAGGCAACGGGATGCCTGGGAGGATCGTTAGCAGATCAGGAGACATGACGACATGCTGACTCTACCAATCAGTCATGATTTGTGAGGCAATATTGCTCAGTTTCTCCCATCTCCATCAAGTAGGGACTTAGCAGCCGGCCTCATGAAATTGCAAATCAACCTTTTTGGGTGGTTCCATTTATCACAGAGGTGTTGTCATAGTTCTAAAGAGTCCTTGGATTTACTTTCAGTTTCAGTACACCTAAATTATCTTGTGTTTGAAAGAGATCTATAGATTACAAGTTGTAGGCCTACTTACATGGGGCCTGTTTGTTTGGGCACAAGATCAATGATCTTGCAGATCCACATCCCATGCAGGATGTACGCTAAAATGGGATCCGCTAAAAAAGACCCATATGGAATGACGCAACAGTTTTTCAGATATTTGTTAGTTTTTCTGATATTTGTTTGCTGCCCTCATTGACATGTTCTTGATAACTTGTATGGCGACCCAATTAGAGGAGCAAATTCAGTGTCACAAATGAGAAGTTTGTCTAGAATTTTCATATAAAGGTAGAAATCAGAATTTAACTAAAAAGGGACATCAGCTAAGTACTGTACAATAACTGGCCCATTCTCTAAAACAACACTTTGACAAAAGATTCCAATTAGCATTTATAATGCGCACTGTGCAGGAAAGAAAATTTAGGATTGTATGAAACTATGATACAGTACATGTACACGCAAGTTTTAGGATCTATACTCAGATTGGTATGCACTGTAAGTGGATTGATCCAGAAGTCTTTTCCATGAAAAAGCAATAGATAACAAATTTTGAAGATTACCATCCATGTGTCGAAGATTCTCTTTTCAAGGAATCCATGGACATAGTCAGAATGTCTCACTCTCATCCGCCTAAATGGGTCTGCCTGATGAATGTTTGTGCCAGCCGTGCCGGTTGGTTGCCCTGAGCTTGAACCAGTCAGAGCGTGCTCCAAGGGGCCTTCCGGACGGACGCATTCATGTCATATTTGATCATCATTGGTGTTTGGTGATGGATAGGCATGTTATATTCTAATGCATTTAACATCGGGCCAAATGTTGGCAGTCATTGTATGAAAATCAAAACAATGTGTAGACTGATGTATTGCATTAGACTGACTGATGATAAATTTGCAGCAGTTTGGTGGACGCAGACGGTACATTTTGAGTCTCAAGCGTTTAGAAACTTTAAATCAATTTACCCAGTCATGAAGAAAGCCTCTTAAACAAGATTAAGAACCATGGCTGTTGGCTATAGTCCAGTAGTCTGATACAGTATAGGCCCTATTGGGTGAAAACACACTGTGGGAAGGTGGGGACTGGGGAGACTTAGTTTTTGTGCTAAAGCACTAGTACCCCATACCGCATCGCTCTACTTCCCTGGTACAAACATTTAGGCCTACATGTACATGATTTACTCCATTAAATGTACACAACCCTGTCTACTTTCATGTCAATTCATGACTTCAGCTCCACAGAGTTTGTTTAAATCTCCTTTTTTAAGCCACTTTTACCTAGAGCACTTGGCTTTTAGCCTTGTTTGGGTGAAATTAAGGCCCGTGAAAATGCAATTAATGTAAGTTGTCAGTTGTAATGTACACAGTTAATGGAAAACTGAGCAATATGAAGCTGAAATGTAGTTTGTACTTTGTAGGCCTACTGCATGCATCACCTTACATGCCTTATGTAATACATGTCGTTTGTATTGGTTTTTCGTTATCCTGACTTAATGTACATGTATGTAATTTAGAAGCACAGATTGATCTGCAGTAATATACAGTGTTCTCATTGTATAAAACTGGGATGAAAACCCTTTTGTGATCCTCTAGCTCTACATGCAGTTGCTGCACAAAAAAGACTAATCATCAGCCTTTAGAAGCTGTGTGCCTCTCACTGCTTATCATAACAATGGCAGGGATTTTCACACAGTCCCAGGCCAGTCCATGCCAGCAGCCCATGTACTGTAGACCCATTGCCTACGCACTGTGCATACTCAATCCTCCCTATCTTAATCAATTACTTGTAATCAAGATACTGGTGTCATATGTGTAATTAACATAACTCTGTGAGATGGCTGCATATTAATTAACAGCGATGCAAGCTGTCATTACCATAATGAGCACACATTATGAAGGGCTTTGAAAGATACAGATCTTGATATAACAATTGTGTACCAGTATGTAGGGGGCTTTAAATTGAAATCACTCAACACAACATAATCTAAGACGGTCCTCTATTTGGATAACCAGATGTGTTACACTGTAATTTAAACATCATGTCAGACTGTATGTCTGCTTGTTACATTTTACGATTCAATTTTTTTCTAAACACGACAAGTTTGGTTTTTCAGCCCTAATTTGACAATATTGTGAAAAGTCTATTTATGATAATACAACAATAAGTAGGCCCTACAGTTAATAAATTATTTCACATTATGTGTACAAACCAGACAATCATTTTTGATATTTTCTGCCTCAAAAATTACTAAACAGGATGAACTGTTTCTGCAGAGTTTTTTTTTTCAACAAAATCTATAGTAGCAATTGATGGAATTGCTATTTCCGCCATTTATTTATTGACTTGCTTGCAGCATCATTATACACTATGTACCGTATTGTTAATAACTTCTGGGTTGTCTCGGGTTTCAGGAAAATGTACATTGTGATATATCCTGGATGTGTCAACTGACTGCTGGAAAACTCATTAGTCATACATTGTCATAATACTCTATTTAATAACATCTAAATATTGGATGTCTGTCACTTGTCATATATCTTTCATATTCACTGGGCTGTGTTATGGAATACTTTTCCCTGTTATTCATACCGTATGTGGTATTTAATTAACAGTTTGTACAATAACGTGGACACATACTCGTAATTCTCTTTTAAAAGTGAAATATTCTCTTTTCTCATTTAAATGCAACCCTATTTTGAGTTTGACTGCACCCGTCTGGATTTTAAATTGCGGTTTGGTCATTTGCTTAGATTCACCATATATTGAGAAAGCTCTCAAATGGGGTATTTAAATGGGTAATAAATCCTGCAGTGAGTTAATTGGCACTCAAAGATGTCGTTGGATGTTACTTACAATACAGTCATTAAATAAAAAGAAGAAAAGAAGAATTTAAGTACTTAGGTTTTTGGCTTTTACCAAAGATGTCAGTAAATCATTTAATACTATCAAGTTATTACCAGAAGAAAAAAACTAACTACATGTACATAGGTTTAATAGCTTGAGTCATTCTGAGAAAAAATAATGATCGAAACTGTGAAATTTTCTTGATAGGCCTACATGTAACTCTGTACTATCAAAACATACACAATGGATAATTGCTTCATGTATATTCAATAAATTAAAAACTATTCTATTATGGAGATTGGAGAATGATTTTTAACATCTGTACATGTGGACATGTTATTAGCTGGCTGGTAAAACCTAAGTTATATTTTCTTTGAAATTTTGTTAATAGTTTTATTTTTTATTTTGTGTTCTCAAATTGTGAACATTGGGGTTCTATTCAACAAGCTTTTGCTGTTTGGAGACTTCTGAACAAAGTAAACATACATGTACATGTTCTGAAAGTTGTATCTCTGTTTCTATGATTGGCAAAAGTTTTATAAGATTTTGAATGGGATTGAATAGAAACCAGATAGACTGCCGGCTTACATGTAAGCCTACATGTACCTTAATAATAGATTATATTAAATGCTATGTCGCCACCATGGCTCTGCCAAGAGCTGAGACAGACCGTTTCCAGCTCTGTGATGATGGTTCCCAAATAGTCAGTCACCTGCGTACGTGCATGTTGGGTTGCTAGTCAAGTGTACATTACTAGTACTATTCAACATAGTCAACAACATACTTGTGAATGCATCGTGTGTACCAACATGATGCAATTTTGCTCCTCTAATTTTAAAACACTTCATGGCTGAGAAGATGGCCAGTATGTTGAAATATCCCTCAAAGAGGATTTACCTTTTTGACATGATATTTTCTTTAAATTGTTTTTATACAGTGGATTGAGTGGAATATTTAATAGTAAAATGATTTTGTTTTAAGGATTTGTTGTAATAATTTATTTTATCCTGAAATTAATTTAGACTGCAATATCATATGTGTGATTTGCACTCAAAAAGGGAGAAATTAATATTAACAAAATTGTTCACATTCCTCAGTTTAGAGCACTTGGTCAATCTGGCCTGATAGTGTAGGCCTACTGTCCCCATACTGTATAGTTCTTTCAATATTGTGATTAATTAATGTTTAAACTGCCGACCGGTGTTGATTAATTGCAAAATGGTTGCTATGGAAGATTCTGGATGAGCCAACGTGTTATTCACAGAAACGGAAAGCGTCTACAGTATGTCCTACACTGTGTCAAAGTCCAGCGGGGTAAAAATCGGGACCATACATATTGAGTTTGTTGACACAAGACAGATCATGGTTTCATGCTGATGTTGGAAGGAAATAGATATCATACACCCACATTTACCAACCGCAGAAATTTAAGGATAAACACAACCTTACAGGTTGAGTACATACGGCATAGCCAAATGCTACATTTTGTATCAGCAGCATGTGGATTATCTGTTAGTTCGGGCATGGTTTGGGAGAGGGGTTTAGTTAGTGGCTATTGCTTGCATTATATGTTAATGTGCGAAAGCACAGACAGGCTGTAATGTACAGTATTGCAGGCAGGTCCTGCAAACATCATAATTTACAGATGTTTGTCAGTTGCTGGCAGCTGTGTAGTACAGTTGCATAATGACAGGGGTTGACAGTCTCACAATTCCAGGAAGAGTTGTCTGCTCCACTGGTTTCATCAAGCCTTAGCCTACATGTACATTTATTTGACGCTAGTCAGGAGCCTCAGTGGTACAGAAAATGACAAAAGTCAAGGACATGTAGAAAGACTCTTTCAGCATGTTCAGAGGGATCCAATACATGATTGGTAAAGGTCACAGGACAGCACTCATACTTTGTCTGATCAAACATGTACATGAAATAATAAACCTGTGAAAATTTGACATCTGAGTCACGAGAAAATAGCGAAAACCCGACTCGATTTTTCTTATAAAACATGAAGAAAAGTTTACTTTATGTTTGTTCCAAAAATCGTTCGGACAAACGATCTTTGGATAAAGAGACTAAATCTTGATTTCCTTGAAAAACCCAGCATCTGATGAACCAAGATTTCCCATGGTGACTGTTTGCACTGTTTACGAACTGTTGAGTCCATTTTCTGTCTCAAACTCAATAACTTTTTTTCCAAATGTGCTTTCCACTATCAGTATAATATTTTTTTGTGAATTGATATTTTGATGCTGAATGCATAAAACTTACGGATTATACAAGTGGAGGCTCCAGTAGTTATTAGAATATTTGAGTTCTGTAATGTTTTCTCAGAAAGATGGTAGCTCCTATTAGATTTATTATTTTAATTCAAATCTATTGTCATCTGAGTAAACCTGTTACAACTAATACATTAAATTGTTGTGGCATGATGCGGAGGCAGGAACTTCCCAAGCAGCAAGGCAATTTTCTCTCATGCTCTGGAATCTTTTCCGGTAAATGTTTAGAAACTCGAATGACAACTGGAATATTTTAAGGGGGCAATGACCGGGGCAATATGACAAAGGGCACCAAGGCACTGAGAAGGGGCACTGAGGCAATGGCCTGCAGCCGATTTCACGAAACTTTACGCAGTTGCGTAAGTCCACTTACGCCACAAATTGTGGCGTAAGTGGTGGCGTAAGTGGACTTACGCAACTGCGTAAAGTTTCGTGAAATCGGCTGCAGGACAGGGATTCCAAGCAGTGATACCAAGGCACTGTCCACACTGGACTTTTTTGGGGCAAAGTTACCGAGACGCTGGGTACTTTACCCATTTTAAGTCAAGTGCGGACGTCTCAGAAAGTCTACCTCTCAGTTACTTTGCCCAAGCCGTGCGGGTATTTCTACCGGCCAACTTCTGCCCTGGTAGAATGCCCAAGACACTTTACCCGAGACGAAAAGTCCAGTGCGGACAGTGCGGGTCGAGTACCCTCATGAGCCTAGTATTGACAGCTCGGTTATTCTTCCCTGTGTGCATGGTTAAGTTACCCGAGTCAAAAGTCCAAGTGCGGACACCGGTAATATTTGCCCATTTTTCATATAGGCCTACCCATCGGGTTGGTTAAATCCCCGGAAAAAAAGTCCAGTGCGGACAGGAGCCCTGAAGAACTAAGGCAAATTGCATCGGGCCAGGCAGCAATGAGAAATGACCAAGGGCACCATTCACCAAGGCAGTGAATGACCCAGGGCACCAAGGCAATGAGCAGGGACACCAAAGCTACATGTACATGTATGACAAGGGGCACTAAGGCAATCACATTGGGGACCAAAACACTTAGCCTACATGTAGATTTTTTCCTCATGACTTCACAGAGTTCCATGCCCCATACATTGTGGGTCAAAGGAACGTGCCCCAAGGATTTGTTTTACATATTGCACAATATTGGTTTACAGAAAGTCAAAATCCTCTCCTGAACTTTATTCACCTTCAAAACAAAAAAGCCCAAAGAGCCAGACATGTTGCCATTGTGCAGGGCTTATGTGTAACCCCATACAACGTAGGCCTACATGTACGTGTATATTGTGGCCTTCACTTCTGTGCGATATGAATCATACTGCACTTGCATCAGAGTCTGATCAGAGATAATTGGATCACAATATGCAGCAGGCTCTTTCCAAGAAAATGGGTGCAATGGCATGATTTAATAACATATAATGTATGGATGGAGTTGAAATTTTGTGGCGCTGACAGAAATTGTGTGAAGATGCGTCAGGGTTTTTGTTACTTGTGTACATTAAGTACTGATTGTACATATATATGTAAATTGTATACTGTACATGATGTATGTACTCGCCATTTGTAGAGAGTAGATGTGTTTTTACAAGAATGTGCACTTTGTGCAGTACATGTACATTTATTATGCATGTAATGTACATGTACTGTACAATAGCACTCCGCTCCGCTAAAAATAGCACACTGGATCTCAGACAAATATATCATGTACAGTAGCTAATGTGTGGGTGTGCTTGTGTGCATGGATGTGCATGCATGAATTTTGTCTGACATCCGGGGATTTTGTACAAGCGTGCGTTTGCCAAATCACTCGTGTGAGTGTGACGTTATAGCGCTATTGTACAGTACAATGTATTATTCAACAGATCCATAGGGCCTAGACAGTTTGCTTTAATGGATTTGAAAAAAAAAATATGTGAGTGACAGTGTATAGGCCTATGTAAACTTGAAATAGAAAGCTTAGACTTAAGAAAAGAACTGTCTGTATAAAGCTTAGAATTGTAATAGGATTATGATATTTGTCTCCTTTCAAAGAAAATGGAGCTGGGCCCATGAAAGCAGAAATTCTGAGAATTCCTCACAATGGCAACCAGAAAATGAAAATATCCCTCAAGTGCTCAGCAGTACACATACTTTATATTAATCATGTATTCCCTGAAGGGTTTCATACTTAGGAATACAAATTCCATCAATTCAGTATGCATTCCAATAAGCTTGTTCGATATGACAATATTTATCGATATCGCGATATTTTTTTCATATCGAAAATCGTATCGGGCCCCGGAAAAAATATCGAAATATCGGCAACATCGGGAATATCGGCAGTATCGCGATATTTATATGCTGGCCATCTTTATACCAAAAAACCAGAGTAGCTCATGAGCGGACGTACAATGTAAAGCTTGACACACTTTTTCCAACGACCAAAACAAATTTAGATTACTGCAAAATTTGTAGCTAGTTGCGACGCTAAAAGCAGTTTTCTTACCGCAAAATCTGCACCGTGCCCGAACGAAGCCGACAGTAATCCATATGCGGTCCAGAACGACGCTGCGTGTGCTACTGTACGAACTGTACGCTGCACTTCCGGCCTTCATGACTAAAGCCTACACGTGCGCTGACCGTGCTGACTTCACTGTGCTGTGAGCACGTGCATGCCGCGTTGCACAGAATTGCATTGTGCCATGTATGCTTGCCGCTTCCGGCCAACATAACTGAAGCTAGCAGCGTATTGGACTCACGATTAAGCGATTGGGCGCAATAATTCCAGACTACATGGAGTAAGATCTGATATACATTCGCTAAGTGCACGTTAATTATCGTGGCTATTACGTTCGGCTTGGGTACTAGTTATGGAAATTTCCAGACAGTGCGCTGATTGTTTACGTCTTCTTCAAAGTGATCGTCGCTTTCGGAAGGTTTTTGCACGATATATTTTCAGATGAAGTTCGTAAAAGTGTGTCTCTACTTGGCCAAATGGACAAAATAACCGGCCGAAATTCAAGTAAGATTTAGTTGGTCAGGAAAATGCATTTTACGGTACTTTGGAAGGATATTTTTCGGAGATCTCGTTTCGATCGGTCGCCGTGCATGCTTACATAATAAAAAAGTTAAGAAAAGAAAAAGATGACGTCACCACGATAATATCGAATATCGCGATATTTTCTTCACGATATTTCGATATGCCCACAACTGGATATCGAACAAGCTTACATTCCAAGGTGTGCATGTTGGAATATCTCAATACTACATACGTACATACATGAAGCTTTTGTACAGAACACTATCTATAATTATGTACATTGGTATATATTTAATACCCATGTGAAAAATGTTGTTTGTGGTACATGTAGATACGGAAAACAATATGACAGTTCTCTTTCTTTCTTTTCTTGATGTTCTTTTTTTTTTACAGGGAGCAAAGCCCCCCAAAAATTGTTTGCTCTGGAGAAATCAAAAACATATTTTTTTCGTTTTTAACTGATCGTGATTAAAGGTAGTATTATACTTTGGTAAGAATTAAACCAAAACGGAAATGTTCACAGATTTACGTATAACTTACAGGGTATGAAGATGGTGGTGGTAGAAACATACCATGAAATTTTTTCTGCCTGTAATATTGTATTTATCCAGAAATTAGTAAAACAACGACCGAAAATATTTTTGATCTTTTAAAAGATCAAAAATAAAAGAGAAAAGACTTAAGAAATACTGTGGTAGTTTTTCACTGTTTTCTCAAAAAGTGGGCACCGTATGGGACTGAAATTTTCACAGATGACTGTTACTGTAACCTCCTTGATATTTTTGCCCATGAATCTGTGTTTCTTTGACAAAAACCAAAGTATGATACTACCTTTAATTCATTTCATGTCAACATCGGAATTCGTTTGAAATTGAATCCGAAACCAAAAATCATGCTGTTCGTAAATCAGTTGAAAGTCTCTGGGGTTTCTAGTTAGGGTCTCCAGTGGAACCAATGCACACAAACATGACAAACCAAACAAAGGAATACATTTGTGGTGCTCGTGATTTTGCCAGATGTTAGGAGAACAATTACACATGATTGAATTGATGGAATGTGAGCTTTATTGCTACAAAATAAAAGTTGTAAAGTGAAATGTGACATGAAAATGAAAAATGGGGTGGGGGATGCCAAATCGGGACAACCAACTTCTGGTATTGGCCTACTCTTCAAATGGTGCAGTTTGTGTGCCTTTGTCATAAATCACATTGAAGTGCCCATTGTCAAGTCGTAAATTGCGTGGCTTTCCCAGAACAAAAGTGTTGCCCCGCAAATCCATAACCTACCACTACCAGTAATTGGTCCACCACCGCTAACCCCAAATCTTTGGTGCCTGGACAAAGCTTTCATACCTTGGGCCAATTTTATGGAGCTGCTTACATATTTAAAAGCGCAAAATTTGTTTTTAAAAGCATCAAACAGGATTACCAACCAAATTTTCATGTGATGTTACGGCCTACTGCTTTTGACTTATAAAAATATGTATTCTGCCATTGTTTGCTGAGCAAAACATTCACATGGAGTTTGGGCTGGCATTCTGAATTTATTTACCATGGTTGTTTATGCTTTATAAGCAAATTTTGGTGCTTAAGCAGCTCTATGAAATGGGAGACTTTGGAGCTGGATTATCAAGTTGATAGCACACGCACACACGCACACAACAACATGTGCATGCTAGTCAGAGAAGAAGAGTCTTCAGTCTGCTGCCGCCAACGTCTCAAAAGTCTCCCATTGGCCCCTGCACTGCGAAATCGAGCGACAAGCCTTGGTGGCATTGAAATTGGTCCATTGTCTCAATGTACATGTACAAAGGATTCAGACTGAAATAAAAATTGAGAAATTTATATTCGGAACTGAAAAATGAAAATGAAAGTTGATCTGTTGATGCGTGCAAACAAGCATCCACCTTTCACCAGAATGCTGCGGTTTGTCCTTTCAAAGTCCCCCCTAAGGTAAACCACATGAACAACAACAGGAAAATACCAGTCAGAAGCCTGACCTCTAGTCTGTATATGATTTATGTATATCGCAATTTATTTATAGGATGGGTTCTTTTCAAAATTGAACCAATGTAAATTATATGGTGGACATCAGAATTACTCATCCAGTCTGGTGATAGATAATTGATACTTTTTTTTCAGATTATTTTTTTTTTGTTGGGGGGGGAGGGATGGGGTAAAAGGACGGACGCTTTCCTTTATGACCGGAGGTGACCTCTTGGTGACGTTGGCTAGACAAATCTATTGGGAGGTCAGCAGGGGGCGTGATGCTACAGGTTTTCTTTGAAATTAAGGTTTCTTGTTCGACCCCAATTTCAACTTGGCCCAGCGGGTAGTGATTACTGTCCCCTCATTTTTTTCAGGCTAATTGGCTCCAGGGTGGAGCCAGCTCTTAAGGCCTTTTCACACTACGAACAATCTCCGGGTTGTACACGGGTCCGACATGTGTAGAAATGACTGACCATTTCACACTGCAAGATTTCAACACGGCGTCGACCCGTGTAGAGCGCTCGACACGTGTTGAACCCAACCCTGCTTGGGAGGTGGGTTGAGAGCTCTCGACCCGTGTTGAGAAGTCCGACACGTGTTGAAATCCGTAGTGTGAACGTCTCTGGGTTGAGTTCGATCCGTGTAACCATGGCGTAGCAGCCGATAGCACATTATTTTATGTGGCAGTACTGTAGTAGCATCAAAGATAGAGCGTCGCAGAGCTCATCTTTGGTAATGGTTTGCAAGCAACAAACAAAATAATAAGTAACCTTTGACCGTCCTGCTGCAAGCAATCCTTGTCAAAAAATTCCGCAAGATTTTTTTTTTGTTCATTTCAATATTATATCTCAGGCTTGCTAGACTCGGAATACATGAACAACACGAACATCGTCTGAAAATTACAGGGCGCCGCCATATTGGAGAATGAAGGCCCGATGCGCCGTAATATGGGGAATTTTGTATCCGTGTTGAAAGCGTGATCCCTTGTGTAGTGTGAAACGATCGCGCAATACACGGGTCGAACCACTACACGTGTCGGGCAAATGCCGGTGTTGCGCTGAGTAGTGTGAAAACGTAACGAAAGTGACCCGTGTTGAAATTTTAAGATTTCAACACGGATCAGACCCGTGTAGATTTCAACACGGGTCGGACGTTCATAGTGTGAAAAGGCCTTTAGCTTTGCAGTATTGACATACATGTAGAAGTGTGGAATTGTCAAAGGGGGATTTTGTTGGCACTTTTCAAAATAAGAAACTCAAATAATTCCCCCAAAGTTCACTGCTTAGTAATAGTAGTGTGCACTTTGCATTGATCAGTAAGTATCGGTATGTACGTATGTGTACATGTACATGTGCATGTACACGCTCAGTACATGATGTACACTGAACACTATACTGCACATACATGTACATGTATACCTGTAGTTGTACATGTACATGTGCATTTCTGGTGCCTTTCGGAGACTGAGCACATTACATGTATATGTGGCTACGCTACACAGATAAGTCTCCACAAGATTTTCATGAAACTGATATTTGGAATTAACTCAAAAAGAAGGAATTTCCAAGGTATTCTTATTTTTCACAAAAAGTACAGGTATTTTATGCTTAATATGGCCACATGTATAATGTACTTAATGTACATAGTAAGCCCATATGGAGGAATGTACATGTAGGCCAGTGATTGAACTTCAGTTGTTCATCTTTTGTCCATCAGACCACATCACCTTTGTGTTCACTTGATAGGAGCCTGTATGGTATGGTACCACCCAGGGCAATGTATTTAGGTCACTCAGCTATTGTGTTTTTCAGGTGCATTGTTGGTCAGCCTGGAAGTTGTGACAGACTCACCATTTAGGCCAACTGTCCATTAATAGACTAATTTGCAATTTTAGGCAGACCAAACATTTAGGCCACCTTACCCATTATTTTGAATTGGGCCAGTTGACTATTTGGTGTGACCTGTCATTTGCGCCTTGTGGGCCAAGAGATAATGTGGGCCGAATGAATATTCAGGCTTATTGACTGAGTGACCCTTTTGGCCAGCTAAGGATTTGAACCAACTGATCAGTGCAGTAGACAGTAATAGGGCTTTTCACACTATCCAAAATCTCGGGGTTGTAACCGGATCGAACTCCAAGATTTTTTTTTCAACCCTTTTCACACTTTTCACGCCGAACCGGATCAAAATCAACCCTGATAGGGGACAGGGTTAAAAATTTCAACCCGGTTCCAAACTGCATTTTTCACAGTGATTTTATAAGCTGGCTCACAAAAAACGTAGTGTGAAAGTTGCATCTCTTTGATCCGGTTCAAAAACTTGCCGGGCTGAACCGGGGTGGATCCGAGTTGGTTTCAGCATGGACCGAAAGGGCAATAGTGTGAAAAAGCCTAATGTCTCCAAGCCTTTGAAACCACCAGGGGCCAATTTCATAGAGCTGCTTAAAGTTATAAGCACCGAAATTGCTTAACTTGCACCAAATCTGGGGCCAATTTTATAGAGCTGCTTAAGCACCAGAAACCTTGGTGAATAAAATCAGTATGCCAGCCAAAACTTCTTGTGAATGTTACATGCTCAGCAAACAATGGCCGAATACAAGTCAAAAGCAGTAAAAATCGCATGAAAATTTGGTTGGCAATCCTGTTTGTTTAAGGGAGACTTTTCATAAAGCAAATTTAGTATTTGAGTATTGCACTGTATAGAATTGGCCCCTGATATTTTGGCCACCTACATGTTCTGTGTTCATATCAGTCACCTTGAATATTTGCATTTATATCATATCTACATGACTTTGTATGGGTACCATCTACTCTAGAGGAAAAACCATCCAAAACAAATTGCTGCTTCCCAGAAATTATGCAGCCTGTGACCTCCATTAAAAACAAAATCATCAAACTGTGACGTTCTAATGATTTATATGACCACAATTTCTAAAGGAAAAAAAGATCACTCCTACACTCGGAGCCAAGCTTTCCTTCTTTCCATCCGGCTTTGGCTGGCGTCCCTTGTTCGATTGGGAAGGGCAAAAAAAAAATTTCTCTGGGGGAATGATTTAAATTGCAAAACAGGAGCCCGGCTGCATGGCCCCACTATGAGAACCTAGTTTGATATCAATGAATAATGCATGATGTATGCAGTGAGCTATGGCCATGCAGTGTGCCATCATTTGCCACTTGTATTGATACACTGTACCTGTATTTGTAACAGTGTATTGTAATTGTTCTCTCTCAGGAAATGACAAGGTCCCTATATCCTTGAACTGCATATTATATAACTTGTGGTGTTTATACACTTTGTCAAGAAATGCTGGGGTGGGGGGGGGTTCCTCAAAAATCTGTCTTTCTTCACTTCCTGTATCACTATCCTACATGGGATGTTACACATGTGCAGGTACATGATGTGGACTGTATTACCTCCATGATTTTATACACCAGAATTTGTATGCTTGCGGAGACATACACTGCGTAATGTACATAGCTTTGTTCTCCTGTACTAATGAATACTCGAATCCCCGAAGAGCAGAATTGGAATTGCCCCCATTTGAATTACAGTAGAATCACTTTCCTGGGTTGAAATTTCTAGCAAGTTACGTTGGATACGTTCCTTAAAATACTTCTCTTTGTTTGATCAATAACTTGCATACCTGGCAAATTCCTCCTTTTTGAGTTAATGCCAAATAGATATATCGGTTTTGTGAAAACCTTAGTGGAGACCTTTACAACTTAGGAATTTCTCTGTGGAGATACGAACAACCTTTTGTACTAGGTCACCACTAGGTTCCAGATAGGGCCTATAGGCCCTTTCACACTACATGTATCCCCTTTTCGATCCGTGTTGAAACCGACCCCGGTTCAGCCCAGCAATTTTTTGTACCGAATTAAAGAGACACGCAACATTCACACTATGTTTATGGCGAACCGGCTCATAATGTCCAACACAGATCACGCGTCACACAGCGCAAAATGCAGTTTGGAACCGGGTTGAGATTTTCAACCCTGCTCCCTACCAGGGTTTATTTCGATCCAGCTAGGCCGTCCTACCCTGGATTGGCTCAGGGTTGAAAATGTTCAAGTGTGAAAAGGGTTGAACAAAATCTTGGAGTTCGATCCGGTTCCAACCCCGAGATTTTGGATAGTATGAAAAGCCCTTATATGCGTTCTTTTGTAACAGTAACATAATATCTCAGTCTATATACTGTTCAAATTGTGTGTATGGTGTCATTGTTCACCAACATCTTTGTGCATACCAGTCCAGTTAGAGTTTTCATCATACTGCATGTACCAGTACTTTTTCACAAACATGACGTATTGTCAGGAAGGTTGCCTCCTGATTTTAAAGAAATAAACATTCTTTTTCCCAAGAATTCTCTCAAATCAGACAACAAACCATCAATTTTATTTTTAGTGCTTTGTTCCCCTTCAGAATGCTGCAACCAATTTTCTTTTGTCAGAAAGAATTTGTAAATTAAAAACTAACAATTTTGCTGAGAAATGAGTGTTCAAATTTAGAATGCATACTCCGACTTGTGGTGATGCTACAGTTACAAACTTACAAAAACTGTACATTATATATCAAACTGAAATATATCAAAAATGAAATTAAAGGTACTATCATACACTTGAGGTACTATCATACTTTGGTAGGAAATCAAAACAGAAATGTTCACAGATTTACCTATAACTTACAGGGTATAAAGATGGTGCTGGTAGAAACATACTGTTTAAGTTTTTCCGCCTGACATGGTGTACATGTATTTATCAAGAAATTTAAAGCAACTACCGAAAAGATTTTTGATCCTTGAAATAACGGTGAAAAGGGTGGGAAAGTCTGTGGGAGTTTTTCACTATGTTCTCAAAAGGTTGGCACCGTATGGGATTGGGAATTTCACAGATGACTGTTTAATACTGTATCTTCCTTGATATTTTTGACCACGAATCTGCATTTCTTTGACAAAAACCAAAGTATGATATTACCTTTAATCTGAATTTTTCAGAAACCAAAACACATATTGTGTGTGTATATATACACGTTATGTATAGAATAATCAGCTTAATTATTTGCTTGTTTGTTGTTTTTATTTACTTGTTTACAGATTATCGAATTGCACCTCGTTGTGTGAAAACTGTGATGATCGATCAATGGGGGTACTCTTCGATTCCTTAAACAACTGTGATAGTTTTGAAAACACAGAACCGGAAGAAAATAACACCAGTTTCAGATGTAAGTTGAATTCGTAAAAAAAATTAGTTGTAAAAACTTGTTTGTGAAGGGGTGGTGAATAGCTCTGACATTTTGTTTTCCTGCTACAGGTATACAGCGTGTCCCAATAAATGGGAACCATTATGTTAAAATTAAACTGTTTATCACTTCAAGATTCAGCTATATGATACAGCCATGTCTTGGCTATCACCATGTAGAATTTAAGCAAGATCGGGCTGAAATTGGCAAAAATATGACCAATTGAAATCTGAGTACTCTTTAAAAACAAATTTGTAGTATTCCAGAATAAGTGGTCAATACACACATAATGTGTATCACAGAAAGATGAAAATCGAGTTTTGAGAGTGGGATATTCTGTCTTAGTGTTTTCACTCAATTTCAGTCCAATTTTGCTCATATTCTACATGGTGATAGCCAAGACATGGTTGTATCATAATATCTGAATCTTAAACTGATAAACGGTTAATTTTCATATAATGGTTCTCGACACAAAGTGTTGCGTTTTTTGGGACACGCTGTATAAATGTCACATATCAGTAACAATCCATAAACCTTCCCTTTGGTTCCATTTATTTACTACTGTACAATAGTTTAAAGACAAACTTGGATTGGTTTTTTTTTTTTTTTTTAACTCAGACTTTTGTTTTCTTCCAGATGTTTATCGATGTCCCCAATCGTCCTCCTACAAGTATGCATTGTGCATGTGCACTGATAGTACGGATATCAGTAATAAGCAGTGCAAAAGGTGTAATAACACGGAGGAGAATAACGCCCTGTGCTTCTCTAAGGACAATGGTGATATCCATGTCTGGACCAGTCGCAACTCGTCCATCCTGCTGGATGATGCCTGTCCAAGCTGCTCTTGCTCAACGTAAGACACTCCGGTCATAAATCCCCATCTCCTCTCAGACTGCTAAGGCAGTCGGACGCCGGCAAACACAGCCTTTGCGTCGTCACCTTGGAATTGCATAATTCCCCCCCCCCCTTAGCAATGCGTGCTCCAGCCAACATTTCTAATCGAAGTGCTTCCCACTCTTTATTGAGCCGCCTGTGGCTTGGATGAAATTTAGCATTCATTAGCCACAAATGGATTATATGCAAATAATGTGTATATCTTGTGGAGTACCTCCTCTTCCGTTTGCAACAGTGCGTGATCTAAGTACCTCTGTTGCCGATGGCAACCTTATTTGTCACCTTGACAACCTCAGGGAAAACAAAAAGATAGGGCAGCTTGCAAATATTCAAGTTTGGCTCTGATGACATACACAAATTGAAACTGGCCTGTTTTGATGGCGGCATAGGACTAAACTGAATAACAGCAATTACAATGCCTTGATTTAATCAAGTGGTCATGATTCAAATTCTCCCAACTGAACCTGTTTGCGGCATGTCTATTTTGGGTCTGTGAGGGCGCTGTTTGGGATGCTATCTCAAGGGTAACAGTTAACAGAATAAAATTATTTCCTGAATAGGCATTTACTTTTACTTTAAATGGAGTTAATTTCCAAATTGTATTTTAAATTACTTTGACATATTCATCTACATGTACAAGAATGTAAATATTGCTCTGATATCTTAAAATTTTGGGAATAATTTTCATACTATGCACCCATCTCCCCCCTTAGAAAGGGCCCCACATAGTGCCCCTACATGTATTAACTAGTTAAAAAGCATTTGGCCCAGCGAAATGAAATATTTGGATGGCAAAGGACAGTGCATAATGCATTCATGCACAGAATAGCCAGATGAAACATGTTTTGTGCATTTACTTTTGCAGTTTTTGCACATCACATGCATGCATGATTCAAACCAGACCCACGTACAAAGAAATAATTATCTAGCACAGCATTCCAGCGAGTGATTTCTACTTCTGTCATTTCTAAGATTCTGAGAATGATTATAATTGTTTTAAAGGTACAGTACAGGATTGGTAACATACCCAAACAGAAATATTCGCAAAATTACGTATAACTTTTAGGATATGAAGATATCCTCGATGTACCGGTTTTCGAGGGTGTAAGCATTTATTCCAAGCAAGACAAAACGTTAAATACAGAAGTAAACTGTTGACACACCGATTTGGCTTGCGGTGGAGCATATACCGTACACAAAACAAATCAACTGATTGTGTGATACAGGCCTGCATGTTGCTGTTAGTGACGTAAAGAAGGTCAATCCTCGAAAACTAAATGACTCGAAAACAGGTACACTGACGATATTTAAACCATTGTTTATGTTTTATCAGAAAAGTCAGGTTTTTGCTATTTTCTCCTGACTCAGAGGTCCGATTGAGCTCAACTTTTCACAGGTTTATCATTTCATGCACATGCTGGATCAGACAAAGTGTGAATTCTGCTCTGTGACCTTTACCAATCATGTATTATACCTTTTAAAAAAGCCTAGCGAGTTAGCATACCCATGACCACAGGTATGCAGTTGATTGATTGCTATTCTGAATTTACCAATAAACCACCAGGAATGCACCCACGACACCCATGCCACCCACTACGACACCGTCAAGGCCAACTATACGCTTCGCCGACAAAGTTGATCCCAAACCCGATCCAAGTTTCATGACAACATCTGCAGGTAAGGACTTGCATAGTTAAACCCTTGTTATCATGAGTAATCTTGAAGCATGTATTTGGTATATGAGTGATCTAAGTTTGAAATCATAATAGCGCTCCGCACTTGCTCTAAAAATAGCACCCGATCTCAGACAAACATTGCAACCACGCAAACGTGTGTGCGCGTGCATGTACACTACGTGTGTGTGACAATGTTTGTCTGACATCCGGGGATTTTGTGATGTCATTAGTGCGGAACGCTATTGGCCTTTTCCCAATTGACCAAAATCTCCGGGGGTGGCCCAATAAGGGCGACACATGAAATGTTCACTCCTCCGTCACCCCCAAGCTACCCCGAGATTGCCCTTTCTCCAGGGCGAGGTTCAACCCTTGTGGCCAGGGTTGAACTTTTTCACCCCGGGGCGGCCCCGGAATGTCCTCGGGGCAAGTTCGCCCCTGGGATGAGCACTCTATTGGGAAAAGGCCTAATGTTGCAGTTTAGCCTTTATGTTTTTTCTTGTTGTTGATTATAATTTGTTACTAAACAGAAAACTGAACTTTGGTTGTGATTTGAATGTAGGTGCCATCGAAGGACCGAATGAGAGTGTCATCATAGCTGTAGCGGCGACCGGTGGGGGCGCTCTTGTTATTCTTATCATTGTGTGCTGTGTCTGTTGTTACCAGAAGAAATGCAGGAACAAGCCCAACATGTAAGTGATCCATGCTGTGTAAAACTGGGGTATACAGTAGTAGCATATCTGGGAAATGAGTTTTACATGTTTTTTTTTTCCTACAATGATACACTTTGAATGCAGTGCAGCGGCAGCCATTTTGTTTTTAATCTCAAAACACACCCTCTGTCACGCACCAGTTTAGTACCATAGGGTTTGTTGCACAGGGTGGCAAAGTGATGTCAGTGAAACACTTTCCCATTTGTTTGATGGAAGTGGAATACAAAAAACATAAAAATGATTGATTTTTTTAATTTTTATTTTCTTTGCAGGCCTGACAAGGAGCAGGAATATGCGTACATTGACATACAAGAAATGAGATCGTTGCGAAGCCAAGGTACGGTTTTTATGTTATCTCAAATTGTGCAACTAAGTTCCCTGTCCACCATTTTTCCATCATTATCCACAAATTGTGGGGGGTTCAAGCCAGTTAAGGGAGTCATAGAACCTGCTCTTGAGCAAGATGCATGGTTATTAACACAAATTCATGGGATCTGTTAAAACTTTGGTTTTAAACATACTGAAACAGAAATCTTCACAGATTTACCTATAACTTACAGCGTATAAAGATGGTGCTGGTAGAAACATGCCTTTAAAATTTTTCGGCCTGAAATGCTGTATTTATCCAGAAAAGAGTAAAACCAATGACCAAAAGCAGTTTTGATCTTCAGAAGAAAAAAAAACCTGTGAAAAGATTTTTAAAATACTGTGGGCGTTTTTCACTGTTTTCTAAAAAATATTGGGCACCGTATGGGACTGGGAATTTCACAGGTGACTGTTACTGTATCTTTCTTGATATTTTTGCCTACGAATCTGCATTTCTATGATTTCAAAGAATGAGAAAATGTTTTGACCAATTGTCATTTCCTTCCTCACCCCTTCAAAAAACCAAAACGTAAAGAATGTTTGTGTGTTTATTTTGACAGCTTCTATGATGAATGGTCAGCAGCTTATGTCCAGTCAAGGTAACCATCCTCCTTGCGGACACCGTAATTTCCACAACGAGTTGTATGGCTTGAATGGCATCGGCAATGGGTCCACCTTACCGCCTGACCCTCCAACATTACCCGGCAATCACCCTCAGCCCTCTCGGCCTCCCCCTGATGCATATCAGGAGCTGAACAGAGGTCGGGTAAGCACGGCTGCTGCCAGGAAGGCCATGGGTAGCGGGCCGTGCCCACACTGCCGCCGGATGGTCGGCGAAAAGAGCGCCACAGCGCCCCTTTTGGACCGCCCGTCAGAAGCGGAGGGGTACCAGCAGGGCGTGGAAGGCGCCAGGAACCCCTACATGGCTTTGATGAAGAACAACACCGCCCCATCTCCGGGCACCCCGCCTGGGGAGCCCCTCTGCAAATGCCACGCCCGACCCCTGAGTGAATGCAGCAGCATTGCAGAGAGCGTTAATTCAGAGCGCACGTCTCGTGCCCTTGGTACCCTTGGCTCAACAGGCCACGAGAGTGATCAGAGACCCCTCAGCGGCTCATCTGATGTTCAGGAGAGTCCCTATTACTTCAAGATGGAAGTACCTGCTGGGGCACCCGAGCCATCCCCGAAAAGTCCCCAGTACTTCAAGCTGGAGGATGCAGAGACATTACCTCTGGACAGCGAGAATGCCCCCATGCTCCCTGACCCTGACACAAACGGAAACAACGTCCTGATAAAACCACTCTCAAAAGACAAGGACTCGAAAGGAACATGTGCTGACAGAGGGCTCTCAGGCAGCTTGGAAAAACAACCCTGCCTGACATCGCAGTCACAAGACTCCGGGGTTCCTACAGATGTCAAAACGGCTCCCACTAGTCAGGACGAGGGTAGACAGAGTCCAGGCAGAACTCCTAGCCCAGACCCCCAGCTCGGGAAGTCACCACCAGAAGGAACTCATTCAGAAGGCCTATCCAATGGGGACTACATGCATTTAGTCACAGGACAGTGAAGGACGAAAATCATCTGGAACAAGTAATATCTGAAACCAGAACCCATCCCAAAAGGCCGAAGTTGCGGATGCCCGCCAAAGGGATCTGAAATGACAACGACCTGTCGTTTGGCCAATTAAAGTCGGTGCAATATGATCAGAATTGGGATTGGCTCTAAAAGTGTCAAAGCTTGCATATTAATAGAGGTTCATGTGTAGCTTCTCAGACACAACTCCCTGTACATGTTGTATGGAAGAAAACCATTGTCGCCCAGGGTCTCAAGCTGGAAAAAAGTTGTGTATATACATGTATATAAAATTATGTGTCATACTGTCACAAACATTGGTGGAAATTTGGCTCCAAAACCAAACTTGAGGAATTATGAACACTGAAATTTATTTGAAAAGATCAGCTCTATACGTCTTATTCGCAGCGCATCCATCTTGTCACCTTCCTTGTTTACCCGTTGGAAAAGATAACACCAATTCTAAAAAGAAAACGGGTACCAGACTATTTTGAATCCAAGCCTCAGTTTGATTGCACTGCTTCGAATAAAGGATGGATGCACTGTGAATAAGGTCTATTGTCAGCTTTGGGCATATTGGGGTGGGGGGCCACAGTACCACCTAGTGGTGCCCTTCCCAAGAACAAAACAGTGTACATAGCACACAAAAACAATTATTTTGATGCTTATTTTTGTTGATTGGGTAGTCTTGGTTCACGACGTTATCATTACTCGAACGTACAAACCGATTCCCCTTACTGACCTGCCTGCACGTACATGTACGTCGTAAAGACCTCTCTGTAACAGCGTCTTGGGAATCCTGTAAAGGCCGTGAGTTGCGTGCGCACCTTGTTACATGTACATTGTATGTTGCGCGCTATGTCGTTTCCATGACACACTGTTAAATATATGTATGATTGCCTGCACTGGCCTGCATGCACTGACATGTACGTGTATGTTAATTGGCTGTGCCCGACTTCGAAAGTAACGCACGCGCAGTGTGTTTCTCCCATTTTCGGGTGGAAATTTTACAGAATTCCCACACAGTACCGGTATGTGTGTGGATCACCTGTACATACATGCGTGCGGGTCAGTGCGGGTAATCGGTTCAAGTATCCACACCAACAACATCGTAAACCAAGACTACTGATTGGGGGGTGTACTGCTTGCCAGGGGGTGCCTGGCCCCTCCACGCCTTCCCCCCTTTACCAACTGGCAAGAACAAGAGAGGGTTGTCATTCATACTGAATTCAGTCACAACGGTTAACTTTTTAATGATATACATGTAACCTTGATTATTGCATGCATTGTACAATAATTGGAGATAATTGACTTGGTAATCAGTTATACTGTGTAATCATATTCAGCATGCTGTTGTGCATCACTTGTATTTGAGCTTGCTTTAGCTGTCAGATGTGGGCAAAGACTTACTGCATTTAGTTGCATTTGTCAATGTGGCATGAACAAATAACAAAACTAGATGTAATTGCAATCGCACAATGAAATCTGAAAACAAAATTATGAAAAATTTGAGCAAGGTCAGTTATTTTGTCCGGAGCTGATGATGTATAATTTGTAAGTAGTTCACTGCACGTAATAACAAGTCGCGCTCTGTGTATATTAGATGGACATTTGCAACAAACACATTTGCCGTGTTTCATTGTGGAATTTAAGCTTTGAATTTAAGGACTCCTTTATAGTTTTCATTGATAATGATATGAGTGGTTATTCTTTACTAACACTTAGCGCATGGTTATGCGGTGTTGCATGGATTGTTGTATATATACGTACAGTGCTATAGCCATTGGGGTTTACGAAATGGAGGCTCAGGCCCCAGCTCTGTCATCCATATGCTGAAAATATAGGTTGTGGTTTTTCATAGGAGCTGAAGCTCTGTGTTTGTTTTCAAACCAGAGAATCTACTTCCGAACCGCAGCCAAAAGCCTCTATTTTGATACCCGTTGTTTTAGAATGGATTCACGATATGGAGCCTGAGCCTTAGACTCTGTTTCGTAAACCCCCATAGACACATGTTGACCAGTGCCCAATTTCATAGAATCTGTTACGGCCTATTTTTGTGCTTAAAATGGGTACTGCAACACGGGAAATCTATTTCATGGAATCCGTAAGCAAGACCTTCGGTTAGCGAAGAATTTCTTGGCTTACCGTGACTATTTTGTGCTAATGCGCTGTCATATGCATTCTGCAGAAAGCTCTTACTTACCGTTAACAAAATGAAAAATCTGCCGTGAAATACACTAACCGTAAGCAAACAAAAGTCTTTTTGCTTACGGTAACGGATTCCATGAAATTGGGCCCTGGTCATGGTCTTGGCATGTTCAAGTTTTCAAATGTTCCCACAGATATTAAGATTTTTTCTAACAGAAAACTCCTTATTAATGAAGGATGGCCTTGTTAATAGAAATTGCACATTATTAAGTTTATGCACAGTCTATTGTTGTTTGTTCATTCTAAATAGAGTATGTCATACATATTCATGATACTGCCTGCATATTCATGAGAGCCAAACTCCAATTGGTCAATCCACCATCACATTGCCAGCAATGAATTTGGCTAATTACAGAGAGATTCAAAATCGAATATGTCATACATATTCATGATACCTTCTGCATATTCATGAGAAGCGAACTCCATTTGCTCAATCCGCCTAACTATAACCATGACATGACAGCAATTAATACAAAGAGATGTTGCAAACACTTTGAATGCTGAGCGTCGTGCTAGAGACTTGAAAAGATACCAGCACACAAACAGCAAGATTTTACTGTGCTCACTGTTTCTGATCTCAACAAAAGTTTTGTTCTTATTGAAACAGATGAAACGTTAATTTGTGATGGTTAGTTAGTTAGTTTAAGCTTCCCACTGTGTTGGAAATTTACAACACAATTCTCTTGCCTTTGGCTTGAGAACTAATTTTTTAACTTTGAACAATTCAGAGAGCAAACGGACTATCTATCCACGAACCATATAACTGATGGTGGATGATATAGTGTGCAAATGAAACTAGCAGTCAAAACAAACAACCTCAGTCAGTGTTTTGGATTCAGGATTATCAAGTTTGTTTGGACATATCTCTGTGATTAATTGCATTTCAGTTTCACATTTGTAGACTGCAGATTCTGTTTCAGTTTACATGATGACATTGCTTACTTTGAATTACCAAGAATGATTGAGCACTGCAAATTACTCGCCAGAAAGGAAAGTTTTTAAAATAGTCTCAAGTCAAGTTTTCATTGGTTCAGTGATATTCCCTACTCCCTAGTCTGGTTCCCTGCCCAAAGATTCCCTGACAACTCTTGTTAACAATCTTACAATTGATAAGAGGATAGTCAGAGGTTCTTGGTCTGGGAACTAGACTATGATATTCCTGTAATAGATTGAGGGGCAATCACTGCAAAAGAGGACCTAGAATCACCAGTGTAGTCAACTATGCATGTTGGATGGAGGCACCAGTCTAATGACATATCCAATTCATTCCTATGGCATAGATTAATTTGTTCCCACAAACAGCTCCACACAAATATGAATTACATGTATTGTAAACCGAAGTATTAGTCTTTGGTCTCTTTGGCTCTTAACAGACATTTTGCTTGACATAAGATTTTGATTTTAAGAATAACAGTATTTGGTTGTATTTATGATATTGTTTCATGTAAAATATGTATTATTTTCAATTAATAGAATTGTACAGCACTTTTCCTTATATGTTGCATAATATTATATGCGTCACATTTTGCATGAAGGATTTTGAAATTGTAAATACTCTTCACAGATAGAAATAACACTTTTATTTTGCCTCTGTACATTCAATTCACTTTTTTGAGGTTTTCATATTTAATTGTACTAATTTGGCTTGGATTTTCTTTTAAATATTTTATCTTTCGTTGATTCCAGAATTTGATAAATCTATATTGATTGGTAGACAATACACTCATTTAATTACTTGATTTGTTTCAAAAATATTGTTTTAATGGTGTTGCATGCTTACAATGTTTTGTTTCATTTGAGTGAAATGTTGGCGGCCTTTTCAAATTGATTACCGATTTTAATTTTACTTTTTTCAAATTTCATTGCAGAGATAAATAAACCTCTGAGATTGTATGGTCACATTGACAACTAATTTGAAGTTCAATAAGTAGTACACTTTTAAATTTGTAAATGCAAACAAATCATGATACTTGTGTTTTATTTGAAACTAATGGTTTTTGCTTAGCTTCAATGTTTGCGTGATTGAAATGCTGGCCCATCAAGTGTAACTGTAATCAGAAATACAGAATTGTTTTAAATGAATCCCAGGAAATGTGTCTTTAAAGGTACAATGCAGGATTGGTAACATATCCAAACAGAACTTATGTTTAACTTTGAGGATATGAAGATGGTTCTGGTAGAAACATGTTAAAATGTTTCCGGCTGAAATGCTGTATTTATCCAGAAATTAGTAAATACCGTGAGCGTTTTTCACTGTTTTCTACAGTTTCTAGTGATGATATGAGCTCGAAATTTCACAGGTTTATTTTTATTCCATGAAAAATCAAATTATGTACAAATTATGAACAGTCTGCATCTGTTCTGTCACCTTTAAACACAAATCCTGTAGTGTGCCTTTAAGTCAACTTTTCAACCTTCCATTTTATTTTTGTACCGCGTTTTTTCTTCATTGTGGGATGCATGGTTGTTAGTACGCGGGTTTATCATGTCCTAACAATGTCAAGGACAAACATCAGAAACTCAAGCTTTGCTGACTTTGACTCATTGTGTCGGTTTGGTCCCAATTCTTATCCCGCAACCGCCAACTGATATATATGTAGATAGTTTTCGTGGTTAAAGCTAGTATCATACTTTGGTTTTTGTCAAAGAAGTGCAGATTCATGGGCAAAAGTATCAAGGAAGATATACAGTCACAGTCATCTGTGAAAATTTCAGTCCCATACAGTGCCTACTTTTTGAGAAAATCGTGAAAAACGGCCACAGTATTTCTGAAGACTTTTATTTTTTATTTTTGATCTTTTAAAAGATCAAAAAGATTTTCGGTCGTTGTTTACTAATTTCTGGATAAATACACCATTTCAGACGGAATATTTTTAACGGTATGTTTCTACGACCACCATCTTCATACCCTGAAAGAAGTATACGTAAATCTCTGAATATTTCTGTTTTGGGTTCTTACCAAAGTATGATACTACCTTTAATACTTCATCAATTTGAAATAACTATAATGTAGAAGCACATGTATACAGTGCATTTATATCGATGAAATAGTCGTCGGTGAATGTGGTTATAAGTCAGCGTGAACTTTGCTCAATGCTTCACTGTACTGCTGCATATTCGCAAGTTATTAATTCCTACAGCGCGTGACAAAGGGGGTGGGGACAATCTCGGGCTTGCTAGGGCGGGATTCGAAGCAGCGACCTCCAATTCATTTGCAGAGGTCATCTATATTATATAAATGTAGCCATTTCAAAGAATGTATAAAACGTTACATTCAAGCCACTCCGTTTTGATTTAAAAACTGTTTGTAGGAATACATCAATCTGTTGGATACATGCATGTCAATTTTGAGGAGGCTTTTTGAACTAAACAAGTTGAACCAACAAACCTTACAATGCTCATTTGATATTTTTAAATGTTAAATATTATATTTCCAAGAATAACCCTCTGTTCGTTGTGTACATTATGTAAGTAATCATTATACGACCGTTTCGCTGTACACGTAATATTTACCAAAGTTTGGTTTTCATGTAAATTCGAATGTCCGTATTGTAACTTTATCCCAGGCACAAACTGCAGTGGCCCTGTTTTTTTTTCCAAAAAGTATTTTGCTTGTGAATCCAAGCAAGACTTGCCAGTACGTATAAGTATGTATATAAAACCACGGTTTTCACTAAAATAATCTATTTCATCATGGAGCTGGAGGCTTAAACTTGTTTGTTTTCTCAAGTTGCGGTTATTGGAAGTTGTATGTGTCAACTATTTCCAAAGTTTATTAATAGTATTAAAAAAAAGTAAGTTGTTTTGCTTCAAGAGTTCCCATAACTTTATGTCATTAATTATGTTTAAAAATAAAATACGAATTTCACTCGATGACTGTCTTTTTTCCTGCCTTCACATTGATACATGTATTTGAATTTACTCTCATACAGAGCAAACGTACGTACCCCCCCCCCCCCCCCCCCCCCCATAATTTGGTTGTCAGAAATCGTGGCATGCAGTCTACTTTTTTTCTAAGCCTGACGGACCAAGTTCAAAAAACGATACAGGATTCTCATTCCTTTCCTATTATTTCCTTCTCTTATTTTGATATACACGCGTCATGTTAATGTATCTGTCCTGCGCAATATGCGGTCTTCGTTGTCTATGGAGTTTCCTTCCTTGACGTCAAAATGTAACATCCGGGAAGCCAGAGATGAGTGTCAGCCAAGTATAGTCAAATTTTTTTTTTATAAAAACTTCAAACAAAATGCTGAGTGGCAACAACTGCAGTTCCCTTTCTCCCAGTTTCCATTCAAAGGGAAATTATCTGATGATTTCTGAGTTTATATTTACCGGTACGGTATTCTGGGGTCACAGGTTCGGATCCTGCTCCCATCAATTTCTCGTCTATGTTTAATTTCTAATGACTTAAAATTGATCCAGTCAGCTTCCCTTGTGGTTATTTGATTACTAAAATAATGATTAAAATAAAATAATAAATGATTTTTAATGTTTTCTTTAAATAAATTTTGGGTTTAAAAAGATATCAGCTTAGGCCTATCGGGAAAAAACACAAGGGAAACTGACTTGATTAATTTGAACAAAGAAATTTGAATTTTGAAATAGAGTAGGATTTGAACCTGCGACCACCGGAATACCGTATCGGCGTTCAGCCAACTTGACAGTCGGACACAACTTGACAGAGTCGGGTAGCTCAGTAAGTTGTTAGCGCCACTGTAGTATTCTGGAGGTCAGAGGTTCAAATCCCACTGTAGTCACTTTCAGTTAGAAGATTTGCTTTTCTGGCTAATTCCCCTCTTTCGGCGTCGCGCGGAACCCCAGCAGGATTGAGCAGGGAACTGGGCTTAGCCTTATACATTAATGATTAATTTTTCTCGCCTAGCTAGTACGTAGGCCTACATGATCCCACTTGACATGAACGATCAACGATGTAGTCAAAGTGAGAAAACTAATAGAGGGCGCTATGCATGTGATGCTGGGATGACACAGGTACTTTAGAAAATTCAGCTAGCCTATTCTCAAAACATAGCTCTCAAAATAAACGCATTTTTTCACCACGGACACAAGTTTATTTTTGCTTAAAGGTGTATCATACTTTGTTAGCATACCGAAACAGAAATCTTCACAGATTTACCTATAACTTTCAGAGTATAAAGACGGTGATGGTAGAAACATACAATTAAAATTTAGTGTATTATTTTTTCCAGAAATTAGTAAAACAAAATAAAAGACCGAAAACAGTTTTGATCTCGGGCTTCGGGGTAAGATCAAAACCATTCTTTATATTTTATGAGAAAAGTTGGGTCGGATTTTCGCTATTTCCTCCGGATTCAAATGTTCGATTGAACTCAAAATAATGTTCACAGGTTTATTAATTATTTCATGTTTGATCAGGCAAAGTGTGAGTCAGGCGCGGTTCTACGGGGCGCCAAAATTTTGTCTAGCCCCCCAAAAAAAATGCAAGTGAAAAAAAAAATCTTGAAAATACTGGATTTTTTCAGTTATTAAGCGCCAATAACATAAAAAAAAAACGCGTTGTGTGGGCTATAATGTGCATGATTTTCGACCCCTAATAAGACATAGCAGAAGCGAGTGTTAGAAGAACCCAAAATATTGGGTCTTCTAGCCCCCCCCCAAAAAATAATGGCTGTTCTAGCCCCCCCAAAACATTTTGACTCTAGAACCGCGCCTGTTGTGAGTGCTGTCCCGTGACCGAGTCTTCACCAATCATGTATTATACTTTTACTGTTTGAATGGAATTTTTTTGTTCATTTCGGTCAATTATTTCCAACACATTTGCTGGAGGAAGGGCCAATATTGATTTGTCTTATCTCCCAAAACTACCTTTACTTTTCCCGCACCACCCAATACCAAAACAGATCAATGAAGTTCAACCGGTGCTTCAAAGAACTACTGTTCCGGTCTTTTGTCGTATCACCGATTGTATACCTAGCAACCAATGGTCACGTGGTCAATCAATCAGGAAGTATCAAAATGGCCGCCACCAGTGCGAGTGGAATTTGACTGGGACTACTGTCTGACTGTTGAGGGTCATATCTGTGACGGTGAGCTATGAATTTCTTTATAAACATCGCCCTTTTTCGAATCAGATTATTCACTTCCAGTGGTTTATACAAAGGAGCTTTTAAGTGAATTTACCAACCCTTTTGCAGAGTAAACTGTGCGCATTTTTGGGCGATACATTTTGGAAATCTGCACACACAATTCGAGTGACACACTGACACTGGGCCTGTTTGTTTATGACGAATCCTGCGGATCCGGATCCCATTTTAGCGTACCCTGCATAGGAGGTGGATCTCAAAATCAGGGATCCTTTGCATTAATCAAACAGGCCCACTGTCACTGTCAGTGACACTGACAGTGCTGTAGGCCCTAGGCTAGGCCCCTAATGTTTTACTCAGGTAAACTTAGCACTGAGCCTGAGGCCCCCCGCCCTATCATTGTTGACATCAGGCAGACGTTATTTTGTTTTGCAAGCAGTTTTAATTTTGAGTTAGGCCTACCGCTTGCAACTTTGCAAGTCACATTATTTTGGAAACAGGAATTGAAAACAGACCAATTCAAGTGGCTTGAACTTGTTATTAAAAAGGTAGCCTAGTAGGCTAGGCCTACTATAACCTATCGTAGTACTAGGCCTAAATACTCTTTGGTAAAAAACCAAAACAGAAATGTTCACAGACTTACGTATAACTTACAGGGTATGAAAATGGTGGTGGTAGAAACATAACGTTAAAATGTTTCCTCATGAAATGGTGTGTTTAATCCAGAAATTAGTAATACAACGACCGAAAATCTTTTTGATCTTTTAATTTAAAGATCTAGTCTAAACTAGACGAGCCAGATCAGACAAAATGGCCGACAGGCTGTTTTCAAGTTCGCAACAAGCGCATAAGAAAATGTTATTTTTACTCTGAAATGTTGCACAAAATTCTTCTATCTGGGGATTTAATAGTTGCGATGATCGTAACCCTAGGTCTGACATGGGGACTGGGACCTGACATGGGGACTGGGACCCTAAGGTCCCAGTCCCCATGTCAGACCTAGGGTTATGATCATTGCAACTAGGGATTTAAGGACTCAGGAATATTTGCTGAAAGTCAGAAATATACTTTTGGAACAGTACTTAGGAAATATTATTAAAGTTGTTTTTATTCCCTTTATAGGTATCGTACCCATCAGTGAGCCCTTACCAAATTGTTTTGTGTCTTTGATGATAGGTTTGGTTCATTCTGTGAACAAAAGTACCCTCTTATGCTTGCATGTTGGCACCAATAATCACTTCCACCGTCGAGTGTGCCACACCATCTACAATCCCACTGGCAGCTCATGGCAGACGTAATGGATAAAAGTAACAGCACCATGAGCCTTGAAAGGTCATCGACAATGTGGGGGTCTGTCAACTCCATGGACCGTGGGGACGCCCCTGCCCAGGTGGTCATTGAGAAGAACCTCAAAGCTCGGTCCGAGCGGCGAGTGGAGGAAACCAAAGAACAGCTGCAGAAGATTACAGGCCGAGTTGAGCAGGTAAGGCCAAACCGCCAAAGAGAATAAAAAGGGTCCCAGACTTTAAATTTAAATGAGTACCGGTAATTGTGGAGATGATAAGCATGTTAACCCTAACCCTCCTGCATACCACAGTTTATCACATATTTTGTATGTGATATCCTGAATACCACAATACACAATGGTGTTGTTTATGTTGTAATGCTTGGTTTATGATCCAGTTCCCTCTGTGGAGACTGTGGTAATGGGAGACTTTTTGAGCGGGCTGTCGATAGAGGGCAGCAAACTACCGTTCTCCTGAAAACTGTACCTAGGCTTTAAGTATGGCGATTGTCTAACAACTTTCCAAAAGTCGCAGGAAAATGCTGTGAACATTAAATTCAGGCAATTTACAATTCATTTTTAGCTTCACATTCCCACCAAACCCCAATTTTAATGCCCGAAAACACAAAGTGATGTGAAATTCTTATGTTTGGCGAGTAATAATGTGCTAGCTCTCGTGCTAGATCGTTTGTACATGTAACTCACCCTTTTGATGGCCAATCTCCACAAATTCTGCATTTGTTTCTGTCATTCTTGCTCTCATAGTAAATGGGATTGCTATGAAGAGTTTTGTGTGTGCACACAAGTTGCTCTATTGCCATTTATATTGGTGTTTTTAAAAAGGAGAAACGATAGCTAACCCAGTGTTGGCCTTTTTAACTGGGTCTTCAAGGGGTTTATGTTAACATCGCATATTTCCTTTTCCAGTGTGTGGGAAGAAATCGGGGAAAAAAATCCCTAGAACATTCTTAGCAAGGAGTTTGAAAAGATGGCATCCTGTAATTGCTAGCACCTAAAAGCCTGTGCGTTTCTTGAGCCAATATTTTTGTGGGGATAGAATTAAGAGCCACTAATTAGGGGGGGCTAGACCCTTCGCACGTGATGTCATCTTCTAACATTCACTTCAGCTATGTCTTATTAGGACTAGAAATGCAACATATAGCCTACACAGCGCGTTGTTCAAGTAATTGGCTCATAATAACTGAAAAGATCCATGCGAGACACAATTTTGGGGGCTACAGCCCCCGAGCCTCCCTCCCCCTACAACCTGCGCCTGCCTAAAGGCTGAGTGACCAAGATGACCTGACTCTCTTCATCAGGCTAAAGACATGACCCTCTGGACAAAACTGAGTTGAAGAATGGAGAAGAACCAAGTTCAACTCACTAGACTCAGTCTAACACAATGGATGCTCCAATTTATGCAGAAAGACAGCCGTGGGCTTTGCCCGAGAAGTCTAGAAATAACTACATGTATAATCACATACTTTCCACTTGTAACTCTTTTGCAGGCAATGGCAGCATTTGAACTAGATGAAAAGCTGATGAACGAAAACAAAGCCGCCTTTTTTGTTCCTGATATGGTAAGAATTGAAAGTGAAGTCTGCAAGTTTGGGCTGTGTAAAGGCAAAGGTTAATTACAGTTGCATTCCAAAATGCGTAGCTTTCAAAGTAGATCTATAAAGACTACTTGGAGTTAGGAGGGTCTGACGTTTCAAACCTAGCAGGATCGGAAGCTATGAAACCACATACATACTGCTATATCCTGCTGCTACTTAATTTTAAGTGCAACATTAGCAATGCTGCAACCTGAGTAATGGTACATGGGGATCTCTCAAAGACCATACAGCTTTTTAATCAATATAATCACCAAATAACCACAAAGGAATCTGACTGGATGAATTTTAAGTGAACAAAGAAAAATTTGAGAAGTTAATGTCAAAATATTAACAGACAAAATAGCTGGCCTAGCCTCATGAACAGAAAATCTTAATAAAGTTTGTTGAAATGAAAGTGCTGATAAAATGCCAAACAATTCTGACAATGCAAGTAATAAATTGCTGCAAACTGCTCATCAACCAAAAAATTGACCTGAAATATATACAGTAATTCAAGCACACTGTTTTCAATGGAGCCTTCTTTTGATTAAAACAAGAAACTGCGGTGGTGTCAGTATATTATTTTGTACACTGCCAATCATCTTTTATTGAAATCTGGGAAGCTGGAAAGCTAATCATTAGTAAAAGACCGGTGGGGAAATCCGGGACATGTTGTCCATGCCGAATATTCTTCTAACTCTGTGTTTCTTTCAGGAATAAATCGCGCACCACACACCAAGCCGAAGTTGTAGCGCATTTATAGTAGATCGATAAGCACCACCACAGTTTCTTGTTTTAATCAAAAGAGGGCGCCATTCAAAACCGTGTGCTCGGATTACTGTATAGAATGCTTGGAGTAAGGAGGGTCTGACGTTTGCCTTCTAGGATCGAAACATCAGGCCCTCCTAACTCCAAGCAAAACATTCTGACAATGAAAATCTCTTTTATATTTCATGTTGCACAAACATTATAACCTTGAACATTTTGTCAACTTGAGGAAATGTGTTTTCTTTATCAATTCCGTTGCCGATGTTTGTTTGATGATTATGCAGCATTGTTGAAGAGTTTCGTTGTTTTGATTGTCAATCCTTGCATGCACGTGATAGATTGAGCTGGAGAAGATCATCAAAGACACCATACAGAAGAGGAAGTATCAACAGGAAGTGACTATCTTCATCGTGGGATACGAGAGCAAGTCAGGACAGAGATTAAAGCTGCTCTCACAGATCAATGACGTAAGCAAAGTTCCCTTATCATCGTCAGTTCCCACAACGTCAGAGACCAGGAAATATTAAAATCATTGTTCAGCCCTGTTCCCCTATAGACTAGGTAAATCACTTAACTTAAAGGTAGTATCATACTTTGGTTTTTATCAAAGAAATACAGATTCATGAGCAAAAATATCAAGATAGATACAGTGACAGTCATCTGTAAAAATTTCAGTCCCATACGGTGCCCACTATTTGAGAAAACAGTGAAAAACGGCCACAGTATTTCTTATGTCTTTTCTCTTTTATTTTTGATCTTTTAAAAGATCAAAAAGATTTTTGGTCGTTGTTTTACACATTTCTGGATAAATCTGAACAGTAGGTTTCTACTAGCATCATCTTCATTCCCTGAAAGTTATACGTCTGTGAACATTTCTGTTTTGGTGTCTTACCGATGTATGATACTATGCTTGTAGAAGCATACCGTTAAAATGTTTCTGCCTTAAATGCTGTATTTATCCAGAAAAGAATACAAGACCAAAACAGTTTGGATTTTGGGGTGAGATCTAAACTCCTGTGAATACGAAGTTACTTTTAACAAGTTGGAATGATTTACACCTATGATCAATCTTCAAGCTTTGTGAAATTGACTCCTGCACCATCAAACTATTATCATTATATCCTTTAATTTTGCCTACACATATAGGCCCCCTGGGGTCGATTTCACCATGGAGGTAGAGTACCTCCATGATTTCACGATGCCCTACGATTAATCGTAACTCGAGTTACGAAGGATAACCTACCGTATCCTCTTGTCCTACGTAGGGTTTCAATATATCACAGGTCCTACGATCGATAGTAAGTTACAATGAGTTTGGTGAAATCGACCCATGGGGCGCCGATTTCACTAACGCATTGCTATCATCGTAAAGCCCAAATCCATCGCTAAACGGAAAATTGCTACGCAAAGTAGCGATCGATTTTCCATTTAGCGATGGATATGGGCATTAACAATGATAGCAAAGCATTAGTGAAATTGGCCCCTGGTCCCTTTAGCTTTGCGATACTGAGCCCCATGCCCACTCATTCAGTATAGTAACTTTAACCCTCATGTTCGTCACAATCTGATATATCCGTTCAGTGTTTTCCCTGAAAGCAGCCCACTTCCACCCACCACTTCCTTCCCTTACCAGTCACACTCAACCTTGCTCTATTAACCTTTGCTCAAATGTGTCAGTAGAACTACAAGAGCTTAAAGGTACAATTTACATATGATTACAATACATGATTGGTAAAGGTGACAGGACTGCACTCGTACTTTGTCTGATCCAACATGTACATAAAATAATAAACCTGTGAACATTTGAGCTCCATCGGACATCTGAGTCACGAGCAAATAGCGAAAACCTGACTCAATTTTTCTTATAAAACCTGAAGAATAGTTTACTTTATGTTTGTTAAAAAAACGATCTTTGGAAAAAGACACTAAATCTTGATTTCCTTGAAAAACCCAGCATCTGAAGAACCAGGATTTCCCTTGGTGACTGTTTGCACTGTTTACGAACGGTTGAGTCCATTTTCTGTCTCAAACTCAATATTTTTTTGAAGGCCTTGCAAATCCTATATGCTCCCTTTAAAGCAAGACTTTCCATTCTAAGCAAAATTACTGAAATACCAGTTGCAAGCAGTATTCAAGGCATGACATTTTGGCCAGTAACCTGTTTAATAAGCAAAAACTGTTTTGTGCTATTAATTTTTCTTGTAAAACATAAAGAATAGGTTTGATCTTACCCCGAGATCAAAACTGTTTTCAGTCTTTGTTTTACTAATTTCTGGATAAATACACCATTTCAGGTGGAAATATTTTAACGGTATGTTTCTACCAGCACCATCTTTATATTCTGAAAGTTATACATATTTTGTCTGTGAACATTTCTGTTTGGGTATGTTACCAATCATGTACTGTACCTTTAAGTAACAATAATAAAATATTTCAGGCAGTTTTCCTATTGCTTAACTCTGTCTCTCTTTCTTTCTCCTTTGCTGTTCCTAGTTTTTCTCAGCGTACATCAACACTATTGATGAGGAGGAGTTCGTGCCGAAGCCGGCCGCCGAGAATGAAATGGAGGAGATCACCAACCGAGTCCAGGAAGCTCTAGACACGGCTTCCGTCGCAGCCCAGAGGCTGAATGACATCGGCCATGACATGTTCAACATCGTAGAGAAGCTCCATGGAGGCAAAGCTGCATCCAAGTAAGTGGAACTGGAACCCAATCAAGAAGGTTTGCGGAGATACCATGTATAAACTCTTTTATAGATGTGTGGTTCTGAAAAGAACCAGTGAGAAGTTCGATCTCGACGTTCCAGCCAGTGTACTCTGGCCGTCCTCAGGAAAGTGTGTGGCGTGAAGCGAGACGTCTGTGAGTTATAAGGGATTCCGGATGTGAGTGCATTCAGCTGTGGATGGCAGGGATGGTCTATGGAATTCCCTCCCAAAATGAATCAAGACCTGAATCTGAAACTGAATCTGAAAATCCACCTTTTCAAAGAGCACTTCCAGGCATAAAATAAGACAATAATTAGAGAATAAGTTTTTCTCTTCTAAGAACCTAGAGCGCCAGCATTAAAGGTGCAGTACAGGATTGGTAATATACCCTTGAAACAGAAATGTTCACAGATTTGCCTATAACTTTCAGGGTATAAATTAAGATAGTGCTGGTTAAAAACATAGCGTTAAAATATTTTTGCCTGAAATGCTGTATTTATCAAGAAATTAGTAGAAAGTCCGAAAACAGTTTTGATCTCGTGGTAAGATTAAAACCATTCTTTACGTTTTACAAGAAAAGTCGAGTGGGGTTTTTGCTTTTTTCTTGTGACTCAGATGTCCGATTGAGATTTTCACAGGTTTATCATTTCATGTACATGTTTGATCAGACAAAGTGTGAGTGCTGTTCTGTGACCTTTACCAATCATGTATTATACCCGCACTACAGTGGAACGCCATTATAACGAACACTGCTATACCGAACTTTTGGCTATACCGAACATCATCCTTTGCTCCCAATGTTTATGTACAATGTATAGGCCTCCGCCTGCTAAACATTGTTCACTATAACGAACGAACTCACACTACAACAAACCATTTCTGTGCATCCCAGCGTGTTCGTTATAGTGGCGTTCCACTGTATACACTGTATAATTTGTCACATTATTATTATTATTACATGTATTTCTGATGTTATTTATCTTGAAGGAGTAAGAAGAAGCTTGAGAAGGCGTTGATGCAGGCCAAGGATGACATCATGAATCTGACAGAGAAACTAATGGGAGCTCAGACAGGTCAGTTCAGTCTTGCTATATAGTCCCTCATGGACAGGAGCTAGACTGCATCCAACAAAATTAGTCCAAAGTGGATTTTGAGTTACAGGCCATTACAAAGTTGCCGCACAATGCAAACTAATATGAATTTCTTTTTTTCAGCTCAGGCTAATATTTCATTTTTGGTTCATTCACCAGTTCATTCCAATTTCATGGAATCCGTTATCGTTAGCTTACGGTAGCAGATTTTTTTGGGTTATGGTTAGCACATTTCACGGAAGAGTTTTCTTTTTGGTAACGGTATTAAAGTAAGGAATTTCTGCAGAGTGCATATGGCAGCGCGTTAGCAGAAAATAATCACATTTACCCTAAAAATTCTTTTCTAACAGAAAGTCTTGCTTACGGATTCCATGAAATAGGTAGCAGTGCCCGTAAGCGTTTGACTCAAACGATGGTGTTAATCTTCCAGCAAGTTTTCAGGGCTCATTCCTCCTCTTTGTTAGGTTCAAATGGCTAATCTCATAAGCTTGAAACGGTTAGATTATATAAGACCTGGGCTCACAAACGAAGCTGATATTGAAAAAGCAGCTGGCCAGTATCCAAGAAACGTTAGTGACCAGGAATTGTGAAAAAGGTCTACAAGCCTTGAATTTTTCGGAGGCCACGGAGGCCATGGGCTTCATTGTTTTGGTTCTTGGCCTTGGTGCTTTGGTGTTTCCATAGACATTATGATTTTCTAGTGAAAGTGCCCATTGCAATAGAAAAGTGGCCTTAACCGTTTCAGAACCAAATTCAAGGTCTGGGTCTATAATGTCCCTTTCATTGGCCAAGCTTAGCCACAACTTGAAATGCCCCTAAAACTCATTGCCAGAAAATGATTAATAGTCTCAAAAGATAAACAACACACACTAAATGAGACACCAGCCTCAGTATATTGTCCAGAAACCATGTCTTGTTTGTGCAGTTTTAAAACTTACCCAAACAGTAAGTTTGGACCAAATATATTCTGTCCCATCAGAATATTTATGCCAGCCAGAGCCATAACCATGTTACCTTGTATGGCTGATCAACATTTTGCACCTTGTGGCACACAATGGCGAAAATCAGTTCGTGAAATCTTTTGTGAGCATTCTCATCATCCTGTGTGGAGTGGTGTATCACTGCTGCTGGTGGCATAACCTTTGACAATATAGTTGGTTTAAGGTAGTATCATACTTTGGCATGGGCGTAGAACCTGGGGGGGGGGGGGGTCTAGGGGGGGTTGCAACACCCCCAGGTTTTCACTTTTTATATATAAAAAATAATTTTGTGCACAAACGTATATGGAAGTATGACCCAACTACAAGATCAACCCCTCCCCCCCCCAGGTCTGAGGACGTGTCTACACTACTGTACTTTGGTAGCATACTGAAACAAAAATCTTCACATTTTTACCTATAACTTTCAGGGTATAAAGATGGTGGTGGTAGAAATGCTGTATTTATCAAGAAAAGAGTTAAAACAATGACCAAAAACAATTATGATCTTTAAAAGATCAAAAATAAAAGAAAGATAAAAAAAAGGGTGAAAAGATTTAACAAATTTATAACAGTTAAAAGATTTAAACAATCCTGTGGGCGTTTTTCACTGTTTTCTCCAAAAGTGGGCACCGTATGCAGGCCTTGCACTAATTTTTTTTGTATGGCTAGCACACCGGGCCAGCTTGCTGCAGATTTTACTAGCCCGTTTAGATTATTACTAGCCCCTATATGTTGATCCGTACCTTAAAAGGTACATGTAGGTTCCTTTTTGTTTACCGGGTACTAGCCCAACGGGCAACCAAGGAAGTAAGTCTAGCTAGCCCAGAGTGGTTTTTGCTAGACATTGTACGCTGGGCTAGTACTATTTCGAGCCCTGCATATTGGACTGGAAATTTCACAGATGACTGTTGCTGTATCTTTCTTGATATTTTCGCTCATGAATCTGCATTTCTTTGACAAAAACCGAAGTATGATATTACCTTTAATAAGGCCTTTGAGAGAGATCCTGCTAGGCTCGAAACATCAAGCCTACGTAATTATTAACATTTGATGTGATTTTTCTTTTCTTTCCCCAAATTGAATTGTAGAAATTGAGGAGAAAGAGGACCAGATGACAAAGCTGTACAAGCAGATTGATATGAAGAGCCTAGAAGTTGCAAAATATAAGAATAATGCTGAGATGGCCAAGGTAATGAATGTCCTCCTCAAACTGCCCTATTAATGACTGTGTGTTCATATCCCAGCCCAATGGGATGAGATGGAGGTTGCAAGTGATTGGCTCTATTACATGAAGCTGAATGACACTCATTCTCACATGTGCAGAGGTATCTTCTTTTCTTAGACCCCTGTCTTAATAGCACCACTGATTGGCTTTCAACACCTTGTTTGATGAAATCGCTTTCTCTTTCAAACTTCTGTGTTTAGTTTGAAATTTATTCATTGCCAGGTATCAATACTTGAAAATAATTAATGTACTTTGTGGTATTAATTGTGTCATTCTTCTTTACAAAGTTTTAGGGTGAAATTTGCTTGAATGAGAATAATAGTATGAAATGTACGCTGCTTTGAGACTGTGAACAGGATTCTGCTGGAATTTCAATGACACGACTTTCTCTGCATGAAGTTAAGAATATTTGTATAATTCAGTAGGGATGGCATGGGCATAAGGCACTTAGCTCTCACCACTGTGGCCCGGGTTCAATCGACTGTCCGTGTGTTGAGTGAGCTCACTTCATGTGGTGGACCAATAAGGTCCTGATATGTCACATCATGCATGCGCACATCATGACAAAAATTGGTCTATTTTATTTGAGTAATGAATTGTTTATGCCCTTGTCTGTCTGTACCGTGCACCCCATATCGTGTACTGCAGTACCGTTCAATTGTACGTATGGTTTTGTCATCCTACTGCATGGCTCACAGTTGAGTTCGCGCTCGTTGCGTGCCTAGCTGACCGGTTTCCGGCCATCTCGGCACGCCAGACAGTTGAGTTGGCATTCATTGCGTGCCTAGCTGACCGGTTTTGCCATCCGGCCATCTCGGCACGCCAGACAGTTCAGCTAGCATTCATTGCGTTCCTAGCTGACCGGTTTTGCCATCCGGCCATCTCGGCATGCCAGACAGTTGAGCTAGCATTCATTGCGTTCCTAGCTGACCGGTTTTGCCATCCGGCCATCTCGGCATGCCAGGCAGTTGAGCTAGCATTCATTGCGTTCCTAGCTGACCGGTTTTGCCATCCGGCCATCTCGGCATGCCAGACAGTTGAGCTGGCATTCATTGCGTTCCTAGCTGACCGGTTTTGCCATCCGGCCATCTCAGCACGCCAGACAGTTGAGCTAGCATTCATTGCGTTCCTAGCTGACCGGTTTTGCCATCCGGCCATCTCGGCACGCCAGACAGTTGAGCTGGCATTCATTGCGTTCCTAGCTGACCGGTTTTGCCATCCGGCCATCTCGGCACGCCAGACAGTTGAGCTGGCATTCATTGCGTTCCTAGCTGACCGGTTTTGCCATCCGGCCATCTCGGCACGCCAGACAGTTGAGCTAGCATTCATTGCGTTCCTAGCTGACCGGTTTTGCCATCCGGCCATCTCGGCACGCCAGACAGTTGAGCTGGCATTCATTGCGTTCCTAGCTGACCGGTTTTGCCATCCGGCCATCTCGGCACGCCAGACAGTTGAGTTGGCATTCATTGCGTTCCTAGCTGACCGGTTTTGCCATCCGGCCATCTCAGCACGCCAGACAGTTGAGCTGGCATTCATTGCGTGCCTAGCTGACCGGTTTTGCCATCCGGCCATCTCGGCACGCCAGACAGTTGAGCTGGCATTCATTGCGTGCCTAGCTGACCAGTTTGCCATCCGGCCATCTCGGCACGCCAGACAGTTGAGCTTGTGACACCAGCTTGCCTCACAATTGGGTGGAGTCGTGCGTTGGCTCTTTCCTATCCCACAAGTGTTTTTCTCTAGGATTCTCCGGTTTTCCTCACTCCACAAAAAATCTCCGGCTGTGCTCTGTGGTCTTACATGGGTTGATATGGCTGACTACTGCCAAGGTGCATTTCTCAAAGCTCTGCTCCGGCTCAGGCTCTCACTCTGGCTCCGGCTTCATTGTGTGAATCCATTTTAAAATGATGGTTATCAAAATATGGACTTTTGGCTGCGGTTCGGAAGCAGATTCTCTGGATTGAATAAGAAAACACAGCTTCAGCTTCAGTGAAAAACCACAAGCTATATTTTCAGCATATGGATTACAGAGACAAAGCCGGAGCCTGAGCCGGAGCCAAGCTTTGAGAAATCACAATTGGTATCCATGTATGCTGGCAACTCGATCACATTTTAGTGTCTAGGCCTATTTACACATACACGACTTTGTTGCGCGACAATGTCGCACGTTTTTTTTTAAATGCGCACAAATCAATGGCCATGTTTACATTTACAAAGTAGCACAAATTGTCGAGCGACTTTTTAAAATCGAATTGAAAGTGATTTTGTTGCGCAACAAACAAATTTTCCCGTGTCCTCACGTGCCAGCTGTATTGATTGGTTGGGAAAGATGGACAAGAAAATAATAACCAAGGTCCAGAAATACAATGAATTGTACTAGGCATCCAACAAAGATAATATAGATGCCGGGTGAAAAGACAGAATAATTAGGCCTAATTATGATCTCCTCCTGAGGGTATGATGCTCCCAGGATTGTCCTCAGCTGCCAAAAATCCAATAGGCCCCTAAGCAAAATATATTCTTCCGTAGACGATGAAGATGAGGCATATGAGGTGGCAATTTTTTGAAAAAGAGAAGGTCTGATTTTGATTTTTATCATTAAAATTTGGAAGTCAAAAAAGTCACGCGACATATCACATACTTTTGGACAGCTGCGCATGTGCCACTTTGTTGCGCGTAAATAAGCCTTCTTTCTTCTTCAAATCAGCTCCCTATAGCTGCAACTAAAATTGACCGAAAAAAAATCATTATAGTATTATAAAAATTGAAATCCCTTCATCATTTTACCGACAGAAAAATCTGGGTCAAGTGGAAGATCTGAAATTGCAGATCAAGGAGAAGCAGGAGGAGATAGACAAGCTACACCGTGCCATGGCTGACAGGGAACTCACTGTACAACAGATGGACCACTCACGGGAGACTACTGTGACCAAACTACGCGCAGCTAACGAGGAGAATGCGGTAAGGACATATTTTCAGTATTGTTCCCAAATTTATTTTGATTTCAATCACATTTAAGTCCGTGTCATATATACTTCTAGTCTGAGTATCACCTGTTCTACTCTGTACCACACTACGTACGAGCGTCTGATACATGCGTGCATGCAAACTTAATGCAACGCAGCATATCAGCCAATCGGATCTGTTTTTGAGAAAAAAACGTCTGGATCATGATAGAGGATGTTGAATTTGATTGGTCAAAACCTAGAGGTCAGTGCTGGGTTGGCTTACATATACATGTAATTATTCAGGAAATCTGCATGCATGTGATAGACGCTGTACGGTGAGTGCGTCTATCACATAGAATAGTAGACTTTTGTGATCTTGCAAATTGAAGTGAATTTTCTTGCGTTACAACAGAAAACATGACACTAAAGATTTTTACGACACCAAAATTTGCAGGAAGTTGGAACCGGGCTTCATTATGTCATCAGATCTGGACATAAAGAGAATGCAAGATGACTCAGTTATAATAAGTATTCATAATGATAATAATAGCGCATATCAAAATCAAAGTGTGATGTCTCTATGCATGTATTACTATTTTTCCTGGTCATTGGGCTACGTTTACAGTCCTAATTAAACAATCTCAATTTCTTGGGGAGCATACAGCCCCGGCTGTTTTATAAGGCGCACAAAGGCTAATCAAACACAAAGTTCATTCACAACTGGGTGATGAACTATGTGTGTTGCCCAAAGACGCAAGCACCACTAGCCCATGGCTGGATTTGAACCCACAATCTACAGATTGAATACAAGACCTTGAGTACGACACACGATACCACTAGGCCACAGCCTCACAAGCCTTTTTGTGTGTGTCTATTTCACTTACAATAAAGACCTATCAACCAGTTGAATTGATGACCAGTTGATTAATGTTATGACTTTTATACATCCCTTGCAAAGAGTTAGCCTTCATTAATTAATAAATTAACCATTTTGCAGTTTCTGTATGCATTAAATTCAACTGAAGTCCTTGCACTTCATAAGTTTTCCCAATAATGTAACAACCAACCCCCATCCCCAGCCGTCACTCACCCACCCACACCCCAGAAAAAATACTAAGACTAAAAACAGAAACTCCCTGACCTATCCAACATGCACTATTTTTTGTTCACATGAATTACCATCAATTGTTGGCGTAGTATTAATTATCCTTTGTTAGTCACTGTGTGCCTGATGAAGTTGATCATTTATCAGGCGTACAACTTCTCCTCAAATCAGCCGATTTCCTTGTTTGTCTCACCGGTGTTATGCCATTGAAAAGTGAAAAGCACTGTAAAGTATATTTCCTAGTTTTTTGTTAAGTCCAAGTCGCATGCCTGATTTATTTGTCGTTGTTAGAGAGTCTTAACAGATTAAACTGCTTAGAAAATGGTCTTGGTGGTTTTACATTGGGCACATTCTGAAAGCTCCAAATTGTTTTTGGTTGTTTATTGGACATGGCAGAATATACAAAGGAACTGAATATTTTAAGAGGAAGGACATTCATGCTGATTTTGGCTGTCTTACTTGATTCAAAAATATATTCTTGTCTAAAGTTATTTTTGTTTTATTCAATACAAACTAATAAACTGCTGTAAACTGCTCTTCAACCAAAATAATGACCTGCATGTATAATGTTTAGAGTTTGGAGAGACTGACGTTTTGATGCTAACACAATTTTTCTGAAAAGCTAAAAACAGCCTTTGAAAAATGGAAGCTTTTTTAAGTTTGCAGTACGTATATTCTGAAACATGATGTTTGTGTAAGGACTACTACTGTATCTGCTTATTTTTGTCATTGAAAAGTGAGCCAAGAAAATTTTGTGGAGTGGGATTCGAACCAGCGACCCTCAGTATACCATACTGGCGCTCTACCAACTGAACTGAGCTATCCAGCCCTATTTTGGCATTGTCCCCAATAGTTTGCTTATTGTTGTGAGTGAAATTCATGTCTAAATTCTATGTTCCGTTCAGTCAATTCATAGAGCTCTGTTGAATACAATTTTGTAGGATGCCAATGAGAGGTTACTACATGTAGGTCATAGCGGATTGTTTTAACTACACATTTACAAGCCTCCATAGGTGTAATTATTTTCCTGTTACATTGTCAAGTATGATCACATTCCATATTTTGATAGCTTACATATGTATGACTTCCTGATGAATTTCCTGCCAAATTAATGATGTAACAAAATCCTTTTCCCTAAAAATCCCAAAACTGCACACAGTTATTTCTGTAAATGATGCCTGTTTTAAGTTTGCTGAAAAGATCAACTTTGAAGTGACTGCCGTCATTGGGATAGGGAGACATTTGAATACATTGCAAAATCATCATCACCTTTTTCTCAAAGAAAGATCCTGCTAGGATTGAAACACCTCATTTAATATGTTTCAGGTAGTGCTGCGATTTTTATTTGGTTATAGGTTAACCAACCCAGATTTAAATATCCGGTTACAAATTTTCACGAACGTTTGGCTCATGCTCAACAACCCAAAAAGTGTAAAATGTAGAACTATCAGTTATTTGTCCATTTTGCCAAGTAGAAACACGCTTTTCACATACTGGATCTAAAAGAAACATTGTATGTACTTTAAAATTGAAATGCTTGATCTAAAAAACAACATCGTAAAAAGCATTCCGAAAGTGACAATCACATTGAAGAAGCTTATAATTAAATACCATAAATCGCAAATGTCACGCATGTCGCACGTGATTACATAGGTTAACTGTTAACCTGATTGTTTTTTGCAATCGGTAATCGAATATGAAATTACCCGATTTTGCCCAGCACTAGTTTCAGGTCATTTTGGCTGATGAGCAGTTTGCAGCAGTTTATTACTTATAAATTCAGTATTATTTCGCTCTGTACTGCATTATTTTTGGGCAGAGCAGCAGAGCTTCAAGTTTTTATGGAAGGTGTTGCAGCTAAAAGAAGGAGATCTATTCTCTGTGGTGCTGAAAACAGGAATTTCAATTTTACAAAGAAGCGACAAATCTCTATGAGGGAACCAACCAGATGACAGAACAGACAAATAAACAAGACAAAAAGCACGGGAGACATGAATTGACATTCCTCTTAAAGGGAGCATATAGGATTTGCAAAGCCTTTAAAAAACATTATTGGGTTTGAAACAGAAAATGTGCTCAATAGTTCGTAAACAGTGCAAACTGTCACCATGGGAAATCTTGGTTCATCAGATGCTGGGTTTTTCAAGCAAACCAAGATTTAGTGTTTTTTCCAAAGATCGTTCTTCCGAACGATTTTTTGAACAAACACAAAGTAAACTATTCTTCATGTTTTATAAGGAAAATCGAGTCTGGTTTTTGCTATTTTCTCGTGAATCAGATGTCCGATTGAGTTCAAATTTTCACAGGTTTATTTTTTCATGTACATGTTTGATCAGACAAAGTATGAGTGCAGTCCTGTGACCTTTACCAATCATGTATTGTACCTTTAAGAATGAAAATACAGGAAAATCACAGGATTGAAGGAAATATTAACAAATTAAAGAGTGAAACTGAAATGTATTACTGTTAGTGTTTCCACCCAATTATACATTCAAAGTCTCTCTTTCCATGAATCCTGCAATCAGCATGTATATAATTTATGTGTATCAGTTTTGTAGGTAATTAATCCCCCTGGGAAAAGTCTAAAGTAGGTTTGATCCCTTTAAATGGTTAGTTTGAAGTTCCAGGAAACACTTTCATGACACTGTTACGTTATCTTTGAATTTCCGTATAAATTTATATCCATTTGGGTGGCACAAGGGGCCAACAGAAGTGTACAGGGGCCAATTTCATAAAACTGTTAAGCACAAAAATTTGCTAAGCATGATATTTCTGTCTTAATGAAAATAGGGTTAACAACCAAATTTCCAGGTGTTGTGTATCACTTGTGATTGTTCTTTGGCTGTTGTTCGCGAACCATGAATATCATATGGAATTTTCAATGGTGGTTGGTTTTATTGGGCGAGACATTTTTGTGCTAAGCAAATTTTTGTGCTTAACAGTTTTATGAAATTGGCCCCTGGTTTTATGAGATAACGTAGGAATGCTTGTCTTTCAATAGCAGAACTTATCACTCTGGAGTGGTTGCAGCTAGGCTAAAGGGGCTCTGTAGTCCTACAGCATGTTCGTAGCTTGAGTATTTCATGGACTATTTGCTTACTTTGACAAACAATTTAACTCTTCTTTGTTCCGATCCTCTCATCCATTTATTTGTATGTTTACTTGCATGTTCTCTTGTCCTAATAGCCTTCGAAAAAGATCCTGCTAGGATCGAAATGCGTCTGGCCCTCCTAACTCCAACCATTCTAAATATTTCAGGTCATTATTTTGGCTGATGAGCAGTTTGAAGCAATTTATTACTTGTATTGAACAAACTTGAAGAGTTATTAAAAAAAAATATGTAGGAAAACTCTCCGCCTTTATTGCTACTCACAGGGTTAAAAATTGGCAATATTAGTGTTTTAGAAATTGTATCCAAAAAGTTATAATATTGTGTACACATCTTGCCCATAATAAATACCATTTGTTGTGGATATATTACTTACTTGAAATAGAAATACAAATGTTTTTGATTTAATGTGTATTGCAAAAGTTATAATTTAAGCAAAAAAGTTGAATGAAAAGGAATGCATAGGCCCTACTATAAAAAAAATGACTATATATACATACACAGTTTTAGGTTAATGCCCCCCCCCCCCCTCCCTCACTCATCAATAAAAATGTTGTTTGCTTTATGAATGTCTATTTTGTCCCAGTTTTGAAGCGGCATGTTAGAAGGTTATCAATGCGTATAATAGACCACCACTTGTAAACTCCCGAGCAAATAGTGTCAAGCCCATACAAAAGAATCAACTTTGTTCAATATTTCTCGGCAGGGGACATTTGGGGAGATCTTTTTCCCCTCCGGTCGGCTTTATTTTGTCAAGCTTGCTTTGTAGACTGTACATACTTCGAGCAGTGATTGTCTTTCCGGGATTTTTTTTTTTGGGGGTGGCTGTTGGAAGTAGAGACTTGTAAATATAGATATCGGTTTCAGATCAGTTCGGGATCGTTCTCTCACAGTGTTGAGCTGTCACTAAAGTGATCGGTATCCGTGGAAATTAAGCTGGCAATTTTGTGCCAGGTTTTGTGTGTTACCAGGGAAACTAGTCGGTCACCACTCAATCAAAGCAGAAATTCTTTCTTGAAAATTCAAAGAGTATAATTCCATCAAGGTATGCAATAAAACGTGCAGGTCTGATTATTGTGTATTTCTTTTGTACTTTTTGGGGTAACTTGTGACACTTATGGACAAATTTGTGAAAAGGAAAAAAACCCAGAAACATGAATCTGTCAATAGAGTTTGTCTGCTTGTTAACCTTTCGTCCCCTGCTTATGTTAAACTCATTGTATCATATCAGTACTTGGAGCAGCCACTATCTGACTTCAGCCCAGTGCCTAGTCTACAGTTGCCATGACATTTGTCAACACAGTTGGGATCAAAGGGGTCTGCCTGGTGCCCCCAGGGGGCTTAGACAGGTGCAAGGGCTTTAAGGCTTGTATTCATAAAGAGTAGCACGGATTTCTGTAGCTAGCATGGGCACCACCTCTGGTTATATGTACCCCATTGGTGGATTACAATGTTCATGTTTATGCGGGAGATCTTATTTCAAGTGCGCCCTACAGTAGTCTTGATATAAAAGAATCCCGTGTATTGTGAGTTACGTCTGTGTATGGCCTGTGAAAAGCAACTTAGGCAGTTCAGCCGAATGTTGAGCACCTGGACACAACAAGGCCAAGGGTATGTACAAAACAAGACATGATTTGGTTGTAGCATTCCTTCCAAGTGGTTTATTGCTTGAGGTGAATGTGTTGATCTTGACAATGTCAACAACTTGAGTGGATAAAAAAGTAGTAGTGTCAGCATTTCGCCATCAGATACTGGCAGTTTTTTATGCAAAGTTGTGGATTGTTGCAGTTGGCCTGGGGAAGTGTGAAGTTGTTTTGATGTTTTGAAACTTGGAGAATTGTTTGACAGCATTATAACAGTACTATCATACTTTGGAAGCATACTGTTAACAGAAATCTTCACAGATTTAGGAACTTGAATACAGAGTCTAAAGATGGTTGTGGTAGAAACATACTGTTATATTTGTTCTGACTGAAATGCTGTATTTATCCAGAAAAGAGTGAAACAAAATTTTGATCTTTTAAAGATAAAAAAAGCAGTGAAAAGATTTTTAAAATACTGTGGCCGTTTGTCACTGTTTTCTCAAAAAGTGGGCACCGTATGAGACTGACATTTTCACAGATGACTGTTACTGTATCTTCCTTGATATTTTTGCCCATGAATCTGCATTTCTTTGGCAAAAACTAAAGTATGATAGTACCTTTAATAAGCAGTTGTCTCTTAATTTGTGGCCCTGAATTTTCTTTGTAAGCAATAACGCTGACCAAGCTGTCTGTACACTGTGTCAGCTGAGGTCTCCTGTTAAAAAATGAAATACAGCTTGTGTCGTATTTAGCATTGACCACCAGAGTTCAGAAAATTGCCAGGTTTTATTTGTAATAGTTGACAGATCAGCTTGTAAAGACCAGTGACACTAATCACATTATACTTTTTAGTTTATTCTTTGATGGAGATGTCGGAAATGCAGTGGTCTTGTGTAAGATGTGTAGTTTTAGTGCAAGTTCAGTAATTGAAGATTTTAATATTTCTATTTGGAAAAGGAGATACTGTATGTATTTCGAACTGATCAAGGAAACATTGATAGTATGAAATGGCAGCGTATCCAATTTAGCAAGAGCTTGTTTGAAGTACACCCTTAACATCTAATCATAAAACCAAATATGTTGGACATACGGTACACACTGACAGAAAGACAAGTTGACACAAAAACACAAGTTCCATTTGGTGAACTTATGAACAGTGAAGTGCAGTTATTTTCCTATTTTGGGGGCCTAGTTTGTTTTATTGCTGCAAATTGATTTTTTGTTTCATCCTTACTCTTCCACTTAAAAACAGAAACTTAATTACTGATATGATTGTGATATCACTGATATAAGCAATTCAAAATGTGATTTTGTTTTGATGAAATATTTCTGTCTTTTGGAGAAATTTATCATTTGCTGGTGTTTTGTAAGTTGTAACCATTGATTTTACATGAAGTGTCAGGAGAGTTAAATTTGGCAACTAAAATGGATGTTTTTTGTTTTTTATATTCATAACCATAAATATTTAAAAAATATACTTGGATATACAAAAAAATGACAATGGATTTTTGATATTGAAAATTGAACAAAGAAAAATTGACTGGAATGGGATTAGAACCAGCAACCCCTTGAAAACAGTACTAGCGCTCTACCAAATGAGCTATCCAGCCCTATGTTGGTGGTGTCCCTAAAAGTCAATTATCTTTGTTCGTTTGGCAGTCAGAAATCATGAAACCACTCTCATACCATTATATTAACACCAATAGTTCATATTGTTTAAGGTGCTACATGTTCTGGGGTGTGCACTTGTACTGTAGTACATTCAAAGATGCAACCACTGCTCCCAAAAGAACAAGTTTAAAATCTGTACTGAGTAATAATGTGTTCTTTTCATAAATATAATTGTGTACTACTTGAGCTGTTGGCTACGTTGTGCATAACATCACATTTATTGATGGTTTTGCATTTCATTTTTCAAAATTTATATTCCAACAGCATTCACAAAAAGATGTTTTGCAAAAAGTACAGTTCAGCATATTAGCAAATCAATTTTTTGTTTTGTTATAACGGTATTTTACTGTAACAATTAACCTGACTAATGTTTGTTTCTCTCCCCCTCCACCCTTCCCCCCTTCCCTCCTACCCCGCCTGCTGGAATAAACCGATCTGGGTTCCCTCAGAGGAAAAAAGTAATGACTGTCTTAACCACTCACTATAAAATCCATCTCCCATTCACTCGCACATGACCATCCATCCAGTTCACTTTATGTAGAATGTATACACATTCACTCCATTCATGTCATCAGTGTTAATTGCACAGTGTGAGTATGGCTACAGTTTTTTTGACAGGCAAATTGTGTCATTGCACCAGAGTGGACAAACTGAAGAATGAGAAGTTCTTGTATTTAGGCCCTATGTGATTTGAAGGATATAATTTTGTGTTTTTGCACCAATATGGTTGATTTGCTTTCAAAAACAAATTTTGATTATAATTTTGTTTTTATGGGCATGTTTTACAGGTTAATTTGTTTGTTTTATAAATGGCCAATTTGTACAGTTTTGTAGTACGTGTTGTCTCTTTGTTTTCCTTCTTTGTTTTGTCTTTTGAGGGTTTTTTTTTTAATGGGAGACTTTGTAGGAGCGGTCTTCAAGTCAACAGCGCATGCGCACACATGCGTAATACAACGCGCGCATGCTCACAATTGCGTAAGCATGGTTTGTGCGTGCGCTGTTGACTCAAGACCGACTCTCCAAAAGTCTCCCATTAGTCAAAGTATACAGTGTGCACACAGGGCTCTACCTTCAGTTTATCCTTAATTAAAGAAAAAAAGTCACTTTTCCATTATTGAACAAAATTCTTTGCAAGGGATTACATATGAAGGGGTTACCATGGCAATGGATAGGAGGAAGTGAGGAAAAAGTGCACTTCTTTCCCTGTCTGCATCCATACTGTTTCACTAGAATGTAGTTACTACTTACTAGGGATGTGACACTTCAGATTTTAATCTGATTTCAGAATCTTTTTTGGTTCAGATTTTAACTCAGAATTTCAGCTTTTTTGTACACCTGTTTTCTACAAAAGTATAGGAACTTTTAAATTTCAGCTTTTTTCTTGGTGTTTTCAGATTTGTGTGTGTGTGTATGTGGCCACTCACATGATCCCTGAGTTACCTAAGTTACCTAGAAAAGGGTTCAGACCATCGGTTCTTTTAAAAACCATGTCACAAACGAGGTATTATCACATGACTGCATCATAAGCCCAGATATTTCCTCCCTGATGACAAACAATTATTACAAACTCGAAATCAAAATAACTAGTAATTTGTCAACCTTACATGAAGGTCCATGTTATTCTTGCATAAAGGAAAATGGAATATTGTGATGTGAAAATTACGTACGTGAAAACAATTTTTGTTCAAAATGAAAATCTCAACAGATTATATTCATTGCAAAAAGGTTGCAAATAATTTTTTAAAAGAAGAAGAATAAGAAGAACATTTTCCAAAAAGAAATCATAATGCTGAAAATCACTTGATGTTTTGTAGTCTTTTAGTGGCAACTAGACCATTTTGTCTTCATGTTTTAGCTATTTTTCTAATTTGAACACCTGTAGTGTTTTACATTCAGCACTCACAGTATCATCCAGATATTTAAACACATATACTGCACCAATTCGCACTATATTGTTTTTCACTTGGTCATTAGCAAGTTGTGTTTTTACTTTTTGGTTTTAGGGAGGAGTTACAATGTAGATTTTATTTTAATATTGCCTTGTATCATTTGCATAAAGAAATTGTTCTGAGTTTTTGTTTTGATTTGTATGAATCGGTTTCTTTCATATCTTTCTGTCATTCAATTTGTGTATTGTGAATCTGAGAATGTGTGGGATAAGTACCGGTACTTTGCAGTACTTTGAATGTTCAGTTATTGGTAGGTTCACCACGAAGGTGTCTGCTATCATAAGTTATTGGTCCAGTATAGCGCCCTCTGTCAGCGCATATTGATAAGCACTGAGGATATAATATTATGCACATTAATTGTCATCCCAAAATGATGTCCTACATGTTCTACACCACTTACAAATTGATCCAGTGAAACCCGGGTGCCGTCATTTGAAATTGAGTAACCTTATGCCGCTTGTATGGTCTTCAGAATCCCCAACTACAAAAAAAGGGACACAAAAATCAATGTTGTCTCCCCAATCCTTTTGTAATCCCTAGTTCATTGATTATTCTATTGTCTGGCTTCTCTTAGAAACTGAACCCTAGCTCTCTGGTTCCCCATGCCCTGACCCAATGACTCTGGAAAACGAAACAAAGGCAACGATTGAATATTGATCAGGCGCAGCGGTATCAATTTGCATAACCCTAGCCAACTGACGATAACAAGAACCTAGCCACCATTTTGAATTGTGGTGTCACATTTTGGTGGTGTTGTTTTTGATGTGCCACCTGAGCTAGGATATCATCACAACATTTAAATTTTGATTTTAGCTCAATTGTGAATGTAAGTATATGTGTAATGGGTTTATTCAGTTTGTTAGTTGTTTCGCTGTGTGCTAGTTTTGTTTGCCATTACAATCTGGCTTCTCCCATTCTAGTTGGGTTTTAAAAACTGTCTGGAAGTTGTCTTTAGTGTAAGTGAGTGGACAGGATCAAATGGTAGCACTATAAAGTCTGATGGACCAGGGACCAGTTCTGCAATGCTAAAAAGAAACCTATCCACCATTGGGGCAAACAGGTTTTGCCAAACACTTGTTGAAAATAGTTGTTTTTATTCGTTGTGTTAATCAAGGCCTAATTTCATGGAATCTGTTACCGTAAGCAAACATTCTTCGCTAATATGGTAGCAGACTTTTTTTGCTTACGGTTAGCATATTTCACGGGAGAGTTTTCTTTTTGGTAACGGTAAGGAAGGACTTTCTGCAGAATGCATTTGACAGTGCATTAGCTGAAACTAAATTAAGCTAAGCCTGGAAATTCTCCGCTAACTGATAAAGTGCCGAAAGTCTTGATTACGGATTCCATGAAATAGATTTCATGCAAAGCATTGCCAGTAAGCAGAAAAATAGGGCGTAACAGATTCCATGAAATTGGGTCCTGAACAGTTTCAGTTTCATAGAGCTACATATAAGCACACTAATTTGCTTAGCATGTAAAAAATCTTTTGGGGAAAAAGCAACCAAATTTTCTTGTGATGTTTTATTCAAGGTTTTGACTTGTATTCTGCTCCGTGTTGCTAATAGCGAAACATGTTGCAAGGTTTCTTGCCGGTAACCTGATTTTCATTTACATTTAGCAAGGCTTTTCTGTGCTTAACCAAAGTGGTGCTGAAATTGGGCCCACGTCTTTGAATATTGTGCTCCAGTGATGGTCGTGCACTCAGCTCAGTTTTTGTTTAGCATGAAGATGTCTTTGCTTTAGCTCATTTGTTGTATTAATGTAAAACTTGGCCCAGTAGGGACCTATGATTCAACTCTGTTGTAGTTTGGTCAAGTGTTACAATCTGGTCAGAGCTGACTTTACAGTATGTATTATGTAGGACATAATTCCTTTAAACTACATGTATCATTAATGTGGATGTTTTGGTTGTTTTGGTTGCAGCAAGCTATTGACAAACTTCAGTCCAAGGTTACTACGCTCCAAGTGCAGCTTGATGAGTCCAGGAAAGGTATGAGTCTAGGTTTGAGAGGTAACTTTTCTTTCCTGGGCTCAAGTCTCAGTCTCGGATTGTTCTAGTAGGGCCACAGGTTTTCTACTGAAGTGAGCTCTTACCCCAAATCCTAAGAATCTGTTTTGCCTGGGCCCAATTTCATTGAATACGTTACCATAAGCAAAATTTAGTTGCTTACGATAGCAGACTTGTTTGGCTTACGGTTAGCGTATTTCACGGGAGGGTTGTCTTTCTCGCTACGCCAAGCAAAGACTTTCGGCAGAATGCACATGATAGCCCATTAGCAGAAAAAAACAAGGTTAGACTAGAAATTCTTTGCTAACCAATTAAACACTGAAAGTCTTCCTCTCGGATTCCATGAAATAGATTTCACACATAGCGGTACCCGTAAGCACAAAAATAGGCCGGAAAGGATTCCATGAAATTGGGCTTTGAACACAGCTTGTTGTGGGTTATGTTTTTTTGAAGTATATATGAACCTACATATGATCTTGTAGATGAATTTTCCAACAGCTTTTGCCAATTTTATGTGAAACCATCATCAAACACCTTAAAATTATGTTTTGCAGTTGGTAGTCTTTCTGTTTTGTAATTGTGATTTTGTGTTCCTTGAGTACATAAAGCACAAAGGCTGCTTGTAAGGCGTAATTCTGTTCCAAATATCAGTCCGGGGGGTTGGTTTTTACGAAGCCCTACGATCGATCGTAACTCGAGTTACGAAGGATAACCCATTCATTCGATATAGGGCTGAAATGCATCATAATTCCTACTATTGATAGTAAGTTACAATGAGTTTGGTGAAATCAACCCCAGTTTGTATTGAATTCTCTGTTTTAGTTGAGGAAAAAAAATTGGCATAATTGTATGAAAATGGCAGAAAACACAAGAGTTCAATGGGTTAAATTTGGAGACGAGAAAAAGTTTTGCATTTTTGAACATTGTTTGTTACTCTCAGCATTCTCTACTTGTCTTGCCTCAATGTTGATCTTGGCTCCATCCTGGTTGTTTCCACTGACAGATCTGCAGAGGCACCATGAGTCCACCATTGTTTCCCTCAAGCATCAGCACAATGCAGAGCTTGATTCAGTGAAGGCTGAATACCAAGAGAAGATTGACAAATTAGAGGTAAACATCCCAGGACCTCTGTTTCTATTTCCTTCCCTCGTTGCTTTCTTTTAAATTTCCTCCTGGCTTTGATCATCAATCATCTTCTCAGACATGGTGCTAAATTCGACCGAAATTTGGATGTTCAGTTGACTGTTTGCACTGTTTACGAACTGTTGAGTCCATTTTCTGTCTCAAACTCAATAATTTTTTTTGGAGGCCTTGCAAATCCTATTATGCTCCCTTTAAGTGCCGAAAGTCTTGGCTTACGGATTCCATGAAATATATTTCACGCAAAGCAGTACCCATAAGCACAAAAATAGGCCGTAAAAGATTTACATGAAAATGGGCCCTGTTGTCTTTGGTGAGATTCTTTGATATACACGGGTATGTTTTTGTTGTTGTACATTTTCAGGAGGATTTGGTGAACAAAGTGAAGCACTGGTCACCGGATTCAGACGAGGAATCAGAGAAGCCCAGCGCAAGCCGTAGATCCAGCCAACTGGACTTGGCTAGCCGCAAATCCAACCGGGTAAGTCATCTACCTCCTGAGAACCTTCCTTTTAGGTTCTTACTTTTAGGTTTCTTTTAGAACTAAGCATTTTATGTAACTCATGATACATAACTCATTTGATATGTTCAGTGTACCTCATGTACCATTATCCATTGTGTACATGTATATAATGTTGGGTTCCAGCAATCCATCGTGCTTAACTAAGTTTGGGGCATGAAGCATGTTACATGTTTGGACATCTGCCAATTGTGCAGTGGTAGCGCCCATGGCATAAAAATGGCACAGGGAAATGTGGCTTCCCCTCTGTTCTTAACATCTTTTTGAAGGATTTTTACTGATAATGCAATGGACTCTTGTATTAAGTTTTTGGAAATTATTTCAATGATGAACAATGCACAAATCATGTTTAGACTCTTCATTCCCACATGTACCAAAAGTAAGTTTTTTGCCGATGAAAATTCATGCAGAAATCTCACTTGGTTGAGAGGTTTCTTAGTTGTGTCAAAACTTTAATAGTCCATACGCAAGGGTCAAAATTTACAGTGGTCCACTGGTCCGGGGCCACCAAAAGTAATCATTGGGCCACTGGCACTGATTTGAGGAACAATGCTAGTGCAGTGCACTGTCCACTGGCTCTGTAGGCCACTAAGAGACTGAAGTTAATTTCGACCCCTAGTATGGTTCTGATGTCACAGTACTCAAGAGTGCAACAGCAAGCTTTTTTTCTAGTGTTTCTTGTTTTTTGGGTGTTTTTTTTTTGGGGGGGGGGGATGTTTGGATGTTTTGTTTGTTTGTATTTTTTTTCCTTCAAAATTTGGTCTTGAAGCTAACTACACTTTCCTCAATCTTAAATGCTTCTCAACTGGGTAAGTATAGCCGGAGTACGAGAATAAAATGTCGCAGACAGAGGGCCTAGACTTACCGTCTCCCCTTGAAAAGGCAGTCTCGTCACTGTCAGACGCCGAATCAATCGTGAGTTCTGTGTTTGCAAATTCAGAAGACAAAAATATCAAGAAGTGTGCGGATGTGAAGTGAAGCACCATTTTTAAAAATATTTTTGCACTAAAATCTTCGTGGTGTGATTTTGATTTTTCTTTGGCTGATTATTTAATTTTATTTAGGAATGACAAAATTGGCGTGCGGTGGTAACGCGAATCGCAATCTGTGCATTGCATGAAACTCAAGACCTGGGGCCAATTTCATAAAGCTGCTTAAGCACAAAAATTTGCTTACTGGTGAGCATGAAAAAGTGTTCTTTTATCAAACAGGATTACCAACCATGTGATGTTTACTGCTTTTGACTTGTATTCGGCCATTGTTTGTAATAAATTTACTGAGCTTAACATTCACAAGGAGTTTTGGCTGGCATACTGATTTTATTAACCAAGGTTTTTGGTGCTTAAGCAAAGTTTGGTGCTTAAGCAGCTCTATGAAATTGGCCCCTGGTGGTAAAAGACTACAGGTTGTGAGTTTGTATCAAAACCTGCCATAATTTTGTAAGCAAATGTGTCCCTCAGCAGAATGCATTACTATGAATGTGGTTTTCCTTTGTTTTATCCTAACCAGTGGTTTGAAATGGATTTCACTTGTGATTCTTGCAGCATTTTTATGACTCTAACTATATAAGTCCGGATTTTGTTAATGGTAATTGTCTCAGGACTGATGCACACTTGTGATAGTAGATGAGGTTACTGTACACTTCATCATGAAAGACTTGTTTCTATCCAATTTTGATTTTACTTTGGATTTGGAGTGCATAAGATTTTTGTTTGTTTGATATTTCTTTTGGCTGCTTTGTTGTAAAGGCATGATTTTTTTCTGCAGTTTTTTGTTTGTGAGGAATGAGCTTTTGATTTATTTCTGAGCAATATTTGCATGTTGGCATGATTTTTTTTAAGGCCCAAGCAGTTTCTTAACTCAGCCAGTGCAATGTGCATTCTTCATTTAATTCTTTTAAAAATTGCCAATTTCTGAGAAAAAAATGTTTGCTCTGTTTCACAGGCTCTGCAGATGCAGCCTTGAGCTAATGCGAAAATAATAACAAACTGCCAACGGTTTATTCTTAAAACAAAGGCACTAAATGTGAAAAATTGAATTGCAAGGAGCAATTCTCATAATTATTTGGGCCAGGTTTCTTTGCTCTTCTTCCGCATTTGTCTGTCTTTACGAGGACAGAGAAATGATCAGAAATGATTCACTCAGCAAAGGAACAAACTTCAAAAAGGAAATGAAATTATCTTGGGAGCCGATGCAACTCTTCTAAGAGCAAATGCATGTACAGACGTTGCAGTTATACTAACTTGAAAAGCGGTGCAATCAGAACCAAAGTATCCATTTCCAATACCAATCAAAAAAATGTCTGGTACCATTAGGTACCAGATCGACCGCCATAATAATAATAATAATAATACATTTATAATGCGCAAAACAACATATCGACCCAGACATACATGTTGAATGCAGCAATTTAGCGCTCCGCACTTGCGCTAAAAATAGCACCGGATCTCAGACAAACATTGCACCCATGCAAAACATGTGTGCGTGTAGCGCGTCCGCCGTGTACACTACATGTGTGAGACAGTGTTTGTGTCTGACATCCGGGGACTCGTGTGATGTCATTAGTGCCGAGCGCTATTGGGTTATTGCGGTCTTGGAGTCATGCTTGACTTTAGGACTCAGACTCGACTCACACACAGCAAATTCTCAAAAGGTCAGACTCATTGAGGGTTGAGAATCTAGTCACAGGAATAATTCCTCTGAACATAAATTGGCCCTATTTTGAACTAACCAAATCTTGTTATTTTTTAAACAACCCCTGCACTTTGATGCTGCAATTGTGATGTTGGTTGTCATAAAATGCACTGCATGAAACAATTCTGAAATGTGTTGACTCACAAAAAACAACAATACTTAAACCGTAAAACACCAACATTAACCCAACCCAATTAATTAAAACAACCCTACATCTGCCAAAAGTCCATCACAATTTTTGTTGGACTTTGATGGACCAAGGACTTTATAGCCGTGACAGTACTGCATACATACTTGTCACATACAAGGTTTAGTGACCCACCTCGGTTTACTGTTTAGCCAACATATTGTTCCTATATGGGGCCATTGCACAGTGTTTGACTTTGGTAGATCCAGGAAGGTTCCTAGCCAACAGAGTGACAGCACAGAGTGATGTTTGTGTGGTTTGAATGTTTTTCCCATGAGCAAATTCCCATGATCTGATTATTCATCTTTTTAATTTGTATTTGTTCAGAGCATGCCACCTAGTCGTCAATCGTCTAATGCACAGAAGAAACTGGTGAGTACAAGAAATAGCTGTCTGTGTACTATAAGGCAATGGTTTATAATAATACTTGTTCCACTGGTGCACAAACTGTTACTGTAAATGAAGCAATCTTAAACGTTAACATTTTAAGCACCGTTTCCAGAGGAAATATTTATTCAATTCAAAAATGGTTTAGGCCTATTAAAAATATGTCTCACAGTTGAAAACTGAATCACACATGTTTACATAACAATGATTTCAGATTAAGGTAAGACATTTTAAACAATTTTTGGTTAAGAGTTCAAAAAGTTAAGTATTTATTAAAAAACGGACTTTAAAAAGAAAAGCACTTAACACTGAAAAGAAATATTGACCTAATTCAAATGACTAAAAAATATTACAGATTGATTGAAATTTTAACCAGATAAGGGAGGCCATTGTTACTGAATTGCTTGGTGCAACATTTTTTTTGATCATATTTGACATTGTTAAAATGGATACCGGTCATTTTCACCAAGTTGCTGTATTGTTGCACCAAGTTGCTATTTGTGTGGTAATTGTGGTGAAGTCTCAGCAGACATGTACCATTCTAGTATGGGTAAAATACTCCACCAGATTAGGGCGGAATTTGTATGGTGTACATTTAAAGATCAGCACACTTGTAGCAAAAAGCACCTAGTGAAGTGCTTATTTACGTCTTTGAAGAGCAATAAATTGTTTGCACTATCCTTTATCATAGTAAGATTTTATCATTGAATTGCAAAATTTGACTTATCCTAATTTGAAGAACAACTGTCAATGCACATATTTAAGCACAAGGAAAACGGAACAAGTTGTTCGCTAATGCTGCATGAACACTGCAAATCCTGCCCAACCTTAGAGATATGACCTGAGTATAATAACAAGCTTCTTGTTTCCTTCTTTTCATTGCTCTCCACATATACCTTTTGGACTGGTAGAACGATGGAACAATTTGAAGGAACTTTGTTCCCAGTTACAAAACAAGTTACAAAAATGCCTTCTAAAACGAATAAGAATAAATGTATGGGATGCATGAATTGAATTTGATTGTGCACAGGACTGTGATCCAATCGTAAAGTTCTCCATTTACCTTCAAATTTTGTGTGTGCTAGGATTCCTTAAGTCGGCAGGGCAGCACGGCAGCACCAACTCCAGCCCAAGAGACCCCCAAGCCAGCCCCTAAGCAGACACCAGAGACGCCCAAGCCACAGAAAGCTGAAACACCCAAAGTGGTCAAGCCCAATACGCCTAAAGGTACTACAGCCATGGGTTTCATCCATAGCTCACTGATTGTATTATTACTTCGCATGATGGCCTGAAGAAAATTTGATTCCTGGACTTTCATAAAACTGACTGAGGCAGGGTTCGAACCAGGGATCTCTGGGTTGATATTCCAGCAAACAGCCAATGAGCTGTCTAGCCCCATGTTAGCTGTGCGTCCCTGTCACATATTCTTCAATATACCCCAGCCACCTTCTTTCCTGCGAAGGCCAGAGCAAATTGCCCAGAACATCCAAGTTAAAAAGCTCCAATTCTTGGAGTGTAAAGGCCTTGTGGTTTGGTGCATTGAACTTCAAGAGATCATGTGGTGAATTTCACTGGTTGTGGATTCGAGTCCAGGGTCATGATCGTTGCACTTGAGTCCTTGAGCAAGATCTTTTATTTCCACTTGCTTCTCTCCACCTAGGAGTAAATGTGTACCTGTTTCTTGTTAACCCTTTACACTGAGCTTGATAGCTGCAGCATCTCACGTTGTATGCTCCCCTGGGAGCTGAGATAGGGTACGGTATGTTCACACAAGGTGGTATCTTTGCTGCTAAAGAATCTCAACGGGCATCCAGTTGAAAAATTGACTTGAATTGCTAAAATTCACTGAGTGTTCAGAGTGTTCATAATGTTGACAATCGCTAACTGCAGTCAGTGTGTGCAGAGATCATGATACCATTCCGTAATTGGTGAGCATCGCTGACCTGTACCAGCTTCTTCTGGTTAGGGCATGCGCTTTGCACTGGTGGACAGCACTGCTAGTTAGCAGCAAAGTTAGCAGCAAAGTTAGCAGCAAAGTTAGCAGCAAAGTTAGCAGTAAAGTTAGCAGCAAAGTTAGCAGCAAAGTTAGCAGTAAAGTTAGCAGCAAAGTTAGCAGCAAAGTTAGCAGCAAAGTTAGCAGTAAAGTTAGCAGCAAAGTTAGCAGCAAAGTTAGCTGTAAAGTTAGCAGCAAAGTTAGCAGCAAAGTTAGCAGCAAAGTTAGCAGCAAAGTTGGCAGCAAATGTGAACGTACCCATAGTGTAAGGATTGTCTGAAGGCCCCAGTGAAATGAGAAGGGATAGTAAGTTCTAAAGTGAAATGATCTTCGGCAATCCTGTTTAATCAAGGAATACTTTTCATGGTTAAGCAAATGTTGTGCTGAAGCAGCTCTATGAAATTGGCCCCTGATGGCTATATCATGTCTCCACCTTGCAAAGCTTGAAGCTTTATCACCCTGCAAACCTTCTTACACCGATTATGTAATTCCTTGTGAATCTAATAAGAACAATCATATTATATGCATTTTGTGATTGCATTGGTAGCATCGGATAGTACGGACTCAGCCTCCAAAGTGGCCACGCCCAAGAGAGCGGGACGTAACAAGTCCAATCTGGAGCCGGTGCATGAGGTACCCTTTGAGGAGAAGATACCTATAGAAGATGAGTCTAGATGGGACAAGGTACCTCAGGAGAAGCTGCCATCGGCCTTCAAGCAGTACCGGAAGGAGGTATGCCAAAACTAAATTCATTTAAATTGAACAAAAGAAATTGACTAGAGCGGGATTCGAACCAGCAACCCCCCGGAATACTGTACCGGTTTTCTTACCAACTAAGCTATCCAGCCCTATGTTGGTGGTGTCCCTAAGTCAATTATCTTTGTTTGTTACGCAGTCAGAAGCCATGAAACCACTCACATATTGCTATCAAAGAATCATTTAAGATACGTGCAGCATTAGCAATGCTGCAACCTGAGACACGGTACATGGGGGATCACTCAAACAGGATGCGGCTTTTTAATCAATATAATCATCAAATAACCACAAGGGAAACTGACTTGTTGAACAAAAATTTTGAAATAAACAGGGAGAGCTATCAGCATCTCATAAGTATAGGTCGATGCAACAGCTTCATACTTTGTAGGTATTCCAATTTGAAGTGCACCGAATAAGGGCAATGCTCTTCGATCATATCATGAAAAGGTACCCCAAGAGAAGTTGCCCTCGGGCTTCAAGGAGGCGGTACACCAAAGCAAAAACAAATTGTTGAAATGAAGAGATGAGAAGGCGTATAGGTCAAAACAAGTAACAACTTCATACTTTTTAGGTATCAATATGTTTTTATGATAATATTAGGCAGGTTTCGCATGCAAATGGATATGCATACGCTTTCGTTTAGCAATCCCAACATATTGGAGATGCAAGTGAAGTCTATTTCCGACAGCGGAGAACCACTCTTGCACCTGACTTTGAGGCTAATTTTGTTGCATTCTAAAGTTTTGAAATACATAGAAATGACACATACGTCTATATTCGTATTTATGTGTATTCGACAATGGTCGTCTCATGGATTTTTGTTAACATTTTGCCGTCTTTGTGATTGGCGCTTCCCCCGCCAGGCTCTCTTTGTGGTCCAAGGCCTACAGAATGAGGTCAAGACGGTCAAAGAGGACAATCAGAAGCAGGTCACCTTGTTGAAGTCAAAGGTCAAGGACACTGAAGAACGATGGGAGCTGGTAAGTGCAAGAGAGAAGCCCCAACATTTGTTGGTTCTTGACCTGATGAATTTGTGACTGGTAAAACTTCTTAGATGCTAATGTTATATTTGCCTGCCAAAATAAAAAAATCAAAACTAAAGCACTAAAAGAAAATCTGGCAATGAGTTTGTAGGTTGGACGATACTCATTTAGGTTCCTGGGTTGGTTGGTATTTTATGTGCATGCCCCCTCACGCTAAAACTTTGAAATTGGCTTAAATTATGTGCAAACATTTTTGGTAACTCATCAAAAAGGCTGTATATAAATGAAATTGTATTGTATTATTTTGGATCACTTAGCCACATGCAGGGTATGTCAGATTAAATTTAAGGTCTGGTAACCTAACTTTCATCAAAATTACGTGCCCAGTAGGTCCTTGAAATGTCTGTTACAGCAGTCTTTTGTTATAGCAATGTTGGGACAATATAGCACAAAATCTTTGAGCCAACGATGATGTTCAGTATAGCCAAATGTTCGGTATAGCGGTGTTCATTTTACACGCATTCCATTGTATCTGTCATCTTATTTTTTTTTTAGGAGAGAAACATGTTGGTCCAGAAAGTGGAGATAGTTGAACGTCAGAAGACTGAGGCTGAGAAGGAGGCTGATGAGGCTATCGCTCAGCTGGAAAACTTTGTCAAGGAACAGGGGCAGATGGTGAGTCAGTCCAACAGGATGGGTACTTAGGGAGACATTGCCTATTTGCACAAAACTTTGTTTACCTATTTCTAAGCATCCTCCAAATCAGTGAACTTGAATTGGACATATATTCATTTTTAGAGCATTCTCTGTCTTCTATTAAGATATGGACCTTCAAATATGTCTTTAAAAGGTAGCTGATACCTTAGGGATACATCAAATTGTCTCCCTAATTCCTGATGTCTCCCAAATGTTCACTTTTAGACACTAACCTGTCTCCCTAATACCTTATTTGTAAAAATAAACCACTTTTATATAGCACTCATCACTATTAATGTGCGATGTCTCTATGCACGTATTAGTATTATGGTCATTGCGCTAAATTTCCATTCCTGAAAACAATCTCAACTTCCTGGGGAATATACAGCCCTGGCTACCACAAGGTGCACAGAGGCTAATCAAGCACAAAGCCACCTCTAACCTCACAGGAACCCATTTACTCCTGGGTGAAGAGAAGCAATATGTGACAAAGGGTCTTGCCCAAGGACGCAAGCACCACTAGCCTGGGCTGGATTCGAACCCACAATCTGTACATTGACCACAAGATCTTGTGCGCGACACGACAGACCACTAGGCCACAGCACCCCTTTACCTTGTCAAGTTTACACTTCCCAAAACTGAGGTCTAATACCACTCAGATGAAAGCAATATGAGCTTTCTAGTTGGACCTCCTACATGTATCTCTGTCCATCTGTCCAAACCTCTTGCTTATTGCGAAGTTGCTGATTCTTTTAACAGTCTGGTGGGCTTCTCAGAAGCAAGTTTGACTAACCCAGACTGCTCTTGGCCAATGTTTACATGACAGGCTTAGGTCTCTAAAGTCCTGATTCTAATGTATTCCTTCTCTGCCCACTCTCTCCCTTCTTCCCTCCTCACTAAAGGCCAAAATGGCTGATGAGTCCAAGGAGAAGAAGTTGAAGAAGCTTACTCCGGAGCAGCGCCTGAAGTATTTCGGCCCTGAGAAATCCATCTTGCCCGTAGCAGAGACCAAGGACGGAGCAGCGGACTCTAAAGAGACCAGCCAGAATGGTGCACCAGCAGCCGTTAGTCATCAGGTAAGAAGCACTTCAGCAAATCCAAATTGGAACATTTTCCTCATCAAGGGTTCTTGTAAATGCTCTGGGTTCAAGATATATCTGGGCGCTTGTTTCATCTGCTTCTATATTGAGGATTCAACATCCTAAACCTACAAGCTCGATTTAAACAAAAACTTATTTTGCTATTTCTTGTTTCTTCTTGTAAATCTGTGGGTCGAATCCTAGAGCTGCTTCATTCGCAAAGGGGCTATTTGATATTCTCCAGAGGAATGGGAACAATATTTTCTGGGGAACATGGGAAGATATGACTCCATACTGCAAATAGGTTAACCCATTTTTCCTGAAGTACATTGTACCTGGGAATCACGTTGAATTTTTGAAGAAACATGGACAAACAAAAATGTCTGATGAAACTCCAACAGAGCGAGGTACAGCAGCAAACCCAGCAACAGGAAGTTGTAAAGGAGGAGGCGGAGGCCCCTCCCCCTCCTCCCACCACCAAGGAGGCCCCGCCCCCCACCGAGGCAATCGATCATGAAATACAAACCACCCCGGTCGTCCAGGTTGGGCGTTCCCAGCAGACCTCTCGTATGGAGTCCCGCGGGGTAAGACCGAGTGTGCCGGCCTTAGCTTGAGTCGGGATCCACCGGTTTGCATTGGTGTGTCGTTTGCATTCTGTCACTCACGCACAGACGCTTTTTGTTGCTGGGACATATTTTCCATGCGGTGATGAATTGGTTTTTACATTGTCTGAAGGAACAGTGCTTGTTTTCTTCATAGCCATGTTGCATTTGGCATTGTGTGCAAATTGGAATCACTTGTGACGTTTTTTGTCTTCACACATTTTTTCACGTGGCCATGTTTCTGTCAGGTTTGTATCTGGTTTCAGTGTGTTGTGTATGTGTAAGCAGCTGTGGCATCATTGCAGCAATGTTTCATTACCAAATTGCTGGTCGCTTTTCATAATTTGTCAACCGATCCATTCATGGAGAATATATTTGTCATTATTCATTATCACTAGATACAATTTCAAAGAAAGTAATGAATCTGAAAAACGCATGCTATGTTCAGTAGAGGTCAAATAAGTTTCATAAGGTTGATCTAAATTTATATCTGATGATCCTTATTGTTGAGGTTACAGTGGCATAACTAGGGGGCAACAGGGGCACGTGCTTTGGGCACCACTTTTTGGGGCGCAAATAAATGCAAAGGTTAAAAAAAAAATACATAAATAAATAAATAAACAAGGAGCTGTACTGTTGAAGTTATTGGAAATCTAATTCAATGAAGTTTGAACAAAGATAAAAAGATTCCAGTTTCAAATTGTCTGATTTTTTGTCTGAAGTTGGAATTAGGTGTGCAATTTTAGCGCTTGTCCCTGGGCGCCATTTTCCCTAGATACGCCTCTGTTAGGTTAACTCAATGTTGTGGATCATACGAACTACAATGCATCTCCATCTTAGAAAATCATCACCAACATTAAAACTTTTTGGGGTTCTAACGATTGTTGTACAAACATACATACATATCAAAACAGCACAAAGAAAACACCTAGGTTTGGTGGTGAGTATTTTGTGTGTTTATGCAGGAGTGAGCAAGGAGCAAATATAGCTGAGTGCCTGGTGGTTTGACGGGATCATTTTTCCAGCAGTTTCATCCACGGACTCGTCTCAGCCGGGATCTCACCGATCAAGAATTTCTCGCACTTTTCTTGATTGATTCTATGATTCCACTTTCTTTTTCCTTCCCGAATGCACCATGCCCCCCCCCCCCCCCACCCTCTCCGTCACCCTATGGGTCCTTGTACCGCCTTCCTCTTTTACCCAGCATCAAGAGTTGATAGACCGCTTAATGAAAACGGGACGTCTCAAAAATGAAGCCAGAGTGGAAGACCCCGATGCGACCGATGCTGAAACTGACCAAGGGGTGGAGGTAAAACATGGAGGTTTCTAGCTACCAGAAGAGAAGGACTACTAATGCCCTTTTAAACTGATCACAGACACAACAGCAATAACCCCCTGCTCTAATCCACATCCTGGTAACCCTTTCAGACCATGGAGCTTATAGCTCCACGTTCAGACTAACTTCCTTCCAAAAACTGCTTAGTCTTCCATCACCTAGTATTTTTCAACTGCAAAGGAAAGGACACATGTCTGGAAACACTCAGCTTTTGTTAACTTCATTTGACGTCTCTGACCCAAATTGGAGATGTTAGAGTCACTTGTCACACTGACCTGAAACACAGCTCACTCAGTAGTAATTGCACTATTATTCTGTAGGTTCAAAAGACACAATTCAGTTTGAGTCCCTTATTTTTGGTTCATCTTAAAAACTTCAAGTCATACCTGTGCATTAAATCCTCCTTTCTATTATTTTCCCTCCTATCTCTCATGAATAATTGATTTTAACCTTCTACTGCTCTGACCAAATTAAGACATTAAGACTTAAAATGTATGTGCGGGGACATTCATGGTGGAATAACTCATTTATTAATGAATAATAGCAGCAGCAGCATCATCGCTTGTTGTGAATGTTGTGGGAACCACAGTACTACTTAAAGTGATGACAAGCACAAGATATACTTACATGCTTCTGGTTTTTGCAAATGAGAGAGCAGGCTTCCCTGGTTGACCCAAACCCTCCAGACTCTAGCTACGGGCCTCAGCAGCGACATTTGATGGTCCTACTGGATAGGCCTCGCCCATACTAGCAACATCACTCCATAATGCTATTAACCTCCATGCCTGTAATACAGATTGTGGTTTTGTTTATATTGCTAACTAACTTTGTACTTTTTACCCATGTGTGATTTAACCTAATCTAGTGGAAAGACTGTGCCCATCAGCAAGTTAACATGGTGGAAAATGGAGTCATCTCGAGGTGTTCTTCAGAACATTTGTGTGGATTAATGCTTTCTAGTAGCTCATGCAACAATTTATTTCAAACAGGAAACTGATTTGTGCCATTTGCTTCTTTAACATCCCTTTTTTGGAACGCTGGAAACAAAATCAAAATGGAGGCAGCTCCCTAGCAACAATAACCATGGCAACCTTTTCCGCATCTAACATATGGCTCTTCTCCAACAGAAAGCTGTAACCTTCAATCATTTCATGCTTAACAATAATCATTTGCTGTTTGAATCAACAGAGATAATAAGGGTACCAGCTAACCAGAAACTAAACAAGCAAGTCTGCAGTACGGCGAAAACCACTGAAGACTATTGGCCATCTCAAATTGCTAAGCGGGAAAAAAAATTGCTCAGCAGAAAAATGTCTTTGCTTAGCGAAGAGCGTCATTTGAACATGTTGAAAATCTGACTGTCAACATTTTTTTTATAAGCAAGACTTTTTTTGCTAAGCGAATTTTTTTGCTTAGCAGCACTATGAAGTTATCTCCAGTTCTGTCCAAATTTGGAATAAGTGGAAGAAATTAATTGTCAGGTTGCTTGAGTACTTAGAAAAAACCTTGGTTATTATCAATTCAATACGCTACATCGTGAAGACTGCTTATTTGCTTGACCCTTAAAAGAATTCATGAGGCCATCTCAGCTCCCTGGGGGGTTTACAACCAAACATTTTATCAAATGCAATGGCTGAATTCAGCCTTTGAGAAAGATCGTGCTAGGATCAAAACGTCAGGCCCTCCTCCTGAGCTATGCTATGCTATGCTATGCTTTTAGTAACGGGAAACATTCAACTTTGCCTTTATAGGCAACCATAGGGCCTACTTCTTTGAGTGGAGAGAAATCCTTCAAGCAAAGTGTCTTGCCTAAGGACACAACCTCAGCCCATGGTTGGGCTTCAATCTGTTGAATTGTCCACACTATCTTGAAATTTACTCACAAGCTCCACGACACTTCAAAAAAGCTAATAATCTGAGTGGGTTTTGTGGCATTATTAAAAGAAAAAGGATCATTCACTGAAAATCCATGTCATTTCATGTACCTCACTCAGATGATTGAAATACTGCTTGAAATCCCAATTTTCAAAATTCAGTTTGTGATTTCTTTGGCAGACATTGAAATGAACAAAACCACCAATAGTGACTTATTCCTCATTTGGACAGATTTGGTCATAATTACAAAACTAATGCTCTTCACTGCAAAATTTGTATTAAATGTGAATTAGTAATTTTTGTTTCTTTTTAGACATTAAAGTCTGTTAAGAAATCAATTCAAGTCAGGCTGTTGTATATATTTGAATGGAATAATATTGAAAAGTCCCATTTTTGTCTGCAGGTCATGATTCAAATAATTGCATCTCTTTTCCCCAACACAGTCCAAGAAGTCAATAGTAGATACTGCCACCCAGACCGAGCAGTGGCAGCCTGCCCCTAGCCAGGGCAAGCCCCTGCCCCGAACCCACCACAACACCAGCCCCCAGGAAGAGGACGACCAGGATGGGGGACCCCCCAGCGCTCGCCCTCTCAGCAGGGAGTCGGATTGCGATGCCGATGTGGAATCGGACGCGTTTAGCGAGCGTTCGTTGGCCAATCATTTGAGTCGCGTTCTGGCTGATCTGACTCTGGTAAGGATGACATTTTGGGTGATTTCGGAGAACCGGCTTGATTGGCTGATGCTTGGCTGTTTGCATGGTGATGGGTGGCTACGCATTGACCCCAACTACTGATAAACCATTGTGCTTGATTTATTACAAATTGACATTAAGAATTCTTCTCCTTCAAGGTAACCTGCTTGATCTTCAGTCAAAATAAAATAAACAGCACTAATTTATTAATCTTCCCGACAAAAGAGGTTACAAAAAACTCCTAAGAAGTACACATGCTGGAAAATCAATTTGGTACACCACGGACGTCAACTTTGATGTGTTTCGCATAGACTGTCTGCTCTGTACGTACGTGCGTGCATGTGTGTAAGCAAGCATATCGCATGGGATTGTTGTGTGCACGGTAGGCACCGCTTGCTAGCCGGTAAAAAGCTAATCACAGCCTTGGTCAAGGCTATCGTTGAAAGAGGAAAATGTAGCAATGTAGAGAATTGCCAATCTAGTAGAGCGGAACTCTCTGCCATAAACTTTGAGTGACAAAGCCTAATCATATTAACTTGAAAAACGGAAATAACCAGGACCCAATTTCATGGAACCCGTAATGGCCTATTTTTGTGTGTACAGCCACTGCTATGCGTGAAATCTTTTTCATGGAAGTGGGTCTGTCCACACTAATGGTACCTTTTGTGTACAAAAGATAACTTTTGGGGTGTAATGTGGGAAGTGGATTTAAGATCAGGTTTTTTGCTAATTTTTGTTTCCTAAATATTCCTGTAGTCATTCGTGGTTGTACTGAAAATAAATAGGCTGATTCGCTGGATATGTAGGAAATTACAAGGTCATCTTGAAGATGAAATGAACGATTATGTTCATAACATGGACAGACATTCTTGTGTAATATAAGTATTTTTCTTGTTATAATTAATGCAGACTTGTTCCATATATATTACTTGTCCAATGTTAACTTGTCATCACTCAAAATTAAAGCAACCTATTTCATATTTAAGAAATTAGGATGCGTCTTAAACAATGTTTGTAACATGGACAGAAATTTTGTGACAAATTTCTGTCCATGTTACAAACATAATATCTTGAAGGTGTAGGCCCTCCAGTTGCTAAAATACCAATGGTTATATACTATGATTGGCCAGTGGCAATCCCTCAATGGATAGCTCTGCTGTAGAAACAACACTAGGGATAATTAATTCATTTCACTACTAATTCCCATCACTTTATGATGAAATGTCTGTCCATGTTACAAACATAATATCTTGAAGATGATCCCCTGTAATATCTCCAATACTAAGGAATTTATCAAACTTTTTGGCTGGCCAAGTTCTTACAAGAATGTGGGATGTAGTGAAAGAGAAAACATGGCAAATTACTTGATGTATCAACTTATGTCCCTGGTTCCCTCTAAATGTCACACTAAAAGTCCCCATTAGTGTGGACAGACCCAATCCATAAGCAAAACTGTTGCCGCTAATAATCGGTTAACGAACAATTTTCTTGATTGTTTACTGCTAACGCGCTGTCATGTGCATTCTGCAGAAAGTCCTTGCTTAGCATAGCGAGAAAGAAAGCTCTCCCGTGAAATACACTAACCGTAAGCAAAACAAAGTCTGCTATCGTATGCGAAGAATTTTTGCTTACGGTAATGGATTCCATGAAATTTGGCCCTGTTCTGTTGCATCCATCTTGAAAACCTTAATCCATATGATCATGTATACTATTGACAATATCAACATCATGCTATCATTTTAAGCTTAGCTGTAATTTTAATGGCTTTTGTGAATAACACCACTCTCCATTAATTGCAGGACAAGCTTTACTGTGGACGTTACATGTTTGTCTTTTTGCAGAAATAACATTTGTCTTTGTTTCTCTTACAGAAATGATTGCTTCTTGAACCCTTGATCATACCATAAAATGTAATGATGAACTTTTGATACCCTCATGATCTAGATGAAGTTGATCACTGTTGCCATACAACTGGCCGAGGCTATGGCCCCTTCATCCAGACAAAAGAGCTTTTTATAGAATACGCCTTTTATATCAACAGCTTAGTTACCCAGTTACTGCACAAATTGCATGACGTTTACGTTTATTTTTGGTACAACTTGTTTGTCCGAACATCTGAATGTGACGTCACAAGCCCGGAGCGATATTAGACACCTGGGGTCGATTTCACCAAACTCATCGTAACTTACAATCAATTGTACAACTTGTGATGCATTGCAGCTCTATGCAGGATAAGATGGTATATCCTTCATAACTCGAGTTACAAATTTGATTGTAGGGCTTTGTGAAATCAACAACTGGTTTAATTGTTAAAAATAGTGTCAGTCGCACAGATGAATTTGGTTCCATCGGGGCAACCTGTTTGTTTTCCATAATTTGTAATAATAATTATTGTCCTTTTTTCAAACAACTTTAATGCTTCACATTTGTGCTTAAAAAAGCTCAACATAATGATGTCACACAAGCATTCGATCCCAGACAATTCTGTCTGACATCTAGGTTTTTTTTTATTAAAAGTGTTTGTTCAAATTATGTTTCAGTGAAACCATATTTATGGTATATGCACACTGTTTACTAAACCTTGAATAATTTCTATATGTGTATTTATAAACATATGATTGCCGTGTTTATTAATGATTGTTATAATTATTTATTAGATTTTTTTTTCGCAGTTATATTGTAACAGGGATCCTTCACCAATTAACCCAAATTGTTAACCGTGAAGGATCCCAAAACAAATTAACAATTAAATTAAGTTAAAACAACTTTCTAACATTTGTAAACATGACAGACTTACACAATTTTTTTTCCTAGAATATCATGGTACACATTGGAGTTGAAATCCGTCACATATCTTGCAGCAAATAGTGTACTGACTATATTTGACTGACTATGATTTTTATACACATCCACATTTTGAAATCATCAACACTTCACACGCATTGTGATCACAGGATCATTGAGCAGTTATGCACATTTTCAGTTTGTTGTTTAAGCCATCTTTTTTTTTCAAAGAGTTAACATTTTGAAGAAAATCCATCTTAACATAATATTGGGATGAAATCATATTAAAAAAGAATATAATTATGTGTGATTTTTTTCATTTGATAATCACAACATCACTTGATGAATTAATTTCATATCATAGTTTTGTGCGTGAACTTTTTAATGTTATCATCTGCTGGCTCTGCATGTATGTAAAAGATGCGGTGAACAAAATGTTGAAACTTAAAGGATTACATCTTTAAAGATCAGATTTGAAACAAAATATTCAAAAGTAAATTGACTTTAATAACAATAGGGCTCCGCACTCGAGCTATTTATAGAATACGCTCTTTATATCTTCAGCTATAGTTACCCGGATGTTCGGATAAATTTCATAACATTTACGTGTAAGTTAATTGGGCAACTTGCGACTTGTTTGTCTGAACATCTGAATGTAACGTCAGGAGCGCGGAGCCCTATTGATGTGATGTTAAGAAATTAGTTCTAAGTGGTCATTAGTAGTTTGTGTGCGGCAGCAATGTTGTTTGTTGTTAGCATGAACCAATGCATGAAACCTGAAGATAATGATGGCAAAAAGTACACAAGGGAAGGCAAATCAATTGATTTGTACCAAGCTTCTGTGATTTTTCTAACATATGCATCATCCGTGACATTTTCCTCCGTAGTCTGATGAAGAAGAGGAAGGTGAAGAGCGCCCTCAATCTGCTACAAGCCAGCGCTCCCTGTACGAGAAGTATCGCGCACAGCTTGAGCAGAAGAAAGCTGAAATTGTGGAGAGGCGGTCCCGGGGCACGTCCATGCACGGTTCCCTATTGAGTGCAAAGAGCGAGAGACAGGGTATCAGACCCAGGAGTAATCTGACCACGCCCTCTGGGGATATTCCATTTCCTGATGAAGGTCAGATGTTTTTTTCAGTAATTAGCTCTTTAATATAACTTGGCCATTACAATTGACCATTCCAAATCCACCAAAATAAATTAATATAAATGAATAGCTCAAGCTATTTATAGAATACGCCCTTTATATCGACAGCTATAGTTTATACCCAGATGTTCAAACAAATTTCACAACGTTTACGTGTAAGTTAATTGGGCAATGTGCGACTTGCTTGTCCGAACATCTGAATGTAACGTCAGGAGCGCGGAGCCCTATTAGGGCATATGACTGTATATAGACCTTTTTTTTTCAACGTCACAGCCGAAGTTTTTGCCAACCAAGATGGCGGAAACTATGGAGAGCCATCAAAGCCGGGCATAAAAAAAAACCAAAAATGTTTTATAAACATTGAAAGATATTGCTGAAAGCAATGGAAACAACATAAGTCACTTGCTTGCAATGGTGGTATGTATTTTGTACAGCTATGAAAAGTTGAAGCTATGAAAATGTTGAACCTGGTCACACCGTCTGTCGAGAAGACAAAATGATTTGCAACATTTGGCTGCCAATGCCAACCACCAACGAATGTTTGTAAACAAAAGAAAGGTCTATAGCACTCAGAAATATATAAACATCATTTTACATGAGGCTTTATTAATTCCCTATTAAACTGTTCAAATCCAGAGATATTTTTCAAAGAAATTGACTTTATGGACATCCGGTGTGGAAAGCATTGCTATCCTGTTTTACAAGTATGCTATATTAACCCCAAGTTCGCCCAACCTTTTGACAGCATCCAAACACCGTAGCTCAATGAGTTACTATCGGGAGCGTAGCTCCCTGCAGTTTCACAGTGTAGCGCCCTCAGTGTCCAACGAGTCTGGCGTGACGTCCATGCATGATGAGGAGGAGGAGGAAGATGAGGCCATGGTCACTGTGTCCATACCGGCCAGTAGAGCCAGGGAGTTTCTTGACGGTAGGACTGGTGTGAAACCCTCCTGGGCACGGCCGTTTGACGTGGTGATGACACGCACCCATGATCTGACTAATGACTTGTTTTTCTTGCAGGCTGCCACAGAATTCCTTAGAGATGCAGAGACATAACCTTCGTTGCATTTATTTGAGTTTCTTCTAGGGATATTTCACCCACTGGTTGACGTGAAGGCACCAACCTTGGATTAATAGACCAATGTTTACAAGCCATCACGTGACGTATAGTGGGTATTTTGTCATCCCATTTGGTGCAGAGCAGCAGTGGAAACAAGCAAAGAAGACTATTATATTATCCACATTCTTCTTTGCATATTTCCACTGCTGCTTTTTGGCAAATGAGATGATAAGATCTATATGTCACGTGATGGTATGTAAACTTTGGTCGCACAATCGGTCTATTGTATTTCATTCCTACAGATACCTTAACTATTAAGCATTGTACACTGCAAGCCCTGTCACGTGTGATTGGTTTTTGCACTGTGTAGCACTGTGTTTAAAACAACATTTGTCTTATATTTCAGGGCCGATGATTTTATAATATACATGTAGTAATGTTTTTAATATTCCGGTTTGTCACTCACCCTTTTGTCTGTCATGATGTGAAGTTGATTTTGATTTCTGTAAAGGCTTTTGATCAATAAATTTGCCCTCTTCATCTGACGGTATGGGAGTTGGGCAGGGGGGGGGGGGCAGGTCTAGCTTTCAGGAAACAGGGGGCTTGAACATCAAAAAGTGACATTTCCATGAAATCAAGTCCTGCACTGACTCGCAATCATGAAGAAGGTGAGCCTGAAAAACGTATCGAGGGACGTGTAATGCGGACGTAGTATGAATTTGGGCACCGCCTGCAATTTTTCATTTTACAAAACAACAGATTTTTTGTTGAGATTTTTCTCAAATTTTAGGACACAAAATATGGCAAACAACCAAATCACAGGTGTGAAAAATGATTTAAAAACGGGGAGGGGTTGAACCCCCCCAAAAAAACCTCTAGATCCGCCACTATTGAGTCATTTAAGATTAGTCAATTTGAGCCCATAAGTAATTAAGGGTAAGCAAAGGGATTCCCGACTTGTAGTAGAACATTTGGTAAAGAAATCGCCAGTTATGAGACCGAAGCAATTGAGCAAAAAGCCTAGACTTCCTTATGTAAATTATGTAATTAATATGCAGATGATCTGTTCTTTGTCCGTCTATCCGGAGGCCTTGTATTGATTTGAAAGAGTACAAAATATTTATAATCCCTATGGGATTTTATGTACAAAATCTTAGTGCAATTTGGATAATCCACAATGCAGTTCATATTTACACTGCACAGTTGTCTATTACGTTGTCATTCTTAATATTAATCGTGTGACTCTTTTTGCTTTGTTTCAGTTGACAAGCTGGACATGGCTACTTCTCCTGTTGCATTTTCCATCTCCAGCAAGTCCTCCAAGTAAGATCCTTTCAAAGCACTGTGTTTCCCTACCTCACAGACAGAAGTCTAAAAGTGGCACTCATGAAAGCAGAAAAATCTATGAGATTCTATGTCATGGATGTACAAAGAAATCTTCAGTATTCCGTTTGCAAAGACGGTAATGATAGAAACATACTGTGAACATTTATCTGCCTGAAGAGTAAAACCAAACACCAAAACATTTTTGATCTTGCCGAGATAAAAATGAGACAGCTATCCCCCACAATTTGACATAACAATTTGCAACGCTTTCCGTTGTTTGCTACTGTTTCCAATGATTCATTGAGCTGTAAATTTCACAGGTTTGTTTTTATTCCATGACAAATCAAATTATGAGCAGCCTGCAGCTGTTCTGGCACCTTTACCTATATTATACATGCCCTTTAAGAAGGAGCCCAGGGTCCTTTTCCAAACCTCGGCTCTGGCTCAGGCTGAATTCATTTTAAAATATCAGGTATAAAAAAGAAGCTTTTGGCTGTGGTTCAGAAGTAGATTTTCTGGTTTGAAAAAAAAAACATAGCTTCAGCTTCAATGAAAAACTGCAACCTACTTCAGCATATGGATGACAGAGACGAAGCTGGAGCCTGAGCCGGAGCCGAGTTTTAAAAAGGCCCTAAAATTTGTAGTGATTGTCAATGTCTTTATCCTGTGCTTGTCCTTGTTGCCTAGGCAATCTGTGGAATCCATCGCTGATCATCCTGTCGTCCAAGATTATCTCCGAGCTTATAAGATTGTCATGGACTTCAAAGAATCACTCATCGCGGTGCTCAGAGATAAAGGTATGTGTGGCTGATGAAGTAGAATACTGAGAGGTGGTGTATGGATCTCATGAAAGAATATTGACTTGGAAAAACTTTCAATCCTCCCAATCGGTCTTTCAAGCCCCATGTACGTATATTTTTTGTACACATACAGGCTCCATGTTCAAGAGCATACAAGTTGCTTAAAAGCCTGATATCAATCACAGATTTTGTACTGAATAGTTATTGTGTGCATGGGGTTTGGGCAGCTGTGGCATAGTGGTCTGATGTGTCATACTCAAGATCTTGTGGTTAATCTACAGATTGTGTGTTCAAATCCAGCCATGGGTTAATGGTGCTTGCGTCCTTGGGCAAGACGCTTTATCACATATTGCTCCTCTTCACCCAGGAGTAAATGGGTACCTGCGAGGATAGAGATGACTTTGTGCAAGATTAGCCTTTGTGCCAGGAAGTTGACATAGTTTCAGGGATGTTAATGCACTTGGGGTAGCAAAACGACCAGGAATAATTCACACTTTAAAAAAACCATAGTTGTTATTGTCATTGTTATTGTTATTAAAATCAAAACCTCTTTTCTAGTATTAAATATGTGAAATGTCCTCTCTTTGTTTTCTCTTTGATTCAGACCTTATGTCAGCAGCTGAGAAACTGTCGGACATTGCCCCTCTGACCTTTGACCGCAACCTGAATGTACAGAATCAGGTCTTTGAAATGACCACCAACATCATGAGCTGTAAGTTCCATCCTTATTACATAGCTCGACTTTCAGAAAAATTGCCATAGTAATACAAAAGGTTTTTGGAGGCCTATGCGATATAGACCAAATTAAATGGCTAGACTCATGTTAGTTTTAAAAATAGACATGTGGTATTGCTTCTCATCTGATATTGTGACCTGGGCCCAATTTTTTGGAATCCATTACGGCCTATTTTTGTGCTAACGGGCACTGCTACGCGTGAAATCTATTTCATGGAATCCGTAAGCAAGACTCTCGGTTAGCGAAGAATTTCTAGGGTAACCGTGATCATTTTCTGCTAACTGGCTGTCGCATGCATTCTGCACAAATTTCTTGCTTACCGTTACCAAAAAGGAAACTCTCCTGTGAAATACGCTAACCGTAACCAAAAAATGTTGGTACCGTAAGCGAAGAATTTTTGCTAATGGTAACGGATTCCATGAAATTGGGCCCTGCTCTGTAAAAATGAGTCATATATCCCACAACATGTTAAAATATTGTAGGCAGTTAAACATGCTCGTTCGTTCGTTCGTGTGACGACTACCAGCAAAGTACATCAGCTACAAGGGAAGGTCCTGATTTAGCCATCAGCTGATGGTATCATCATCCAGCTCCAGGATACCAGAAGCTCCCTGGGGTGATTTATAGATAGGGCACGCCTCGATAATGTGTTCCAGAGTCTGGATCTCTCCACAGGGGCAATAGGGTGATGGGTCTGCTCCAATCTTGTGCAGAAAATGCTGTGTGCGAGCAGCTCCTGTTCTTATACCGTTTAGGTTGACCCAGGATTTCAGCAGTTAAACATGCTGAGAAACATTAATTAAGATTATTAAGTCTTTGGTACTTTCACAGTGCAGCATACTGTGGACTTAAAACATACACTACATGTGTATATTGAAGTTCACAAGGCGATCTTTCTATTCATCTAGAAATCTAATTTTTGTTCAACTTCTGGGGAAGGACGTTGCAGTCAAGTAACAAGTGTGAAATCTGTACATTTCTTTTTTTCTTTTCCAGTTTTGAAAGAGGCAGCCAGTATCATTAATAGTTATCTCTACAATGACATGGTAAGTGAGATCAAATTAAGACACCTCGGGCCGATTTCACGAAGCACTAAGATTGATCTTAAGTATGAATTAATCTTAATTGCTAAGCAACATGTGATGTCACAATAAAAATCACTATGGTTATACTGACAACTCATCTTAAGATTAATCTTAGTGCTTTGTGAAATCCAATCGATTTATGTTGTAGAAACCCTCTAGCTTAGTGTTTAGTGTTGGGTTTGTGAATTATGTGGTAGTGTTTGAGTTGGAGAGAATTATTGTTGCAATCACTCTTATCTATTTTAATGCAAGTAATGAACTGCTGCAAACTGCCTATCAACCGACGACCTGAAATATACAAAATGCTCAGATTGAAGACAAGTAAAGGGTTTCGATCCTAGTAGGATCGTTCTCAAAGGCTAAACAAGACAAGTACTAGAATTAAATATCAGCAATAAACTGCTGCAAACTGCTCATCAACCCAAACATTGAACTGAAACAGGAGAGCTTGACATCTTCATCCTAGCAGGGTCTTTCTGAAAGGCTAAACATAGCAAGCGCGATAATTTAATAACAACAACAAACTGCTGCAAACTGCTCTCCAACGATACAAAGATAATTGACTATTAGGGACAAAGACAACATAGGGTTGGATAGCTCAGTTGGTAGAGCATTGGTACGGTATTCCGGAGGTTGCCGGTTCGAATCCCACTCCAGTCAAATTTTCTTTCCTCACTTCTCAATGACTTATAAATATAAATGTTGTTTGTTGTTGTTTTCTTTCTTTCTAGGAGCCAGATGTGTCTTCCCTGAATGCAACCCATCCTGAGACAGCTAAGACAGCCAGCTTGATGAAGGAGAGTACCCAGGACCAACTGGCCACCGAGCCTTCTGAATCCGTCCGTCAAACCACGGCCCAGACCGATCCAGAGATCAAGGAACTCAAGGAGAACTACGAAAACATGTAAAAAACAAATCGTTATTATTATTATCATTTGGGGCAACATTAGACAAGAAAAACAAGTACAATGACAATGGTGAATAATAAATCAAACAAACATAATCGAAAATGGGGAGGACGGTGGGGAGTGTGGGAAGAGGGGGAGGGTGGGGAAGGTAGAGGGGGCAGGAACTGTGGAATCATTTTCGTTTGTCAGCAGCCTTTTCATCAAATAACCACAAGGGAAACTGACTGACTGACTGACAATGGAAACTGACTCAGTTTCTTTTCCTTATTTTTGTTTTATCACAGGAAATCAAGTTTGAACCAGCAGAAGAAGGATTACGAGGACAAATTGAAGTAAGTACTAGACAATCTTTGCATAAATCCTACTGATCCTGGATTTGAATCTGTAACCTTTTGGATTTCTGTATTGGAACTCGCCTACTACTGAGCTATCCATCCCCAATTTCGGCAGGGCAAACTGTTTGATAAACGTTTGTTTAGTCACTAGTACGAAGCCTTGAAACTTCATACGTGAAGTTGATACATTCCAAGGAGTGTTAAAGATCTGTCGGTTTTTTCATTCTTCTCAAATCAAACCGATTGAATCAGTTTCCCTTGTTTGGTGTTAGGAGGGCCTGAGGTTTCAATCCTAGCAGAATCTATGTAGTTTGCTCTGTGATTCCTCTTTTTAGCAGAAGTATTCTTAATTTATTTTAAGATAGGTTGGCAGCTATTGGACAAAGGCGTGTGGGGATATTTTTAAGATTACTTGCAGTTTCCATCGTGGTTTGTTTGATGAGATATTGGAAAATAAGAACAGAAACAAGAAACACAGCAACCTGGGAAGCAATGAAAAGAACAATTTCAATAGAAACAGGAGTGAGGAAAAGGAGGAGGAAAAAAAAACACTTAAACCCTCTGAAGATAATTTGTAATCAGCTTCACCTCCTGTCTTTGATGGTACCCAGTCCTTGACCTTTTTGCCCATCTCTACTTTCAACCCAGCAACAATGCAGTCATGATGATGGAGCTTCAAGACACCATTCAGGAGTTGCAGCATGAGCTGTCGGCCTTTGGTGGTTCCCCGACCAAGCCCTTCTCTGCCGTCTCCGGCCTGTCTGCCCGCTACGACGACCACAATGCCGAACCCACCGTCATATTCTCGAGGACGGACTCTGAGCGAAACCAGAAGGCGTTGAAGCGAGCCGTTAATGCACGCAGGGTAAAAACATGAAGAGAATAAGTACTTCTCCTATAAGGGGTTGATTTCATGAAGCACTAAGATCGATCGTAACTCAAGTTACGAGGGATAACTTGTTGTATTCTACATAGGGCTGCAATGCATCATAAGCCCTACGATTGATAATATAAGTCACGATGAGTTTGGTGAAATCGACCCCATATGCCATGACAAGAAGCATCAACCAACCTTGGTTTGCTGCATGAAGTTCCTCAAGTTCCATTACTTCTTCAAGGAAACCCATATCACAGTTTAGTGCCCTCTTACTAAAGTTGTTTTGTGACAGGCTTGTAGAATTTTGGAAGATTTTACATTATTTCACTTGGAAGACTATCAAAAGTATGTATCACTAACTAAACAGTAGGCTATAGAAACAAATTATGCTTCATGTGAAATTTCCAGTAAATACTTCAATTTCTGTTTTTGACTCTATTTCATGCATATCGAGTCACAACATTTTATACAGAGGGCGCTGTTTGGAGAGGGTGAAGACACTATATACTTCTATCAGCTTCAACCCTCTTCAGATTTTAATCTGAATTCCAATTTTTTTTTTTTAGATTTTAACTCAGAATGTCAGCTTTTTTGCACACCTGCTCTGTACAAAAGTATTTGAACTTTTAAATTTCAGCTTTTTCCTTGGTGTTTTCAGGTCTTTTTTGTGTGGCCACTCACATCCCTGCCTTTTGTGTCATCAATACGTCTGTCAAAGTATATGCCTTCCACTTCTCCAGTTTAGGTCTTAGATTCAGAGGACTAAATACCAGTCCATTCTGATTATTCAAATTTGCGGGGTTTTTTATCGTTGCAGTTGGAGCAGCAGCATTACAGCGATGTGGTGCATGCCATGGACCGATACACCATCCTACCAGCCAAACGTCTGGTTCACATGGCTAAGAAATACACTCACCATATGCACATGAAACAGATCGAAGGTATGTACACATACATAGGTACAACTCAGGACCATATGGGATATTAAAGAAACGGTTCTTATGAGTATTGTTCTGAAAGGAGTCAAAGGGTATTTATGAAATGGAGGCTCCGGCTCAGGCTCAGGCTCAGGCTCAGGCTCAGGCTCAGGCTCAGGCTCAGGCTCAGGCTCAGGCTCAGGCTCAAGCTCAGGCTCAGGCTCAGGCTCAGGCTCAGGCTCCAGCTCTGTCATCCATATGCTTGAAATATAGGTTGTGGATTTTCGCTGAAGCTGAAACTCTGTTTTCCTTTCCTAACCAGAGAATTTACTTCAGAAGCGCAGCCAAAAGCCTCTATTCTGATACCAGTTATTTCAGAATGGATTCACGAAATGGAGCCGGAGCCTGAGACGGAGCCTGAGCCTCCATTTCGTAAACACCCATAAAATTAAATGTCTTGAAAATGGTCCATGGAAGCACTTTACATACATGTACTTTCATGAAGTGTCTGACAATAGAAAAGAACAATGCTCTGATTATGCAGTGCTGATACACTTTGGTGAAAGGGAAGCTTAAAGGTACAGTACAAGATTGGTATTACAAACAAACATACCCAAACAGAAATGTTCACAGATTTACGTATAACTTTCAGGATATGAAGATGGTGCTGGTAGAAACATACCGTTATAATATTTCCACCTGAAATGGTGTATTTATCCAGAAATTAGTAAAACGACGACCGAAAACAGTTTTGATCTCGGGGTGAAATTTTTCACCGTTTTCTACAGTTTCCGATGAGCTGGAAATTTCACAGGTTTGGTTTTATTCCATGACAAATTGAATAATATGAATAGTTTGTGGCTGTTCTGTCACCTTTACCAATCCTGTATCATGCCTACAATTTTCAGAACAGGGCCTTCTCCTGAGATCACTTGAGTGGTCGTTCAAATTTCAGTCATTCGTGGACGGTATCCATCAAACTGCTTTCATAGCCATTGAGGGGATATTCCGTCTATGATCCTGTCGTCGTTTTGGACTTTTCAGATTCAAATGATGCCATTTTGCCTCTGACTCAGTTGATCACATCGCTGACTGCCAATATTCCTTCCCCTAAAAGAACACAACTCCCATCTTGCCATGGTGCCACACACTCTGTCCTTTAATTGCCCTACCTGTAGATACAGGAACATAGAGCTGACTGCCAATATTCCTTCCCTTAAAAGAACACAACTCCCATCTTGCCATGGTGCCACACACTCTGTCCTTTAATTGCCCTACCTGTAGATACAGGAACATAGAGCTGACTGCCAATATTCCTTCCCCTAAAAGAACACAACTCCCATCTTGCCATGGTGCCACACACTCTGTCCTTTAATTGCCCTACCTGTAGATACAGGAACATAGAGCTGACTGCCAATATTCCTTCCCCTAAAAGAACACAACTCCCATCTTGCCATGGTGCCACACACTCTGTCCTTTAATTGCCCTACCTGTAGATACAGGAACATAGAGCTGACTGCCAATATTCCTTCCCCTAAAAGAACACAACTCCCATCTTGCCATGGTGCCACACACTCTGTCCTTTAATTGCCCTACCTGTAGATACAGGAACATAGAGCTGACTGCCAATATTCCTTCCCCTAAAAGAACACAACTCCCATCTTGCCATGGTGCCACACACTCTGTCCTTTAATTGCCCTACCTGTAGATACAGGAACATAGAGCTGACTGCCAATATTCCTTCCCCTAAAAGAACACAACTCCCATCTTGCCATGGTGCCACACACTCTGTCCTTTAATTGCCCTACCTGTAGATACAGGAACATAGAGCTGACTGCCAATATTCCTTCCCCTAAAAGAACACAACTCCCATCTTGCCATGGTGCCACACACTCTGTCCTTTAATTGCCCTACCTGTAGATACAGGAACATAGAGCTGACTGCCAATATTCCTTCCCTTAAAAGAACACAACTCCCATCTTGCCATGGTGCCACACACTCTGTCCTTTAATTGCCCTACCTGTAGATACAGGAACATAGAGCTGACTGCCAATATTCCTTCCCCTAAAAGAACACAACTCCCATCTTGCCATGGTGCCACACACTCTGTCCTTTAATTGCCCTACCTGTAGATACAGGAACATAGAGCTGACTGCCAATATTCCTTCCCTTAAAAGAACACAACTCCCATCTTGCCATGGTGCCACACACTCTGTCCTTTAATTGCCCTACCTGTAGATACAGGAACATAGAGCTGACTGCCAATATTCCTTCCCCTAAAAGAACACAACTCCCATCTTGCCATGGTGCCACACACTCTGTCCTTTAATTGCCCTACCTGTAGATACAGGAACATAGAGCTGACTGCCAATATTCCTTCCCCTAAAAGAACACAACTCCCATCTTGCCATGGTGCCACACACTCTGTCCTTTAATTGCCCTACCTGTAGATACAGGAACATAGAGCTGACTGCCAATATTCCTTCCCCTAAAAGAACACAACTCCCATCTTGCCATGGTGCCACACACTCTGTCCTTTAATTGCCCTACCTGTAGATACAGGAACATAGAGCTGACTGCCAATATTCCTTCCCCTAAAAGAACACAACTCCCATCTTGCCATGGTGCCACACACTCTGTCCTTTAATTGCCCTACCTGTAGATACAGGAACATAGAGCTGACTGCCAATATTCCTTCCCCTAAAAGAACACAACTCCCATCTTGCCATGGTGCCACACACTCTGTCCTTTAATTGCCCTACCTGTAGATACAGGAACATAGAGCTGACTGCCAATATTCCTTCCCCTAAAAGAACACAACTCCCATCTTGCCATGGTGCCACACACTCTGTCCTTTAATTGCCCTACCTGTAGATACAGGAACATAGAGCTGACTGCCAATATTCCTTCCCCTAAAAGAACACAACTCCCATCTTGCCATGGTGCCACACACTCTGTCCTTTAATTGCCCTACCTGTAGATACAGGAACATAGAGCTGACTGCCAATATTCCTTCCCCTAAAAGAACACAACTCCCATCTTGCCATGGTGCCACACACTCTGTCCTTTAATTGCCCTACCTGTAGATACAGGAACATAGAGCTGACTGCCAATATTCCTTCCCCTAAAAGAACACAACTCCCATCTTGCCATGGTGCCACACACTCTGTCCTTTAATTGCCCTACCTGTAGATACAGGAACATAGAGCTGACTGCCAATATTCCTTCCCCTAAAAGAACACAACTCCCATCTTGCCATGGTGCCACACACTCTGTCCTTTAATTGCCCTACCTGTAGACAGTGTTGGGGTCAAGTCCTCAAATCCGAGTACAGTGTACGTGCTCCAAGTACTTCAAGATCTGAGTAGTGGGCCAAGTCTGAGTACATTGCTGATGAGTCCAAGTCTAGGGTATCTAGTCTGAGTATATTTAAAGTCAAGAACAGGGCCTAGTCCGAATACCAAAGTCTGAGTCCACATCTGAGTACATGCTGACAGTATGCAATGCACAGTGGCAAAAATGCACTAAGTTTCACTTAAGATATTTATAGTTGGATGTTGTGCCACTCTTCTCAGAAATTCTTGTTTTACAAACCTTGCAAATGACACTGTGCTGCTTATATGATACTTAACTCCTGATGATCTTCATACTCCCATTGTATAATTTACTATTTACTTTTTATCAAGTACGGGCCAGGTACATTTTATTTGAGTACTTTCAATCGAGTACGGGCTGAGTATTTCCATGTACTTGAGTTGTACTCGAGTATAAGTACGAGTACTCCAACACTGTCTGTAGATACAGGAACATAGAACATGTTCAAAGGTTCACTGATATTTTTCCAACTAGTGTTCTCTTTCCTGCATCTTTCCCTGCAGAGAACGTCCGACAGAGCAACTCTCTAGATGAAGATGTTTACACATTACTGGAGAGAATGGAAGCTCTCCAAACCCTGGTTAGTATCGTCCATTTTCTGTTTTCATGAAGGGCCACAGAGGCCCTAGGCCTAGGATAGACGAGTTAATATTCTGTGACTGGAGAAATTCACTCGCTAGTTTAAAATGACAAGGAAAACGTAGAAGATATAGGTCTATTATTTGGGCTGGGATTATCGTTTTAGAAAGAGTGGCATATGAATTTGATCCAGTCACCCATGTCAGTACGTTTCGAGTTAGCAGATATTTTATTTCAGCAGACAAAAACTTTTCGTCTGAACAACAACCAATCAGCCTTCTTGAATTTACGTACTTCATGTTGTGCACATAAACTACGGCTGCTGCATGCATTCAATCCAATTGAATCAAGTTAACATGGTATTTGGAAAGGCCATCCTCATCCAATATATTACAATTTATTTATCAGCATGACAGACTGATCTTGCCTAAAGCCCACCGCACACTATGCGATCCGACAACGACCCGACTGGTTTTTGGAAGGATCGCAAAGCATTCTGGGAGTCTTAACTGTGATTGTTCCCTGTCGCAGACCCACTCTGATGGTCAGTCGGCAAGATTCCTAAGACGCGTTTGGTGAAATTGGTCTCAGGACGCATCATAGCAAAGATTGATCTTACAGCCGGGACCCTTCCTAAGTTTGAAGATTGATCCTAAAATACAACGAGTTTCGTGAAATTGGGCGCTAATTGCTCATCCACATCATATCATCTGCTGAAAATATCCAGCTTCTCGTAGAAGATACATACCCAGGAAGATGGTGACCACCCTGCCCTCATTGATTGCTGTGGAAAGTGCAGAGTTGAGGTTGGAGGAATTCTTGTATCTAAGCTTGATCAAGCCTTCATTGATTTGTTTTTATATACAGAGGGCTCAGCGTTGGGGCGAGCAGATGGATAACCTATCCTCAGAGCGTATTCATCTGGCCCACATGCTGATGGAGGCCTTGCAGCGAGTTGAGGAAGAATCGGGCATCTTCATGATCAAACCCATCCTATCATGGAAAGGAAGGTACACTGTCCATCAAAGAATCAATCAGTCAGTTAATCAATTCTTGATGACTTTGCCTGGCCCACCTACTGCTTGAGCCATGGCCTAAATGGTTTTAGCGAAACCTGCATTTTTAGTGGTCAAGCCGGTTTTGCTATCAAAATGGAAGGTTCATTATCAGTCACTAAATCAGTCAAACTGGTTTGTTAATCAGTTACTGCTTACTTTGCCAACCTGGCCAACCTTAGCTTATATATAAAGCTAACCTTGCATAATAATGTGTAGAAGAACCAGGGTGCATCATTACAGAACCATCCTGTTCTTGAAAATTATGTTATGAAACGACCAACAAACTGACTGACTGATCAACCAACTATTTATTTATTTAGCGAATGCAAAGTCCTTTAGCCAAGCAGTTGCCTCTAGCTGGTTTGCTGCATGGAGGGCATCTAATCCTCCTTCTAGTCTTTGGAGAGGGCAGGCATCTATGATGTGATCCATTGTCTGCTCCTCTCCATAAGCATGTAGTGGGCCTAGGGTTCCTGCCTCATTTGTGAAGGCTGGTCAAGCAGTTGCCTCCTGGTTTGCTGCATGGAGGGCATCTAATCCTCCTTCCAGTCTTTGGAGAGGGCAGGCATCTATGATGTGATCCATTATCTGCTCCTCTCCACAAGCATATAGTGGGCTAGGGCTCCTGCCCCATTTGTGAAGGCTGGCCAAGCTCTGGCCATGTCCAGTCCTGAATCTATTGAGTGTCGACCACTTTCTCTAGATGTTTATTGGGGACCTCCTTGGACTCCCATTCCTTCTCCCAAGGTGATTGGATCGTGAAGTCTGCTGATGGGGTGTTCTTCCAAATGGGGCGATCAACCAACCAATCTGTCCAATTCAATCAGTCATTCAATCAGTCATACAAGCAAGGAATCAAGGAGTCAGTTCATCAGTATGAGTATCTGTTAAAGATTCCATCCTCCCGTCTACTGACTGGTATTGCCATTACACGTTGTGCTAATCATTTCCATGATCGGCACGTTGTTTCTGATTGCAGAAACCAGGTTCCGCACTACCAGCGGAGTCGGATCAGCGACAACTACAGGCCTAAGCCCTTCCCAAAGTCAGTTACAGCCCTGAGGGATGGCACGCCACTCAACATGGTGCCAGCTCCAACCCCGGCCTTCCAGCACCCAATCAAGAGCGGTCTGATGAGGCCTCCAACCCAGGTAAGTGTGTGTCCAAACCATAGAGCTATATTAAAATTACTAGAGTACTAGCTTTGCGTTCTCCGTGCGTAGATGCTTTGAAGCCGTCCTTGGCGCAGTCATTTTGAATTTATGTGTGTGTCTGTGGAACAATAAATTTTGACTGGAATGCCTTTCGAAGCGTGTACTTTATCTGCAACGCGCAAATACGCGCGAACGGTACCGGTTGCGCGTCTTGATGACGCATGCAATCATTGCGTGACTGAAGTGCAGAGCGTGTGCGTGAATTGCGCAAAGTAAAATACTCATTTGCCGTAGGTGCGTCGGATTTTTGGTGTATTGGGCTTCAATGACGCACATGTATAGAACACAACGCAGATATGCAAATGAACGTACAAAAAACGTACACAATTTTGTATTCCATAGGTTTGTGCACAAACATGGATGCGCCCAGCAGGCATCATTCTGTAAACGGAGCTAGCACTCTAGTAATTTTAATATAGCTCTATGGTCCAAACACAGTCCTTGATGAAGGTTCCATGGTCAGATGGTCAAAATGCGAGTCCTAAGCAACAATTCTGTATTGTCCACTGGGATGATCTTTTCAGGATGTGGTCCGTCCACTCACATATCCATCGTAGGACCATGGTCTGAATCGACTCTTGATTTCGTGTCTTCAAGTAAGAATGATTTTAAAAACCTAATGAGGTGTAGGCTTGGGCGATTCCAGGCTGGAGTTGATTCCAAATTTTGAATTGGAATTGTGATTACACTTTTTAAGGATTTGATTCTGTGAATAGATCAATTTTGTGTTTTGAGTTTCGATTCCAAATGAACAGAGCGATTCTTGGGTCGTTCAATGGAAGACTTTTGGAGGGTCGGTCTTGAGTCAACAGCGCACTCGCAAACCATGCTTGCGCAATTGTGAGCATGCGCGCGTTGTATTGCGCGTGCGCTGTTGACTCAAGACCGACTCTCCAAAAGTCTTCCATTGAACCAAATAAAACACTTCTGACATTCTTCTAAGGGATAAAGCCTGGCTGATTCTGATTTTATTCATTGACGAACTTAACCGTGTGCGGCACCATCTATGTTTTGTCTACAAAACCACTAACATTTGAGCGCCAATATATCAATGTATTTGAAAATCCCGATATCAACGGTGATAACGAACTCTGCACGTCACCTCCTGAAGTTTGCCTTTATTTCAATTTCTATTTTTGAAAATTGGAATTGATTCCAAGTGGAATCGCTATTCCAGTTTGGAATCAGAATCGATTCTGAAAATGCTGGAATTGCCCAAGCCTTATGAGGTGATAATGCTAAGCTTCCTGAGAATACTCTCTTCATCCTAGTCTTTGGGTTATGTTCCCTTTCTACAGGAGGCCCAGGTTCCTGACGACCAAGGCCCCAAGGAGCAGTCCAGCGACGTACCCGTCAAGGGTTCAGGCGTCCACCTGGTGGGTCCCTCACCACAGACCATGTGGGCCATGTCCACGTCCTTCGCTCATCAGGGAGGGGCCGGGGATACAGCCAGGGACAGGCTCTCCATGGTCACCACACCACGTATCTTGGAGCTGGATGTGAATCGCATGCTGATTGGTCAGAACACGGTCAGGTAAGTTGAGCAAACTCCAGAATCAAAGCATCTAAGAGTTTCAGCATCTAAACTATTCCTAATAGTTGGCTTCATTGAATTGAATATGCAGTGAATGTTCATAACTTAAATGGTTTGATAAAAGATGCTTTCAGCTTGTGAAGAGCACGCCCTTAAAGGTAGTATCATACTTTGGTTTTGTCAAAGAAATTCAGATTCATGGGCAAAAATATCAAGGAAGAGACAGTAACAGTCATCTGTGAAATTTTCTGTCCCATACGGTGCCCACTTTGAGAAAACAGTGAAAACGCCTATGGTATTTTAAAACCTTTTCACAGGATTTTTGATCTTCCGAAGATCAAAATTGTTTTTGGTCATTGGTTTTACTCTTTTGTGGATAAATACAGCATTTCAGGCAGAAACATGTTAACAGTATATTTCTACCATCACCATCTTCATACCCTGTAAGTTATGGGTAAATCTGTGAAGATTTCTGTTTTGGAATGCGACCAAAGTATGATAGTACCTATAATATCTGTTTTGTTGCAGTGCGTTGACCAAGCCCTATCCACTGAGTAATGATCGGTTGGTGAATGCATCCAACACCAGCGTGCGGTCTTATATGAGCATCGATAGACCCTCGGCCAACCCAGCACAAACAAGACAAGCAAGACCCAACTCATCAGGTAATGCACCCTAGGCATTGCAAGAAGGAAGGAGGTTCAACACCCACCAACCTCACTGTCCTCCTCAACTTACTCTTCCCTTCCACTGACTATCTCTTCTAAGTTGTCAACGAGTTGTCAACACTACAAGCAGGATTGCATAAGCTTGGCCTAACTTAAGTTAACATTACCGGTATAGTACTCCGGAGGTGGCAGGTTCAAATCCCACTCCAGCCAATTTTCTTTGTTCACCCTTCAGTAATAAAGTCAACATTATTCAGACTTTACTTTGTCCAGTGGATGATAATTGGACTGGTGGTTGTGTTCACGTCTTGAAACCAGCCTCTAGGCCTTTACAAAATATGGCTTGAGGCTAGGCTTGGGAATGTGTCCGGAATGAAATGGAGGGCTTGAGATGCATGGCCTTTCTTTGGCTTTGTCATGTAGCCCAATCCCTTCTTTTCGTTTTTAGGCCTCAAATGGCAGTAGTAAAATAAGTCTCAAGCCTAGCCTTAAATCTGAGGTTCATTTCACCAAACTCATCGTAACTTAGTATCAATCCTCGGACTTATGATGCAATGCAGCCTTACGTATAGGATACGATGGGTTATCCTTCTTAACTTTATGATCAATGGTAGGTCTTCATGAAATCTACCCCTGGTTTCATAAAGGCCCTCTGTTTCAAAGCCTTCCTCTTAAGCTGAAGTGTCAGGATGTGTAGCACTCTGACTTGACTTGGCGGGAAATGTATTCAATATTTGAGATTCCCCTGACTATTATCTTGCTCTGTCTGGTAATTTTAGTGAGATTCAGCTCTAAGTTGGTCTGGTGTCTGAGTGCCCGTTTACTCCAATTATGAACTGTGTGTCAGATTCAGTCGTCTGATTTCTAACTATGCAGTAGCTTGTTTTTAATCAGACTCCTTCTCTACGACCCTCAGGCATGGAGACTGCCCGTAACTCCCCGGCCGTTCTTGCCGTCAAGACTCCCAACAGTGCCGGTTCCCGTCACAGCAGGGCCCTGAGCGAGGGCTCACTATCCCTCAGCCAGCCTTTACCGCCGATCAAAGTGCCGCCCACAAACACCCCCGAGGATGGACACAGGGCTCTCCTCGGGTCAAGCGAGGGCAGCAGACCGGGGACTACTGGGTCCAACGGCTCCCTGCCAAGGAGAGGTATATGAACTGTTTGAGTTTGAAATGGCCATGCCTAGAAGTTGGTTCTTTGCTGTGGAGAATGTGAAATAACTGCATGTCAAAATAATGTTTTTTGTGAACTGAAATACCGCCCTCTTGTGAATTTGATTATTGAATCCTTGTTCTCAACAGTGTTGGAGTACTCGTACTGGAGTACAACTCAAGTACAGACAAATACTCGGCCCATACTCGATAAAAAGTACTCAAAAATAAATGTACTTTCCATTTCAATTCCATGATACAATTTCACGGTTGATAATGTTGCCGATTTCCGATAAATTATACAATGGGAGTATGAAGGTCATCAGGAGTTTAGTATCATATAAGCAGCACAGTGTCATTTGCAAGGTTTGAAGTACATAAATTTCTTAGAAGAGTGGTACAACATGATCAACATCCAATGATAAACATCTTTGTGAAACAAAATGCACTTTTTTGTACTGTGCGTTGGTACTTGATACTTGGGACTTGGACTCGACAGTAATATACTCAAACTCGGCTCAGTACTCAGACCTTGAAGTACTCGGAGTACTGAGGACTCTACTCCAACACTGGTTCTCAGTTGGTCTCTTTTGGGGTTTGGTACTATAACTGTGGTGTGCTAGGTAAATTTTTGAAGATATGAAGTCTAATTTAATTTAAGTTAAGAACATGTACGTACCTTTCTCTTTGTAAATTCATTCAAAGAATTCATCCCCCAAAAATGAGAGTACCCCAGAGAAAGGTACCTAAAGTTTAAACTTTTAATCCAGTGATACCTTTATATTTGGTAAATTTAATCAAATATTGTAGTATGGACGTTTGGAATTCCATTCCCAATTCACTAAATAATAATTTTGTTTTGTTTTTTTCTGCTGCAGAACCCTCACGACCTGTCACCCACCCTTCACCTCCCCGCACCCCTCCCGGATCATCAATCCGCCAATCCCCACCCCTCCTGAACACCCTGGATGCTGACGAGAGAGAAGGTGAAGAGGAGGATGCTGCATCCTTAGGCCACGTGACTAAGATCTCCATGCGCTCACCGTCGCAGTCATCAGAACGCAGCTTCACCCCGGAGAGAGGGACTTGATCTTGAGTCTTCTTTCCCCTTCTTCCTTCTCCTAGACGGGCCATTGGCAATGCAATCTTGAGAGTTATTTATTTCACAACAACCAACTCCTTTCCCCTTACTGCTAGCTATTTCCACTCCTAGGTAGAAAGAAGCCGTTCGTGGCAATGTGCAAAGCTCCAAGACCCCTTTGGCTGGACTCACAGCGGGAGGTAAATGTTTCTTCCCAAACCCCTTGAATCCATACTACACAGGGTTAAACTGAAAACAGTCTACATGTATCTCTGGTGTTTAGAGGTCACTCGTGTCACGTTACTCCGAAACCGAACTTCCCTTAATAATTCACAAGTAGTGACATAAATCACTGACATAAATCATTCGTTTGCCATTCAAGCTAAATCAGATGTGGTTGAGAAAAACCGTTCATGATGTCTTAAGGCCCATTTTTAGACTGGTCTACATAGTCTAGACCGTTCCTCCTTGACGGTTTTCTAAGTTTTCATAGACTGTTCAGACACAAGTTGGTAGACCCTTTTCGGTTTAAACCAAAGATAGACCACTTTTAGTACTGCGTCTGAACGCCCTCAAAGAGTATCAGTCTAGCTCCCAGTAATTGCACATGCCTTCTTTCAACCATTATTCCTGTTTGGGAACAGGATCTGTTTTTTTTTTCATTTCTTCCAGCCTCAGGGTGTGGCGTGAATGACCTAAACCTCTTGGCACAATGTTTCATTCCATTCCACCAGGGGCCAATTTCATAGAGCTGCTTAAGCAGAAAATTTGCATGAAAAGTCTTCCTTGATCAAAACATGATTACCAACCAAATTTCAGGCATGCAGCTGATTTCCTTGTTTTTCTCATCACACTCATACAATTGAAAAACACCGTACAAAGTCTTGTTAAGATTAGAATGTCCTCTTTTTTTGCTACATCTGAGTTGCATTCCTGAAATGTTCATGTGATGTTGACTGGTTTTTACTTGTTTTTGGATGATGTGGCAAACGCGCTGCCACAGCGCATGGTCCAACTGATTGATTGATTGATTTTAATCTGTCTGCCGCATGCACATTCAGTATTTAAATTTCCCTGACTGAGTAGAGTCTTGCTGTATGGTGCAAGAGCAAGATTTTGAACAAGTTACCTTAAGCTAGGTGGAATAATCTGGCACCTTCATGCCATTCTCAACCAGTGTGAACAGTGTGTATAAAAGCGCTTGACTTATTTTAAAAGGTCCAGTTCATACTTCACACCAATGAAAAACCAATGGGAGACTTTGGAGAACCGGTCTTCAAGTCAACAGCGCAAGCACGCTCAAAACAACGCGTGCATGCTCACAATAGCGTTCCGCACTAATGACGTCACACCACGCGCGACGCGCACAAATACTTCCACTCACCACACGTTTGCGTGGCCACGTTGCAATGTTTGTCTGAGGTTCGGTGCTATTTTTAGTGCGCAGCGCTATTGTGCAATCATGGTTTGTGCGTGCGCTGTTGACTCAAGACTGATTCTCCAAAGTCTCCCATTTTGGAGAGACACATTTTTTTTTGTCACAAGGAAATTAATTTGTTTTTCAAACTTGGAATGGCTCACCCAGAACCATGTGATGTATCAAGTTATTTAGTCTCGGAAATTCATAATGTTGGTTAGAATTGTGTTGTATACCCAGCATAATTGAAACTTAACTCACACTTATTGCCAAGTAAAATGTCTTTTTCTCGGTCCACAGTTAAAATAATATCGGTCTAATTTCTTTGCCTATCTCAATATTGTTTCAGACTTTGTACTACAATTCATGGTACGAGCATCATTGCACATTATTGGAACGTAAAGAAGGAAGGAAATGTATTTAATTGTTTGTCTGGAACAAAAAGTAATAATGATAATATAATACCAAGGCAACTCAAGTGGATACTTTTATTGTTTTTGGCACAGTGTACATTTAGAGAACATATTAAAGGTTTTATCTGATTATAAAACACTACACTAATAGTAAGGGTTACTTTTAGGTTACAATACCTATCTAAGGGAATAAAAACAACTTTTTGTTAAGAGACTTACCTAAATATACATTCGTCAGTGGTGTCCTCTTCAATATTATTAGCAAGGTTCAATTTTTTGGAAAGAGGACAGTGGTGATTTGATTTTTGAGGGAAATTATTGGGTAAAAACGGTAACGAAGATGCGACTTTTCACGGACGTCCGCAGGCGAGAATATAGTCTAGTTTCTGCTCTCATTGTGTGGACTTTTGATATGTTGGTTGTAGTTACCAGACTAAACTAGACTAGCCAGACCAGACAAAATGGCAGGCGGGCTGTTTTCAAGTTTGCAACAAGCGGGTTTGAAAATTGTATTTTTTACTCTGAAATGTTACACACATTTCTTGTATCTGGTGTTTTAAGGACTCGGGAACATTTGCTGAAAGTCAAAAATATCATTTTGAAACAGTTGTTTTTATTCCCGTTATAGGTATCATACCCTAAAAGTAACCTTTACCACACTAATGGTGTGTATCATTTTCCGTCCACTAAATGATTGAATTTTGAATGTAAACTTTCCCTTATCAATAGCAATGAGCACTTATTTTTATACTGTTAAACTAACTTTAATACATTCATGTGTTGTATAGACATTTGTATTCTTTGTCAGAGTGAAGTTATCAATTACATTATAAATGTATATATTGTTAATGCACAAAGCATATTGTAAATTAAAGGAAAAAGACATGGAACATAGTCTGGAATTGTGTGCTTTGAGTTCTGTAAATTAAAGATTATATGTCTCTGTTTAATACAGTTGTGGAACAATTTAAAATGACAAGCTGCTAATATCCAATGGAATTACCAAGTCAAATTATCGAATAAGATGCAGGCATATGCAAATAATGGGTGCACAAAAAGAAACTTCCTTTGAGTTTGATGCCCTACTTGATGCCAAGGACTCAACACTTTTCAATACACACACTATTGTTTGTCAAAAGGTACACACAGCTACACACTCACACACTGTATACCTAAAAGGGCAACTTTTAGTTCTGTGTGCATTGAACAGTGTTGAGCAGTGTTGAAGGTCTTGAGGCCGGTTTTGGATGGCCTTGTTCTCGGCCTTGGCCTTGCTGTATGATGACTCGGTCTTGGCCTTGGCCTCGGCACCTCCTGGCCTCGGAAAATGGGCCGGTGCCGGTTCAAGGCTACCAGTTTGGACTCAAATTTCCCAACACTTATTTTAGGTTTTCACAGTTGAATCTTCACCCTGTATAGGTCAAGTATACAGCGGTCCCTACGTGATACCCATTGATCTGAACGCATCAGACATACCGTGCTGCCATGTGCGATGTGCGTGTTGAGTCTTGACTCAAAATTCAAACGCAAATCGTCGATCTAACAAAGTTTTGGGGTTGGAGCAATAAGTTTAAATGAACATGTGACGATTTCTGAGTAAAAAAAAATTTACATGTATTGTGTGCACTAAACAACCAGCTTTGGCCTCAGTCTTGGCCTCGGGCACTGTGGCCTCGGTCTCGAATGCTCGTGACTCGGCCTTGGCCTCGGAGACCCATGACTCGGCCTTGGCATTGGCCTCGGAGGTTGTGGACTCGACTCCAACACTGGTGTTGAGTCCTTGGCATCAAGTGAGGTATCAAAATGCAGCTTAAGATGTGCTCTAAACACTCATACTACTCATATCACCCCAAACCGATTAGATTTAAAGGGTTAGGGCGTCAACATCAACGGAAGTTTCTTTTTGTTTACCCTTTATTTGCAATGCACTTAATTCTGATTAATAGCAATACTGCCCTTTGAAACAGACTAAATTCTTATTTTTGGTAATAAAGCTGGGTAAATAAGATAACAAATAAGATAAATGGCCATGAGAACAATCTTGACTTCCTTATTGGCAAGAACTATTAATAGTTCCTTCTCTCGGTTGAAATTTGGGCCAAAGTTGACTGAAATTATACTCGAAAGAGGGTCTCCAAAGTACCCGTACTACAAAAACATTTTGAGTTCATTTAAAGCTACAGTACAGGATTGGTAACGTACCCAAACAGAAATATTCACAGATTTATGTATAACTTTCAGGGTATGAAGATGGTGCTGGTAGAAACATAACATTCAAATATTTCCGCCTAAAATGGTGTATTTATATCCAGAAATTAGTCAAACAACGACTGAAAACAGTTTTGATCTCGGGGTAAGATAAAACGCATTCTTTTTGTTTTATTAGAAAAATTGAGTCGGGTTGTCGCTATTTTCTTGTGACTCGGATGTCTGATTGAGCTCAAATGTTCACAGGTTTATCATTTCATGTACATGTTGGATCAAACAAAGTGTGAGTGCTGCTCTGTGATGACCTTTACCAATCATGTATTATACCTTTAATATCAAGAATTCACAAGACAGAGGGCTAGCCCTTGGTGTCCTCAAATGTCAGCTCAATCTGTCTTTTCCCAAACTGATTGTAATTGCTCAAGTAGATCTCTGAGGGGATATAACATGTACATGAAATGCATTTTGACATAAAGACTGTACTGCAGTGTTCTTTTAAAGGTAGTATCATACTTTGGTAAGAAACCAAAACAGAAATGTTCACAGATTTACGTATAACTTTCAGGATATGAAGATGGTGCTGGTAGAAACCTACCGTTAATTTTTTTCTGCCTGAAATGGTGCATATATCCAGAAGTTAGTAAAACAACGACCAAAAATCTTTTTGATCTTTTAAAAGATCAAAAAAAAGATCAAAAATAAAAGAGAAAAGACTTAAGAAATACTGTGGCTGTTTTTCACGATTTTCTCAAAAAGTGGGCACCGTATGGGACTGAAATTTTCACAGATGACTGTGATTGTATCTGTCTTGATATTTTTGCCCATGATGAATCTGTACTTCTTTGACAAAAACCAAAGTATGATACTACCTTTAATTTCAAGACACAAGTCTTCATGGGTAAAACTGGAATCGAAGATGGGACAGGGTAGCCCATGTTGGGCATTTCTCAACATTTAACGGACTTTCGCTTTACCTCAATTGGCAGAAATTGCTCTGTTGCATCTCACAGATATTCATTTGACATCGAAAATGCTAAATGGATTAAATTTGATGAGGTATTGTCAAATCAACCACAAGGAAAACAGACTGGATTTAATTTAAGTCATTGAAAGGTAAACAGAACATTGACTGGAGCGGGCTTCGAACCTGCGACCTGTAGAATAGTGTACTGTGTGTGCCAATATCATGGTATTCCTAAGATTGGCCATTCAAATCATACGGTATGGTATTCCGATGGTCGCAGGTTCCAATACCACTCCAGTAAATTTTAAAGATTCAATTTTCTCACCTTAAACCAATCACAAAAAATTGGAAAAAGGGTATCCTTAATTGTCATCCTTTTTAATATTGGGCTACATTTGCACATTTCTACAAATTGATTTACATTCTACAGAATTTTAAGGGTCACAAAGGCTATATGTACCATTTTTTGATGAGAATTCAGGAAATTCCAAAACAATATTTGTTTTAGTTTTTAAAAACAATGGCAATTGATACATTTTTAACACTTAGGGGCAAAATTTACATCTCCAAACTGAATTAAATTGCCCTACCCAATCTATGAAACACATTGGGAATTCAAAACTGTATACATATATAAACTCAATAAATGAGTTTCATTATTTTTTTCACTCAAAAAGATAGCGAGAAGTAGCTGCCCCACTGTTACTTATTACTGTTAGAGTAAGTTGGGCATATTCCCAAATTCACGGGAACTTCTCAGACAGGGGCCAATTTCATAAAACTGTTAAGCACAAAAAGTTGCTTAGCACAAAAATGTCTCGCCCAATAAAACAAACCACCATTGAAAATTCCATTTGATATTCATGATCAGCGAACAACAGCCAAAGGACAATCACAAGTGATACACAACACATGGAAATTTGGTTGCTAACCCTGTTTTTATTAAGACACAAATTCTTGTGCTTAACAGTTTTATGAAATTGGCCTCAGGTCTCTGAGAGTACACAAAGCACATTTCAAGCATCAGAACTACTATTTACAGTGATTTGTTTTCAACTTTAAAACAAGATTTCTTGACTCCACGGTTAATAGCTTGTCTAGTTATCGACCTGCGATTCCTACAAATTATGTTTCGTAACTTCCATGAAAAGTTTTGTATTAAGGAACTGACCGATACCAGATTGTTATCGGTGCAGACACGCCAAATTTTATTTTAGTTCATTATTTCCCATTTTAATATTTGGTTGCCATCCCCTCATCCAAGTCCTTATTAAATGTCGAAATCAAAGGAATGATGGTTTGCAGTGTTGGAGCAAATGCATGGTCATGCATCCAAAGTCAATGCCAAACTGAGAATGAACCGTTCTGGCTTTGCTCTTAAGCCCCACCCACGTGTGTGTTTTACATACTGTATGTGACCGAGTTTGACCGAGGCTTTTGTTGTCACCTGATTAAAAGGCGTCCTCCAATAGGTCAATGTGCACAGTTGACAGGCCGGAAGGGTCCATTTGACCCTTATAGGGCCGAGGTCAATGCCATCATAAGGCAGCTAAAGACATGTCTGACCATTCATGTACTTGCTATAAATGTGTATTTTACACACAATTACAAAATCTCAATTGTTGTCTACCTGAGACACATTATACTTGCGTGGCTTGTCGTACATGCTCTCCTTTCTAGGGCCAGCCACCTGGTGATGAGGCTTCGTTGACTCTTGAGCTCTGACTTTGACGTTAACATATACCATGTTTGCCTGGTCAACCCCCTGGGAGACAACTGCATGATCTTTGTTGGTAGGAGTGTCATAGGCCATCTCTGTTGACTGAGGCATGAATGATGCTGGTTGGGCATGGACTCCTCCCGGAGGTTGCATCTCAAGATTCTCGTACCTCTGACGATCATCTGCAGGCTCACGCTGGTGCTGCTTAGGCAAGACACGAAGTCTTCTTGGCAACTTCCTTCGGAGGTAAAAAGCCAAAGCAAGTCCCAGTGCTGTGAGACAGACGCTTATCAGGACTCCGACCGCTACAGAAGGAATGTGAGAGTGACCATCAGTGATGATGTGATTGTTGTCTGTAGAGGCAATCTGTTGGACTGACAGCAACCCCCAGTGGCTGTTTCCCACTTCCTTCCTTGCATTGGAAGCCCTGCACATCACCCGCAGGTTATCATCCGAGGCCCTTACCTCTGTAATCTGGAGGATCCTCCCATCTTCCAGGATATTGTACTGACAGGACAAGCAGGCTTGTTGGACCTCACTGATTCTTCCCTGTCTCAGCACATACCACCGATACTGATGCACAGTGGACGTCGACTGGATCGCACAGCTGAAATTAACCACGCTGCCCTCGCTTGCTCTGACAACATGTGGGTGAAGGGCAACAATGAAGGGGATCTTGAGGGGAGTAATGGAGCAGTTTGGTCCAGTCAACTCAACCCCAGTTTTGTCTGTCACAGCTACGCAGGTGAACTTTTCAAAGTTGTCACTTTCTTGTAATGTCTTAGAGACCACAAAGGAACTGTTAGCTTTAACAAATACAGGACCCTGCAAGGATTTCCAGCTGTTGGAGTACCATACCATCAGCGAATCACTGGGGTGATGGCAAGTCATGGACACAGTCTGGCCGACTTGATTCCAACGAGTAGTCTCACAAACAGGTGGAGTTTCTGTCGTGTCAAACTGTGAAAGTGTCGCTAATGAAGAAATGGAGAAGTCACTCTCACTCGAGGAACTCTCACCCGAGCTGCTATAGGGATCGGGAGGCATCAGTGAAGAAAATGACTGCACCTCCATTCCAGCTCCTATCAAAGCAAGCACCACAAGGTACATGAGCGACATTATCATTCTATTGCAACATGCAGTTGCATGATCAATCAGTGAACAAAATGTAGGAAATGGTTAAGTTTGAAGAGTGTCTACGCCTTTATACTACATGCTTGTTATTTCAAACCAGTTTGTTTATAATGTCAACAAGGAACTTCCTTTCAAAATTTCCATTTTATCAGATGGCATGAGTGGATGGTATGGTGGCAGAAAATTGCAGACAATTGCCAACTAGTTATGATCACATGCTACAGTGCAATTCAAGAAACATCACACAGTCATAATATGCTGTCTTGTTCCAAGAAAGCATTCACTCCAGTCATCTGGTTTTCAAAATGCTTTAGTCGCCCAAATCCTGCACCAAAATCGGCATTCATGTTTTCTAGAAAAACAAATAGCCTTATTTGACCCAAGTTTGTGAGCATTTACTTTCATTTGAATTCCTAGAATTAAAATCAGCCGATCAATGCATCCTTCCGAGGTATTCAGATGCAATTTCTCCAATGGTGGCAGCATTGAAATAATTTCAGGTCTCCCTGTGCACAGCTCTTCCACAGAAAGTAAATAAATTAATGAATACAAAAAACACAAGGGATGAAAGTGTTACCTTAAACAATTATTACGATGGGAGTTGTGTGCCAGCTATACAGAGAATATGAGCATCCTAGGCACTGTAAGAACTGTAGCAGACTCAACACATTCTAGTGAAATGTTTGACAAACTATGATCTATGGACACTTTCGTAAATTTATCATCTACTGGGGTACTGGGATGTTACTTGCTCAAACATCTTGAGAACAAAATAACATCACAGTCTTCACAGTGCTATTACCACCCTGAGCCCTGGCTGTTGGTATTGGAGGATCACAGGATGAGTGAGGTGAGGTGAAGTAATGCCTGGGTATACCAGGCACAGTCACTCAGTGGGTGACAAAATAGTCCACCATAGGTGACAAGTAAAATGGGGTGTAGGAAAGTGAAACAAATGACAGGGGGAGTGAATGGGTGGAACAGGAAACGTTTTAAGGATGAATTAAAGCAAAGCATCAGCCATGAAAATAGCAAAACTATACTTAAGTGTGGAAGACAGGAGAAAAGGTAAGTTTATTGGCTGTGAGGGGGGCACAGGAGACTGTAGATCTGGGCTGGGCAGGGGAATAAGAAATAGCTGAAGCATATTTGCTCGGGGGAAGAGGGGCAAGACCAAGACAAGTACTGGTAAGAGGGCTGGGAACAAGAAAATAGGACAGAAAGAGCAAGAAATGTAAAATTGGATCTGTGATGGAATGTAAAAAGTGAATTTAAATGTCAGCCAAAATAAATCCTCCCCTCCATGCCTCGACAAAAAGCCCCGTCGATGTTGTTATTTTTTCTACCCCTTTTTTTCAATGGACTGACATTTTTTATAAAAGAACAACCTGCTAAACCCATCAATGGGTGAATACTTCCTGATATTAAAGTTCTAAGAATTCACCCTCTAAAACTTGAACAAAAGAAATTATGTAATGAATTGGGTCTACTAGAACCCAGACAGTTATCAATATGCAAATTCCCCTGTGCCTATTTGCTATTCGGTGCACCCTGACCTCCCACAATGCATATACTGCCATATTCGTCCTTCTTTACGAAGCCGGGAAGCTCGTGGCCAAGACTGGGGAGGACGGGCAGGCAGCAACTGTCTGGGGTAGGTATGGATTAGTAGACCCAACCCACATAAGGTGGATAGAGTCTACTGCATTCAACCTACTCCCAGATGGTTACTACACTGGGTAGGCTATGAGGTGTTCCAGGTGTGTATGGAGAATATGGGCTAGGTTAGCATTGTGGAGGTAGAATACATTACCCAACGTGAGTTTGTCATGGGTGGGGCTTCCGCATGGGTCTCGCCCACCTGTCAGCTGGCCTGAGGGTCTCCTGGCTTCTGTGTCATTGTCCTGCCATGTGTTGAGTCGCTCTGCAGGATATCCCTCAGGTAGCAGCTAGGAGGTGAAAGTGGAGGGCACTTCTGCCTTGTACATGTATAATACATGTACCTGAACTCCTCGGAAGTAGGACCAGAATGCAGACACTGCTCTCACATCATGGGCTCTGACGTACCGTCGGGTTAGTTGGTCCAGTTTAGATGGCCTGTCTGGGCTTGCAAACTTGATGGCCAAGATGGTCCAGCGGTCAATATGGTGTCCTTCGACGCTGGGTATTGAGGTTTTGTGGTAGTGGTACTCATTCTCATGTCTTTAATTCAGGCTAGGTACCACTTCAGAGTCCTGAGAGGGCACCATAGCTTGTCTGACGTGTCTTCGGTGTGCGACGCCAAAGTTAGTACAAAAATGTCTGGTGGCTCGAAGGAGGGGGATTGGTTCTTGGAGAGGAAGCAGCTGGTCATGACGAGTCTAACGCCGTGTGGCTCCCAGCATATGCAGCCCTCTGCGAATTTAGGGCCTTGAGCTCCCTGGTCCTCCTATAGACAACCACCGCCAGGAGAAAGGTAAGTTTGATGGTAGTGTACATCAGTGACGCCTTGCAGAAGGGTTCGAATGGGGGGACTGTGAGGAGATGTAGGACGACGCCCAGCCAGGTTCAAGGACAAGATCAGCTGTCTGCTGGGAGGTCGTTCAATAAACATGCCCCACAGGAGTGACGTGGTGTAGTGCCGTGTTGGTCATTATGGACAAGCCGTCCTCAAACCCTCATGTATGGCTGCCAGAGCAGATCCATAGTTGCAGGTTGTTGAGACGTGGAGTCTGGTGTAGAACAGGTGCATGAGGAAATCCGCTACAGCGAAAAGGTGTATTTTGTTGTCGTATATTTTGTGGGTTGATGGGCCTCGTCCCTGTGCAGCCATGGTGGCAGCGTCGCCAGAAAGTCCCGCTGAAGTGAGCGAGTGTTGGACTGAGTCCAGCATATTAGGTGTAGATCTCCGAGTGCTGGGTGTAGGATCCCTGACCGCAGTTGGTGGAGGATGTCCGGTCTGTCTGGGATCATGGCTGATTGTTGCATGAGCAGTCTGGACAGCCTGATGAACCAGCTTGGCGTGACCAGAACGAAGCGACCAGGAGTTTTGGCACTGTTCCTGTTTCATCACGTAGAGGATGCAGGGTATCAGGGAGATGGGAGGGAAGGTCTATAATGCCAAGAGGCCAGTCCAGTTGGTCTTCAGGGCGTCTGCTGCCCAGGCACGTGGGCATCGTTGGCAGAACAGGTCAGGATGCACATATTGGCGGGGAGCATGTGCCTCGATCCGGTGGTTGATGTATGCTACCACTGTTGAGTTTTCGGAGCAGACTATAGTGCTCGCTTTCCCTTGATGTGCTTGTGGAAGTGCCGTAGGGCACTGACGACGGCCTGCAGCTCGAGCATGTTGATGTGACTGTGTCGACTGAAAGATTAAAGACACCTTCCACGACCGATAATCGACTAACAGACCACATCCAAAAACAAATGCGAATTTACAAAATAACTTTGTTGTATCTTCCAGCTGACAAGAAAAAAAAGACATCAACAAGAGTAAACCCCGACTCGACTGCCCAGAAATGAAGGGGACACTGCATAGTCCTTTTGAAGAAGACCATTAGGTAATTTTATTGTGTGCAATTTTATGCAGGACTTCAAATACCAACAAGCAGGCATGCCATACATGAACTTAAAAATATGGACGTACAATAGTTAATATTCTATTAACAATAAAAAATAACATGATCACATAATGTACGGTCCCTTCTCTCCAATTCTAACAACCTGCCATTATTTTGTTTTTGTTTTTTATCTTTTTTTTTATTCCAAAAAACACTAAATACTCTTTTAAAATGTTTTTTTTTTTATCACAGAGAGCTAGGTTAAGTGAAGATAAGCATAACATAACTGCACCGATAAGAATATTACATAGCAATTAGCATCACACCCTTACCATCCTTTCAACCCAAAAAAAAAATCAATCAGATTTTTTTTTTCATCCTGTTTCCTTCCCATCATAAATAAATGTTTGTTTGTGTAGTTCCGTATTGGCAGTTCAAAACGCATTGAAAACTATCTTAAATGCTGGTAATTAAACCTGTCAATTAAAAAATAATAATAATAATAATAACATAATAACAAACTAAACAGCACAATTCTTCTTTTATTCTTTTATTTTTTTTTATTTGGAGGATGAAAAAACAAAAACCAATAAATGCGTGAAGATCTGGACTGGCAGAAAAAAAGATAAGGCTGGTACAGAGAAGTTGGCATAAAAACTTAAAAAGAAAAGCACTGATTTTTGTTTTCAAATCAATTTTTCTCCTTTTTTTTCTTTCTTTAAATAATTACAGACGAAATAGAAATAAGTGGGTTGTTGATATTTTTTTATGAATAGCTAAGACATAGCATAGTTCCAACACAGCAATCATTCCTTCACAATTGTAGCTTTGCTAATTTTTAATTTTATTGTATTTTTTCCTACATCAATAATTTACAATCAAACACCCCAAGTTGGTTACCATAGTAACCCACAGGGAGAACAAAAAAAAGCTTGTTTTGTTTTTTTTTCCAATTTTTTTTTTTTCATTTTTTTTCTTTTCTTAACCCCAAAGCTTAAAGTACTTGTATGTTTATCCCAATGGGGAATGAGATAAAAAAAGAAAAAGAAAAAAAAAAGGAAAAAGAAATCCAAAACAGAAATAAGAAATGAATGACTTCTGAAGTTCTTTCTGGGAGGTTTTTGACCAAAACAAATAAATAAATAAAGGAAAATCAAATAAAGGAAATCAAATCAAATCATAAAGCAAAGGCTATGTTCAACCGACCAGACGCATTTAAAACAGTACATATTCAACACATTTTGTCTTAAAGAGTTTCGCCCAATCACACACTGTTTACAAGAGACTAGTTGTACACACCAGGACAACATTACAAAGTAACTTAAAAAGATACAAGTGGACCAAGTTAAAAAGATGTGACAGTTTCACTTAATATTATCATACTTATCTATGAGAAAAAAATACTGAAAAAGTCAGTGTTTCTTTTTTTTTCTAATTTCACCATCCCCCAAAATAATAATTTTTTTTGGCAAGAAATGTCCCCACAGTTACACAAACACTCTTCACACCCACTTTCACAAAAATGTTAAAAGTACAAGTATTAGTCAGATGTGTAATGTATGTACTCAGTGTGCTTTTGTGTACATTTAATCTATACACCTCAAATGGCCCCAAACTTTTTTTTCCCACAAGCCAAAAATAAATAAATCATTAATAAATAAATAAATACAAAAAAAAATACAGAAAAAATAACAGTTTGTTTTTCTTATAGAAAATAGCTGTAGATGCAGCTACCTCTAGCTTCTGCTATGCTTGAACCAGTCAAATTGACATGCAACAAAATTAATCAATAAAAAATAAAAACAAAAAACACCAATAACATCTTTATGTAACACTGTCAGGCAGTGTCAATTAATGATTTCTTTTTTTTTTCTCGACAATTCCTACAGTACAACTTCTGCAATACTTTCTAACAATCACATTTTTCTTTAATAACAAACCCCCACATGTACCTTATACTGCCAAAATAAACCCTTCAAGGTTTAAATCTCTCCTTATGAAATTTGACGTTTGTGTTAAACATGTACACATAATGAACTCACCCATCAAATTACCTGGTTTCTATGAATATATACATATACATTGTAAAATTATGTTACTCCCAAACTCCCCCACCCCCCCTTCCCCATCCATTACTGTACTTTTTATTTTGTTGTTTTCTTAAAAAGAGTTGTGCACAGCTGCTCAAATGATAAAGACTGCCAGAGAAAAAGAGGACAAATATAGCATTCTAAAACATCAGGGTTCGTTTGGTCATGACCAAACTCCTGGGTTATTGGTAGGCAGTTAAGTCCATGGGGGTTGGTAACTGTTCTAAATTGCAAGGATCAGGGTGCTATCAAGATAAGAAGGTTAACAAAACATGAGTACGTGCATCTTAAACAGTTAGTTCTCTTACCATACACCATAACTACTGTTTACCAATCCCTCATTCTTCCTTCTTTATTTCTATAACCCCAAACCCAACCTCAATCCATATCCAAACAGATTTAATACATTTATTTATTTATTTCCTTGGGAAGTACAAAACCAGCTCACAATACAATTACATCAGATTAGATAATTCATCCCATTTTTTTTTTCATTTTTTTGAAAAAAAAAATTGAGGGAAAAATAAAACAGAGTTACCAAGGTGAAAAGATTGCTAGGATAAAAGAAAAAGCAAATACTAAATAAGTATATGTGCTGACAGAAGCCATATAGTGCGTACATGCCACATTCAGGAGGCAAGGTTTTTCTTATCATTTTTTGATATGTAATTGTAAAAACAAAAAAGGTACTAGACAATTAGGGGCAAACTGGGTCAGACTGGTCTGAACTGGCTGGAACAGGTTTTATCTGACCTGCCTGGTCCAGCTGGCAATCTTTAGTACTGCACAAATCTATACAAGGGAAGAGCTCTCAAACAAGGTGAAATCTTTTTCTGCGTAAGAGTATTAGCACAGTGCCTTAAATCTTGTATATGGAGGAATATAAAAGACCAAAGCAAATAGGTTTGCAATCTCAGTACTTGCTCAGATACTTCTTCTAGTGTGGCACTGACCTTAACCATAGTCCAAGTGTTTGACGTTCACCATTTTATGTCCAATTTTATTTATTAATTAGTTTGTACCTTATCCCATTATTCATCGTATTAATAACCCAAGTGTGTGCAGAAGGTACTGTGTGGGTAGGTACTGGTAGTCTTAATTTAAAATACATCCCTCAAAAAAACCTTCAAATCTGGACACACGTATTTGGGTTTCTTTCCGGAAACTTTGGGATTGAACTTCAGATATCCAAACCAATCATCAACTGTTTGTTACTTTTGTTTTCTCATTCCTTAGCATGTGACTGATTGATTGATTGATATTCTTTCCTTTCGATAGTGAAGTTGTGGTTCTCTTTCAAATGTTTTTCAAAGGGGACACCACAATGGTCATTCTTCAGGCCGACCATACCTAAAAAAAGAAAAATTGCACCATCTTTTAAAAAACCCACTAATTCCTCCCCAATTTGTACCACATTAAAAAACCCAAACAACAAAATCAACGATTCAACCTGGAGACTCCTGGACAAGAAGTGGCCTTTTTTGTTTTTTTCAGTTTGGCGACTGGCGACATTTCAAGGAGGTAAACACGACTAGAACTGAGACACCTTTCACTCACAGGTTGTGAGAAACTCTTCCTGTACATTCTATTCCTTGTCCATTTCACCTTTACCCCCCTCCCTCAATCTAATCCCCCTTTCAGACACACCCCCAATATTCTGAATGTCATCCTTATTGGGAATGCATAGTACTGATTTTTAAGTATTGGGTTTTTCAATTTCATCTCAATTGTTTATTTTTTGGTAATTAAATATTTGTTTAAATAGTTTTTTATTATTATTTTTTTTTTAGTTTTATTTTTTTAAGTTAGGGGAACCGTTTTTCTTTGTGATCCTGATTACTTCACGTTATTACATTGCATCTCTTAAACATGTTCCAAGTGTGGAATATACACGTGATGACAAGACTATGTTCTTGGACTACAAAATCTCTGTGTGAAGTATAATCAATCAAGGCATAGGTAATATACTGACATCATGTCGGTTTTGCTGATACATATATAAATATATATGGGTCCATATTTATTTATATACATATGAAGTCATATAAATAATAGCAACACACATTACCAAAAAACAAAACCGTACACGGCCCAAACTGATGCTTCAGGGCACGCCGACAGCAGTGCAATTCTAAACAAACACTTTCTTTTTTTTTCTTTTTTTTTTACAGTTTTCTTAATTTTTTTTTTGTTTCTTTTTCTTTTAAATCCTTAGAAACTACTTAAGTTTTACACCAACTGTACATTAATACATGCTTGGACCAAACCATTTCATAAAGGCCTGTAATGTGTACTCTATTCTACCAATAGGTGTAATGTGAGGAGTGACCGGCAGTTTTGTCTTGTTTTCTTTCTGTGTAATTTGTGTTGTTTGTTTACATTTACTTATATATAGTTTGCAAGGTTAAACTCATCAATGAATGCATACCTGCCTTCAAAATCGGCAATGATTTTATTTTTTTATTTTTTTTTTGTACTTTTTTTTTCGTTTTTGGTATTTGGTCCCTTTGAAGGTTTTATTTAACTTTTTACTTTTTTTTCATAAAATTCAAATTCTGCCAGCACTTTTCTTTTTATTTTTAAAACAAATGAATACAGTGTACAGACAATATGGTAGCATGAGGGTATATTTAAAACTAACCCACAGTTATGCTAGTCTTATACTCACTATTTGCAAAACGGCACCAATCTTCCTACATATGTCACTTGCACGTCTTTGCACCCCAAAAAACCTGATCTATACAGCACTTTTCTGAACAAACTTTGTCTACATATTTCTTTTTATTTTCATCTTTTAATTATTGTCCTTGTTACGACTGCCATCATGAGCGCACGTCCAATTTTGTTGCTAACATTTGTGGTTGGTTTTGTTTTGTTTTAGAGGGAAGATGAGAGGATTTTGAGAGATGCACCACAATGGTTTAAAGGATTCATCATTTAATTAAAAAAACAAAACGACCAAAAATAATAAAAAACAAAAAAACAAAAACAAATTTCACAATGCACATTAAAAAGAAATTAATAAATAGGCTAGTAGTTTACAAGTTTAAATGGATAGGCATTTGTGCATTTCATTTTTTCAAAAATTACATTCATTCAATAAAAATTTGCCCACCTTAAAAAAACGGGAGGGGAATTTGGCTGAGCAAACTTGCATGGAGTCCACTCATATGACTAACCTTCCCATCCCCCTCCCATCCATGAGTTAAAAACCTTTCCACATAAACCACGCCCCCACACCTGTCATACACAATGGATGATTGATGACATAACCAATGTGATAAGAGGAGAACCCTTAAAAATGGCCATCGTTGTCATGGTAACCATCAATTTTTTTTTATTTCATTAATATAAACAGTTTCAATAAAAACACTGAGATTGTGAGAAAAAAAAATGACGAAGAGTATATCATATATTTTTTTTTGTTTTTTTTTTCTGTTTTTTTTTTTTTAGTGCCTAAAACTTGTAATTCTTTCTCTTACTCATTGTTATGCCAACACAATTACATTTTAAGACTGCTTTTATAAACGAGTCTCGACAAAGACCACCAACTTCATGTGAACTAGCACCACTAATAAGCTACGAGAGACCTATAGTTAAGACAATACAACACTACCCAGATACTGCCGTCTTAAATCCCCTACCCCAACATCCCCACCCCCAAACCCTGCCCAACCCTCCCCCACCATTCATGACACAAGGTGATCTTACAAGATATGATAAATTAAAACCAAAACTAGGAGTAACTGTTGTCGGGTTTCTTATGAGATCTTGCGATGTGTGGATGTTTGAATTGTCTTTTTTTTCTGTTGGTGCATGTAAGACACTTGTGGCTGGGCCGCACCCAAGTTATCATAAACATTTCTAGGATATGTTGAAAGTTCTCATGGATGGTGCCAATGCAAAAAAGTTCTTTTCTCTTTATTTTTCATTGATGTGTGTTGTTTTGCGTGTGTTTTGGTTTTTGTTTTGGTTATATATTTGTTTTACATTTTAAGTTTGAACCCATTAAATAGATTCTGTTAGTTTCCATGATTGTTTCACCTTTTTATTAACTTCCTTGTAGATTATCAGTTCTTCTTTCTGTGGGTCTGAGGACAAAATGAATAAAACTTGAATTCGAGATGTCGGCTAAACAATAAAAACAGTAGTATGCAAGTAAAAGGCGTTAGTAACTATTTTGTACAGTTATAAGAGACCTGACATACAAAAAATGTCAACCGTGGACGACCTCTGACCTTCTACCTTCAGGTCAACCAAGGTCATCACTAGTCCAGTTGGCCTGTGTGGCAGTATCAATGAAAAAGGAAAAAAAAAAGGAAAACAAGTTACAATCATTTGCTGACTCCTTGCTTTAAAAAAAAAATTAAAAATTGCCATTAATCAGAAGATCAACTAATATCACAGAAGTAAAATATTTTCAGTTTTTTTAAATATATATATATATAAAAGAAAATTACTTAAATATTAAACATTTGTTTGGACAAAAAAAATTGAAACATGGTAATATTTGCTGTACTGATAAATTTTCTTAATGCCTTCTAGGGCGGCGCATCAGTAAAAAGGCAGACGCACTCATTGTTGAGTTGTCCGATTTCTGACACAGTTTTTTTTTTTTTAGTTTTTTTTTTTTTGTAGTTTATTTCTCAACATAGAAAACACAGACCTCTCAATAAAAATGATTACAAACGAGACATTCACGAGATGATGCCATTGCGGGTTTTACACACACACAGGCCCTATACATCGTGATGACATCGTTTTCATTAAAAATGTTCCAATAGGACACTGTCAAAAACCCAGTGCCCTTTTTGCAGCTGCGTACATGATTCACGTACCGGTAACGGTTACCAGTGAAGGACAGGGAAACCGGTCTTTCTTGCGGTGGAGGTGTTACGTACTTTTCTTTTTCTTTCTGTCTTTTTTTTTTTTTCACTTCCCCTTTAAAAAAAAAACAAGAACAAAAAAGAAAAAGGAAAAACGTGTCACACAATTTGCAACAATTTCTGCACGCTTGAACTTCCAGTTGATTGAATCAGTTAAGACCTGCTTCTTCTTGATAAACAGTGTTTAAATTTTACACAACTTTCTTTAGAAAGTCCAAAACGTGCCGGCACGCAAGTTGTCAAAAAGTCTTCAAAACAGACCCCCAAGAAATAACCACCTTCAAGGGAACATTTTCAAGCATGCCCCCTCCTCGTTGGAAAAAAACAAAACAATTCTAAAAAGTCAGAAATGAAACGGACTCCGCACGAAACTGTTGCCCTATTGTGTTCACACCGTTTCATGTACGCAAAGACTGCACAAACACATTCATGACAGCCATTCAGACGCTGCTTTAGGTTGACTTAACAACGGTCGTACAAAATGGCCAGCGTGATTGAAAATACAACAAAAGGCTACGTGGCTAAGACCCCCCCGGCCACTGGGTCAAGGAGAGTCACTTCCATGTTGAACTTCAACAAACAACCTGGGGATTTGACACCCCATCTCTCTATCTCTATCTCTCTACATATATCTCTCTCTCTCGCTCGTGGCCGGTGGACATCAAACATCACGCTCATCACTACACCAGGTTGTATTCTTTCAGATTCAACTGCAAGATGGTATCCTTGACTGCGGCAAACACAAAGCGAATATTCTCGGTGTCAGTGGCGCAGGTAAAATGGGAATAAATTATCTTATCGCTGTCTGGATTCAGCTCCACAAACATCTTGAGAATGAACTCCCTGGCGGCCTGGGCGTCACGCTGGGGCCCTGTTGAAGAATGAGGGACAGGAGAACAAGACACTGGGTCATTTAATATCCAGTCAACTATTCAAAACACATAGCCTGGAGAAATTTCATGTCATTGAATGGTGAACAAAGAAAAATTGACTGGAGCGGGATTCGAACCGGTGACCTTCTGAATACCGTAAAGGCGCTCTACCAACTACATTGGTGGTGTCCCTAATAGTCATTTATCTTTGCTCGTTTGACACTCAGAAGCCATGAAACCATGCACATACTGCTATATCCCATGGATCATTTTATCGATACTCGCAGCAATGCTACAACCTGAGAACTGTACATGGGGGATCACTCAAAGAGGAAACAGCTTTTTGGAAAAATTTCAACAGAATTGGTTGCTAATATCAATCTTTCATTACTTTCCAGTGCAAACAAACATTAAACACCAAGATTTCTGCCGACAGGGACAAGTACACTGCATGCACATTTGGTGTTGGTGACATTGCCGGTGACTAAATTTAATCCATAATCTGGCTTTAATACAGCTTAAATTGACTTCATCAGAGCAGGGTGTGGTTAAGCCAAGGGGGGGACTGGGGTAGAGGGATTTAGGCTGGAGGGGGGTAGAACAGGATGGTCGGGGGAAGGGAACAAACTTCCTACTTAAACTGTCATCATTCTTCCGGGAATACAGCATCCAATTACTACAGCCTCCATATATTTCTGGCTTTCTTCACATTTCAAGAATATTCATGGTTGTCATGGTAATTAGGCACTTGGTTTTTGAGAACAAGTTGACCACTAACTTACAAAATATGATATTAATGAAAGGACAATAATCTTAAAGATACAAGTTAGCACGAGTATGTTGATGCTATATACGTGGACACCGTTCATCCTGCCCCAACCCGTCGGTTTGACCCACATGACAACCCACATTTAGATTTAGGGAAAGGATTGGATGGATTTGGAACAGGAACAGGAACTGACCATCAAACTCTGGGAAGTAATCTACGAGATGCGAGTGCATGATCTTCTCCTCCAGGAGGTCCTTCTTGTTGAGGAACAGGATGACGGAGGAGTTCTGGAACCAGGGATACGTGATAATTGTCCTAAACAGTGCTTTGCTTTCCTCCATCCGATTCTGTAAACGAAATCAAAGGAAGAGTAAGTAGAAAGGATGCTTTTCAGTGACAGTGGAGGGAATGATTTGACTGCATTGGGAACTCTACAACTGTTCAAAAAGACACTTGCTGTGGCCTTGTACCTTCTGTATGATGCTCCTACCATGGTTTAATAAGGAAGGCCAAATACTGACCGTAGTAGTGTACATGCATAGAGCTGCTGTCCAACAACTCTCTAATCTTATGCACTGGATGACCATAGAGGGAGTTATAATTCATGATAGTAAATCTGCCAATTCACTGTCAGCCAAAGTAGACCAGTGCCTTTCTCTACTCTTTAAGTGTAATAGACAATGTTCGGACCTTTCCCCGTTCACAAGGCTGAATGTCATAATCTATCCCAAATGGAAATGGCGATTCACAATTCCTGCACCACTAAGGGTTTGACTGCATTTTATCTTGGGTAAATGTCGACAGATTCAAGCAAGTTTTACAGGTCTACATAAAATATGTGTGCCCAAGTCACTGTCACATGTAGTGCAATTAAGAGCAGTTTCCCCTACGCATCTGGAAAGCACTTACATGTATAAACAGTTTTTATTTTTCAAAAACCTCATTGGGTTTAATTGTTGACATCTTAGTCATGCGGTACCTTTCTAGCGCCCTCTTGTGGTGGTGAAATCACTCAAATTCATTAGCACAGGAAAATTCCTTGCTGGAAGCAAGGCTTACTCTATCTAACTTATTGATGCCTACACTGTATACTCTTTCATAAATAGCTCTTGTTACTTGCACACTTCACAGTGCTTTTAAGAAGATAAGTCACTGGTGGGATTCAAACATGTGACTTTCTGCTTAATGGTAGAGATATCCTACCAGGAGTCGATTTCACGAAACCCTACAATCGATCGTAACTTGAGTTACGAAGGATAACATCGTATACTACATAGAGCTGCAATGCATCATAAGTCATACGATAGAAAGTAAGTTACGATGAGTTTGGTGAAATCGACCCCTGGTAGAAAACCAAGCTCACTATGGGTCAACATGTGAATTTCAAACTTGAATGTACATATCCCCAGTGTTTATCCCCACTGTACAGGTAAAAGGAAAGGGCTTACATAGGGAAAGGGTACAAAATGAACTGAAAAGGGCCATACCTCACTATCAGACTCAACCAGCACTTGGTCATATTCACTTAAGGCGACTAGGAACATGATGGATGTGACGTTCTCGAAGCAATGGATCCACTTACGTCGCTCTGACCTCTGGCCCCCAACGTCAACCATTCTGGAATGGGCAAGAAAATGTCAACACAAAAAACAAGGGGGGGACACAGGTAAGTACAATCCATGTGAACACATGACTGTGGCTGAAGTTAGTACATACTGTACAGTTTGATGGCTAATTTGCACATTCCTTGGACTTACCTAGGTTCTGCCAGGACAGCAAACCCATAGAATGTTTTAGTACCTGGGCTCTACAAAACCTGTGTTCTTTATAAGTCCAACATCAGTCATGTCAGTGTGAACTGGATTTTAGTAGATTTGGATCGAGGCCTACATGTAGAGAAAGCTTTATGCTAAGACTTTACGTGGCAAATCCATTTCCCTACAGCGGGAGATACTGAAAGACTCTGGACAATAAGGTCCAGGCACTGTAACTTTCTGGGGGGAAGGAGGGAAGGCTTGCTAGGTTTACAGTCCAAAGAATGTGTCACTGATGCTACGGCAGTGTTGGAATAATGAAGATTCATGAAGTTTCCCAAGAAAAGAACTACTTGGTAAAAGAGGTCAAAGGTTAAGCAAAGGATTTTATATGTCCTTAGTTGCTTACGTTTTTGAAAAAAATGGGACCTTTGCATATATCCTTCTCATATGCATGATCAGATTCAAAACAAAGTTTTTAGCGAGGGTGCTAACACCACATTCAGACTAGGTCCCAATTATAAGGGAAAGAATTGGGACTTTCCCCAGCAAACCGTAGTGTGGATAGTTGTAGGGATTTCGCAACAGTTAGAGGTTAGATCGCACAGCTGTTTTCATTATAAGTGCGCATGCACTACAGTGTCATGTTCGGTGACCCAACCCACAGCCGAAACCACTTCAGCCGTGAATTGTCCCCGGAAAGCGTGGGATTTCAAACACGGTGTGGAAGGTCGGTTGTAAAAAAGATAAACCATCTCCAAACTGCCCCTGATAATTGGGACCCAGTCTGGACGCAGAGTTGGAATCAAAATGGGTTTCAATTACAATGAATTTAATGAAATAAAAGGAGAGAAAAATAAAGCACTGAGGGGATGAAGGAAAAAACAAGAGAGGAAAGATGGAAACCACCTTTAATACATCTGTGTTTGCTTCTGTCTGTGTTTATAAATGTGCCCCTCCCTCTCAACAAACAAACAGACAAACAAACATTGCCAGCTGTACTGTAAATCAAACCTGCTTGCAATGTCAAAATGACGGACACAGCATGGCAGTATCCACACAACAGAAATCCTACATTTCTACATACCTGAAAATAATGGAGTCTAAATCAAATGGGTACTCGATGATGCCGGTTGTAGGCACTCGTACTCTCAATACATCTTGTTCTGTGGGAACATAGTTTGCATTAGCGATTCGCCTTAAATCGGAAAGGTAGCTGCAGAGGAGAGAGAGGTGGGGGAAAAAGAAAGGAAAGGGTTAATATTCTTAAATTTCCAAGATGCTACATTAATGCCATTATCCCACTGTGATCTTACCTACATGCACATGACTCCACATCCATATTGTCTTTGTACCCTCTGTTGGTGCTTAAACATCACACTTAGGGCCTACCAGATCAGTGATCCTGCTGATCTACAGTAGATCCCATTTTAGTGTATCCTGCATGGGACTTGGATCTGCAGATCACGGATCTCGTGCGTGAAACAAACAGGCCCTTAAATCATGAATCTATGTTCCCTTGCCCTTTCGCATGCTTTTTTCATTATTGCCATGACAATCTGTCCACTTTGTTCCATTCCCCTCATCTATGTAGTCAATACCCCTCTTAAGTTGCCTTTTTGGTTCAGTTTTTATCAACTACTTTTGTTACTGTTCTCTGCACACTTTGTTCTCATTTGATGTTAAATCATAATAATCACATTTTCTTATTTGGGCAGCCTAACTGACTGAAGTGATGTTTTTTTTTCATTTTCAGGGAAACAATTCTCCACATGGGGTTAACAAAGTAAACAATGTCTACACTCTGCTTCCAAAGGCTTTGATAAATGACAAAAGCTGTGCACATTCTTCATCTGAATGTGAGTGGGACGTAGACAAATGCCATGTCATAATTCTTTTTTGGATGGTACAATTTGCTCTCATGAAGGAATCATTGACTGTATGCTTTCCGTGTGTGCATAAAAACAAACTATTTCCCCACTGACGAACTGTAGGACATTCTACATTCACCAAGCTTGGGGCATAATTTTTGATGGTGTCTACGTGCATGTTACAGGCTTTAACTTGCACATCTATTAATTGATTAATTAATGAATTAATGAATGAATTAATCAATGAGTGCACATTCACAGCTATTCTTGGAAACGGAATGAAACTAATCTGCACCTTCAACAGGAGGAGAAACATTCATAAAATCTACTTAGGAAAGTCACAGTTAGAGACAAAACATGTAGTAACTTGCAAGTTTAGGGATGTTACATGTACATGTACATGTACATGTATGTGGAAATCATCCCAAGCTATGCCCCAACCCTACATGTACAATGTATGGAAGGAGCAGCATACATGTACTGTCATGAAACAGGGCTGTGAATGTAAATGTACATGCTCATGTACTAGCATTAAAAAAATCCTGAAAACATAGCAAAAAAGCCTGAAAATCATACATCTCCTATACATTTGTGCAGGTGAAGTGACCAAAACAAATCCTGAAATCAAGATTTTTCCTGACAAATCAGAACCCTGATGAAATATTATTGTTTCTGATACACCTTTTCTTTTTTTGCTAATGATACAAAGCTTGTCAAAATGATCTAAAAAATTAACATAGTTTGGGATGAAACTTAACTGCAGGGCTCTGTGCAAAGCCAAATTAGCAATTTTCACAAGCTAGTACATTCATACAGTATGTACATGAAGCTGCCCAGCTAGCACACTGCCCCATATCTTCATGTAAGGAGCTTGCATACATTAAGTCCAAAAGTCTGAAATTATTGAGGTTTTTCTTTCTTTTTTTATCCTATTCACTGCCAGGAAAATTTACAGGAATTACTGTATACACACAATTGACATTTCACTTTATAAACATTGAAAAAAGAAAAAGAAATGGCATGCATAGAAAGCTTTACTACATGTAATCCATGAGCAGACCAGTTCAGACATTTTAGTTTTCTTTTTTCACACATGAAGTGGCAAACTGAAGTTTTTTTTGTTCATTTAATTTTGTGTTATTCATTGAATTTAATGCATGGTACATGTATATATCAAATTCAATCTTTTTCATTAAAATAATAATAATATTGTACACTGGACCCCCCCCCAAAAAAAAAAAATATAAAAAATAATAATAATCATTGTTTACTTTTGTGTAAGGTTTATGATGCATTAAAAAAATTCAATTGGATGACAAATAAAAAAAAAAAAAACCATTTTAAATGAAGGATATGAATAGTGCCCAAAGGTTTCTTAAAATATCTGACAAATATTTGATTGCCGAAAAAAATTTAAAATAGTCCCTCGGTTTTGAGACAAGCAAATGTCCAATTATGTGATTTCAAAATATAAAGCATTTTTGCAATTTATACTGGTGATTGGTGGTATGTGCAAATCAAGTTACAAAAAAGAAAAGAAATCACTTTTCACCACACATGTAATTATACATTGTACGTATCAATCAAGACTGCACATAGGGTGTGCACGGCAACTCATGGGTAACATCATTAAGCATATCAGAAAGGCAGATATTTAGTAACGGTTCAATTCATTTCATTCCGAATGACAATTTCCTTGAAAGAAATATCCCCCCCCAAAAAAATTAAAAACAAACAAAATGCACAAACACAGAAATTAATTTGAAGTCTTTATCTTGCAAGCAATTGATGAAAGAATTGATTTTATTCCGGCGATATTTTTTTTTGTCGAGCCGGTCCCCAAGCATGTGTCAGAGTGATTGGACTTTGTGCCAGTAATTAAAGGCAGCCCTATGCTGTACTGTATGCAGTACTGTATGCAGTACCATACAGAAGGAAAAACCAGCTACATGTACATGTATGCACTAGATATGTACATGTACATACATGCGAGCCCAGCCTACACTGTACTAGCCAATCTATGACAAACGGGCATCTATTCCTTACTGAATATTGATAGAGTTCACATTGTACATGTTTGTGGCATATTAAGCCAATGGCTAACAGTATCCCCAAGTCAGGGCAGGGTCGGAATCATGTGACGTTTAATAAAATGCATGTAGGGATGTGATGTGCATGACAGAAAAGACTGATTGATAAATAAAGAGAAAAAATGCAATTAAAAAGAATTTTGTAAAAATCCTTGTGGCACATAAATTTTCCGTCCTTCAACTGACACAGGCATAAAATGACAGTTTCATTCTCAGGTACATGGACATGATTACGCTATCATTCCAAACTTCCTAAAATTTAATACAAATGTAGCATTTCCTTGTTGTGCATTTTTTGTTTTTCTCCATTTAATTTCCAATTTCAACTTCTCTTTATTTAATACATGTATCCCCCCCCCCCCCCCCCCCGGCATTATTTATTTAATTTCAAACTTTCACAATTTTGAACAATTCAATTTGGTCTTTTCCTTCATATATTTTTCTTTTGTTATTTTTTTTCCGCACTGGTTCCCGCCTCTGTCATCCTAATTTGTTTGCTGTACATTTCCGCATTAATAATTAAAACTTCTATTGTGTTGTTCAAGGACAACCTCTTCGTGGTAAAAATTCTTGCTGGTTTCTTCTTCTTTTTTTTTGTATCCCTATCGTCTGTTTCTGTGAATGCACAGAGTGGCATTTCCTGTGTGTCCAAGTCCTTTGCAACAGTTGAAATCTACATACATGTATAGCAATCACGGCGAGCGACGAATCTCACTTGTCTTGTCTCATTTTCAACCCCCCTCTGACGTCAAGGCGTTGACGCAGGGGAAGCACTAGGCCTATTTAGAGCTAGCTTCTTTTATTCTTTCTTTTTCTTTTGCATCCAGAGCTAGGCAAGTGACCTTGTGCCTGATCCGCTGACTGGCTACCGCTCTAGACAATTAATTGCAGCCCTCTCCGGACTCATCCTAATGCAACGACTACGCAAACTTGTTTTTGTTTTTGTTTACACGCCTCTGCCGAGCAAACATAACTTCTTCTAATTACAAAACATGTTGATACATTCATTCTAAATCTGTTGTTGCATGTATCCTCTGAAAGCAATGTTTTGTTTTTCTAATGACATACTGTACACGCACAGCATTTCTAGTATCTCTCTGTCTTGCTTCTATTTTCGACGTACCTTGATGCCATGTCTTGTCATTGTTTTGCATATAGCATATAAATTTTCATTCTTCGAACCAAAAGTAACTGTTTCGATGATGAAACATGGTTTGTATTTTGGTTCAACATACACCTCATTGAAAATCTCGCAAGAAATATTGGCGAGCATAAAAAGCATAAAGCACCAAATTAAATAGAATTTAAAGCTTTACATGATGGAAGTCATGTAATCTCTGCAAACCTTTACTTATCGCCAAATTAAAGGTCTATTAAATAACATACAGGTTAAACAAAAGTTTGAGTGTGAAGCTGAACTTACTATTTTGCTGAATCTGTAAGCTGGTACTCTCTTCTTCTGTCGTAACACTCCTGTATACCGGAATCGCTCCATATACTTTCTATGTACGTTATGTTTGGTTCTAAGAACTGTGTTACTGTCTCATGGTCTATTAACCTAATATCGTGTGACTTTTTCTGTGAAGAGAAACAAAGAGAGACACATAAAGGTGTTGTTAGTTCATTATTTTCAACATCAATGTTCATACTTAAAGATGCATCACCCAAATGGTGAATTGATTGTAATTATAAGTTTACACATTAAAATGCTACATTGTAAATTCACAAGGTATCATTTAATTAAATACCTTGGCCAAAAATCCATCCAAAATAAATGGCAGCCAATATTACAAAATATACAATTTAATTAAAAGCTAGCCCAGTTTTTTTAACAGAATGAAAAATAAAGTCTGTTTAAAATCGCATATACAGTATCATGGTTATTTTACATTTTTTGGGCTACACAAACATGTAGGCCTACATGTAGCCCTTCATAATTTGATTGCTTGAGGAAGTGAATATTTTAAATTCTTTCGCGCTAACACAGGCAATAGGCCTACGTCTTTTAACAAAGAGAATCAGAGGCAGAGCTGTTGTGGTGTACACGTACACGTACATGGTATGAAATGAATATGGACAGTCTGCAAAGACACTGATGAAATGAAGGACTTCACAGCTCAGGTGCCATTTTCAATGTGCAGCTAAGACTACAAATTCTGCACAACAAACACCTAGGTTTACCAGAGCTAGCATCAGACAGTCATGACAGTAGTCCAACATGCCAACACAAATCAGGGGTCAATTTCACTCTGCGACCATCGCAACAGCCCAAATATATCCCTAAACACAAAATTACTACGCAAAGTAGCGATCGATTTTCCGTTTAGGGATGGATTTGGGCTTTAGCGATCATCGCAAAGCGTTAGTGAAATCAGGCCCAAGAGTGATAATGGGAAGTTTGGGCAGCCCCAGTAAGAATAAAAAATTACCACCTTTTTCCAGGAATGAAAAAGTGACACTGTGATACAAGATTTTGCTCCATGGGTACATGTACATGTACAAGTTGGGCTGATAAAAATTGAGGAGGGGCTGTCAGAAAAGCAGCTGACTCACCAATAAAAAAACAAAAATCAGAGAACATCCTAGTGAGTAGTGAGTGACCCATAAAAATTCCATATGATGTAAATACCTTGTAACTGGTTATCGGATAATTTCGCGCCCAGCAAAAAATTCTGCTAAGCTTCATTTCCTGCTATGTAGATCTATAAAATTGGGCACAGTACCAAGAACTGATCAGCTATTAAAAAATTTACAAAATGTATTGTCATACTGTGATTTCACTTCTTTTGGCAGACTTGTTTGTCAATGGACGCAGGTGAAGACTAGAGCCCTTCACAAAACCTTGACTGAATCTCTGCTGATTCAGGCTTGGCAATACAGTTGTGACCACACTTCAAGCTCAGGTTTTGAAAAGGGCCCTCCCTGGTTATTATTAAGTGCATCCAAAACCGACATCCTGACTGACTGAACTAAATGGTCATGGTGAAGGCCATCAAAAAGTCTTGACAGGCCTGAATAACAGGCTCAGTGGAATTTGAATCACATCTGTATTGGTTGACAATACTCCCACAAGCCTGTGTGGCTTGGGGACAAACCACATTAACCTCAACTTCATCAGGGTACATGTAGTTGTACATGACAAAATATGTATACAGCTGTGAGCTAAAATTCTAATAATATGTAGGCCTACACATGTACCTACACATGTATATGTACACAAATTATAGTGAAGTACATGTACCAAAACAAAACGTGCAAACCAGTTTAACTTTTAAAGTAAGGCAATCTGATCTAGAAGGCCAGATCAAGAAAAAAAAGAAAAAGCTCTAAAAGGTTCCAGAAGTCAAAGTCTCCAAGTATAAGAAATACTTTATAGGCCTATAGTGTGGGAACTGTGTCCCATACAATGCAACTACAAAAGCTGCCAGCTTTTCTACCCTAACTGTTCAGATGTCCCCTAAGCTTCAATCTTCCCTAAACATTTTAACTGTACATGTATTATATTACTTCACTTCATTTATGCCAGCCAGATAAGTGAAGTTGGTCTATGAATAATCCTTGCCTGCAATTTCATCAGCCCAGCTGGTTGAGTGTAACAGCAAGTATAGTGGATCTTTGCGAGATTACCTCTAACTAGTCCGCCAGACTACTTAGCCAGCTGTGGTTTTTGTCTACATCATTTCAATCTGTATTTTCTAAGTGCTGATGCTCGCTGACAAAAGCTAATTTCTAAACCGTGAAGAGACCAGGTCATTTAGAATTTCAAAGCATTCCAAACAGCACTTTCATGCAATAAAATCATAACATACATGTGTAAGTACCGAGCAAGCAAAAAAAAAAGGATTTTATTTGAGGAGGGGTTATAGTGAAGAGAAAAAAAAGATAAAAATAAACCAAAAAAATCCATGAAACAGATTTTTCCCTCAGGGCTTGTCATTTACATCGCAGACAAATGTACATTCCAATGTCTAGTATTGTATGATTTTCGTTGGGGCGATAGAATTAAATGAAAATTAGGCTTGGCCTACACCGACATTTGAGTATATCAGCACTGCCTACTCAGTGCATTTGAGTGAACATAGACAATAAATGTGATGGCTCATGTGGGAATTGAACATACAACCTCCTGCTTACTAGTGCAGATGCCAAACCACTAAACCACCAAGCTAGCTGGGTTCAGCAGAGTAAGTCGAATCCAATATCGCAGTGGGTAGTGCAATTAGTCTGATAAGTCTGCTCTTAACAAAATGATTGTATCCTGAAAACAGCAGTTTGATTAACCTCCCCCCTCCCTCCTCCCCACAACCCATGGACAATGCACATCCTTTGTTGCCATAGTGAGCTAATGTAAAGGATCTTGTACCTCCATTCTGGAATTACTCTCTGAACAGAGACCAAGTGAGACAAGGAGAATTGTGCCAGGGCATTTTGTGCAGCCTACAAACATGTATTACACGCAATAATTCAATACTTTGCGGTCATACACGCAATGGATCAAAATGTCACACACCTACAGGCCCAGTTAGACACCCAACATGCAGGTATTGTCAACATAAAGAGAGAAAAAATGAAATCTGGCCAGGGATTGACAGTTGGACCCATAGATTCTATTAGTTCCTTTCTTTCCAAGAAAGGATTCTGCCCACACAATCTTTTTCAGCGCGAGTGTTTACATGGTTTTAAGAGTTGGGTCAAATACGAGCGTGCAAGCTGAACCACCTTGTCCCGATTGATTTCACTAACTTCAGACCAAAGGGGCAGCATTTCAAAATCTGGTGAAATTGGAGAGCTACTACAAATTCCTTGAAATACTTTGCCTTCATACGTCATTTATATGAAAAAAAAACACACAGAAAGAATTATTCTTTCACATGGAGTTCAGTAAACATGTAAAGAGGGTGGGAAAAAAACAGACACCAAAACTGCAGAACAAACAAGAATTAGGAATTTATAAGGAAAAAAAACCTACTTGGGCGGTTATGAAGTCCAGCACCAATTACTTAAATTAATTCATCTGTAGACATCTTGGGAATTTCGGGATGCTTTTGGTCAATTTAATGTAAGCATTGAAAAATACATGAATCCACAATTGTGGCCTTATTATCCAGCATGGAAAGTTATGCTAATGTTGTTAAATGCCTACCAGAGTTATTGAACCTTTTAAAGAAATTAGTAAATTTATGAATATGCCTCCACACACATGTACATATATGTACATGTACATGTACATGTTGACTAATCCTTTAAGCTCATTGGGTCACATGTTCCATAAATGAGACCAGAAACTTGAATACACTATTTGCAGTATGTGGAATGCTAAAACAAAACAAAAAGAAATACCCCTAAAAAGGCTCGACGCATTTGGTATTAAATTTGATTTCCCATTTGGTTGCTGAAACAGCAAAAGTATTAAGTTAGTTAGGTCTAACCGAGGAGCCATGGTTGTACCGATGCAACTCGCAAGACCCTCTCCCACCCCTCACCAGACCATCAAGCTCCACATGCAAGCCTCCCAACAAAGATTTTTACTCCGTCCCAATCACATTACAATGCATGAGCAGTAGCACCGAAAGGACATATTCAACCCCAATACATTACACTTATTCAAGTCATTTCCATAGCCGGAAATTACATTGCTTGGAACGTATGCAGAACCTTGCATATGTAGGTGGGGGCCCCTCACCATTCCACAGTTTCTCTTGACCCCTGAGCCTCCAAAGGGGAGGGGTTGAGGGCGTCCAGAAGTCAAACCACAGGTAACCACTGGCAACCAGTGACAACAATGAAACCAACATTATGTGGCTAAGGGGGGGGGGAGGGAGAGGGAATAGGAAGTACAATGACCTTGGGATATTTCAGAAAAACAGCTGCCGCCAGTGGTGAAATGGAATTGATTGGGAGAATTATTCTCTGAAAGCAAATTTGGGTGGAAATGTTAACTGTAAAGATTTTGCCAAACAATAGACTAGAATACGTGGACAAAAAAGTCTAACACCTGCATGCTTGTGTCTCTGCATTGTGTCTTTGCCTGTAATATATGCATACGGTACATGTATTTCCTCTTACATTAACACTTGGGCTTCATTCAACTCTAGGTATTGGTAATTATCTAATGAATCACCAAACCGCAGAAGTTAACCATGACACTGCAGTGAGAATTTATTACTCTAAATGCTGACAAAAAAGTTACAATATTTGGAAGTGCATTAGAAACTGGTCTCAATTTACACAGTTTTATTCAAGAACATGGGAAATCGTATGAAGCCACAATATGCATGGAAAGAATTGTCTTGATTGTACAGCCTTAATGACTGGCTCGCCAAATTGGGAGGAACATAGACCCTATAAAAGTAAACCTCAATGGATTGGGTGCTATCCCCCAAACTAAAAGGTATGCCAACTGGAACAACATGCAATACACAAGACAAAAATAATGCACAGTGAAGCAATGCACGGTGAAGTATTACCCCAGCCCCTCAATACTAGGAAATGGATTTTAATGGATTTGGAATACTCACAGTTAAAGGCAATCTGTGATTCCGACATAATCCTGGATGCTTCAAAGTGTCTCTAGTTTGATACAAGTACACTTGTTTTTTATGACTATTCCTTTGCCGGGCGGATGAAAAAGTCTAATTACATAGGCCTATCCGACACCCACATAAATCTGACCCCAGACTCTCAGAACTGCGTAATTGCATTCTCTTTTTTCCCTTCTTTTTCGTTCTTTTCTTACTCTTGAACCCAATTTCTCTTTTCTATTTTTCCTCTCTTCTACATGTAAGTGGTAATTTAATGGACATCAGGTGTGTGCAGCACGCACCGTGTGCATTAACCATGAAAGAAATAATGATTTGATTATATAAAGTATGTAAAAAATAACTTATCAATTGATCTGTATCTAGATTCTAGTCAAGTCTGATGGGTCAGATACTGAACATGGACCGGTGGCTTACTATCGCCTCTGCCATTGCCCAACGCCAATGTCTTTGAAAATGACAAGAAATATTAGTGGAACATGTTATGCATTGAACAAGTAAACAAAATTAATAATGAAATAGGCAACATTTCAGGAGCATGCATAATGCGGGGTGCTGTGGCATAGTGGTCTGGTGTGTCGTACTCAAGATCTTGTGGTCAATCTTTATACAGGAAAAGACTGCCTGCATCCTTGGGCAAGATGCATTGTCACATATTGCTTCTCTTCACCTAGGAGTAAATGGGTACCTGTGAGGGTTTATAAGGGTTACATTCGCCCTGTCATGGAATATGCTGCCCCTGTTTGGCACTCGTCATTAACATTGGCTCAATCTGATAAATTAGAACTTACTCAAAAACGTGTTTGTCGCATTGTACTTGGTACTAGGTATGCTAATTATAAACAAGCCCTTCTTGATTTGAAATTAGAAAGCTTGTATGAAAGGAGGTTAAATCTTTGCTCTAAATTCATTCTTAAAACTTATAAATCTAACAAATTTAACGACTGGTTCCCTAAATCCAACAAATGTCATGCAATGACTTTAAGATCAACTCGTTTATTTCACAAGCACCATGGTGCTACTAACAGATTCAAAAATAGTCCCATCCCCTTTTTAACTGGAATGTTAAATTCCACTCTTAATGACTGACTGACATCTTATCTTTTAAGTTGATTGTCCTGCATTTTTTGATATTGTGTGTATGAGTCCACCTAGTATTTTTGTGTTCTGCGTGTACATTATTTAAATCTTTTCTTAGTTTGTGTTTTGTAAATTTCTTTTAAAATTACTTTCTTTGTGTGTTATATTTTTAAAGTGATATATGTAAATTTTTACTGATGTAACCACGGTGCAATTCAACCTTCGGGTTGCAAGACTTGTGGAAAAATAAACCATGAATAACCATGAATAATAATAATAATATGGCTTTGTGTGCTTGTTTACCCCCCAATCATATCATGAGAGGTGTAAACGTATACATGGTCTGTATAAACTGTTACCATCTTGAGTTGAATGCGAGTTGTAGCTATGTCATGTTCTACAATGATCAATTCAGCTTCAAGCTGCTTATCGGTAAATATTGAGAAAAAAAGATTGAGAAATTTACGTGTGTCGTACACACAGTACATGTACTTTATTTATCTAACCCTAACCCACATCAATACCATAGTTTACATGTACCACATGGTTTTTTTTCTGTGGTAGTGTGGTACCCTGAATACCACACTGTGGTTTGTGTGGTACACAATGGGTATGTTCAGACAGCCTTGTATTTAAAACGAATTGAGTTAAACCGCTCGGCAACCACGGGGGGTAAGTCGCAAGTTAAAATTATGTTGCGTCCATACAGCATTTTACTTTTTGCAGTTAAAACAGATCGGTTTTATTTTTGGTTTTAAGAGGTCATGCACTGTGCCTTGACCCCGTACAGGCTTCCTGTTATAAAATAATGCGCGCGGATTTATCTGTGTGTTGAATATAAACAAGCGCGCCACAACAGGTGTTACGTAACCAGCTGCCAGGCTTCTCTGCACTGAAACAGGATGTCAGAAAGTTATTCTGTCCCAACAGCGTTTTAGCAGTAAACTCGATCGGTTTTAAGCGCTAAACCCTCCTCCTGAGCAGTTTTAACTTTGGTGTTTTAGCGGCGGATAAAACCGATCTGTTTTAGATAAATAACTGTTTTAGAGCGTCCAGACACATATTGCTAAAACCGATCGGGTTAAAACAGTTGTTTTAGCGAATTTAACACGCTGTCTGAACGTACCCAATGATCCAGTTCCCCCATGGAGACTGCAGTCATGTGTGGTAAGCAGCTCCTCTTGTGTGGTAGGTGTCAAGGATTAGGGTTATACCTACAGCAAAGTGGTACACTAAAATATGTACTGTCAGATGGCTGATTGTTCCTATTATTGACATCGTGTGCGTTCAATCCATCTACATGTATATATATGTGTATGTGCTTTGGACAACTCGAGTTTCAGAAAAAAATAATAACAACTTTGACTCCATTCAAATTCCATGAAGCCGGGTTTTTCTCTTGGACCAACTCATCCGACTTACATGTACATAAACAACAAGATGGTGTGTACATACAAACCTACTGCCAGTACAGCAGAACGCAAAATATCAACCACATCTTTTTATGACTGGTCTAATTTCAGATCAACAAGAGGCAGCCAGGGACTCATACGTGTAGGCCTTGTGACTAGGAGTCTAGGACACTGTCAAGGGTTAGAACAGGGCCACATTACTATACCTGTTATTCTACAGCACATTCAGTTCCACACTGAGCTCTCTTGAAAATCCTGGGGTCGATTTCATGAAGCCCTATGATCAATCGTAACTCGATTTATAAAGGATAACCCGTCGTAGGGGCCTATCATATGTAGGGCTGCGTTTAAATCACAAGTCCTACGATTGATAATAAGTTACGATGTGTTTGGTGAAATCGATCCCAGGTGTTGCAACAATATTAAGATCAATCTTTAGCAAACCCTCATTAAAAAACAAATCTCAAATAAGTGTTTAACTAGGAGCCTCTGGACACAAATTCTTAATCACTGCCGTGCCACAAGAAAATGAGAAATCAGAGAAGCAGTTAAGAACTGTCCACTGAGGACAGTGGCTATGATGATCTTTCTCAGTTGAATTGAATCCCAACCTAGTCAGCAATTTATCATTTCATGCGATATTGAGCATTTAGTAGGCCCCCCATATAGGGGGAGGAAAGAGCAGTGTTGGACTTGGAGGAATGAGGAAGCTTCACTGTGAAAATGCTTAATGAGGGGCCAGGATTGGATTTGATAGATCGATAGTACACCAGTGCCCAAGACAAATTGGCTGACAATACTGGACACACACACGATAAGCAGTCATTTAGGGGTCTGGTTGTCACAACTCACAAGTACAGTGTATATATGTAAAGCTCGACTGTACGGTTGGACAAGGAAACAGATATGAGCGCAGGAATTCTAGGCTCAGGAAAAGTAAATGGCCTTGTTTAGCTCAAGGCCTTCTAACTTGAGTGGAGGAAAAGGTCTTTCTTAATAATTTTAGTACAGGGAAAGGACTTTGGCCGAAAGACAAGAGCTTCAACACCAGGAAGTGGCTTCTGCTATGGGAAAGGGCTTTCGGCCCAGGGAAAAAAGTCATCGGCCCAAAGAGAAGGCACGCTGTCATCAAAGAAAAGAAAGCAGAATTTTATTTTAAGCCCAGTCTCACTCTCACCTCATTTGTTGGATCACCGTATGGGATCTTCAATGTGTCCATGGCCCGGATCATTGCATTTGCTGCCATGAAGATGTTCTGGTAGACCAGCTTGGTGAAGGTTTTCCTATCCTCTTCTGAGTAGCCCGACCCGTGGATAATCCTCATCTGTTTGATAAATGTGCTCTTCCCACTTTCCCCTGTTCCTGTACAGACCAAAACAAAAACCAGACAGGGATACGTAAAGACAAAAGTTGAAGTAGATACCTTACAGTACACATGTGTATTAAATATTTTCTGCTTGCCCCTGATTTTGGGTTTACGGTTGTATGATACATGTAGGTACAAGCATATTACATGTACATGTCAACTTTGATATGATGTTCCTCTTTAAAGCCTTTTACACAATATTGTTCAGACAAAAACTTGTATAAAGATGGTTACAGTTGAAATCTGGACATTGAAATTGTTTTTCACTTGTTTTTCTTGTGATTCAATTGCGAGATTAAACTGCAATTTTTTTGCAAATGAGTAATTTTGTTTGCCGACGTTGGATCAGACAAAGCGTGAGTGCTGTTCCGTGACCTTTACCAATCGTGTGTTACACAGTACCATTAACTCCCATAGGTTTGGTTTCACTTCTATTGTAAGCTCATAACAAAGCCCAATCTCAGAAATCTAAAAAGTCCAATATTCAGCAACGCCTCCACATAGAATTTTGAATAATTTTGGGGGAAAAACAGCAAGAAAAGCAATGAACATAACACATCTTCATCACAGAAAAAATATGGAGAAAGAATGTGTACTTTCAAAAATATGCATGTTACACACAACACCACCACGCTCATACATTTAATATGTAGGCCTATAGTTATACACTTGACTTGTACTTTCAAACTCTGAGTAATTTGAGATTCATTCAACACTAGATGGAAGGATAAAATGTTTCAAAAAGTGGGAACCTCAACGACTATAAACTTAACATAAGGGAATAATTAGGGCCACAATGGCCACCGCCATCCATTTGGTTCTCTAACCACGACGACCAACCAGCTGTATTTTTAAAGGGGAAAACAATGCCGCCATTTCCCACTGCTAGCAGTCCCCTATTGTGCCCAGAACATGTACGATTTGCATAAACCTCAACGTGGGGCCTTTGTTGCATGCATGCCACAAATGCAACAGACCAGACAAAAAAGCTGATTGACAAAAGACCGACGGAGCTCGCTTTTAGGGACGCCTGAAAAATGGCGGCAAGAGAAAAAAAAATCTGCCTTGGATAATGAAATTTGAAAAACCATGGCTTGCACTACTCCAAAATCAGCAGGGGCAACCAATCTCCGTGGGTACATTTAATGCTCAGGGTAATCTTTAAACAGCACGCAATGCTTTACTCACCCATCATAGCCATTACAACATAAAAAAAAAAATGATTTCCAATTACAGAATACATGAAGAGGCTGTACACTATAACATGTCCCAACACTGTACAGAAGCCAAAGAAATATTTTTTACCATTTCCCCTCAAAATATTACACAAAATAAATTACAAAATCTTACAAGTCTTTAACAATTACATGTATAATGAATGATAAACATATTTTTTTCAATGAAAGTATTAAATACAATTATTTTGCAGTGCCAGTGATACACTGGTACAAGGAAACTATCGAAAATAAATTCCACATATAAAACCGTCAAACACAAAGAATTTACGAGCCATGACCCTTCAAACCCTTTCTCCCGAATAAATCCAGCGAGCAAAGGATTGTTCAATTCAGTTACATAAGGTACTTAAATGCACGCCAGCCAAATTTCCTTGTTTGCCCAGGAAATGGACTTCCTTGCCTTCCCAAGAAAATGGGCTTGCATTAAAAGCGTGGATATCTCACCAAGTAGATGTGAGGCACAGTGCCCCATGTACAAATACTGTCGAGCGGCATTCATATACATGTATATGAACAGACAATATACATGTACATGTACATATGTACATGTACTGTATTTATTATGCAACTCAGAATCACATAACAATCAACTTTAAATTCACTGCAACAACCATGTCCATATTCGTTGAAATACAGAATTTGTTTTCTTCCATTAAATTTCTTACTGATAGGAAATCAATTCAACATTACATGGGGCGTGACCCAACAACACTAAATAAAAAAACATAATAAATATAAAATAAAAAGCCCCTTGCCTTTAAACTGCCTTTCCACGCCCCTCCCTGCTTTAATATCATCAAGTTTATTCATTTCCTTCTCCTTATTAACGGACTGGCAAGGCTGCACTGCTTGATGTTGCCAACAGTTTATGCGTAGGCTAGATTCAATTGGGTTCAGCAGAGTCAAGGTCGGTATCGGCAGATGTGCATACTTGGCGGGGCAGGATGACATGTACATGTACGTGTACATTGTACACGTGCATCTGCTTATAAATGCAACTTAACATTTTATTTTCCCCTGGATTTTTTTTCGATTCCTTCCTTCCTTTTTTCTACATTTTGTTTGCGTTCTTCGCAGAATGAGAAAGATGTGATACAGACCAAATGTATAGGAGAAAGAGGTGGGAGGAATTTTCAAGTTTTTATTAAATAAAGAAATCTCATCTCAGAAGGTTCAGCCATTGTTGTTCATTTACCAGAAAATAATCAAAAGGGACACGATGAAAACATTGTAATTTGATGTTGGACATCAGCCATTACACTGGAAGGGGAAAAATCTTGAAAATTCAAACTGCCTTGATCACTGACTTGGTGTCTCTCTAAAGATACATTTTTCAGTCATTCACAGCAACACCTTGTACCATGAGAAAAATTGCCATGCCTTGTCCCATGAGTAAGAAGTTCACTCCTTAAAAGAAACCCTTACCTGATTTTCAACTGCTTGTCATATCTAAACAAAACCAAAAACATGAGCGGCGAAGCATTTGAGATGACAGGCATAATGACGTGAGAGGTACTGAGAGGTACAAAGAAACAAATGAGCTCACGCATAATGAAGGTCTAGTACATGTACAGTACATACATGTACCGTACAGCACACATGTGCACGTAACAGCCAAGCATCGTAAGAGAAACCACTTCCCTGGCCAATTTAATTATGTAGCACACTTTGGAGGCGCAACGCTGAAATTTGCATCTCCGCAAATACAACAGTTCCAGTCAAAGTCCAACTGGGGGAGAGGTTGGCAGAATCATTATCAGGGTCATGGATAATCTTGAGTGGCTGGAAGAATGCGTCCTCATTTTCCACATCATTAGCATTTTGTCCTCGATCTGCCGTCAAGAAACCATATTCAGTATTTCTCCAGCCTCCATTGGGTCAGCTATTATGTATACACACATAAATGTTTCTTTGTTGTTAATTTCATTATTCCTATGTAACAAAGCATGCTGATGTACTCGCAAAACTACACTTATATGTCATGAATGTTTGCAATGTTCAAATCTAATTGATGTGAATGCAGAAATACAATATCTGCATTCACAAACAAAAACTGAGAACTTGCATTTATTTTTAAAAAAAAAGAAGAAAAAAGCTAAAAACAGCTAAAGAAAGAAGTTGACAGTGCTTCATAATACATGTACATGCATAGTAATTATGTACATTTGTTTGGAATTTTTCAACACTTTCTCCATTCTGTTTATGCCCCCGAGTCAAGAAGAGACACAAGAAAATGACAATTTGCTTCCTACTCCTTGACCATGGCCATAAGAAAAATGTATCAAAAGATGAGAGCCACCAAATCCTGCAAGAGTCTAGGACCTACAAGGTGCATACATGTATTTCATCTACCTGTTTATGGTTAGTGTTGTGTATTGAACTCAAGCTGTGAATGATGGCATAAATTTAAGTTAATATGCATTGGGTCCCCTTTAGAAATTACTTCCTTGATCGCCGATAATAAAATGAATACAGGATTTTGCACGTAGGCCATCAGCCACCTTCAGTAACCTCCACGTTAGTACAGTATGTCTGGTCAATTTGTAGCTAAGCAAAAGTATGCATTGCTAAAAAGTGACCCACTTCTACACATTTCATGTGCAAATGTTAATTGTTTACACATAAAAGGCCTTTATAACATAGTTCACAAAAGCTGCATGACACATATTAGTACTAGTAGACGTCTGCTGTCCTAAACTAGAAATGAATGCCCGATACACACACACCATAGCTGCCAACCTATCTTAAAGGAAATTCGGAATACTTCTACTAAAAAAGAGGAATCACAGAGCAAACTACATAGGAATACATGTGTATTTCCAGGCCAAAAATCGGAATCTGTTGTCAAGAGCTTGTAAAAAGTGATACATTCTTACCCCAAAAGAGAAATGATTCCTCCAAAAGAGGAATGGTTGGCAGGTATGACACACATGTGTATGCAACACTAATGGCTACACGATACAACAATTTTGATCTACATGGAGAAAACAACTTTGGCAAAAGTGAAATTTTGCACACACATGTATGTGCATGAACATGTATACAAGAACGTATTGACCCACCCTGAATATTCCTTGACTACACTACTATAGAACTGGTACTATAACTATTGGACAAGTCCATTTGAAGGCTATTCAAAAAGCTTGTAAGAGGCTTAATTGAACGTCTGAATCATGTGCCAGAGGGATACTGTGCATTATGGTGTATATGCATACTGTAACTTGATTTCTGTGGATTCAGGAAAGTTTCAAGCCTGTACATGCTAAGGGTTGATCAATTCACAAATTGAAACAAGATGATAAAAGCTTTCCCCTCCATAACCCATCACAGTCCACCTTGAAATCGGAGGTGTTTGCAGATCTGTATAAACTGCATAATGTGTACAGTAGTGACATCAATCCCAGACTGAATTTATCCGAACAAAATTTTGTTCAAGATACACACGTAGAAATTATTGAGTGATTTATTAGGGCGATGGGGACGTCAATCTTATTCAAGAATGAGTACTCGTCAAAAGTGAGGAATATCTTGAAAATAGTACAAAATATCAGACTTTCACGAGGAAGCTTCAGGGAATTTCTAAAGAATAAGGGGTGAGATAAGTGTCTAGGCCTTAGGGTCAAACAGCAGTATCTGAAATGAAACGCACACAAAAGGCTTCTAATTTTGCAAACGAATGTGAATGCACGAATCAAGCTGAATTGTTTCACTTTCCAAGAACAAACCAATCAACATTTACAAGGCATTCTACGTGGAATTTCGTTGCTGCCCTTGACAACTGCTTCCAAACCGCATATATTCGCTATGCCAGAGGATGACACAGAGTTCCACAGCACACCTTCCTGTTTTACCGACTGTAACTTGAACATTACACATCATCACATGATACGATGCCCGAGTTCCAAAATCAATACCCACCATAATGGAATATGTCAACATACATGTTTAACCATTTCTACTTTCTACTCCATACCACTAGCCAACTGAAGTACCATAAACCTCTTGTGCAACCCAGTGCTAGTCTTCTGGCATTATTCACAAAACTGGCAGAACAAGTAGGGGGTTTCTAGAACATTTTGAAAATACAAAATATTCACAATCTACACTGGTAAAGAGTCAATGCAATGGATCAAATGATAACTCACAGAAGCTACATCTAAAGCAAATTAATGGATTAAAAATATTACGGTGACACCAACCTGATTTTGTAACCCTAGGGCCTATTGTAGGGTTAGTTTTTGAAAAAAATGTCACCCAAGACAAGCATCAAGTAGAACAATAATAATAATGATAATTTAATGATTTTAAGTCAATTCATTGAATTTTTAATAAGGGCTTAAAGAATAATTATGCATTTTTCCTTAAAAATGACTTCATAAAGAATACTGTATGGTTGATCGACAAATGTAGTTTTTTTGTACATCCTGAGTGTGAACACCAAAATAGCACCACATAACATGGTTCTTTTTTGGATTCACAACATTCAAGTAAGCTTGGGCGATATTAAGATAATATCGACCAACGCAATATATTTTCCCCACGATTAATATATCATCGGCATATTCAAGTATCGACATATCGACATATCGCCAGATTCAATGTTTAGCTTCACATCGCGATTATTTTAATGTCTAAAGCAGATTTCTTACCACAAAATCTGTACCGAAACTGTGGCCGCGATACACGTTACTGACTACTGAGCCTGAACATGATCTACGATAACGATCGAGTACTATTTCACTGTGCATGCCACATACGTGTATTTAGATTGCGTACACGTTGTACATGTACATAAATGTACATGTACGTATAGGCTCCTGCCGACATGTGAGCCGACACGTGATTGAGACTTTCGCTGGTGCACATTTACTTTGAAAACGTGGCTAATTTTATGCATGCAGATACCAGTTTGAAATGGCCGTGCTGACTGGCCATGTTTGTACGATATGCAATGCAGCGTGCAAGATGTTTACGTCTTCTTCAATACGATTGTTGCTTTTGGAAGGCATTTGAAAGATATTTTTTTAGATCAAGTATGCGAAAAGCGTGTTTCTATTTGGCCAAATGGACAAAATAACCAACTGAAATTCAAGTAAGCTTTAGCTGATCAGGAAATCATTGGATCTTTAATTGGAATCTTATATGCATGCCATTGTGTCACCAATAACCATCCAGTACATGAATTGGATACATTATTCCAAATTACCAATGAGCCATCCAATATGTACATACAGTATAAATCAGTGGATACAATAATCCCACTTACATAACCAATGGTCTAGCCAGTCTTTACACAGAGATCAGTGGATACAAATTGCAATACTTTGTGATTACCGGTAATGGGCTAGCCAGTCTTTAAAAGATCAGTGGATACATGTACTGTACATGTACATGTATGTTTGTATGAGACTCTAAATGACCAATGCGGTATCCAGCATCAGCATGTACATATACACGCACACGTAAAAAAACGAGATATCACTGTACATGTACATGACAAAACGAGATACACGTACATATACCATACTCCTAGTGGTCAATGAGATCATGGAGGTAGTTTAGATACATGTATCTGGTATTAAAAACCCTAAAAATGTAGCAAATACAATATGAACATCAATCATTTAATTTTCAACATGCTCACTGAAACCCCCAATGCGTACATGTACATATATGTACATATATGAAACCCTAGGCTATGGTCCAACAATGGTTAGTATTTAATTATGCACATGTACAGGGTAGTCATAATGTACAAAATGAAATGGAATGCCAACCTTTCAATGTTTCTGTGAAAAACGGAGTTGAAGTAACTGAGTTTAATTAGATTGAGGGTGTCAGTAATGAGTATTTTGCATATATGTACATCAATCATGCTGATTACATGCAATTTTATTCCCTTCTTGATGTGGGCAATGCATTACCACCAGTGCTCTATACTTGACAATAGATATGTCCCAATCTCTGAAATGCATGTGGGCCATCTAATACTACATGAAATAGTTTGGGGCTTTTGGGGGTAAGATTTTGGCAAAACTGACTGCACACATAACCCATTTAAAGTTGAATGACATAACGGGTGCATGTCCTCCAGCATAAAGACGGAAAATACATACATGTATTACATGCATGTACAGTGTATATTTACACACGTATACATTATAACAAACATGAAAAATTAAATGAATCAATAAAAGTTGGTATTCAATTTGCAAAAACGTCAGTGGCCATCGCTCATTCCCTTGCGTTGACAATTGTCATGATTGTACTGACAAAATAACTGACCAATGTTCAGTACACAAAATTAATATGCAGTGCATAGTAATTGAATAAATAATATTCATCTGTATAATTCACTGAAAATAATAATTTATGTAGTTAAAAATATTCCTATTAACCATGGCATTAGCTTTCATAAAAAGGCAGGGTCCTTTATTTATTTTCTTTTGTAAGGGGTATTACATGTATAATATCAAAATGTTCCAGGGAACATTTGACAGGGGGACACCATAAGCCAAGACGAGGGCAACAGAAGGGAGAAGGCAAACATCCAGCTGTAGTCATAGTGAAATTGAACATAATGCAAGGCCAGGTCCCAAATCCCTACATGTAGTTTTGAGCTGGGAAACGACATACATGTACAAGTGTGTAATAATTGCCTACATTGAATGACTAATGGCTGCCATGGGTGCATGTGCTAACCATTGGGAGCTATAGCCAGGCATTTGGAACACAGCCTTAAATTTTGATAATGAACCAAAAAATCATTTTAAAAAAATAGAAAAGAAGAACACAGCAATCCAGGATTCAGTCATACTAAGCAATGTCTTAATTAGCTTAAGTTAATACACCCTATTCAGATACTTCATTTTCTGTGCATGATTCTCGACATTCATTCCCTAGTATTTGATGTGCACATTGTAAGAATTAGGAGTGTGGGACACACCTTTTCTAATATCCAATTGCTGGGTCCTATGCAGCCACACACACACACCATACAGGCATATGAGCACCATTCCTTTCAAAAGGGAAAGCAAATGGTAGCACCTGCGGCTGGCATGCAGTGCATTATGCGCTCACTAATATGAGGGGCCAGGCTTTTGTTGAGCACTGTTAAAGGGAGAGAATGCATGACAAGGGGGGAAAATGCATGCCACATAATATTAAACAAAGGTATTCAGGATACTTCACATCATTATACATGTACAGTGGTCACTTAGTTACTGTACCTTAAATTACATTATGAATATTATGCCAAATATGTTCCACTATTTCACGTGGGTTCATATTTTACGTGGGTTAATATGAACAGCCCACAGTAAAACTGTGATCCCATGACTATAAATTTGAAGGGCATTTAAACAAAGTTGATGCCCGAGATATTTTACAATTGTTTCGATAAAGAAAGATACAAACTATATCCTCTGGAATGTCCAAGTTCGACACATTATTTTTTTTCTCATAAGAAAAAAAATCAAATATTCAAACTAATATTTATCCACAGGCAAATGTAAATGAAACACATTTGACTAGTTTTACTTAACTGTGTTCTAAGTAAGACAAAATAATTTTTTTTTTCGTATTTCGAAAAACGAAGCTTTAGTACTAATTTTTGCAATATTATTATTCCTATACTTGTATGTAGCCGATCTGAGTCGAACTGCAAATATGCATAAAAATAGGCAGCATACATAATAGGCACACAAACAGGCATACATAGATAAAAAACATACATGTACATGTACAAAAAGTCCTCCTTTCACGTGAACCTGAAGCCACATGAGCAATGTACATTCACATGTATGTACAATTTTACATGCAACTATAAATGTTAATGTCTGTATATTGTCAGTATCTGCTTATTACATGTACATTAATGCATACAGATAAAATGTGTGCCCCGCCATCACATCAACTATCAGTTCTCCTACAATACTGCCATTGCATACAATTGTGTAAGCATGTTCCATGACAGATTCGGTACACAGTTGTTATTAATTTTATCATGTTTTCCCGTTTCCTCTGTGGTACGTAATTCTGCTGCATAAATTCACTCTGTAGCACAGATATTATAAGTAGTGGTGTGCAAAATCGGGTAATTTCATATCTGTTTACCGATGTCAAAAAAAGGCCGGTTTATAGTTATGCGATTTAATCACCTTCATTAAATTACAGTGCTAGCGTGCGGTAAATCACACGTGTTCCATGTAGACCTAGAAGAATAGGCCCTAAATAAAAGCACGATATTTGTTCCATCTCGAAAATCGTATCGGGCCACAAAAACAAAAATTTTAATATCGGGAATTATCATAATTTTGGGATGCTGGTGCAACCTTAAAAAATGTCATAAGGGTCGCTTAAAAGCAGACCTGCTTAGCGTGACACGCTCTTTGCGATGTCAAAAAAACGGATCGTTACTGCAAAATTTGTAGTTTTTTGCGAAGTCAAAAAGCAGATGTCTCACTGCAAACTCTGTACCAAGCCTGGCCGCCATCCATGGTACCAAGCCCGGTACTATTCACTGTGCACATCATATACACATTGTACGTACGGTGTGTACTGTACATATGTACGGAACATGAACTGTACAGGAAGCCTATACGTGATTGAGTCTTTCGCTGGTGCACATTTGCTTTGAAATCGTGGCTATTATGCACGCCGATACCTGGTGTGGAGAATTTGAGATGGCCTAGTCTTGGTTCAAGACATTGTCCTGTTCCAAGGAGGTAGATCTGTACGCGTGCGGGTATTCAGTTCGTACATTAGAGTATTCACAGCAACAATGTCTTGAACCAAGAAAAGTAAAAGATTGCCATGCGCATGATGCGGGCTTTACTGTGCAGAATGCATGCAGCATGCACGATTTATGGTATACGCCTTCTTCAATGTGAACGTCGCTTTCGGAAGGGTTTTTACAATGTTTTTAGATCAAGTATGTGAAAAATGTGGTTTCGACTTGGCGAAATGGACAAAATAACCGACTGAAATTCAAGTATGTATTCTACAGTCTACACATTTTGGTTGCAATTGCAAGAGACAAACATAGTCCCTTTTCTTGGGGGGGGGGGGTTCGGTTAACCTTTTTGGGAAAATTTGAAATCGGAAAGGTAAATCTTGGCCAGATAAACGATATCCGATGAAACATCCCAGTCCTAAATATGACTTGTGCATGGAGCACATATTGTGCTTGTGATAGTCCCACATGCATACATTGTACATGTAAGTAAGAATATGCAACAAATAACACAGTGAACATCCATTACTACACTTACATTACAAGAACGACCCAATATCGCCAAAACTGTCAGAAATGGAACTACTTGTACACCTGTACATCTTCAAGGCATCCCACTGGTGTCTAGATGTCTTATGGGCACCATCTTTCCTTTTTTTTATGGACGCCCTGATTACGAAGGTGTCTGTGCATAAATAATGCAAATTTATTTAAATTTCACGGAAATCCATTTTCAGTTAATTAAGGTCTACATGTCATTTGAAAGCTGTTTATGAATCCTGACAGAAGCCTTGCCCTCTAACACTGAAATGTATCTTCCAAGGTTACCGGTAGTCAAGGCAAAAACTGAATTTTATCTACATGACTACCGTACATGTCATGACTACATGTACATGTAAGAATATTAAGCCTAGATAACAAATGATTACAGTATTAACCCTAAACTATAGACAGTTTTTTACTACATGCCAAGATAAAAACACCCCGCCATCAGAGTGTCATTTCCTAGTATCAATTAAAAATGAGCTTATAATTTGTTTGGATTAGAGGGTGCTCAGTGCCTCAATCCAACAAAATCCAAATTTTGAAACCAGAACAAGGCAAATGACGAAATGCACTTACTTGCCTTGATGCTTTTTTTTTGGGGGGGGGTGTAGTTTCTGTCAATTTATGTTGTTACCAATGTTGAAAAAAAAAATCCTCCAAAATGTCAAGGTTGATTTTGTGATATTTTGAATGGTTAAGGAAATAGGGTTAGTTTGAATGGGAGACTTTTGAGAATCGGTCTCGAGTCAACAGCGCACGCGCAAACCATGCTTTTGCAATTGTGAGCATGCGCGCGTTGATTTGCGCGTGCGTGCACGTGCGTGTTGACTTGAAGACCGGTTCTCCAAAGTCTCCCATTCCTTTTCTTGCTTGGTTTGGGTGTGCACAATGGAGATTTATTAGTTTATTTATTCGCATCAGGTTAAATATCATTACATGAATACATTCATGACTGTTATTATTTAATTCATGAGATAAATTGTTTAATCTAATCCTCTGTCCCTACTTTCATGATTGAATGCTAAAATTTACTACAAAATTCCCTGAACAAATCTTGTCTCTGCATGCAGCTAACAAATGCGGTAAAATATTCTGTTCAGTGATGCATAATCAAGTACGTGCATACAAAATACTGTATACAGCATAGGTACATGTATACATCATTGTAACATTCAATTAGTGCTACAGAAATTTGTGTAGAAGAGATTTTAACAGGTTTACCTGCACATGTTTTAAACTTTGGTCATGTTGAAAGGGCATGGATTCTGATACCCTGAACAAGGGCATTTAGGAACATACATGTACAGTACAAGTATCAAGGAGCAACAGGGACCAGTTGAATAACACTGCCCCAAAAAAACAAATGTTTGTGTCAACTGCTAGGTGTATTAGATGTAAGTAAGCATCACTGTGAAATTCATTTTCTAGCGATAAGCATGGGAAGTTTAGTTAACCTTTCCCATAGCTAATGGATGGCTGGCAGCGCTTTGAAAGAAACCAACTGAGATTTGTTACTGAAATTGTACAGCGGGCACAAAATCACCCATTATGCAGCACTGTGATATTGGCAACAAAGAACACTGGCCAATTGGGCTTGTGTCAAATTCCAAGCCCGAGTATGCTGAATAGTTGGTCTGGTTCCCTTCGTGGCAATGCACAAAGACACATTACCTCTCATGGGTGAACAGACTTGCTTCGGAACTTTATTTTATTTCGGAACCCCACAAGGATCAGGCATTGTGCAATTTTGAATGAAGACACAAAACAGTTGCATATAATTATGTCCCAGCCATTTGCAAATAGTTTTCTGTTTTTTTAACTGTACAGTGATTTTAACTGTGCATGCAAATTTTTACAGAACTTGGGTGCAAAATATTTGAAAATACAAGGTACCGACTACCAACAAAGGAGTTAATGTTTCTTATGTTTATATGTTAACAACAAAAACCTCTTGAATAAATACGCTAACAAAATACACATCATTCATCCTTCAATGAAGGTTTTATTTGCACTGCAATAAGAAATGTACACAAACAAGAGAAGATATCCTTCGCCTTAACCTAAAATGACACTAGCTTGGCTTTAAAATCTATATTTCTTGTAAGCCTTGTAGGCACTAATGACTAAAATAATATTTCCGCGGCTGAAACCAAAATTTGTTGGGGCAGAAATTGGGTATCAACTGTGTTTGGCATCAGACAATGTGGCATTCCTCAGAAATTCAATATTTTTGGTTCACTCTGAACACATGTAAAAAAAAATTATGTCTCTGTTAAATCGGTTTTCAAATATCGGTTTGAAAAAGATTGCTTAGTTTCACATGAGATTTAAGTGTGGCAAGATATAAGCACATGCAGTGAATGGAATTTTTTTATTTGGTCCTCCATTTTGTTCAAGGGATTTCAGCAATTCTGTCCTCACATTGAGATGTCTCAATCTTCATTCTCGTAATATCCACAGGATCCACAGGCACGAACTCGGCCAAAACTGCTGGCATACCTGGAAGACACACTGGTGATATTTTCGCTCCAAGATGCTCTCTTTCCACACGCAAATCTCGCAATTTTTCATCCTCACAACCGCCATGGATGGGAAATGGCTGCTGACCGTACGGCTCGATCATGTCAACATTAGCATAACAAGCCCGTAAGCTTCCACGCCCGTACACAGACAAACACAGATTTCCCGTACTAAACCGGGGATCAAATCCCCTTCAAACCAGGCTCGCACCACTCCCATCATTTTTCCATTTTTTCTCTCCAACTTACCAAGAAGAAGTAGCTTGAGCTCTCGACGAGCATCACGTTTATCTTTGCGTAGCTGTTTCTCAATTTCTTGGTTGATTCTCTTTGCCTCTTTAGCTTCTTCGCTCAAACAACAAGCCATGTTGAATAGGGGGAGCCGGCCAGGCTGCAATTTTCTCTCTCCGAGGATGGCGACCAGCGTAGAAAAACGCCGATTTTTCACTCCTAGCACCCGCAACTAGAGGCTATTCTCAAGCCGTAACGTTCCCCAGAAATTATAGCAAATCGGGGATCCCGAACTGGCCCCGTTTGTCAGATGTAGCGCCCTGAATAAACTAGTAATTCCCGTACAAATCCGCTGCCAGGAGAGCCGAGAGGGGACCTACAACGCTGGGTGTGGTGATGGGAAACGACCTGCAGCTTGACCCCTCTGAAAATGACCACTCTTTCTGAAAATTATCCCTTTTTATGCTCCTATATGCACCAAACATCGACCATAAAGCCTAAAGGAAACTTAAATGAGCCAAAATTATGATTTTGTTTGCAATTTTAATGTCTAGTTTTTCTTAAATGCGTTAATATGCGTAAAAATTTCCGAGTGAACGGTTGTTGGAACAGCCAAAATAGGATTGGAGGTATTATTATGGGATGGCACGTTTCCATAATGTGCAGTGGCGCACGAGAGTTTTTTGTACGTGATCTACGCAGCATATACCCCATGCACATGCAGCTGAAAAGGAAAAAAAATATGGAAACTGACTGAACAAAAAAAACAACACCAACCCGCATAATGGCTGGTGTTGGGTTGGGCCCCAATTCGTCTGAAGTTCCGCGGCCCCGTTGCAAAAAGGGCTTCCCCGGATTTTGACCCCGCTGTACTATTTTTGGCGGCAGGATAACTTCGGAAGTGTTCAATTTTGTGCGTGATGTGTAAACTCATTTCCCAGGCTTACAATGAATCTGACGAGTGACAACTGGTAACCTTGAGAGGAGTCATGTCAGTGTGCCGCTAATGGAGGGAAAAACCCTGAGGGTCTGGGGTTCCAAAATCCTAAGTTGTTTGGCAGAAACCATGAACGGTTTATGTTTTGATAGAAACTGCGATAAACTTTTTACTTGTGTAGTTCTTATATTATGACACTGTGAAAACGTAGACTCTATATTGGTTTTTGTGTGCATGGGAACTTTTTATGTTCCAAACATGCGCGCACCTGGCACAAAGTAAAGTTGGTGAACATCAGAATCTGACGCCGAAGTTGATGATACTTCCAGGGGCCAATTTCAAAAAAGTGCTTAGCACAAAAATAGCTTGCCCAATTAAACAAACCACCGTTGAAAATGCCATTTGATATTCATGGTCAGCGAACAACAGCCAAAGAACAATCACAAGTAATACAAAACACGTGGAAATTTAGTTGTTAACCCTGTTTTTATTAAGACAGAAAAGTCATGCTTGGCAAATTTTTGTGCTTAACAGTTTTATGAAATTGGCCCCTGGAGCCAATTTCACGACCCTGCTTAGCACAAACATTTGCTAACAATTAAATTTCTGTCTGACAACCAAATTACCTCTTGTATTGTGTATCACATACAGTGACTTGTGATTGTTTTTTTACTGTTGTTCGCTGATCGTGAATATCAAATGAAATTTTTAACGGTGGTTTGTTTTATTGAGCAAAAAACGTAGTGCTCAGCAACTTTTTGGTCCTTAACAGCTAGCTCCGTGAAATTTGCCCAGAATCGCAGAGTATGTTAACTCGGCAAAACCGTATCATCCAAAGCCCCCCCCCCCCCCCAAAAAAAAGACAGCTTCTAAAATGTTGTATACAAAATTAAGCCGAAGACGAATCAATAGTGGCAAAGTAAAATGGTCATAATTCGGTCGATTCACAATAGTGCACCATGGTTTATTTATGAGAAGAGTGCGTGTGTGCGTAGGATCTGCAGAACTATAACGAACTTGCATTTTTAAGTGAAAGTTCTTTAGATAGTATCATACTTTGGTAAGACACCAAAACAGAAATGTTCACAGATTTACGTATAACTTACAGGGTATGAAGATGGTGCTGGTAGAAGCCTATATACCGTTAAAAAAATTCTGCCAGAAATGGTGTATTTATCCAGAAATTAGTACAACAACGACCGAAAATCTTAAGATCAAAAATAAAAGAGAAAAAAATTAAGAAATACTGTGGCAGTTTTTCGCTGTTTTCTCAAAAAGTGGCCACCGTATGTGGCTGAAATTCTCACATATGACTATTATACTGTGTCTGTGCCTTGATATTTTTGCCCATGAATCTGTATTTCTTTGACAAAAACCAATGTATGATATTACCTTTAAGTGAAAAGGGGTTAGTTCCCTCGATATCTGGAGTACCGGTATGTATATGCTGCATCTTGTCAAGGATATATAATCTTGTATTCTGTGAACTTTTTTTTATCAGAAATGTGTCTTCTCATTGAAATGAAATATATAAATTCCTCTAACATCTAACAGTTTTGTTCCGGGTCTGCAATAAAACTCTAGTCCCAGTCTCACTGGTGTCGATTTCTTTTCATGATTGGGGGGAGGGGGGGGGTGATTGGTGATTTGGTGTCCTATGCGAGGGAGCGAAGCGACCGAGCGGGGGACGCTGTGGGCGGTGGGATACCCCCTTCCCAAACCAGACACTTTTTAATAGAAACAGAGTCGAAAAGTCGCATTTTAGAGCATTAAAAACGATATTCAGAAGAATTAAACATAGTATAAATTCACTGCGCAGACTAAAAAACAAAAGGAACATGTAATATTTCTATACAATAAACTTGAATGACATTCAACCTCAAAATATTGGGGGGGGGGGGGGGGTGATAATACACGCCACCCCCACCCCCCACCTCAAATATTGGGGGGGGATATATCCCCCCATCCCCCCCCCCCCCCCCCCCCGGGATCGACACCCATGCCCAGTCTCCATCTCGCGGCTGCATGAGATCTATTCTGAAGACGACCAGTATACTGGCTGGAACGTCAAATTGAACGCGGCTCTTTTCTGAGCCAACTCATAAAAAGTATTACATGATTTTTATATCTAATAATTATGTGCCACGGTGTTATCAATATAACATTTATGTTTTAATCTCTTTTCTCGAATACAACATCACAACGTGATACTGATAAGGCCCACGTCACATTAACAAACATTCAACCAATAGGCGTATTCTTGCGAATTCATTTTGCAACATTTTTAATGATGCCGGCTTAACTGGGGATGTGACATTATATACAACAAAACAAAACAGAACAGAGCAGAACAACACACACCAGAACAAACAAAGATTTTCATTTTTGTAGCCCGGTTTAGGATTGGGAAGCTTTATATGATTTTTCCGCTGAAAGTATGTTAAAAAGAATCGGTACTTAGGGAGACATATTTTGAATACACTAATTTGTGCATAAAACATATCCCTTTTCCCCTTGTTAAGAAAATAATCTCAGCAGAACCAAACTTTATCGATAACAGTTTTAGAATATATAAAAAACATTTCCAGCGACAATAAAAACCTTTCTATTTTCGAGAAATGTTTCCTATCACTGGTGTCAATTTCTTTTCATGATTGGGGGGGGGGGGGGGGGGAGGGTGATTGGTGATTTGGAGCAAAGCGACCGAGTGGGTGGAGGCTGTGGGAGGGGGATACCCCCTCCCAAACCGGGGACTTTTTGATAAAAACAGAGTCAAAAAGTCGCATTTTATAGCATTTAAATACGATATTCATATGAATTAAACACTGCGAAGACTAAAAAAACAATAAGGATGATAAACTTGAATGACATTCAACCTCAAAATATTGGGGGGGGGGTGATAATACACGCCATCCCCCCCTACCTCAAATATTGGGGGGATATATCCCCCATCCCCCCGGGATCAACACCCATGTCTCCTATTGACCCATGTCTCCCAAATAATTATTCACTTTCAGACGATTTTTTCCTGTCATGCCTCCCATTAATGTTCACTTTCAGAGTGACGGTAATAACCTGTCTCCCCAACTTTGCAAATTAAAAAAAACCCAGAATAATGGGAGTCTTTTAAAAGTTTTGATGCATTCTTATAGTTTTTATCAGAAACATCTGATATTTAAGAAACACATGGTAAAATAAATTTTCAAAATGAAAATCTAATCAGAATCTCTGTTGATATTTCCGAGAATACAACCAATTAAAAGTGTATCTTGTATGTATACGCGCCACTTTGCACCGTTCACATTGCACTAAATTTCTATTGCTGCCTCATTGGCAATATTATAGCTGATTAGGTTTTTATTGTTAAAGGGTTCCTGCAGTGCTTTTTACAGTCAGGTTATTTTTATTGCCTTCATACGGAAAATAAACTGACAAATAATGAATGGCAAGTCTTATTTTGGTTTCAAACCAGCATTTGGTTTTCCTTTGAATGGCTTTGTAAAACGGGGGCTTTTTATGCATACTCATGTAGGGAACCAACAGCACAAATATAATAAAAAAACATAGAAGTAGAGGTCAATCAGCCATCTGGGTCACGAGAAAATAGTGAAAACCCGTTTACACATTTCAACGATATTATGCGTTCATAATCAAACGCTTCGAACCGATTTATTCCAATCGGAAAATAGTTTCATTTATTTCTCAACGAATATGGCATTTCAGACAAAAACATTTCATGGGATGTTTTCTTCTATCATCACCATTATTCTGTGTATATTGTGTATATAAGTTTTAGGTGAATCTGTGATCTTGAAGTGTTTATTCTTACCAATTCTGTACCATCCCTTTAAGAAATACTGTGGCCGTTTTTCACTGTATTTTCTCAAAAAGTGGGCACTTTTGGGACTGAAATTTTCACAGATGACTGTTACTGTATCTTTCTTGATTTTGTGCCCATAAGTTTGTATTTCTTTGACAAAAAACAAAGTATGATTACCTTTAAAACAATGCAGAAAATTGCGGAGGCTTGTATGTTTGTTTATTTATTATTTCTTCTTAAACAAAGACAAACAAAAGGCAATGATATGTTTTGTGTATTTCATATATCAATACTATAAAGGGTTGATCAGGTCAAATTTGTGGAATACATGAGTCATTTAGATCAGTGACCGATTTAGAGGGGGCGGGGTGCAACCTTCACGTTCAGCCGCAGACTATTTATATCAGTAAGTGACGGAGAAAAGAAAAGATGGACACCCTTTTTTATATATCGGTAGCAAATGCCGAAACAAAAATCTTCACAGATTGACCCATAACTTACAGGGTATAGGATAGGCCTAAAGACGGGGACTTTAGAAACATACCGTTCAAGTTTTCCTGCCTGAAGTGCTGTATTGATATAATTATATTTAAAAGAAAAAATTAAGAGTAGGCCCTATATAAAACCCAATGAACAAAAAACAATTTTTAATCATTAAAAATAATACTGTGTGCATGGGCGTTTTTCACTGTTTTCTCAAAAAGTGTGCACCGTATAGGCTACGCGAGAGAAATTCAAACTGAAGTGGAGAGCGGAAGAATGTTGAAACTTGAAACTTCGTTTAAAGGAGATAGGTAAAGTTTACAGGGCGTAGCTATACATGTATGTTTTTTTTTCTTTTTTTGGGGGGAGCTTAACATTTCGTGGGGGTGAGATAATGCATGATTTTTTCAGAAAAATTAACGTTCCATCATTGTTGATGCTTTAATCATCATCATGGCGTGCATGAATTTATTTAATTAATCTCTCTTTTTTTCATACCCATGATTTTTGTAGGGAATATATCGGGGGAGGGGGCGGGGCACGTTCCACCAGCCACCCCCCCCCTGTAGTTACGCCCCTCCTTAACATTTTGTTCACTCTACATAATTATTCCAAATCCGTTGATGACAAACGAGTTCAAGCCAATATTTCGATACAAACAACGCAAGGGGTAGGCCTACGTACGCAAAATAATTATTATCCCTGTACATTGAAGGTTATTTTTGCGCATCGCAAATAATTATCTTTGCACATTGCAAAGTTTTGCACGTTGCAAACATTATCTTTGCTTATTGCAGATAATTATCTTTGAACATCACTAAAAAAATGCATGCAGGCAGTTTGTTTTAGTACTAAGTGTACATAAAGTATAGTTGAAACATCCATTGAATTGACCTTTTGGGAAACAAGAAGTCAAAATAAAACATTTCAATATAAAGATGTGGCTATACAATATAAATTACTTTGATGATTATTGGTGAAAAGAAAATACTCAAGAGAAGCATTTCACCATTTATAATCATACGAGGTGTCTTGTCAGAAATATTAGAATTACAAAAAAAAAATTGATTTTTCACCTTGTATTCACTGAAATTAAATGACCTCATTTCTGTACAGTATTCAGCCATCTCCATAAATAGAAGTCTCTGTATGTAGTAACTCGTATCACTGAAGAGCGTAAAATGCTGGGCCTCGGATCGCTCTATATAATTATTTAGATCAATTTGTATAAAGAAATTTGGCGGGAAAGATATTGCCTTGTTCGGATTGATAACTCACATTGTGCATTTTCATCATGGAGAGCCGTTGAGTATAATTGATTTTACACGTACATTTCTATGGGCTGAAAAATGAATACATTATGATAATAATAAAAAATAGTAATGAAATAATGGAAACTGCTGTTCACTTTGTAAAAATGAATTAAATGACGTAAACCTATACCGATCGATGGAGTTGTCTGTATGGTGAAAAGGTCTATCGCCAAGAAGCAAGAAGATGAAGAACAACAGCAGCAACAGCATCAGGGGAAATATCCTTGTTCAGTCTCATGTACAAACCAATGAAAAAAAATTAAGTAATTAAGAATGTGAATGAAATCCTGAACGTTTCATTGGCCTATCACGCAGCCTATAAATTAAATCACATGACAATAATTTGATAATGAAATCTTCGGAACCTTTCAAAATTCAAGTTAACTTTGTATGCGTCAAACATTAGACGGTGCAATACAAAGAACTTCATCTATGGTCCGAAAAAAAACCCCAAAATTAGTAATCACATTTTCGATAGAAACAACAATTAAAATGCTGATTAGGCTTACTATTGCTGTAAATTTAAAAGGGGGAAATAATTAATACCGGCAAATTTAACCAGCAATATTCAGCTACCCTAATCATAGGTCTTTCGTCTCCAGGGGGCGCAATTACTTTAATTTCGGCCAAAAAAGTTATCCGCTGGTAAACAGTACAGCGCGGCCGCAAAATACAATGCATAACACCTGCTAGTCGAGAGGTTTCCCAGGGTACCAGGGACTTACCAAGATGGCAGCCTACATGGAGTATTTGATCAGCGAAGGATTCGCTAAGTTTCAAGAGGCTAGGAAACTTTCAGAAGAGGTTTGCATTTATTTAAGCGGTAGAATGTCATGTCTTAGCTGTGATGAGATGAGATCCTTAAAACCGTTAAAATCTAACCACCCGATGAGCGGGTAGCTGTGACTGAAATTTTCAGTGTGTGTCTGTCAACCATAATAATTCCATAATGACCCGTTATAAGCCTTATCGCAAATACCGCCTGGTTGATTTTGGACAACAGTCGAAAGGCACTGTGGGAAGGGAAAAGGTACAAAATATGCCCCTTTTTCCTTCCCATGGTGCCTTTCCACCATTGTCCAAAATCAACCAGGCGGTATTTGCTCAGCCTCAGCCTCAGACTCAGCCTCAGGGCCTGTTTGTTTATTGCACAGGATCACGAATCTTGTGGATCCTGATCCCATTTTAGCGTACCCTGCATAGGTCGTGGATCCCCAAATCTGGGAACCTGTGCGTTAATCAGGGTCCAATTGATTATATGCTCTGCTTAATGCAGAGAGTTCTGTCATTATGATCATCATTGTTTTGCTTACAATACAAGTTACAGTGTTAGCATGGTTAGCACTCTATTCTCAGTAACAAGACATGGGAAATTTGTTAGGCCTAGTTAGGTTACTCAAAAATAAAAAATCAATAGGCCCCTAATATTATAAATAATAATAAAAGTCAAAGTCATGACATACGCACGGTTAGAACCAAATATTCCTCACTTATCCAAGAAAATTTAAATTGGATCTCGTCATGGCAAATGTTCTGCTTGCAAAGTAAGCATTTATTCTATTCTTACAATGTCTGGTAAGCAGAGCCATAAAATTAGGCCCTGGCTCCCCACAGTGTGTTAGGCTAAGTTAAATAAATCTAAAACAAACCATTGACTAACTACCGCATATAAAAATAGTAGGGCTAGTTATGGAACAGAACAGAACAGGTGGGGTGGCACCATAGAGCTATATTAAAATTACTAGAGCGCTAGCTCCGTGTAGAAAGTGATGCCTGCTGGGCGCATCCATGCACAAACCTATGGAAAGCCCACAATTTTGTACGTTTTTTGTACGTTCATTTGCATACTGCGTTGTGTTCTATACGGGTGCGTCATCGAAGCCAAATACGCCCGAAATCCGACGCACCCTCGGTAAATTCGCTTTTCATTTAGGGCCGTGCGCGAACACGCTCTGCACTTCAGTCATGCAATGATTGCATGCTTTATAAAGACGCGTTAGGTACTGTTCTCGCATACTTTTGCGTTCCATATAGAGTACACTCTTCGAAAAGCATTCCAGTCAAAGTGTTCTTGTTCCACAGACACGCACACAAATTCAAAATGACTGCGCCCAGACGGCTTCAAAACGTCTACTCACGGAGAACGCAGAGCTAGCGCTCTAGTAATTTAAATATAGCTCTATGGGTGGCACTGATTTCCCCATAATTACTCAACAAACAATGCTAAACTTTCATGATAGTTTTAGTTGTTAATTGATAATTAGAGGCCTGCCAAGGGAATTGTAAAGTTCGGGACACCTCTGTTTTTATCATTTGTACAAATGATGTCAACCTACAAAGGTGTAAAACCTCAGTTAATGCTCTGTCAATGATGCTCACCCTATTTTGAGAGAATCAGATCAACAAATGGGAAAAAAATGCGACTTTCTTACCTGACTTCCAGACATTGACATGCCGGAATGACCGTCAATAGTTCCGTTGCTGGGCATGCACATTTTGGTTCATTTGTGCAATGTGCATGCTCTCTGTAATATTCCAACTCCCCTAGTAACACGTCTTGACCAATCTGAGATCAGCTTCTTGATGGCACTTTCAGTAACCAATCAGCAACATTCTTACAAACCAGTTAGGCCACTGTCGCCATGCTTATTTACCTGTGACTTGGTTCTGTCGCTGTCATTGTTTTTACCCCGTAATTTCCCTCATAAATCAAAACCCTGCCCTCATTCCACAAAATTAATCCTGTAGTTATTCAGAATGGAGACATAGTAATCTAGTAAGTTTGTAAATTTACATGTAGGGCCACTGATTTTCCGTTTCAGAAAAGTGCAAATTCCATTTCCCAAATCCTTGGATTCCGTTTAAGGATGGAAAATTTGGTTTCAGACTGAACAAATCTGTTTCGTGCTTTTCAGTTGCAAAAAGTTGTATAACATGCAGTAAATCGCTTACTGTACTGACTGTGTGGGCATGCACTGGAAAAGTGTCGTAATTTTTGCACAGTGAAGACGAACTTGTCAGACTGTGTTTTGTCACAAAAAAACAGAACTTTGCAAAAAACAACTATTGCAAGACCAAACCATGATTCAGTTGGCCAAGGAAATGTATAGCAATCAGTTCAGTGTATTTAAGTGGTGAATTTACTTAGTTCCGTTTCGAAAATGGAATTCTGTTTCAAGAAGCAGATTCCGTGAATTCCATCCGTTTTCCATTTTTGTGGAAAATCAGTGGCCTATACATGTAATTTAAGTAAGTTTCTGTTCTATTATAGGAATGGGGTTCTCAACTTTACAATCTCATGTTGTTTGCCCTCAGGATTCTAAGAACGATCCGGAGACTAATCCCTTCAAGTCCAAGTATGAAGCCAGGGAGATACTGCAAGAGATTCGTGCTAAGCTGGAGAGACATTATGGAATAAACCCAGATCAGCAGGCACAGCAACAGGACACAGGTACATGTATACAGGGTGTGTCCCAACAAAACCGCGACACTTGTGTCGAGACCTATTATATGAAAATTAAACTTTTTATCACTTCAAGACTCAGATATGTGAAAAAGCTATGTCTTTTTTTTCCAGCTAATTTGAGCAAAATTTGACTTAAATTGAGTGAAAAAACTAAGACTGTATTACCCAACCTCAAAACCCGATTTTCATCTTCCTTTCATACACATTATGTGTGTATTGACCTCTATGTGTGTTATCCTTGCAAATTTGTTTTTAAGGAGTACTCTTTCAATTGGTCATATTTTCTCCAATTTCAGCCCCAATATGTTTAAATTCTACATGGTGATAGCCAAGACATGGTTGTATCAACTTGATTACTATCCATGTAGCAACCAACTGTCTATCTCATATCAACCTTTGTATTCAGGCATAGGTTTTTCAGAGCACATAAGTATAAAAATTAAAGTGTCATACGTGTTGCCTGGATAATTCACCAAGCATATTTTGTGGGTGATTTATAATTTGATATACAGTGTTTGAAATCAAATATTGTACAAATTTCAGTTTTGATTCAGTTTTGGATTCAGTGCGGTCAATGTCATCTGGGCAAATTTAGGTCTGTTTCGTTGAAGCATGGTATTAAAACCATACTTTTTTGTGCAGTCTTGTTTTTGTAATTTGAGACTCACTTTTTTCTTGAGATTGGAGGAATGAACCTTTCTCAGCAATCCTCTACAGTGTTGTATCTTTAATCCTAACCCTCTGCACCTACCACACAAGACAAAAGCACACATCGTGATTCCACATGGCAGTTAATTTCAGAGCATTCTCCTGAAGATGGCCAGAGTATACCGACTGGAATGTCGAGTTAACCGGCTCTTATTAGAGCCACCCCATACTCACAAAGAGTTTGAATATTATGTCACATGGTGTTACAGCAAATCCTATTACTTGTGTACTTCCGCCATGCATAGCCTTAAATCTAAGTTAAATTTCAGAGCTGCTTACCACACATTTACACAGTCTCCCCAGGGGGACTGGCACTGGGTCATAAACTGATAAACCACGCAATACCACAAAAACCACACTGGCCTGTATTGTGGTATTCAGGATACCATACTTACAGGAAAAACTGTGGTATGGTGTGGTAAATTGTGGTATGGAGGTGGGTTAGGGTTACTGCATGAGTTAACGTCCCGGTATTAAGGCAAGTACATGTACATCATTCTCTTGACGTGTTTCCAGACTTGCACCTCATGTTGGTGTGTCTGCGATATCATCTTGGCATCAACTTCATGGACACAGAGGAGACCTCGTCCGGAGAGGACTACCTGACAGCCTGCCGTAAGATGCTCCAGGATTACTCCCTGGACTTCAAGGGAGTGTCGCTGGTGGTTGCCACCCTCAACCAGCTCGGCATTCTCTGGAGTGGTAGAAGGGAGCTAGACAAAGCTCTGGCGCTATTACTGGTGAGGAAACATTTATCAGATACTTGAACTTCAAACATATGTGTTCGGGTTTTGACAAACACTCGGACAAAATCACAGTTCTGAGTTCTATTTCTGTAAATAGCCTTTAATGAAAGAATGAAGGACTGAATGACTCTACAAAGGGGTTATTGAAAAGACATCCACATCCATCATACTTAGGTAGCATACCAAAACAGAAATCTTCATAGATTTACTTATTACTTACAGGGTATAAAGATGGTGATAATAGAAACATACCGTTATTAATATTTTTCTGCCTGAAATGCTGTATTCATCCAGAGAAGAGTACAACCTGACCAAACCAGTTTTTATCTCGGAGTGAGATGAAACAAATCCTCTGAATAGATTTGAAAATGCAGTTAGTGTTAAATTAAATAAGGTGACAGAACTGTATTTCCAGTGTGGCATGTTTGAATTTAGACTACAACCAACGACAGCTTGCTGGATGGTTTGGTTTTTAAGCTTCTTCCAAGATACAAGGCGGCCTGTTTGTTTCAGGCACCTGATCAGTGGTCTTGCAAATCCATGTGCGTAGGATCACTGATTACATGCCTGAAACAAACATGGCCAACAAGTGTTACTGAGGAAAGCAAGATTTCTATTGGATGTATGTATTGGTGCTGAACGGTTCATTTGATACTTCTCTCTCTCTTTTCAGGAAGCTGAAAGTGTGTACAAGAAATACAACCATGAGGTTGGGGCAGCTCCATTTGGGATTAATGAGTACGTATCAATGCAACAAGGCACCTATTGCACAGTTTGATCACTGCCAACCATGCACTAGCCACCTATTCTGTCGTCCAAATTACATAAGACAGATGCCCATTGATCCTTGATATTCAGGGGGTGTGGCCGAATTTGCATCACATCATGTCAGCAATCTAAAGAATTTGGACAGTTGAATAGGTGGCTATTGAATGGTTGGCAGTGATCCAACTGTGCAATAGGTGCCTATTGCATTATTTGGGATATATGTCCAAAGGTGCTTCACAACGGAGGGAGAAAGTATGGCGCTAATCATATTTAATAGCAGATACAAAGAGAGGACAGCCTCATGAATGATGTAAGAGAAACACCAAGACAAATGGACAAGAGCAACAAAAGTACAACGACGCAACAGAAACAAGAGACAAAGGAAGGATAATGTTAAAAATAATTAATACAAGTAATAAACTGCTGCAAACTGCTCATCACCCAAAATAATGACCTGAAATATATAAAATGCTTGAACTTAGGAGGGTCCGACATGTTTCGATCCTAGTAGGATCTGTATGGAAGCCTTCGATAAAGGTCCTGCTAGGATCGAAACGCGTCAGTCCCTCCTAACTCCAAGCATTGTTAAAAATAATTAGAAGAGGTGATTTAATTAATTGCAAGAGATGGATTGGGATATGTGTGACCGAGAAGAGAAATTCGTACTGGAACTGATAGACCAAGGGCTCTACATGATCGATTCAATTACACCCATTGCATTTGGGGCCGTCCATAAAGTACGTACGCACGAAATGCCGACTTTTTTGACCCCCCTCCCCCTCTGTACGCATGGCGTACGCAATGGTCCCAACCCCCCCTCCCCCCCTGTACGCATACGCATTCCACATTAGGTTTTTCACTTCTCGTGAACTGTAATCCGGGCCGGTACCGTTATTGGGACCTCACTTTCAAATTCTGAAATGAATGACTAAAGTTTAACAGGTTTTCATACATTTACAGATGGATTTTACTATTTTTGTTCATGTTGAATAAGGAAAAAAAGGAAAAAACAAAACAATCCCGGTGCTTTTTTCACGTTTTTTACCTCTCTTTTCGCGCTATAATGCTATGCAAAATTTTACGTTTGCGTACGGTACGCTTTGGCCTTAACCCCCCCTCCCCCCCTGTACGCATGGCGTACGCATCGGTAACAACCCCCCCTCCCCCCCTTCGTGCGTACGTACTTTATTGGCGGCCCCTTTTTGGTTTGAATTCTTAATTTTTGTTTTGAAGCAAACAGCACCTCAAAGCTGTTTTGTCTGGTCTTGTTATTACTGTAACAGACATTTCGTAGCCCAAGAGAATCAACTGACAGACTTCAAGAGGAGGCAGCAATTTGAGAAGGCTTACACCCACACACTCTACTACCTAGCCCAGGTTTATGGCAATCTTGGAGACAGTGCTAAGGTAAGGAGATGAGGCAGTCCCAGACTTCAGATCTCAGACCTCAGACTTCAGATTATTTCAAGGTGGTAACTTTGCTCCCACAACTGATTCACTGCAACAAAATCTTTAGTCATTACTGCACAAATCATGTTTCCACAAATGTTTCCACTGTGTCCAGGGGCCAATTTCATAGAGTTGCTTCAGCCAAAAAATTGCTTAAGCATGAAAAGTCTTCCGGATTCAGGATTGCCAACCAAATGTTCATGTGATGTTTACTGCTTTTGACTTGCATTCGGCCATTGTTTGCTGAGCATAACATTCACAAGGAGTTTTGGCTGGCATACTGGTTTTATTTACCAAGGTTTTTGGTGCGTAAGCAAATGATGGTGCTTAAGCATCTGGGAACTGCATCGCAAGTTTTGAAAGATTTTGAAAGTGTATGTTTACCGGTACACTTGGTAATGTGTGAGAGTTTGCGATGGTCCGTAACCAGGAGATGAAAGGGAGATGCTGCTTAGTTAGAGTACACAAACTGTTGTAAGTAAGATGTTTTGAGGCTTAAGTTTTCAGTTGTTGTTGTTTTATCTTATTTTTGTTTGTTATTTGGTGAATGGTTTGATGTGAACAGTCGGCCGGTCATTGCCACGAGACCTTGAAACGACAACTGGAGACCAACCAGTACGAGCCGATGGACTGGGCTCTGAATTGTGTCACGCTGTCGCAGTATTACATCACAAAGGACGACTATACGCAGGCCAGACACTGCCTGGGTAAGCAGATCAAGCCAATTCACTAGACTTAGGCAAGACATTTTGTCACTGATTGTTCCTCTACCACCCAGGGTTAGATGGGAACCTGGGGCCAATTTCATAGAGCTGCTTAAGCACAAAAATTGCTTAAGCATGATGAACAGTCTTCCTTGATCAAACAGGATTACCAACCAAATTTCCATGTGATGTTTTAATACTGCTTGATTGATTATTTGCTGAGCATAGGCCTAACATTTACAAGGAGGTTTGGCTTGCATACTGATTTTATTTACCAAGGTTTTTAAAGCTTAAGCAAATTTTGGTGCTTAAGCAGCTGTATGAAATTGGCCCTTGTTTGGGTTGATACGGTTATGCGTCTGATCAGCTTTTATTCTTAGACTCCTAGGAACTTTATTATTATTATTTATTTCTGGTTATGAAACCAAGGATTCCTCAAAAGTGCCCTAGGCACTGTATCTCGAAAGCCTGATGAAACCTTTTATGGAAAGATGATGAGAAGAAGATACAGGTTAAGAGGTGGGAGGAAAACCCACAGGAATATTCTGAGTAAAATCCACAGAATCAGGTAGGGACTGCAAACCAAATCCACTTGTGGACCGAGTCGGACTCGAACCCGGTCCGCCAGAGGTGAAAGGCGAGGAAAGAACCGCTACGCCAACCTGACTCCCAAAGAGAGGCTTTCAGCAGAAATAACTTGGCTCACTGATTTGGAATGATATTTAACATGAAGTTACAAAATGCAGAAAGTTGGACGAAAACCGACCAATTTGAAAAAATTTTCATCAGGTTGTTGTTTTTTAACCCACTACAGCAAGTTCTACACGTATCTATGCTGAGGCCTTGGAAAAGCTCCCAGCCGTGGAAACTGAAGAGGATCAGTTTGATGATGACATTGACAAGTTAAAACGCCACAAGGCTGACATTGCAAGATGCTGGCTGAAATACTGCCTCGCCCTTCTGACTCTATCCAAGTTAGTCCTGTTGAACCCTCCTCGGAATTTAGGGTCCATCTTTTATCTCATAAATAACCTTACCCTATCCCTATAAAATGTATCCTCTCAAATTGAAATTGTCCATATGCTGAGTGTACCACTGTGACAAAATTATACTGTTGAATTGACTGTTGTGCTATTAAATGTGGGGTGCTGTGGCTTAGTGGTCTGGCGTGTCGTACTCAAGGTCTTGTGGTCAATCTACAGATTCTGGGTTTGAATCCATGGGCTAGTGGTGCTTGTGTCCTTGGGCAAGACGCCTTGTCACATATTGCTTCTCTTTACCCAGGAGTAAATGGGTACCTATGAGGGTAGAGATGGTTGCGCTTTGCAGGCAGCCAGGGGCTGTATGCTCCCCAGGGAGTTGCGATTGTTTCAGGGATGTATTAAGTGGGGCCTGATGACCAGGGATGATAAGGCCGGAAAAAAAATTTGTTGCGTTGCCCTCAAGTGGAAAAATTAAAATTTTGGGTCGGTCGGTTGATTTGTTTTTTTTTTTGGGCCGACTTTCAAACATTTAATAATAAATACTGTGTCGTTCATAATACATGGTCACCAGGGCTTCTAAATCAACGGTCTTGTCAAAAAATGTGAGTTTTTATACTTTAGGACTAGGAGAAAAAAAATTAAATAAATCCCGACCCAAAAGTTTTGGTATTTTATGGTCGGTGGCTGCGGGCAACACAACAATTTTTTTTTTCGGCCTTATGGTAAGCGCCACGATCTAGAAGGAATGGCACGATATAAAAACCTGCTATTATTATTATTATTATTATTAAAATAAACCTGGTACTGAAGATATAATTGGTTCTCAGAATGTACAGTGCTGACTTTACCCCATGCTGGATTTACCCATGCAATATATTAAATACATACTCTCATTTATGTGAAGCTCAGTCTGAATGCTCTATAAATACTCAATTTTTGACTTTTGACTGTAATGTTGATGCCTGGACACCAAGGGTGCAATGTGGCAAGCATGACCCAAGATATGTTCAAAATATTTCACTGATCTCAACCTATGACCGATGTGTATTAAAGGTACTATCATACTTTGGTAGGAAACCAACACAGACATGTTCATATGTATAACTTACAGGGTATAAAGATAGACCTGGTACAAACATACCTGAAATGCTGTATTTTTCTAGAAAGGAATCAAACAAAATACCATTTTAATCGTGCATTACCTCACAATGTTGCGTAACAATTGCAATGGTTTTTCGCTGTTTTCTACTGTTTCCATTGATCAATTGAGCTGAAAATTTCACAGGTTTGTTTTTATTTCATGACAAATCAAGTTATAAACAGACCGCAGCTGTTCTATAAACTTTACCATTTGAAGTATGATAGTACCTTTAACTGTATTTTATGGCAAAGGATGAAGCCAGCGTCTGTTCTCTGCATCCCTGGCTACAGCTGTCTATTGAGTTGATGACCGTGGGCACAATAAAGTATAGAAAAGACGTGATGTATGAATTCCTTCATAATACTGGAATCTTCTTCCATCAACAAGAAAAGCCAAACATTCCATGGTCTTTTATGAATGATTATGTTACTCAGTACTGGCAATGTCATGCCCCCTACTTTCAATTTCAATTTCCCAGAGATAGGCTAACAAGCAATCCAGGTAGCACAACAGAGACAGAGACTACGAACTCACCAAGAGCTGATGGAGAGACAGAGAGCAGCCAAGAGGTCTCAAACGGTGACTCAGAGCCACGGATTGAAGAGGCAGCCACAGGGGAAGGAAATGAAGACACGGAGGAGGAAAAACTGGACAAGTTGGTGTCGCGATTTGAGAGTCTGGAGCTTACCTCGCTGGAGAGCAAAGTCACGGACAAATGTGTGGTTACATTTGATGAGGTGAGCTGAAAGCACTCACTGTCTCAAAGATACAAAATTTTCCTGTGATACAAATTGACATGTTTTGTATGTGTGTCATATTTATAATGTGACACATTTATATAGCGTTTACCTAATGCTAAGTGACAGGGGCATGATTCAAACCAGTGACCTCCAGAATACCATACCGGTGCTCTTTCCAACTGAGCTACCCAGCCCTACGTTGGTGGTGTCCCCAATAGTCAATTATCTTTGTTCGTTTGGCAGTCAGAAGCCATGAAACCACTCACATACTGCTATATCCCAAGGATCATTTTAAGATACTTGCAGCAAAATGCTGCAACCTGAGAAACAGCACATGGGGGATCACTCAAAGTTTGCTTAACTAAAAACTAAAATCATCCAATAGTCACTAGAGAAACAGACTTTCCAATGACTTAAATTATTACAGTCAGTTTCCCTTGTGGTTATTTGATGATTATAGTGTTTTAGTTAAGCAGATTTAGGAAGGTAACCGGCTTGTTGTGAAACATACAGGGTGTTGAAAAACCTTATACATGAATTTTTACAAAATGTTAACTCAGTTTAAGAGAGAGGGAAAATAATTGCTTTTGGGATGTTTGTTTGTGAAGGCTCGTGAACTATTCCTGGCCGGCCAGAAGTGGATAACTGAATCCAAAGAATACTACGTGCTAGACGGCCATGTTTCTGATTACATCGAGATTATCAGAGTGAGTATAAACAGCCTCTATTCTCTTGTGTTCCTTGTTGCCTTGCTCTGTCAGAATGATTCATGAGCCACACAGCATGTCTACACGTTGTGGGCAGTTGAGTATGGAGGGATATGCCTTGTTTTGTTTTCTTCACTTACTTTCCATGCTTGAATAAGCCGGGATTTCATGGGATTCCTTCTGCTGGTATCGATGGAACTTCTGTGGACGGACAAAATGAAAAAAATTCTTCAATAGAAAGGCATTCACAACCCAGGGAAATATGACCATTTGACCAATATCTGACCAGTATATGAACCGTTCCAGCTCTGGGCCCAATTTCATGGAATCTGTTATGGTCTATTTTTGTGCCCAATACGGGCACTGCTTTGCGTGAAATCTATTTCACACAATTTTAAAATCTATTTCATGGAATCCGCAAGCAAGATTTTCGGTTAGCAAAGAATTTCTAGGGTAACCGTGATTATTTTCTGCTAACGCGCTGTCATATGCATTCTGCAGAAAAATCTTGCTTACCATTACCAAAAATAAAATTCTCCCGTAAAATACGCTAACCGTAACAAAAAAAGTCTGCTAACAATTTTTGCGGTTAACGGTAAACGATTCAATGAAATTGGGCCCTGCTCTTAAACCCCATTCGGCGTGTGTTTCTCATACTGCATTTAACAGAGTTTGACCGAGGGTTTCGTGGTCACCTGATTAAAAGGCATCCTTCTATTGGTCAATGCGCACAGTTTGATTGACATGCCGGAATGGTCCATTGGGCAACATTGGTGAGCTTTGATTCACGTATCGTTGATGTTTTCCTTCGGATCTTTCCATCTTGATGCGTTTGGAACCTTACAGGACCACAGTGCGTTGTTCAGGGTGCTGGCATCCTTTGAGGTAGACCTGGAGAGACGTTGCCGGATGCACAAGCGACGCGTTGACATGCTGCAGGACGTCCTGAAGGAGTTGAACCCCCAACACTTCCTAATGGTGTGCAGGCAGCTCATGTATGAGCTAGCCGAGACCACAAGGTACATTAGATAAGATTTGTCAGGCATTCATTTCAAATACATAAAATGTGTTTTCATTATTTACAGGCTAAAAACTAACTTATGATTAAATAATGGCCGTAGCCCAATTTTATGAAATTTGTTACGGCCTATTTTTTGTGCGGGCACTGCTGCTGTGCTACCTGTAAAATCTATTTCGTGGAATGCATAAGCAAGACTTTTGGCACTTAATCGGTTAGCAAAGAATTCTAGGCTAAGATTGATTTGTTCTTGCTAACATGCTGTCATATGCATTCTGCAGAAAGCCCTTGCTTTAATAGCGAAGCGAGAAAGAAAACTCTTTTGTGAAATACGCTAATTGTAAGCAAAAAAAAGTCTGCTATCATAAGCGAATGTTTTACTTACGGTAACGGATTCCATGAAATTGGGCTCATTACAACTCTAAAACAACATATACAAACATGCATTAAAGCAAACTAGAATAAACATTCACAAATGTAAATAATATAATTCTATAGAATATCAGTACTTGAAATCTATGACCATATGACTAAAATAAAATCCCGTACACAGTATTTACACAGCCTCTTAACCCATCCATCCGCTGAGGCCCGCTAATCCCCAGTATTTATTGTTTGCAAAATTAGTGACATAACAATGCAATGTCTAAGGTTTTTGACTCCTTCTTTTGTTGTTTCTTTGCAGTGAAATGATGGACTTGAAGATGGCATTAGTTGAGATATCAGCTTCACCTGCATCTGCTCATGCATGCAGTAAGATCAATTTATTGTGAGTATATATAACTGAATGAGATTTGAATGTTTGCATATTGGGTTCACAATGTAGGATGTTTGCTGTGTTCTTTTGAGACTGGTTGTGGCTCTGAGACCACAGAATCATGGGGTCCTGCCATTTTTATGGCTAAGGAAACAGATTTGCACGGAAGAAAAACAATATATAAACCACTGGTTACCGACCAACAGGATTTAAATTCAAATTTGTGAAGCTTGTGTTAGCTGTACAGCAAAGTGAGTAGCATCACGTTAAAGCCACATTTCTCCTCTTTCCAATGATATGGTTTTTATTCATACACCGTCACGGATGGCTGAGTAATCAATTCTGACCCATTGTCCAAAAAGAATGATTACTCAGCCATCCGTGACCGTGTATGAATAAAACAACATATCATTGGAAAGAGGAGAAATGTGGCTTTAACATGATGCTACTCACTTTGCTTTAAAGCTAACACAAGCTTTACAAATTCCAATTTAAATCCTGTTGCGTTTTTTTTTTATACACACTGTATAACTGGTATGTAACCGTTACCCTGTCATGCCTGTACCTGTATGTTGCATCTGTGAATCACCTTTTTTCATCATTATATTTTATTTGATTGTCCAAATATTTCTTAAATGCAAATTTTGCGTAGTTTTCACCATGACTAGCCCCGAAAAAAGAAGAAGTTATTTTAACTTCCAGATTACTTTGTTTGTTGGGTTTTTGTTTTAATTTCAGAGTCAAGCAAAGCTTAGGATACTTTCAACAGTTTCTGGGTGAGTAGTCATAAAAGATTCATACCCTTGATATTAAGTATTTTGTGGAGTTTTTAGTGGCTCCATTTACGCACCATTCACAGAGTCCTTTAATCAGTAATCAAAATCAGTAATTAATATATTACACAGGACTGTTAAGTACCTGTATCTTGATAGTCATGATATTGATGAATGTACATTAAGCTCAATAGGGATCTCCAATACATGTTAGGGCACAATAGACACCAATTTCATACAGCTGCTTAAGCACCAAAATTTGCTTAAGCACCAAAAACCTTGGTAAATAAAATCAGTATGCCAGGCAAAACTTCTTGTGAATGTTGTGCTCAGCAAACAATGGCCGAAAACAAGTCGAAAGCAGTAAAAATCGCATAAAAATTTGGTTGATAATCCTGTTTGATCAAGGAAGTCTTTTCATGCTTAAGCAATTTTTTTGCTTAAAGGTAGTATCACACTTTGGTTTTTGTCAAAGAAATACAGATTCATGGACAAAAATATCAAGGAAGATACAGCAACAGTCATCTGTGAAAATTTCAGTCCCATACGGTGCCCACTTTTTGAGAAAGCAGTGAAAACGGCCACAGTATTTCTTAGTCTTTTCTCTTTTATTTTTGATCTTTTAAAAGATCAAAAAGATTTTCGGTCGTTGTTTTACTAATTTCTGGATAAAAACACCATTTCAGATGGGAAAAATTTTAACGTTACGTTTCTACTCGCATCATCTTCATACCCTGAAAGTTATACGTAAATCTGTGAACATTTCTGTTTTGGTCTGTTACCAAAGTATGGTACTACCTTTAAACAGCTCTAAGAAATTGGCCCCAGATAAACCGCTACTCTTACATGTAGATTATGTTGGGTTTTATTTAACATTTAAGTGATCTAAGGGCCTGTTTGTTTCACGCACGGGGTCAGTGACCCTTCTGATCTGGATCACGTGATTCGGGGCAAGCTTTTGCATAGCGATACCCATCTCTAGAATGGACAGGTTCCTTTGTGCCATTCTTATCCATTATGAACAGTGCATTGGTGTAAGACGTCTGTTATGTAACTAAGCAAAAGCTTGCCCCAAATCATGTGATATAGCAACAGAGTCTTTAGTCTGGGAAATTCAAATTGGGGTGTTTCTATGCAATGAAAGAAGCCTGTGTACCAGATACTATTCAGATTTATCTCTCAAATGGCTTATTGTATGATCACTGATCGCGTGCCTGAAACAAACAGGCCCTAAATGTTAGTGTTACTTACAAAGAAAACTGTATTAAAGAAAAGATGGTCTTTAGAATTGTTGTTAAGAAGGGCATTTTGCTGTTTTCCACTAAAACCATGGTCACTGTTTAATGTTGAGTCTATTCGTATTAATTAATTGTACAGAGTATAAGTTTATACCAAACCTGTTTACCTGTGTTTAATCTTCTGCCTCTTTCCGATGGCCTTAGATTCCTTGATGGACAATGACAAGAAGATGCCCAGTACGTTTGAAGAGGATGTCGTCCGGCCGGTTCTAGTGGCGTACTTCTGCATGGCAAGATTGTAAGATTGTTGTTTCTGTTAAATATACTTTGGTTTCTTTTTAGGCCAAATGGATAGTAAAAATTAGACTGAAAATCTAAATTGTTAATTGTACCGGGTAGGAAAAGTTATGAGCTCTTATTTGATACCTTGGCTGAAAAAAATAAATCATGAATTTATGATGGTAAATTTAGAAACAAAAATCAATACCAAATGCTTAGGACATCAAAGTTATAAGCTAATACCATTACACCCAATACACTGATTCAGTAGGCCACGCCCACCATAGCAACAGCCTAGCAACAACGCACAACGTGTCATGATCGCCCACACGTGCTCAAGCCCAAACCTCTGAAAGCACTTCTCTCTTCATTGGACTTTGGTTTTGGAACAGGCCAAAAATGTACATTTCCTCTCTTGCCTGGGTATCGAGAGTCAGAATTACAATGAAAATTTAAATGCCGCTTGACCATGGTGAAGGATAAAACTCAGGTTTGTAAAAACTGAAAGATTTGCCTTGTACATACGAAACAGAAGTGAACTCGTTGAAAAGTGTGTAGTAAAGAATACAAAATGTAAAACGTTATGTCAGACAATTTGGCAGTCGCCATATTATCACCACATCTGCCATCACTCACCAGTGAATGACTTTATAATTGTCACTCAGCAAAGTACCATCACAGGTCCCCAGGCCATTGGTGATAATCTTATTGAAGACTTAGGCCTAGGCTATACACCGTGCTACTGCCGTGCAGTACTCAAATAATTTTACATTTTCAAGTTTGGCACGGCAATAGCACAGCATCTAGCATGAATTTGGCTCGGCAAATTGAGTTCGGCACGGCAAGCTCTTTGGCTTGACAGGGTCTGCCGCGCTATCAGTATTCGGAACGGCAGTGGCGAGACAATTATAATTAAGCTCGGCATTTAGCGCAACTGCCACGCTACTGCACTCATTTGATTTAAGTTTGGCACGGCAGTACCGCAGTAGCACTGCGTAGTAGTCTTGGACTCTTGGTCTAAGTTAAGATATGGTCAATACAAGTAATAAACTGCTGCAAACAGATATGGTCATTAATATGCTATAAATGACCCAAACAAAAAGGTCATACCCCCGGTATTCTACATATGCTGTTAAGTTATAAATCTGCACCATCCCATCACAGCACTATCATAAATACCACCACCAATAACGGTCTGTCTTAGACGAATTGGTCTGATTTTTATTGTCTTTTTCCCATCTCAGGCATTCCAAGATCATCACATCTAATTCTGGACAAAGAATTGCAAACCTGACGACCAGGTACGTGAAATGCACTCATGCACCGATAGATTCCATGTTGTAAGACATATTGCTTACAACCATTTGTTTTTCTTTTCACTCAACAAATAACCACAAGGAAAACTGACTGGATTCATTTGAAGTCATTGAAAAGTGAACAAAGAAAAATTGACTGGAGCGGGATTTGAACCAGCGACATCCAGAATATAGCAGTATGTGAGTTGTTTCATGGCTTCTGACTGTCAAAGGCACAAAGATAATTTACTACTAGGGACACCACCAACATAGGGCTGGATAGCTCACTTGGTAGAGTGCTGGTACGGTATTCTGGTGGTCGCTGGTTCAAATCCTGCTCCGGTCAATTTTTCATTGTTCACTATCCAATGTTTTTCTTTTCTTTTTTCTTTCCTTAAAAATGCTGTTAGGGCTGCAAAGCAGTTTTTCTTGACCAGTGTTTAAGTGTCATTGCATGGATAGACCATGCAGAGGGTGATAACCTCAAGTTAGCCGATTTCAATAAAATTTGGTGGACTTGTACACTTGACCAACTTCTAAAAGAATGTAGAATATGAGCCAATTATATTCATTTTGGGGTCTTCGGTGCCAGTTTTCAAGGATTTTCAAGCGGTTTTGGACAAGTTGCCATGAATCAGAAATGGTAAAAGCTACAGTATTGCTTTTTTGCATGCAGCTTTCTTAACATACTGGCTAGTCAAATTCAAAAAATGTTTGAAAAATGAATTCTATTTTTGGAGTTACGGTCCTGAGAACAACCCTCACCCTAAGACATGGTGTTAAGAATAGGTAGGTTTAGGCTCCAATAACTCAACTGCCACAGGGACATGAATAACAAAACTTGGTGGAAATATTACCAGTATAATGGGCTTCCACAATCAGAAAGAAAATCTTTGGGCGCTCCTTTCAGATTTGAAGGGTAACCATGGATATTATCATGAATTTGGAGCATTTTATAGTGCTGTCACCTATCAGCAGAATGTAGATCTATGCGTTCAAAGCATATGAGAGTTCCACATAGGATGGGGAGGGAAGGGTGGGGGAGGTGGAAGGTGGTGAGAATGGTATTTTCTATTCTGAATGTGAATATATGTAATAATAGCAATGTGAAGACAATTGTAACTACCTGAAAGGAAATCATAGCTTATTACCAGATGACTAGACTCATTTTTAATGATTTTCCATTCCATACAATTCAACTCGAGAGAGCAATAGAGAAGAGGACAAAAATCCGTTGTGGGAACTATTCTTCATAGATCTCTTATTTCATGTTCATGTGCATTCATAGGATATAGATATATGCCGACGTTATTCGCAATATCACAATGCAAATTTCTCAATAAGAGTAAGGATAATCTATCCGACTGTAACGACACATGCATATACTGTAATTACAAATGACTATCAGCCAAGCATATTTAATAGGATGGAAATATTGTCTTAACATGTCATCCTGAGCAAAACTGTAAATTTTTAAATTAAAGTAAGAATTTGGACCTATTGGGCAGTTTATGAATAAAAAAAAAACCCTGTTCACAAATCCACTTGTTGGATGACCTCAGTGCGCAGCCTGGACCTGGTCATCATATGGTTGGCAAGTTGATGCTGGTCATCAGAGTGACTGTCAGACTTTGTCAGGTGACCACATTTCTGTTGGCAAGCTAGGCGAGAAAAGTAGCTTGCCATCTGCTGTACATGTATTGTCAGCTAGAGATCTTGTGGAAACCGGGCTTTGATTTTTCAGCAAACCAGTCCAGGATTTTCCTTCCTCCCAGTCTCAACGCCTCTGATGCATTCTTCAAAGAGGAAGTCTTTAACTGCAGCTGAAACCGCTTTGCTGTTGTCTTCTTTGCCTTAACTGCCCATCCATTTTTATTCGGGCTGGGAGCCACAGACATCTTGGATTCAGTTGAAGTAGGCTGGTGTGATGATGTTGCCATTTGTAATACCTTTTCAGGCCACTTCCTTGCAATGGCATCAAACTTACTGTCAGAAGCCGAGTCTGCAGTATGTCTTCCAACTGTCAAATGTTCAAACAAGGCCTCCTGAGTTGAAAAGGTCTTGTGACACGAGTCTTCAGTACAAGTGATAAAAGTACCTGACCTCATGCCACATCCAACTACTTTTTGTCTTAGAGCTCCAGCAGACACCGCTGGATCAGAGTAGCCCCCATTGACCTTGACCTTAGTGGGACCTTGGGGCTTGTTCTTCTTGAGAATGGCTTTGTAGGGGTAGAACTCTGGTTTTCCAAACTTGTACCCCAGAGTCACACTCACTCCATCCTCCTGAAATTCAAAGTTAGTGAACCGGGTGATGTCAGGCCAAGTCACGCGCTCTTCCATAGCCTCTTCACATATTTCAAGTACCGCAGGGTAGCATCCCCTAACCCCACCATAGGTCCCCAAGGCAGTGTGCATTTCCAATGCACTAGTCACACTGTTGCCATCATTTACATAGCGGGTGATGTGCGCCTTCATTGGGGCTATCTTCCTGTCACACAGATCTTTACCGGCCTGGGCCTCAGAAAAGTCATACTGGCATATTTTCACATTCAGCCTCTTTCCAAGAACAGGAATGGCAAGTAAAAGTGGAGCACTGTGGTAGCATCCTGCGTTGTCTGATCTGAAGTAGTATTTTGTGATGTGTGGAAACCTTTATCTCCATCAGGGTAGCTTCAATCACAGACAGCACAGCAAACCAATTTTGTGTACACTGTTGCACAATGTTGACGAAGCAGTGAATCTGCAATAAGGAGAATAATCAGACACCCCAAGAACCAGTGAAAAATATATTGATATGTCTTCCGACGCACAAACAGGCACAACGTAACCTCTGTGCCTGGTTGTTGGTGAAACTGTGCATAGGCCTATCATATCCATGCATAAAAAATCAATTTAAACTATCTATAGACATCTCCGACTCGCATTCAAAACATGCCAATACCAAGGAGATAATTGCATGGGGAAGAGGATATGTGTTACTATAGTACTATAGAACAACACATTTTGAAAAGTATCTTAAATATGTCAACATTCTATCATGGGTGCCAGTATTGGTTCCACTCACCTTGAATTCATCGTCTTCGGTCTTGGTGACTGCAGCAGACACATGCCAGGAGATACTCTTTTTGCCATACCAATCCTGCTGAGCCTCTCTGAATTTGCAGGGCAGAAACTTCATGGCCCAATCCATGGTGATCAATGCCTGAGATGTCGTTAGATTAACCAGTATGTGTGATTTTGCCTGGTCCTGGCATATCTGCCGCAGAAGGTGACCCTTTAGAATGAGGATTTGCTCTTCTGCTGTTTGTTTGTCATACTGCAGATGGTCTTGCTGCTTTGGATATCTGGTGTGAAAGAAGACCTTACATTTTATGGCATAGCCAGAAATATGTTTGCCTTAGTTCACAATTGTAATGTAGCCATGGGACTATAACATTAACATTACCACCACCTAGATCACACATGCTTAAAATGCTATTGGTTAATATATCTAGACGTTGCCCAACGATTGCAATAATTTGCACCTACCTATTAGGTAGGTGCAAATCCTATTGGCAATAAAACATTCCATATCTCAAACACTTCCTTCTAGACCGATGCCTGAATGGAACGGTCACGGCGAGGCTGTCGTTTTGAAGCTGCAGGATTGAGTGGGTGCTGACATTTTCTAGATGGCTTCCAGTTAAGGCCTAACTTAAAACGATGGGTAGGACAGATGGTTATCTCCTGATCAACGTCATCAAACAGCCCAGCACGCAAGGCAATACGTTCCCACTCAGTGTTTGGTGTGGTAGGCCGAGTAGGCCTAGTGTCACTACTGCTGTGTCGGGGCACTTTCTGACCAGAAAGATGACCACGAATGTCCTTGTTGTACTTCTTCAGGGTAATGCAGCTACATGTAGTTTCCTTTGGGTACTTTCTCATCAACCCACATGTCAAATCAGGATGAACATGGTCTAACCCGCATTTAATGACCCTCAGGGTCTGAATTTCGTGATCATCCTTTTGCATGCCTAGCACATGCTGCATGGCTGCCATAATGTCTATACTCAGTAGACTATAGTGCCACAAAGAGTTTTCCCACAGACTATCAAATTTTCAACCCCTATGTGATACGGTATGTATGTTGTAAGAGTGAAGGACTGTGGGAATGTGGTTGAATAGGCTTGGACATAGTATGATAAGGTTTCCTGCTGAAAAACTGAAAATCAAATAAATAAATCATCTCAAACTGGTGCAAAAACCGGTGTAAACTAGAGGTTTAAGGCCTAAATTACTCAAAATAAACGAGCACGAAACTTCAAGGGCGACATAGTGCCCAAAGTTTTTATTACTTTAAATGAACTAACACTACTTCAGGTCTGTTGTAAAAAAAAATTATGATCCCAATCCCTGTGGCAGTTGAGAAATCACAACGTCAAGATGGTGTACTTTTCACAATTTAAGGAGGGGGGGTGTCTACTAATTGAAGGGACATGTGACCTTCCATGCTGCGGGTTATAAACAAAAGATGAAAATGGAAAGATACCTTAAGACCTCTAATTTGATCTTAAAGTAATTGTTATGTGGTCCTATTGCAGGGTAAGAATGAAAAAACTTTTTAAAATCGACATAATTGGCAATTTTGTCAAAAAATTGCCATTTTTAATAGAAAATGCATTGAAATTGTTAATGCCAGTAAATCCTAAACGGCGCGATGTTTCACCAAACGGCTTTACCTGCCGTAATTGTACCCTAAGACGAAACTTTTGTGCAAATTTGAGCCAGATCCGTTATCCACCGGGTTATCACCTTCTGCAGATTTCTGCATGGTGTACTCATGCAATGACACTTAACTTGTTTCATTGTGTTTTTTTTACAGCTTGAATAACTACAAGTTTGTGGTAGATTACTGCATGAGTCACCCAGAAGCAATGGATAAAATGACGGTAGGTGGTCAATAGAGGGATCCCAATACAACGTGTTTAGAATCACACTTTCGCATTCGTTAACGAGGCTGTCTGTATCTGCTTCTCAAACACAAAACCCAATGTGACGTTGTTGTAACACATGCAGGCCATACTGTGTTGAGTGGCTGCGGTAGCACGGCCAAAGTTCAGAATGGAGAACCGCGGTTTCAATGCAGATATGCGCAGATGGCACTAATGTGCAATCCTTCTGTACAGTTAGTAGTCTATCTGATAGACGTGCAGACATCCACGCAGATTTCCTGATTAATTATGCAAGCCAACCCAGCACTGACCTCTAGGTTTGACCAATTAACAACCTTGGCCTCCGTCATGACCCAGACAGAAGTGTTCTCAAAACAGATCTGATTGGTCAATTTGCCGCGTTGCATAAAATTTGCATGCACGCATGTATCAGACGTTCGTACGTAGTGTGGCACGGAGTAGAACGGGTGATACTCGGACTATACAGGCAGTTTTTCCAAAAAGGAAAAAAAGTTTTGCTATTGAAGCTAATGTGCTAGATTCTTACGAACTGGGCTTGTGAAAAAATAGAAAAAAAAGGAAAACTGGTGATACATGGCAATAGACCAATCCATTTAGCCCCGCCCCATTTGTTTCTGACCAATCACAGTCGTGGTTTATGTTCTACATGCGTTCACTAAAGTCTGAAAAATGTACGCGCGCGTACGGTATGTATGCGCGACAGGAACGTGCAGTGAAGCATTGGAGAGGAATACATGTTCATTGCCCATGTGTGCAGTGGGAGGGGCTTACTGGATCGGTCTATTTACAACTGATTCAGTTTAGCGAGTCATCCCCCATCAAAAACATGGCAAACCTCCATTCCATTGTTCGTCCTCCATATAAGACCATTTACTCACATTTTTCATCTTATTTTTCCTTCCGTCAGGCGGAGTTTGATATATGTCAGGAGATGGTGGAGCTTCTACCGGCCCGTATTGCCCAGGTCAGGAGGGAGTACGAGTGAAACCTTTTGGAAAAACGTCTGCCAAAACCAGGACCAATTCCGTGAAACCACAGCTGAAAATATGGTGGGAAAAAGACCAACATGTTTCAAAGGTTTGACTAAATAAGCCCGGCCAGGGTTGTTGATGTGATAAATGCTAATAGTACAACTATGGAACATGACTGTGTCTTATGATATTGTGTGACGAATGGGATACTTCATCCTAAATTACCAAAAACTGGACACAAGCAGGGGCCAATTTCATGGAGCTGTTAAGCACAAAAAAATTGCTTAGCACAAAATGTCTTGCTCAATCAAACAAACCACCATTAAAAATTCCATTTGATATTCATGGTCAGTGAACAACAGCCAAAGAACAATCACAAGTGATACACAACACATGGAAATTTGGCTTTTAATCATGTTTTTAAGATTTTTAGACAGAAATTTTCATGGTAAGCAAATGTTTGTGCTAAGCAGGGCCATGAAATTGGCCCCCATGTCTGTGCATGGATGAAAATCATTCATTAATATGTGTTAATACATTGTAAAGGTAAAAACCTTGTGTACAGTGTTAATGATCCCAATGTGTACAAGGTATATGGTTCCAGATATTGACGATGTGTATAGATTCATGGGCAAATTACTACATGGCTAAAATGCAACAGTTTGACAAATCAGTGAAACTACCTTGCCTCAGGCCAAAAGTATTTGAAATATGGTGCGAGGAAAAACTAGTTATCGCAAGACTAGTTCCATCACATTCCACAGTACGGCAAAGCATTATGTTTTCACTGAAATAGCTCCGTCCGATATTTTAACTGTAGTCTATGTTTATGGCGCTACCTAAGTCCTGTTTTATGCAATTTGAGTCACTGTGACTGTGTTTTGAGATCATTCCTGCTACCAAGCTCAATGTTGGTTAACAAAACAAGGACAAACTGTTTCTATTTGACTGCCATAGATTAATTTGGTCAAAGGACCATTGCACAGATACACATCCATTGCATTTTACATGCTGCAGTCAACACAGCACAGGCAATGTGCACAAAATGTCACATTCATAGAGTTGTCCTAAGGACTTCAGTGAATATGACAAACATATAGGAGTGCGATAGCACTGCGCACTTGCGCTAAAAATAGCACCGAACCTCAGACAAACATTGCAACGTGGCCATGCAAACGTATGGTGAGTGGGGGTATGTGCATGCATGGTGTGACGTCATTAGTGCGGAACGCTATTGGTTTACAATGGTTCAAGGCCCACTAGTACTGGGGTTTTGGCGGAGGTGATCAGTAAAGTGTTTTTGACGTCACTCTTGATGAACAGGAATATAGTTGAGAGAAGGTGCCAAAACACTTTTGAAAAATGTAAACAAAAATTGCTGAGGACATGATGGAAGTAGTTGGACCTGCAGCTAGCTTACCTTTTCTGCCATGTTGGATGGACCGTAAAGCAATCCCTTCCCTCGGTTCTCGTTCGGATGAACCAATGACATCATTGAAGCAGAACTGAAGTCAGCAAAACACCGAACCAATAACCGACGCAGAAAAATGTTCAAAGTTCAGGCAGCCAAAATGCACCCCTGCTTATAGCTGTGAATGGGTTGTTTGAACATGCAGACCAACAGAGGGCGGTAGACTGGTCTCTGAACCTCCGACATACAAGCCTCATACCCTTCAAAATGTTGACATGAGAAAATAAATTCAATCTTGGCACATTTAGAAAAACAAACTCACTCTTCCTGTTAAAAATCGGATCCTGATAATTTTACTATGGGCCTGTTTGTTTCACGCAAAGGATCCGATATTTTGGGATCCTTCTCCTATGCAGGGTACGCTAAAATGGGATCCGGATCCGCAGGATTCGTCCGAAACAAACAGGCCCTAGGTAACATTGGTATAAAAATCTTGCAATGATATTTGTAGCGGAACTCTATTTCAACACAATCTACCCACTGTTTGTGTTTGTGTGCAATTCTGTAAGTAGTGTAAGTCGTAACTGTAAATACAAACATACATGTTATGTATTCAAGCTGTCTGTGTGAAGTGTTATTGACAAATAAAAGTGTCTGTCCGTACACAAGCAAGAATACAGTTGGACTATGAGTGGCATGTTTTGGACAGTAGAGGGCCTATAGTGTTGTTTTCCTGTAGGTGGGCAGGAAATGAAATGGCTTAGTAATTACGGTAGTATAGTAGATGTGTTAAAAATAGTTAAAGTGCCCAATCTTTCTTTTCCATGAGAATTGCCCACCACAAAGCTTCAAGATATAGTCATAAGAAACAGGTTGAAGATAAATGGAAGCCACTTTATTGTGATTCCTTTCCAGGGCGAGATGTGGTGGTCGCCATGACACATGACACTTGGGGCGCGCATTACATTATTCACCGTGTGAAATTAACTATGCATATCAGAACTCAAGTGAAATGTAAGCAAAAAGTTATTAAAAATAGCGGTCAACTGCCATGGCATGTGCAATAACGCGGTGCAGTTAGTGGTTGTGATTCGCCCATAATGTCGAATGTCATGGCGGCCACAAAAATGCGTGATGACACTATTTGGCCTATGTGTTTGAAGGGTCATTGTTTTTTTTAGTATTAGGCAGAGTGGAAGCACAATTCCCTAGACCCAAATGGAAATAACACAAAGTGATGTATCATGAGACTATGAGTACAATACTACATACAGAGGTGTATTGCAAAAGGCAGTAGGCCTAAATAGGGCTCTGCGCTCGAGCCATTTATGGAATACGGCCTTTGTATCGACAGCTATAGTTACCTGGATGTTCGGACAACATTGCTGGTATGGGACATGTAATACATGTAGCAATATAATAGTTCACAACAATATAACAAAACATGTCTGCACAACACGAGATGTATTTTCACGAATGGTTGAGCTGACGCCCTTTTCTAAGCCATGACGTAACGGTACGACTTGTTTGTCCGAACATCCAAATGATGTCACGAGAGCGGTGCCCAATTCACAGCTATGCATTTTGCAGCAACTGACGCCACGGCTATTTAATAACCACATCATGGTGACAAATCTTCTCTTTGTGGAACAATTGTTTTATAGTTTATTGCCCGAGCTGTTGGGCCAGGTTCCATAATATACATGAATATGAATATGCCCTCATATAATTAACATCATATCTAAGTCATATTAATACTTTACACATGTTAAGAAAACTTTAATTTGGGATCTACTAGAAAGACATAATATGATATGGTACGTTTGCTGGTATATTGTAAAGCGCTCTACACATGATTAAAACAAAGCAAAACTGCCAAAAACAGACAACACATACCTGACAGTCAAGGCATAATTCTCTGTGGACATAATTTGCAATAGCGCTCCGCACGAATGGCGTCACAAAATCCCCGGATGTCAGACAAACTGTCTCACGCATGTAGTGTACATGCACGCGCACGCACACACACGTTTGCATGGTTGCAATGTTTGTCTGAGATGATCCTGTGCTATTTTTAGCGCAAGTGCGGAGCGCTATTGAGCCTAAATTAGAACTTGAATCCCACCAGAGATATGCAGAGAGAATCTTGACTGCAACATAACCCTTCTGGTTCAATTTGAGGCCCTCTATCAGTCAATGGAACTTACTGATTCAGTGCTAGGATGATGAGGCCTCCATATTGTCAGCTATCATTTGCCCAATGATCTAACACTAGCCATGTGGTTGCAGGCTTCACCTCATTAATGATACACACAAGAAATTCTCTAACCAAGGGCCAATTTCATAGAGCTACTTCACCAAAATTTGCTTCAGCATGAAAAGTCTTCCTTGTTCAAACATGATTGCCAACAAATTTTTCATGTGATTTTTACTGCTTTTGACTTGTATTTGGCCATTGTTTGCTGAGCATAACATTCACAAGGAGTGTTGGCTGGCATACTTATTTTACTTACCAAGGTTCTTGGTGCTGAAGCAAATTTTGGTGCTTAATAAGCGGCTCTATGAAATGGTCCCAGATGCCCAATGACTATCCATGTGGTTACAGCTTGGCTTCAACCCATTAATGATACACACACAACAAGTTGTCTATTGCATTACCAGTATTACTACATGTAGATGAGTGTATGTAGGTGGTGATGCATCAGTGCAATAACTCAATGGATTATTTCACTCAGTTGTATTAAATAGGACCTAGGCATTGAATGATACACAAACATTGCTTGTTATCATGGTTATAATCAAATCACAAATGTCTTACAGATAAACATGAATACACTATAATTAATTCTGCATAACTTAATCAAATAATGTTTATTCATGCCCCAATGGTACTGAATATCAGAATTTGGGCATACAGGGTCTACAATTAATAATTCAACTAAAATATAAATAATATAAATGAAAAATGTTATTCATTTTGAATCAACTTAAAAAATTGAATTATATATGATTTTCTGTATAGAAGATAGATATTTACCTGAAAGTTGGGCTGAAAATTACAGAGTGCTGTTAACAAATTATGCGTCCTTTGTCTACAAATTACGTAATCAGTTTCTTTTTTTCAGCTCACAAACTGAAAAAATCCAGCTTTCAATATTTTTTTATTCTCAAGAGTTTTAAACTCATTCATTAATTTTATTTTGTCATGCTAGAAAAAGTGGGTATTTTTCCGTCGGTTAAAATTACAATTGAAGAGTCTGTATTATTTTTTTTTTCTAACATAGTGGATTACAGCGACCATTTTTCAAGCTAACACTACGAAGGTCATTATAATTTTCTAACCAATCAGCTGTCTGCTTTGTAGCGACTGGCCAAAAATGACTCGGATTTTCAACACAGTCTAAAAAGAAATCACCCTATGGGAATCTAGATACAGGTATATAGTGTGTTCAATTGGGGGTTGTCCTAAATTTGTCTGTGGAATCACAGAAGAGATATAACTATTACCACTGCCATCGACGGCAAATGTCATACATCTCCAATGTAATGAAAACAGTGACCGTTTCCATAAACTGCTAAACAAAAAAAAATTTGCTAAGCACAAACAAAATTTGCTTACACAAAATGAGTTGCGAATAATACCACATGCTGTGTATTTTGCTTGAGGTGAGCAATGAAACTCTTTTTCTTTCGCTTTAATAGCGTGAAAATCAGGATGGCATTAAAGCCCATATTTCTGTATTTGCTGAGGGGGAAGTTTTCTTACAAATTCTTGTGCTTACCAGCTTCCATAGAAATGACTCTCTATTCAGTGCTAACATAGACATGCTGGAATCAAAGGATTCCTGATCAGGGTCCAATTTCAAAGACCTGCTTAGCAGAAAAAATTATGCTTAGCATCAAATCAGCTGGAACCACTTACAATTAATATACATTGCATTGGAGTTTTGGTTGGTGACCTGTGATTGTTAAGCAAAGTGTGTTCACGCTTAGCAAATCTGTGTGTATTTAGCAGCCCTGATGAAATTCAATGGCACTGGTATATCTTGCTAGGCAGACACAGACAATTTTTCCAAATTTTATTGTCTCAATTCACAGCCGTATGCATTTGAGCCAGTCTTCTTGCTTAATTGCAATTAGTGTAATAAGATCTCATAAATTTCATGGAATTTTTCGTTTGTATGTTTAATACCCTTTCAGTGACATTGCTTCTTCAAGTTTAAATAATCAACGTATCCTAAGCTTGTAGCAGCCCCACAGTGAAACTCCTGAAACTTTTCATTCTGCCAAATGCAGTCCAGCGACAACTTCCACAAAATATTAGAAATTTCATGACAGGACATCTAATAAGTTTGAACAAAATCCCGAGATTCTTTTGAGATCCTATCTAGAATTGATAAAGGGAACACCCTGTACATTTTATTTGTAAAGAAAATCTCAAGACCAATTTAAAAACAAACAAAATTGAAGCAGAGACCATTATAAATTGAAAACATTTTTGCATGAATTATTATAATTTTTGTTTTTAGACAACATTATGTTCGAGGGATAGCATTATCACAAAGATCTAGCTAATTATATGTTCATCATTATTGAATATATTACTCTATTTCACACAATGAGATTGTGTCAACATATTTGTCAACAAATAAATATATACAATTTTGCGCCAGTGTCACTATGTTCCATATTTAGATTCCGATATTTCTTTATTTAGAATTTTTTTGTTTTAATAATTTTTTACGAGTATTAATTATATGCAGTTAATTAATATACACACTATACATACCGGTTGCTGTCACCTTCAATGAAGTAATAAACCTGGTTACCAATTTCACACATCAAATAACATTTGCATTGACAATCGCTGGGTACCAGTTTTACTCACCAAGATGCGCTTTGAAATCTATAATATTTATTTCTTTTTTAAATTCATTCTCTGTCTATTGTCTTCAAAGCTCGCATGGGTTGTGTACATGTGGTCATTCTAGCACTGACATTCAACAATTTCAGCTACAAATTCAAAATGAAACACTAAACCTAATCAACAAATTAACATAATATATCCAGCACGTACAGCGTAACCATAGAATTCACTGAGCAATAATTTGGCTTCAAAGTAGAAAAAATAATAATAATTTTTTTTTTATCTTTTTTTGTTTGTAAGCATTTCACCAAATATACCTGTTAATTACAAATCAGAGCAGTTCTTTAATTATATCTTGACAAATGTGTACACAAAATGCATATTAATTACATGATACATCAAAGTAAGTACCATCACATATAATATGTACAAAGGGATCTAAATAACATATAAGGTGTATGATACAGATATGAAGTGAGCCTTGATGTGATCTTGAAACGTAAAAATCTCCGACACTCCTTTCCCCTCTCCCAAAAATAGGATCTTTACAACATGGAATTACTCAAACGATGATTCTTAGGCAGTGTCCCAATTCTCTGGTTGCAGCCACAACTAACACAGAAGTCTATAGAAACGGCTGCAGTCACTGGCTAGTGGCTGTCATAGGTGCATGTGTAATTTGCAGCCGCAGCCAGAGATTTGAAACACAGCCTGACACTCATGCCACACAAGACAAATATTACAGGCAACATAGCGGCAACCAAGTTGCATACAAAAGGAAAGTTCTGGTAGCACAAAAGCCACTTTTCAGGCCGTTTCCCAACTATCCCCTAAAAAATAACATCCAGATTTGAAAATGAATGTTATATCTTCTTGGAGATTGCCTGGAACTGGTTGCCTGTAAATTGCCTGGTGTGACATGGGCTTTATAATAAAGTTTACAGAAAATAATTGCCACTGGAAGAATGGTGGATATGTTTGAAATTACACAGCCGGAATGTACAAACGTTTGGAATAATAAAAAACAAACAACCAACTCCACTGTTATTTCCGAAAAATTAGCAATTTTTGTCAGCCTCAAATTTTAGAACTAAGCAGGAGGAGAACGAAAATCAAACCCACCCAAACCGTGTCACGTCAGTGCCTTTAAAGTTGCGCACGTGTTTTTAACGTCTTAACGATCACACACTATGCATACAAATATCAGCAATGTTCTGGCAACGATGGCAATTGTTAATTTTACATGCAGTATATTATCACTCAAAGCTGGGATGATTCTGGATTATTTGGGAGGGTATAAAGATACTATCAAACTTTGGTAGGAAACCAAAACAGACACGTTCACAGATTTACCTATAACTTACAGGGTATAAAGATAGACCTGGTACAAACATACCGTTAACATTTTTCTGCCTGAAATGCTGTATTTATTCAGAAATGAGTCAAACAAAATATCGGAAACAGTTTTGATCTCTGAGATCAAAACCTCACAATAACAATTACCTCACAATTTCGCGTAACACTGCAATGGTTTTTCACTGTTTTGTACTGTTTCCAATGATCAATTGAGTGGAAAATTTTGCAGGTTGGTATTTATTTCATGACAAATGAAATTATGAACAGACTGCAGGTGTTCTATTAACTTTGCCAAAGTATGATAGTACCTTTAAAACAGACAAACAATTAACAACCCCATATTGGAGTGACTGAGTCTACATGGGGATTGTGTTGCATTCTCTTCCAGGGGATCAAAGGACTGCGCACACTGCTTCCCAGTTTCTTTGCCTATTTCTGATGGATCCAGGACCATCACAATGCCTCTTGCGCTGCCTACATCCATGAAAACTTCTTATCCTTGTCAACTTCAACATCAACTCTTTGTCTGCACGAATCAAGTTCAAGTCACGACCGAAGGAATTGTTTTTTTTTCGTCCTCAGGCAAGGCTGTCCATGTTTCAAGGCAGTCATTTTTTCGAAATGGGGCAAGTTATGCGCTTGAGAGTCTTCTTCCTTGTTGGTTTTGGAATCATTCTCGTGTAGAAGTCAGAAGAGTGACTCCAGAAAAATCCACCATCCTAGGTATGGGCTTTATTAAAAGCTCGTTGTCTGGCTATTCAGCGATCGATAGCTTAAATTCTGGGCAGACTAAGAAGGCAAACCTTCCGGCTTGTCAGAAAAACATTTGAAGACCCACGCTTCTGTCTTTATACCTTGGTGTACAACAGTGAGAAATCGGGTCGATATCAACAAACTCATTGTAACTAAATATCAATCGAAGGACTTACGATGCATTGCAGCTCGACGTAGGAAACAATAGGTTATCCTTCGTAACTTGAGTTGCGATCGATGGTAGAGCTTCGTGTAATCGACCTCAGGGTTAGTAATGGGATAGTAACATTCTTAGATCAATTTTGACCTGAAACACAAATACGTTACTTGCAGAACTATAGACTATAGATATTACGTATTAGGAGCATTAGCTGAGAGTACAACTGTCTAAGGGGTTTGTCTATTGAGACACACAACTTCTCACGATTAGTATAACTGGCTGAGAGACATCTAGTTGGGTATCAAAGTGATTTGAGTGAAACTATAATATTTGTAAAAAAAAATCCACAAACAGTTACAGTAAAGGTCTATTGCATATGTCTTCCCAACTGCCACCCGGCACCCATTTACAAACAGGCAGGTATTCCTAATACACAACATGTGCGGTGGTCGCTCTTAGCTTATATTTGAGATTTTTCCAATCTGCAATTGGGCAACCATTCACAAATGGGCCTCCATGACGCTGAATCACGTCAATCTGCAAACGGAGGACTGCATTTTCTGCACCCTTCTATATTGAGCCCATGCATCTACTTATGACTGCCATGGAAGATCGTGGATTTAAACAGAGTAGCTTAAGCAGAACTACAATACACTGTCTATTTCCTTCACATTCTGCTAAGCAAGGATGTGGTATAGATACAAACTAGAAGCCACATGAACAAAATCAACAAAATCTTCCACGACGGGTTGATAGGCAGACCATAGAGAGGCCTGATTCATACTCGCTTGACACACTCCAATTTGAAAGCCTCAGGAATGGTGATCTCGTTGAGTAGTACGGAGGAAGGGTTGTATGGGAAGGTGACTGGGAAGGTATACTTGGTGTCGATCAGGAGCTGGGCTTCCTTCTTGGGGTCCATTCGACCTCCTAGCTTGCTCTGCACCTTGCGGATGAACGATACCTCTGTCTTCTTCTCATACTCGTCCGGGGTGTACAGATTCAAGATTTTCACCACCTAGGAGATAAGTCAAGATGAGGATGTTTCAGTAATGCTGTATACCTTCATATGTCCAAATATTGTGCTATGGGCATTCACAAAACGGAGGCTCAGGCTCCAGCTCTGACATCTGTGTGCTGAAAATCTAGGTTATGGTTTTTCATTGAAGGTGAAGCTCTGCTTTCCTTTCAATTTAGAGAATCTACTTCCGAACCACGCAGCCAAAAGCCTCTATTTTGATACCTGTTATTTCAGAATGGATTCACGAAATGGAGCCGGAGCCTGAGACAGAGCCTGATGAGCCTCCATTTTGTAAACGCCCTAAGAGTACACATCCACACAGCCACTTTCAGTACCATGTACTGGACTCACAGTTAGCCTCCATATCCCACATATTATGAGTAAACATCCACATAAGCCCCATACATCTTAGATACAGAATCTAAAATCATTAAATAAGCACAAAATATTTGTAGTTTAAGGGTTCGAGGGTCAATTTTAAGAAGCCCTACGATGGATCGTAACTCGAGTTACGAAGGATAACCCGTAGTATCCTATGACTTCTACGTGGGGCTGCAATGCATCATACGTCCTATGATTGAGAGTAAGTTGACTTTGGTGAAATCCACCCCAGGTCACACAAGGCAATTTACAGACAATCAGTTCCAGCAATCTCCAAGAAGAAATGACATTCATCTTACATTTGTGAGAAACTGCACCATGCAGGACAAATGACTTTCGGGCAAACAATATTCTCCTTTTGCAAACAGTGTATACTGTAGAAATTGCGTCACGTGTCATAGCCTTAAAATTGAACAAGGATTATGGCATACACTGGCTGAGCATTTTGTTTCATCTTCAAAAGCCATATGAAAGAGCATACCTGTGTGGTGGTGAGTTTGGTGCAGGTGTCACAGATGAGTTTAACGTCATCTTCCGTCCTCTTCTTGACCTGTAGAAGCTGAGCTATCTGGACTAGAGGTTCTAGAGTCTCCTCCATATTAGCATCATACAACTTACTGCTCCGTAACCATTCCTCTAACTCACTCATGTTATACCTGGGTCACACGGGAGGAAGCAAATATGTAAACATGAAAATTCCACTCTTAAAAGTATAATACATGATAGGTAAAGGTCACAGAACAGCACTCACACTTTGTCTGATCCAACATGTACATGAAATGATAAAGCTGTGAAAATTTGAGCTCGATCGGACATCTGAGTCACGAGAAAATAGCAAAAACGTGATTAAATTTTTCCTATAAAATGAAAAATGGTTTTGATCTTACCCCGAGATCAAAACTGTTTTCGGTCGTTGTTTTGCTAATTTCTGGATAAATACACCATTTCAGGCAGAAATATTTTAACAGTATGTTCCTATCACCACCATCTTCATATCCTGAAAGTTATAGGTAAATCTGTGAACATTTCTGTTTGGGTTGTTACCAATCCTGTACTCATGATCTCAGAGTTTCGGAAACTGATTCCTGGTATCAAGGGTGCGGCAAAAGATCTGTTGCCATACAAACTTGTCATCTTTAAATTACCTGATCTGAACACCCTTGGACCAGTGGCACATGTCCTTCCGAAGCAGTATGTTGTTGATAGTACTGGCAGTTACTAGATAGAAGGACTGTATAAAAAGAGAACAACAATTTAAAATTTAATAGTACCGGTAGACATAAATACACTGCTATGTTTCTAAGCCAGAAAATGACCAATAAATAAAAAAATAAAAATTTGTCAAAAAAAAACTGAGCAAAGAAGTGTTTCTGATAAGGAAAAAGGTGATCGAAGTCACGCGATGTCGTGTTGCTTGTAGCCTTCATCAGGCAACTGAAGATCTAGATGCTGTGGAGTTCGTTATATCCATCCCAGCTGTCCACAGAGTGAACCGTACCACATCCACTGGATTGACCCGTCCACAATCTGCTGAGCACGGTATCGTGGATGCGGACGCGGACCGCCAGAGCCACACAGAGGACACGCCCCCAGCTGACTGCAGAGTGAGCCGTACGACGTCCACTGGAGTGACCCGTCCACAGTTCGCTGATCATGGCATTGTGAACGCGAATCCCGCCCCACAGGATAACGGACACTGCAGCATCCAGTTCTTCTGTTGCCTGATGAAGGCTAGCAGTACCAGCAGCCGAAACGTGGCTACCATCAACACGACATCACGTGACTTTGATCACCTTTTTCCTTATCTGTTTACTACCGCAATGAACAACCTTTCCTTTGTAGTGTTTCTGGTTCAGAAATTTGGGGCATTTTTTAAAGTTGTATTTAGAATCAGTGAAGATAAAAAATGGTATTGCTCATTTTGAGACCGAAAGCTTACTGTTTACAAAAATTGTCTGATTTTATGGCTTATCTTCACCGTAAGTAAATAAATGTTTCACTGTTCTGTTTCCCCCTTTAAAGAGTAGGCCTACACTTCACATTTTGATTTTCTTCTTCATTTTTTTTTTTCTCAAAAGTCTATAAAATTCAGCTCGCTGTAAAGATATGCATCACATGTAGGTATGTATAATTCAAAGATAATATATCTAACGGCCAATTATTGTTTCACCCCATGGCCTTTTCCTGGGTCAAGGTTAATGAATGTCAGGCATCATTTTGACGGTAGCTTCTACGACTCACATCAGGGTCACTTACGACCCTGTAAGGCGGTTACAATGACCCAACATATTGTATCTGGTAGACTCACCTGCTTGATGGCTTGCCTGACCACCTCAGGATCAGTGCCATGGTTGTTCATGACTGACAGGAAAGTGGTGAGCTGTAACAAAACAAAGTACGGAAGACAATAAAACATACGATCATTGAATTAATTGAGAAATGTGTCTCAAATGTGAAAGAGACAACTCTCAGACTAAAATATTACAAATTGTGAATAAGCTGCAGAGTTCCAGTTTGTGTTGGGAGTTGAGCAAAGACTGACCAGGGTCGGGGAGAATCCAGATCTGGGTCAAGTGTGACCCAAGAAGTGTTGGATGTAACAATGTACTGGGTCTTGGATGCGATCTGGGACTAGGTCAGGTGCAACCTGTAACTGGGTCAGATGTGATCCAGAACTGGGATACAAAAGATGGATAAGACCCAGAAACTGGGTCGAAACCGACTGGGATCTACATCAGATGTACCTGAACCTGGGTGGGATTCGATCTGGAACAGGGTCAGGTGCACCCGAAACTGGCTTGAATGTGACCTGGGTCACATATAACCGAGACTAGGTCCGATGTGATCAGGAACTGGGTCAGCTGCGACCTGAAACCGGGTCAAACTTGCATGTCTGGTACCCTGTGGCCAACCTACCTGTTTGATAAGAGACTCTATAGATATCTTCTGGCCCTCGTACAGGTCAGATGCCAGGCTAGCACTGCGACCTCTTAGACCAGAGGGTTTGGTTGATAACCCTGCACTGTCACTTTCCAACATTGCAGGAACTGAAAACAAGTCAAACAAACAAAGTCAAGTGATTTGCTTCTTTAGGATGTGGCATTCCTTAATCAACAATCTCCAAAAAGGAATAATTTGATACAGGTATGGGTGTATGAATAAAGTTGGTATCTATTCACACATTATTAAGTGAATGATGCCTCTTGTTTTCTTACACACACAAAATTGTAGCTGAGTGAACTATTTATGTGTGGGGTCAATCTAGCAGGCGCGGTTCTAGAGCCAAAATTTTTGGGGGGCTAGAAGAGCCATTATTTTTTTGGGGGGGGGGGGGGGGCTAGAAGACCCAATATTTGGGGTTCTTCTAACACTCGCTTCTGCTATGTCTTATTAGGGGTCGAAAAACATGCACATTATAGGCCACACAACGCGTTTTTTATGTAATTGGCGCTTAATAACTGAACAAATCCAGTATTTTCAAGAATTTTTTTTTTCACTTGCATTTTTTTTTGGGGGGGGGGGGGGGGGCTAGACAAAATTTTGGGGGGGCTACAGCCCCCCGTAGAACCGCGCCTGCAATCTAGGCCAGAAAGTATGAAAACAGAAGATAAAAAATGACCTCTTTCTGAACATGGCAATGTGAATGTTCATTTAATTTAACAACCAGTTCTTGCTTGGAGTCAGGAGGGCCTGACGTTTCAATCCTAGCAGGATCTCCTTCGTGGTGATCCTCCTTATCTAGCTTAAGTTGTTTTCATAATTTCATTAATGTTCTGTTTTATAGTTTTGTTTACCGGTATTTCTGTTACTTCATGTTGTTACTTAATTGTCTTCTTGTCATTCAGCCTTTACGAAAGATCCTGCTTGGATCGAAACGTCAGGCCCTCCTAACTCCAAGCATTTGATACATACATTGCAGGTCATTATTTTGGTTGATGAGCCATTTGCAGCAGTTTATTACTTGTATTAACCTGTTATTTCTGTTGATTGTTCTAAATGTCAAGATTTTCAAGACCTAAAATTCACCATTTATCAGACTTTGTCTCTGATGGCATTAGGAATAATGTTCCATAGTGACATTGTACCACTAGATTAAGAATGAATTAAACAAAAACCATGAAAGAGTGACTATTATAAAGCATTCTTTCCCTGGCCATTTCCATGGATACTTGGGAGTCCAACCAAAACAGACCATGATGCAGCAATAAGCAAAAGGAGGGGAGGCGGGGCTTTGGGAAGGTCGAACAAATAATATGGGAATGTGCAAGCTCAAAGCGTCTGCACACCACTGGTATGTTTTCTTTTCTGACCCAAACTTTAAGCCATGAAAGTTTATCATGAGGAACTGACTGAATTTTAAGTAATTTAAAAGTGAACAAAGAAAAAAATTTCCTGGAGCAGGATTCGAACCAGCGATCTCCGGAATACTGTATTGGTGCTCTACCGACTGAGCTATTCAGCCCTACGTTGGTGGTTTCCCAAATAGTCAATTATTCGTTATTCATTTTTCGTTAGGCTGTCAGAAGCCACGAAACAACGTACATACTGCTATATCTCAAGGATCATTTTATCGATACTCGCAGCAATGCTGCAACCTGAGAAACAGTACATGGGGATCACTCAAAGAGGATGCAACATTTTAAGCAATAAAATCATCAAATAACCACAAGGGAAACTGACAAAGATAATTGACTATTAGGGACACCACCAACATAGGGCTGGGTAGCTCAGTTAGTAGGGCACTGGTATGGTATTCCTGAGATCGCTGGCTCGAATCTTGCTCCATCAATTTTTCTTTGTTCACTTTTCAAAATTTATCATGATTTGAAACCATACCAAGCAACAATTCTCAGAGAGTCAAGCTGCAGATCTTTGGACAATAGATGAGTATTTAACTTCAGTTGATCTCTTTTTGAGCGGGCAATTTATTTAATTCTCTACTGCCCTCCAATTCTTGGGAGATATATATTGTGCCCAACTTTTCTTAATCAAGACCCGACCATCAAGGGTTTTAATAGCCGTGCTCCACAAATTGATGAGAAAGTTCAACTGTTCAGTTTCCAAATCAATGTCATTTCATTACCCGACTGCAAAAAAAAGAAGACATCTGGGGTCGATTTCACAAAGCCCTACGATCGATCGTAGCTCGAGTTACGAAGGATAACCCATCATATCCTACATAGGGCTGCAATGCATCATAAGTTCTACGATTGATAGTTAGTTACGGTGAGTTTAATGAAATCGACCCCTGGTCATATAACTGCCCACAAGCTTGTCACTTATGAATAGACTTGGATTGCAAGGGAGATGGGGAGAGGGAGAAGTGGCGACTGAAGAAAAAACCCAAAGGGTCCGCGTTTGGGAAAGAGGATCATCTACCCCTGAGGGAATAGTTCCAGGATTTCGCCATCAGGAAGCTGTGGGGATTTGTTTTTTCCCAAAACCCATTGGGCACAGGGAGGCTACGGGAATGATTCTATTAGAAGCAAAGAGTTCCATAATGGACTGAGTTTTACATACTTCTACTGTTCAATACAGCTGGACCTATCCAATATGGGTAAATCATTCAAGAAAAAAAGCAGAGTCAAGATGATAAGTCCTTCGTGTATAGCGGATCCACATTAACACTTTTGACACCCTTTTCAAATGACATAATGTAACATGTGCCCGACTGGTTACTATGTGAAGAGCCACCATACTGTGGGAAACTTAGGCAGGCTTCAGGTTTCTCCTGAAGACGACCAGAGTATACTGGCAGGAACATCAAGTTTATATTCAGCTTTTTTTCAGAGCCTCCTAAACTCATAAAATAAAATAAAATATGTCTCATGGTGTTACAGCAAAACCAATTAATCTGGCCTTAAGCAAGGTGCTTACATGTACATATAATCATCAGTTTATGCAGTTCAACTCAAACTATTTCTTAAATGTTTTTTTCTTCAAAATATCTAGCTACAACTGCATTGTCAAGTGTGTTCCAGTACAAAATTTCCATTTTGGTTCAGATTTACTTAGGGCCTGTTTGTTTAACGTATGGGATCCCAGATTTTGGGATCCACATGCTATGCAGGGAACACAAAAATGGGATCCAGATCCGCAAAATTTGTGATCTTGTGCGTTAAACAAACAGGCCCACAACACTGGTAACCAAGCAAACAATCCATTGTAAGCCTATACTCCTTAAGGCTACTTGGCTTATTCTTGCTTAAAATCATAAATCTGCTAAATGACGTTTTACTTGTATTTTGTGTTTCAATATCTTTGCTCTGGTTTTGTATTTGTATATGAGGTCATATAAACAATAATAATTATGATATGTGGATCAGTTTGCAGAAACACCATGTAAGAATCATTAGTACTTTCACACTTCTATATCGTTTGCACTTCTCGCAATAATTATGATAATATCTTTGGTTAGGCAAGCTTTCTTAAAATGACGCCCTCGTTGTCTTTGTCTACTGAAGTTTAAATTTCCTTTAGGGTTGAATGATTTCTCATGGGACTTACCGATCATGGGCTGCAGCTTGTTCTCAATGATGTGCACCAGCATTTGGTAGATGTGAACTCCTAAATCATTCATGACCTGTCGATACTCAGACAGGTCAAAGTTTCGTAGACAGTGGTCGTTTTGCCTGTGCGTGTTCTGATTTGAGAAGTTCTGCAAGAAATTGGGAAACGGATAAAGTGAAAAACAAAAAAGGATAAGTGACTGAATGATGCTCGAAAATTCTTAGTGTGGGATGAAAAAAGGTGAGATTGGTTTGACTACAACATAAGAACACTAAAATTACACTGTCTTTACACTTTTTCTAGTTCAGTTATGGCTATATTAAGTATAGTTATCTCATAGAGCTATATTAAATTACTAGAGCCCTGACTCATGTACAGAGTGATGGATACTGGGTGCATACATGTTTGAGCACAAACCTATGGAAAACACAAAATGTTGTGCATCTTTTGTATGTCTATTTGCATATCTAAGTTTGTGTTATTGAAGCCCAATATGCTCAAAAGACGTGCTACCAGCTGAAACGTTTGCGCGTACAGTGTACTTGCGTGTTACATTTTTAGTACATTCCTCGAAAAGCATTCCAGGCAAAGTTTTATTGTTCCACAGACATGCACACAAATTCAAAATGACTGCGCCCAGGACGGCTTCAAAGCGTCTGTATGCACGAAGAACGAGACCTAGCGCACTAGTAATTTAATATATCTATGGGTTATCAATAACATTGCTAAGACACATCAGGGGCCAATTTCATGGCCCTGATTATCACAAAAAATTTGCTAACCATGAAATTTCTGTCAATAAAAAACAGGATTAACAATCAAATTTCCACTGGTGGCTGCATAACACCGTGAAACACTGTGAATACACTCGTTTAAAACTCTCCACCAACTTAAAGCCCATTGCACTGAATGAGAGTGGCACTGGAGAAACAGAGCATTTAATACTGCAATAACACTGTCAGTACACTTACCTCCTCTCCACTGTACTGCTTGAGAGTGTGCATCAGCCGGATTGTGTTTGTCAGCCAGAAGGACACATACTCAAAGTCCTCAAAGTGTTTCTATCAAAATGCAAAAATGGCAAAAAAGTTAAGCGACCAATACTTCTAACAGCTTACTCAGTTAAACAATTGAATGGCCAGCAATCACCATAAGAAGTAATTCCGTCTTACTTTTTCAGTACTTCCACCATGCATAGGTTGAAGTCTTATATAAATTCAAGACTTGATTATCAGAAACTAGAGGGATAACATCACACAAACTGCCAACTACCAGTACTGCATAGATCCTAACAATTTAATTGTAGTCTGGTACCTTTAATCTTGCCTATCTGACCCCTCTTTGTCTGACCAATCTTACCTACCCCCATTCTCCAACCCCTCACCCTTTTGTCCCGATCCTCTAATCCATTCATGTATGTTTCTTTACTTGCATGTTCTTGCAATTGTGCCCTTGTCATTTAGCCTTTGAGAAAGATCCTGCTAGGATCGAAACATGTCAGGCCCTCCTAGCTCCAAGCATTTCATATATTTCAGGTCATTTTTGGTGATGAGCAGTTTGCAGCAGCATTACTTGTATTAATTTGATTTCTAAGATCACCGCGCATATCTTAAATGATCCTTGGGATATAACGGGATGTGCGTGGTTTCATGGCTTCTGACTGTCAATTTTTCTCTCAATTTTATTCTTCATTGACTTAAAATAAATCCAGTCAGTTTCCCTTGTGGTTATTTGATGATTAATTTCCAAGATGAAAGGAATCAAAAGTTTGAGATTTGCTTTTTACCTTGACGGTCTTCTTGATGCCATTGATTACACCGGTCAGAAGCGCCTTCACTTTGCGGTCATCATTGATGTCATCGGCATGTCGTATGCACATGAAGATAATGTATGCAGGCAGGCCGGGAAGGTAACCATCTGCATGCTTGGGCTGGAAGTCTGCAATGAGAGAAGTCAACATTTGGCATGAGTAGGCTGCCTGGCTATCTGATTGGTCAATGATCATCACATGACATGACAACATTTGATTGGTGTATTTTCCATCTGATGGCTGGAAATAGCTACAAAATAACTGAAATATTCAATTGTGGTTATAACTTTAAAAAAAAGTGTTGGAACCAAAACATTGCTAAAAAGAACCCCAAAATTGGCTTCATATTTCCAACAAACAAATGCTCAACAAATATTTCTACTATTTTAGTTTCATACATCTTTGGATTACAATGTGCTTTATAAATGCAGTTTACTGAAATGATTATTGCAAAACAACAGCATATATATATAAACCAGTTAAAATCCATTGATAATATTCAGATAACTCAATGCTATATGCACTCCAAAAGGACGAATGAAAGCCATTTTCAGGAAGATGTTCTGAATAAAGAACAAAATAGAGAATAACAGTGGCTTTCACTAGACTTTTTGGAGTGTGCATAATATTTAGTTTATATCTTACTCAAAAATGCCAAAATGTTTCTACAAAATGACGCAGCAATGCTGAACAAAATGTTCACAAAAAGAACACACACACAAATGAAAAGTGACCATGATGAAGCAAGTTTCCAATTCTCCAAGAACAACTCACCAATGACGATTGTCTTGATGATTTTGACGTCATCCTCTTGGCGGTATTCCAACATGCCCAAAATTTCCCGTTCTTTCATCTTGACGTTGGCCGGTGCTATGTGAGTTGTGTCGCCCATGTTAGCCGGTGCAGATAGGTGAGAAGCGGCCGGCGTTTCACTCAGAGACGTCGGGGTGGCTGGGATTGGGACAACGATTTCAGCAGAATTAGAACAAAAGGGAGTCTGGAACTGAGGGCCTGTTTGTTTCATGCACGAGATCCGTGATCTTACTGATCCAGATCCCATTTTAGCATATCCTGCATGAGACATGGGGTCGATTTCACCAAACTCTTCATAACTTAATATCAATCGTAGGAATTTTGATGCATTGAAGTCCTACTTGGGATAGGCCCCTACGATGGGTTATCCTTCGTAACTTGAGTTACGATCGATCTCTAAAAAGAGGAATCACAGAGCAAACAAAATTGGAATACATGCGTATTTCCAAGTAAAAAATCAGAATCTGTTGTCAAGAGCTTGTAAAAAGTGATACATTTTTACCCCAAAAGAGGAATGATTCCTCCAAAATAGGAATGGTTGGCAGGTAGTATGAGAGAAACTGAAAAGTCTAGTGGAACCTCTGGATGTGAAAAGGGTAAATGACCAGGAGCACCAAGGTGATCACCGACTTAACATTCTTCGTCTGTAAGTAGACACATACCGGTACTCAATACATGGCAGTGTAACATTATATATCAGATTAAGCACATGTTCAGCCTCTACCTCCGGGGCTTGATATGTTCAGCATCATACCAGGATGTGGGTAGATTCTTGCCTTCCGTAGCTAGGCCCCATGAGGGGGATTATGCAGCTCCAAAAATAAGCAAGTCAAAGTTGTCTGAGTCTGCCTGTCTATCTTAAGGACCCTGGGATCTTGAGGCTGCTCGCTAGAGCCTCTTTTAGCTCGGCCTGTTTCATTTCCTAACGATTCATCCATGTTCAGCACGTTTGAGTCAATCTCCTCAACCCCTCACCTCCCAAGCCGTCTGGAACCAGATCTGGCCCGACCCTCCATGTTCCCCTTCTCTGGAAGGCCCAGGAAATAAAACTTAGCCTGCACTAATCGTAGCATTTCCAAGTCCCTAGATTTGGGCCTCCGTGCAAGCCCCTGGCGCATCCAAAAATTGTTATGGCCACTTGCTGCTTATGCATCTATGAACCTCATTTGTCACCATAACCACATTCTAACTGAACTATAAAGCTGTTTGGAGTTATTCGGCCTGACGCATCAGGTCCCCCTAACTCCAAGCATTTGATAAATTTCAGGTCATTATTCGGCTGATGAGCAGTTTGCAGCAGCTTATTACTTGTATTGAACTAAAAAGCGGATAAATTCTGCTTTTTCTGTACATTTACCTCAAATAAACTTATTTATTTCATGTCTCTATTTGTGAGTGGATCAACAGGCTCTCTCAGCTACAGTGTTTCGTTATACCTGTGTTGATCATGGCCATCACAATTAGAGTTGTTCCTGTATGTTGTTTATTTATTGTGAACTGTATTTTTTGATGTCTTCTTGCTTTTATTGTCTTTTACTTGTTAACTGTATTCATTTGCTATGTGATTCTGGCCGAATAGATAATAATAATAATAATAATAATAATTCAAGAGACTGTAAAATCAGTTGGCTGCCTTGAAATTTGATCTTATTTCATTTTCTTGAAAGAAAATTTGTAAAACTGCATTTCCCAATGACATTTGATCTTGTTAAACCAAGGTGCATTCATTGAGTAGGGCCATGAGTAGTAAATACCTGATAATGAATCATGAGTGCTAGTCACTCTCCTGTAGGCCACCTTGAGTTGCTTCTTGAGTTTCTTCACCTGTTTCTCAAGGTACTCATTCTGTTCCATCAGATCCTATGGGGCAAAACAAAAAGAGACACTCACCGTCACTCACGTAAACATTTAAGACAAGATATAAAATAACAGACAAAAACTTCTCAGGACCCAATTTCCACAAACAGCCAATGAACACTGCTATACCGAACATTCATCTATACCGAACATCATCTTTGACTCCCAATTTTTGTGTACAAACCTTACAGAACATTCCTGTTGAAATCAAAAATTAAAACGATTTTACAGAAACAGGAAATATTTACTGGGTGAATCAAATGGTGCATGGTCGTTTTTAATTCCCGAAAAATTCTGAAAGATTTTCGTACATGTATGTTAAAAAACAATAAAAAGAGGGCGCACTTCATTGGACAAAAGAGCATTTGATAAAAATGGCTGCCAAACACTGCAATATTGCAATACCAAACGAGCGCTACATGTATACTTAATTTTTTTTTGTGCATCCCACTGTGTTCATTATATCGGTGTTCCACTGTACTGCTTCCATATTTAATTCTTAAATCAAAGCCAATCAGTGATTATGCTGAGCTAAAATTTTCATCTTTTAAGATGCGTGCTCCCAATGGCAAAGTAGAACTAGAATCACGCTAAAAGCTCCTCAACAGAATGTCTAACCTGAAAGGCTTCATTCTGGATGAAAGAAATGCCAAGCTACTCAATCTGAAATTTAGTGAACCAGCGCTCTTGGCTACATTCTGATTCTCAAAAAGAAACTTATAAATTTCCAGTGCTCAATTATTAAAGTCTGTGAATTAATTTGAAATAATACTAATAACATCAATTTCTCTGAAACTTGGTAATTCGTGGACATTTGAAAATGGAAGGTTTAAACTTATTCTCACCAAGAATTTCTCTAAATTGAAACTATTTCTTGGAGTTCTGCTGACTCACGTCAAGGAAATGAATCATAAGAATCTACAAATCCAAAATTATCTTTCCTGTGTGGCTAACAGTTCAATATTAATATTTCCATGGAAAACAAGAAAAGTGATAGTGTAAGTGTGTGACATTGTGAGGCTCAACCAGTGAATGAATTTAAAACAAGTAGCTTATAATTTAACTGCTATAGAAATAGTTGAGAATGAGTTTGATCAAGACATATTTACCAGGTTGTCATTGGTGAGTCTTGAGATTTCATGTTGGACGGTCTGATTGATGCGAGCTTCTGGTGTCATCTTCAAACTCTGTGGGAAGGAAGAGAAACAAGTAAACTCCAACATCTTTACAAAAACGTTGATTATCAGCCATGTCATTCTGCTTTAATATCAAACTGACAGACCCGATTGGCACTGTTGTATAAAATCCCCAGAACTGTGGTCAAGTTTGACTCTCAGAGGACTCTTAACCTAGCTGGACCTTATTGGATCAAAATGAAGTCCAGTTCAATGTCATCAAGTGGGATCAGTGGCATATCTAGGGAAAATAGGTGGGGGCATAGGTGGCAAGTGCTTTAGGCACTCGCCTCTCACCAATGTGGCCCGGGTTCGACCCCGGCTTGGGTCATATGTGAGTAGAGTTGTGCGTTGGTTCTCTCCTATGCTACAAGGGTTTTTACCCGGGTTCTCTGGTTTTCCTCCCTCCATAAAACCAAGCACTTTAGATCTCAGGCTCCGTAATCATAATGGATTACCGGTATTGCTGGCAGCCGAGGGCGCCGATGAATACCAACAATCTGATTACGTTGTAGCCCGCACTTTGTAACTTTAAGAAAAGACGTGTAATAAATGTATTTATTTATTTTATTTAAAATAGCACCTGGGGCAAGTACTCATATTGTGCCCCAAATTCCAAATTCTGATGCCAATGGAAAAAAACAAACAGACAATTTGAAATCTTTCTTTGTTTGTAAATTTGATTAGATTTCCAAGAACTTGACTAAGAGTAAAGCTTCTTCTTTTTTCCCTTTTGCATTTTTGTGCCCCCGAAAAGGTGGTGTATGGGGCACTCCCTTGTCCCCCCTAGTTATGCCACTGAGTGGGATGCTACCGTAGTCTCAAAACTGAGGCACATAACTATAGCTTTTATGAACTCTCAATCACCCATCAAAGCAATCACGAAAGAGAAAGACAAGAATGACGTCCGAGGCTAAACAGACCTGTCCGATAATCTCCTGTTGCCTGTCGTTGTCCATCTTCAAATTCTCAATGACTTCATTCAGCTGCTTGATCTCCACCTCATGGTTCTTCTTCAGCGCCTGGATCTCCTTCTCTAAAATTCTACGGGAAGAAAAATCATCGGATCATCAGAGATACAATGTTCCCGAACCGACATGTATCCTCAATATCCACTATCTACATAAACAGCAACACGCCAGTGATGTGAGTTTGAATATGCAGCAACCCAAGGAGAATCTACATGATGCATGCACCATGCCCATTGTTATGCATGCAATTAGTGAAAGTGAGAATTTCTAATCTACATGTTTTTCCAATGCACATTAACAAACCCCACTTATTAACATTGTGCAATATATTTCAACCAGAAGTCCCTCACACCATTGGAAATGTTAAAAACAAAAAGTGCAACCATTTTGAAGATTTTTAAAACAATTCTTTGAAAGTCATCACATTCCAAAATTATGAGACCTAACTCATTTAAGTTGCTGTTATTTTGTTAATTACTTAAATGTTGAGATTTAGTGAATTAAGGCCTAATTGGAGTGACCCAAAGAGATAATTATTAGAAATAAGCTCAACAATTGGACAGAGGGTTCCCATAGCAGCCAATGGTTAGCTATTATTAATTATAATTAATGGATTAAGATGTAAGAAGTTAAGAACAATTATATTTTGTCAATACATGAATGGGTGGAAGCTAAAATAGCTTCAAATAGCTTTGTAATAATTATGCATTTCATTCTTATAATAATTTCTTCTTCCTTCTCCATCTGTGCCTATTGAGGACAAACTTCAAGCCCAAAATCTGAGATTTTGACAGATTCTATTTCTTAATCCTCAGATGAATAAAACAAAGATGGTTCATCTTAATTATGCAAAAACTTGTCCCCTTACAAAAAAATGAAACTCCAGCAAAGTCACTGAAGTATTTGGTTAAAGCAAGGGTGCAAATTTTAAATGGCATTTTTCATTGAACGCCAAAAAGTGAAATTTGAACAATTTACTAGCGCTTGAAGGAACATCTAAAGCTAGTTTTGATGAATTGTTTCATTTCAGGGCCCTCTCCAAAAAGAGTCTTTAATTTGACATGAATTAACAATGGATGAGGACATAAAGTGAAAGAAAATGAAAGATGTCATGTAAAATTGAATACTGAGGTTAATTTAGATGTAAAATGTATGAAGAAAAAAATCCAAACCTAAACTAAACAATTGGTGCAATTGAGTTGTAGAAATTGGAGACAAATAGAAAAACTGTGGAGTTTCAACCGTGGAGTGACTGTGAAGTTTGTTTTTTATTGTGCAATTCAACGCAGATCTTTTCTGGAAACCTGATGATCTAGTTAGATAAACACAAACAAGTCCACTTGGCCATAACAATGATGGTTTAACAAACTTCCTGAGAAGCTGGTGAGTCGAATTCCAAACTTAAAATGCCAATTTGGACCTGATTTATTTGAAAATGTTTCACCCAGTTCTAAATTGAGGAAATGTTCATCCTGAAAAAATAAGGATGGACCCCCTTTTCATCTTTTATGCTAAGTAGCCTGGGATGGGGGCAATTTCACCAAACCCATCACAACTTACTATCAATCGTAGGACTTATGATGCATTGCAACCCTAGTATACGACAGGTTATCCTTCATTACTCAAGTTATGATCAATCAATCAATTGTAAGGCTTTGTGAAATCGCCCCCTGAACGTTTATAAAGGACAGCATATGTTGGCTTGATCTCCCAAGATAGGAAACTCTCTGTGCTGGTTGATGGTCTTTTATTCCAGACTCTCTTAAAGGTAGTATCATACTTTGGTTTTTGTCAAAGAAGTACAGATTCATGGGCAAAAATATCAAGGAAGATACAGTAACAGTCATCTGTGAAAATTTCAGTCCCATACGGTGCCCACTTTTGGAGAAAACAGTGAAAAACAGCCACAGTATTTCTTAAGTCTTTTCTCTTTTATTTTTGATCTTTAAAAAGATCAAAAAGATTTTCGGTCTTTGTTTTACTAATTTCTGGATAAATACACCATTTCAGACGGAAACAATTTAACAGTAGGTTTCTACCAGCACCATCTTCATACCCTGAAAGTTATACGTAAATCTGTCAACATTTCTGTTTTGGTTTCTTACCAAAGTATGATACTACCTTTAAGGTAATTGTTCTGACAATGTGCAATGCAGTTTTGCACTGTGTTCAGAAATGCGGCCAAATGAATCATTCTTACATTCATAGTCCTCATAATGTGCATTAGCTCAAATTCACTGTATGTTTCCCTTTTTTATTAAGTAACAAGTATTGAAAGAGAGTCTCATGGCTGCTGTTGCCATGGGATACCCTGTTCTGAATGAGGATGAAGAATCTCTGGTATCAATGAAAAATTACAACCTGTATTTTTCATTTTTCTAGATGATGGAGAAAAACAAATTGTTCTAACCCAGGAGGCCAGCTTGGCCACGGGCCTTTTCCAAACCTTGGTTTCGGCTCAGGCTCCGGCTACGGCTCCAGCTCAGGTTCATACCAGAGAACTTACTTCTGAACCGTAGCCAAAAGTCTCCATTTTGATACCTGTTGTTTTAGAACGGATTCACGAAATGGAGCCTGAGCCTGAGCCTGAGCCTGAGCCTGAGCCTGAGCCTGAGCCTGAGCCTGAGCCTGAGCCTGAGCCTGAGCCTGAGCCTGAGCCTGAGCCTGAGCCTGAGCCTGAGCCGGAGCCTGAGCCTGAGCTGGAGCCTGAGCCAGAGCTGAGGTTTGGAAAATGACCCAGGACTGTAATTCACCGTGCGCAAAGTGGATGACAATAGTATGGTCCCATCTGCTGCTTGATTTTGCAAATTAACGACTTCTGATCCCTCATTAAAACATAACAAATTTTTAATCCCCGAAGTTTTCTTCAGGTCACCCTATAACAGTTACACACATACCATGCAGAATGTCATTCCAGTAAATACCAAAACCCGGTTTCACTCTTACAAGAAATTGAGAGATGTAGTAATACAGTGTCCTAATTTAAGTAATCACAATCCTATCCTAAAAAAAACCCTGGAAACAAGACTAAGGTAGTTATCTCATGCAAATGCATGCAACAAATGGTTGAACTTTTATCTAACGGTTTTTTTTAACAGAAAAAGATGCAAAAGGCATTCCATGTACACACAGATATTCGTCCCATCATTCAAGAATATCATAAAGTTTGCATACACGAAAATACATAATTTTCTAGATTTGCAAGACAATTACATGTCTCATTTAGACCATAAAGATACATGTACTTTCTCTTGAACAAAGAGTGCATGCACATCGTGTATATTCTGGATCAAACAGCCAATGGTTGGTCAGGCAACTTGCTCATGTTGTCTCTATGGCAACTTTGTTCCAATGGGAACCAGGAAATTCGGAGTGTAGTTTCAATATATTCCAAACAGGGGACCAGCGACTTACATAACTGAAAATGATATGGAAATGTCATGCAAGTTTGCAATGAACCAAACGGAATTGAGAAAATGCTAACTGGATAAGATGCTTTAAATGAAAAAAAAAAAAATAGATAAAAATACATTCACCAAATTATCAACCATGAACCTTATGTTCCTCACATGTTTATATGATCTTTTCATTTTCTCTTTATTTTACATGGTAGTTAACCAAGGATTCTTTAGAAAAGTGATCTCGATGATCACAGTGACTGTATGAACCATGCATCAGGTTCATACTTGCACGGCAATGGTATGTGAAAAGAAGATTAGGAAGGACCTGCCAGCATTTTTGTTAGGGGAAAACCTCAGAGAGTGTATGAAGAAAAGCTATTGCCGTTAGGTCGGGACTAAAGAAAAAAACAAAAAAACCCACATGCCTTTGCCTATTAAATGCCGTTGGTGGGATTCTAACCAGGGACCTAACAGGTGGAAGGTGAGTAAGGCAATGGCCACCCAGGCAATGACAAGGGGCAGTAAGGCAATGACCAGGAGCACTGAGGCAATGACCAGGGACAGTAAGGCAATGACCAGGAGCACTGAGGCAATGACCAGGGACAATAAGGCAATGACCAGGAGCACTGAGGCAATGACCAGGGACAATAAGGCAATGACCAGGAGCATCAAAGCAAGTTCCTCCTTTCTGACTTGCATCCTGTATAAAAGGGAATATAACAGCTGCAATACAAGTGGTCTAGATAGACGAGGGTACGGCGGTGGATCTTATTCCCTGACATTAAAAATTCAACTCAGACAATTCTCCATTACGTCTGAGAAGAATCCGTGAAGAAAAAAAACAAAACAAAAACAAACAAACAACTACAAACAAAAATAAAAATGTTAATCTGCAAAAAAAAGGGCCATAAGACTGAAAACAAAAAAACACCTCCAGAAAAACCCTCAACGTTAATCTCTGAACAAGGCCCATACAACTGAGAAAACCTCGACAGACAAACCAAAATCAGGAGACAACTGTTCACACAGGTTAATAGCTGCTCTGCATGACCACTCGCCCATTAGTTTGCATGTGAATTCAGAGGTAATTAATCTGAAAATGGTAGTGAATTAATAATATCAAGACGGAGAATGAGGAAGAATGAAGGGATGAAATGGATGGGATTCTTCATGAGAAGAGGAGGAGGTAATCTGCATCTGGGATGCGGTGATGCAAGAAATGATGGGCGGGGCTTAAACACTAAAAAAGGGGGTGGGATGCCGAGACCACCTACGATGATTGGCTAATTAGCATGAATACGCTGGTTGGAGAGACTGCCATTTATGTTGTTATAATGCATTATGCAGACCAAAAAACCAAAAATGAAAGCCTCTGTATGAAAATGCTACCTTTTATAGTGATGTTGTGCTGACAATGCGTGATTATGTAAAAAGCAGATTAGTTTCATCGTGCTGTCCGTGTATGCAAGAATGAGGCAGCGTGCAACATAACAAAACCCCCAAAGATGCCGCCCACGACATATGACACTACAGAACAAGTCAGACAAACAGTGGGGGACGCTAGTACAGATAAATTAAGGCACTAGGGGCAAAAACCATTGTAGACAAAAATGTATTGATCAATTTCAGTATATAATAACCCTCAATCAATCTACAATTTGAAAAATCATCAAAAAGGTCAACAAATTCAGTATAATTCTCAGAATCATATTGAAACCTAATAATTTTTTTGTTTTTATTTTTTTTCTCAAATGATACAACCAATTGAATAAAAAATTCAACAAAAAACTGAGAAATGTGCAGTGAGAATTGAAAAATAGCCGTGAAGCTACGCTGTATCAATCCTGAAGCATATGTGAGACACACAGATCGTGCTGTCAGAATCTGACGTGGCAAAGCAATCTTGGAACAATCTTTCTAAGTCTAGAGACGGTGAAGAAATAAACAGAAAAATGGGGAGGAAAAAAGAAAGAAAAAAAGGAACAAAAACCCCAAAACCACACAGGCAAACAAGAGGCTCCGAGGGGGAACTGAGCTGATTTGGGAATGGGTTGGAGTACTCACATTTTACCCACCAGCAGGTCATTGTGATTTTCGGCCAGACTGCCGTACTTAGAGACAGTGTCACGCAAGCTAGTCTGGCTCGCAGAGAGGGCGGCAAACAGACTGGGAGTAGGGTAGGAAGAAATATGGGGGATCAGGACAAAAGAACCACAGTAGAACAAAAAATATAAATATATGGGGGTCGGGGTGTGGAGAAAGGGGGTGGAATTAAAAACAAAAGCACAGGTTGAATGGTGGTTGGTGGGTGGGTGGGGGGACGGGGGAACGTTATGTCATTGGTGGGTTTACATGCAAGCTTGTGACTGAGTGTTTCTAGTGTGGCGTCGGGCTGAGACTTACTGAATAATTTGCTGAGTGAATGAGTTTCTTAAATGGGCGGTTTTTCAAATCAACAAAACAAAACATAAGGGGTTCAGTGCCTTTCTTGTTGCCTCATGCAAACAAAAAGCCAGTTTTTTGCTGCAATTTTCATCCTTTTTGCTTGTGTTAAAACATTTCATGCTTAAATGCTCTTTGAAAAGCCGATTCAAGTAGCTGTTTTCAGAAATATTGCTTGTGATAACAGTGCTACAATAAAAACTAGATAAAGACAACAAAATAAGCCTTCAAAAATTCCATTACTATAAAAGATCCACTTTCAACAAACTGAATTTTGGAATTTCATAAAGTCATCAAATTCCGATTTGAACTTCAGAATGTTGGGTATGATATGTTTATGTATGTAATCGTCCCAGCCCTACTGTGGAGTGAATAGGGGCTATTGGTAAATAGTCACAATGGGATACATTATTATTACTATAGATACATATATGGACAAAGTGTTGGTTATATTCCACATTCAAGATACTGGTACTGTCAAGGGTTGGTGGTTTTGCAAACATTTTAGGGTGAAAACAGATTAATTTCATGGTGCTATAGCCTTTACATATTAAGAGGTCTCCTATGGTAACTGGTTTATATAAATATTCCATTATAACACAGACCACACCCTGGTATGGCTCAACGGCATTGTACTGGTCAATTTGCAAAATAACCAAAAATAATGGGATCTCCAGTCAATTTCACAAAATGTCAAAACTCATCTTATATTAAACTTATAATGATCTGAAAGTTACTATGGTAACATTGAGGACTCTTTGAAAAGTTGAATGTTACACCTTTATGAAATTCAACCCCCGAGAACTGGGAACCATTAACTTAGACCTATTACTATTAAACTACAAGCCAAGTAAATAGCTCAGGTTCTTTTGAGGCTATAGGTGTTGTTTTTCATAGGAGGATATTATTCACATGGTGCAGTGTTAAACTTTCACTATAAACTTGGCCCTTGACATGCAAAGCTTCCAATTTTTGGCTTTGGCTATTAGTCCAAATTGTGGATATCGTCACCGTTTTCACGAAGAGACAAAGTGGCCACGGCGCGTTGAAACTATAGTTTTGAGAAAATGTTTTTTAAAGTTTTACCCTTTTTAAATTGAAGATTTCCCCTACTTTTAGAGGGCATGTTTATAATATTTGTATACCAATTTCAAGCTCGAAACACACACTATCACGAGGTGCTAATTAAAAGTTAATAGACCCCTTAATTACGGAGTAATTAACGTCCATAGATATTTGTCTCTTCGTGAAAACGCAAAACTCCAAAAGCGAGTTATTTTAAAGGGCCGATTGCACTTTGTCTCTTCGTGAAAACGCAAAATCTCCCCATACAAACATGCACAAAATGCCACTTCGTAAAAAGAAAAAAAAATCACGCGCGCCTTATGTTGCAAGCACGCGCGCGCGCGCGCGCTCCACTTAGTCTCTTTGACAATAAGTCTGGAGTTTATCCAATCATTATTAAATTTTACAGTAAACTCCCACAATTAAATCCATTAAATGTGTTACATATTACAGACCAATATTTGAGGAATTATCATTAATCTGTTTTGAATTAATCTGTTTGGGTTACAAAATTGGTTTATTTATTAATAAGTATTAAGTTAAATTTGAATTATTGGGCTGTGCAGGAATAAAAAAAAAATACTTTTATCATTTTTTTCTCAGAATATTGGTAAATTTGAACCTGTTCCACTTCCGTTTGTATACTGATTGATTTGTTTTGTTTTTTGAGATACGAACACAGAATGAACAAACAAACAAACAAACAAGAGAAAAAAACGGGGGAAAAAACACCATAAAATTTGAAGATGACCAAATTCTGAGTGTGGCATGAGCTGCAAAAGATGTAATTGCCATTTCGACCAACCATTAAAAAAGCAATATGAAATGGCAGAATCAAAATTGTGGTAAAATGAAAATATACAAGGACATGTGTGACCAGGCACTGACGAAATGAGAGACAGAGAGATCACCAGGCATCAAATGAGTATTTCCAGTGGAATAATTCCACTGCAAAATCAGGTCAAATTTTATGTCTGATTGTGATCTCCAGAATTGCTGTTGGTTTTAGAGCCAGGAAGACGATACACCAAGGGCTTGTTTGTTTAACGCACAGGTTCTGGGATTCTACTGATCCGGACTCTGTTTTAGCGTACCCTGCATAGGACGTGGATCCGCAATTTTGGGATCCTGTGCGTTAAGCAAACAGGTGCAAAGTGTCTCCAAATGGTGGATGGTACTTATCAAGCTCAGTACTAGGGTGAAAATATCTTGGTTTTCAAACTGTGTGACTTCAACGACTTTCATTTTGTAGTGCTAGGTCACCGAGATATATTTGTTGGGTACGCCACAAAGTGACATATCGTGGACAGTTGCCGCACCGCCAAATTATAGATCTTGTTATCTTCCACTGGTTTTGTACACACATTCTATTACTCCGTGGAGTGGCAACCAATCTATGGTATGTCTCGCTCTGTGGTGCACCAGACAAAATATACACAACCTTTGGCGTGGGGACTTTGATTCGGTTGGTAGAAACAACTGGTGTTTTGGGATTTTTTGGGAGGGACACACTGGCAATGGTTGCCTGACCAACGCTATGACAATAGACATTTGGGATTTAGAATGTAAACCCTTAGATCTCAGGCTACATAATAAAAGCAGATTAGTGTGATTCAAATCAGACATTACTCTAACAGCATCATTGAGTCGCTGGGATGTGGACCCAAGACCTACTGCTTACTAGTACAGGAGTCTTACCACCACGTTTTACCATGTCTAAACTGCCAAGCCAACCCCAATTCTCATTAAACCAATACCTCCTTGTTATTAACAACACACGGGCATCACAATCATTTGTTTCTAACGAAGTGCGCTGCTCAGGAAAACAAACCCTTAATATTTTCTGTGATGAACTTTTATTTAAAAAGTTAATTATGGAGGCGGCCATCTGAAAACGTGGGATGAAAACATAACTGCAAGTCATACAAATGAATAACAAAATAAAAACGCAACAAAATTGAACAAAAATAAATAAACTCAAACAAAACTGCAAGCAAAGCGCATTGAGAATAAATATCAAATTAGCTTTCCCATTCATTGCAAAAAAACAAAAAACAAAAAATGTGCAGGGCCAATGTAAGTCATTAACTTAATTAAAATACATGTCCATTGATTTCAATAGTAAGGTTTGTATAGGGCACATAATGAACTTCCAAGGTAAAATAAAAATTACACTTGATCTAAGCACTTCAAGAGAGCCAAACGCTTTTTCAGCTTGGTTTGCATAATGTCGGACAACCGCATTGTTGCCATTGCAAAAGGCTGGACGCGCTTTTTCAAACATTTTTGTGTTTTTTTGTTCATGATTGCAAAGGTTTGTTAGTCACTCAAAAGGTCAACTGACTATTGCAACAATAAGCATGTGATCGATCCCAGCAAGTAAAATCTACATTAGTGTAAGCAATCAAGAGAGACACACTTACTGGTTGGTCATCTTCAGGGACTTGTAGGCCACGTCCAAGTTTCCGTCATCGGTCAGCGATGCAATCTCCTCCTGGATGAGGAGGTCTTTGTCCTTGCTCAGGCCGCTGTCCGGCGAGTCCTCTCCGTTCAACTGGTTCTCCCATCGACGTTGCTGGTTGGTCAGTTCCGTTTTCAACCTATCAGGCAAGGTCAAAATTGAAAAAGAAATGTTAAAAAATTGAAATCAAGGGGAAATTTTGTTGACCAAAATTGGAGAAACGAAAAATTGACTGGAGTGGGATTCGAACCATCGACCTCCTGAATAAAATACTGCTGCTCTGACCAACTGAGCTATCCTTCCCAATGTTGGTGGTGTCCCTTATAGTCAATAATCTTTGTTCGTTTGGCAGTCAGAAGCCATGAAATCACTCACATACAGTTATATCCCAAGAATCATTTAAGATACGGGCAGCATTAGCAATGCTGCAATCTGAGAAACTGTACATGGGGGATCGCTCAAAGAGGATGCGGCTTTTTTCTTCGTTCATTTTTCAATCACTTTTCAATGACTTAAAACTAATCCAGTCAGCTTCCCTTGTGGTTATTTGATGAAAACAAATTGAGTTAGTTCTCCTTTTTAACAAACCTGAGGATCTCCTGTCTGTGCTTGTGATTTTCGTCGCCCAGCGCAGACACCTGATTGGTCAGCACTCTGAGGATGTCATCCTCTGATGTGCTGCTCTGGACGGCCTCCCGTAAGCTCTCTAGGTCCTTCTTCAGCATGTCGTTCTCGTGTTTGTAGGTGACCAGCTGAGGCCAAAGGCAAAAGAGATGTCGAATCAATGATCATGAAACTAGAAGGGTGACGTGTGGAAGTTAATTCAAGCTATGCTCAACACTAAAATGGTCAAATTTTATTCCTTCTCCATGAGGGATCTTGTTTTGACAACTGATGGGACACGGGCTGGCCATCAAGAGGGGTTTTGAGGCCATCTGCCTCAAACTTAGGTCATTGACTAAGGTCACATACAAAGTGTCAGCTACTGTGGTCACTTACTGACATTTCCTAATGAGGTGCCATACCGAAGTCTCCTTCTAGTGCAACCTATTATGATCCACTATTCAGATCATCCACTTAGGTACCATATCAAAGTCATCTTCAGAGGTAACCTACTAAGGTAAATTTTGACCAGTAAGGTCCCCTATTGAGGCCACCCACTGAGGTATCATATCAAAGTCGCCTTTGGAGGTAGCCATCTAAGGTCCCATATTGACCACTATAAGGTCCCCTATTGAGGCCACCCACTGAGGCACTATATCAAAGTCACCTTCGGAGGTAACCTACTAAGATCACATATTGACTACTATTAGTAAAGGTCTCATATTGAGGCCACCCACTGAGGCACCCTTCTGAATTCACTCACTTCAGCATTTGAGGCATCCAGGTCTCCCTCCATGGTACTAGTTCTCGTCTTGGTGATGGATTCCGTCTTGTCCAGTTTCGTCTGGAACTGCCTCTTCTCCTTCTCCAGATCCCGGACCCTCTGCTGGAGCTTCAGGAAGACCGTCATGTCCATGCTGGCATTCTCCTGACCCTGTTCCTGAAAGAAGGAGACACACAGCTCACTACCTCGAAGACCCTGCATGAGAATACCTAGCCCAGTCTAGAGGTCAGACAAGGGATGCTATACTCCTTTTTACTCAAAAGGGTGAGCCTCTTTGATATGTGCAAGTGAGTCTGGTGCTTGGATATGAGACTCAACATCTGTGGTTGCGTTGACTGATTGAGATCATCCTACCATGGAGCATGGTCCCAGCAGAGCCCAATACACATGTACCACCTACAAGTTGCCTTAACTTGTTGTCGCTTTGGTACCGTTTAAACAGGATCTGGCACAGAATGAGTCTGAAACATCTATAACATGAAAAGTCGGTGAGGAGGGCGGGGAAAAGGTTGCCCTGATTTTCTTAGAGGCTGAACTATCTTTACAGTGACAGTGCCTTTTTTAACACTGATTCTTCATCATGTGCATAAATCATACAGATATGTCTATGACACATATACCTTTACACCATGTATTTTTATCGCATCTTCCCGCAGTTTTTATTTTAAACCCGACATACTTCAATTTCAGAAGGCTAAAAATATGTCGCGCACTCTGCCGAAAAGCCACAAATGAGTCACTTGCATAAAACACATATGGTATACATGAAGTGAGCCACTGAAATGTGATACGGCCAAAAGGAAATTGTGATTCTGTATTCAAACATGTACGGTTGGCAGGACTTCCGTAGAAGCATATATGACTGTATTAGAACTAAACTGGATGTGTAATGATATCTGCAGAAGGGATTATCAATATTGCCTAAGTTCAAGGAGACCGGATTAAAGAAAGCTGATGCAAGACCCTGTCCAAATTTGTAAGGCTATGGCAAGGCACAATAGATGCTGCAGTACACGTGTGCATGAACTCAAGCCAAAGCCATCTTGTTTGGGATGTGGCGCAAGATTCAAATTTTTTGTTTGTTTTAGAGAGCACTTTGAAAACATTTTTGAGAACCTGAAAGCGGTCCGTCCCTCCATCTGTCTGTCATTCACCTGTATTTCATCTTCTACATTCTCCACGTCTTCCACCTGGTTGGTGGACAGCGTCCCGTAGCCAGACTCGCCACCCTCGCTGCTATCTGTCCGCACATGGTGGGCGTACTGGACCATGGGAGGGTTCTGGGCCGCCTCTAGGTCCTCCTTGAGGTTGTCGCAGCGCTGCTCCAGCCGGGAGTAGTCTTGGAGGAGCTTCTGGTGACGGGCCTTCTCTTCGGCTAGCTCCTTCAGGACCTCTTCGCGGGCGGCCACCACCTCCTGCTTGACTCTCTCTGGAGGTCAAAACAAACAAGAGTGAGAGCTGAGCAAATTGTCTGCATTTGTCTGCTCTCATATCTATCAAGCCTGCATGATACGTGTGTGATACATGAGTGCCAGATGTGACTGTATGGTCAGGTGGCTAGATTCCCTGCAAGTGATCCTGGCAGACGGATTCTCTCTTTGAGAGAACCTACTGGTAGGACTCGCCCGGTAGGGCTTCCACGTGACACATCAGATGGATTGTTATTTTGCTGAGATATCTCAGAGATATAGTTCCTCTAAAAGGGTAGATGCGGCAATGCGCTGTCACAGTGCATGCTCCTACAGATTGATTGATATCTAAGCACTGCTGGTTTCTTAATAAGAGATGTGGGATGAATAGGAATCAACACTTCAACTTAAAAGCCCAGACAATGTTTCTTGTTGGGCCCATTTGGTTTAAGTTAAAGAAGGAAAAGGTGCTGTAGGGATGTCGCAAATTATTCCATGGCTGAATTGAGAAAGGTGTCTTGCCTTTACTAAAAGCTTTCATGGTTTCAATACTGAAACATTGTTTTCAACATTGTGACTTGATGTCTATCATACCAAGATGATAAAATGTTGTAATTTTTTATAAAAACTGACATGGACACTCATTAAATTTTGTGCAATTCTGATTCTGGAAATGAGGAATAAGTCACGGGGTGTACCTTCGGATCTTTCTTCAAGTTCCTTGTACTCGTTCTCTTTTTCTTGGAGATCTTTCCTCAATTTGTCACTCTCGGCATCAGACTTGTCTTTTTCCTGAGAACGAAGAAAAGAAAGAAACAAAACCGGAAGCTTTATCATGGGCTCGGAAGCTGTTTCCATTTTGTGCACTGAGATGTCTGTGTGTGAGCAGTAACTTTCTGTTTCAATCAACTCGTGTCAAGAGGAGGTAACTAAATATATAATGAAACTGAATTTTTAGCATTTGGAAGGAAACGTGACAGTGGCAGACTTGGTCGATCACCAAGTTCCCCTTGACTTGTCGGTGCTTGATTGACTAGACTCGTTGCAACATTCCCAAGGGAATTCTAAGTTTCCGACAGAGTTTTCTGAAGTTGTCATGGCAACACAAGGGTTGCGACATAAAAAACCCCGACTGAACTGAATTAAATTGATGTATTCGGGCTGCAGTTTTACCACTCCCCCCCCAAGCTCTCGTGATTTTTTTCTGGGATTGGGGAGGAAAGGAAAGAGAAAGGAGGTGAGATCGGGGAGAAAGACTGTTTGAAATTTCCTCTCCAAACTGGCCTGGGAAAATAGGAAACATACTATGCGGTAATCAGATTACTGTACTTGCAAGTCAAGAAACTTTGTTTTACTCTGGATTGAATCAACTTTAAGCCATATGCGAAGAAGCAATTCTAGTTCAATTTAGGTCTGAACCAGACACGTCTCTCTGCATAAATGTAAGCCAGTTCTGAGTGATAAATCTATTCATTCATTGTGATTAGACTTGAAAAAGACTCTTTATTTTTCATAAAAAAGGATTAACAAAATTCCCTTCATCAATAGTAAAAAAAAACCCAAACATTTTCAGAAATCACCAAGCCATCTGTATTCATAATCAACTTGTATGTATACAAATAATTACAAATGGGGTATTAGGGAGACACATAATTGTCTAAAAGTGGACATTAGAGAGACATCGGGACTTAGGGAGACTTTTCGATGTCTCCCTAAGGTACCAGCTACCTTTTAAAGACATATTTTTGCTGTCCATATTTTAATAGAAGACAGAGCATGCTCTCAATATGAACAAATGTCAATTTCAAGTTCATTGGTTTGGAGGATGTTTAGAAATAGGTAAGTAAAGTTTGTGCACGACCCTATGGGAAATTCTCCCTAAGGTCCCATCCTTGGCTATTTTAATTTATACTCTTATTGAAATGTCCACTTTCCACTAAATAACGTACCCCAAAATAACCTTTGAATTCTAATTCTCCCTCATTTTCAGTCTTTTATGGTAAATAGCATGCCTCTTTTGTCACACAATGCAAAACATGCTAAAACTGAATTCAGCGCATCAGCCGGAAAAATAAATTATGACAAGCCAGAAATAAAGAAGCTATTTATAGCGCCACCCTCACCCAAACTCCCAACCAATCAGAATCTGTCAAATAATTATTCAAAACATTTTTTTGGTGGTCAGTAAAATTAAAGTGACAGTTTCTAAGCCGTATTGTGATTGGGTGGTAAAGAACGATTACCCCTCAATTAGCCAATCAGGCATCATCTCTGAAGGAGATGAAAGACGAACTCCCTTATCAGCTAAACCCTCCACGACAAAACATCCCTCCAGCGTTGTCATGGAGCCCCGCCTCCCAAAGATAGATGTATATATAAACATTCTGCTAATTGAATAATTTCCCAGGAACATATCACTGGGGCTATCTGGAGTAATTTCTGCACTGACAGCTTAACTCAATTAGAAGGGGTTTATCTAATTTCCCTGCATTTTAATAGAGCTGAAGTTAAGAGGACCGAAGGTGGCAGGGGTCGGGGAGGGATATAAGGAACAAGTCAATCCTGAAATTGGAACCCGATCTTAGGATATTGGAACCAGGAGTTTCCCAAACCTGTGGAGGTGTGCAACTAGTATTATACAGCATGTCCCCCCAAAAAACGCAATACTTTGTGTCGGGACTTTTATATAAAAATTAAACTGTTTATCACTTCAAGATTCAGATGTGATACAACAATATGACCAATTGAAAGAGTACTCCTTACAAAACATTTTGCAAGGATAACACGCATAGTGATCAATACACACATGTTTATGAAAGAAAGATGAAAGTCAGGTTTTGAGGTTGGGTAATTCAGTCTTAGTTTTTTTCCCCTCAATTTCAGTCCAATTTTGCTCAAATATAAACAAGGAATAAGAGGGGAGGGGAAGGCGGAGGTCTATTTTTTTTTCATTGTATCTCAATAAATGATCATTTATCGTTTTTGGCAACTGCACAATAAAATCATCATCAATATTCATGTAAATCAATTTCGTTTCTTTAAATAAAAAACCCATGGCAATGCTTTAAAAGATTCTTCATAAAGGAAATTAAGACCAGAGCAATTTTTATAGAGCTGCATATTAAACACAATAATTTCTTTAAATACTAAAAAGCTTGCTTAACAGAATCAGGCTAGCCCAAACCGCCTGTGCAACCATTACCAGAATACAAGTCAAAAGCGGTAAACATGACATGACATTTTGGTTGAAAATATACTTGGTTTTTGTTTTAAGGAAGAAACTTTGTGCTGAGGATGTTTTTGTGCATCAACAGTAAGACAAGGGACTCAGGCCCAAACCTGGCCCTGCTTAATGGTAAGCAGCGATTCTGCTTCATGTGGTGATTTGCATAGTTGCATTACAGATTTGGTGATGTATGCATCTGTGCTTACTGTTAAGCAGTGCTGTGACATGAGAATCAATTGTTAAGCCCAAAATCAACTCTATGTAAGGGGCCGTCCATAAAGTACGTACGCACGAAATGCCGACGTTTTTGACCCCCCCTCCCCCTCTGTACGCATGGCGTACGCAGTGGTCCCAACCCCCCCTCCCCCCCTGTACGCATACGCATTCCACATTAGGTTTTTCACTTCTCCTGGCACGTTGCTTTAGTATCATTAAAATGTCACCGTAATCCGGGCCGGTACCGTTATTGGGACGTCACTTTCAAATTCTGAAATGAATGACTAAAGTTTAACAGGTTTTTATACATTTACAGATGGATTTAAAACAATCCCGGTGCTTTTTTCACGTTTTTTACCTCTCTTTTCGCGCGAAAATGCTATGCAAATTTTTCGTTTGCGTACGGTACGCATCGACCTGAACCCCCCCCTCCCCCCCTGTACGCATGGCGTATGCATCGGTAACAACCCCCCCTCCCCCCCCTTCATGCGTACGTACTTTATGGACGGCCCCTAAGAGGCCCCTGGTTGAACGAGCTGCTTCAAAATATCCCTGGTCACACCTCTCTAACCCTGACTCCGGCCATTTCCCCCAAAACAAAAACGAAAATGAAATGGGCTAAATTCCCCCCACCCTACCCGACCCGACCCAAACCAAATCCTTCCCACTAAACCACTCTCTGTTTATAAGGCCTTTTCACACTATCTCCTTTTCGATCCGTATTGAAACCAATCCGGATCCACCGCGGTTCAGCCGGGCAAGTTTTTGAACTGGATCGAAGAGACGCAACATTCACACTACGTTTATGGTGAACCAGCTCATACAAACACAGATCATGCATCACACGGCCCAAAATACAGTTTGGAACCGAGTTGAGATTTTCAACCCTACCAGGGTTGATTTTGATCCGGCTAGGCCGTCCTACCCGGGTTGGCTCGGGTTGAAAATGTTCAAGTGTGAAAAGGGTTGACACAAATCTCGGGGTTCGATCCGGTTCCAACCCCAAGATTTGGGATAGTGTGAAAAGCCCTAGAGTTAAGCTTTTAGTGCTAGCTTGAAGTGAAAATTCTCAATTTCTGCATCATCATCAGTGCATGTTGTGGAAAATCTATCAGGACTAAAAAGACCAGGGGTCAATTTCACCTTCGAGTAACTCAAGTTACGATCAATCGGAGGGCTTCGTGAAGTCGATCCCTGTTGATCTGTTCTACAGTGACTTTTGTCATTTTTCATCAATGAACATCTAACAATTTTAATGAAGTGCTCGTATGAATGGGGATAAAATGATTCACGGCGGCTGTGATTCAAGCAACTGTTTTTCCCTTTTCTAGTGCAATTCTGTGTGTATTAAGTGAATGACAAGTAGCTTTGTAATAGAGGGATTATGAATTAGCAGTGCCTTCCTGTGTTGCTCTAATTACTTCTGATGGAAGTCAGATGTGAACTTGGGGCCTGTTTGTTTAACGCACAGGATCCCAGATCTGTGGATCCACGTCCTATGCAGGGTATGCTAAAAAGGGATCTGGGGCTGATTTCACCAACGCTTTGCGATCATTGCTAAGCCCAAATCCATCGCTAAACGGAAAATTTATCACTACTTTGTGTAGGAATTTTCCGTTAAGCGATGGATTTGGGCTTAGCGATGATCGCAAAGCGGTAGTGAAATCGGCCCCTGGATCCGCAGGATTCGTGATCCTGTGCATTAAACAAACAGGCCCTAGAGCTCTTAGTAAGTATTTTATTTAAAAAAAAAAAATGCCGGCACCTGTTTAAAAAAATTTGAATAAACAGATGGAATGACTGTGCGTTTCTAAAGTGGAATTTACCAAGCTAGGAAATTGATATTATATAGATATATTTATACAGTTTAAAGGGTGTGTACAACATCGGTAAAGGTTACAAAATAGCACTCACCCTTTGTCTAGCATGTACATGAAATGATAAGCCTGTGAGAATTTGAGCTCAATCGGACACCTGAGTCCCGAGAAAATAGCGAGAACCCGACTCAATTTTTCTTATAAAACATAAAGAAGGATTTTTGATCTTGCTGAGATCAAATATGTGTTTGGTTTTATTCTTTCTGGATAAGTAAACCATTTCATAAGGAAACATTTTAATGATATGTTTTTATCAGTATAACCATCTTCTTCGTACCCTGAAAGTTAAATGTAAATCTGTGAACATTTCTGTTTTGGTTTGTTACCAATGTTGTACATGCCCTTTAAATGAGCACCTCTTTAATATGAAGCAATGTTTAACTGTTGAATTATTTAATGCCAAGATTCAAGTAACCGTTTCTGTTTATTTCTTCTTAATATCCAATCTTAATTTCTTGTTGAGATAATCCCAAGTGGAAAAAAACTGCAATCACATGGTCCAATGAAACTCTAGTTGAGTTGTGAGATTTTGAATAGATTCGGAGCTGCAAGCACAATACAGGAATTAGCCAAGAAGCTGGTACCATCACGGTAATCACCGTCGGCCATCTTGGCACACTCCTCCTACCCAAAGGACCAATAGGTTGGTTCCCTATAGCCACAGGAAGAAATTCCATCCTTTAAGGACTTTTACACTACCGGTATCTCCTTTTCGATCCATGTTGAAACCAACCCAGATCTGCCCAGGTTTAGCCCAGCATGTTTTTGAACCGGATCGAAGAGATGCAACAGTCACACTACGTTTTTGGTGAACCAGTTCATACAGTTTGGCACCAGGTTGAGATTTTAGATCCGGTTCGGCCATCCTACCCGGATTGGCTTGGGGTTGAAACTTTTCAAGTGTGAAAAGGGTTGGAAACAAATCTTGGGGTTCGATCCGGTTCCAACCCCAAGATTTTAGGTAGAGAGAAAAGACCTATAGTCTACAGTCTGCAATACTGAACCACCATGAACCTCACAATGAAACTGCACCATTCTCTTGATGAAAGCCAGAGCATACAAGCCCCAATGATAAATTAATGATCGTCTTCTGATCAGAACCCAAAACAACTCAAAGGCACTACATTGTGCTCCAGTAAACCTTGACATCTATACTTCCACTCCGCCTGGCCCAAAATAATCTTGACAAACCTGAAATCCCCTTCAAACTCTGACCCGAAGCCTGCTGGATTGAAACAGGCTTGGTCACAGATCACTCCGGTCAACGGAGAGGTTTATGTCACAATATCCGTCCCGGAAAAGAACAGCAGGCCGAGCAATTTATAAGTCAATTTCCTCAGACTCATATCATTTCTTGAGGCCCATCTATGAGGTCATCTCTTTCTTTTCTCTGGGAAAATCCAAGCGATGTCCATCTCTTTGTCCCGAGGGCTGTATCCCTTTGGATGACCTCCGAATCAGGCGTGTATGGAGGTGCAGAACTGGCAGCAGCCCATTACCACAGGTACACTCTCTGACCGCAAGCCCTAAAGGGCTGGGTAGTACAACTGCCATCCTTGCCAGGAGTATCAGGTAAGCGTACCAGACAGCCTTAAGGTAGATTGCCACATCAAGGATGATGATTACCCTACGGGATCACCAGTAACAGTCATCATACTCATGTCTACAGCTCACCTCAGCAGATATCTAGAGCTCCTGATTGCATAACAGACGCGCTCTTCAGTCAAGCTCTCTGCAGAGACAACTTGGGCATTTAAGAAACGGAGGCTCAGGCTCCGTCTCAGGCTCCAGCTCCATTTTCATGAATCCATTCCAAAATAACAGGTATCAAAATAAAGGCTTTTGGCAGGGGTTTGGAAGTAGATTTTCTAGTTTGAAAAGTAAAACAGAGCTTCAGTTTCAATGAAAAACCACAACCTATATTTTCAGCACATGGATGATAGAGCCGGAGCCTGAGCCTAAGCCTAATCCGCCGTTTCGTAAACCCCCATTGCTACCCAACTTCCTCTTCACAACTCTTTCATGAGCCCAAATCACATTTTGCTCCCAAAACGAGCTAACACGAAAACATCTGAGACTTCACTTAAACATTAACCTCTAAGAAAGGAAAGAAACTCAGGATAAGTTTTGTTTTAAAAGATTAAACAGAAATGGGGCAGCCATCTTGACTGGTAGTTAGGTACAAACTACTGCAATTACTATTACATGTACTCCTAATTATGAATGTTTGAAACAAATTTAACAAAATGAAAATTGGAAATTCTGAAACCAAGATGAATCCGGCCACCCCATAGATGAAAGAAAATTTGATGATCATTTTGTAAAAGGGGATAAATACAATTAGACTGAAGTGGTACTTGAACTTCAGAACCTCATCCATGTCACATGTCTTAGTTCATAAATATGAACCAAAAAGAATGGAAAAAACAAACAAGAAAAATGTGAGCAATGAATAAAACATGCATTGTTTTTAAGTCACTGTGCTATGCTGTTCAATTCCAAAAAAGGAATCTGACCAAAAAAGGAAATTGTGCTTAATGATAAGAAAAAGTTCAACCCAATACCTCATTTAAATGGCAAAAAAAATAAAAATTTAAAACAGACCAAAAAGAGAGTGAATCTGTGTAACCAAACAAATTTTAAAATATGCTGATATTGACAGTTAAAACCTCCTCTTAGACAAAAAGAAGTGCAATAAGACCTGGTTGTTAAATTTGTTGAAACAAAGAGCAAAATGTGAAGCTAAATGGATGAATCGTCGTCTGCTCTTGCCAAATATTTGATGATACTTTGGTAGATAGACCGGTTAGACCCACCAATAAAGTTTAAAAGCCTTACAACTTGGAGACAAATCCTAGCAAATGAACAAATGATCGATCCAGTCTGGGGCGCATTTTTGCGGCCCGACTGACTGTGATTATGTTTTTGTGTTAGTTTGCTGTTTTGGTGACTTCAGTTCTGCTTCAATGACGTCATTGGTTCAACTGAACCAGAACCAAGGGAAGGGATTGGTTTACGGTCCATCCAACATGGCGGAAAGGTTAACGTCCGACTCCTTCCGCCATGTCTGCCGCCATTCTTGTTTACATTTCGCAAAAGTATTTTGGCGCCTTCCCACAACTACGTTTCGGTTCATCAAGAGTGACGTCAAAAACACTGGTCAAGTCCATCAAAACATGCCCCTGTTTTATTTACTCCCCGATATGAATATCGGTGAAAACACAGATAAAACATGGAGGACACCTTCAAAGCATCCCCCAGGTGTCAATAAGTAGACTTCCACAAATTAAAAAAAATGGTTCCAAAGCAATGCCAGCCAATAACAGAAAAACATGGCAAGTCTTGTCTGCCACCAATGTCCAATATTAAAAAAAAGGAAACAAAGAATATTAGACAGGCAATGGTCTGAGCCGTTCATCGTCCAAAAAACAAACAAACCTTCATCCCAAAATAAACCCGGAAGCACATTCTGTTGTGAAGCTAGTGAAATAAAATAGCCATACACGTCAGCGGAATGGAGCTATTATGAAACAGCATGGTGGGCAGATGCTGTCTATCATGGCTAATAAACATGTGGCAATTTGTCTGAATGATAGTAACTGTTTTTTTTTGTGGCCATGTTGCTCTTTCACTCATGCACACATATTTACCTTCATGTATTGTTTGACAGCCTGCCGAGGAGGAAATCAACAATACGGAGTGGGTTAGTACACTGATGTCCCACCAGGGTAGATGGGAACTCACAGAGAAGGATGACTGATGACTGACTAATTGTCAAATGCATTGGTTTATTGTGAACTTATCAAACAAACAAATACCAGGGATGAGATTGACCAATGATAAAAATGTCTGAAAACAGCTGACAGGGAGCATAAAAAGTCTGAAATCTGAAAATCTCCTATACTTCTGTACACAGCCTGTGAGGAAAAAAAGTCTGAAATCCAAAACACAAAAGTCTGAAATCAGACTTTAATCTGAGAAATCTCATCCCTGAAATACTTATGATGATTATATTGATTAAAAAGCCGAGTGGTTTCATGGCTTCTGACTGCCAAACGAACAAAGATAATTGACTATTAGAGACACCATCATCAACATAGGGCTGAATAGCTCAGTTGGTAAAGTGCCATTACAATATTCTGGGGGTCGCTGGTTGAATCCTTATCCAGTCAATTTTTCTTTGTTCACTTTTCAATGACTTAAAAATGAGTTGTTGAAGGTGAGATGTAATGGGTGCAGTTTGATCCGGATGGGGGAGAAATGATTTGTGCATTGGGATGGGATGGTTATTATCCTGAGTTATTTCAGTTTTAAAACTCAAACGTGCTACAATGCACGGTCCGCATACTAAAAAAGAAAGAATTTTTTTATGAAATACACATTTCACGGGCTAATTTTTAAAAGAAATTAGACGTCAAGAGTTTGTACCAAACGTTTTTGTGTTAGTTTTCTAAACATTTTTTGTTTACATTTAGCAACAAACTGCCGCAGGGAGCAGACAGTGCCATTTTTAGGGCAAGTTCTGTACACTTCAAAGATTTTCGTTGTGGGTGGAGTTCATTTCTTTCTTTTTTTTGTTCCTTTTTTTGACAAGGATTTGGGCTAATGATAGCATGCATATGATTCATGGTCACCATCCGATCCTAGGGGAAGCTAAAAATCACTGTTTCTGCCCATTTAACATCCCCTCTTTAGGATTGCTCAAGTTTCCTGAATCTGCAGGAGATGGCTTTTTTATTAACATTTTAAAATTCTTTCAATTAGAGAGAAAACATTTTCAGAGTTTGTCACAAGTGAAATTTGGAGAAAAATGTTCTTAATCTGGAATTAAATTATTAGTGAAGCGTCAGTGAGATGTTTTGTGAGTATCGTTTGGTCCTAAACTTTTCAATAATCAACAATTGTAATCACTAATTAGATTTTAATTTTGTCTAATTGAAAAAATGTTCTATTGTGCCATTTTTTTTTCAAAATCAACTATCGTAGATCTGACTAAAAGAAAATCTGACAGAAAGATGCTAAAATGTGACCGTGTAACTGAAAAAAAAGGCCCTAACTCTCAGATGAATTTGAAAATGGATTTTGAAAATTTAAGGGGTTCTGAAAAGGATTTTTGTCCAAGCAGATGTACTGACATGTAATGGGAGTGTACGCGGGGGACTGGGACTTGGTTGGGCTCGCAAATAGAGTCTGAATTATCAGGAGGAGTCTTCAGTACTCTTCACTCATCAGAGATAAGGATATCTGATTGGAGACAGACATCTGAAACTTCCCTTGCTGCAGAGCTGGCAGCGACGGACCTCGAGCGTGGCAAAGTTCATGGATCAATTCCGAATCCATCTCCCCTCCCATACGACCCCCCTGCTCTCCCAATAGCGCTCTGCACTTATGCTAAAAATAGCAATGGACCTCAGACAAACATTGCAAACATGCGTGCGTGCGTGGGTGTACACTCCGTGTGTGAGTCAATGTTTGTCTGACATCCGGGGATTTTGTGACGTCATTAGTGCGGAGCGCTATTGAAGGATTCATGGTCCTCATGAGGAGCCCTCTCCCCCAAGTTTATCCGGGGACAAGTTAAGGGTCAGAGTCACCCGGAAGATGGGTTAATCACACTGGAATGATCCAATCTGCTGATCACCAGCGACATTTATCCATGTCCTAAGGCTTCCCACGGATTTCATCAGCTGACTAATCCTGCAAACCCATTCCTGAAGTTTGGCAAAATAGAACTGTTTTTGTTCCAATATCAACAAGACATTTCTTTTGTCAAGTGATAAAAAGAGGCTTTTTGGCCGTATATCCCAGAATTCTCGGCCAGCCATCTTTTTGAAACAGCACGAGAGAAAGATCGGATATGAGGACTTGAATGCTTTGTATACCAGTACATGAAACCAACTAGCTTGTGGGACATTACATTTGTATGAGACTGAAAGTATACTGTGAAATGGTTTAACATGTAACATGGTGTGTAGGATGGGATGCTCTAAACTCCCATGACATGTAACAATATCTGCTAAAAATGACTCTATTTGAAATGGTCTTAAGTATAAGAGTATTTCATGTGATGTATCGCCACAATGAAATATGTCAAGTTTGTGCATGACCCTATGGGAATTTTGCCCTTATGGTACAATCTAGCAGAATATATAAAGATATAACCCTCTTGAAAGTTGTATAATATGTGGGTCACAAATGGTTGGACACCGGAATTTATTATTAAATCTTAAATAAAGGATAAAACCTGTGAAGCATAGTTTTTTGCAATAGAAAGGGTATTACACAGCAAACTATCACCTTTCGGGAATAAAACAAAATGTCTAAACAACTTGAAATTAAGAAACTTCATTTGCCTATGAAAGTGAATCTCATCAAAAGAAATTCAGACACAACTGAAACTTTCAAACTCTTTTTGTGTCTGTGTCTGTGTCTGTGCCTGCCATGCTTTTGCAAAAGCAAGTATTATCAGTTTTCGCATACACTATGGTATTTACTCAATTAGAAGAGAAAACTAGACTTCAGGACCTAAACAAGACCTCTGCAATGGAAAAAGGCTTTTTCTGATCTAGGGAAAACGGATTCTAATGGAATGAACTAGCATGGAAATGGAATGTCCTCACTTGAGCATGAATCGAACTCCATCAAGTGATCAGTCTGCAGTAGGGGAAAAAGAAAGACATGCCTACCTCTTTGTGTTCCTGTAGGACCCTCCCCATCTCGTCGTTGAGGCCATTCCTCTCCAGCACTGTCTGCTCGAGCTCCTGGCGTAGGCGGGCATTCTCCGCCTCAAGCTCGGCGATGCGTTTGCTGAGGGAGGTAGACTCAGCCTGGGTGTGCTCCATGGACTTGACCTGGACACGCAGCTTCTCGATGGTGGCTTCTTGGTCTTCTCTCTCCTTCTTCTCTTTGGTCTGCGGAAGGCGGAGAATCAAAATATCCTCAGAGGATTGAGTTGATGAGGAGAAGCTTACAGTAGGAATCAGTTTACAAGAGGCACATTCACACACTCACTAAAAAAGCGAGATTTGAATTGCGATTATTTTCTGCCATGTCCACACAGGCCGAAAAAAATTGTGATACAAATCGCACCGTTACGATTTCTTAATCAAACTATGCATGCACGATTCTCGAAGTTTGACCTGAAGTTGACCTCCATCCAGTGCATTGTGTCCGACAAACTGAATCAATATAAATGGTAGTTACCATTGATCTCCATTATAATGGAACAATGGTGGTTACACACAACATGCTGTGACGATGGGATATAAAAAACCGGGTTTTTGAGGCGCACCATTTACACAGTAAATAATCGCGATTATTTACAAAAAGATGCACTATTAGTACGATTTTAATCAAAATTTTATTTTGTCCGCACACGAAAAAACGATTCAAATCACGACACAAATAATCAAGATTATTTAGGTGTGTGTGAACAGCCCTCATGTAGGCAGCAATTTATCGATCAAAACAAAAAGTACGACCCTTTGGCAAACAGAGAGTGGTATGAAACTAAACATGAAACTAATGAAACTGGATGTTATGGAGACATTTCATTATCGCCCTAAAATCCCTATACCTATTTCTAGAAATGATATTCAACCAAATTAGAGAAAACAAATCGAGCAGACAAAAATTAAACAATATATTTGTCAAAATCTGCCATTTTGAAAATCTAATAACATATTTCAGAAGATTAGTACTGCGATTCAGATTGTTTTCACATCCACGTATATCGCGCTACTTAACGTGTAAATAATCGTAACAAACACAGAAACCTAAGTAACCTCTCACCTCAAAGAAAAGCACCCTTAACTTCACCGGATCCCCTCTCAGACCAGAATAGCGAGTATATTTACACCGACTCATAGTCAAAATGACTCTCTGTCCGAGAGCCAGAGAATAGTTGACTAGAAGGACGTGGTCCGATGCCAAAGAGTATATATAATATATCAATTCCTGACAAAATTTCAGGGAAACTGTCGATATCAGGTGATGGAGAACGGTTAGCTGCCCCTCAGAGGGAAGGCGGTGCTTCCTTGCCGTTAGTGCCGAATGAGAATTTTGTTGAACAGGTTAAAGTGTAAGCTCCTTGGTAATTTCTCCAGTCTGTGTTCCAATCGGCTGCTGGGCTGGTTTGGGAGTTAGTTCAACCCGACGGAGTAGACTCGCAGGATGAGGGTGACACCCATGACTATGACTGGTTTGCAAACCCCAGACTTCTGCTCCACGACCGTCTTACGCATCGCCCAACCCACAAGGACGTTGCAGCCACTTGCTTGTCTTACGAGACGGCATTAATTAAAACCAATGAGATCCCAGCACATCAATAATGACTTGACGTTTCCACAGATTCCACACAGAGATGACACAAATTACGTCTCGCTATCTAGTATTCCCAGTGGCCACTGATCAAATCCTGCCTTCGATACAAAGTCCAGAAACAGACTCTGACGGAGACCAAAAGACAACTCTTTAAATTTCTTCAGGAAATCAACCAGCGATCATACGTACAGAGGGGACCACAGTGCAGAATCCTCTGTTAATTTCAGTTCACAGCTTGAGATGATCAGTCACAGTGACGTACATACAGCACAGCACAGCACAGCACAGCACAGATTCCTCTGACGTTTCCATGAAACCAAAAGCGCTCCATCAACCAAACCTGTTTTGTTCCAGGAAACTTCGCATCAGTTGTTTCTAATCGGACAGAACGATTAGCAATCGTATACCAACTGTGAGTATTTTATTCAAAAGCCAGCATCACAAATTCACACAACAAAAATGAGATTGAAAGTGAACTTGCTTGGAGTCTGGCCTCTTGACAGTAGTTCCTGGTTGGTATAGTTGTCTCGGAGCTGGCCAGACGGGAAGTGATTAGAGTTCTTGGTGGCTCAAGTCGTTTGTTGTGACGCACGTCAAAAGCAACTAAAAATGCCTGCTTCAGAGTGACACACTTGTGTTTTAGTTCTGTGGAAGGCCTGCTTTCCACGGCAATGCAATCTAGGATGGTCTGATGAAAATTGAGCAGACAATGGCGTACTCTGTTGATAAAACCTGGAAGGGAAGTGCTGGGGAAGATTCTTCAGAGGCTTGGAGTTGGGTTAAGACAACAGTCTCTTCCCATTCAGACCAGGTGAAGAAATGCAACAAGTTTGGCAGATTCTGTGGCACCCACCTCCGGGAGTTGGTGTCTTTCTTCTGCACACATTGCAGTGCATCAGTCACCACAGTCAGACCTCAGAGGAGAGAGCTCCGAGTATAAAAAACAATCAGCCTTGTTTCATCACTGGACTGCTATTCCAAGCTCCCAGCCCATTGGATGGTTGAGGCTCTGACCTTATCGCATCTGGCTCCAACTCGCAGAGTGCGTAACGCCGCTGTCGTTTGGAGGACCTAATCAAGAGCATGTGGCGACGTTATCTTGGGGAGAACATTTTTGGTTCTTACCAGCCCAGTCGGAGAGAGTGTGATGATGAGGGGGCAGAGAGAGAGAGAGTCTCCCTCACTCGTGATAATTCCTACTCCAGTACAGGAAATTCAGTGACTAATTCACTTAGGGCCTGATTACGTGGAGGAAGAGAGGTGCTTAGCATGGGCATCAGGACAAGTCTACACGGTCGCAAGCACTGCCAAGGGACTGGGTTTAAAGAAAAGGCCAGTGCTTAATGCGGGGGAAGGGAAGGTCCGCGAGATAGTCGGGGGAAGTTTGGCATTCAAGAGGACCTCTCTCATAAACTTCCTCCAAGGTTTATTTGGTTGATAAACATGACATTATTTGAAGTCCCTGAAGGTGTTTGAGAACTTGACGGGATGTCAGAACTGGGTTTATTTTCTAATTCTTTCCCTGCTATATGTCTCTCCGGGGAGGAACAAGATGTGTTTTTAGAAACGTTAAGGCCTTGATACACGGTCGAGCTTTATATAGTTAAGTGTCTTCTTTTGATAAAGCTGAGATACAAGCTCTAAGCTTGACACAACCTGAAAGCAAATTAAACTTGATGCTTTTACTTTGACAGCGTGGGTCCGCTGTTCAGAGAGCTCACGTCTGTGGCGCTTCATAGCACTTGATATTTTCAATTCTTCTGGGGGAGTGGCGATGGCAAGATTGGCAAACGTGATGAGAATGAACACGTGGCATCTATCATAGATTAGTCATTTTGTCAACCAAATGTGAAATATGATATTAGGCAAGTACACATTGAACAAAGCCATTCATCTGTGTTGTACTATGTAATAATTCAATTTGCTTTTATTTTGTGTTTCCACATTATGGACTGATGAATGAATAGTGCATTCAAACTTTTAATCAACAATGCGGCCACAGAAACTTAAGTGTAATCTTGACTTATCTTCAGTTATCTTGAATTTTAGTAGAATTATCTCAGCATTATCTCAATCACTACTGAGGGTTTTTGATTCAAAAACGAACTTGATTTTTTGACAAAAATTAGGCAATTTGACCATAAATCAAATTGAATCTGGTATTAAGTCAATCAATCAGTGGGAGCATGTGCCACGGCAGCAAGTTGCCGCATCTACCTTCGAGAGGTACACCTCTATCGATATCTTACATTTCATTTAAGGATTAACTGAGGTCCTTCGGTCTTCTCATGGCCATCCCCCAGGCAGCCACATGACCTATCTCCATCTCAGCAAAGTAACGATCTATCTGATGCAACCACGTGTCATGTGGACAGCGAGTCCTAACAGTATACATATTGTCAAATAGTGAGTAGAGGATGCCTTTAGCTTCTTGAAATGCCAGGATCTTCCATGAGATGTATCACAGATGGTCCGGCACTGCAGTGACATGAGAAACATCCACCCTGCTGGCAGAGCACCATACATCAACTGATAAGTACCCAACAACCCCGTAAGAGTGCAGAGGGCTTGCTTCAGGCTTCCTGTGATGAAAGCGAGGACCGTTTGCTACGGGATGTCAAGACCCGAGACGGAAGGAAATCGTTCGGAAACCAACCACAGGATATCTTCCCTGTCACATGGCTGGGGTTCCCTCAAGGATACGTGCTGAGGGGGCAGGGGAGAGGGTGTGTCTATCACAGTGCGGATGTCTACAGGTGTTGGGGTTCCACACCTGAGGTGATGGAGGCTAGACGCCCAGCCCCGCTTACCAGACTACAGAATCTGATGACAGGCAGTGGGTGGTGGGTACTTCCTTCGCACAGCATCAATGAATGCCATACAGCTTCTCCCATTAAAATGCCGCGGTGGGGGAATATTTGAAGCGCGGCAAAGCGTGAAATGCAATCTGAAAAGGTTTTGAAAGTGAAACTTCCTTTGAGAGAGCTCGAGGGAAAAGTCCAGGCTTTGAACTGAACACGACACATCATGATGGTCCCATGGGCGAAGTCTGCATTGACTGTGACAATGAGACATTACTTGAGACTTCATCAGCCTGGCTGGGAATCTATACCTTCCATGCACTCTCCAAAGAGGGTGCTATACACTGCCTAATGAGGGTGCAACACAACTGATGGTTTGAGGGATATAACAAACTGTCATAACATGTCGGTGTGCAATATGCAGCCTGTACACCAGTGCAAAGCAGCCACCATTCCGAAAGGAGAGCAAAGTAACTGTATCATATGCACCGCAGCAGAGTCCAGGAATTAGACAATCATTACCCAACTTAAATTAATCAGACACTTTTTACCCACCAGAGTACCCATTCCACTCCAAGCACAGACGATGAAGAGCGCCAAACCTGTTTTTTCCCCGAGATTTCAACTTTCATATCCTTCCAGAGTGATAGTATAGTTGAACATATCTTTTAGTCCACAAAGATGAATACCTCACTGCAAGTTGCAATTAGGCATTTCAACGGTTTGGGGACATATTTAGTAACGTAAGTTTATACCTCTTTTCCGCATTTTTGCATACATTTCAAGGAATCATAAGTGGTATACTTGCTGATTCCAATAAGACATTTTTAAATTGGAGTCTTTCAAGAATGATTGATCAAGGAATAGATCAAAGTCACTTAAGAGGGTATTATACGTTACCGTGGAATTGCCCAATTGAGGATATGCTGAAACAAGACTTGTATGATGAATCAGTTGAGAAAAAAGTATATGTGAATCACTTAATAGAATGTGCATTATGTTTCACTGGAGGTTTGTGGCCATTGTCAGAGTTCATTGCTTGTACCCGATGCATGACATCCACCATAAGTCAAGTCATCCGATTTCCAAGTTTTGGCCTGCCCCTGGCAACAGAAGCCACCACAACCCCGTCCCCTTAAACATGGGACTCTTCAAAAAGGGCCAGACACTTAGCTTCCTCTCAATGCCTTGACCATAATGAGTCACAAGGAAGGGGATGGGGAGAGAGGGGAGGTTATGGGAAGAGCGGAGGGTAGAGTTCTAGGCAGGGTCTCTGATGTCGCTCAACTTGTACGGAAGAGGAAAGGGTCATCAGTTTATAGTGGCATTTATAGTGTGGACTAATACCAAATGGACTAGTCCATGATTGGAAAAACGTCCACGACTGAAAAGCATGTCCAAAACCAATGGAGCTGCTGCCAAAATGTTGAAGTCCAAACAAAAGAGGAAGATTAGGGGGTCCATGTTTGCAGGCGATTACACACGTCTGGGCTTCATAATGATTGCTTCACTACCAAAGCTCAAGTTTTGAAACTGACAGCAAGTAGATGACATTAGAAATTACCTTTTTGGCTCACCCAAGTCTTGATATTTCAACATTTCCTTCAAAAACGTTTATAAACAATGACAGGGTTTTTAGAGCCATATAACTAAAAACATGCCCATTAAAAAAAACAAAGAAGCTTATTAATTTTTACATGGTGTTACTGCAAAGTGCAAACCCCTTGTAACTCTGAAATTACATCATGCACAGGCTTGAATCTTACCAGAGTATTAGGAAAATCCCTATACTCTTACACAGTCATTTTGCATTTTTATTTTTAAGGGATCATGGTGACAAACTTGTGTTTTTCTCCAAGTTCATGCTGTGTAGCATACTGTACATGTAACGGTATATGGAGATCTCAAAGATACAAACCTGAAAGGAAGCCTTTATTTTGGTTTCAAAACCACAAGAAGGAAGTCATTCTCACTCACAGTGACGTTTAATCATATGTTTGTTTTTGTGTTTTGGAGGGCGGGCAGTATGGCAAAGGATCTTTCATGTAAAAATATTCAGTGGGTGAAACCCAAAGAGCTATATTAAAATTACTAGAGTGCTAGCTCCGCGTACAAAGTGATGCCTGCTGGGCGCATCCATGTTTGTGCACAAACCTATGGAAAGCCCACAATTTTGTACGTTTTTTGTACGTTCATTTGCATATCTGCGTTGTGTTCTATACAAGTGCGTTATTGAAGCCAAATACGCCCTTTGGTAAATGCGCGTTTCATTTATCGCCCACGCTCTGCACTTCCGTCACGCAATGATTGCATGCATCATAAAGACGCGCTACCGGTACCGTTCGCACAGACTTGCACGTTGCATATGGAGTACACTCTTCGAATGGCATTCTAATCAAAGTTTTCTTGTTCCACAGACACGCACTCAAATTCAAAATGACTGTGCCCAGGACGGCTTTAAAGCATCTACGCACGGAGAACACGGAGCTAGCACTCTAGTAATTTTAATATAGCTCTATGGTGAAACCTCATAAAAAACAATGATATTGTAAAAAGCAGAGAAGATTTGTCTTAAGAAATATTCTACTGGATTATTGCAAGGTATATTGAATTCAGCCAAACAAACAAGTGATGGAAAAGCTTAGAAAAATAAATAAGTAAACAAACAAATCCAGATAAAAAAAAAAATTTGTAATTTGTAAAAATCTACATTTGCATTAAATAGAAATATGAACAAAAATACTGTAACAACGATGAGTGTAGAAAACAAAACAAAAACTAACAGAAGGAACAATGAAGATACATGGTGACAATTGGTATTAGGATCGGTTTGCGGAAACACCATGTAAGAATCGTTTGTACTTTCTCACTTCTATTTCGTTAGCACTTCTCACAAGGTCTCAACATTTCGACGAGTCTGCTCTAGTCATCATTAGAAGGAACAATGTTGATTAATCTGTATCAATTGGTTGACATGATAAAGTTCCAATTACGGTTCATGGTTCATGTAGACAGATCCTACAGAACTTCCTGAGATAAATATCCGACCATGGTTAATCAAAGTACAGTCAACTGTGAATGACACAAAATCTGGACCAATTTATTCAACCTACCGATGGCCGTCACAAATACCTACAATGCAAATAAACTACATGCAGACATTGTTGATGGGTGCATGTAAGTGGTGAAAATGTCTTATGACGAACTGCACTTTAGCAGTATTGGCCAAACATGTATTACAAATTAATGCATGAACAGAAACAGGGGTCGATTTCACAAAGCCCTACGAGCAATCATAACTCGAGTTACGAAGGATAACCCATCATAGGGGGCCTATCCTACGTAGGTCTGCAATGCATCATAAGTCTTTACGATGAGTTTGGTGAAGTCGACCCCTGGCTCCGTTCTGCATACAGAATTGACTATGTCATGCTACAAAGCCTCAGCCTACCTTGTGAATTGTCCTAATTACCGTCTTCCCCGATGTCACTCACAAGAACTTAGTTTATATAAAAAAGGGATACGGACAAGTTCACGAACATGGCCATTACGTGAATGACCCTGGGTCTCGGACCGCCCGGTCATAATCACCAGCAAACCGATGTCAAGGTGACGTGTACAGACAAGGCTCATAGCAATGAGGCTGGTTTCGGTTCGCACGGCTCAGAGGAAGTTCAACACTGCCTTACATTTGGACATATTAACAAGCATACGTGTCTACGGTTGGGAGAACTTACCAATTCGTTCACCTTCTGCTGCAGGGATATGACCTTGTTCTCCATACCCTTCTGGAGCTTTTTCATGTGTTCCACCGACCGGGCTTCGATCTGTTAAACGAGATCATTTTTCAAAAAAGAAACTGTTTAATCACAAAACAAGAGCACCAAAACTCCCCCCAAAAACCAACAACTGTAAGAATCGAAACTGCTGGTTAACACATAGTGAGCTACCGGTATATCACCACAGGAAACTCCAAATCACGGGAGCAGGAAGATCTCTCTGCTAGGACCCTGGTAAAGAACATTCTGACTCAAGCCGGGGGTTTCAGGTGTGGTTACTAAAGAGAGTCGGGGAAAATTACAGGCAGGCGGGCGGGCGGGTGGTTTAACCTCAGGACTCCTACTGACTCAAGACAAAATCCAAACAAACCATGATGCTTCATGTGACACAGAAACGAAAGAAGAACACACAAAAAACGAAAATAAAACGGAGATCAAAACAAAAGGAAGGCATGCATTATGTTGTCCCTTGGTGATTCCGATGGTTCCAAAGCAAGATTCAGTCTTACTCATGAGATAAGGATATAGCCTGTAGGATGGTGATTTTTCATCAATCTTGGGATGTGCTAAGTTTCATGCTTCTTTGTCATTTGTAATCAACAGTGCCAAAAGGAAAAGGAAAGTGATTTTCAAGTTCACATTCCGCCTGAAATAATAGTCTTGGTTCACGACTATGTTATTACTTGAACGTACAAACCGATTACCCGCATTGACCAGCATGCACGTACGTACATATATACGTAAAGGCCTCTCTGAAACATAGGGCATTTACGAAATGGAGGCTCACGCTCCGATTCTCTGGTTTAAAAAGGAAAACAGAGTTTCAGCTTCAATGAAAAACCACAACTTATATTTTTAGCATATGGATTTCAGAGCAAGAGTCTGAGACTGAGCCTAAACCTTTGCTTCGTTAACGCCCATAGTCTTGGGAATCCTGTAAGAGCCGTGAGTTGCGTGCGTACCTCGTTATGTAGCACGCTATATCGTCTCCATGACACACTGTTGAATATGTATGATTACCTGCACTGTGCATGCATTCAAGGACATGTACGTGAATGTTAATAGGCTGTGGCTAATTCAAAAGTAACACACGCGCAGTGTGTTTCCCCCCGTTTTTGGGGGGAGATTTTACAGGATTCCCAAGACTGTGTTTCAGAGAGGCCTTTACATCCATGTACGTACGTGCGTGCGAGTCAATGTGGTTCGTACGTTCGAGTAATAACATAGTCGTGAACCAAGACTACCTGAACTACAAAATGCACAAGCAATTCTGCCTAATTATCAACATGCTTCATAAGGCATGCAGTGCATAGACCTAGCCACCCCAACCCACTCAAGCTGAATATGCATTTCCTAATAGTGCTGGACATTGAAGGGACACAGAACGATCCCTATAAAGGCCCAGGCCCAAGGGACGTATTGTAATGACACTACACAGAGTTGAATATTTGGAAGCTTCCTAGCCAAAATAAACATGCAATTGATTTTTAAAGGAAATGACTTAATGTATCTTTCTAATGCCTAACTTTAGAATCCCATAATCCAAAATTTGGAAATTTTCGAACCTCCTATTAAAACTTTTTTGTGTCAAACTACTGATTTTGATATTGTCCAGGTGTTTCACTGACCACCTTGAAAGGGTATTCATTTGTGCTTCGTCATCTATTTGATTTAAGATCGGTCAGCAATCTTTGAAGAGTGTACGGCAATGTTGCGAGAATTAAGGGGTCAGTTCAAATCACTTTATTCATATTAATCTAAGTATGTAGGCATTCGCATGAAACAAAATTTAAATTATCAAACAAGCAGTGTTCTTGTGTGTCTTGTGTTCGAATCCAACTAGGGCCTTTCCCCAAATCTCTGACTGCGGCTGCAAATTACACATGCACATGTCAGCCACTAGACTTGTGTTATTTGCAGTCACAGCCAGAGATTTGGGACATGGCCTAGGTTGAAGACTGTAGAGCACTAGAGTGCTCGTAAACTTTGAACAAGACCAAACTTTTCAAACCTTACCATGTATGGTTCAATTTAAAAACCTAAGATCAGTCACCAATGTTCAGCCATCTTGTTTTTCTCATTTTCTTTAGGTTTTTCTTTACTTTGGAAAGTGCTACCACAAAATTGTGTAAAACCTTACTGGATTCAATGATTATAACTAAGCAGCATACTGTTCCCTTCAGACAAGGGACCATCAAGCATACTTGAAGGAAAATGAATGCTATCAACATATTTAAAAGTAGGCCAATGCTTATAAAACAATCTGGAAGGTTAAAAAGATGGAAGCTCTCTTTTGCATGGGGTGTGAAGCCCTTTTAAGGTCAGATGATCTGTGGTGTAAACTGACCTAATTCTGGGCAATTCTATATTTCCTTGGGCTTTGGACTTCCCTGCAAGAAACTTGTTTTTATTTCAAATTTGGGTTATTTTAAGACCTCTAACTTCATGCTCATGCACTTGGTGTTCTTGTCATTCGTTCCATTACAAACACACACTCACGTAGGGATTCAAACAGGGTACCAGATAACCTGACGACATCCTGAAATACATATGCTAACAAAACAGCACAGAGAGAAACAGAGGAAGAGTGAACACTGAGGCAAGGACAGACACACAAAGCATGGGTCCAATAGATAGAGTTTAGCAAGAGTGAGTATAATGGGTCAAAATTCAAATAGATAGAGTGTAGCAACAGTGAGTATGGATCCAACAGATAGAGTGTAACAGTAACGACAGAAAAGGTTAAGTGGTTTGCAGAGCGTGAGTGTCTTGAGTCATTGTTCCCCTGGGGGTGGGGGGGATGGGGACACAAGACCAAGTATGACGGACAGACTGGGGTGGGGACTGGGAGACGGAGGAGCACCTCATGTACTTTGGTAAATCAGGGATCATCTCGTGAATCATGCTCTCTATTTAAAATGCAAAAGAGTGAAAAATACTACTCGTTCAAAATCGAGTTGTCCTTCATATGGCTCTTGAAAAAGAGTGGTGGGTGTTTCACTATTTTGGAGTGGTTTTCACACTGGGCCAGAGTGAAAAATCACTCCAAACGATGCAAACATCACTCTAAAAGAGTGGAAAACAACTCGAAAAAGAGTTATCCTTCATATGGCTCTTCAAAGAGTAGCTTTTCATTCTTTTGCATTTAGAGAGTGGACTATTACACTGGTAGCTCTGCTGTTTTCAACTGTGGCCAATTTCAATGGAATATACTTCAAGATTAGGACTAAATGCCACCCCCCAAAAAAGGAAACAAACGAGATTGCTTGTCAAAAGAGAAGTGACCCGATTGGACAAAATGAGTCATAACTAGCCCCGGCCGACATTGAGTATAACCCAACCAACTCAAAATTGTTGCATGATGGAATACAATAGCAATTTCAGTTTTCCATTCTGAAGAATAAATCAACTGAATGAGAAAAGAAGAAGAAACTGATCTTAAAGAAGAGTGTGCACAGTCAACAATTTTGGTAACATGTTGCCCAGTTTAGGGCAACACACCTGGGCAACACGACTTTGGGTCCTGTGTACACTAGCAACATTTTGGCCAACATGTTACCGAGATTTTGCTGCGACATGTTACCCAACTCGTTTTGCTCTGTGTACAGTGACAACATTTTCAGCAACAACATACCTTGGCGACATGTTACCGAGATTGTTACCGAAAATGTTGACAGTGTACACTCTGCTTAAGACTTTATATTTTATAGGATCCGGTGACAAACGGGATACCGACCAAATTCTTGTGTGATTTTCATACGCATCACCAGCAATTTCACATCATGAGGAACTTCCCCTGCGGAAATCTTTTAATGCTTAGCAATTTTATGTACGCAAAGAAACCCCATGAAATTAGCCACAGATCATCATAATAATTAAGATTAATACTTTAAGGAAAGTTAACTTTCGGAGATGACTCAAGAAAGACAAGATTTGGGACGAGTTCTTTGTCCGCTTGGCCGAGACAAAGGTGTGGAGTGACGGAAGAAATCTGGTTCAGATATTAAACAGACAATCTGAGCCGGATCTGGTGAGTCACAATGCAAGAAATGCTGGAGTTTATAACCTTGTCCTGTGAGGTGTTGCATGGTGCCTTACAGCCTGACCTGTGTAAATGGGTCGATTCCGTTGGATTGGAGAAAGATTTGTTACATGTGTCCCAATGTAATGTAGACTAAAGTACCATCTATTATCCTTTATTATGAGTTCATATTTGGGTCATTCAACCAGGTTGGGGCAAGATTTGTTACATCCGCTTTCATTTTAGGAGGGCCTGACACGTTGATCCTAGCAGGATCTTTATCAGGGGTGTGAGAGCAAGTTTGACAAAAAAATCGGAAAAAATCGGAAATCCCGATCGCGATGACGTCATCATTTTCTTTTATAAACTTTTTAATGTTTTTTTTTTGGGGGGGTTGTAGTGTTCAGCACACTCATCAAAAAAGCGGAAAAATAGAATGCCGCAAATTCATCAAAAAAGTGGAAAACTGCTAAAATGCAGAGATTTCACACCCCTGCATTATTGAAGGCTAAATGACAAGAGGACAAGAACTTCCTCCTACATGTAACTCCAAGCATTTGATAAATTTCAGCTGATTAGTTTGGCTGATGAGCAGTTTGCAGCAGTATATTACTTGTATGATTTAATTTTAGACTGACCAAAGGCTGGTCCCCCACCCCTACCCCCATCAATCTCCCCTCCCCAGGGGCAAGGCAATCACCGCACAAGCTTCCTGAGTTTGAGGGGACAGGGGGAAGGGTTCAAGACCAAACCCCAGAGTGACAGCTTAACCCAGTTCCTCTGGAGGGCCCAAATGACCCCACTCATTTCTCCTGTCTGCGCAATTTACATTGCGACCATAAAGACGTTATTCATTGCTGTTTCCGGCCCTCAACTCCATTTTTTTTAATAGAACCCTTATCCTGTCAAGATTTCGTTGACGCCGGGTTGAAAAGTCACTCTGTCAGTGCCGACGACCTGCCCTTCACTCAAATTTCAAAATCTTGTTAGATAATCAAAAAATGAGCGACCAAACAATTTTGATTTTGTCCGAGTGCCTTGCTCAACAAGAAGTATTTCACAAAAACTAAATTTGCTTTCTTTTTAAAGGTTCACTGTAATCAAATTTGGAAAAGCAAGGGTGAAATTGCTTTGAAATTATTGCAAAATACATAATTGATGACTATATAAATGTTTATTTTTTTTTATTTAAGTGCTTAATTGTGACCATAAAGTTAAAAATTCAGTACATGTATGCCCCGCCCCTCCAAAAAATCCCCTTGGAACCGATCCATGCAACAATGCATGTGACGTCACCTACACAACTAGTATAGGCTCACACCACAGTATACTGTGTGGCGTTGTGCATGTGACGTGAGCAAGGTTTTTCGTCGCGAAAAGTGGTGTGATAAATAACGGGCCTAAAATACCTCCTTTTTCTATATACAATATTTTAAAGAACAAACAATGAGTTTTATAACAATACAGATGTACATGTATTCAACTTCATATGAGTTTTGATTACAGTAAACCTTTAATTTTTTGTGGGGAAAAGGGGCTCTACTGTTTTGTTGTGGGTATATCTAGATTTAAGGGATAATCAGGATGAAAATGGATTAAACTTTTTAAATGTTGGTTCTGCCCTACTCACAAAATACAATGTGTGTTCTTGGAAAATGTGTGCTGGTGAAAAGGAAAGGACTGTATAACAGGCATGCAAATTGGACACGAAACGAGAAAATTACAATCTGGACCATACTTTGTGTTTTTCACTTTTCAAATGGCATAAGAGTGAAGCGAAAAAAAGTGGAAATCAGCTGATCTGAGGAAAACTTGTATGCATGGCATAAAAATAAACAGTGTTGCTTTACCTTGAGCTTTTTCAGTTCCCGCTTAGCGAACATTCTACGAGTGCAGCATTGCAGCAGGATCAGCGCCTTCCTAGTCTTCTGGTATTTCTTCCAGGCCAGCCAGCCCCTGACCGTCCGCTGAATGGTGGTAGCCCGAGCCTCACGTAGGACCTTGTTGTAGTATCGCCGTCCGTACATGCCTCGCGTGAAGGCCTGCATGGTGACGATGGCGCAGCGGACGTGCAGGTACTTCTGTCGCTGGCTGTAGCCCCGCCATCGCTTCTGGAGGTAGGTGGCGGCGTTGGTGCGACGCATGTGCCTCGTCAGCCTGATTGATAGTTGGAAGAAAGAGAGAAGAGAGCCTGGGGATTCAAAATCAGCTCCCTGATTCCTCAGATACCGTGAAAATACAGATTCATCTACTCTCACATCAACTCTACATCCAACGATTGTAACAACACCTTGATGACAATAATGAACTAAGGAAGTGTTTGCAGATTTCTAAAAGTAAAACTGTTATGATCCGAAGAAGTCAGGTAGCTTGTAGGCTGTCCTCGAGCGAACGAGGAGAGCAAAGTCATCAGTGCATGGGGTCCAAGGCCCACTTCAGAACAAGTTGAGATGATCTGGGTTGCAATTTTCAGGTCTTAAGATGAAGGCCAGCAAGTCAGGGCAGTAACCAGCTACAGTAGCCAGCCTGGCAGGATGCATCTGCAGTCAATAGCTCTGCATGACATTACCCTTTCTGCAAAACACGCCTACCGTCACACCGAATTTCAGGCAAAAGGAACTTCGGACCATAAAACTGTCTGACACTTCAGAAAATCTTCAGACAACGCTGTATCTGAACCAAAGATATGTTCACAGGTGAGGTACGACCGTCAGAAATTGACACGTAGTAAAAATGTGATCCTTCCACATTGCATGGACCCGCCAAAACATACATCAAAAAAAGGATCGGAAATATGACTATTCGGAGTAAGCAATGGCTAGAAAGGGGGAAACTGAAGCCGGTATCCTGCCAAGTATCACCGGGGACCAGGGATTGTGCCTTGCATGGGGTGACTAAGTTCTCATTGATTGGCCAACTGCCAACATTCACTTACTATTTCCTATCAAGGGAAAAGGAAAAAGGTGGAGTTTTGTGCTTGAAAGTGTGAGTTTGTATAGGAATTCAAACTGTGGACTAATAACAAAAGGGACAATAGGGTCTATGGTTGAAAAAAGGTCTACGATTGGAAAGCATGTACAAGACCAATGGATCTGCTGCCAAAAAGTTCAAGTCCAAATAAAAGAGGAACAATAGGGGTCCACCATTGCAACCGTTTCCACATGTGGATGGATACTTCAACTTTGGATGTACAGTATTTAATCTATAATTAGTTCTTGGTTACAAGTGTAGACAAATTTTCCCGATGTTCAATTGACACAACTCAACTTGTGTAATGAATAAAATGGATTTTGCCAAATGTTGCTAGATGACCAAGATCCTTGGGGGATGGTTAAATTCTGACCGTATTACTCTTGAATGCTCTTCTTTGCAAGATTGTGCTTCATATTAAGAAACAAGTCTGATTTTTCAGTCTGTGAAAACCTTTAACATGAATTGACAACTCAGTAATATGACTTGTGACTCAAAGATGGACTCCAAATTGAGTTGCATTTTCCATGAGTCGGACAAGTCACATTGGAAAATGATGCGCGATGACTTTTTTAAAGAACCTACAGAACAAAGATAATTGACAATAATAGCTCAGTTGGTAGAGCACAGATACAGTATTCCAGGGTTTACAGGTTCGAATCCCACTCCAGTCAATTTGTCTTTGTTCACTTTACAAGAACCTTCAGTGGACAGGTGCACATCCACAGAATGTCTTAGGAAGCTGCATTTTGTAGACATCTTTAGACATGAAGTCCACAGTGCACATCCAAATGAAACGTCGGCATAAAAACACACCCAAAAACACCAAGGGCCAATTTCATGGAGCTGCTCAGCAAAAAAAAAATTGCTTAGCTCAAAAATATCTTGCCCAATAAAACAAACCACCATTAAAAATCCTTCTGATACTCATGGTCAGTGAACAACAGCCAAAGAACAGTCACAAGTGATACACAACACGTGGAAATTTGGTTGTTAATCCTGTTATTATTAAGACAAAAATTTCATGCTTAGCAAGTTTTCGTGCTAAGCAGGGCTAAGAAATTGGCCCCAGGTGAGCAAATGCCAGTAATTATGGAACCCCTTTTCTACCTCTTTTGTTTGGACTTCAACTTTCATGGCAACAGCTACCGGTACATTGTTTTAGTACATATGCTTTCCATCTGTGGACCTGTTCCAAACCGTGAACCACCATTGTCACTTTGGTCACAAATTCTCTATTTGAATACCACCACAAACTCACACTAAGTCTGGTTAAAATGGCCAGGGCCCAATTTCATGGAATCCGTTACCGTTACCAAAAATTCTTTGCTTACGGGAGCAGACTTTTTTTGGTTATGGTTAGCGTATTTCACGGAAGAGTTTCCTTTTTGGTAACGGTAAGCAAGGAATTTCTGCAGACTGCATACGACAGTGCGTTAGCAGAAAATAATTAGTTACCCTAGAAATTCTTCGATAACCAAAACTCTTGGAGATTCCATGAAATAGATTTCACGCGTAGCAGTGCCCGTTAGCACAAAAACAGGCCGTAATGGATTCCATGAAATTGGGACCAGCACTTACCTCCTAGCCAGGAAGCCTCGTATGAGTTTCTGTACGATGATGGTGGACTTCCGGAGGCGGGCGTACTTCTTCTTCTGCACCCATCCACGGACGGTCTTCTGCATCAAGACACAGGCTGCCCTCAGCTTGTCCGCTCGTAACTTCTCCATGTAAGCCACTTGGCCAGCTCGGAAGAAGATCTTGCTCTTACCAAACTGGTACTTATCTGGGTCCTGTGTCATGGTGATGAAAAAAGTTATCCATCACTTCTAATAAAGATAAATTCATAATTTGTTAGATTTTGTATTCTTTAAAAGAAATCATACAATAATCAACCTCTGGTTTGGTGTTTTGGGGTCATAGGTTTGAATCCCACTCCAGTCAATTCATCTTTGTTCCCCTCCCAATGATTTAAATTAATCAAGTCAGTTTCTCTTGTGGTTCATTTGATAATTCCAAACTATTATTCAGAAAGAGTCAGTTTAAATCTTGTCTCAGAGATGCAACTGGCCAATACCAAAAACAACAAATCGCAAAGGCATTGCCACAGAAGATAAGCGAACATCATCAAAGGCAAATTGAAAATCAATTGTACTAATGAAAACATCTGAAGGGCAAAGAAATTGGAATTGGTGTGAAAAACAAAAAAATACGATTTCAGATTCAAATCGGGAAAAGTTGCATCTCTGTTGTCTAATAGCGCTCCGCACTAATGACGTCACAAACTCCCTGGATGTCAGACAAACATTGTCTCACGCACGTAGACTACATGCACGCGCACACACGCTTGCATGGTTGCAATGTTTGTCTGAGATCGGGTGCTATTTTTAGCGCTAGTGCGGAGCGCTATTGGTTGTGTGTTTACTTGCAAGATAGTTTTCTGTCAGAAATTAGCATATGCTTTTCAGAGTTTTAGTGCTCTGAGAGTGTTGTGTTGCTTTTAGGCTCACAAATTCAGCATGGTTCATGAGAATGAAGAGCAGAATATCTTTTTATGAAAGTAGCATAGCGAATAGAAATTCTGTCTGGGAATGCCGTTTGGGTTTCTATTTGAAAATGCTGCATTATAGGTTTTTGTTTAATAATGTAATGCAGTTTTCCATTAATATTAAAGCAGTGCAGTCTTCAAATCTTTCTGAGATACCACAAAAACCCTCCCAAAGCTGGACATATATCCCCATCACTAATTAACAGTGATATTCCCTAAGCCGCTTGGCTCTAGAAAAGGAAGACAAGGATTAGGTTGATCTAGGGGGTCGGTCGTCACGTCTTAAGACTACGATCGGCCTGCAAGAGAGAGAGTGACTGGTGGTGTATGGGCCCCGACAGCCAAATAAATCCCTAGATAAATTGACAGCCGTTGGAATGAGTTATCGCCCCCTCTTTGGGTGATAATTAATTGAGAATGAAGCAACAGGTGAATGGGATGATAATGATGTTGAACGGAGGTCCTGGACTCAGTCTGATTACAAGGTTGCAGAGAAGGCTGCTATAAATGGAGCAGGAGCCTGAGACGGAGCCCGAAGCCCCCGTTTCGTAAACGCCCTTAGTGTTTTGTGAAATGCCCTCTTGGTCAGTGTCACCGCTGTTGATATTATAACAACGCTTTTCTGTTTGCACTAACGGCTTCATACTCACAACAATGAGTCGCTGCAGCGTCTTCTCACAGGTTCCTCGTACGTCTTTACGGTTGACCTCTTTGGGTTTCATCAGAGCCCGATATCGGGAGAAGAACTCACCGTACGTCCACCTGATGACATCCAAGCAGAAGGAACAAGGTACAAGATTGGACAAAGGAACAAGAAATTAAAAGAAGGTAGGTTTGCGGTGATACCACGTAATCTCTTCTGTGAGAGTGTGTGGTTTTGAGAAGAACTGTTGGTATTATCTCGACGTTCCGAACAGTGTGCTCTGTTCGTCGTCAGGAACGAAAAGAATTGTTCGTTGAATTTCAACAAGAAATTGATCAACACAAACATCCATGATGCAACTGGAAAGTTCTTGTGGGACAGGGTTCATGAAACTAGTTTCACACCGAGGGCCTGTTTGTTTCAGGCACGAGATCAGTGATCCTGTAGTCTTGGTCCAAGACTGTAATGCTTGATAACGGACCCCATCGTGCCATCGAGCCCTCTCGTGACTTAATTTGACCCAGCTGCTCGCATTACAGTCTTGGGCATTTCCTATGAATTGTTTAACTTTTTCTTTATTTTTCCTTCGGATTTCCGGAGGAACCAATCAGCGCCCGCAGAAATCCAGTTGAATTGGTATCTAATGAATATGGATGACCTGTAACGAATGACCTCTGTGTACCATGCTAATGCAGTATCGTACGTGACTAGTACTGTACTATGCTTCGGTGTCGATCGTGGGATCGGGAATAGTCACGGTGCGCTGTGGTATTGTCATGGGGAATTGAAATAATGTCTGCGTTGCCTACTGCTTGCTAAAGTTGTCATGATAGTATACTTACTATTCATCGCATAGTCGGACATGCCTGATGCATGAGGGCATTGAACACTGTTACTATACACACGATCTATTTCTATTATGGTTAATAATTACAATAGAAAGCTGGTGGTACACACACATTGTGGGTGCGTAATTAACTCTAGCTTTCGACAAACGAGACACTGCCGCATGGATCGATTTGAATGTAGCCGCCATGAAGTGTCTGCGATTCAACAAGCACGGAATCGATCATGCAGCTCAGACTGTTTTATAAACCACGCGCTGAGACAATCATAGATATATAAAGATTTTTTTTTTGTCTGGCCGAGACTGTCTGGACGCGGGCTGTTTGTTTACCGAATTTCAGCAGCTCCAATTTCCGTGACGCTCCCACGGCCCGCTTGGCATCCTATTTTGCATTTCAATGTAAATCATGAATATTCATAATAAGGTACCTAATTGGCATACAAAGGCCACGCCTCGGTTTATAGGAAATGCCCAAGACTGTAATGTGAGCAGCTGGGTCAAATTAAGTCACGAGAGGGCTCAATGGCACGATGGGGTCCGTTATCAAGCATTACAGTCTTGGACCAAGACTAGTGATCCTGCTGCTCCAGATCCCATTTTAGCATATCCTGCATGGGACGTGGATTTGCAAGATCACTGATTGGGTGCCTGAAACAAACAGGACCCAAGTTCAAAACAATGGGACCTAAAAACAAGAATCGTAGAACTAGGTTCTAGAATGGGGGACTTTTTTAGACACTGGATGCAGCTGGCAAAATGTTGTTTATGCTAGTCATGAGCTAATGGATGTGATTCTTACATAAAAATAATAATAATTTGGGAGACTAATCATCCTTAGTAGCAGCTGGGATGCTGCATTGTGAAGGATATGGCTACAACGTAATCGAGTTGGTGGCCTACATTAGCACCCTTGCAATTGGCTGCCAGCCAAATCATCCCATATATGATCACGAAACACGGCCTGAGATCGAAATTGTTTGAATTTAGTGGAGATGGAGGGAGGAAAACTGGAGAACTCGGAGAAAAAACCCTCGTAGCATAAGAGAGAACCAACACACAACTAGCTCTACTCACAAGCCGGGATCGAACCCAGGCCACATTGGTGAGAGAGAAGAGTGCCTAATGCACTTGCCACCTACATGTACAGATGCTCACATTGTTCTATGCACTGTCCTACTCATGCGTACAACCAGTGCAAACAAGGGAGAAGACAGCTGTTGTCATTCATTTGAATCATAGATCAATTTCACTGATCTAACGGAATCTTCTTCCTCTGTCACTATAGCAACAAATCCTCTTAAAAAGGATGACAAATTGTTAAAGAGTCTGTAAACAAAAGTTTGTTTCCTGCAAAACAAGATTACATCACAAAAGTGACAGATATCAACACTTGCTGGAAACTTGGGTTCGGGGAGGAGGGGGGCGGGGTGGATTACCTTGATGGATAGCCAGCTGCACTGATTCTGATGGTCTCCAAGACTCCACATGCTCTCAGCTGCTCTACCGCCCTCTTTGGTTCAAACCTGCCCAGGCAAAATAGGATATATGGAGAAGTTATTAGTAATAATAACCGGCATTTATAAAGTGCCTTTCCAAGAAGATCAAAACGCTGTACATTATTATTAACACTGGTCATCGGGCCATAATTTACATTCCTGAAACCATCTCAACTCCCCGGGGAGCATACAGCCCCGGCAACCATAGGGCGCACAGAGGCTAAACAAACCACAAAGCCATCTCTACCCTCGCAGGTACCCATTTACACCTGGGTGAAGAGGAGCAATATGTGACAAAGTGCCTTGCCCAAGGATGCAAGCACCACTAGCCCATGGCTGGATTCGAACCCACAATCTGCAGATTGACCACAGGATCTTGAGTACAACACGCCAGACCACTAGACCACTAGGTCACTAGACCACTAAACCACGTTCAGTAACAACTGAACCCTGGGTGCTTTTGCAAAAAACTGCTGTCTCTGTTGTCACACTATAAAGTTAAAGGCAGTGTACAGGATTTGCAAGGCCTCCAAAAAAATGATTGAGTTTGAGACAGAAAATTGACTCAACAGTTCGTAAACAGTGCAAACAGTCACCATGGGAAATCTTGGTTCATCAGATGCTGGGTTTTTCAAGGAAATTAAGATTTAGTGTCTTTTAAAAAGATCGTTCGTCTGAACAATTTAGTAAGCATTTCAAAAGCGTGGTGTAACTGTGAAGGATTCGGAGGGGGGAAAGATTATTTCGGCCGTATTTCTGCTATCCAGATGAACAAAGTGTAAAAAGGTACATGAAACAACGTCTGTAAGGAAGTTTAAGACCTTCACTTCTGTTTAAGTACCAAATTCAGCCAAAACGTACATTTTTGCAAATCCTATATGCTCCCTTTAATGCTGACTTTTGTATTTAATACTCACTCAAATGATGCTTTTGTGTCATTGGGTTTGATGCAGCGTACGTAGTGAGGCGTCGTTGAGTTCAGCTTCTCCATCAAGTATTTGAGCGACTCGCGGAACTACAAGTGAGAAAGAGTGGAGGTGGACAAAAATGAGGTCGGGTTTTTGAGAGATTTGAGGCTCTCGATCTACAAATGTCTACAAAGGTATTTTGGTCATTGGCTTTGACTGTCCAATACGAAAAGAGTTATAATCAAATAACCATAAGGAAACTGGCTGGGTTAATTTTAAGTAATTGAAAAGCAAACAAAGAAAACTTGACTGGAGCAGGTTGCGAACCAGCGACCTCCGGAATTCAGTACAGCTAGATCCCAAGGATCAAATCCAGTCAGTTTCCTTTGTGGTTATTTGATGATTATATTAATTAAAAAGCTGCATCCTCTTTGAGTGATCCCCCATGTACCATTTCTCAGGTTGCAGCATTGCTAATGCTGCGCGTATCTTAAATGATCCTTGGGTCATAGCGGTATGTGAGTGGATTCATGGCTTCTGACTGCCAAACGAACAAAGATGATTGACTTTTAGGGACGCCACCAAGATAGGGCTAAATAGCTCAGTTGGTAGAGCGCCGGGTATTCCGGGGGTTGCTGGTTCGAATCCCACTCCAGTCAAAGTTTCTTTGTTTACTTTTCAATGACTAAAATTAATAGAGTACTGGTCAACATAAGTTGCTGGGTCGCTTTAAAATATTCTGTCTCTGTTAGCTTAGCCAGTTAACAGTAACCCAGCCCGTAAGCTCTTTCTTTCCTACAGATTTAGTCCATCATTGGTACGTTGTGTTTTTGGAAGAGAGGATTCATTCCGATCATCTATATTACAAAATAGATTACAAAAAAACACCACAGCATCAAGGCAACTAGCTACCAGAGCTCGGTTTTTATACCTGGCTGCCGACGGAAGTTTTGAAGGACTTCTGGCCCTTGACTGCCGGTCCAGTACCCGACTTGATGACAGTCTTTCTGTGGGTTTCTTGAACTGCTTTCTTGTCTCTGAACAGCTCAGCCACAAACTCGTACTGAAAAAAAATTAAAAAAAATGCAAAAGCAATAGTTTATTTCTTTCACAGTGGTTGAAGAAAAAGAAGACTTTGGATGAATCATGATTTAAGTTTTGGTTTTTTCCGCTGTTTTTCCAAATACTGGCCAAACAGAGTTTCATACTGTAATATGACAAGCCCTATTTACTTTAATCGACAACACAACAGTTGGTGATGACAGACACAACTTATATGTGATTGCACAGCGCCCCCTACTGCTGGTCAAGCAATGCCCCCATAGCATCTTCTATTGATGAGACCAAAATATAGTCCTAAATAGTGCCCTCTATTGATGATTACACAGTGCACTGTACTGGTGTTTAAGATAGCTCCTTAGGGCCTTTACAAAATGAGTTATGAAGCTGGGCTTGGGATTTATTTTGTTACCGCAATTTTTTGTTCTACACTAAATGAAGGGCTTGAGATGCATGGCAAAGCTGGAGCTATTCTTTGGCTTCGTCATGTGGCCCAATCCTTCATTTTGGGCCTCAAATTGTTGAAGCGTAATAAGTCTCAAGCCTAGCATCAAGCCTGAGGTCGATTTCACGAAGCCCTACAATTGATCCTAACTCGAGTTACGAAGAATAACCCATCGTATCCTACGACTTCTACGTGGGTCTGCAATGCATCATAAGTCCTACAATTGATAGTAAGTTACGATGAGTTTGGTGAAATTGACCCCTTGCTTCGTAAAGGCTTTCGTAAAGGTTTTCAAATTACGAAACCCTCATCTCCTTGACAAAATAGCGCCACCGCAGGAGATCATAAACCCCTCGGGTGACCTACCTGGCTACCCCTGAGGATGTTGATGTGTTCCTCATTGACGTTGTCCCGATTCTTCTCCACACAGCCGTCCGACTGGTACTCCACCTTGTCAGCAAAATGATGGATGGTGAAGGCAGTCTGGGACATCCTGGGCTTGGTGAAATGCTTGTTGCCGCCGTGAGACTTGTAGAGTTTCTGGCACCAGTTCTCATCGGACCCTTTAGGCAGCTGTTACCAAAAGGATGCACAGGGTGTAAATGTACAACAATGAGCACATTCTTTGGGACAATAAAGGTTCATTGAACCTCTTGTTAAAGACAGTACCCCCATTCAATGCATTTCAATGGAAATAACAAAGCAATCATGAATATTATCATTAAGCGAACTGCTATAGATGCTTCCAGGGTGAAAGGGGGGTTAAAATTAAGAAGGCAGTAACTGTGTTTCTTTCTCTCCAGTGTTAGAGTAGAGTCCTCAGATCCGAGTACAGAGTATTCCGAGTACTTCAAGGTCTGAATACTGGGCTGAGTCCGAGTACATTGCTGTCGAGTACAGGGCCGAGTCCGAGTACAGTACCAACAACGCTCAGTGCAAAAAATTGCAGTTTGTTTCACAAAGATGTTCATAATTGGACGTTGATCATGTTGTGCCACTCTTCTCAGAAATTAATGTTTTTCAAACCTTGCAAATGATACTGTGGTGCTTATATGATACTAAACTCCCGATGACCTTCATACTCCCATTGTATAATTTATCGGAAATCAGCAACATTATCAACCGTGAAATTGTAACGAAAATGAAAATTGCACTAAATGTCAAGTACTCCCAAAATTTGAGTAATTGGAATCGAGTACGGGCCAAGTACATTTATTTTCGAGTACTTTTTATCGAGTACGAGCCAAGTAAATTTTATTATTTAGTAATTTTAATCGAGCACGGGCCGAGTATTTGTCTGTACTCGTACTAGAGTACCAGTACGAGTACTCCAACACTGTTTCTCTCTGCGTTTTTTAGGGAGGAGGGGCGTTATTTCTACTAAATCTTTCTCTTACCATGCATTCTTCATCTAGCAGACCCAAGATGCCTAGTTTACTCTCAATGAGATCAATGCAGGGTTGGTTGTCATAGAAATCAATGAAGGACCACTCAATCTGCTCACGGACGTACTCCTCCTGCTCCAGTTTGAAGACATGCTGCAAAAAATCCAACAAGAAGTGATGAGTTTATAGACACAGTTTACCCCAAACTCTTTGGACTCCAGTGGTACTCCGGGCTAAATCCTATGCATAGGTGATCAATCTTTTTGAGACAGTGTTCGTGTTACATTAGTATAAAACTTGTCCATCAAACAGTTCAGCAAATTAAAATAGGAACAATCTGCACCTTAACTCTAACCCACCTGCATACCACATTCTACCACATGGTTTTTTCCTGTGGTAAGTCTGGTATCCTGAATACCACAATACACTATGGAGTGGTTTGTGTGGTAATGCTTGGTTTATGATCCAGTCCTTCTGTGGAGACTGTGGTAATGTGTTTGGTAAGCAGCTCTAATAATTGTCTTATGTGGTAGGTGCAGAGGGTTAGGATTAATATATAGGAAAATCTAGCAAGTTTCCGTAGTCGTAGTGACAAATAAAAGACTGACACAAGTTGATGCCAGATGGACACGTCACCAAATGTGAGGAACGCCCCAAATTTGCCAGCAAATTTGGTGGGAAAACCATCTCACAGAATTATATGCAGAATAAATTGACTAATTCAGGCATTAAACACTTGTGGAGGGGGTTTATTTCAGCAATGTCCAGTATTACAGACAACAAGAACTGTGTTGATAGCATCTTGACATATCTTCCCATTGGAGGTAGGTTGCCACCACCAACTGCCATTCAACCTCAAGCTTCTAAATCTAGTCTGCGAACCTCCCCAGCCTCAACTCGTCCGTTATAACAACTGTACATGTGGTTGTTCCAACTTCCATTAAAGGACATGTACAACATTGGTAACAAACCAAAATAGAAATGTTCACAGATTTACATATGACTTACAGGGTATAAAGACAGTCATGGTACCAACATAATGTGAAAATATTTCTGCCTGAAATGCTGTATATATCCAGAAAAGAGTAACACCAAACACCAAAACATTTTTGATCTTGGCAAGACAAAAACAAATGAGAAAGCTATTCCCACACACTTCGGCATAACAATTGCAATGATTTTCGCTGTTTTCTACTGTTTCCAATGATCAATTGAGCTGAACATTTCACAGGTTTGTTTTTATTCCATAACAAATCAAATTATGAGCAGCCTGCAGCTGCTCTGTCACCTTTACCAATGTTGTACATGACCTTTAATGGGTAAATGCACTTTATTTCCCATATAGACTAGTGAATGAATGAAGGGGCTTTTTTTAGGTGTAAGGGCTTTTCAACCTGATGCTAATAATCATCCTGCGCAGGATGGCAACAATTATCTCATAGAAGTAGGGCTAGAATGAGAGACAGACGGGACACTGTGTGGTTCAGATAATGAATTCAAAATGAGGGCTGGCCATACTCAAACGTCGTCGCTCCTCTACACTCTGTTGTGTTTGAGTAATCGTGGGAACTGGATCTACAGGTTTGTTCAGGCAGGGCAAGGTCAGGTTGTAAGATGACTGACAGTTGCCCACATTCATGATTCAGACTTTATCATCAAAATATTGCATTTCACTCTTTCACCAACAGAGGGCTCACTACAAGAATTTGTGATATGTTCCTTCACAAAGCAGCAGAGCAACCAAATGCTGGCTCTTTGTAACAATATTCATGAATATTAGCGCTTATTATACAAGGCAACTTCAATCAAATAATCTTCAATCTGCGCTTGTACAACAGATCATCATAGGTCATCTATTCTACCTGGGAAGGTACACATTTTCTCTTTTGGGCGGAGAGAAGCAATTAGGTCAAAGTGTCTTGCTCAAGGACGCAGGCAATATTACAACCATAGAGCTACGTGTACGTGTACAGAGTGATGCCTGCTGGGCACATCCATGTTTGTGCACAAACCTATGGAAAACACAAAATTGTGTACTTCTTTTGTATGTCCATTTGCATATCTGCGTTGTGTTCTATACAGGTGCATTATCGAAGCCCAACACGCCCAAAGTCCGACACACATTCAAGATGCCCTTCCAGTGACGAGTGTACGGTGTGCTTGCACGTTGCATTTAGAGTACATTCTTCAAAGACATTCCAGTCCAAATTTTCTTGTTTCACAGACACACACACAAATTCAAAATGACTGCGCACAGTGCAGCTTCAAAGTGTCTAGGCACGGAGAACGCAGAGCTAGCACTCTAGTACTTTTGATATAGCTCTATGATTACAACCCAACCGGCAGTCGGTCCTTACCTGCGTAAACTGCTGTTGTAGTTTCTCGTTGGCGTAATTGATGCAGAACTGCTCGAAGCTATTTATCTCAAACATCTCAAAGCTGCGAAAAAAAAAAACATGGGAAGAAGAAAAGGGAAGAAAGGGATCAAGGTTAAAATAAAGCCAACGTCTGAGGAAGCGGCATATCTAGAGAAAATTGCGCCATTGGCAAGTGCTAAATTTGCACCCTTAATACCAACTTCTGATGCAAATTTGAAACTGGAATCTGTCTTTGTTTGTTCATTTGATTTTTCTTTGTTCACCTTTGACTTACAATTCAGTCCTTTTCCTTGTGGTTATTTGATGATTATATTAATTAAAAAGCTGTATCCTCTTTGAGTGATACCCCATGTACTGTTTGTCAGGTTGCAGCATTGCTGCGAGTATCGATAAAATGATCCTTGAGATATAGCAGTATGTGAGTGGTTTCATGGCTTCTGACTGCCAAATGAACAAATATAATTGACTATTTGCGACACCACCAACATAGGGCTGGATAGCTCAGGTGGTAGAGCGCCTGTACGGTATTCAGGAGGTCGCCGGTTCGAATCCCGCTCCAGTAAATTTTTCTTTGTTCTCTTTTCAATGACTTATAATTCAGTCAGTTACCCCTTGTGGTAATTCAATGATTTTGTTCATTGGATTAGATTTCCAATAACTTCAACAGTACAGCTACTTTTTTTCTTCTTTGCGTTTTTTGTGCTCCCTAAAAAGTGGCGCCCTGGGCACATGCCCCCTAGATACGGCAATGCTCTGACATCAATTAATATAGGTCTATCAAGTGCCAGAACCAAGGCAAAGGAACTTGCCTAGATCGTGTTAATTTGATGCTCTCAGTTCGTTTCACTAAGAACCATTTTTGTACCCACCACCATCCGCCATGCTAACACTATCAAGGCCAGAGTCAGCAATTCTCCAGGGGGAAGGTTTGATAGTAACGCACAGCAATTCTCAGCTACAGGAAGGGGGGCAAACAGGTGGCATAGGGTGCTGAGAGTCAAACACTGAATTGGTTCGCAGATAATCCTAATTCTCGTCCCATGGCACCAGAAATATATTATTGCATCACATAAGCTTAACATAGCGAAAACCTATTTGGTACTCTTTTTTTTGTTTCAGTACACAGTACAGTTTAAACTAGAGCAACATGTGACTGGTAACCCAACAAGTAATTACTTCCTTTCAATCTCTCTCAGCCCCCCCCCCCCCACAAGAAAAAAAAACTTGAAGAGATGGCAACATTTTGAAATATCATAACAACCTTTTTAAAAAAATTAATGATACATATATTTAAACATCTGTCTAATCATCAAATAACCACAAGGGAAACTGACTGAATTTTAAGTCAGTGAAAAGTGAGCAAAGAAATTTGACTGGACAGGATTCGAACCAACGATCTCCTGAATACCGTACTGAACTATCCAGCCCTATGTTGGTGGTGTCCCTAATACTTAGTTATCTTTGTTTGTTTGGCAGTCAAAAGCCATGAAACCACGCACATGCCGCTATATCCCAAGGATCATTTTTCGATACGAATAAAAGAAAATGGTCTGGAAGCTTAATATTGACATTACAACTTTCCACAGACTTGTTCAAGTTCATACTTCATGCAGATAAAAAAAAATTGAACTGAATTTCTGACACTCTGAAATATATTTGCAGTTTGAATTTGCACACAAAATGAAGAATACAAAATTCTGCCACATTGTCAAATTCATCTCGCATTTGCATTTGGGATCAAGTACCAACCCATCCGTTTGTGACTAAAATTGGGATTGTCCAAATAAAGGCAGAAGCAAAGTGGTAACCTATGCCTTTGGAATCAACATGGCTGAATTATGCATGCACAGTGCGCACTGCCAATTTGTGAAAGGTTTCATGGTTTCTAAATGCCAAACGAACAAAAATAATTGACCATTAGGGACACCCCAACATAGACACAGTTTGGTACCGGTACGGTATTCCAGAGGTCGCTGGTTTGAATCCCGCTCCAGTAAATTTTTCTTTGTTCACTTTCCAATGACTTGAAATTAGTCCAGTCAGTTGCCCTTGTGGTTATTTGATGAACTGTCATTTTGTTCATAAGTTCATAAGTTGCTGCAACCCTCTATTTGAATATAAAGACACTTCTGACACACTAACCCGTAGATGTCCAGCACCCCGATGAAATTCTTGGCCTTGCTGGTGGCCTGCATGTTCTTGTTGATCTGCGTCACGATCCAGGAGAAGAGCTCCGAGTAAATCTTCTTGGCGAGGGCATCGCGGGAGATGACAGCCTACAAGGTGAAGGGGACAGGGGTAAGGAAGATGGTAGACTCAAAGTTTGGAAAACTTGCTGATTCCAAAGGACCATTTGACATTAAGCATTAGGGTGATACAAGTTTTCTACTCGACTGTCTACTGGGCAATTCCAGCGTAACGGACATGACACCAAGTGGCATTTCGTGTCATGTCCGTTACGGTCACAAGAAGTGCATTTTCTCTACAACTGTTCAATGAAATTAAATAAAATTTACTACATATGTCACTGATAGTTAAATGTGTCTGATAAGCCTAATTAAATTTTTTTGCAAACTGCCAATCCAACTTTGTGATCCTCTGAATAAGGCAAAAACTGTGTGATTGTCATTGTTCGTTACGCTGGAATTGTCCATCTACAAACTTCACACAATTACAAGTTTGAATAATTTCTGGCCAAATGAGAAGCTTATCCACCATTTGCTGAGAGAAGGAATGGAGAATGACTGACGTACCTGCATTCGGGTGAGGGGCTTGGTCAGAATCTCACGGACAGTGATGATTTTACGATTGCACAGCCATTTCTTCATCTGTGCTTCCTCAATGCCCAGGAGGTCACACAGTATCGGTAGATTCTCATTATTCTTCTGCATAATCACAAACAAACAAACAAAATATTACTAAAATTATCAAATAACCACAATTAGGGAAACTTACTGGATTAAGTCATTGAAAAATGAACAAAGGAAATTTGATTAGAGCAGGATTTGAACCAGCGACCCCAGGAATACCATACTGGTCAATCTAACAACTGAGCTATCCAGCCCTATGTTTGCAGTGTCCCTAATGCCCCTAATATCAGTAGTCAATTATCTTTGTTTGTTTGGCAGTCAGAAGCCATGAAACCACTCACATACTGCTATGTCCCAAGGAATATTGAAGATACGTGCAACATTAGCAATGCTGCAACCTGAGAAATGGATGTATGTACAAATGTATATGCAACAAAGTACTTTAGCCTCTGGACTACAATTTAAGTGTTGGAAATAAACCATGAACACTTTCTGTGGAAATACCAATGGAATAGGAACACCCTCTACAGGGAAACCAATGGAACACAAACACTTTCTATGGGAAAACCTATGGAAAACCTCTGGAAAACCAATGCAATAAGAACACTTTCTATGGGATAACCCAATGGAATATGACTACCAATGGAATAGGAACACTTTCTGTGGGAAAACCAATGGAACACAAACACTTTTTTCTATGGGAAAACTAATGGAAAACTAATGGAAAACCAATGGAATAAGAACACTTGCTATAGGAAAACCCATTGGAATTGGAACACTTTCTGTGGGAAAACCAATGAAATATGAACACTTTCTGTGGGAAAACCAATGGAAATTGAACACTTTCTAAAGGAAAATCAATGGAATAGGAACACTTTCTATGGGAAAACCAATGGAATAGGAATATTCCCGGTGACATAGTCAATGGAATAGGAATGTTTCATAACCCAAAACGAGGCCATCGAGCTTTTGCTGGTCCCAGTAAACAGCAGATAATATTCACTGCTGGGACTGCAGTAGGATTATAACCAAATGTCAGCATCGTACAGTGTCTGCCTCAGGGGCAGTATCACGAGAAAAAGGGGGTTAAGTCAGAGAAGGGGGCCGAGACCGGCCGACCTTTCTGTAATCGCATCCCGACTCGGCATTAAGCAAGGAGATCATCCAACCTCTGTGACACGTGCAAAACAAACTATCGGAGAAGATCCGGTATCGTCAGTCTGCAACACAGTCACTGAAGCGACCTCACTGATATGCCGGAGAACATTCGTACAATGCCAGTCATACGTCATACAACATTTGGACAAATGTAAGAATTGTGAAACACACGGGCAGGTTTGTGCAAGTGGAATGCTAAACACTCGACTATGGCAATGATGGTTTTTATCCAGTGATGGTACGGATCCGGTGATGACATAAATTAGATTTGCCAACGTGTCAACACCAGGGTGAACTGACACTCGTCAAGGGTTACATGACCCATGTGTTGTGAATCTAATCAACTCTACCACACTTTTCCCGTCAACAACAAGCAAAGACCAGACATCAAAAGTATAAGTATTAGACTTGCTTCAGACCCGCAGTGCAATTTTTTTTGTATTTAATCCTGGGATTTGAGGATTTCTGAGAGGGTTGCACTTGGACTTTTAAAGTCCCCATCACAGTATCAGGCCATTCCTTGACAAGGTTTGCCTTTTCAGAACTTGCCACAGTTTCATTTTTAAGACATTCTTCACCAGACTGTAGGGCTGATGTAATAGGTAAATGTGTTCAGCATATGGATGTCAGAGATGAAGCCGGAGCCTGAGCCAGAGCCGAGGTTTGAGAAAGGCCGCTGTACTTTATTTCCTCGTTCACAAATATAGTGACATTATACATCTCATTTAAGAAATGTGTACATTAGTGTACAATGTGTACAATCATTTCATATCATATGAAAATTTGGATGGTAATCCTGTTTGATCAAGGAAGACTTTTCATGCTTAGCAAATTCTGTGCTTAAGCAGCACTATGAAAATGGCCCCTGGGCATTTTAATCATAAATGACAAAAATAATGATGGAGTGGCATGTAATCGGTGTTTTGGAAATTTTTGAGGGAATCTGACCTCTATTTTGCTGCTCTCGTGTTCCCCGGGCCTAATATCCACGTTGCCAAAGTGTAGCACCGCGCCGATAATCCGAAATATATGCTGGATGTGACTCTGTTGGAAACCTGCGTGGGAACAAAAATTGATGAGGTGTGACTTGCAATATTTGCATCAAATTTCAGCAATGCCATCTGTTATAGTGTATATTCACCCTTATTGTTACAATGCCACAACATTCTAGTTCTAAGCTGCACTACAAGTGGATTCATCTTCGAAAACAAAAAAAATCAATAGCCATTGGGGGAAAAACAACATTTCCCCAGGTTTTTCTAAACATTTTGTAATAAGAAAAATTTAAAATGTCTTTGTTTCATCGTTACTATTCTGTATTCAAGGAATCATGAAAAAAAAATGACATCACAAAGATAATGAGATCATGACAATGAAGCAAGTTTTCCCAGCCTTATTGCATGCTTTCCCTGTTTTCCTGGTCACTCTAACCCCCTTTGTTCTGATCCTCTCATCCATTTATGTGCATCTTTTACTTGCATGTTCTTGTCCTCTTGTCATTTAATAGCCTTTGAGAAAGATCCTGCTAGAACCGAAATGTGATCAGGCCCTCTGAACTCCAAGCAATAGACCGAATGGGCAACCAATGGTTACATGCCATCATGTGACTTATAGTGGGTGTTTTGTCATCTCATTTGGCACAGAGCAGCAGTGGATGATATAATAGTCTTCTTTGCTCGTTTTCACTGCTGTTCAGCACAGATGGGATGACAAACTGCCCACTTACTATACGTCACGTGTTGGCATGTAAACATTGATCGTGCAATAGTCTATCATGGGATTGATGGATATATTTTACTTTACCTAGTAAAGCAAAGGCATCTTTAGTCTCTTCGAAGGACACAGCATCATCGATGCCGTCCACTGTCGGACTCTCTCCTTGATTGGTGTAGAAAAACTCATCGGGGTGACCTACAGGAATACAAAAATGCATTATACAAATTAGGCTTGCCCTTCACTGACATAGATGAGCACTGCATACTCAGTGCTTGTTGAACTGCACATGAAAAAATCATGCGCTGGCTCAGGCGGGATTCAAACCGACAACCTCCCGTTTTCTAGTGCAGATGTCATACCACTAGACCATAAAGCTAGCTGGGGTCAATGGGTTATGTCAAAATGAATGTACATCTTAACCACTTTTAGCCATAATGCTGGTTGCCAAAGTTAAAACTGTCTCCAAATAGTCAAAATATGATCTTTAGATTTTTTTATTGTTTATTTTTAATTCTTTCAAATAAGTCAGATTGAGAAAATGTTGGTCTCATTTGGAACTGTTTAACCCCCTCCCCCCACTTTTCATGGGGAGGTTGCACACCAAACCTGTGCCTAAAACTAAAAGCATACCCTTTAGGATACTTCTCAAAAGTATTGGAGATATCCAATTTGTGAAATGAGGAAATTCATACTATTCAAAAATTTTAAAATGGGGTAACGACATGCAAGACTAATTTTCCTTCTGAAAAAATTAACAAAAGGAAGTTTATAGGTCCTTACTTTAATTTTGGGAATGGCAGGTTCAATGGCCCAAATAAAGCAAGCCAGATGCTTATTAAGCATCTGGCTCTCTTGCCAGTAAAGCCACACCATTCTCGCGTCAGAAAGGTCATAAGCAAACCTGTTCTGGGCTGCCTACATGTATACCTTATGCTGAAGGCTGTCTCCAGTATTAAAGACTAAATGCCAAATCTGCAATCTACCCAGACAGAGGAAAATGTTTTAGGGCAGGGCTTGATAAAGACGGCACACCTGGCATTTAGTCTGTCTGTTTCCATCTGATTCAGTTTGATTTGTGTAGGACTTTCGGTCAAAATAGAATTCATCTAAGTGGCACACTTGTTGTTCAGGGACCCCATAACACCTTTTAGCTTGACTTCAAAATAGAAACCAGAAGTTGGTGTAAGAGCATACTTCAAGTTCAAGTTTATACTGACATCAAACCATTGTGGAAATTTCTCTTCCTAAAGGTGATACATGTAATATAGTTTTATTAGGCGGTGGCCTAGTGGTCTGGTGTGTCGTACTCAAGATATTGTGGTCAATCTACAAATTGTGGGTTTGAGTCCAGCCATGGGTTAGTGGTGCTTTGTCACATATTGCTCCTCTTAACCCAGGTGTAAATTGGTACCGAGCTGATGGGTAAATGGGGAAATATTACCAGTGTCCGCACTTGGACTTTCGACTCGGGTAACTTAACAGTGCACGCACGGAAGAATTACCGAGCTGTCAATACTAGGCTCATGAGGGTACGCGACTCGCACTGTCCGTACTGGACTTTTCTTCTCAGGAAAAGTGTATTGGGAATTCTTCCTGATGGGAAAAAGTTGGCCGGTAGAAATGCCCGCGTGGGTCGGCAAAAGTAACTGAGAGGAAGACTTCCTGAAACGTCCGCACTGGACTTAAAATGGGTAAAGTGCCCAGCGTCTTGGTAACTTTGCCCCAAAAAAGTCCAGTGCCGACAGGGCTTTAGAAACACAGTATTAAGCGCAATATGAATGTAATTTGTTATTGTTAATCATAAACCAATGTTACCAACTTTTTCTCTGGATCTAGAGATTTCATCCAGTTTAGGGCATTCCATTAGATCATCATATTCACAAGCCCATAAAAGTGATAATATTTGCATTGTAAAACCCCAGTTACCCCAATTTGTTAAAAAGCTAAGATTTAAGCTAAAAGTTCGTTTCAATTTCTCTCTAAGTGTGCAGTTTGGATTAAAAAAAAACTCCCAGACAAGTTTCAGTATAGCAATACCCTCATACGTAATTGATACGTGCATGCGAGTGGCAATACTGGGCCCAATGCAGGAAGTGTTTGACGTTAACTGAGCTTCCTGTATTGGGAATACAGCAGGAAGTTTCCAGTGCTACCAAACTGCCTGGGGAGACTCGATACCAAAATTACACAAATTGAACAGGAAACCCGAGGGTTTCCGTTTGACATTTCCAACTTCAAATGCCAGCTTTTGTTTTAATATTTGTCTGTGATTTATAATTTCTGTTGTTCCTTTTTATGTAATTTATTTATATTCTAAGGAGGAAGGGGGGGGGGGTTGTGAGAGTTTTTTTGTGAGGTTAAGAGGATTTGACAATTGGTGCAACTTTCGATAGCCACCGTTTAACATTTGTTGGCTTATTTTACATGTATTTCCTCAAATTATGAAGCTTTCTATTCTCAGTGAAGGTTTTTGGCGTACAACACAAACTATTGGAGGGAGGGATTCATTCTTGCCCATGGTTTTTGCCCCTGGGCTGGATTTCATCAAACACTAAGATTAATCTTTAAAAGATGAGTTGTTCAGTATCACCATAGTGATTTGTATTGTGACATCACATGTTGCTTAGCAATTAAGATGAATTCACACTTAAGATCAATCTTAGTGCTTCGTGAAATCGGCCCCTGGAGTGCCAACAAGTTTACTCAAGGGATTCTTAGATAAAATTAGCAAAATGTGTACGTTCTTACTTCAGAGCAAAATTTTGAAGTTTCTGTAGAACCTGGCAGCCGAGAGGTTAATGGCTAATTAAAAATTGAACTAAAATGCACCAAAACCATGGTCTCAACTCCTGCCCCATTCACATGAATGTATAGACCAGCAATGGTGATTGTAGTCTATGTGATAGATGCACTCACCGTATAGTGAGCGAGCGTCTATCACAAATGCGTGCAGATTTCCTGATTAATTATGCAAACCAACCCAGCATGGACCTCTCTAAGTTTTGACCAATCAGGGGGCATCTACTATCGTACCGTTTGGCGTACCGTAGATAGCTGCTGCCACGCGGACACGCGGAATTGACCAATCTACATCCTCCGTCACGACCCAGACGGAAATGTTCTAAAAACAGATCTGATTGGCTGATGTGCCGCGTTGCATTAAATGTGCATGCACGCATGTATCAGACGTTCATACGTAGTGTGGTACAGAGTAGAACAGGTGATACTCAGACTATGGCAATTGCAGGGCCAATGGCAATAGACAGCAAAACTGTGGACTGGCCGTCCTCCAACTTGCCAGTCTAACTGACTTTTTTGTTCACACAAACAAACAACAAATGCAGACAGTGAATACCCACCCAGTTTGAGCGGAGCCAACTCGGCAAGGTGGGCAGAGGCACACAGCTGATAGAAGATGTGATAGTTCCTCTCCTCCTCTGCTTGGAAGACGACTCGTGATTTCTCCAGGAGATACGTGCGCATGTTGGCCCCGATGATGTGGTGCTGGGTGTTGAAGCTGATCTCTATGTACTTGCCAAATCGGCTGCTGTTGTCGTTGCGCGTGGTCTTGGCATTGCCGATGGCCTGTAAGGACGAGAGGATGATGAGATAAGCTGCTTGTTGAAAGAACTCTGCAACATGTAGGGGGCGTTCAGACACAGTATGAAAAGTGGTCTATCTTTTGTTTAAACTGAAAAGGGTCTACCTACTTGTGGCTGAAAGTCTACGATAGATTGTTTTGGGTGCTAAAAACGAATGAAAATTACTGTCGAGGAGGGACAGTCTCTATGTAGACCTGTCTACAAATGGGCTTCAACAGCATCCGGTTTAGCTTGACCACGAGTGGGTGCATAACTCACCGGTGATTTATGTCACTACTTGTGAATTATTAAGGATAGTTTGACTTCGGAGTTATGCAACACGAGTGTCCTCTAAACACCAGAGATAGACTGTTTTCAGTTTAACCCTGTGTAGTATGGACACAAAGGGTTTGGGATGAAATGTTTAGCTCCCGCTGTTACTGCAAAGGGTAGACCTTTTTCGCTAATAGCAATCCCTGCTTAATATTAAGATGCACTGTCTCTCACCTCCATGACGGGGTTGGACCATCTCTATCTCAAACCTCATATGATGCACACCAGCTTATTGCAACTGGTACCCAGCAGAATTTTTGTTTTTCTGATAAGCATAAAGACCAGTCTTTGCTAAGCAAAAACAATTCTGTTAAGCAATCTCTGCTTAAGATCTCTCACCTCCATGACAGGGTTGGACGCGAGGACCTTCTTCTCAATTTGCGTCTCGGCGGAAGACCCGCCCACTGTAGCAAAATAGCGCATGGCGTACTTGGCAGACACGGTCTTTCCGGCTCCACTCTCCCCGCTGACGATGATCGATTGATTCTGATCAAATCTGGAAGACGCACGAGCACAAAAAGCAAAAGAAAAATAAATTAGAACAGAAAATACTACTAGCTAGACGGATGAGTCATCTGTTTCCTGAGTGCATATGGGAGTTGGCCCAAACTAAATACATTGGTATCAGGAAATATTCAAGGAGCAAACTGACGCAAGCATGCAATCTCAGGGTACGTGTAGCTTGTAAATTGCTAGTTCCTCAACCGTTCCAAAATGTCAAAAACTCTTGGCAGGAACAAATTTGTATTTATAGTCGTGTGAGCACAAGTACATAATCGTTTCGATTTTGGAACCGCAAGAAGTTACGATCAAGCTGGACTGTGAAAATAAAAGTTTCAGTTGACAAAAGTCCAAAAGAATCAAATTTGAAATGCGACAGTCATCTGTAATACTATCAACAAGTTGGCTTTCATTAAAAACTTCAGATATACCAAATCTATCAGTTACAGTGCTAAAGCTCTGCTGAGCTATAAATGCTTTTGGGCAGAAAAGCAGAATGTACATTTAAATTTTAATGTATAAATACATGTTACTATTATCAAATCAGCAAATAACCATAAGGGACACTGACTGGATTACTTTTAAGTCATTGAAAAGTGAACAAAGAAAAATTAACTGGTGTACCAGTACTAAACTGCTTCAAACTGCTCATCAGCCAAATAGTGCCCTGAAATGTATAAAATCCTTGTAGTTAGGAGGGCCTGACACGTTTCGATCCAAGCAGGATCTTTATCCTTGTCATGTTATCTTTGTCATTTAGCCTTCGATAAAGATTCTTCTACAATTGAAAGGCGTCAGGCCCTCCTAACTCCAAGCATTTCAAAAATTGGCTGGAGCGGGATCCAGAGGTCGCTGGTTCGAATCCAGTCATTTTTCTTTGTTAATTTTTCAGTTACTGATTAAAATTAATATTGTTGACTCTCCATGGCAACAAGTTCAATCTTCAGTTTTTTTAATCAGACGTATTTCAGTTTGTTAAGAACCTGTTGAGCAAAGACAGTCTCCACTCAAGCCTGATTTCATATGACGTGACCTAGAGGCAGAGGTCAAGCCATCCTAAAACCCACACGGAGTGTGCACTGCACTGTCTGACATCTGCAAAGAGTCTTTCTAGAGCATCCATATGGACTGAATTACCAGTCCGCCCTCATTTTGGCCGAGAATAAAACACACGGGACTGCCTAACACACCGGTTCAATTTTCACTTTTACAGGTCGACCCAATTTCGAGCACAGATAACAATAGGAGTGTACATATCTGAAACACTGCGAGTGCATTTACGTCAGTAGGAAACTTTTATCCACAGGAAATGTATCAAACCTGGATAGACTTAGCGAATTAAGGCACAGGTTGCTTGCTATAGATTTCACTATCAGCTGGTTGAGACACGTTTTTGCTATTACAAGTGAATACATAGATATCGTCATTCAATGTATCAATTTTTCGTCATGGCCACCGGGGTAAAACGTCAAGCTCATGTCCAGACCCTTGGGAAACTACCTTGACTACTACTCCAGCTATTTTAAGGACACGTAAGGTCTGTACTTCTAGTCTTCTACCCAAACTTTAAACAACTTTAAGAAAAGGAGAGACTGCAATGCAAAGATGACGTACTTGTTCCCTTAAAATTTCCTGGCCTATCACACAAGAAAAACTATCAGGGAAGGTAACAGAATAAATTTCAACTAAATTTCACATTAATGTCAGTATTGATATTGGTTTGTGAATTTCTTTTTTTTTTTTTTTGGGGGGGGGGGGGGGGCGGTGGGTTCCTATTTCCGTTTATAAACCATCGTTTGTTCACTGTCCCTTAGCCCCATACTTCCCATTGTAAATTTATATGAATTTAACCCAGGCTGATCTATCAAGGAGACCCCTACAAACAGGCTGAGATCATCCTGGGGAATGTGGGGCCCTCAATTCCATGTCTCTTCATCCCAGACCAAAATTTCCAAGATTTGGGATGCGGTGGCAAAGAGTATTATCCAGATCCTTATAATATTATAGGGAAAGTATTGTCCGTGCTATTTCTTTTGCTCAGATTATATCATCCACTAAATGAACAATTAACTCCATATTTTCCACTCCATCTTTTGCAGTTCTCCATATTTCTCCATCGTTTCTGCCAAAGTGCCAATACGTGGTCGGACCGATTCTTAGCTAGGTCAGTCTGTTAACCTGTTCACTGAGGGTGCATTCCTTTAGCTCCCCCGGGTCGACACCAGTCAACCTCTCTCGCTTGTTTTGTGCTGTATAGCATGACCATTCCCAGTAAGGGCTGACCCATGTTAGCTAAACGAATGCACCCTTAGAGGGAGCATATAGGATTTGCAAAGCCTCCAAAAATTTGTTTTGAGTTTGAGACAGAAAATGGACTCAACAGTTCGCAAACAGTGAAAATAGTCACCATGGAAAATCTTGGTTCATCAGATGCTGGGGTTTTCAAGCAAATCAAGATTTAGTGTCTTTTCCAAAGATTGTTCGTCCGAACGATTTTTGGAATAAACATAAAGTAAACTATTCTTCATGTTTTATAAGAAAAATTTAGTCGGGTTTTCACTATTTTCTCGTGACTCAAATGTCCGATTGAGCTCAAATTTTCACAGGTTTATTATTTCATGTACATGTTTGATCAGACAAAGTATGAGTGCAGTCCTGTGACCTTTACCAATCATGTATTGTACCTTTAATGTCATACCTCAATATATGCAGTTTAACCCTTACGGCCTTATGAATATGCCCTGATGTGTCTATGCCACGCCCCAATCTCACCTCAGTGACACACTTTTCAAAAGCTCACAGTCTAATTAGTTTACAGTCTGACTCAAATTCAATTGACCTACATTCATTTCCCTCCCACCCCCGACTTTTGTCTTCCTTGTCTGATATAAAGTGCAAACAAGCCTTAAAAGCAAAGTTGATCAAAATGAGAACAACAATCCTAAAACTGTAAGACTCTGCATATGAAATATTAACCACCACACACCCCCACACATAACATACATATATTTTCATATCAATATTAGAAAATAAACATTTGCTACCATTACCAGCTGTTGGCTAGCTGTCAAAACATAAAATAAAATATTAATGAAAGAAGATGAACAAAATCATGGGAAATGTTCATTAAATTGTCTTTGTCCTTTGAGATTGTTTCTAATCAGACAGTTCAGTATCTAATTACAGCAGATTATGGTTTCAAACCAGACTAATCAAAATGTCATAGAAAAGTGCAAATGCAGGTAGGTGTACAATACTCTGTTTTCCTTTGTTTTTGGCAGATTGCCAGATCTACAGTTGACAAGTACTGCTTAAATGGATTGCATACGTTTGGTAATTTGAGCCTACTGTTTGTTTCAAACCAATATAATTGAATATATATACCATAAAACTAACCTGTGAAAGTTTCAATTCAAAAAGTGGTAGCGTTTTTGAGATTTTGGCGACAAACTAGAGCGGTTATTTCACGGCAGAGAACAGTTAGTCAATAGCTGAGAAGCGTTACGGCCATAACGCTTCTCAGATTCATAATTTTTGGAGATAAAAAGTGACATATTTTTCCATAACTGCGGTACTTCAAATTGAACGTTTCTCAATATGCATTATACTATCCAAAGCAGCTGTACTTCTCACCAAGTAAGGTTTTATTGCCATAAATTTTCAGAGTCATTACCAAACGTATGCAATGCCTTTGGATGGTATGGCCCTGTACATTACAGTGTATTTCAGTATGGCATTGTAAATTAAAACCTGGCTGTGGCTTCAAATTATACACAAGTCTATGCCTTGGGACACTGCTGCAGATACCACCATAGAGTTAGCGAGAGTTCTAGCCATAGCCAAATTATTCCTGCATGGCATATAGAAGTGACAAGCTTGACATGCTGGACCTTTTCCAAACACTGGCTCTGGCTTCGGCTCTGACTTCAGCTCCATTTTGTACATTCATTTTGAAGTATTGACAAGTATGAGGGGCTTTTGGCTATGACAAGTAAATGGAGCTTATACAGCCTCAATGGAAAACCACAACCAGTATTTTCAGCCATCTGATGACAGGTGAACAAGCCAAAGCCTAAGATGAAGACCACAGCTTGGCTTTCATTGCGGCCCGAGCCAGACTGGCCAGGCATGGTATATCAGACCCCTCACATTTATACCATGACTACAGCCATGAGAACCTTAAACATTACTGTCCTATTGGTCAAATCATTGAGGGTAAAAAACAAGCCAATGCGTAAAATAAAAGAAACTAGAACTGTCATGGCTCGCTGCAGCTAGCTTTCGTGCAGTTACAAACATGATAGCAAATATAAAAAAAATAATAAAATAAAAAAAGTAAAATTTTTCTTTTGTCTTTCTGGATTAAAATAATTAATTTTAAGAGTACAAACTGTAATTTGAAGTTGTAGAGATGAATTTTATTACGTTCCCAAAAATGCTAAGCACTTTATAAAAACTTCAACTTTTCATCCGAATAAAAAAAACAAAACCTTTTAACATTTCATGCGGACGGCCCGTCGGCCCGTCGAACCGAAATCGGTATTATATAGACTCACACTGATTCGCAGCAGCTCACCAAAACTACCAGATTCAAATGTCATAAGGCTGTTTTCCTGATAACCTTTTAGATTTTGACCAATAAATCTTCTGCATTACAGGTTTACAATTTTCCCCCATGTACAGATCCCTGTATCTACTGAAGCTGAAATGATCCCACCGATAATGGAGAAATAAATCATTGACATTTACCATGTTTACTATCAAAGGCCTTTTTACATGATACTAAAAAAACTCCCAAGGCTTGAGAAATCTTACAAAAGTGTCATCATATCAAAGGACACCAATGCTTGAGAGTGGCCGACGTCCCTGGTGAATCCTTGAGAAATTTCTCAAGCATGAGAAAAACTGGTAAGCCTTGCGAGTTTTTCTTATGCTTAATAAATCTTACAAAAGCATTATCGTGTGAAAGATGAACACCATGCTTGAGAGTGGCCGACGTCCATGGTGAATCCTTGAGAAATTTCTCAAGCATGAGAAAAACTGGCAAGCCTTAATTGCAAGTTTTTGTTAGCATCGTGTGAAAAGGCCTCGGGAAATCTGACCAGAAATTTCCTAAGGTCTCACAACAGATTCCACAATACTAAAGCCTATAGACTTATAGGCATACTGGCTGCACTAATTCTAGCCTTCTATTTTTCTCAAGAAAAGAGAGACAGAGAGATATTAAAGGTACTGTACAGGATTGGTAACATACTCAAACAGAAATGTTCACGGATTGACATGTAACTTTCAGGGTATGAAGATGAAACTGGTAGAAGCATATCGTTAAAATATTTCCGCCTAAAATGTTGTATTTATCCAGAAATTAGTAAAAACAAAGACTGAAAACAGTATTGATCTTGGGGTAAGATTAAAACCATTCTTTATTTTTTATAAGAAAACTTGAGTCTGGTTTTCGCTTTTTCATGTAATGCAAATGTCCGATTGGCGATTGAGCTAAATTTTTCACAGGTTTATTATTTCGTGTACATGTTTGATCAGACAAAGTGTGAGTGCTGTTCTGTAACCTTTACCAATCATGTATTATAACTTTAAGGCAATTGTTCCAGCCTTCAGACCGATTATCCCTAATTTGTGCCCAGCGACTTTGGTCTGGCTTCCTCAGACTCGGATTACAAACTGCATGCCTGCATAGATACATTGCAATTTATTACATCATATTTTGACTAAGGATGCCAGGTGCATGAAGGACTGGTATAGTAAATTAGTGAATAAGTCCCAGCAGCCTGCCAATGTGATAAAATACAATCACATGGAAATATTTCATTTTTTAATAACACATGTGAGTAGATGAATTATGATTAGGTTTTATTGAAGGAAATAGAGCAATCCATTTGTGAAGTGCAAAACGTAAGACTACTGCATGTATAATTATAGTCCAATTTTCAAAATCGATTAAATCTGTGGGCATGACTGTTGTTCCGAGGCTCAATGTTCAAAGTACACACATCAGACCTTCTGTATATAGACCTTTCTTTTGCAACGTCACAGCCTAAGTTTTTGCCAACCAAGATGGCGGAAACTATGGCGAGCCATCGAAGCCGGGCATAAAAATAACCACAATTTGTACACAACATTTCATAAACATTGAGAGATATTGCTGAATGTAATGGAAACAACACAAGCAATGATGGTGTGTATATTTTGTACAGCTATGGAAAGTTTTTAAAATTGTTGAATGAGTTTGGTCACGCAGTCTGTCAAAAAGACGAAATGATTTGCAACATTTGGCTGCCCATGCCAACCACCAGCCAATGTTTGTAAAATATAAGAGGTCTATAAAAGCCGGCATACCGTGTGCCCTTCCTTCATTTCCGAGAATACATTCTGATGACTGTTCATTTCTTTGCAATGGATATACCAGCGTTAGTGTGTGGAGGGCGGGCCATCAGGATTAGAACTACCGACAACAAAATACTCAATTGAATGACGGGTAAATGTCTGAGTCAGAGTTCAAGAATTCAGGATTTGACTCAATGACAGTTGATACTAGCACGTCCAGTGAGCAGTGCTTACTGAGCACGCACATACATGTACCAGTACATTAATGTGCATACATGGAATTACTAGTAGTGTGGGAAAAATCATTTTCTGTGGCCGATTTCATAAAGCTCCGCGACGCGTCGCAACTTGATTTGCGACCCGTCATAGCTGCGACTTGTCGCATAGATGTGATGAGTCCAAAGAGAAAGGATGCGTCTTAACTTTGCGACGCCTCGTAAGTTTTATGAAATCGGCCCCAATTCTCGTAAGGGACTTTCACACGACAAAACATATGCGGGTTGATCATGAACATGGGTCTGACTCGTGTGAAAGTGACAAACCTGTTCACTGCAACATATTTCAACACAATGTGGACCTGCGTTGTGTAAATAAAGCACTCAACTTGTGTTGAAACTAACCCTGCTTGGGAGGTGTGGGTTGAGAGCGGTTGTCTGTGTTGAAAATGTTGGCGTATGTTGAGAGTGGTGGTTTGAACATCCTGCAGCGCATTTTGTGTTGTGTGAATGAACATGTATAGCATGATTGATGAAATGGAAACAGTTGTTGAAATTTGGAAGAGTTTACATGAGGTGGAGTTTGTGTAAATTTCGAAACATGTAAAAGGTACTGGAGTGTGAAAAGCCCTTTAGTCTTAATACTTCCCCCATTCCCCCTACCCATACCTGTTGATATGACCTTGGCAAATATTACTAGTTAGCTACATGTACATAATACACATACATCTCTGCTTAGCACTGTATATCTTTCTACATGAATGAGTGAACATTTTGACCCAAGCCCTAACCCTAAGAGTTACTCTCCAAAAACCTGGTCAAATGCAACAGAATACAACAAAATGAATGATGGATTTTGTGCCATTGTTCAGTGAAGTACTAAATACATGAAAGATTGGAGGCTTTGCACGGTGAGAGGTGTGGATCAGTCAGTGTGCGGTAACACCATATTCAATTATTACATGGTGTTACCACGAACTGATCCATACACGATGCCAACCTTGATTCCAAAGTACAAGGCAACAGAATGCAAGGGGCATAATTACGTAGTCTATTGCAGAGTGCAGTAACCTTTAGTGCTACATGTGCACAGAAGCCTAGTGCAGTAGCTATGGAACAGCCTGCTCAGTGCAACAGATACATATAAAGATCATGTGATCTGTAGCGATTGTGCCAAAATGCAACAACCAGTAGCAAACTTGTACTCCTTGGGTTGATTTCACAAAGCCCTACGATCGATCGTAACTCCAGTTATGCAGGATAACCCATCGTATCCTACGCATTGTACATGTACAGTACATGTAGGGCTGCAATGCATCATAAATAAGTCCTACGATTGATAGTAAGCTACGATGAGTTTGGTGAAATCGACCACATGTGCATATTCTTACACTCAGCGAAAATGAATATGTAAATTATATGAACTTGAACTTCAATGAGTCATTACCAGCAGTGTGATTTAATATGCATTATATGCATTATGCGTATGTGAGCTGCACAACAATTGATTACACGTGGTAGATTTTATGTAATATTGATTACTGGCGAGTGTCAAGGGCTCAGAGAAGGCACAAGGTGAAGGCAACTAGCTAGGGTGACAGCCTCAAGGTCATTGGTCACTGCCTCAGTTCCATGGCCTCATTACCCCTGGTCACTGACTCGGTTCACCTGGTCACTGGGGGTGTTTTAAAAGCGGACTATCTACGGTTTAAACCAAAAAGGGTCTATACCTACATGTGTCTGAACGGTCTACAGTCTGCTAACAACAGTCTATCTTTGAAAACTTAGACCGTCGAGGAGGGACGGTCTAGACTACAGTCTACAAATGGGCCTTCAGACATCTGAACGGTCTATCTCAACCATATCTGGTTTAGCTTGACCGCGAGCGGGTGCACAACTCAACGGTGATTTACATGTATGTCACTTCTTGCGAATTAAAGGAAGTTCGGTTTCAGAATAAAATACGACACGAGTGACCTCTAAACACTAGAGATGGACTGTTTTCAGTTTAAACCTGTGTAGTATGGACACAAGTGGTTTGGGATGAAGTGTTTACCTCCCGCTGTGATCATTAAGTGAAGACCTTTTTCGGTCTCCGGAGTACTGCGTCTGAACATAGCCAGTAGGCCTGGTCACTGCCTTAGGATCCCTAGTCAATGCCTTAGTACCTCTGGTCACAGCCTCAGTGCCCCTGGTCACTGCCTCAGTACCCAGGTCAGTGCCACAGTATCCCTGGCCAAATTTTCTCAGTGCCCCGGTCACTGCCTCAGTACCCAGGTCAGTGCCGAAGTATCCCTGGCCAAATTGTCTCAGTGCCCCGGTCACTGCCTCAGTACCCAGGTCAGTGCCGAAGTATCCCTGGCCAAATTGTCTCAGTGCCCCGGTCACTGCCTCAGTACCCAGGTCAGTGCCGAAGTATCCCTGGCCAAATTGTCTCAGTGCCCCGGTCACTGCCTCAGTACCCAGGTCAGTGCCGAAGTATCCCTGGCCAAATTGTCTCAGTGCCCCGGTCACTGCCTCAGTACCCAGGTCAGTGCCGAAGTATCCCTGGCCAAATTGTCTCAGTGCCCCGGTCACTGCCTCAGTCAATCTTCCTGGTCATTGTCTTGGTCGGTGCCTCGGTGCCCAAAGTCATTTCCTCCGTCCCCCACGTCATGTGCCTCAGAGCCGAAGGCAATTTGCCTTGATGCCCCATCAAACACACTTTATATAGATACATTACTTTATCCTCTCGCACAGACACCCACTATATGCCATGTCAAACTTGCCTCATGAATCCAAAGTTCCTATACCCTGTTTGCCTCACCATGTCACCATGTCCAAACCTGCAAAGAAAGTTGACTACTAACAAAACAAAACCTCTCCTACCTGGACATTCTTCTGAAGGCTTCCTCAGCCACCGCAAAGATGTGAGGGTCCATGGACCCCATGTCCTGGCCCCGATAGGCATAGATGACATCCTCCCCATACAGGGGAAGGGGCTGATAAGGGTTGATGGCCACCAGTACGATACCTGCAAACAGACAAGGGGGTCAAACATGAAACGCACGACAAATTACGACCAAGCACAGCAACTTCTCTTTCAAAACCAGGGTACGACAAAATCCGACGGCACGACATACCGTCGCAGGGCCAACTACATGAATCACAAGTTGGATTTGTGTATTACACACAAAAGGCGGGCGGAGACACAACATGCACAGTAATGTCGGATGGTATTTCTTGCCGTCGGATCGGTGTATATCAGGAAAGGATCCCGGATTTTGCAAAAGGGGGGTAGGGGGTGGGGGGGAGGTTGGGGGGGGGGGTTGTAAGCGTGGAAATAAGATGCACTTGCAACGTTTGAGTACGATTAGAATTGTATAATCTGATTATTTCTGTCAACAGAGTGATTATTTGGGTGTGTGAACGGGCCTTGTATATTTACATTTAACAGCATTGTTTTTCATTGCTAAAATGAGTGATGGAAGATAAATGGAAAGAACTGACAGAACTGAACAAATGAATAACATGTAATTCAGAATGCAGGTTTGACCACACCAGTAGTACAGACCTATACCGGTATACCGGTTGTACAGACAACGTAAGGGTGAAATTCTTTTAGGCACAAGCAGAGAGTGATAAGTTTGGACCGTTCATCCTTTAAGTGCTTTGTCACAACCTCCGCCCTGTCCCTGACCCCCTTGCCCCTAGCTGGCTCAGCCCTGGACAATCCTGATACACCATTTTGTCTTTTCTAAGCCTCAATTTCCTCTCAGAAGTTAATTTCAGGCTCTTACACATTCTAAAGGACTTAATTAAACAGCAGAAAGAATTGCATTAAGTCAGTATCACTACGCGCATATGCGATTCCAGTTTGAAAAGAAAAAAAAAGGGAGGGAAATGTCAGCGGTAATTCCGGTAAATGCCAGCATGCAGCTTGAACAATTGTCACTGCATCTGACATGTCGATGGTGAATCATACGGTTTGTGTGCGTGTGCAGGTTAACATTGAGTTCAGCTGTTTGTCTGAGACATCAACGTTTGAGTGACAAGTTTCTAATTATTGCCGTCTTTATCTGATTTTTAACCTCTTCTAGTCATCATGGTGTTCGTAGAAGAACATTGTTTTTTTGTTTGTTCACATTTGAGGTTCTGCCAAACACCTGGGCTCAAATTCATGGAATCCTTTACCGTAAGCAAAAAATCTTTGCAGACTTTTTTGCTTAACGTTATCTTCCTCACTATGCTAAGCAAGAACTTTCTGCAGATTGCATATAGTAGAAAAAAAATCAAGGTTAGCCTAGAGATTCTTTGCTAACCGAAAGTCTTGCTTACAGATTCCATGAAATAGATTTTACGCAAAGCAGTGCCAGTAATAACAAAAATAGGCCATAACGGATTTCATGAAATGGGCCTGAGCTCTAGTTGTAGGAGAATGCTAATAAAGAATTTGTTTTTTAAGAATGGGAGAATATTTCATGTCTATATTCTACAATTTCATACATGAATGGAGGCCAAACATGAATGCAGGTCAAATTTGAATATTCCATTCACAAATGATGCTGATGTATAAAGGCATATTAAGATGTCCCTGTCCTATTAGCAAAATGTATGCAAGAAATTAGCACTGAACTGAACTCTGTTTGTACAATGTACATGTACAGTGTATACTATTGATAGTAAAATGCACTGTAACCAAATGCATATGATTAACATCTATTTCAACTTTGTACTGTGCACCATAGATAATATCAGTGACAGATGTACCCCCATTATTATTTATTATCAAGATGGTAACATCAGGGACAAAACTATAAAAAGAAAAAAAAATAAGCTAAATTAATTTCGTGCTGAAAACATATGAAAAAGGGCATTGGGATGCCTTCCATGTACATGTACATAATTACACCATACATGTGTGACATCATACTGACATGTACAAATGTGTACAAAACAATACAAGACTGAAAGCAGTTTAGTACCATACGTTGTTTTGTTTTGCATTTTCTGTTTGTTTCTTTAGGGGCTCTCAGTCGGTATATTCATATTTATACAGAAAGACAAACCTGACATTGGGACAGTTGACAGATATATAACCGCAGAGTAAGGCCAAATCCAAAATCTCTGGTTGGTGGCTGTAAAAAGTGCTCCGCACTAATGACGTCACACAAGTGATTTGGCCAGCAAGTGCATGTACAAAATCCCTGGATGTCAGACAAACATTGACTCACACACGTAGTGTACACCATGCATGCACACAATTACAAGCACATCCATCACACGTTTGCATGGTTGCAATGTTTGTCTGAGATCCGGTGCTATTTTTAGCGCCGTGCAGAGTGCTATTACACACACCTATGGCCAAAGATATATAAGAAAACTAGATGACGCATTGGCTGTTCATAGATGCGTCAATCACGGCGCCATTTTAAAGAGGTATTTCAAATCCGTTTTTATGGAACGTTGTAGCTTTCTTCATAGATTGTTTGCTTCGGTAATTCTATCATTCAATTTGCCAAATTGAATGATGGAATTTGCGAACAGAATGACAAACTGAAAGATGGAATCGGCGAACAGAATGACCAAACGACAAATAAAATGATGAAATTGGCAAATTAAATGATGGAATTACCGACAAACAATCTAAGCCACCGAATATAGCTACGGCGTTCCATCGTGTTTCTGGTGCATCACGTACCACATAACGCGTAACAACGTGGCTTGCGCAATCGTTATAAGCACATGAGCGCACAGGTGCAGGGTAACATGGCTGTCATCATGACGCATGTAACCCCCATTCATTAATACACAGGTGCGTCATCTACTTTTTTTTATACATGTCTATGACTATGGCAGCCACTAGCCAGTGACTGCAGCCGTTTCCACAGAAAGTGTGGTATTTGCAGCCGCAGCCAGAGCTTTGGGACACGGCCTAAGGCTAGCCTTCCTGACTAATGAGGGGTATGTGCAAGCACATGCCCTAATATTCATTGTCCATTGAAGTGTTTCTGGCTGCTGTGTCATTTTCTGGCTACATATACTTCAGGTTTTTTTCTTGGCTCCGATAGGGCACGACTTACAATTGTTACCCACAATTCTCCAAATTTTTGTACAGGGTGATAATTTCTTCCAAAAACTTTTTGGATTTTTTGGTTTAAATTCAGGAAACTGAATTACATATGACAAGCAAGCCACGTACATATAAAGCAACCAAAAGGCTTTTCACACTATCCAAAATCTTGGGGTTGGAACCAGATCGAACAACCAGTTTCAACTCAGAGGCAACCCGGGTAGGACGGCCGAACAGCATCGAAATTAACCCTGGTAGGGACGAAAATCTGAACCCGGTTTCAAACTGCATTTTTTTTCCTGTGATCCGTGTCGTATGAGCCGGTTCACCAAAAACATAGTGTGAACGTTGCATCTCTTTGATCCACTTCAAAAACTTGCCGTGCTGAACCCCTGCGGATCCGGGTTGGTTTCAACACAGATTGAAAAGGAGATAGTGTGAAAAGGCCTGAAGATTAATTGATGAATTTCTAAAAAATAATAAATATCTAATGTGACAGATGGTCAAAATGATAAATTCTGTAACCCGATGCTCAAGTACTGTACAGGACATCAACACCAAACTCCCGGCTTTCAAGAAGAGGGACAGGAGACTCACCGCAGTACGTGTAGATGGCATTGTTCTGTATAAACCTCTCATGGAGGTTGAAGAGGACAGCCGGCTCATGGAGGTAGCTGAGAGACGTCAGATCGTTCTCCCCGATCAAAATGTCCGGGTTCCTCAGGGGTGGGAGGTCCTCTTTGCCTTTAAGCTTCAGGGTCTTTTCCTGCATCATGTTGGAGTTCCGGAGAGGAAATGAGAACGTGAATCATTTATATTTCAGATGAAGTTTTAAGTCAGTCTTGACAAGATCATCAAAGATCGGCCATTTTTTTTGCCGTGGTTTTTTAAAGTTGCTCAAACGAGCCTTCACTAGTCACTCAAATTATACATATTATGCATATAGCAACCACATAGATGTATGTACTTCTATACATATTTTTCAATAGACATTTCACTGTTATCACTGTCACTGTTATATTAGGCATGTCTAAGGTAATTTTGTTTATTTTTTGTAACACTACTAAGTGTCTGATATGTGCTTACTTCATTTTCGTTCTTTTTTTTTGAAGCGCTGCTTAAAAGGATTGGAAAAAGCATACAAACTTAACAACCTTTTGTAAGCAAATGAAAGAATAGAGGGGCCTGTTTGTTTGAGGCATGAGATCAGTGATCCTGCTGATCTGGATCCCATTTTAGCATATCCTGCATGGGACGTGGATCTGCAAGATAACTAATTGCATGCATGAAACAAACGTGCCATAAAACACTGTAAATCCAGGGTGAATAAGCAAGTATTTACCCTCAATTTTTTACTATTAACTTGTGAAATGTATACATGGTTATGGAAATTGTTTTTGCTAATTAGTTTGGTTTGTACAAAAATCTGCTTGAATCTTTAAGCAGCACTCGCTAGGCAATTGGCCCTTGGTCTTGAACTTGGATTGAATCACTAATTCCTTGAGCTAAACTTACCCCTCCATCGTCCAGAATGACATCAGCAACCTTGTCGCCATTGGTGTAGTCCTTTTTAAGTTCCCCACCTTTCCAGACAACATCAGGATCTCGTACCCATACACGGGCACCCTGCAGAAGACAATAAAAATTGATAAATGGTTATTTGTCTTTACACAATGAAGCAAAATGTCACACTCACAATAGCCTTATAAACTGTGGTGCTTATGTGCAATGAAAGAAGTCTGTGTACCAGACACCATCCAGATTTAACTTGCAAATTGCTTAAATTCATTGCCACACGAGGATACTGTTTACCAATCAACCACTTCCACTAAAAACAAAATGTGCTCTCACATCACAAATTTTTCAAACACGGCGAGTATACTAGAGGTTCATGAGTGAGAATGCACTCGAGTGGTTTGCCTGTAAACAGCGCCCTCTTATGGCAATTATGGATCATGAGTCCAATAACCGTAACACAAAATGATATTAAACCAAAGACTCTAGCTACCAAAATATTGCACAAAATTGTTTTTTTTTTCCTACTCATTCCAATGTTGCTATATCTTCATTTGGCAAGGTTGAGTTTTTCGACTTCCAATATACTTTGAGTCATATCATCAGTACACATTTATTTCCTAACAATGTAATTTGATAACATCACAAGATCATGCATGTGATTAATTTTTCTATTAAAACTTATTGCATACTGTAAGTGGAGTACATTTTTCATGAAACTGCAGTACAAACATATATACAAATGTACTACATAATGTATACTGTTGTTTTGTATTTTGATTTATGTGCAGTAAAGAACTTTTAAATAATAGATGTATTTATTATTTATTTACTGTACATCTCTGCAGCTTCCTACAATTTCTAGGGCAACAAGAAGTTGTATGTAATGAATGTGCACAACTAGAATTCCTAACATAATGTCACATGTTCGCACAGCGTGTCCCGATGACTGGCGTGCACGTGTGTGTGTGCATATATAGCAATTACATAAACTGCACACAAACAAAATATCAGATGACGCGATATGCACTAGCATCATTCAAGTCATTCATTCGTGCCAGTAATAAAGACTGTAATATACACTGTAATGCCCTACGTACATTGCTTAGATATTGTAAAGTTACTAAAGTAGAAATAGAAATGAGATTTACGTCATCGTGCAATTGAGAACAGACAATGACAGAGCTCTGCGGGGGTTTTATTGATTAACTGTCAGTGGCCAGGAACGGATCATTTCTATTTTTGTCCAATTTGAAAGCTTTGTAACTTTGCGAACCATAATTTATTGTTTGTAGATTTTTTCTTGTCATCGTGTAATGACTCCAGCAATATCATGGATAGCAGATATCTTAATTTTTATTTCACACAGTATTTTGTCGATATCACACAGCAGTTTTGTTGCTGAAGGGAATAAATAATCCTTAGATATCCTTAGACCACAACTCAAACCTGCTTAAAGGTACAGTACAGATTGGTAAACCTAAACAGAAATGTTCACAGATTCACTTTCAGGATATGAAGATGGTGCTGGAAGAAACTGTTCAATTTTTTCCACCTGAAATGGTGTATTTATCCAGAGATGAGTAAAACAAAGACCGAAAACAGTTTTGATCTTGGGGTAAGATCAAAAACCATTCTTTATGTTTTATCATGTTTATAAGAGAAATTGAGTCAGGTTTTTGCTATTTTCTTGTGACTCAGATGTACGATTGAGCTCAAATTTTCATAGGTTTGTTATTTTATGAACCAGTATACATGTTTGATCAGACAAAGTGTGAGTGCTAGCTAGCTGTTCTGTGACCTTTACATGTATGAATCATGCAGGGCTCGAATTTCGTGAAAAAAAGCACTGGACAGCAGGTCTAGTAATTGAAGCATTTCACTAGACCTGATCTTTTTTCACTAGACATGTGGCATTCACTTACATAGGAAAACCATAATTGTAAGTATTGTGTCAAAAGTCATCAATTTAGGCACCATTTTAATTGTGCAAAGAAAATAAAATCACTAGACAGCCGGACTAATGCAGTACACACTTAACTAGACTGACACTGAAATCACTAGACTCGGTCCACAGTCTAGTGGATATTTCAAGGCCTGATCATTACATGTATCATATCTTTATTAACTTGTACATGTACATGTAATAATGTTACTGCAGGATGGTGTCATGAAAATTGATAGTTCTAAACATAATGTCCTTATATACTGTATTTGGCATTGGCCCCTTGAGGTGTGCAGCTTTGGGTCATATGATATGGATTCACTTTAAGCAGATGGAGGAAGGTTTCTAGCCAAGATTAAACCCCGCCCCCCAGTGGGGGTTATGGCTGGACATGGGCTGATGAATCAGCATGTACTCCTGTAATCCACTGAACTGTACAGTACATGTAATATTGAGTACATACAGTTCCATGTATAGTGGGAGTTAGTTATATGCAAATTCAGACCCCCAGTTTAGACTGAACTTTGATAGGATTAAAAGATAAGGTTTTTTCTGAGTCTGGTTTTATACTTCATGGAATCATGGAGGTAGACTCCAGTAGACTCCAGTCTATCATCTAGGGAGGCCAACATTTCAAGGCCCTGCTTAGCACCAAAATCTGCTAACCATGAAATTTCTGTCTTTATAATAAAATAGGGTTGAAATTTTTGTGAGTTCGCCCCGGGGATGAGCACTCTTGTGGGAAAAGGCCTTAGAATGCCTTGCTTGAGGGGGCTTAAGAATTTTTAATGACAGCAGAGCCATACATGAGACATGAAGGAAATGTACGTCCCATATTAAAGTCGGAAACAAAATGGCCGATGCCAACAAAACTGAATGCTCTCTCACTCCGGAACAAAAATCTCTGAAGTTGTCATCATTCTCTCCATGTATTGGTTATAATCACAGTTTTCACTACATTTGTAATACTCAAGCCCAATATATTAATGTACATACATGAAGTACATGTACATGTAGGCCTACAGTACATATCATCGTCAGTCACAAAACCAGATGATGCAATGTCTGTTCATGGATGCGTCATTCACGGCGCCTTTTTTAAATGGTATCTAAAGAATCCCTCACAAATCCGTTTCATGGAACGCTGTAGCTATCTACTTTAGATTGTTTGCTTCGGTAATTCCATCATTCAATTCGCCAAATTGAATGCTGAAATTGGCAAACAGAATGATAAAATGACATACTGAATAAAATTGGCGAATTGAATGATGGAGTTACGGACAAGCAATCTAAGCCTCCGAAGAAAGCTATGGTGTTCCATTACGTTTCTGTGGGCACCGCCAACCTAAAATCTTTAAGGTAATAAACTGCTGCAAACAGCTCATCAGCCAAAAAGATGACCTGATGAAATGATCAAACTTATGCTTGGAGTTACATTTAGGAGGGCCTGACGCATTTCGATCCTAGCAGGATCTTTATCGAAGCCTATAGCCTTCGAACTCCTGGCAGGATCTTTATCGAAGTTTAGCATTTGATAAAGCTCCTGCTAGGAATAGGATCGAAATGCGTCAGGCCCTCCTAACTAGCTCCAAGCATTTTGGAATTTTATTGTTGCTTATCAAGTGCCATTGTTTTTTCGGTGTCACAGAGCAATGTTAAGCCAAACAAAGTACAATGAGAAACTTTTTAGACTTTCAAAGGCTTACTCTTTCAGTACAGTACACATATGCATACATTACTGCTCATGATGCTCAGGAATTATGTGTGCATGCTCAGGGCTTGGACGTACATGTACATATGCAAAATTTCATACAATTCTGTCCATTACACAGTACATACCGGCATCTCAAAGCCTCCCAATTCATCAACTTCTCCTATCATCTATGCAACGTACGAGTTTCTGATCGCACAACTTCTCTCCTAGTTGTCCAGAGATGGTTAAAAAAAAAATCGGTCTCCCAACAGGTGGGTCAAAAAACCAGTACTTATTTAAAAGAGAGTGACCAGGCTCTGGGTGTAAATCCTGGCAGTGTGATTCACACACAGTCAGCTTATGAGGGAAGGAAATAATCTAATCGCTGGTTTGATTCCATCTGTACGTGTGTGCATGAAATCAGTTGCATTTTCGCGTCGAAGTCCAGAATTACGCGATTTGGCACTGACCGCTTAATTTGACATTTCCTGTTGATCATCAATTTAATACCTGTTTGTATTAATTAGTGCCGAACTTCCCCCACCCTCTTTCTCCCACAATTTAGAGGCCTGGTCTTTGACAAAATAAGGCAAATGGAACAGACATCTCCTGACAAAACGAGAACCATGCATTAACCTCTATGGGCAAAAAAAGCAATACGTTGTGTATGTGTGCACTGTATCACTGATGATGTTTCAGCGGCAAACATGTATATCTTTGCTCATTAACACATAGGGAGACCAGTTTTCGTATGTCAGCGAAGGTAATTATGGGGACCATGGTACTTAGGGAGACATTTGGAGATCGCCTTAACCAGGTCTTGCGCTAACTTTTTTCCTGGGTAGCCCACTGGACTATTAACTAACTTCAGATTTTACTAGCTCATTAAGATTTCTTTTAGCCCATACATAATGTTGTACATGTTTATTCAAAGAAACGTTTACAGTCAAATTGGGCACTGGTCTTCTGTATTAGACGTTAACATAAATGACTTGATGTTGTTATGTATTTATTTACTTAAATGTATTCTTATTTAAATTTACATTCATTTTTATTTTATTAATTTTCAATCAGTCTGGAGAACCCCTTTGCTTTTTTTTAATGAATTCTGGTTATTTTTTGCATTTATGATTATTTGAATTATTTGTGATTTATGATTACATATATTCATTTATATTTATTTAATTCAATTAGTCGGGAGAGCCCCTTTGACAGGAATAATTCCTTTCAAGGGTAATCCTTCGGGAGCTAGTTGGATTCTTATGTAGTTATGTATTTGTTTTGTCCTGTTCTACTGAAAGTGTTAATTGTTGTTTTTGTGCTTTGTAACTTGTTCTTTCCGAGAAATGAAATAAATACTAAAATACTAAATACTAATGAGATATACATGTATGCAACAATTGGAAGTTACAATTTATTGATTTAATACCCAAAAGCAGTTCTAATTGTTTCATTTACTAGCCCACCAGACATCCAAGCAAGCGAGTCTAGTTAGTCCAGAGTGGTTTTTGCTAGACATTGTACGCTGGGTTATTTCCAGCCCTGCCTTAATGTCCTAGCTACCTTTTAAAAGACATATTTTTACTGTCCAAATTTTAATATAAGACAGAGAATGCTCTCAATATGAACATACTGTATGTACATTTCAAGTTGATTGGTTTGGAGGATGTTAAGAAATAGGTAAGTAAACTTTTGTGCACAACCCTCGATGGAAATGTCACCCTATAAGTTATATAACATGTGAAAAACCAACAAAAAATGTATACATTTGTTTAAAGGGATGCTACAGACTAAACAGAACTGGTTTTTGCGACAAAACCGTTGCTGACAGTGAGACTGAGAGCACATTATGTAATCCATCATATACCTTAACTGACAAACCTGTAGAAGTTTGATGTCAATCAGCCATCTGGGTCAAGAGAAAATAGTGAAAACCCGTTTACACATTTCAACGATATAATGCGTTCATAATAAAACGCTTCGAAGCGATCTATTCCAATCGGAAAATCGGTTTCATTTATTTCTCAACAAATACCGGTATGGCATTTCAGACAAAAACATTTCATGGGATGTTTTCTCCTATCATCACCATTATACTGTGTAAGTTTTGTGTGAATCTGTGATCTTGAAGTGTATTTTGTCTTACCAATTATGTACCATCCCTTTAAAAGCATTTATATATAGGCACTACGTTCTGATGACAATTGACATTGGAACAATAGTTTTAGTCGTATTTAAATGTTATGTTTTATTTCAATATAAGCAAATATACGGAACGGACATTACACCACAGACATTTGGATCAAAGTGGTATACTACTGCATACATGTACTTAGCCTGCACAAGGACTTTAAACTTCCCAACAGAGCATATGGGATTATGTTTCACACAAGGTTCAAGTGCAGAACCCATAGGAAAACAGAATTCCCATATTGAGCAAGAACCACAAAATTCTTTGTTAAAAGGAATTGAACCAGAAAACTGGGGCACTACTGATCAGTGTGTAAACAGGAGTTTTAAGCCCCAGCCCACCTGATCAGTTATCAGAATGTAAATAAATGTATACTGTGCATTTACAGAGTACATGAGTACTACGTACAATACATGTACCGTATGTTTCGCAGAGGCAAGGCCAGACTTTAAATACGTGTACATGTAGGCCTACAGTACATTGTCATGATTGTACAGTTGTACAGTGTACATATTGCACACTTCTTTATTTACAGTGTGGGAAATATCCTACACTAGTTAAGGTTAATTTACTGCTTATAATATGACAGTCAGATGTCACCTTTGACCCCAAGCTCCTCTGTAAAGGTCATATACGCTGTACAGTTGTAATTTCATAAAAAATAATCATGTTTCAATATGCACAAGTTACCAGCACCTGTCAATGCAAATGTACACTAGTACCAACAGGTGTTATCCAGGCACTTTTCAATCGCAAATTTAAATCACAAAGCCCAAATTGCATGCCATGTACATGGACCAATTTCACGACACTGCTTAGCACAAAAATTTGCTAAGCACAAAAATGTCTTGCCCAATGAAACAAACCACCGTTAAAATTTTTATTTGATGTTCATGGTTAGTGAACAACAGGCAAAGAACAATCACGAGCGATACACAACACATGGAAATGTGGTTGTTAACCCAGTTTTTATTAAGACAGATTTGTCATGCTTAGCAAATTTGTGTGCTAAGCAGCACCATGAACTTGGCCCCTGTACTGTTTCAACTTCAATTCAAGGTACGTACATACTCTGCACTCTGCAGCGCTTAATTTTACAAATCACATTTATATGTATACATGTAGCATGGAAAGTATGCTTAGTAAGTATCACTTTCAACTCAGAAGCCCTGTGTGTGGCATAGGGACTAGGGACAAATTATATCACAAGCAAAAACGATCATATGCAAACCAGTTTTAAGCAAACAATGTGCAACACTGACCATGCACATGCAGTGACCATAATCATTCATTTCAATTAAGATTGGCAGAAAAAACTTGATACAAGCTGTAGCCGATTTCACGAAATGTTGTGTAACTTACACAACGTACAAATGTTGCTTATATGTTTTGTAAAATGGGCATAAACTTGTGCAACTAAAGGCAGGAAAATGTTGCATTTAAGTTACGCAACAAAATGTTGCATATACGCAACATTTGAGGTTTTGTGAAATCAACTGCGCATTTCCTTACATGTACAGATACATGTGTACAGTACATCAGAGAATTTCACCATATGGGCATTAATTTTCATTGCAGCGCCATACATGTATGCCTACATATATTAATTATCATCTATTTCTGGTTGTGAAACCAAGGATTCCTCAAAAGCGCCCTAGGCACTGTAGCTCAAAAGCCTGATGAAACCTTTTATGGAAAGATGATGAGAAGAAGATACAGTTTTAGAGGTGGGAGGAAAACCCCAGAGTAATATTCTTGGTAAAACACACAGAATCAGGTAGGGACTGAAAACCCAAACAACTTGTACGTGTAACGAGCGGGACTTGAACCCGGGCCACCAGAGGTGAAAGGCAAGGAAAGAAAGAACCACTTATACACGTTGATCAGTGCGGAGTGACGTCATACCAACTCACCGACCTTAGGGCGATGAAAACAAAGTGGCAAGTTGTACAGTAATTTAAGACAAAAAGCTGCAAAGATTAATTGTTTAATCTTAGCGCATACGGCCATTACGGTACTTCAAGGAAGGATTATTGTTTGAGGACAAACTATGACTAGACAGTGGAAGTCAACGTGATCTCTGCTTTTTGAGAAATATACTCGGGAAACATTCTGAACTGTTGCGACTCGACTACGGACAGTTTGTACGTGATTTGTCCATGGCAATTGTGCCGGCTTTTATCGGTTGTCATGTCCGCGCTGATCTAGGCCAACCTGACTCTATTACAAACCTACATGTACAGTGCACATGTGTATACGGTACATGTGCATTATGTGCATTTTAATACATGTGTGTAAACTGTATGCAAATTATGTACCGGTATCATGCATATGTACATGTACATGTACAGTATGTATGCCACCCACCCATGTTATTATGACTTGTTGATGAAGTGTTACTCATAATACAATTTACAACCAATGCTGGTACATACAAGTACTTATCATCACACTGGGTGATGGTAGAAGTTGTTTTTGTCTTTTACCATGTTTACCGGTAAACATGCATACATCTGAAATAAAATAACATCTTTGGAAACAGACTTCTTGGAAATGCTGGTATCATAAACAACCGTATTATCGTATCATTGCTCATTTGTTTTTGCAATATGTACAGAAAAACATATTTATACTCATTAAAGACCTTGATGCAATTTTTCTAATTTTAGGGAATTACAAGCTGTTTGTGCAGCTCTTCCCCTAGTAGCCATTGCAAATACAGTGCTTTGAGATGGGCAGGACTAAATGGGCAAAGATTAATCAATGATGTGACCGACTTCCATCACAGGTGTTATGTTTCACGTACTATCTGACAGTTCCATTTACTGTTGACAGATTGATCGACCCACACTACATTCAGGAGACTACTCAGCTTGATAATCACAGATTACCATGACAACATGTACAGCCACTAAGAGATTCACAGAACTAATAGTTTGTTATTTTACTGTCAGATTTGGGGGTCAAATGCAAGCAGTTTATATACATGTAGGCCCCCTACAAGATGTAGTTTCAATTGGATTTTAGAATGAAGAACTACGGCCAAGGTATATGCATGGCCCAATGCAACAGCCATTTTTGATATGGTGCCCTGCAAGTTGGAATTGCCCACAGCGTATTTGTCATTTGAAATGGATATTTTTACTCCCTTTAACCCTAATCCTCTAACTTCCACATGGCACAAGAGCTGCTTACCACACGTTACCACAGTCTCCACATGGGAACTGGGGTCGATTTTATGAAGCCCTATACGATCGATCTTAACTCGACTTACGAAGGATAACCCATCGTATCCTACATAGTGCTGCAATGCATCATAAGTCCTATGATTGATAGTACATGTAAGTTATGATGAGTTTGGTTGAATCGACCCTAGGATCTATATGTGGGGTGCTGTGGCCTAGTGGTCTGGCGTGTTGAACTCAAAGTCTTGAGGTCAATCAACGGATTGTGGGTTCGAATCCAGCCATGGGTTAATGGTGCTTGCGTCCTTGGGCAAGACGCTCTGTCACATTTTGCTCCTCTTCACCCAGGTGTAAATGGGTACCTGCGAGGGTAGAGATGGCTTTGTGGTTTGATTAGCCTCTGTGCGCCCTATGGTTGCCAGTATGGGGCTGTATGCTCCCCAGGGAGTTGAGATGGTTTCAGGATTGTAAATTATGGCCCGATGACCAGGGATAATAATAATGTACAGCGCTTTGATCTTCTTGGAAAGGCGCTTTATAAATGCCCGTTATTATTATTATTATTATTATATAGCACAAAAACCATATTGGAGTGTATTGTCGTAAATTCAGGATACCACACTTACCACAGTGTGTGATAAAATATGGTATTGAGGTGGGTTACAGGGTTTCCTGTGTAAAAGTGTACACAGAATACCGAAATCATCCATTACGAAAGTACTTCAAAAGATTCAGGCAATACGCACTATATTTTGACAGACACTGACAGTACTGTAGTGTAGCAATGCTTTGATGTACATGCTTTTCACACTACATGTACAGTATTACCTTTTCGATCCATGTTGAAACCAACCTGGATCTACCCCGGTTCAGCCCAGGAAGTTTTTTAAATGGATCGAAGAGACGCAACTTTTACACTTCGTTTTTGGTGTACCGGCTCGTACGATACGCATCACGGCGAAAAATGCAATGGTTTGGAACCAGGTTGAGATTTTCAACCCTGGTCCCTACCAGAGTTGATTTCGATCCGGTTCAGCTGTCCTACACGGGTCGGCTCAGGGTTGAAACTTTTCAAGTGTGAAAAGGGTTTAACAAAATCTCGGGATTTGATCCGGTTCCAACCCCCAGATTTTGGATAGTGTGAAAAGCCCTTATGTGTGAATGCAATGCAGACCTGGCAAGATTCAGAGAGCTCTAGCTGTGCCACCAAAATAGGACTGAATTTTATTGGATTCGGGACAGTGCCTACATTAATGCAGAAGGTGCATGGGTTTAAGATCTTTAGATTAACAATTCAAAACCTGTACATCATGACAACTTGAATGAGACAGGAACTTCATTTGAATATGGGGCAAGGTATAACCTTTCCCTTGCAAAGACCTCTTCCATGACGTGAATCTGATGTTTCACCAGGGCCTCCAGGGCATTGGCCATGGGGCACCGAGGCAATATTGCCCCCACTGCCTCTGTCAAGTTCCTGCCTAAACACCTGATGCAAAAAAGACATGATTATGTATCCAAATACATGTACTCACTTTGCAGTACACCTCAATATCGATCAAACTGTAGTTCACAAATCGCCCGATCCAGTCCAGCGCCATCGTTTTTTTTTAACAAGTCAGCTATCAAAATTTCCCAAGCGAAAGTGTAAAAAGAAACTACCAGTTCCGAGGATACAACCAGAATATGGAAACCAACCAATTAACTCTCCTGTGTGGTTGTGTTGTAAGTTGCTGTCGCTCACTACAAACAAACTGGGTCTGGCATTCAACACTCGTAGTGTTCAAATGTAAAATTTCACTGTAAAAGACTTGAATTCACGCGTCTAGTATAGGCTGCAGTATTTCATCAGAATCCATGAATTTACACACAACACGAGACTTCCAGAAACTTAATCCACAGGTGAAACATGATATAACACCGACACAGAATAGAGAAAACATATGTGCAGAACGTGGGGTCGAAGTTTGTGAACTCAGGTAGCAGTGGTACGTCCGTCCGTTGAGATCCTCTCACACATGAAAACTTATTCCAAGAATCGAAACTTCACAGTGATCGGCAAGTGTCCATGGAGAGATACAAATCCCTTGAGTTTCTGCATATTAGTTCAATGAAGAAGTCAAACTTTTTCTGATTTAATAAATACAAATCCTGCTGAGAAAATTCCACCCGATTGCTTTTTTTTCACAAAAGTATCTTCTTGATATTTGTTGTTTCTTTTAAAATATAATTTTTATCAAGGTCGATTCAGCTGTCCTTCTAAGTCAGCGTGTGAATAAATCCGCATGGCCGTTGATGCAAGGCAATCACTTTGGGTAAAGTAGGCCACTTTTTTAAGAGGTTGTGCATGTGCGTAGTATCACAAGCTGTACATTGTGATCTGCCACTAATCAGGATATGTCCAAATCACCGCCAGCAATCCTTGGCAGGAAGTGATGACACTGACAATCAGTATTCTAAAAATGACACTAATCCCGTGTGCGATCCGCTCGGGGTCAACATCTATTTTTGCGATCGGGCATTACATAATATTGGCACATTTCCCTAAGATTTACCCGCGAGCTGGCACAGTAACAGCAAGTTTCTTGGCTCCGTTTGAAAGTTGAGTCTACTTCAAAAACAGACTTGTCAAAATCACAGACGATGTTCACAAGCGTTTGTTACAGCAGGCAGCCGTTTTAAGGCGAACGGTCAATTCAAAAATAAAAACAATCATCTGAAGTGTTCATGTACTTGTAAAAAACTACTTGCCAGATTGTGATGAAAGCTGAGCTGAACTAAGGCTGATTTCAGTACTTGTTACATCAGCAAAACAGTGTTGGAATGACTTTGTAACATCTACATATGTACATATGTACTGTACTACTGTCATTGAGTACTGCGTGCTTGGATGACAAAATCTGTTGACATTTACTAAAAGTGCACTGAAGGATAAAAAGAAAAGCTTATTATCCAAATATTTTCCACGCAGCAGCACAAAGATAGACCACGATTCTACAAAAGTCTGAATTTACATCTCCCAGGTTTACAAACGAGGGCAGACCTTTGCAGAGTTCAGCTTTCCAGAGACCAGGGACTATGCGCAAGCCCTTGCCAGCACAATGTATCGTTTGTTCGACAGTGAATGGATTGCGGCTCCCAGGAAAATTTTCCAAATAGAAAAGCTTACATCTATTGCGACATGATGGATTTCTGCGCTTTTCTTCAAATTTTTTGTTTCCTTTTGGCACTGTTCCAAAGCTGTTTGCAAACTTTGGTGGATGAAAAGTTTTCTATAGGCCTACGTGCCCTTTTGCCTGGAAAAATATTGTCACTGAGCTAGGTTGTTCTTCTTTCCTTTTTAAAAATTCGTTTTGCTTATGAAGTCAGCTTCATATCAGAGAGGAAGGTTAAAGTCGTTTCATCCAAGGAGAGACACTGATCAAGGAATCAGGTCTATCTCAGAGTGTTCTGTCAAGCTTTACTGAAGTCGCTGTCAAATAGCAAAAAATGCTGGATAAATGAAGTGACGCATGTGCCTGAATGTGTGAGTATGAATTGAGAGTGCACAAACACTGACTGAGACATGCAGCATATGGAAGGTGACCCAAAAAGTTGTCAATCTAGATTTCCTTGAGTGAGCAAAACGAGAGCAGTCAATCTGAAGGAAAGTGGGGTTTCTCTGGTAGCATTTCACACTTGGAACAAATGCGTGGGATCTCCGTCAAAAGCTAGCTGGATAAGACGCAGGATGATTTGGCTCAAAGTTCTGTGGCCTCTCCAGATGAAGTCTAGTCAACGCGTACACACAAGTCAGGAGACTGGTATGGCGGGATGATAATAAGCAATCCCCACGCTGATCAGTTCAGTCAACGGCACACATCAATTTCCAGCCACCAGGTGAAGCAGCAGCCAATGTTGCTTCCGAAGAGCTAAACGCAACACCAGCAGAGCCGTGACAGTAAAAGTCAACTTACAGTCAAAGCTCAGTTGGGTGCCCGGCTGGTCTTAATAGCGGAGATTCATCATAATGTGATGACGTGGAATGTCCTTTTAGAGTTCCTCTGGTCCACATTAGCAGAGATCAGGACCCATCACTTAATCAAGTCCGAGGAGAGAAGTGATTAACGTTCACATTTGCTGGCCGTTTTTCATTTTTTTAAACGTTCATTCCGGAATACATTGCAGCCTTGTTTTGAAGGACTGAAAATGAGCCAATTACTCAGCGTGTTCCCGCATGTCAAAGCTGCACAACTGTCAGTATGTCAGGTGATGTTGTATAAACTGTGTGTGGGCAGTTTACTGCACTTGTAGACCAGTATGCTGCTGGTAGCTATCTATTTACCAAAGTACCAGTAGAAGTTTGCAGCAGTCATCACACGGTAGAATCATCAAGGTGAACCAGGGAGGTTGTAAATGGTTCTCAACCATGAAAAACCATGCTGTCCATGCCAAACAACATTATAAGCACGGATGGTGGATCGATGATACGTACATGTACATGAACATCGGAGGCTGATTACAAATGTCACATTACGTCAGAGATACACAGGTGAGCCAATGGCATTCCACGGATGACTAGTCTACAGCTGTTAAGTAACCAATCACCGGAGATGCGCACAGCCTGGTCCAGCCTAGCGCAGCCTACATACCAGTTCCAAGTTGTTGCACAATTAGTCCTGCTCCACAAACCTCCAAAACCCTGGCTGAATGTGCAGGTAAAAAGTAACAAGCAGTGCTGTGGGCATGTATAATATCAACTTTTCATTTGCAAAACCATAATGCAATTTCTGCTGTTCCATGGGCCATACTGGACTGATGCCAATTTATGTGTCATGTATGCATATGGCATGAAATTAACCCACTGACAATTAAAGCCCAACCACACTTTTGCAATTAACATTATAATGCATTTTAATATTATGTGCAAAGAAAATTGCTCGGAACAGTAATTTGCATACTATGACCCCTGCCCTACTGAACCATGGTAGAATGCAAACCAGGGACTGACAAGTATTTATCAGCGTATCATTTCACTTTTGAAGTAATTGGTAGTCTGATCCAGCGTTGGCCTTTTACCATTGGTAGGTATAGTAGCTGGGTTTCTGCTTGTCAACTATACAGTTTCCTCCCTGCAGGCCTTCAACAGTTACACAAATGCACGGCATCTGTCATTGTACTGGGACTTCATTGAGCATCACCTTACGGTGTCAACTGAGCATATGGTAAGCTATGCATCAATGACTGACAGTACACGTTCAATCAGTGAACTTTGTGTTTGTAACACAGATCAAGACTGGCGCTTCATCCTTAAGAAATAGATCCCTGCACTGCAAACCAGGCACGGTTCTAGAGCCAATATTTTGGGGGTTAGAAGAGCCAATACATTGGGAGGGGGCTAGAAGAGCCAATATTTGGGTTTTGGAGGGTGGGAGGGGGGAGGGCTAGACCCTTCGCATGTGACGTCATCTTCTAAAGTTCTATTAACATTCGCTTCTGCTATGTGTTGTTAGGAGTAGAAATGCAACCTAAAGCTAGCCTACACAGCAAGTTTTTCAAGTAATAGCGCTCCGCACTAATGACGTCACAAAATCCCCGGATGTCAGACAAACATTGCCTTACTCACATAGTTTACATATATTATGGACGCGCACACGCACACATGTTTGCATGGTTGCAATGTCTGAGATCCAGTGCTATTTTTAGCGCAAGTGCGGAGCACTATTGGCACGTAATAACTGAAAAGACCCAGTATGGAATCTTCCAAGCTCAAAGGGAATGTACTACAGTCCTACACATGTGTGATTCATCGGAAATGTTATTTAGACGCAAAGAAATTTAGTCTTCCTTCAGCAAAATTGTTTTTAAATAAAGAAAGGGGAGGGGTGATTCAAGTAATTGGACAGTTCATGCCAGGGGCCAATTGCATAAAACTGTTCAGCACAAAATTTGGCTTAGCACAAAAATGTCTCGCCCAATAAAACAAACCACCATTGAAAATTCGATTTGATATTCATGGTCAGCGAACAACAGCCAAAGAACAATCAGAAGTGATGGACAAAGCACGTGGAAATTTGGTTGTTAACCCTGTTTTTATCAAGACAGAAATGTCATGCTTAGCAAATTTTTGCGCTTAACAGTTTTATGAAATTGGCCCCAGGCCTGCCATCCATAATCTGCTAACTTTGAGCGCCCAAAATCAAAAGCATAGATCTGTCGCTATTGAGTTTGGCAGTTTCGTGGCCCGTCATTGCACTAGACACACATTCTATTTCCATGTCCACTTTTTTTAAAAACCTGGATCCGCTCCTGACAAGTTTGCTGATGCTATGGAAGGAAGTTATATGCATACATGTGTACAAATCATAGTATTAAAATTACTAGAGCGCTAGCTCCGTATAGAAAGTGATGCCTGCTGGGCGCATCCATGTTTGTGCACAAACCTATGGAAAGCACACAATTTTGTACGTTTTTTGTACGTTCATTTGCATACTGCGTTGTGTTCTATACGTGTGCGTTATGGAAGCCAAATAACGCCCCAAATCCGACGCACCTCTGGTAAATGCGTGTTTCATTTAGTGCCGTGCGCGCACAAGCTCTGCACTTCAGTCATGCAACGGTTGCATGCGTCATAAAGACGCGCTACCGGTACCGTTCGCACAGACTTTAGAGTACACTCTTCGAAAGGCATTCCAGTCAAAGTTTTCTTGTTCCACAGACACGCACTCGAATTCAAAATTGACAAAATGACTGTGCCCAGGACGGCTTCAAAACATCTACGCACAGACAACGCTCTAGTAATTTTAATATAGCTCTATGGTACAAGTACAAACCGCTTTCCCCACTCAGTGCTATGATGCACTGTATACTGTGGCTACAGTATAATCATCCTTAAAAATCTGTGGATAGTAGAGTACAAATGTCTCCCCCTTCAACCCCTCATCTCTAAGCAAATTGAGACGTGAGCATCTTTATGAGTTGTCCAGGATTATAACAATCGACAACTTAATCTGATGACTCAGGACCATATGTTTCAGCCTTTGACTGATGACATTGCATAGGGGTAGGAAGGAAGGAAGGAGATGGGCTTTAAACGACAAAATCTCTTCTCATCTATAGTCTTGACTCTTAAACACATGAAACATCATGCAGCTCACCATGGGCACTGTTAAACCATGTCTGCAACAAAGACTGTGTAACTAAAATGTTACAGCAACATCATGTCTTTGCCTTTTGAGCTAAAATCTACAAGTATGACTTAACAATTCAGTCAGTTTCCCTTGTGGGTTATTAAATGATTATATTAATTAAAAAGCTGTTTCCTCTTTAAGTGATCCCCATGTACTGTTCTCAGGTTGTAGCATTGCTGTAAGTATCGAAGAAATGATCCCTAGGATATAGCAATATGTGTGGTTTCATGGCTTCTGACATGTCTTACTGTCAAACGAACTAAGATAATTGACTATTAGGGACACCACCAATATAGGGCTGGGTAGCTCAGTTGGAAGACCGCCTGTACGGTATTCAGGAGGTCGCCGGTTCGAATCCCGCTCCGACAATTTTTTTTTGTTCACCTTTGAGTGTTGACTTTAAAATTCAGTCAGTTTCCCTTGTGGTCATTTGATGAAAATGGACAAGTTAATTTCTTATTACATAGTCTTGAAGTTAACTAAAAAGTTTTTAAATTTCACCTGTTGAACTGACATTGTAATTCTCACATATTGAAAGTACATGTACCTGCTTATGTCGTTATGCGTTTAGCTATAAAACATCATAAAATGTGCAAAAATTAAATTTCAAGGATACGTTTTATCAGTTTGTAGTCTCCAAATATGGTCATCAGGGTTCAAGATCATAGGCTTAATTTATGGATTGCACGTGACACGAACCTAATGGGGAAAAATTCCTTTGTAATATGACAGTGCATTTTTTTAGCGCTTAACTTTGTGTGCGTGCCAGCACTCATTTATCAAGTACCAGACTTGTTCAGTTGTTAAGTGAATTTCACAAACTGTTTTCATGATTGGTCAGTGAGCAAATGAAGGTGTGCTGAAAATGCATTAAGGGCACATGAGCTGCTGCAGTGGTACAGTGGGAAAACACATGAAAGATGTAGCCTAATGCAAACCATGCAATATTGGCACTGGCGTAGACAGGGGGGGGGGGGGGCCAGGACCCCCCTATTCATCCCCGGGAAAAAAAAATAAAACAAATTTAAAACAAATAAAATTGTAAAAAGTCTAAGGGCTCCTCCTCCTACACCGCCCCCCCCCCCTCAAGACAACACCAACGTGCCTCAATGCTGGCACGCATATTCAGTAGGCCTAGTGCCAGACAAGTGGATAAATGAATAATGAGTTGATCCTCGATTGTTTACATGTTGGCCCTCCCTATTAAAAAAATCATCTACGCCACTGAATATTGGGATTGCAAGCCTCAAATTTGGACTAAGTCCAAAAATCATTCAACTGAAACATTTCACACAAGACACACAGTGAAAATTTGTTTAATTTAAGGATTGAGGAAAGTTCCTGGTCGACCTGGTTTGAAAATTAGGGGAAAGTTCTGGAAATCCACTTTTCATCAGAAAATTAGGGTAAGCACAGACAATCTACATGTAACCTCTAGTGCCCAATATGAAATCATTTGCTCATATGACATGTATGTGTATTATGCATTGGAACTTATTTGCAAAAAAGCTCAAATCAAAGTGTGGTCATGGTATATAACGTCGATAAACAGACATGACAGAATGATTTTTGAAAGTTTAAAACATTCCTGCTTTAATTAAAACTGTGTCAGCTCCAATTTGGAGACAATTTCACAACATTTCCACATCAACTTCTGTCAAATTCCAGGTAAAATGAAGAACTCATGAGTGGACAAAGATTATTTTGGAAGCAGAGAGGGGAGATGAATGTCAGGGTCATGAATGTAAAAAAAAATTCAAAGCAGATTCACAAATTATGTCTCTGCATCTCTCATGGACTGATGAACAACCATCAAACTCCAAAGACCAGAATAAACTCATCATACAGGGCCAATTGCGTGGAATCAAATGGCCTTTTTTGTGCTAGCGGGCACTGCTATGCACAAAATGGAATTCATGGAATCCGTAAGCAAGACTTTCGGTGAGCGCAGAATTTCTAGGGTAACCGTGATAAGTTTCTGCTAACGTGCTGTCGTATGCATTCTGCAGAACCAAAAAGAAAACTCTCGGGCCGTGAAAATACGCTAACCATAACCAAAAAAAGTCTGAATTTTTGGTAAAAGTAAAGGATTCCATGAAATTGGGCCCAGAACTGCATCAACTGTAGATGACGGCACTGGAGGTACAGATAACACATGCTGACTGGAGAATGCCTAATAAAACAACTGCGCTAATGATCCAATGCAAATTATACAGGAATGATACCTGGTAACCTAAACCACAGAGCAAGCAAGGCCTTGCTCTACTTGATGCCTAAACCAAACAAGGCTCCATGGTTTGGGCTTCTGAATTTCGCAACCGTCCCTGAAAATTCCACTGCAGTAAACTTAATCCGAAGGCAGACTGAACACGTCTTGACAGTGTACGGAGAGGAATGCCAATAGTCATCTGCGCTCCTTTGAAATTTTTTTTTTCAACAAATAAATATCCGAAGTCCAAGCTGCGTTGTACAATTGCCATCTACATACATGTAATGTACGCCAAGACAGTGGTCTGCTTACAATGCCAACACAATGAGTGCGTCATAATACTTGCTTTGAATTGCACCAAACCTACTTACGTCAAACCATGCAAAACTCCTTTTATTCAATATAAACAGTGCATGTATTTCTGTCTACCCTGTACAGGGTACATGTATGTCTGAGTGCGTATAGGCCTACGTACGTGTCGTCTAGACAAGTTCAAGGAGAGAGTGTTCAATCGTGGAAATCATGACAATAGATTGATCAAATGTCGAAATTTGTGCAATGAATTGCGCTGTAGCCTACGGGTATTGGTGTGCCATTCAGCATTGCTGTACAAATTCTGTTGTGATTTTGGACAAATTGTCAAATAATGCATCATAATACATTTCTTTCATGGTCTTATTTAACATTGTCACCACATTATAGCGAAACGTGCACACACACTTTACGCAGGATCGATACTTCAGAAAACCTATAGTGAAATGTGTAACATTGGCTACTAAACCTACACTGTACGTGTATCCTGCATTAAGCACCAACAAGTACAGTATGTAAACTTTTCGAGTTATCTCAAGCAAAGAACTCAAACGAGAAACAAAAATCTTTACCATACTTTGTACAGTGTTTTTCACTTTTCAATGGCATAACCATTGAGTGAAAAACAGCTCAGAAAAAACCTGACCTGAGGAAAAGTTGCATGTTTAACAAAAAAACTTGCGTGTTGAAGAAGCAGCTTAATAATACATGTACCTCATGAAAAATGCTTTTTTCCAACAAGGAAAGATGCAATTTTCCCTTGACAAATACATGTAATAACAATCCTGTGAGAAAAACTGAAAAATGTCTACTAGAATATAAGACAGGGTATCACTTAGACAAGGCAACCAGCAAGGGCACTGGTGCAATGACCAGACACCAACATGACCAAGGCAATGCCCAAATGTAGTTCCTGCCCTGTACATCCAAACGCATGCACTCTATACACCCATGACAGCAAAAGTCAACGAAGAACAAAAAAGTACAACGACAGTTCAAGCCGGCCTCAAACTTTGTCACCTGTGATGGACACACAATCCAACCACCGCATGCTTCGTCCAATCAACGATTGTCTTATGATAACTCAATTAGCGCCAGCTATAGTGGCGGACTTAATTCTCTTAATTTAACTTACCAAACCGGGGAAGTAACACACGAAATATTCAAGGTATTCCTCGCCAGAGTTGGCCATTTCCTGTGCCGAAATCCCCCCTTTAGCACTTCCAGATCCTCTCAAACTATGGCAAGCTGTGTCACACTTTGAGCCACGCAGCTCTTAGTCAGAACTGCTGTCTCACACACGCACAAAAAAAAAACCCAGAAACAAAAAGCGCATTTGGGAACTTGACGACAAGTGGAAACAACAGCGTCCTGCGAAAACTTGCCGCGATATTCCACCCACCCATCAGAGCGGGCGGCACAGGCGCGCAACTCCGTGAGTTATACAGCCCGCCTGTTGCGCCAATTCAACTGTGCCGTCAGAGTTTATAATGTGTATGACTCGGAATGTCCTCCCAATATATATAACATAGATAAAGTCCCGAAACTTCCTCAGACGTCAAGCTTGGGGTCTTATCTTCACCTGTAGGCAGGAAGAAGGGAGGGGAAGGGAAAGGGGGGACGTGCTCACAAGGACAACTTTTTTTTCACTCGTTCCGAGAGCAAATCCGACTCGATGAGTAAGCTGGGGGGGGGGGGGGAGGTGGTAACGAGTCTGACTTTGTAAACTTTGCACTTGTCGGAGTAAAGGAACTTGCTAATCAGCAATGACATGCCCATAGCGGCTACTGATAGTAATCCTGAGAATTACGCTCATTATATACTCTCATTTTCTTCATATTTGGGTATGAAGCTTTGGCCTGGATTACTCGATGATGGGTCATGACATGAGCAATTAGCGACTGTCCACTCTGCTTGCACCATACCCTCTAGTGAGAGGAAACACGTTGGTTTGGGGTGTGAGCCGTGGGTTAAGAGCTTGTCATCTTACTAGAATCAACTGCAAACTAAAAGAGCACAGTAATTACCATGATTACTGGGTAATGTACGGTTGTACATTCTGTACATATACATATGTACATGTACAGTTAAGTATAAGTAAAGCACACGTGCATGTGTATTGGCTTTGACTGAATAGCTCTGGTAACAGTTTGAGCAAGCATTTACCTGTACAGGACTTGACCAACCATAAGTAGACAATTCATCAAAACAACTTTAAACGTGGTGAGTTTTACATGTACTGTACATGTACATATATTGTTTAATGCATGACATTCAAATCTACAAGAAATGATAATCTGTAAAAAGACAACATCCGTTGGCTGTGTTTACTTCTTAAATGTTCTTGGCAATTACGAAAAGGAGTCTTAGGGCCTTTACGAAACCTGGCTTGAGGCTAGGCTTGGTACTTATTTTGCTACCGCCATTTGAGGCCCACAAAACCAAATGAAGGGATTGGACCACATGAGGAAGCTGGGGAAATTAAGGCTCCAGCTTCGCCATGTATCTCAAACCCTTCATTTCTTCATTTCATTTAGGACACAAAATGGAAAATCAATCCCAAGCCTAGCCTCAAGCCTTATTTCGTAAAGGCCCTTAGGCTCCGTGTCAGGTTCCGTCTCCATTTCGCGAATCCATTCTGAAATAACGGATATCAAAATAGAGGCTTTTGGCTGCGGTTCTGAAGTAGATTCTCTGGTTTGAAAAGGAAAACAGAGATTCAGCTGCAATGAAAAACCACAACCTACAGTATATTTTCTGAATATGCTGAGCAGGAGCCTTAGCCTGAGCCTGAGCCTCCGTTTCGTAAACGCCCTAGATGTTACTTTGCAAGGATTAACCTGATTCTTCATAGTACAGCACATACTTGTATACATATCTGACGGAAGAGATAAATCCACTTGAAAACCTTTGAGCACTAGAGGGCAGTATTTATTGAGTACAGAAATTACCGGTACCATACATCTAAGGGACAAACTACAAATTATTGCCATGTACTGTGCAATCATGTCAAGTTGTCAACCACCATACATTGGGTGCATTCGTTTAGCTAACAAGGGTCAGCTCTTACTGGGAATGGTCGTGTTTTACTGCACAAAACAAGCGAGAGAATGGGGACGAGGTTGACCGGTGTCAAACCCGGGAGAGCTAAACGAATGCACCCATAGAGATCTATTTGATAATTTAAGAACAGTTTCTCCTTCCCGAAAGATCAGAATTCAGTGGCATTGTATGTACGCTGTTTGCCGATCAGTAAGCATACATGATGTGTACATGACTGTCATGTACACATCATGTATGAAAAAAAATCTGAAATCCAAAAAAATTCATCCCTGATGACACTGCAGGCTCAGGTTGGATTCAAACCCACAACCTCAGGACTGCAATTGTGTCTTGGCAGTATGTATGTATGATGTGGATGCAAATTGGACAGTGTGATTTACAGTGTAATTTCAAGCCTGGAATTTGGTTCTGAATGAGGCAAGGCCACTTTTCCATTGCAAGGGGCACTTCAATTGGAAAATCATGTCTATGGAAACATTTGAAGGGGGTACCAAGGCCAAGAACCAGGGCAACAAAGGCAATAGTCTCCGCAGCCTCCGTTAAATTCTAGTCTTGTAATTTGAGGTTTTCTCAACAAATTATACCTATTGTTGTAATGCTAAATTTACCGGTACATGTCTGTGTACATATTTAAACTTGAATCATGTTTATTTCTCCAATAGCACTGCACACTTGTGTTAAAAATAGCACCGAACCTCAGACAAACATTGCAACGTGGCTATGCAAACGTATGGTGAGTGGGGGTATGTGCATGCATGGTGTGACGTCATTAGTGCGGAACGCTATTGTCTCAATTGTCTCATTATTTTGAGTACCACTCTATATTCTTATTTATGATCTTATCTATGATCAGTATGTTGTATTTGTGGATGTTTTTTAATGGTGGTAATCATCATTTTAAGTGTCTTTAGTTTGTGTTTTTAGTGTTTTTTTAGTCTTATTATAAATGTTTTAGCTTATACATCAGGGAACAAAATCCATGTATTATTTTAATGAATTCATGATGAATCAAATAATCTAGACACAGAACACTGCATGCTAAGATTTGAATCCATTGTACAGTAATGCTATACATGTAGACATGTACAGTCAATTGAATCTGACCAGTTTGAACAGTCTAGAAAAACACAATAATACAATGTACACGTATGCAAACTATGCTTTAAATGCCAAATGAGCCGTGAGAATTACAAAAACTCCAAATGTTGAAATCACAATATTCTTTGCTCAACTGCACGACAACAATGATGCCTTTTGTGCAGTGGCTATGGGTATACAGAGTTGTTATTGTGTTCTTTCTTTTCCTTTTCTTTTCAAAGAGGTATGACGAGGGTTATGTCAATTGTGTTCATACGTGTGCATAGTAGTAATTCTAAATCTTTCAATAGGAAAAGGTGCTTACGGTATACATGTAGGCCTATATGCAGCAGTATGGCATAATTTTATTATACATGTAGGCCTACATTGGTTATTTGTGACCATGCAGTAGTCAGGTAGTGTGCAATCCTTATACAGTATACAGTTATAGACTTATAGTTATAATTTGAAAACAGTCTGTTCAAAAGTTGGCTTGCTATGAAAATTGGTGTGTACAAATCTTTCATTTGCTAAGTGTTCTGATGTACACAATGAAAGACACTGCATAAATTCCTTAATGATTTTTATTAAATTATATTAGGGCCTATTATTATCGAATGCTTTCCCAAGTACACGTACACCGCACTGCTGATCATAAAAATGCTATGTGAAAACAGTGACTGGAAACATGAATAATACATGGTAAATGCATGAACATGAGCCACATACATGTAGGTTCAGTATACATACATGTACTGCCGGTACATATATAGGTGGCATACATGTAGGTGGCAATTAAGTGCGTTAGGCACTCGCCTCTCACCAATGTGGCTCGGGTTAGATCCCGGCTTGGGTCATATTTATATGAGTAGAGTTGTGTTTTGGTTCTCTTCTACGAGGGTTTTTCTCTGGGTTTTCCTCCCTTCACAAAAATCAAACACTGTCTATGTCAGGCTCATGTGCTCCGTGATCATTTTATATGGGCAATTGATGTGGCTGGCAGTGGCAGCCATAGGCGCCCATAAAATGAATGCTTGCAACTCGATCATGTAGTTGCATCCTTCGCAATTCAGCACACCAGCTGCAAGTAAGGATGATTAGCCTCCCAAATTATTATTATTATTATTATTAACACACGCTGTACTGTAAAAAATGAATAAGTACAGTATCTATTTATCGTACATGTACATGTATACAGTATGGATGTACGCTTGTACAGTACATGTATATTGTATAATAGCATGGTGCAATTAAGCTACACATTCACTTTAGTAGATATACGTTCCCAGTGTACATGTACATCTACATTATGACCACCATCTACCATGTCTACAAGAGGTAGCCAGAATAATCTCTCGATTATTTTCATACACGAGAGATTAAAAAAAATATGATATTGCATACTGCACAAGAACGTGTACAGACTGAACAGACTGTATCTTCTAAAAACAGATTCAGGGAGATTAATTGTGGTACGATCATGATACAATGTATACATGTATGGTGCATTGATCGTACTTTAATTATCATTTTCATTCGCTGACGTGTACATGTAATTATAATTCATAAATGTATGCCTGTTCATGACTGTTCAAATATACTGTACTGCATAAAAATATATGGTAAATCAAAATTCAGCTCACTGTATATTTTGTGTCCCCCCCCCCCCATTCCTGACAATCATAGCTCCACCCCTAAGAGAGATGTACAGTACATGTACATGTACCTTGCATTGTTTTACTGCATGCCAATAGGATGATAGGCTCTACCATTTTACAGTGATTTTATTATAAAGTGGTTTGTCAGATAACTGGTGATGACAAAAAAATATGGATGGTACATGTAAGTGCTTCAACACCAAAATGTATGTCACGTACATTATTATGTGTTACACATACATGTACTGTACATGTAACAGCACTTCACAGTCTTTGAGTGCATGAACGTGTCACAGCTACATGTACTTGTACAGTATATGAGCCATAAATTGTGCTGCAAGTGGCAAAGTTGAACAAATTTGTACATGTACATTTTATCAAATAACCACAAGGGAAACTGACTGAATTTTCAGTCATTGAAAGGTAAACAAAGAAAAATTGAACGATATCCCCAATGTATTGTTTCTCAGGCTGCAGCACTGCTGCGAGTATCGATAAAATCGGATCCCTGGGATATAGTGGTACGTGTGCGTGGTTTCATGGCTTCTGACTGCCAAACGCTGGTTCGAATCCCGCTCCAGTAAATTTTTCTTTGTTCAGCTTACATGTACATGTAGATTGTACAGGTGCAATTATTATGCATAAGGCTATTGCATTTTCAATGCAACGCTGACACGTAATACACAAATACACATGAAGCAAAACTAATGTGAACATGAACGCCTACATGTATCTAGTGTCTTGTGCAGACACCAAGCACAATAGAATGAATATGCCTCCACAAGGTTTTCACAAAAATACATTTGTACAACATGTAGGCTTGGAGTTAAGATCATAGTAAAAGCCTTTGAGAAAACCTTTGAGAAAATCCAAGCTTTTTATATATTTCACGTCATTTTTGGCTGATGAGCAATTTGCAGTGCAGTTTATTACAAGTTGGAATGAACTTTGATATTTGGAATGAACTCAAAAAGGACAAATTTTCAAAGTACATGTATACTTATTTGTAAGTATTTTACATAATTCATTCATTATTCATTCATTAAAGGTTGATTAAAAAATCAGGTTGCAACATAAAGGTTGAACTGAGTGATTACAAGAAGGAGTGAAACACTGACTCCACATATCAATTTTAAGGGCCTTTCCTAAAAAATTCAACCCAGGCATGGCAGGAAAGTCATTCTGGTAATTATTTCAAATGGGAGTGATTTCAATTCTGCTCTTCAGAGAGTGTTCATTAGTAGTAGTACACGAGAATAAATCCATGTCTCCACAAGGATACAATATGTGTGAACATAATATTCATGTGAGCTTACTGTATACAGTACACATACATCATTTATGTACATTAATAATGTAATGTAGATGTACACACGTAGTTAACATTTTCTAGTTATCATTATAAATCTCCCGCGAGCGTCAGCAACTGAGTGCATCGGTCTACGGTCTCAGGTTTATTGATCTTGCCAAATGCCTCCGACTCATTTCCGATCGCACCAAAAAGTCCATATATCTCTTTATCCAAAGAGGATTTCTCCCCCTCTCTCTCTTCGTTAGTGACTGCAATGCCCAGTGATGGAACAACTGCCCCAGGACAGGAGCAATATGGCATATCAAGCAAGCATGATGCTGTATCATTTTCAATGTGGCGGGGTGAATATATGACCAAATGCAGGTGTCACAACATGAATAATGCCCGTACAAAGTCGTTATGCCACTTGCCTTCTATACTATACTATACTATACTGCAAGTCAGTCTACACAGTACTTACACAAGTCCTACAAATTCACATCATTTTAATTTAGAACCAATAACTGACTCACAATGTAACTGGACTAACGCACCCAGGCTTTCTTGGTATGGAATTTGGTTTAGGAAGAATATTTGGCCGACAAACATGTCGGAGTGAAAGTGTTCATCCTGTGATTCAAACCAAGAATAATATTCCGATCATAAAATGAAATGGAGTCGTTGGAAAGTGAACAATGCAGAATTTGACTGGAGTGGGATTCGAACCAGCGAACCCTGGAACACTGCACTGGCGCTCTGGTTCGAACCGGAGGTCGCTGGTTCAAATTATGCTCCATTCAACTTTTTCTTTCTTCACTTTTCAACGACTTAAAATAAATCCGGTCAGTATCCCTTTCTGTGGTTGCCCTGATTAATTTAATTTTTAAAAATTACTGGCCGAGAGAAGACAGTGATTTTGTCTTCTGAGAAAAAAAAACAGCAGTTAAATTCAGTCAGTTTCCCTTGTGGTCATTTGATGATGATATTAAAATAAAACAGCAATTAAAAAAGGGGTCAAATTGCTATGATTAAAATTTTCTGTTTCAATTCACGGATTCCATTTCGGTGACACTCACTGAGAGGAACAAGAACTTGTGTTTGAGTCTGAAATGGAAAATCAGGATGCAAGCTAGAAAATGTTTTGTTTTATTCATAGGAAGCAGCTCAGTTCAACAGAGTCAAACAAAATCTGCCTGGAGCTGCACACTGCTCATCAGCCAAAATGACCTGAAATACTGTTATTACTGTATATCAAATGCATAAAGTTAGGAGGGCCTGAAGCATTTCGATCATAGCAGGATCTTTCTCAAAGGCTTCATGATCTTTTCTCAGCCATTGAGAAAGATCCTGCTAGAATCAAAACGAGTCAGGCCCTCCTACTGTAACTCCAAGCATTGGATAATATTGTGAGATTTAGCATGGTGTTGTTAATTATGCTGCCAGGGTGTACATACATGTACCTACACACTGTATGGTATCTTCGTAGAATGATATCATATGCATAAGAGGTATTCGTACATAGTTCTCGTGTCTTCTTCGTGAACCTAGTGAGGATATCCTGGATATATGTAGGTCAATATCAGCGGGGACATTTGAACGCCTTGCCCGTAATTTGAGCAGATGTTCAGACATGTACGTGTATAGAGTGTATTGTATGACATGTGTATGATTAGATTAAGTTGAAATTTGAAGCGGTGGAACCAAGTCGAGCACACCATGTGCAAGGTACTTACATGTAATTTCATATTCCTTCTAAAGTTCTAGCATGTCTCAGTCATGTTTGTGAACTACAACTCATGCATTTTGCAGCATACAAAGGGTGTACCTTTTAATTAGTTGTAACAAATTAAATTAAGTTGTCAAAAGGAATGGAAAACAATACTTTTGATTGCTCGACAACTCGATTTCTGAATAATCAGTAATTGATACAAGTACATTGTACATTATTTATTGGAATGTGTTTATGCATGAAACATGACAGGAGCATTTCACACAACAAAGACTGGGTACCAGTATCTTAAAATGCCCCTATAGTCACTGCCTAACTGCCCCTTAGTGCCCCTGGCACCCAAACCCCTTTAAATTGTTGCAGTAGACATTTCAGATTTTTATACCAACCCTTTCTACCCAAGGGAAAACTGTGCTGCCTTCTTTAAAAATCAGAGTTGCACCTTTGTCGTTGCACCTGTGTCAATGCACCTTTGCATTTTATTAGAAGACATTTTTCATGTACAGGGTGTCCCAGAAAAAACGCAACACTGTGTCAGGACCTATTATGTTAAAATGAAAGTGTTTATCACTTCAAGATTCAGATACAATACAGCCATGTCTTGGCTATCAGCATATTTGGGCTGAAATTGGCGAAAATATGACCAATTGAATGGGTACTCCTTAAAAACAAATTTGCAAGGATAACACCCACAGTACGTGGTCAATACACACATAATGTGTATGAAAGAAAGATGAAAATCAGGTTTTTGAGGTTGGGTAATTCAGTCTTAGTTTTTCCCCTCAATTTCAGTCAAATTTTGCTCAAATTCTACATGGTGATAGCCAAGACATAGTTGTATCACATATCTGAATCTTGAAGTGGTATGGTAAACAGTTTAATTTTCATTTAATAGTTCTCGACACAAGTGTTGCGTTTTTGGGGGACACCCTGTACAGTATACTATTACAGTAAATTCAAATTGCACTTTTTTTTTTACCAATGCAGTGATCTGCATCTGTACAAGAAACAGTGTCATACAACCCCATGTACATTAAAAACAATTTGTGTTGGGACAATCTACAGTATACATTCACAATCAATGTTCCCCTGAATGCCTGATGATGACTACAACAGGCTAGTTGAAACATTGAGACCTTATACCACAAACCAGATCCACAATGTTCTACATTGTCTAACGTAAAATCGTAAATAGTATTTTGAATACGTGTACATTGTATTCATTCATTTTGTTTTAAATGGCCCTTCAACATCTCAATCTGCATACATGTAGCTAGCCTCTATGTGCTAATAATATTCCATCCCATACAGTCCCATGAGCTGCAGATGGGTACGGTAGACATGTTATGCATTTACCTTATGAAACCAACAACCTTTACACCCTTATAAAGATTAAAGTGTGCCTCTCTATTGGAGATATTTATAAATTTACAATACCACAGTGGCCTCCAATGCTTTGTGCACCACTGGTGTGTGAAAAAATTGACAATTGTATACAGTGCATAACTGCATATCTGATAGTCCAGTGTCCAATCATAGAGGAATATGGTCCAATCCAATGCACTTTATCCCCTGTGTACAATGACTCATCTTTTCCCCATACAGTAATATAATGAATTACTATCCAAATGCATGCAATTCTATGACATATTGTACATTTACATGTACACAATACTTTTGCGTGTAGCCGTGTACAATTGATGAATTTGTACTTTTTTGTGCAAATGTGTACTGTTATAATGTACACATGTATGCACATGTACATATGTACACATATGTATGTACACATATGTACAGTACATGTACGTACAATACATGTTATATTTCAAGTACTAGGGTAGCAATGTATTGTACACATCTTGTCTAGTGCGTGTAAGCTCAGGCTCATATTTGTTTGGGACATTGCATAATTACCAGCCTGCAACAAGACCCAACATGAAATCTGCAATTTAAATGGATTTGATTATTGTAATCAAATTAATCTACAAATATAATGACTTCCCTATTCATATTTGTAACCTGCGTAAGGAAAAAGATTGATTATTTAGCATGAGTATGAGTCGTCATAATTATTTTTTTATTTATAAAGACAGTACTTGTGTATGCACTACGTACATTTTGTACATGTACACTTAGGGCCACTGATTTTCCGCGAACATGGAAAACAGACGGAATTCGCAGAATCAGCTCCTCAAAATTATGGAAAACAGATTTTTAGGATAATTCCTGAAAATGTATTGATTAAACACATAATATGTCAAATTGATTGATTCCAATATGAAAGAGACAGACCAAATCAGCATGAAATTACTACTGCTGGAGCCCAAAAACCTTGAGGAACTTAGCAATATCATACACAGTTGTGACACTTACTGTACCAATTGATACATTTTTAATGCACTTTTATGTGCTGAAAAAAGTGAAACAGAATTCAGCCTGAAGCGAATTCAGGATTTTTCAAAACGGAATTTGCCCTTTCCTGAAACGGAAAATCATTGGCCCTATAGTACCTATACACTATGTACCTGGTACTAATTAAAATGCATAATTTTTCAATATGTCACCTCCATCAATTTCAAACATATAATACACTATTAAATTGTGTTCTAATCTTGGCTTTCTCGCTAGATACATGTGGTGTGGTCTGAATGATTAATGAATGAGATAGATAACGTGTGGTCCTCCTCTCACTGTAGGCTAGTCAAGTGAAACACCCTCGCCATAGCAATCAGGCAGATTAATTATCATGGTTTGGGATGCTACACGCACACTTGAGGCCAAGGTGTTGTCTTAAAGTGGGACTCATGCGCTCCTTTGTGCAGTGGTGCATCGTTTTTCGTAACTCTCGGTCTTAATTGATTTTTGAGATGAAATTTCAGAGTGTGATGGAGCATGAAAACCTGATGGATGATAGGAATCCCACAGCTGAAGGTTTGGGGTACAGGTATCCTGTTTAACTGTCATCTGGGCCAATTTCATAGAGCTGCTTAGCACAAAAATTTGCTAAGCATGACATTTCTGTCTTAATAAAAACCGAATTAACAACCAAATGTCCATGAGTTGTGTATCACTTGCAATTGTTCTTTGGCTGTTGTTTACTGACCATGAATATCAAATGGAATTTTCAGGGGCGGTTTGTTTTATTGGGCAAGCCATTTTTGTGCTAAGCAATTTTTTGTGCTAAGCGGCTCTATAAAATTGGCCCCTGGTCATGGCCAAAGTAATTATAAGACACAAGGAAGTCAGACTGTAGACTCTCATTCACTTAACTGTTCAATATTGTTGGGATTACAATCAGGGTAATATAATATGTTCACTCAAGATTGTTTTTATATCATATAAACAGATACTATTGTTTCCTTAAGTGCTAAGCTCTCAGATTGTTTGCTTCAAAGGTGTGGGACCTTTCTGATGGGTATTTAAAAAAAAATAGCAAATCCATTTCCTCCTCCATACATTATGTCCACTGCCTCAGGTTACATGATACAATGCATGATAAGTATGCAAACTGATACCAAGTATTGACATCACAGCATATACATGTAATGTATCAATTTGAAAGAAAACTATTACATTGTAATATTTTGTAATAATATAATCTTACCATGTTATACTTTTTAACACAAAATGTAAATATAGGGTGGGGGGGAGTCATCATCAACACAAGGGAAACTGACTGGAATAATTTTATTGAAAAGTGAACTTGAAGAAAATTCTACTGGAGCGGGATTCGAACCAGCGCTCCCCGGAATACTGTACAAGCGGCACGCTCCACCAAGAGCTATACTGTATCCAGCCCTATGTGGGCAGTGTCCCTAATAGTCTACATGTATGTATCATGTTCGTTTGGCAGTCAGAAGCCATAAAACCATTCACATACCGCTACATGTATCCCAAGGATCATTGAAAATGCACATAAATATGTAATACACATATGCAGCATTAGCAATGCTGCAATTTGAGAAATGGTACATCATGTACCTAGTATATGAGGATCACTCAATGGTGAGCACTGCTTTTTAATCAATATAAAAATAATTGAATATAATTATCAGATAACCACAAGGGAAACGGATTAATTTTAAGTCATCGAAAAGAGAACAAACTCCGACTGGAGTGCAAGCAGGATTTGACAAAATGTAATGTTTGTAACCGAATATCACATCAGGATTATCAGGTATAGACATAATGTTTGGAAACAATACTTTGTTTTGGGAAACACTGAAAGTGATACTGTTTGGGGAAAACAATTTGCACCCATCCATACAGTGCAGCTCTTTGGCAAGAGCATGCAAATAATCTGAAATAAATCTTGCAAGCTTGCAAGTCACCATTCCCAGAATTACCTTGAGTTGAGCTAGACAATAAAGTTTGCCAAACAGCTGATACGAATGCCTTGATGATGGCATATAACTAAACACATCCTGTTCTGTGCTGCAGTGCACAAAAAAAAAAATCCGGCATATACAATGTGAGGGCATAAGAAAAACGAAACTGTATGCCTAATAACAAAAGCCACAAAAATTGTTTGTGGCACACATACGATACAGCAAAATACCAACAAAATATGTCAGAGAATTCAGTAAAACCAGTGTTCCATAATTCCTGTCATTATTTATCCATTCCATCTGTTTACTGCTTTTTGAGACCTAGATTGTGCAAGTGTTCTGCTTTTTTCAGACTAAAGTTTAGTGCAAGCTTTCTTCACAAGTTTCACTGCTACACATGCTACTTACAGTAATAATGTGTAAAGATTTTGTGAACAGTTTAGTTTTCTGGACCCAGCCATTCATTCAGACATCAAGGTAAACAGCACAGTTACATGAATTGTTATCATTGTGTTATTCAAGGCTCCATCATGCAAAGTCCAATTTGTCTTTTCATCCATGAAGGTTTCTACGTGTGAGACAAGTCTGTCAATTCCCTTACCATAGACCTCCACATCATGTGCATCATTTGCTTTGATTTAGGCTAGTGAAGTAATGTTCCATCTTTCTGAATTTAATTTTGATGCAGTACTAAGCAGTACAACTATTTTGTCAGGTTTGACCATTCTATTTGTGAAGTAGATATTTTTGCCGGAACTATCATTCTTCTCATTTGCCAATTCTCAATACGTCATGAGGACCTTCTTTTTCTAAATATTATTTTGCCGGAGGTATGTTCTAATACTGCAAATTTACCAATCAGAATAATGAATGAAATGGCAAAATAGTATTCACAGGAAGAATGCCGGCAAAATATAAATTGCCTTCCTTTTTTCAATTCTAATAATCCAAGGACATTGTTCTAACATTTAACCATGTACTCCTCCACAGGCGATGTTAAACATTCTCGAAAATGTTTGATATAGACATGTCAGTTTGTACAGTATGTATTTAATTTGTAAAATGGATTTTGTTTTTAAAACCAACATATAAAAGAGATAGAAAAATAATTAAAAAACGCTCGCTGTATGGATCTCAAAATTTCAAGTTGCTACCTTTTGACAGTTTGATAACACTATTAACAGTGAACATGTATGTCCTTTCACAGTTTACATGTACATCACACAAGGGGCTGAGTTGAAGCAGTAAGCCAGTAACTGTCTTAATCAAACTTTGTTATCATTCTCCCCATAATATTCTTGGTCAATAGACAATAGTTGAGATACTGTACACATACACAAGTGATGGGCTTATAAACTGGGCTATTGTACTGTGCCCTTGGTACCTTATTTTTTTTATGTAATGATGTACGCATACAATACTTTGAGTTTCTTTTTGTGTCATCAACATTTTGCCGATGCTATTATTAGGCCCATGCCACACAAGGAAATTTATAGGCAATCAGACTGAACATCGTTAACATTATGAGAAGAATGGGAGACTTTGGAGAACCGGTCTAACAGCGCACGCACAACAGCGCATGCGCAAAACAACACGCGCATGCTCACAATTGCGTGCGCGTGCGCTGTTGACTTGAAGACCGGTTCTCCAAAGTCTCCCATTCCATTGACGACCCTCACTTGTGCACAAACCCTTTGGGACCGATAGAGGGCGTTTTGAAAAAAATGGCTGCCGCCGCATTCGAAGTGTACCATTGTATAAGTAGGTCAAAAAACCCTGTAAACTTACTTTTCAGAAACACTACCCCAGCGTTACAAAGCTCAGATTGAAGTTATCTTGACTTGTATCCAGTAAGTCATCTCTTTTATTAGTCCAAGTAACTTGGACGATAAAAATCGCCTTTTTCTCATTTGGACATGATCTAGCGATAGAAGGTTCATGTCCAAATGTTAAAAAAGGCGTTTTTAGGGTCCAAGTAACTCGGACTACTTTTTTATAAACCTTGTTTCTCTAGTCTACTGAAATTTCCAATGGTCAGATATCTAGCTTGAAAGCTTCTATGGTCTTCAGTATCTTCCTAACATGTTTTCTGACCATGAATACCATGTATCTTTTCTTCCACAGGCATGTTGCCATTCTATCCTTAAAATAAAAAATAAAAATAAAAACCTCCCTCCCTACCTAGAAAATTTGGAAGAGGTGGACGCTAAACAATTTTTTTTTTTATGTGGCCTTATTTATAATTTAAAAAAGTGGAGGCCGGCCGTAGATAATTCATTCCATCTGATATTTTATGAAAATGTGGACCGTACATTATTTCAATGTATGTACTTCAGATACCATCACCTTAATTGCACACAGAACTAGGGAGCAGACTCCATGAACCTTACTTCTGGAAGTACATGTACCATCACCTGACATGACCGAGTGATTGTTACCAATACAGTGGAATGCCGCTATAACAAACACCGCTATACCGAACATCGAACATCATCTTTGGCTCCCAGTCCCAATTTTTATGTAGGCCTACATGTGTAAAACTGTAGGGATACTGAACATTGTTCACCATAATTCAAACGACCAATATAACGAACAATTTCTGTGTATCCCGGCCGGGCATGTTCGTTATAATGGCGTTCCACTGTACCAGGAATTAGGAATTCACTAAAATCATCAGTCATCACTAAAATAAAAATTACAAATTTAATTTCAAAATCCAATGCAGTGAATATTCACCACATTCATGGCATTTGAAAATATTTGTTGCAACTAGGGACAATAATAAAATAATGAGGAAGTAGCACTGAATAAGTAAACCATTACTGAATACTCGCTCTACACTGAGTGTTACTACACTGCACTGTACACGATACACGTTCGCCTAAGGACACCTGTTTTCCTGAATTACTGAACCGGCTGTCCTAACAAACGCCGGTTCACATTATTCACAATAACAACATTCACAATCAAATCCATTCATAGAAACTTACCTTGCAGTAAAGTTCTTGAGTAGACATCTTGGTATCTTCCCTTGGATCACGGAAATATACTCATTGTGCATCAAAAAGAAACAGTTTTTTAAGATTTCAAGAGAGGGGTATCGTGCTAAACCATGTTATCTTTGGTTAACGCCTACATAATGCACACCATGCATATCGCATGCACGTCAGTCAAAAAAAAGACCGGCCATTGCTTGGGTTTTTAATAACCAACGTGTAGATTGTGATAAATTTGATTCCCCCAAATACACGCTGTCAGGCTAAGAATCAATTGATTATAATTAAAAATAGAAATTTGAAATAAGAAAAATATGTCTGGTATTTCGGCGTGAAAAAATAATTATTGACACATTCGAAATGAATAGTATATCGTGTCATAATTGGTTGTGCCCAACTATATGTTATTAACGCGTTAATCAAACCGGTTTGTATAACCGTGGAAGTAACCCTCCAGCCAGTATGGCGACCTCTATGTCACCTGTGCTGTGTCCAGCTTCCACATAAAAATAACAATCTTTTCAAGGCTAGTTTTTGAACAGAAAAGTGAGACTTTTAACTATGAAAATAATGTTTTCTGGGGAAAAAAACCTTTCCCTTGCGATCTATTTCAATATAAATATAGACATATAAACATAAATAAAGTAAACAATAATAAAAATGAAAACTGTTATGCCCAATATTAATAAGCATGCATCAGCCTTTGTTTTTCTGCTGGTAGCCTTTTGTTGATAGTCATGGTGTATTGCGTTGACATGGCAACCGCGATCCCCATTTGGGAGTAAGCGATATAACGGCTGTATATCATCACTAGAATCAACTGGTTTTCGTCATGCTCAGTTGGGTGTGGTCATTTTGGTTTCAGCGTACTTGCATTTTTTCTCCCATACGTAATGTTTATTTTACGATACTTTCATTTTGTTTCCATTATCTTGACATAAATCATGAAATCGTCGGTGGTAGACTACTCACGCCGTGCATAGAGGCAAAATGACTAAGGCGGTTTGGGGTAATATTGTTAAAGGTACCATCATACTTTGGTAACATAAATGTACAGAAATCTTCACAGATTTACATAGAACTTATATGGTATATAGAGATGGTGATGGTAGAAACATATCGTTAAAGTAACTATTGTTCGGCCTGAAATGCTGTATTTATCAGGAAAAGAGTAAAAACAATGACCCAAAACAATTTGGATCTTTAAAAGATCAAAAATAGCTACGGTAAAACTTGTTTTTCACTGTTTTCTCAAAAAGTGCCCGCCGTATGGGACTGGGAATTTGTTGCATGTATATATCTTTTTTTATGATAAAAAAACTCACTACTAAGTATGGTTATTACATTGTCAAAATAAGCAAAAACCACATAGGCCTACCAGGCGCGGTTCTAGAGCCAACAATTTTGGGGGGCTAGAAGAGCCATTATTTTTTGGGGGGGCTAGAAGACACAATATTTTGGGTTCTTCTAACACTCGCTTCTGCTATGTCTTATTAGGGGTCGAAAAACATGCACATTATAGTCCACACAACGCGTTTTTTATGTAATTGGCGCTTAATAACTGAAAAAATCCAGTATTTTCAAGAATTTTTATTTTTCACTTGCCTTTTTTTTGGGGGGCTAGACAAAAATTTTTGGGGGCTACAGCCCCCCTAGCCCACCGGCGCACCCAGGATTTTGTCTTGGGGGGGGGGGGGGGGGGGCTCAAAGAACATTTTTCTCCCACAAAACATTTTGTGACCCCCCCCCCCCCCTTCCTCCTCTCCCTTTCCCTCCCCCCCCCCTTTTTTTCTTTTTTTTTCTTCTTTTTTTTTCGTTTTTTTTTTTCAGGGACCCTCTTGGGGGGGGGGGGGCTCAAGCCCCCCGAGCCCCCCCCCCCCCCTGGGTGCGCCACTGCCCTAGCCCCCCCGTAGAACCGCGCCTGCTGAGGCCTACATTATTTGCCGTTAGTGAAGGATAGGGCGTACTGAATGATTTTTTGTGGGGGGGGCATTATCTAATTCATTGTTAAGAAAACGCATATAGATTCAAGTGAAGACTACCGGTGGAATCTCTGGGGTGGGTTTTAGTTTTTCAGATTTGTTCTCCACTCGGTATGACTCTTCTAAGTTCTAGTCCTACCCAGTTCAACACTGGTTTTCATGCATCGGCCTACATCACGTTCAGTCCATGTCGACAATTGGCAGCGGCGTATTGGAAAACGGCGAAAATTGCGCCCATCATTTAAACTTCTGCATGATGCCAATGGGAAAAAAAAATCAAACAATTTGAAATTGGAATCTTTCCTTTTTAAAAATTAAATTTCCAATAACATCAACAGGACAGCTACCTTTTCTCTCCATTTTTCTTTAGCATTTGCGGGTAGTTTTGGCGCCTCTAAAAAGTGGCACCGGGGCACATGACCCGGAAAAAATCCTTAAAATGATTGCCTCCCAAACGTCTGAAACTTTCTACTTTCAATTTTCCCGCTATTATTCTTTTCTAATCCTGCAATTTTTTACCTTATAGATAATGTTGAATGATTAGGCCTATGCACACCGTACCGGTAGAACCCCGTCTGCACTATATTCAGGAAACAACTCAAACCCTTTACAATTAATGTCTTCCTGGACGGAAATGAGGAGTAATGCCCAAGGGACGACTTCAGAAATTGAGGGAGCACGTCGCGTTATATGTCCATCATTAAAACTCTGGGTGTTGAAAACGGGTGTGGGATGTGCCACATGATATCAATGTGCGACCCCACCCCCAACTTCATAAGTCAGCAACTGGGCCACTTTAAAGGTATAATACATGATTGGTAAAGGTCACAGAACAGCACTCACACTTTGCTTAAAAATGTGCATGAAATAATAAGCTTGTGAAAAGTTGAGCTCAATCGGACATCTGAGTCCCGGGAAAATAGCGTCTCAATTTTTGTTATAAAACACAAAGAATGGTTCTGATCTTACCCCGAGATCAAAACTGTTTTCGGTCTTTGTTTGACTGATTTCTGGATAAATACACCATTTCAGGCGGAAATATTTTAACGGTATATTTTCTACCAGCACCATCTCCATGTAAGTTAGACGTAAATCTGTGAGCATTTTCTGTTAATTTGGTTATAATTATGTATACCAATCCTGTACTGTACCTTAAACCCGGGGTATCTCGGGGTTAAGATTTGCCATAACCCCGAGATGACACGTAGTTTTTGTATTAATGTGAAAAGGGTATTAGGCGTATATCACTATTAGACAAAAATCACGCATTGCAATGTATTCATGAGGCTTTCCAATGAAACTTGAAACTTTCGACACTTTATCAAACTTTTATCAACTGTATTGAGACGACTCGTGCCTTAATTCAAATTAATTTTAGAAGATCTCACGCCAAATGTAAAAAGACATTTTGAAATGGCGAAATTAAAGATTGACGTGTTTAAAAATTGGTTGCATGCTCTATTTGGTGCAATGGGGAAAATGAGCAGGATGGAAACGTATTATGATGGGAATTGTGCCAAAACTGGGGAAGAAAAAATGTTTGTTATCCCATGAAGGATGATGGGGAGTAAATGCAGTTCAACAAATAATTAATGAACTTTTTTTAGCCAGACACATCACTATTAAAGGTAATATCATACTTTGGTTTATCAAAGAAATACAGATTCATGGGCAAAAATACCAGGACAGATACAGTAAAAGTCATCTGTGAAATTTTCAGTCCCATACGGTGCCCACTTTTTGAGAAAACAGTGAAAACAGCCACAGTATTTCTCTCTTTTATTTTTGATCTTTTAAAAGATCAAAACGATTTTTGGTCGTTGTTTTACTATAATTTCTGGATAAATGCACCATTTCTACCAGCACCATCTTCATACCCTGTATAAGTAATACGTAAATCTGTGAACATTTCTGTTTTGGTGTCTTACCAAAGTATGATACTACCTTTCAAGAAATCTTTACAGATTTACCTGTATTAACGCTCATGGTGTAAATTTAACATTTAACATTTTAACATTTATTTCTTTTCTAAAGCGCCATTTCTATAATAAATATTCAGCAGCGCTGTACAATTCAAACATAAAATTATAATAATAATTACACAATAAAGAATTATATGAAATTCCAGTAAAATATAAAAAGAAGAACAATTAATAATACACAAAGTTATAGAAAACATCATTAATTAATCATAACATTAAGTAAAAAAGGCAAGCCTGAATTGCATGCGAGAAATTAAACCCGTAATGATAATGATTACACAGTAATTTTATAATAAATTAAAAAGAGGAGCGAAACGTTTAGAATAACACAGAGTTAAAAATCATTATCAATTATAAAATTTAGTAAAAAGGTAAGTCTTAATTGCACGTTTGAACTTAAGATTGTGATGGTAGAAACTGCTTGAAATGTTGGATTTATCAAGAAAAGAGCAAAACCAATGACCAAAAATAATTTCGATCTTTTAAAGATAAAAAAATAACGGTGAACAGATTTGTAAAATGTTGTGGGCGTTTTTTTTACTGTTTTCGCAGAAAGTAGGCACCGTATGGGACTGAAGATGTGACCGTTATGTATCTTCCTTGACATTTTTGCCAATGAATCTGCATTCAGTTTGACAAAAACCAAAGGATGATATTGAACTTTATGGTCCCATGAACCAGTCCCCTTAACTTGGCACACGACCGATAATTTCCTTGCTTGGACTTATGCATTATAATGATATGTGGGCGTGAATGAAAGAAGCGGAATATTATTGGACAATGTCGGCACTTCAGGCACAAGTCTTGCCAAACCGCGGTTTGTGTGTTATCCGTCTGACAGTGACAGGCGGATGAAAATCTTGTCAAGGCGGCAACCCATCTCCCTCTAAAAAACCCAAAACTCATTACTCCACAAGTTAGGCCTAGTTATACCTGTACCTGGAATTCTGTGCTTCAACATTTTGGGGACTTTTGTCTCTAAACCCGCCCCAAATAAAAAGAATGATGAATCGGACACAATTAAAGATTCCAACATTTTTGTTCACACTGTACTAATGTTCACACTGTTACAGCGTTAAAAGTTAACAGTGTCTCAATCACAGCGCCGCCTATCGGTGGATTGAAAACAATAGTAAATCAATCGCTCGCCAATAATTCAGCAGAGCGCCCTCAACCAGTTTATGTAAAAATAAGTCCAAAATGTTGAGGCCCACGCCCACCACTAGTAAATTGATCCAGTTCAGTCTTCAGAGCTCATGAATATTTTGTATACCCCTCAAAATATTTTTATAAAAGCATTTGTTGAGCCCTACACAGCAAGTCGTGTAAAGACAAATGGAACCCGATCACCAGAGTTTGGACTTTCGATTTTGAGCTGTTTGGATGAAATCAGGCCCTAAAATCGCTTTACTTTTGCCATGTATTGGAGGGGTTCATTTTTTACTTCGTTCTGGCACCATTCAACTGGGCTATTTTTCTATGGATGGACACAAAATGAAAACTGAAGTTTTCAGCTTTATTATTCTGTATAATAATTGCCCAAGAAACCTTTTGTCTTCCTTGTGTTTTTTTTGGTTTAAATTAAATCGACTATTTTGCATGCATGGGAACCTAAGAGAAATTATTTACAGGTCAGACCGGTCTGCACCCTTCAGAGGCAGAGGGACTGCAGTTACCATGGCAAACCCTTGCCCAAAAGCAGACCTTATATATGCATATATGCATAAACCATAAGGCATTGCCTTAGAGGGTAAATCATCACCCTCCGATCATGTTCACAACAAGAAAAAGTAACTAAGAGTAATCTTGTCCCTAATTATATCATTAGAAATTAAATTGGAAACAAATGAGGACAAACACAAACCAACACAAAATATGCACACAAATTGGCATGTACGAATACTTTTATTTCAATGGCTTGTATTAATAGATCTCTTAAAATGTATTGTATTTATTTTAAAATGCCATGTGTCTTAGTTCAGTTGCCAATGAACATTACAAAACAGTTTTATAAACCAAGTTCTGCTTCTCTGATCGCTCACAAGGGAGCCATTTGAAAAACCATACAGTAAATATCTATTCTAAGCACCTTTTTCAATATGAATATTTTATTGTCTTTGAGCAAAGAATAAAAATCAAAAAACAAAAAGGAAGAATTCCACAGCCTGCAGTTATCGGTTTCCGATAGGATAACGGGAAAACTGAAATACAATTTCAGAAAATCACTTCACTAACTTTGAATTGGACACTTCCAGATTATAATCTGTAAAAATCCTCGAAGCTGAAGTATTTTCTTTGGAAATATTGTCTGTCATTTACAGCAACACCGATTCTGCTATGTAAACAAAGCGTCACCAGTTTTCGGTACCTTGGTTGTGCGGCAAAGTTTGTTGACATCGAAGTACAGATTAAGTCTTTTCTAAACGTTTGAACATTTATAGCCTTAAAATGCATTAGTAATCTATACCCAAAATTACATAGTTTTTTAACTTTTGAGTATCACTCGCAACTGAAAACTTTATTCTCAACATCCTGAATGTCGGACTCAGATAGCCCTGAGTGTAGTCATCACTTCAGGGATACTGATCACAAAGAATCACGCATGGTCTCGCGGTTAATGGGAATCAAATTTGGTTACTGAAAACATATGTCCATCGGAAACTCATGACCGGACGAAATATATCCTTTTATGAGTTCACTTACTGAAAATTGATGTTTTTACAGACAATCACACATCAGCACAGCAGCCATTTTGGAAGGTTTTCAAGCACTCAGAATGTCTGTGATGCGTCGCATGTTTTACGTAATTTGCATACCATGGGGATGGTGCATTGATCATTTCAGTCATCTCGTTGATGCAACAAGATGCCAGGAATGGGAGACTTATTGAGAATCAGTCTTGAGTCAACAGCGCACGCGCAAACCATGCTTGCACAATTGTGAGCATGCGCACGTTGTATTGCGCGTGCGTGCATGTGCGCTGTTGACTCAAGACCGACTCTCCAAAAGTCTCCCATTACCATACCATCATGTTTTTGATCATGATCATAATTATGTGTTGTTCATGGTGATCGAATATGTGATGGATAGATTTAGATATTAAACAGATCTTCAAAAGTAATATCATTTTCTTTGTCATTGTTTGCAGTAAGCAGTTACCGGTATTTGAGAAGTAACTGTGCGTCAGTGATGTGCCAGCCCAATTCATGAACAGCATGCATGGCAACCGCATTAAGCTGCCCATTATTGTTTATCTTGCACAAATATTATGCCATATACACACTTCGACTGAAGCACGCTACAGACCACAGCCGATCAAATTCCAATCATAACGTGAGACAGATTTGGGCCAGATAAAAATGAGTAGCAGACTTTTAGGGAATTAAAGAAATAATAATAGACTGCCTCTGCCAATCACGTTCAGCGATTCTTCGAAAGAGTTGGAAAATATTCACCTTAGAGGAATTCAAAGTTCATTCAAATGCAGCAATTTGTTTCTGGTAAATTTTCACTGGAAAATAACTCATGAATTGTTTCATCTGTAAGATAATCCATTTATAATTAATGCTTTCTGAAATAGCACCAAAAATCACATGGTGACTTGGTTGGTAATCCTATTTAACGAGGGAAGACTTTTCATGCTTAACAAAATGTTTGTGCTTAAATAACTTTATGAAACTGAGCCCAGATGCAGTCAACAAATTATTCTATACTTTGTACAGATAATTAAATGCTTTCTGAAATAGCACCAAAATTAAGGTGACCAGATGTTCCCGATTTCCGGGGACAGTCCCAGATTTGACAGTGCCGTCCCCGATGAAAAATTGTCCCCGAAAATGTCCCGATTCGACGAAATGCCCCCGAAAATTCTAATTGTCCTAAATAAAAAAGCTGAAGAACACAAATGCTGTGCTGAAGAAGATCCATTCTTCAGAGAAGTATGCGAAGACAACCGCCTAAGACATGTAAGTATGTAACCCACTCATGTCAACTGGACAAGATGTCCATAGATGCCACAATTTCGCATGTACATGTAGGCACCGTGATCTGAATTCAATTTTTTTTCAAAATTATACCCCTCCCCAGGACACGGATCACTGTCATCTCAACAAAATATGGTCACCCTAACCAAAATTCACATTATGGTGATTTGGTCGGTAATCCTGTTTTACGAGGGAAGACTTTACATGCTTAACAAAATGTTTGTGCTTAAATAACTTTATGAAACTGAGCCCAGATGCAGTCACCGGATTATTCTTAACTTCCTACAAATACAAAACAAGAATAATGAGTACTGAGCTGGCATTCCTGAAAAAAAGTTCACACAAAATACAGATAAGGCATTTAAAAGCCATGGAATTTGGGAGGAGTGAGAATATTTCCTTCTTTACATATTTACAAGGCCAGAGGTTTGAGGCCAGACAGCAATAAATGGTTGTCTCTATGTGATGACGCGTGCCACCAGTCTGGCGCCCTCTACTGTTGAGACATGGATTACTTTGTGCCTGATGATCCGTAGCCTTTAGATCCACGTTTTGTTTCACTGAGTTCCTGTGTGATGATGAATCAAAAAGAAGAAAAGAAAAAATTGCAAATAAGAACAGGATTAAAACTCTACTACAAAGTTCCTTGCTCAATAACGCTCGCCTCTAATGAGGTCTCTTTAGAATGAAATTCCAAGAGTTGTGCATCAAACATCTTTCAATAAGCCTTTCGCGAGTTAAAAGGTAGTATCATACTTTGGTAAGAAACCAAAACAGAAATGTTCACAGATTTACGTATAACTTACAGGGTATGGAGATGGTGGTGGTAGAAACATACCGTTAAAATTGTTCCACCTAAAATGGTGTATTTATCCAGAAATTAGTAAAACAAAGATCAAAAATAAAAGAGAAAAGACTTAAGAAATACTGTGGCTGTTTTTCACTGTTTTCTCAAAAAGTGGGTACCATATGGGACTAAAATGTTCACAGATGACTGTTACTGTATCTGTCTTGATATTTTTACCCATGAATCTGTATTTCTTTGATAAAAACCAAAGAATGATATTTTACCTTTAAAATTGAACAATATCTGGTACATGTACACTGAATTCTTTCACTGTACATAAACATCAAAACCTGAATTTTCCAGGCTAAAGACACTGTTGCTATATCACATGATTCGGGGCAAGCCTTTGCTTGATTACATAATAGATAACTTGCACTGTTCAAAATGGATAAGAATGGCACAAAGAACCAGTCCATTCCAGAGATGGGTACCGTATATTACTGTGCAAAGGCTTGCCCCGAATCATGTGACATAGCAACAGAGTCTGGGAAAGACCGTGTGCCAGATACTATTCAGATTTAATTTGCAAATGGCATAAATTTGTTGTGAGCAAATCATTTGTAAATTTAACTCATATTATTTGAGATTCAGATACTCAAGTGAGGCATGCTGTCCGCCTGGAGGATCAGCGACTACCAAAAAAGCTGCTGTATGGGGAGCTCTCCCACTGCAAGGGCTCCCGCGGAGGTCAGAAGAAGTGCTTTAAAGATATGCTGAAGGTCTCCTTGAAATCCTTCGGAATTGACCCCAGCAGTCTGGAGACTCTGGCACAGGATAGAGACAAGTGGCGTGCAGCCGTCAAAGGCGCAGAAGCCCACGAGAAGTCCAGGATAGCAGCAACTGAGCAGTGTAGGATGGACAGGAAAGATATTGCACGCCAGCCTCAGCCGCCACCATCCCCTGTCCTCACTGCCCAAGACTTTTCCGTGCACTGATCGGCCTAATCAGCCATCTGCGCACACAGACACCGCCCCCTACCATAGGATGATTGGATGGTCAATTCGACGGACAAACAACACTGTTCATTGAATTTGTAAAAAAACTACCTGCCCCCCAAAAAACAACCAAATTCAGACAGAAACAAGAAAGAAAAGAAAGTGTAATCCATGGACATGGGTCTGTGTACTATGCTGAGGCAAGATTTGATTTTTTTTTTTTTTTTTGGGGGGGGGGGTGGCAGTCTGAGTATCACCCCTTCCACTCTGTGTCACTACGTACGAACTTCTGCTACATGCATGCATGAACATTTTATGCAACGCGGCACATCAGCCAATCAGATCTGTTTTGAGCACATTTCCGTCAGGATGGTTTGCATAATTAGTCAGGAATTCTGCACGCATGTGATAGACACTTGCTCGCTAAACAGCGAGTGTGTCTTTCACATTGGGGGTGGGGGGGTCATCCTATTTTAAAACAGGAAAGGATAATCACATACCTCCACCTCTTCCAACTCTGGGTAAAATATCCTCTCACATATGAGCTGCGCTATACGCTCACCTTTCTCAACTGGAACAAACCAAAACAAACATTTCAACAATAACAAAATAAATATCAAATGAATCAACCACTACTTCTAAGATCAGTGATAAAATAGTTACATTAAAAATTGAAAAGTGAACGAAGTAACGAGGATGCTATGGCCGTTTATGAAACGGAGGCTCAGGCTCCATCTCTGACATTCATATGCTGAAAATATAGGTTGTGGTTTTTCATTGAAGCTGAAGCTCTGTTTTCCTTTTCAAACCAGAGAATCTACTTTCGAACCGCAGACAAAAGTCTCTAATTTGATACCTGATATTTTAGAATGGATTCACGAAATGGAGCCAGAGCCTGAAATGGAGCCTGAGCCTCTGTTTCGCATATGCCCTATGTATAAGGTACACATATTCTTAGCCATGCACGACAAGAAGACTTTCATAAATAGTGTTTAGGCCAAAACAAATTATAGTTCTGCTTCCGGTTTCCCGACCGACCCTTATTTTAGGCTGCGACCCTAAAAATTTTATCGGGAAAAAAACGGGCAGATGGTCTCCGGTTTTATTATTTCAAAACGTTTTATTTTATTTCCAGTTTACATTTTCCTAAAAAAAATACCATTCTAAATACTGCACAAATCAGTGAAATCACCAAGAAATATACCGATAAAAGTGAAGGAAAATGCCACCTTTTCTGTCGTATAGCGCCTGAACACCGCACTGGAGCGTAAAACTTAAAACGCATACGGGCGACATGAGCCCACACAACGGCCCCATCTCGATCGCACGGTGGCTACACAGCGACCACGCGGTGTGCTGTGTGCACGATGCATGGTGTGTGGCGGTCGGAATTAATAGACTTGTCTTGGTCCTTGCATTACTTTTTTACGTACGCTGAATGGGTTGTGATGGTGTATCAGTCATAAGAGGCGCACTACAAACAGCGATCGAACGTCTTGGATCAAGACTATGTTATGTACAAAATGGCTGACCATGCGGTCTGGTGAACTCGAAGTCGAAACGATCGCGCGGAGTACGTCAAATCATGGAGGTATTTTTCCCACTTCCATGGTCAAATGTAGCCAGCGTTTTCGTGAAAATTATACCGGTAATTAGGGTTAATATTATTAGGTGTAGGGCTAGTTGCGATGATCGTAACCCTAGGTCTGACCAGGGACTGGGACCTTATGGTTACGAGAAAACGTGTTCAAAATGTTTGGGAATGACATTTTGGCCAACTCCTGAAGTACGTTTCCACTTAGTTTTCCACTTTCCAAAATCCAAACACAAAATCTGACTACATGGATCTGATTGGTACTTATCAATGAGTCATATAAAACCACTTTGATTATCGAAAGATCATTATATTCAGAACAAATGACCCAAAACTTACCGAAGGTGTCGAGATTCCCTCCGTTTGCCGTCAGTCGGCCATTTTGAATAGTGCGCAGTGTACCATCTCGACCAAATCACGTCATGCGAAATGCCGTTTTGGCTGTTCCCCCTTTCAAACTCAAACTAACAGCCCTATGGAGGGTGTTCCAAGAATAACACGTGCGCTGTGATATACCATGTACACGCATATCGTATACAGTATGGAGGAGGTTTTTTTTAAGTCCGCATTGTTTGCCCATGTCAAGCTGCCGCTGATAATTCAAATCTTTCATCATGAACTGAAGGAAATTGCTAAGATTTTCAAATGATTTCCTTTATGAATGGTCCCACAAACACACAAATGTTAGCAAGTCACAAACTCGGTGCCGACCCAATCCATGATCAAACAGAAATAAAAAGGTCATCCACCTCTCATCACAGAAGTTAACGGTGGACTGAAAAATATATCCGGTCATCAATTACACCAAAAATGATCATACCCGGTAGGACAGTGAGGACATATTCCTTAAAATATCACAGGAATATTCCATCGGAAAAACCACAATTTCTTACTGCAAATCTGTAGTTCTGTACCGAGCCGGCTGCGGCTGTGTGAGCCACCGTCCGTATACGGTAACGAACCCAGCCCCGATCCACCGACCGAGCGCTACATACACTTCAATTTCAAGCCCACGGCGAAATCTGTACCGAGCCGGCCGGCCGTGAGCCACCGTCCGTAACGGTGGAACGAACCCGGTCGCGATCCAAAAAGGTAGGCCTTCCGACCGAGCGCAATATACATGTACACTTCATTTCAAGCCCACGGCACGTGTAATGTACTGATTGAGACTTTCGCTGGTACACGTACACAATGTACGTTAACTACGTTTGCTTTGAAACTGTGGCTATTACGCACGCGGATACCAGGCTGTATTTCTCTGCGGTGTGGGCAATGTTTTTACGTCTAAATTTTTTAATGCGATCGGTGGTCGGTTTCGGAAGGATTTCACGATAATTTTTTTAGATTAAGTATACATGTAATTATGAAAAAAGTGTTTCTACTTGGCCAATTGAACAAAATAACTGAGTGAAATTCAAGTAAGATTTATAAGCTGATCAGCCTGCGATTTACTGTACTTTGGAAGGACGGTCGATCAGAATATTTTTATTTAGATCTCGCAACGATAAAACCATGGAGGTATAAAACACATACATATATCGTGTACAATACACTCCATTTCTTTCTCCATAAACCGTATTTTCGCATGTGTTCGATGTCGGCCTGTGTTGGATGTCGGAAAAAATCACGCCGTATACGTTTTTCTTCACTTGTCATATCAGACGGAAGAGCGGCGGAAAATAAACTTAATTCGGCAGTTTCGGCACACGGGTCTGGTCAATTCAATAACCTGTGATTTATTTAACGGACACGCTCACACACTGTACTGTATGCGATATGCCGCGTGTATAGCACTGTACAACGCACGTGATACGAGCCCTCCATAGGGCTGCGAGTTTGAGTTTGAAAGGTGGAACAGCCAAAACGGCATTTCGCATGACGTGATTTGGTCGAGATGGCACACTGCGCACTATTCAAAATGGCCGACTGACGGCAAATGGAGGGAATCTCGACACCTTCGGTAAGTTTTGGGTCATTTTTTCTGAATATAATGATCTTTCGATATTCAAAGTGGTTTTATATGACTCATTGATAAGTACCAATCAGATCCATGTAGTCAGATTTTGTGTTTGGATTATGGAAAGTGGAAAACTAAGTGGAAACGTACTTCAGGAGTTGGCCAAAATGTCATTCCCAAACATTTTGAACACGTTTTCTCGTAACCCTTAGGGTCCCAGTCCCTGGTCAGACCTAGGGTTACGATCATCGCAACTAGGTGTAGGGCCTATTTATTATTTCGTTTGTTCGGTCATTTTTTTCGTTTGATCGTTTTGAATGGTGATCTTTGGTCTGGAGTAAAGTTGTCATTCCTGAATTTCTGTTGCCGTTCGGCCGCTAGGCCAATTTGTTTTTTTAGAAAAATTTAGGGCCTACAGTCTCACGGTTTTGTTGGTTTTTATTTCTTTCAAAACCGCCCAACCTTAATTTAAATGTATTTTTGGCATTGTTTTGGGGACAGTTTTTCGGTTTCTATTTTTCTCAAAACCACCCAAGCATTACTTGGCAGATCCCTCCATATGTTTGTGCACAAACAAAATTGGCAAAAAAAAAAAGTTTTCCGACCGACCGACCGACCCTATTTTGAAATGCTGTGTAATCGGAAGCAGAACTATTTTTTTGTTTGGCCTTAGCCAATATATATCTCCTGTAAGCACAGTTAAGCTTCAATTCAAAAACACCATGGGCCAGTTTTATAACACTGCTTAACCAACGGGAAGCATATTTTGAAGCTACACTTAAAGGTAGTATCATACTTTGGTAAGAAGCCAAAACAGAAATGTTCACAGATGTATGTATAACTTACAGGGTATGAAGAGGGTGGTGGCAGAAAACCTACCGTTAACATTTTTCCACCTGAAATGCTGTATTTATCCAGAAAAGTGTGAAACAATGACCAAAAATCTTTTTGATCTTAAAAGAAAATACTTAAGAAATACTGTGGCCGTTTTTCACTGTTTTCTCAAAAAGTTGGCACCGTATGGGACTGAAATTTTCACAGATGACTATTATTGTATCATCCTTGATATTTTTGCCCATGAATCTGTATTTCTTTGACAAAAACCAAAGTATGATATTACCTTTAAGGTCACAACAGGCAGAAAGAAAAAAAAGAGTAAGCATATTCTACAATTTGGCAACAACTCTGCACTGATAGCCTGCACAACTGGCACTGCTGTGTCACTCATTCATCGATCCCCGTAGTACAGCAACTGATGAAGTGCATGTACAATTTCAAACAAAGAAAAGGAAAATGACCTCACCTTTAAAATCTGTCTTGCTCAGATTAAACATGACGACGCCCACGTTGCCCCGATAGTCTCTATCTATAACACCAGCTAAAGTATAAAAAAGAAGAAAAAGAAACAAACAAGTTACATATAATCATCAAATAACCACAAGGGAAACTGACTGAATTTTTATGTCATTGAAAGGTGAACAAAGAAAATTGACTGGAGTGGGATTCGAACCAGCGATCTCCTGAACACCGTACAGGGTCGGTCAAGCGCACTACCAACTGAGCCATCCAGTCATACGTTGGTGGTGTCCCTAATTATCTTTGTTCGTTTGGCAGTCAGAAGCCATGAAACCATGCACATACTGCTATATCCTAGGGATCATTTTATCAATAGCAATGCTACAACCTGAGAACAGTAGCTTTTATTTACAAGTGGAAAGCCATTTTGAATGGCAAGCAATCAGAATGGGCTAATAATATGCATGCCATAGCAGTCACTCTGGTCCATCCTTCCCAAGGGGCCAATTATTTTGAGCTGCTTAAAGGTAGTATCATACTTTGGTAAGAGACCAAAACAGAAATGTTCACAGATTTACATATATAACTTTCAGGTATGAAGATGATGCTGGTAGCGACTTACCGTTAAAATATTTCCGCCTGAAATGGTGTATTTATCCAGAAATTGATAATACAATGACTGAAAATCTTTTTGATCTTTTAAAAGATCAAACATAAAAGAGAATAGACTTAAGAAATACTGTGGCCGTTTTTCACTGTTTTCTCAAAAAGTTGCCACCGTATGGGACTGAAATTTTCACTTTATCTTCCTTGATATTTTTGCCCATGAATCTGTATTTCTTTGACAAAAACCAAAGTATGATACTCACATTGCTTAAAATGCTTAAGCATGAAAAGTCTTCCTCGATCAAACAGGATTAATACAAACCAAAATGTTCATGTGATGTTTACTGCTTTTGACTTAAATATTTGGCCAATGTTTGCTGAGCAAAACATTCACAAGGAGTTTTGGCTGCCTTGGCTGGCATACCGATGTGATTTACCAAGGTTTTTGGTGCTTAAAGGGAGCATATACATGTAGGATTTGCAAAGATGTGTGTTTTGGCTGAATTTGGTACTTAAACAGAAGTGAAGGTCTTAAACCTCCCTACCGACGTTGTTTCATGTACCGTTTTACGCTTTGTTCATTTGGATAGCAGAAATACGGCCGAAATAATCTTGTCCTCCGAATCCTTCATGGTTACACCACGCTTTCGAAATGCTACAAAATTGTTTGGACGAACAATCATTTTCAAAGACACTAAATCTTGATTTCCTTGAAAAACACAGCATCTGATAAACCAATATTTCCCATGGTGACTGTTTGCACTGTTTACAAATTGTTGAGTCCATTTTCTGTCTCAAACTCACAATTTTCTTTTGGAGGCTTTGCAAATCCTGTACGCTACCTTTAAGCAAATGTTGGTGCCTAATTAAGCAGCTGTTTGGTTGACAACAGTATTTGACAAATGGCATCAGGAAAAGTAATGGTGGATTATTAATAAGCTTGGAGACAGAAGAAACAAGATTATTGCTGTATGCCCAATAAAACAAAATGGTTGATTTTTAAAAAATTTAACTTCGCACATATAGGAATCATGAGTGTAACAATTGCTCAGAGTATTTTAAAACTTTATTTCTTTTTGTTCTTTCAAGGGGGACTTTGCAGTTTAGTTTCAATATTGATTTTTTGATTATTTCACACTCACAAGGTGATAAAAAAGCAAGTAAATCTGGGAGCTTTGCACACAAGAAAAATTGCCAGATCAAATGTTTGATGTTTGACCAACCCATTACACTCTATGGTTTCCAGGTTATAGTGTGGGGCATGTCAGTCAGACGACCCTATCAGGTCTCAAACTCGCAATGTGTACATTCTTCATTGTAATTAATGCATGCACGTCGGGGCCATTCCCTAAAAGCACCAAATACTAAAAATTACTACAAATAGTATGCTGTAGTAATCGGTACTCAAGGTATTTGGATTTCATACAAAAATAGTACTTTGTAGTACTGGGTACTCTTTACAATCTCATTCTGACAGTACTACAAAATACTAAATAGTAAAATTTAGTATATGGTACCTAGTAATGAAAAGCATTTTGCACTGTTAGGGTTAACAATGTTTAAAGTCTAAAATTATTCGCAGGAAATTGAAACGTGTGCAAACACATTAAATCAAATTAATAAACAGGAAACTAGGAAACTAGGGCATCAAGCACAATTTATTTAAGTAAAAAATTGTCCTCCGGTGAAAAAGATCTGAAGGGGTCCGTCTGTCAGGTTTTTCTTTTCTTTTTGGATTGTCATTTTAATAAAATAACTTAAAAATATAGATCAACTTATATATTTTAAGACTGAAATGTATTAGACGCAATGACACCAATATATGCCTTTCATATCTAGCAGTGGCAATTGATATTAAAGGTAGTATCATGCTTTGGTTTTTGTCAAAGAAGTACAGATTCGTGGGCAAAAATATCAAGGAAGATACAGTCACAGTCATCTGTGAAAATTTCAGTCCCATACGTACCCACCTTTTGAGAAAATCGTGAAAAACGGCCACAGTATTTCTTAAGCCTTTTCTCTTTTATTTTTGATCTTTTAAAAGATCAAAAAGATTTTCAATCGTTGTTTGACTAATTTCTGGATAAATGCAGCATTTCAGGTGGACAAATTTTAACGGTATGTTTCTACCAGCATCATCTTTATACCCTGAAAGTTATACGTAAATCTGTGAACATTTCTGTTTTGGTGTCTTACCAAAGTATGATACTACCTTTAAGCTACATGTATGTGGGATGTGGAAAAGTTTTACAAATCAATTCCATATTTGCAATAGATTGCTCAGTGCTCACCAGCTCAATTATTGACCTGAAATTTATCAAATGCTTTTTAGAGGCATTGTGACTGTAGGAATTTACAGAGGGGGCATCACGCTGGATACAGAGCTCAGAAGATTCAAATGATCAAGTCTAGGGAAAGAATTCCACTGACGGCCATCACTTGTGCACAAACCTATGGGACCGACAGAGGGCGTTATGAGAAAAATGGCTACTGCTGCATTCGAAGTGTATAATTGTAGGTAAACAAACCCTGAAAATCTCACTTTTTAGATAAGCTACACCAGTTTTCACTCCTGAGATTGAAGTTCATTATGACTTGCATCAAATGAGTTAACTCTTGGAGGAAATAACCCTGTTTCTGTCATGGCCGTCAGTGGAATTCTTTCCAAGTTTAGTTGGTGAAATAAATGTTTGATGAAAAGATTTTGTTCCAACAATGGGAGACTTTTGAGAACCGGTCTTCAAGTCAACAGTGCACGCGCATGCAATTGTGAGCATGCGCACGATGTTTTGCGCCTGCGCTGTTGACTTGAAGACTGGTTCTCAAGTCTTCCATTAAAAAGCAAATCCTTTTTGAGTGATCCCCCACATATGTGCCTTTCCCAGGTTGCAGCATTGTTGCGTGTATCAATGAAATGATCCCTGGGGTGTGGTGGTGTGTGCGTAGTTTCACGGCTTCTGACTGCCAAACAAACAAAGATCATTGACTATTTTAGATACCACCAACGTAGGTGCTGGATAGCTCAGTTGATAGAGCACCTGTACGGTATTCAGGAGGTCGCCGGTTTGAATCCCGCTCCAGTCAAGTTTTCTTTGTTCACTTTTAAATTCATTTGTATAATAATGCATTCTTTTGAAAGAAACTCACCGCCAACATCGATGTGGTTCTTATGGGCCAATCCTGATCGCGGTGCGACCCTTCCGTAACATCCCTCTGGTAGCTCAATCTGAATGTCAGTCATCACTGTCCGTTTACCCTGAGCTGGAATCTCACAGTCTTCGGCACTGGGAAAAGTCATCATTGGAAGAAGTTCATTTGGAAGGAATTATCCACGGATAATCTCCACATTTGTCACTATAAAGAACTTTCGGCATTAGTGTACATTTAATAGTCCACTATGCCCCCCTGGTTAGTCTGGTACCCGGCTTCTTCAGTAAAGTTACTCACCTAAATATGTCTCTTGATCTATCGGGTCTGGGTACCAGACTAAACAGTGTGGACTAAAGCACACTAATGCCGAACTTTCAGTTCACAGTACTGTGAACTGAAAGTTCAGCATAGCCAAATGTTCGTAAGGGCCTATAAAGCAGTGTTTATTATGGTGGCACTCGGGCAAAATTCAAGATATTTCTTTGTCTTGAGTTCCAGATTTATTGTATAATGTATCTGAATACTTGTAGTACCGTACTACTAGTACTGTTTTTGCTAATATACTGATGGAATAAAGTCTTTAAAATGCAGTTGTGCTGCTGTCATAGTTTTAGCCTCCCTTGTGTTGGTGTTAAAATCATTTTATTAACTGGGAGGGAGGAACGTCGTGATGCATCTCGGCCGGAACACGGTAGCTGGTTCACAAGCCATCAAGTAATGCTAAGCTAGTTCCCGTGTCACTGACAGCATTCAAAATCCCCTACTAGGGGGTGGGGCGTGGACACTAAATGCTAATGCCGTAATGGGGTGCAGATTTTTTGGAGGAAAAAAAAATACCAGATGCGGGGAAAACAAAAAACAAACTTTAATAAAATTTCATATATTTTTTAAAAGATAATTAAATTATTTTGGTGGATTTCATTAAATATCATTGCAGCCACCCTTTAAGCATGTTAGGCCTATATTAAGTACGATTCATCAAGCATTCCTGGAGATTACTTTAACGTTAGTCCACTCTGGTAGGCCTATTCTGTCGGTCAGCAATACGTCACTTGTGTAAAATGTGAGTACACTCCAGCGCATTGACACGTGCTTGTTTTCACTCCAGAATGCCAGTCATCAACTCATGATGGAGGAAGCTTTTTAACTTTGTCATTGACCTAGTCCTAGTCATGCTAACGTTTTAGTTATTCTAGGTCTGATGTAAAGGCTGCGTTTGAGCGGTTACTAACGTTAGGCCTAACGTTACCTGTGCAAATCATATCCAGCCGCCAACTCTGATCCCCTTTTGGGTGGCTTCGCATGTTCAGACAACCTCTTAAATCGCAGAACTGGGGCTTCTGCCAGCGTATTCGTCGGCATAACTGCTTCGATTTTGGCACGTTTAGACGAAGGAGGGCAGATTATTTCTTCAGCAGCAAGCATTTGGTCAGTGGTTATGGATGCCACAGCTGTTGTGCGATCTTGACGGAAAACACTAGCCACAGTCTCTGGTGCACCGGTTTCGCGCGAAATCGCTTGATTTTGGCGCGTAACCTTGCCCCACAATCCTCTTCTCATGCCGATCATTTTCCGGTGGGAGGTGGAAGAGCCACAGAACGTAAACAGTTCCTGACGTTGTAGCGACAGGCATTGAAATTGTGACCAACTTCTCGCAGACAACAATTTATAGCATCTGCTGTATTTACTTAGTAAGCTAGTGATCATCTTGGCCATTGCTGCTCAATGAAAGCTGTCAGTAAACGGTGCGAACAAAAGGCTCAAACTTGTCAACATCGTGGACTTCGATCAGTTCGTTATTCCTCTCGAATTTGTGGCTACGGCTCTAAATTGTGTGTGTGTGCCTTGCATTGGGACTGTTCAAGCCATAGCCAAGTAATTTTGGACAGAGCCGCAGCCGAATTTGGATGCGTCATAGCGCCCTCCATTGACCGATATTTGCTGTGATTGCGCAATGCACCGCACATTGTGTCACTGTTTTGTTTATTTTTACTTTTATTAAGGAAAATCTGTGGAGCATGCATTCTACAGCTTGATTTGGTTCATTTTAGTCCATTTTCTCGAAGAGGACGGTTACCTGGCTATTGGAATAGTTCTTGAGTAATTAATACCGAGTCAGCGTGATCGGAGAAATCAGTTCAAAGGAAATTCAATGCGGGAAAGGTTTGGAGAAATATGTAGTTTTAATTGTTTGGATGACGTAATAGTATGCGCTCGGAGCTCTCCCGCCTCCCCATGTCACATGAACCCTTGGCGGGTTATTCAAACTAATGTGTGTTTCATTCTATGAGTGCAATGATGCATAGTCATATAAAAGCAGCGTCCCTAACAACGAAACCCCATTCAGGCTGCTGCTTACTCTGCTGAGTGACTGTCTACTATTTCTTATCGCCAGTCTGCTATCTTAAGTTCAAAATGCCTGCAAATGACGAAGAGCCTTTCAACCCAGACAAACTATTCGATAAATTCAAGGAATACTTCAATTATAAGTTTGATAATCTCACTAAACAAGATAAATCCTCTGAAGATTCCTCTGTCAAAGAGCTCAGGAACAAACTTGAGGCTAAAGAATTGTCTAAGCCCGGGAACACAGCGCAATTCGAATTCTGCGGCAAGCTTGAGTTGGCTCTTGACAAGATCAAGTCTGCGCTTTCTCAAGAAGACACCCATAAAGCTAAGGAAGCCCTCCAGGAAGCTGAAGCTCTGGTTCAAGATAGAAAGAAGACCATCAAGATCGCTGATAGCAGTAAGGCTGGTTGGGCTACTATACAGGAGCTAAACAAGACCGGCAAGGACGTCTCTTCGGAAGAAAAGAAGAGGATCCTGGTAGCCGAAGAATCTGCTCTTAAAAGCATCGAGAGGAGGAAGAGGCTAAGGCAGAGTACCCCGAGTTCTTCCTACAACAATGCATTCAAGGATCCTGCTGATCGTTCTCTTTTTCGAGGTAAAACAGAAACGCAATTTTCGCTCCCTTTTTTAACTTTGTATTTTCATTCGCAGTCTAGCATCGGCACTCTCCCATGCTTTAATAAATCCCTAAAAGAAACCCAATCATTGTCTAGTCTCTTATATTATTATGTACTCCAATAGAATGAAATTGTTTTTCATGCGTATGAGCGAAGCGAAGGAGCATGAAAATGTAGTTTTAATTGTTTGGATGACGTAATAGTATGCGCTCGGAGCTCTCCCGCCTCCCCATGTCACATGAACCCTTGGCGGGTTATTCAAACTAATGTGTGTTTCATTCTATGAGTGCAATGATGCATAGTCATATAAAAGCAGCGTCCCTAACAACGAAACCCCATTCAGGCTGCTGCTTACTCTGCTGAGTGACTGTCTACTATTTCTTATCGCCAGTCTGCTATCTTAAGTTCCGCTTAAAAAATATATATATATATATACAAATTCTGTCCCCGAAGTTCTTTTGATCTTGCTTTTTCAGGCCTGCAGAATGCTGACCTCTGCTTCAACTGCAAGATGCCTGGCCACTGGGCCAGAGAATGCCCCTTCAACCTTTACGCCTCGATCCCTAGAGTCAAACCCAGAGCCAGAGCAGCACCTTCACTTGGGTACACCAATTTCCAGCCCAGATACACCCCCTGGTCAGTGCCCGTCTCACAGCGATCTTTCCCCATCGACACCACCAGTCTCACAGCTACCGGCAATGTCACTGCCAGCACTCCCGGCCCTTCGGGACAAAGCATTGGAGCCTCCAGAGCCATCACTCACCAATAAGGATTCCAACTGGCAACACAAATTTTCAGACGTCCTCAAGGTACAATGTGATTTTAAATCATCCAATTTTCCAGATTTGGAGTCCGATAATCTAACAGTAAAAGGTAGATTGAAACTGCACGCACAATTTTGGTATGATATTGGTTCATCACAATCCATAATGTCCGTCATTAATGATGGTTATACCATACCTTTATTTGATATTCCTCCCCCTATGCAATTTCGGAATAACAATTCAGCACTTAATGAACAAGATTTCGTAACTACCTCGATCATGGAATTGCTTTCATCTCATAGAATCATAGAGAAACCAGTTCCATCTTACATTGTGAGCCCATTGTCAGTAGCTATTCAAGCCTCTGGGAAGAAACGATTAATTCTGGATCTTAGCAGACTGAATAAGTTTGTCCATAAAACTCACTTCAAACTCGACGATTGGAAGATAGGCTTACAGTTTATCTCCCAAGATTCGCTTTTATTCTCTTTCGACCTAAAATCCGGATACCATCATATTGATATCTCTTCTGAGAGTCAAAAATACTTAGGTTTTTCATGGGAAATTCTAGGTCAATGGAGATTCTTCGAATTCACTGTTCTCCCCTTTGGTCTTTCTTCTGCCCCACTTTTATTCACCAAAATGCTTAAACCCTTAGTTACTCACTGGAGATCTACCGGTATTCGTATAGCTGTATACTTAGACGATGGATTCATTGCTGTTCCTAGTACTAATATCAACCATAAGCACGACTTTGTAATAGCCAAAGATACTTCAGATCACGTGAGAATCGATCTCTTAAGGGCCGGCTTCGTTTACAATACAGAGAAGAGCCGTTGGATCCCATCTTATTGCATTGATTGGCTAGGCATGACATGGAATACATCATCTGGTACACTACGAATTCTTCAGAGGCGTATCGACAAGATTCAAACCACTTTATCCGAAATCAGACTATCTAATATCTTAACAGTCCGAAAGGTTCATTCTGCGGTTGGTCAGATTATATCTTTGAGCCCTGTGTATGGTAATATCACTAGACTTATGACCAGACACTGTCAAATCCTTATAGCACAGGCTGCTGATGAAGACTCTTTTATCATTCTTAATGAGCATTGTCTAGCTGAATTCAGCTTTTGGAAAGATAACACAGAGCCCCTTAATGTTCGCAATATATTTGCCCCTAGGAAAATTAACAAAATTGCTTGTAGTGATGCTAGCTCTACTGGTTCAGGAGCCATAATTTGCAATGATGTTTATACCACTCATAAGCTTTGGACTAAATCCGAATCCCAACGCAGTTCCACCTGGAGAGAACTCAATGCCATCGAATTCGCCTTAAGATCTTTTCTGCCCATCGTATCTCACTCCTTTTTGAAGATTTTTACTGACAGCCAATCGGCTGCCAGGATCGTAGAAATAGGTAGTATGAACAAAGACTTGCAAAACATGGCACTTGACATTTTCCAAGTTTGTGTGCAAAACAGAATCAGTTTAGAAGTACAGTGGATTCCTAGATCTGAGAACGAACAAGCTGACTTTGTGAGTAGACTTATTGACTCCGACGATTGGATGATTTCATACCGATTTTTTCATGAAATCCATTCTTTGTGGGGACCTTTTACGGTTGATTGCTTTGCCAACTTCTATAACAAACAACTCCCTCGTTTTTTCTCTAGGTTTTGGAATCCTGGAACTTCTGGGGTTGATGCTTTTGCTCAGAATTGGTCGAGAGAAAACTGCTTACTTGTTCCACCCGTTGTCCTTATACCCAGCGTTCTTGACCATATTCACATGTGTAGAGCCAAAGGAACACTTGTTTTCCCCTCATGGCCATCCTCTTCATTTTGGCCTATTTTGTGGACCAGTTATATAAAGTGGATTAAAGGATTCATAACTATGCCTGGTCACATTGCTTTGCAACATGGGAGAAACACAAATTCTTTACTTGGTTCTTCAGAATTCAATGGTTTAGTCTATGCTGTCCACATCGATTGTACTCAATCCTAACATGTTTTATTTTTTTTTTCTTTTTGTTCTATCACTAGATCATTTACTCCCAGCCATTTTGGTCAAACTTTCCCGGCGTTCTCAATGACGAAAAGAACCATATTTTCTCCCAGGCCGTATTAGCCAAGGCCCATGGTACGATTAATAGTTATCTGTATTGTTGTAGACTATTTTTTAACTGGTTGAGAGATTTACATTTCGAGATTAATTTCCCTATTCAAGATGAAATCATCGCTGCATACCTTGTTCACTTAATAAACAGAGCCAATTCAGACAGTGTCCTAACTTCAGCAGCCTCCGCCATAAAATGGGTGCATTCTCTTGCCAATACTAAACCAAATCCCGTGGATTCACCCATAGTGCAGCAAATCATAGTGAGCGGTAGACGTCAACTCCACAAGCCTCCGGTCCACAAAGAACCAATTTCACTTCCAACGGTCAAAAGAATTATAGACAAATTTGGGGGTCCTAACAATAACTTAATGGATCTTAGAATAGCTTGCTACGTTTCGTTACAATTTTCATTGCTTTTCAGACATGACGAAATGTCCCAACTCAAAGCTTGTCATATTTCTGAATTGCCAGATGGGCAAGGGCTATCCATTTTCATACCTAGATCCAAAACAGATGTTTTTAGAGATGGTTCTACAGCTATAATTTCCGACTCTCACGATGACTATTCTCCAATCTCCCTTTTAAAGTTGTATCTATCTAGATGTAACACTAAATTTGGAGAAGATGTATTCATTTTTACCCCTTTGTCTTACCACTCTAAACAGAAAATTCATGTTCCGCTTAAGAATAAGCCTCTAAGCTATTCCAGGTGTCGTGAGCTTTTCCTTGATGCTTTGACAAAGATAGGAATTCCGAACCCTAAAGCTTACGGGTTACATAGTCTACGGTCTGGAGGGGCTACTCATTTAGCCAATAAAGGTGTTCCGGAAGACCTTATCATGCAGCACGGTCGATGGAAAACTGTCTCTGCCAAAAACAGATATGTCAAATTAGATTTGGGAAAAAGGTTGTATGTTTCTTCTACTTTGAGCCAAGAATAAATCGTTTTGAATATTGTATCCGAGTTTTTTATGCATCAAATTTTCTAGTAGTAATGTAGTATCTTAGACGAATCATTGATAATATATTGGAATCGACCCCCTTTTATTATTCATGCTTAATTGAATGACACATGTATTTCTATAGTAACATTTTACACCAAAGCGTACTCTTATTTTTGATTATTTCTGATTAGTTATTTCTCCAGTCATCATTTTGGCATGAGATAGTATGCATGGGGCCAAACTACGTTCTCATTTTTCCCACAGGGTTTTTGAGTTTTCGTAACCGGCTACTACCACGACTGAAGTAATAAACGAATTTTTTGATAGGATTTTGTTACTTTAATTCTAAATTGATATTTATGGATTAATTGATTTATCATTACTTTTCTCAAGAATGAATTAATTTACCATTTCCAATTTGAGGGATTTAGCCTTATATATTAATAATAATTTTCCATGTACATGTAACTCTCTTCTTTGCCTTGTAGTTTGTGATTCGAATAGACTCGCTCGTTCATGGTTAAGAACTTTATTTTCCTTTTTCGGTATACATGTACATGTATGTGAAGTCTTTCTATTAATTGAAATTTAATTGATTCCGGGACACTGCCGGAGAGCTTGTAGAGCTATGATTCAGATGAATCATTAATGAACGTATGATATTTATGGTTTTGCACTTTTTTGTATAGATCCAAGTCGTTTTTGAATTGAATATAGTTCGTGTATTGAATGGTATTTCAAATACATGGCTGGGATCTTACGTGTTTGTTCAGAATACTTGCATTTTAAGTAAAATGTTCCTTTTATTGTAATCCTATCGATTTATTTATGCTTGTCTAAAAGATACTACATGTATTTATAAATAAGTTGAGATTCCGGGTGACACCCGAAGAGCTTGAAGAGCTATGATTCAGATGAATCATTGATGAATAGAGTCCTTATTATAATAATAATAATTTTTATTCTACTAACTTACTAGGTATTTCACTTATTAATATTATTATTTGTAATTTTGTTATCTCACTCAGCAGTCTAGCATCGGCACTCTCCCATGCTTTAATAAATCCCTAAAAGAAACCCAATCATTGTCTAGTCTCTTATATTATTATGTACTCCAATAGAATGAAATTGTTTTTCATGCGTATGAGCGAAGCGAAGGAGCATGAAAATTTTATTAGTTGCGATGAATAACCCTGGTTCCTTCCTCCTAGTTGCGATGATCGTAACCCTAGGTCTGACATGGTGGGGACTGGGACCTCGTAAACCTAGGTCCCAGTCCCCATGTCAGACCTTGGGATACGATCATTGCAGCTTCCTTCTTTTGCAAGTTTTGGTTTAAATTGAAGTACTGTGTCGTCTGCTAAAACAAAGTAATTAGCCTGCAGTCATCGGTTTCCGATGGGATAACGGGAAAACTTCTATAAAACAGAAACGAAATAAAATTTCAGAAAATCACTTCACTAACTTTGAACTGGACACTTCCAGATTATACTCTGTAAAAATCCTCGAAGTTGAAGTCTTTTCTTTGGAAATATTGTCCGTCATTTACAGCGACATCGATTCCGCTATGTAAACAAAGCGTCACCAGTTTTCGATAACTTGGTTGTGCGGCAAAGTTCGTTGACATCGGAGTAGCTATGGCGTGCAAAGTCACTCAAAAATTGATGAAATATTGTCCTGACTTGATTTGATCGAACTGGTTCGATGGAGTTATTTATAAAAGGTCCTGAAACGGTTTTGATTCAAAGATCGTGAATGATAACTTATTTTTTATAAATAAATGGTTGAATCAACAAAATGAGAATTTGGTACAGATCATGGTAGGTAAAATTATTATCACAACATTTTTATAATATATGGCATCATTATGAGAGGCCTTAACGTGGATAGCTTAAGTTCATCAGCTTAGCAAAGTTTCAAATTAAAAAGAGAAAAATAAAATTATGGCACTTCGATTTGAGAAAGACTTTAACACTTTTGTTACATTGGCATGCCATAAAAACCCAGATCGCACTGGGATCACGTGACCTGTTGTCTGACATCGGAGATATAAAACAGTACAGACGTATGAAGACCAACCGGAACACCAACCATGCACATGTTTTTGTTGACCGGTCCCTGGTACCCGCATTTCGCGTATTACTACCTAATGGTTGGGAACCAGCTCAATTGGTATGGCAGTGTGCAGCAGGTGAAATCCGCCTAGTCTTCTTCACAAGTCTCTCATCATGACAGGTTCGCTAAGTATGTGGGTCACGGTGGAGGTTATGAATAAACATTAATAAGTGCGTACGGAGCTCTAGAGGTGCCATGTGACTAGTCCTGAAATAAAATTATCTCGGGATGACGGCATAATAATCTTGAATCAGAATTTGTCATCCAGTGATAAATTATAGTCTTTTACCCAGCGTATGCTGGTTGGTGCTTCGAAACCTATAACGGTTGGTCTATTACATACACCGGTTGTTGCTTCATACGTATCAAGCCCCTGTACGGTTGGTCTTTTACATTCGCCGGTTGTTGCTTCAATTACGTATGAATTAATTAAGCCCCTGTACGGTTGGTCTTTTTCATTGGGTTATGCGTATGCTGGTTGGTGCTTCGATACCTATAACGGTTGGTCTTTTACATACGCCGGTTATTTGATCCTTCAATACGTATGAAGCCCCTGTACGGTTGGTCTTTTGCATTGGGTTATGTGTACGCCGGTTGTTGCTTCAATACGTATGAAGCCCCTGTACGGTTGGTCTTTTGCATTTAAATTGGGTTATGTGTACGCCGGTTGTTGCTTCAATACGTATGATGCCTGTGTACGGTTGGTCTTTTGCATTGGGTTATGTGTACGCCGGTTGGTGCTTCAATACGTATGAAGCCCCTGTACGGTTGGTCTTTTGCATTGGGTTATGTGTACGCCGGTTGGTGCTTCAATACGTATGATGCCCGTGTACGGTTGGTCTTTTGCATTGGGTTATGTGTACGCCGGTTGGTGCTTCAATACGTATGATGCCCGTGTACGGTTGGTCTTTTGCATTGGGTTATGTGTACGCCGGTTGGTGCTTCAATACGTATGATGCCCGTGTACGGTTGGTCTTTTGCATTGGGTTATGTGTACGCCGGTTGGTGCTTCAATACGTATGATGCCCGTGTACGGTTGGTCTTTTGCATTGGGTTATGTGTACGCCGGTTGGTGCTTCAATACGTATGAAGCCTGTGTACGGTTGGTCTTTTGCATTGGGTTATGTGTACGCCGGTTGGTGCTTCAATACGTATGAAGCCTGTGTACGGTTGGTCTTTTGCATTGGGTTATGTGTACGCCGGTTGTTGCTTCAATACGTATGAAGCCCCTGTACGGTTGGTCTTTTGCATTGGGTTATGTGTACGCCGGTTGTTGCTTCAATACGTATTATGCCCGTGTACGGTTGGTCTTTTGCATTGGGTTATGTGTACGCCGGTTGGTGCTTCAATACGTATGAAGCCCCTGTACGGTTGGTCTTTTGCATTGGGTTATGTGTACGCCGGTTGGTGCTTCAATACGTATGATGCCTGTGTACGGTTGGTCTTTTGCATTGGGTTATGTGTACGCCGGTTGGTGCTTCAATACGTATGATGCCTGTGTACGGTTGGTCTTTTGCATTGGGTTATGTGTACGCCGGTTGGTGCTTCAATACGTATGAAGCCTGTGTACGGTTGGTCTTTTGCATTGGGTAATATGTGTACGCCGGTTGGTGCTTCAATACGTATGAAGCCTGTGTACGGTTGGTCTTTTGCATTGGGTTATGTGTACGCCGGTTGGTGCTTCAATACGTATGAAGCCTGTGTACGGTTGGTCTTTTGCATTGGGTTATGTGTACGCCGGTTGTTGCTTCAATACGTATGAAGCCCCTGTACGGTTGGTCTTTTGCATTGGGTTATGTGTACGCCGGTTGTTGCTTCAATACGTATTATGCCCGTGTACGGTTGGTCTTTTGCATTGGGTTATGTGTACGCCGGTTGGTGCTTCAATACGTATGAAGCCCCTGTACGGTTGGTCTTTTGCATTGGGTTATGTGTACGCCGGTTGGTGCTTCAATACGTATGATGCCTGTGTACGGTTGGTCTTTTGCATTGGGTTATGTGTACGCCGGTTGGTGCTTCAATACGTATGATGCCTGTGTACGGTTGGTCTTTTGCATTGGGTTATGTGTACGCCGGTTGGTGCTTCAATACGTATGAAGCCTGTGTACGGTTGGTCTTTTGCATTGGGTAATATGTGTACGCCGGTTGGTGCTTCAATACGTATGAAGCCTGTGTACGGTTGGTCTTTTGCATTGGGTTATGTGTACGCCGGTTGGTGCTTCAATACGTATGAAGCCCCTGTACGGTTGGTCTTTTGCATTGGGTTATGTGTACGCCGGTTGTTGCTTCAATACGTATGAAGCCCCTGTACGGTTGGTCTTTTGCATTGGGTTATGTGTACGCCGGTTGTTGCTTCAATACGTATTATGCCCGTGTACGGTTGGTCTTTTGCATTGGGTTATGTGTACGCCGGTTGGTGCTTCAATACGTATGAAGCCCCTGTACGGTTGGTCTTTTGCATTGGGTTATGTGTACGCCGGTTGGTGCTCCAATACGTATGATGCCTGTGTACGGTTGGTCTTTTGCATTGGGTTATGTGTACGCCGGTTGGTGCTTCAATACGTATGATGCCTGTGTACGGTTGGTCTTTTGCATTGGGTTATGTGTACGCCGGTTGGTGCTTCAATACGTATGAAGCCTGTGTACGGTTGGTCTTTTGCATTGGGTTATGTGTACGCCGGTTGGTGCTTCAAAACGTATGATGCCCGTGTACGGTTGGTCTTTTGCATTGGGTTATGTGTACGCCGGTTGGTGCTTCAATACGTATGAAGCCTGTGTACGGTTGGTCTTTTGCATTGGGTAATATGTGTACGCCGGTTGGTGCTTCAATACGTATGAAGCCTGTGTACGGTTGGTCTTTTGCATTGGGTTATGTGTACGCCGGTTGGTGCTTCAATACGTATGAAGCCCCTGTACGGTTGGTCTTTTGCATTGGGTTATGTGTACGCCGGTTGGTGCTTCAATACGTATGATGCCTGTGTACGGTTGGTCTTTTGCATTGGGTTATGTGTACGCCGGAATTGGTGCTTCAATACGTATGAAGCCCCTGTACGGTTGGTCTTTTGCATAGGGTTATGTGTACGCCGGTTGGTGCTTCAATACGTATGAAGCCTGTGTACGGTTGGTCTTTTGCATTGGGTTATGTGTACGCCGGTTGGTGCTTCAATACGTATGATGCCTGTGTACGGTTGGTCTTTTGCATTGGGTTATGTGTACGCCGGTTGGTGCTTCAATACGTATGATGCCTGTGTACGGTTGGTCTTTTGCATTGGGTTATGTGTACGCCGGTTGGTGCTTCAATACGTATGATGCCTGTGTACGGTTGGTCTTTTGCATTGGGTTATGTGTACGCCGGTTGGTGCTTCAATACGTATGAAGCCTGTGTACGGTTGGTCTTTTGCATTGGGTTATGTGTACGCCGGTTGGTGCTTCAATACGTATGAAGCCTGTGTACGGTTGGTCTTTTGCATAGGGTTATGTGTACGCCGGTTGGTGCTTCAATACATATGAAGCCCCTGTACGGTTGGTCTTTTGCATTGGGTTATGTGTACGCCGGTTGGTGCTTCAATACGTATGAAGCCTGTGTGTGTACGGTTGGTCTTTTGCATTGGGTTATGTGTACGCCGGTTGATGCTTCAATACGTATGAAGCCCCGGTTGGTCTTTTACATTGTTGGTGTTTTTTCAAACCATTTGAAAAAATGATAACCAAATTTTTGAATCATGCCTATGAAAATAAAATATAATTCCGAGCGCCTCTTTGTCCTTTAAAAAAGATTCCCCTTTTAAAAGTCTTCCAGTTGAATTTATATCCACTTAACTTTAAATAGTAATACACATGTATAATTAATATCACATTATTTAATACACATTCATGGGCAAGAATATCAAGGAAGATACAATAATTAACGGTCATCTGTGAAAATTTCAGTCCCATATGTGGCTCCCACTTTTTGAGAAAACAGTGAAAACGGCCACAGTGTTTCTTAAGTCTTTTCTCTTTAATTTATTTTAATTTTATCTTTAAAAGTTAAATACAGCATTTCAGGCAGTAAAACTTTAACGGTATGTTTCTACCATCACCATCTGTATACCCTGTAATTAGTAGATAAAGCTGTGAGGATTTCTGTTTTGGTATGCTACCAAAGTAGAGTATATTATGATACCTTTAAGTCTACCCTGTGACCTTCGTTGCCATGCAGTTGTTCATGTTGGAATTTATTCATTCTAAGTCATTTTTTAAATACAGTTTGGTTTTGTTACAGTGCATTAAAAAAAAAGTGAAATTAGATGAGGGACATGTAATAATATTATGCGTAGAAAAAAAAACCGGATCACACAATTGAAAGAAATTTTTTAAGAAGCTTTCCATCACTGTCAATTGTCTCAACATTTGCAATCCGAAGGTAGGGGGGTATATGTTTGCATGAGGAAAGAGGACAAGTAATAGGGGAAGGGATGAAAACGGAAAATAAAATAAATGAGAAAAAGATGGATGAAACAGAAGAAGACAAAAACAGGAGACGGCAACATTTGATATTATAAGATAAAAAGAGTCAAGGTCTTCCTCTTGCCCCTCCCCTAACTACTACCTTTCAATTCTCTTGCTAGCTCTGTTTTCCTAGCATACTATATCACTAGGAACGAGAGTACGTGCTGCATATAAGCCCCCTTCCCTTTTCTTATTCTTTTTTTTTTAAGTTTATGGAAGTTTCAAAGCATATTTCTGTGCGTTTTTGCTGCTTTTAGTCACCGTTTCTATTATTATGTTGCTTTTGAAACAGCTAAGTTAACAGTTGCCTGTAAGGTTTTAAATTTGTTTGTAAATGAAACAAAACTGACATCATCTGGTTTGGTTGTTTATATATAACCATGATGTTCATAACTTTATCCATGCAGTTATGTCCGTCATTAATTTCATTTCAAATGGACTATTTTTTTTTCATTTTGATTTTCAAAGGCGCTAACTTCATACTTTGGTTTTTGTCAAAGAAATGCAGATTCATGGGCAAACATATCAAGAGATAACTTCACAATCCAATACGGTGCCCGCTTTTTGTGAAAACACTAAAACGTCTATACCCGATGATGGTATTTTTGATCTTTTGAGGATCAAAATTGTTTTTGGTCAATTGATTTTACTCTTTTCTGGATAAATACTGCCATTCAGGCAGAAACAAATTAACTTTCTAGGTTTCATTACCATAACCTGAAAGTTATAGGTATATCTATGAATTCAAGATTTCTGTTTCGATATAATGCTACCAAATTATAGTAGGGCCTACTTTTCATGCATTGTAAAATTGTGAGAGTGAGGAGATTCCAACATGAGCAACTGACAACGATTTTTTTGGGTTGATTTAAAGTTATATTGGAAACAAAACGAATTGGAAAAGGCTCCAAGTTGTTTAATTTCAATTGGGAAACCTTGTACTGTTAAATGAAAAAGAAGCGCTCCGTATAAGGTCTTCAGTTGCCAAAGTTGTCATTGCCAAATAATTCAAATGGTTTCTTGAGGGACCCTAGCTCCTGCTACTGTTTAGTTACGTTACTGCTGTTGCTCATGATTTTCCTCACTTAATTCTGTCCCTTAAAAGCCACTCGGTGTTGCCGCAAATACCGAAGTTTTCAGTCCGACGACCAATAAAATAAAGGTTTCTAACGAAAGAGCCACGTTCAAGCATAAATACCTATAAATTCGAGAAATTTAATAATGGCTATTTCGAGGGAACATTTCGGGGGAACGAAATGATTTTGTGGGGACGAAAACATCTATTTCGTTACCTTGAAATAATTTATTTTACTCCCTTAAGAATATTTTGTTACCTCCAAATAAATTCCTTCCCTTGAAATAGTATTTTGTGACCTTAATTATATTTTGAGGAACGAAATGATTTTGAGGGAACGAAAAAATGTTTCGAGAAAATGAACTAATATTTTAAGGGAACGAAATATTATTTTGAGGAAAAGAAATTAATTCTGCGGTTACTTTTTTTGCATGAGTATTTTTTTATTTTATTATTTGTAATGATTATTCATATTCATTCATATTTATTCAATTAGTCTGGAGAGCACCTTTGACATAATTAACTTACTTTTGGGCAATCCTTCTGAAGCTGATTGGATTCTTATGTAGTTATTTTGTCTTGTCCTGTTCTACTGAAAGTGTTAATTATTGTTCTTGTGCTTAGAAACTTGTTTTTCCCGAGAAATGAAATAAATACTAAAAATATATTAAATTTCGAAAATATTTACCATTTCAATTCAGCTTTAGGGCTGCGATAGTGGCTGCAATAACCCAGAAATAATGAAAATATTTACAGGGAATGAATCAGTATTTTCTAGGGAACAAAATAGTATTTTGAGGAAGCAAAAGTACGCTCGGGAACGAAATAATTATATATTTTTTCTCTCAAATCTCTCCAACTTTTATTTTGCCCGTGTCCCCTAAGAGGCACCATAGGAAAACTATTATGGTCATTGGTTTAAAGTAAGGGCAAGTAACTAATTTAAATAAATGAATATGCATGAGAGAGATCTGATTTCGCTAGACTGCTTGCTTCTTTAATACTCGTGATTATATGTATTTATCTTAATCAGAGAATTGTTGTTCTTGTTCTTCTCGTTTTCTTTTGAAGGGAATATTTCTCCTACTTAACGTAAATAGTTATTCTAAATGGCATGCTATTTTGAAGAATCAGCACAGCATGTATAGTAGTATCTTTCCATAAACGATTGAATGTGTACTTTTTGTTATAACGACTGAATAGAGACTAACACAATTGTACACATGCGCAATACAACAACAACCAGTCCGGTTGGTCTTCATACGTATGAGCCCATTCATGCCTCGACATCGGAAGAATGAAAGTTGTTCGAGCAGACGACAGTTTAGTTTGAAATATTTGACCACAGATTGTGTCTTTTATAAACGTTTGAACATTAGCCTTAAAATGCATTAGTAATCTATACCCAAAATTACATAGTTTTTTACTTTTGAGTATCAGTCACAACTGAAAACTTTATTCTCAATATCCTGAATGTTGGAGATAGCCCTGAGTGTAGTCATCACTTCAGGCATACTGGTCACGAAGTATCACGCACGGTCTCTCGCGGTAAATGGGAATCAAATTTCGTCATCGAAAACATATGTCCAACGGAAACTCATGACCGGACGATAATGTATGCAGGGCGCGGAAGTTATATAATAATTTTAATATGCTGCATTTTTGGGAAGAATTCCACTGACGGCCATTACCTGTGCACAAACCTATGGGACGGTCCGACCGACAGAGGGCATTTTGAGAAAAATGGCTACAGTTGCATACATGTAACGTTATTTGCATTCGGAGTGTATCATTGTAGGTCATCAAAACGCCCTGTAAAAGTCTAAAACCCACTTTCCAGATATGCTACCCTAGTATTACTGTTACACACCTCAGATTGATGTTCATCATACCTCATGACTCTTGGAGGATATAACCCTTTTTCCTTAATGACTGTCAGTTAAATTCTTTGCGTTTTTTACTTGACACACGCTGGGATGCACAGACATTTTTTGTTATACATCTAGTGCCTAGTGGTCGTTTGTTATAGTGAACAATGTTCATACATTGTACATAAAAATTGGGAGCCAAGGATGATGTTCGGTTTAGCCAAATATTTGGTACATACTCTGTTCATTATAGTGGCGTTCCACTGTTTTATTTAAATGTCTGCCTTCAACTCCACTGAGTTTATTTGTATTTCCCCATTTTGTTTTGTAGGACCCTCTATTCTTGTAGATACTTAGTTAGAGAAGCTTTTACTTCTTAGCCTTGCTGGGGTCAAATATGCATAAAAGAAACCAGTCGGCAATTTGGCTCCCAACATCTTAAATCATTATCAAGAATGGCATATTAATTTGTAGTGTGTTTTGTTGCTTTGTTTTTCCAGTGGTTGACGAACATTAAGTATGCCTTTTGTGGTGATCTGCGGTCCTCCCTGTAGTGGGAAAACACAACGGACGAAGAAACTACAAGAATACTTGGCCTCCAATCACAGTGAGCGAGAAGTAGTGGTCATCGGAGATGACAGTATTGGGCTGGACAGGAATACAGTCTATGCAGGTAAATAAGATACATGTGAAAATAGATGGGTTGTATTCCTTAAGGTTGGGGCAAAGTTTGTGACAAGTGTCCCATACGATTGGATGTGTGTGGCCCAGGTTCGATCATGGCTTGGGTCATATGAGAGTAGAGTTATGCAATGAGTATGAGGGTTTCTCTCCGGGTTCTCCGACTTCCTCTGAGGCTTAGTCTTGGTTCACTACGTTGTTATTATACTTGAACGTACGAACAAATTACCCTCACTGACCCGCATGCACGTAGTCGTACATACGTACGTAAAGACCTCTCTGTTACAGCGTATTGGGAATCCTGTAAAGGCCGTGAGTTGCATGCGCACCTCGTTAGTATTATATGTAGCACACTACGTCGTCTCCACGACACATCAGTACAGTATGTACGATTACCCGCACTGGCCTGCACACGCATACTCGTACCGTTGTACGTGTATGTTAATTGGCTGTGCCTGACTTCAAAAGTAATACTTGCGCAGTGTATCCTCCCCCATTTTCAGGGGGGAGATTTTACAGGATTCCCAAGATGTTGTTACAGACAGGTCAGTACGTACGTGCATACGTATCACCTGTACGTACACCCACGTGCGTGCAGGTCAGTGTGCATGGGTAATCGGTTCGAGTATCCACATCAACAACTTCGTTAGACGTTATTAACCAAGACTAACTCAGGCTGCGCTCCATGATCATTTATTGGTTGATGTGGCTGGCAGCCCGTGGTGCCCATGAATGCCAGTAGTCTGGTTCCCGGACCCAAAAAGCTCCCAACTATCGTCTGTCAAATATAGGGTCCGGTATCGGCTATGTGTACTGGAGGGTCACGTGACCAAAAAAGTAATTTTTTTACTTTTTACGAAAAAATCCCGAACATTACGAACTCGTTTTCGTCCAACTTCGGATAGTTACGTTGACTGTCGGCTATTTCCGACAGGTCACGCGAGGTCAAGTATGTAAGGGAAAGACAGGTCGTGTAAATATGTTTCACCCATGCTACAGTTAGCCAAAATAGAGCATAATTATTGTCCACATACAACAGAGCACTCTTCCTATAATGCACTTTGGGTAAATTGTTATATGTTTTTTTCCTACTTTTTGAACTCTTATTTTGCCCAGGTAAAATTACATATACTTACAAGAGTGCAAAAATGAATGCTAAAATGGAAACTCACTAAACTCAACTAGCTTCCCCGCCTGCGCAGATATGACAGCTGTGTCACGGTATATTTTTAACCAGACTAGAATGCCGGCAACTCAATCACACTTGGTATCCTTCCAAATTAAGCACCACAGCTGGGAGTAAGGATGATTAGCCACCCAAAGTGTTAAATAATTATTGTTATTAGCAAGGAGTTTTTCAGTTGTTGTGGATTCGCATCATCTTGTTTCAGATTATAGCAACTAGTTTCTAGGGTTTGGGTTATGAACTGCCTCAGGAGTCAGGAAGCCCTGACTAATGCCACAGTCCCGAATATAGGTACATGTATGACCCAACATGTAGGACCTGCCTGACTACAAACAGGTGGACTTAGTCCATGGTTGTTCCAGTAATATCCATGCTGTGATGAAACTCATTTTAGTGTGAGAGAGTTGTTTCTACCCACCGCAAGAAATTGAGGCACAAATTGTCTCGTTGCACAATGCACATGAAGTAGTAGAAAGTTCTACATGTTTGCTGTACATTTGCCACTTAGACCTATTTTTACAGAACTTTTAAAACATTTTGTTAAATTATGTCATTATTTCCTTGTGAATGGTCTCATTTCTCAACATTATAATGGGCAGAAACAATAATTACAGCATGTACATCATCAATCTTGGCTACCTCTCAGTCCGATGTTTAAAGTAAAAAAAAGACAATCAGTCAAGTTTCACTGTGAGGGACTGGTTTATGCAGTTATTACTCTAAAATGTACAGCCCTCACCTCAAGAGTTGCTGTGTGACCTTGTAGTATAAGATTAGCATTTTATACATGTAGATAATAAAAGATTGTCAACTTTCTAAAAGGATATTGACATGATGGACTTTTACAGGGTATTTTTTGTTGTTATAAATAGTTCTTATCATTTCACTTTTGCAAGGTGTGTAAAAACTGAGATATGAAAGTAAAATGACAACATTTCACTTGGGAATTTCCAAGACAGCGCACAGCACAAATGTTAAATGTGTGTACCATTTGCATGTAATATTCATATTCAAAATGAACCACCATTGTGTAATCAGCAAGTACATGATAACCTGACACTGTACTTACTCTGTGGAATGTACAGATCCTGGTTGTTGTTTAACATTGTTTTGTGGCCCAGTGCTAGCATAGCCTGTGTTTGAAGTACAGTCCAACTTTATTCACTCCAGATGTGTTGATTGGTCAACTGATAAGTTTGCTGACGGTACGGTGCTGACATTTTTGTGGATATTGAACCAAATACTGTACCAAAATGATTTTTCTTATTGATGAATCATTGCCATGGATGACAATGTGAAACTTTCACCGAAAGGTCAGGCATGCTTCCTTTCCTGCATGCATCATTGCACAGGCCGAACTGTTTTGTAAAACTTAACATGTACATATGAACTGAACTCTCCATGAACTGTAGACTTCACTGTATGTGTGCACTCATACTCTCTATCCAGTTGGTGCGTACACCATTGAGGGCGCCGATGAACCATTGGTTGCACACAAAGTGCCGAGCCGGGACATAACAGAATCTCAGTGCTTTGCTTGGTGTATCTACATAGACAAGCACCTGACGGTGGAGACTGTTGTGCAGTTTGAACGTTTTGACAGTCATTTGAAGAATGTTGTCTGCAAATGCTCTGTAACTGTTTCCTCTATTATAAACAGTGGAGTTTGGCTAGAGGCTAAAGTTTTTCATGGATATTAGCATTTGTGCCAGAACGTCAAGCTGGGAGCAGTATTTAGTGAATGTAGCAGAAATCATCAAATTTTGGTGCATAGCAAACATTTTGTCAAGTACCAATCATGTGCTATTTATGCACGAAAGACTAAACATTTTGGATGCTAAATTCAAGTGAAGTGAGCAGGCCTATGAAAGGGGCTTCATGTGCCAAGCTCCTTTAGTGGGCTTGGTGATGAGCTTCTTCCAAGAAGACTTTGCCTGTTAGGGGCCTACATCGGAATTCCTTCCCACCTGCAGAGTAGATTCACCTACAACATGGTACATGTACTTCATGCAGCCACATTGGCAGGTTTTATCTTCGGGTGTGTCACGCTGGCCCAGCGGGTACAGGTTCATAACTTCTTCAGCCGTCATCCAGAAAGTGTGACAGTAAATGTAGGCGATAGCGCAACTTTCACCTGTCAGATGGCAAATGACCTCAACTGTTCTAGCGAGGATGTCCACGTGTATTGGATTCTTCAACGAAATGAGAGCGACTTAGACCGTCAGTACATCAGCGACTGCTTCCTTGTGTATCCAGACAAAGACCCGGAGAAGTATGTGGTGTCGTTTAATCAGTCATTGTTTGTGCTCCATGTGCGGAATGTGGGACTCCGCGATAGCATGGATGAGTTTTTCTGTTTAGTGTACATCAAGTCCATCCATACTGCATATCTCTCGGATCGTGCCATGCTGACTGTAACCAGGGCAATAACTCCGTCGGTATCTTCAAGTTCGACTGAAGCTTTGACTAGTCCCTTGCATCAGTCTTCTCAACCGACCTCTGGCTCCACAGGTGATGGACAAGGGACAACGAAGCACAAGATCTGGCACTCAGAAGGTTTGACCGGTCCCCAGCAACAGTCTTCTCAGTCCACTTCTGGTTTAGGTTTAGAAGGATTGACAACATCACAGGGTACCAGGCAGTTGGAAGTTACAACCGGTTCCTCTTCCCTGCCATCTCAATCTGCAGGCGGTGGAGATGTCGAAGGACAGAAAATCCAACCGGAAACCGGTAATCGATCATCACAGTTCATCGTGTTAATATCATCCATCACGCCTTGTACTGGTGCAGCTGTTGTTACTCTTAGCATTCTGGTGGCAATCTTTTTCGTTCGCAGAAGAAGATTCCGCCGGATCAGACGGAGGCTCCTTCGGATGAACCAAGTCCAATTGAGGATGTGGCCAAATGCGCGACCAGACCCACAGCCTGCAGCAGCAACACTCAACCGAGAAGAAGAGGTGACCTACGCAGAGCTGGATTTTCTGCGAGGGGCTGTGAACGGAGGACCCAGTGACGGAGGACCCAGTTACAGAAAGCCCAGTGATGGTGGAACCAGTTCTTGTGGAACCAGTGATGGAGAGCCCGCTGTCCCATATCTGGAAAACCTTAACAGATCACAACTGTACTCTGACATCAAAGGATGCATAACTGTGCTTGACACCTGATTACATGTAGCAATGGGACCAGGGGCAAATACTTACTCAAATTCACAATAAACCACTGAACTGCCAATTGTCCTGTGATTCCAGGAGCCGTTTTCTTGATTTAAATAATCAACAAATGATAGACAATTTATACTCATCAAATAACCACAAGGGAAACTGACTGGTTAATTTTACTTGTCATCTTTGTTCACTTTTCAATGACAGAAAGTCTACATAATTAGTCTTTGAAGATTTTGCCAAATTTTGATATGAACTTACTTTATTCATTGTTGACTGGCCAATCTTTAACTTTATAGGAGATTGTGGAATTCACGTATTTCACACGTGGGAGACTACTATCGCAAAGTGCACATGCGCTAAAAAATGTCATACCACAAAGATGGCTGATATTTGGTCATTGTTGACATCATACATGTGGAAACCATCTATTATTTGGGTAGGATAAATCTCAAGGGTAATTACTGCACAACATCTCCCTGTAGACTTCTTTGTGATTTTATACATCTCCTGGGGCCAATTTCATAGAGCTGCTTAGCACAAAAAAATTGCTTAGCACAAAAATAGCTTGCCCAATGAAACAAAACACCATTGCAAATTCCATTTGATATTCATGGTCAGCGAACAACAGGCAAAGAACAATTGCAAGTGATACACAAGTACAACACACGGAAATTTGTTTTTTAATCCTGTTTTTACTTAGACAGAAATATCATGCTTAGCAAATGTTTGTGCTAAGCAGCTCTATGAAAATGGCCCCTGGGGTCGATTTCATTAAAACTCATTGTAACTTTCTATGCAGTCGTAGGACTTTTCATGCATTTCAGCCTAACATGGGATAGGCCCCCTACGATGGGTTATCCTCCGTAACTGGAGTTACGATCGATCGTAGGGCTTCGTGAAATCAACCACTAAGACCTCAACCAACTAAGAGAAGCTTAAACAGGAATCGAGATTCTTCTGAATCTTGGAGCAGAATTAGATCATTTGATGAAAGGAAACATATAAATATGTACATATACTGTAGGCCCTAATAATTAGGCAAGGAGTTTTAACCAAAATAATGTAGAACATGCAGATCATATCAAGTACTAATACATGAGGTCAAATGGGTTGCTAGAGTGTTTTGGTGGGAACAGACTAATGGGAGACTTTTGAGAACCGGTCTTCAAGTCAACAGCGCACGCGCAAGCAATTGTGAGCATGCACACGTTGTTTTGCGCCTGCGTTGTTGTGCATGCGCGTGCGCTGTTGACTTGGAAGACCGGTTCTCAAAAGTCTCCCATTAGAGCTGAATTTCTGGTTGACACATTCTGACTTAAAAGATACCATGGTGGTATGTGTGCACTACATGGCCTGTTTTTGAGTTTTGTTCATTGATGGTACATGTATAGGAAAGATTTGTAATAAAAATTGGAGCTTAACATCACAGGTTTGTGAGAACAAGTTGTCAAATAATAAAGGCGTGTTTTGGAAAGCAAAGGAAAATTTTTTATCAAAGATGAAATTTGTTTTTAACCTCTCAATTAATGTACACATGTATGTATAAATTTGAGGTATAATTTGTCAGTGCCTTTATGTGGATTGGGTGAAACATCCGACATTGCACAGTTGCAAATATTATGCAGTGTACAACCACCCAGTAATAAGGACAAGTATTAAAGATACATGATCGCTGTTTGAGTTTTAAAACTGAGGTTTGAAATTCTTGAAATAGGCCTAATGGACCTTGTAGCTGCAAGAAAATGTTGAAATGTATCTATGAAACACTTATTTCCAATTATCATAGAGACATCTATATGGGCTGCACTTGATTGGCTAAGGGTAGTGTTCAAACAGATTGGCTTAACACTGGTTGATAACAAAGGTTGTTAACTTGACATTGTTTGAAGATTTTGAAATCTGAGCAAATAAATAGCGCTCCGCACTTGGGCTCAAAATAGCACCGGACCTCAGACAAATATTGCAACAATGCACACGTGCTTGGGTGTGCGCGTCCATGTACACTACGCAGTACGTGTGTGAGTCAATGTTTGTCTGACATCTGGGGATGTTTTCTGGCAAATTGCAGTATGAAAGATTTGAAAAGCTTCATTTTTCCGTTCTGTGTCAAATAAGCAAGCATGCATGTATTATACATGTACTGCAATGATTGATTAAGCCCTCACTGCATTGCCTTTTCCTTGTTTTTGTTGCCCCTAGATTCTAAGAAAGAAAAAGAGGTTCGCGGAACACTGAAATCTGCTGTAATACGGTAAGCTTGAAAAAGGGTGCGTACTACATGTACTACATAGATAGATAAAATGGTTTATTTCAATCAGCCTTCTCGTCACAAAAAGTGGAATTGTGAAAAACTGTAACAATGAAAAGAAATTACATGTACATTACATAAGATATAACAATTACAAACTACAAAGATGGTAACTGGTGAAGTGGGCTATGAATACTGTACGGTAAATATTGGGTGTTGGTGCATTTGCTTGTTTGGATTCTTGTTTGTTGGGTATTTGTTTGTTTGTTTGTTTGTTTGTTTGGGGAGATGGGGATGTTAAGTAGAGAGGGACACACTTCACATTTCTTGAACTTGATATTGCCCTTGGACATTAATTTGATAGGCCTATTTTAACTAAAGTCACAATTTGGTCTTTAGAGGAAGGCCTGGCCAGCAGTGAGATTTTGCAATCTGGCCTCATCCCACTGGCCTCTCCCCTAGCTACATACAATAACTCTTCACTTTTTGTTGTCTGTGTCATTTCCCTCAAAGCAAACTCTCAAGGGACAGCGTGCTTATCCTGGACTCTTTGAATTACATCAAAGGTAGGCATTTAATAGAGGTCCCTTCATCACAAAAAGTGACAATTTTAATTGGATTATTAATAGTGTATACATAAGCATGTCATATTTATGTTACTGATTGTCTTTTACTGTTGACTTTTTAAAGGTAACATCATCCATTGGTTTTTGTCAAAGAAAATGCAGATAAGATTCATGGGCAAAACAAATCAAGAAAGATACACTAAACAGTCATCTGTGAAATTCCCAGTCACATACGGAGCCCACTTATTGAAATTAGAAACAAAACAGCAAAAAGCGCTCGCGGTATTTTCAAATCTATTCACTTAGTTTTGGGGTGAGATCAAAACTGTTTTTTGGTCTCTTTTTCTGGAAAAATACAGCATTTCAGGCAGAAACATTTTAATGAGATGATGATTCTTTCTTTTTCTTCGTACCCTGTAAGTTACGGGTAAATCTGTGAAGATTTCTGTTTTGGTACATGTATACATGCTACCAAAATATGAAATTGCCTTTTAACATAATGTCTGTTTTGCTGAGAGGGAATATAGGGAGAATTTCTTTATGCTCAGCTTGAAAATCTTCAAATTAATCAAATAACTGACAATCAGGGTTCAATGGCTCACAATTCACCAAGCAACTTCGCTACTATTATTGTATATGGCCATCATGGATTGTTTTTTCATCCCTGGTTTTATTATTGAGTTTTGAAGCTCTACAGATCACGTTTGTGCTGAATTTTGGAACAAGAGCAGATTTCGCTGATAAAATGTAATCATGTATTGTAAATTAAACCATTGTTGGAGTGAAAAATATGAATATTTAACTTCAATTCAATTCAATTCAATTCAAGAGAACATTTATTCAATGTTGTCAATATTTGTACAGTGAGGAAACACAGCGTACATTTGTTACTGATAACTGTAAATATCATTAATGTTTCATTTAGCATTATGTACATAACATCAATAAGAAATAATGGCAACATTTAGGTATCAGGATAAGCAACAGCTTTTGTACTCTAACCTATGGACAGACAACGAGGAAGCAATGAAAACAAAGAGACACGCAGACACATAGACAAGGAACAAACAAAACATAACATACAGTTGACAAGTGTGAGACAAGCACAAAATACTTAATTAAGCGAGCACCTGAAAACAAACAATTATGTATACAGTACTTCTCTAGAAATTGAACCTTGAGTTTCTACCATCCTTGACTTGTTCTATGAATTTCGGTGTTTCTTTGCAAGATTTGATAATAATTATTATTTATTTATTTATTACTTTTTATTTTTTGGTTGTTTTATTCCCTGATGTAATTTCTGACAGGTTTTAGGTATGAACTTTACTGTGCTGTCAAATCATCCCAGACGCCCCATTGTGTGGTGAGCTCATTTTGCGTCATCTTTGAAATTCTCCACCATAACCTGATTGAGCAAGATCGATATGATTGATAAGAACTGTGGTGGACATTAGTAATAATAGCCTGCTTATTTGGCCCAAAGTGGGCTGGACTTGTCCTTGGGCCTGCCGCCTTTCTCAAAGCTCAGCTCTGGCTCCGGCTTTGTCTCTGTCATCCATATGCTGAAAATATAGGTTGGGGTTTTTCATTGAAGCTGAAGCTCTGCTTTTTTTTTCAAACCAGAGAATCTACTTCCGAGCAGCAGCCAAAAGTCTCTATTTTGTCCCAGTTTTTTTTAGAGTGGATTCACAAAATGGAGTTGGAGCTGGAGCTGGAGCCTGAGCCTGAGCCGGAGCCGAGCTTTGAGAAAGGCCCTAGGGAAATGTACAGGAAGCAGGGACAATTTCATTACCTGTCAAGAAAAGTATGAAATATTTGCCAAGGCACGAAAATGTCTTGTTGGGAAGGCTAGAAGATCAAGTTACCATTCAAGATTTTCAACTACCGTTTGGGCCAGTTCACTTTTTGTGCCGGGTACCGTTAAGCAAAGATCCTATAGCTGTGCAAGATAGTTCTACTCTTTCAAAATCATGCACAACCAGAGGATGTACTGTATGTACAGGCGGCCATTTTAGTAAGCAAACATTTACTGTATTCATTTGCTGTGCGATTCTAGCCAAATAAATAATAATAAAAGGCTCTAATAATGTTAATTGTTCGGGTGGAAAGGTTCGTCCAAAACAGATGTGATTTGATGTTATTAACATTAGAGATAGCTCTGTTGCTTACTAAAATGGTGGCCGGGTGATACTTCACTTTTTGGGGACTATTATTCTTGCACCGTAGGCACTATAGGATCTTTACAAAACTGGCTTTGATTTGAATTGGTAATCATCAGTGTGCAAACTGTTACAGGGTGCATACTGTACTCATGTCAACCATGGATTCGACTTCAATCATTTTCACTTGTGATACTAATGTTTTAAGTGCCTGGACACAACAACCCACAACTGTTTGACGTACGGTCATTACATGTATATCAAACTTGCTCATCCTTTTTTCCCCTGTGGTTTCTGTTTCAATTTCACCCGTGACTTAAAAATGATGGTTTATATACAGTAAACATGGGCATGACCATGTGACATTTAAAAAAAATACAAACCCAGCTTTATAATGTGTGATAAATGATTAGTTTGCCATTTTTGCTGGGGCAGCCTACAAAAGTCTTTCGATATAGGGTCCCTTGGGAGCTAAGACACAGAAGGAAATTTTCATGTACTGCTTTGACTTGTATTTGGCTATTGTTTGCTGAGCATAGCATTCACCGTGAAAGAGTTTTGGTTGGCATACTGATTTTATTTACCAGGTTTTTTGGTGCTTAGGCAAATTTTGGTGCTTAAGCAACTCTATAAAATTGGCATGTGGTGTCTAATGTCCCCCTTTTTTGTAAGAATGCGTACTACCAATCTTACACTACCAGAATAATGAATAAAATGTAATGAAATGAATTTATTTTGTGTGTGTGTAAGGTTGACAATTTGTATCAAATTGACCTACATGTACCAGGAGTAAAATACAAAAATCAAAATACAAAATAGGCAAAAACAAATGTGGTCTTTGTTAAATAAACCTTAATATAACCTTTGCTTTTGTTAGATTTATTGTGAAACTGCTGCGGATGTTGCAGCAGAGTGGAATAGCAAGAGACCAGTGGAGGAGAGATATAGGCAAGAAATGTAAGTCATGCCGCGTAGCTATTATTTGGCTACGGCTTGTATTCACAGTACACGTGTCTATGGCAGTGGCTGCAGCCATTTCTCATAGACTTGTGTGTGATGTCAAGCCATAGCCACTTATAAATTCAAACACCAGCTAAATGTAGGACAAATCGACATGATATGTGTACATGTAAAGCATGTTTTGAAAATACAAAGTTGGCAGGTCTTTTGTTAAGCTGGGTTTAGATTTCTGGGTCAAGAAACCAGAAACCACAAACTTTCTTTTGTCGACAAAATCGGCCCAAACACAAAGGGATCTCTAAGATCTTATCTCCATTTAGTTCACACTCTTGCTGTTGCCAACAGAAAAATAACATGTGGGCCTCTTCAAATCTTACAATACTGCATTTTTTTTCCTAAACCTACTTTGCCGGTATTTTGGTATTTCAAAAAAGCTTTGGTTCGGTTGCGGTTTTTGTTTCAAACCGTCACTACTCGGTAATACCGAAAAACCGCCCAACCTTTTTATACAAACACACTTTGGCTGTAGAGTCCATTGGTCAAAAGATTGAAAAATAACAGAAAAAAGACTTAAGAAATACTGTGGCTGTTTTTCATTGTTTTCTCAAAAAGTGGGCACCGTATGGCACTGAAATTTTCACAGATGACTGTTACTTTTAATCTTGATATTTGTGCCCATGAATCTGTTTTTCTTTGATAAAAACCAAAGTATGATATTACCAAAGTTTTAATAAGCCCTTGCCCAGGGTGCCATTTCCCTAGATCTATACGTACGCCGCTGCTTTTGGGAGCCCAGTCCGATTCGTGTACATGTACAAGATTGCTGGTGCTACATGCATTGGACAACGTTGGTGGGCTTACCCAAGCCCCTGTCTGTGGAAAGTGTTCCCAATTATTGAGCAATGGAATATTTTGTTCATATCAAGAGGTCTGATCCCTTATTCAGATTGGATGCCCTGGTAATGCGATTTGAACCCCCTCAAGCCAGCCAGCGATGGGACTCTCCACTCTTCACATTACAACCTGGTGATGAGCTGCCCTGCACTGCGATATGTGACGCCATCTTCCATAGGAAGGCACCCCCTCCAAACCTGTCCACAGTTTCAGTTGAGTAGTCATAGGGGAGTGGGCTGGGTTGAGGGAGTTGGGTTTGGTAGCTTAATACACAAATGAACATATCTGAGGGGTCTGATTGGTCAAACTTTTAAGTTTTGTGGATAATGGCATATAGATCATGGGTTCCAACCCTCATTGTGACACCTGTGTCCATGAGCAACACACTTAGCTTTAAAAGGAGAAAAGCCTGAAAATTAAGGCACACTATAGAAATGCAAAAAAAAGGAAATTAAGCATATCATAAAAAGTGTGGCTTCTGTATTTAAACTAATTTCTTTTTAATTTGATCATCAAATAACCACAAGGGAAACTTACTGTCAGTTTCCCTTGTGGTTATTTGATGATTGTATTGATTAAAAAGCAGATGTACTGTTTCTCAGGTTGCAGCATTGCTGCGAGTATCGATAAAATAATACTTGGGTTATAGCGGTATGTGTGTTGTTTCATGGCTTCTGACTGCCAAAGAAACAAAGCTATTTGACTATTAGGGACACCACCAATGTAGGGCCAGATAGCTCAGTTGGTAGAGCGCCTGTACAGTATTAAGGAGGTTGCCGGTTCGAATCCCGCTCCAGTCCATTTTTTTAATGTGGATATTTTATGATTCTCTTCTTATACAGCAACCGTTATTAGCAACTAACTTCTTGCACGAGCTGGACAAGATCACTCAGGAGATTGTGACAGTAAGTGAGCACAAAAACCATGACTTGCTCCTAATTATGTGCAATATAGTAATTTGAGAGTGTGTAGTTTGCATAGTATTTCTATTTGGATCAAACTTTTAATGGCTGTTTTTGAAAATCAGAGCTTGGGCTTTGGATATTGCTCCAGCTGTGGCTTAGGCTGCATCAGTCTGTTTGATGTCCTATTGTTTTATATAAAGACTCGCATGTTCTATATACTAGCCTAAGCCTAAGCCCGAGCTGTGGTTTGGAAAAGGGCCATTGCAATAGAACACAACATGATGAATGATTATTTTAATCAAGTACCGGTATCTTGTGCTTGTCTCAGCCGTATGTTATGTTATGTTTTGTTTGTGTTTGTTCCTTGTCAGTGGCGCACCCAGGGGGGGGGGGCTTGGGGGGCTTGAGCCTCCCCCAAGAGGGTCCCTGAAAAATTTTTTTAAAAAGAAAATGGGGGAGAGGGAAAGGGAGAGGAGGAGGAGGAAGGGGGGGGGGGAGTCACAAAATGTTTTGTTGGAGAAAATTTTTTTCTTTGAGCCCCCCCCCAAGACAAAATCCTGGGTGCACCGGTGTTCCTTGTCTTTATGTTTTGTTTGTTTGGTGTTTACATGCATATGTTTATTTTGATTGCTTCCTCATTGTTTGTCCATAGGTTAGGGTACAAAAGCTTTTACTTACTCTGATACCTAAATATTGCCACTTTCCTCTTGATGTTATGCATTTAATGATCTACATTATTATCTGTGACAAAATAATGTACGCTTGTGTGTTCTTTATGTAACAATTATGACAACATTGAATAAATATCCTCTTGAATGAATTACATAAATCACAGATTTCATTTTCCATCCCTTTTCTTCTCAGACACTCATTACAGCTCAGAAAACAAGTCTTCCCGGTGACCAGATTCACATCCCTGGAGCAAACGACAAAATATCCTTTGAGAACTGAAGCATTGGAGTTTTTCTGCTCCTTTCAAATTCTTAGTTTCAATATCAGAAATGAGGCATGATTCATTTGTTACTGGTTTTCACTATTTTTTCGTGACCCAGATGGCTGATTGACCTCTAACTTCTACAGGTTTGTCAGTAAAGGTATACGATGGATTACATAATGTGCTTTCACTGTCAGCAACGGTTTTGTCGCAAAAACCAGTTCTGTACCATCCCTTTAAGGTGGTGAGCAAAAACTGCAAAAGAGGAAATTTCCCTTAACGTTGATCCTCCTTCCCACATCAGCCTGACAAGGAGCGTGAATGCTGCTGAGTTGCAGAGGATACGTCGTCAGTTCATCACCTACACCAAGCTGCATCCCGTAGAGGACGTCTCCAAGATTCACACTATGTTTGTACAGTACCTCAACAACAGCATCAGATGACAAACGATGCTAATTAATTTTCCTCTAGCACTTTTGGAACGACATAAAAATCAATGGCATGTATTTTTTTTTTAAATAACCTTTTCCGGCAAGGGATGGTGCATTTACAGTGTTTGCTTCTGGGGAGCAAATCTTGGTGTTTACTATCGGGAACTAAAAGTCACTGTTCAAATAATCTTGTGATGGCCAGATACTACAGACGTGTCTATCTGCTATTGCTACCATAGACATGCATGCAGCTGCAGCCAAAGGTAGTACAGTATCATACTTTGGCAAGAAACCAAACAGAAATGGTCACAGATTTACCTATAAATTAATACAGGGTATGAAAATGGTGGTGGCGGAAACATACCATTAAAATTGTTCTGCCTGAAATTGTGTATTTTATCCAGAAATTAGTAAAACAATGACAGAAAATCTTTTTGATCTTTTAAAAGATCAAAAATAAAAGACTTAAGAAACGCTGTGGCAGTTTTCACTGTTTTCTCAAAAAGTGGGCACCGTATGAGACTGAAATTTTGTCACTGTATCTGTCTTGCTATTTTTGCCCATAAATCTGGATTTCTTTGACAAAAATCAAAGTATGATACTACATGTACCTTTAATTTGGACAGGGCTTAAAGGTGATATTATACTCTGGTTTTTATCAAAGAAATACAGATTCATGGGTACAAATATCAAGGACGATACAGTAACAGTCCCATCGGTGCCCACTTTTTGAGAAAACAGTGAAAAACGGCCACGGTATTTCCTCTTTTATTTTTGATCTTAAACTCTGGAGCTGCTGTCAAAATAAAGAACGAAAGCTGTCATAAGAACAAACTGTTGGATTTACTGTGTTTCTTCTTTATTCATTCAATTAATACAAAGAAGCAGTTTCATGTATTCGGAGCCTGGGATCTGAGGGATGATGACTCTGTTAAGGCTTAGCTCAAATATTGGAGTCAAAAACAGAGACAAATTTAGTACATTTACACAAATCTTTAATGTTTTTTAAAATAAAAATACAGGGGATTTGCAAAAATAGCATAGATTTTCAAAATTAATGGTAGACTCTAACAGCATGAAATTGTATCGTCGTCATTTTTAACAAATAAACATGCACATCTTTTCATGGGACAGGGTCTATTTTCTGGACCTATGAAGTACACAGACTATTAAGCACTACTTGGTGATCACAACTTTGAAACGTGTTGAAGACGCAACTATTTAACGTGAAGAGTATAAATGTACAGTGACAAACGTCAACATGGCTGATTAAGTTGGTGTAAGACTTGGTATTAGGCCTGTTCAGAAGGAATTGATCCATTTATAAACAAGGAAAAGCAAAATGTCCAGGGGCCGATTTCCGATTTCACCAAACTCATAACTCACTAGGACTTATGATGCATTGCAGCCCTACGTAGGATACAATGGGTTATTCTTCGCAACTCGAGTTACGATTGATCGTAGAGCTTTGTGAAATCAACCCCCGAGTTTTTTTTTTAGAATAGACCCCCTTTTTTCTGGACCTACCCTTATATCGGGGGCCATTTTCATAAAGCTGCCTATGCACATGAATAGGGCTCTGCGCTCGGTACGTCACATTCAGATGTTCGGATGAACAAGTCGTACGTCATGTACCCAACTTACACGTAAACATTGTGCAATTTGTCCGGGTAACTATAGCTATCGATATAAAGGGCGTATTCTATAAAAAGCTTGAGTACGGAACCCTATTAGTGCTTAACAACAAATATTAATTTATCAGAGCTGCTTAACAGTAAGCGCATAAAGGGCATGCTAATTCGCCAACACTAATTGCTTCAAATCTGTGATGCAATAGTGCAAATCAACACATGTGAGACCAACTTGTGAGATACTCTGCGTTTAAAAGTACAGTACAGGATTGGTAACATCTAAACAGAAATGTTCACAGATTTATGTATAACTTTCAGGGAATGAATGGTGTATTTATCCAGAAATTAGTCAAACAACCATTCTTTATGTTTTATAAGAAAAACTTAGTCGTTTTTTTTTCAATTTTCTTGTAAATCAGAAGTCCGATTGAGCTCAAATTTTCACAGGTTTATCATTTCATTTTCATGTTGGATTAGACAAAGTGTGAGTGCTGTTTTGTGACCTTTACCAATCATGTACTATACCTTTAATACCGGAAAGCAAATCTTTCTGCTAACGTAAGCAGGAAAGCATCACTAACCATGAAGCAGTGCTTATGACTTTGGGCCATGACAAATTGAACAATACTGATTTCTATCTTTTTTTGAACAGAATTCACATAAGGTATAAGGGGGAAAAAACAAAACAAAAATGCCACAAATACGTACACGTATCAATACATAGCTTTATAATAATACAAATACCTGTCTGACTGCCCGGTCATGTGCGATGAAAAGGCTTCGTCATACATATTCATAACATACCATCTCCACCATCATAATCTATATACAGGTACAAAGTATAATGAAAAACCTGTGTCTAGTATGGGTGGGCATTGGCTATATGAGAGTGTCACAAAATAACCATGCGAGGTAGGCAGGCCAGGGTGCCTGGGCAGTTGGGCTTCTGCCAAGGCAAGCAGTAATGAACAAAAGTCAAACGGCCATTGGGGTAATTAAAGTAGAGTGCCAGGTTTTGTCTTATCTTTGAACCCACGGGAATGCAACTTGGACTTAAAGGTAGTATCATACTTTGGAAAGAAACCAAAACTGAAATGTTCACAGATTTATGTATAACTTACAGGGTATGAAGATGATGGTGGTGGTAGAAACATACCGTTAAAATGTTGCCGCCTGAAATGGTGTATTTATCCAGAAATTAGTAAAACAACGAGCGGAAATCGTTAAGATCAAAAATAAAAGAGAAAAGACTTAAGAAATACTGTGGCCGTTTTTCACTGTTTTCTAAAAAAGTGGGCACCGTATGAAATTGAAATTTTCACGGATTACTTTTACTGTATCTTCCTTGATATTTTTGCCCACGAATCTGTATTTCTTTGACAAAAACCAAAGTATGATATTACCTTTAACAAAAAACCAGAAAATTCCAATCTTTTACCATATTTTCTACAGTGTTTTTCACTTTTCAATGGCATGAGTGACGTGAAAAACAAGAGGAAATCAGCTGATCCAAGGAATTGTTGTATGCCTGAACCCAGCTTAAAGGCATTGATTTCTCCAAGACAATTTAGACATAAGAAGTTTGAATGGTTGTTTTGAAAGAAAGAAAAAAGAACAAGAAAATTTAAGACTTTCCCATGTTAGCCAAAAATCACAAGTAACCAAGGCAATTATTTCTCATTTGACAAATTTTTGACTCAATTGTTTTTTCTCTGCCACCCTTTTCTTATTTTGTGACACTAAATTATGTACAATAATTTATTTACACTAATGGGAGACCTTCCATCTTTTGACAAAAAAACATCAATCCTTACAAAAAATGTTTGTGATCTTCAAAGAAATTATTTTTTTTCATGGTGCTAAAAGAGTAGTCAATGGTTAATATTCCCATGAAGCATGACGGCACAATTGTTTTATTTGGGGAAAAAAGGAAAAAAAAAAAAAGGATATTTCATTCTAATGCTCAAAAAGAATTTCAAATTGTTCACAACCTTAACATTACCAATTAAAAAAATGGAATACAATATAAAGTAATTGCATTTGTTGAACTAGATATCCAGAATTAAAAGGATGTATACACTATTGGTAAATGGCAGATAAAGCTGGTTCGACATCATAATACATACTGGGTATACACAAAGTAGCCTGTCATGAAGTCACAGACTTTAGCATTGTCTTGTTTTATAGAAAGTGACAACTACTGGTCTGGGTTTTTGTCAAGAAGCTGCTGTGGATTTTCAAATGTTTTTGATTGAACAGTTGTCAATTTGGTCGAGACGATGAATAAATCGACTGCACGACTGATGACCAAAACTTGATCTTACAGTGTATTTTGATGATCTGAATGCAGTGTTGGGACTAACTGTTATTTTTGCGATTTTGTTCCTTTTGTTTTTCCAAAATTCACATACACGTATTGATCAAATATGGCCACAGCAAACATTTTGATGGACTAACTTCATAAAAGATGATTACTTGTATATCTTTAGACCAAGTATGTGCATCTAGTTTTTTTTACGTGAAGCTTGGTGTTAACTGCCTTGACCAATTGTGTATCGTACCTTTAATCACTCTGCTATGCATTATAAACAAAATACAGGAATCCTCTCACCTTGTTGACTAAAATTGGTTCTGGCTGCTTACCCTTGGGTGTTGCATGTAATAATGGACTCCCTTGGGGGTTGTTCCCATTGTGTAAATACACCCTCACTGAGAGACAGGAAGGTTTGCCAACCGGACAGGTCTGTAAGAACCAAAGAAGAAACAAGAGGCTCAAAGCATACCGTGCTCCACTGGAAGGCTTCCCAGGGTATCAAAACCAAAAAGGGGAAACAGGGCAAGTCTTTCTGCAAAAGAAGAGAGTTTGTTGGCATGCATCGCTCCGTGTTTCACATACACGTTGACCTCGCACCAGCCTAAGAATCTGTTGCTAATTCCAGCATGGTTACAGGGCGCAATTTCATGGAATCTGTTACATGTACCTTTAGCTTTTTGCTACCGGTAACAAATCTTTGCTTACGTTAGCAGACTTTATTTTGGTTACCATATATCACAGGAGAGTTTTCTTTTTGGTAACGGTAAGCAAGGAATTTCTGCAGAATGCATATGACAGGGCGTTAGCAGAAAATAATCATGGATACCCTAGAAATTCTTCGCTAACCGAAAATCTTGCTTACAGATTCCATGAAATAGATTTCACGCAAAGCAGTATACATAAGCACAAAAATAGGCCGTAACGGATTCCATGAAATTGGGCCCTGGACGTTTGTTTTTGTGCTAATTCTCTTTTGGAAGGGCACAGGACAGTACAGTAGCGGACCCTTGCACTAATCTTTTATGGGTATCAGCACGCCTGACAGGTAAAATAAAAACCAAAATAAAACAAAATTAAAATAACCTTTGTTTATACAAACAAATTAAACAATTAAACTTGACCGCACATTTTGTTTGTCCTCCGGCTGGAATAGACAATTTTTGTTTTACTCCCGTTGACAAGGTTTCTTTTACGTATCCTCAGTGGCTTCCAAGATGCGCTGGCCGTGAGCCAGGGCCCAGTAGTGCTCCACGCCGTGCCTGCGGAACTGCTCCCGAGCCATGGACTCCGTCGGGCACTGCTTGAACTTGAGCTCGCTGAAGCAACGCTCCTTGACCATGCCTTGCCACACGAGGGCGCACTTGTTGACCTTGGCCTCCGATTCGTTGTCGGAGTCGTCCGAGTCTGCAACAGTAATGAAGGGGTAGGAAAAATCTCCAATTCAAGTGGACTGTGCAAAAGGGGAAAAAATGGCAACGAAGTTGCTCCATGAAAGACTTGCGCATTAATACACACTGCAAGACCAACAATTATATTCCGTGGGAAAAAAATCACCTGTGACGAGTAATTAAACATATTATTAGACGTTAGAATTACAAGACAGTGCTGCAGTTTGCTGAATGTCAAACATTGCCATTTTAGTACATGAGAAAAATTACTGTATATTCTGAAAAACTGTACGTGACACAAAAGCCAAATATCCTTCTGCTCGGTTTAAATTGGTATAACAAGTTGGTAAAGGTCTCTTTGGTAGTGTTAAAACCAAGCAACTAGGCATATTCTGTGACGAAATAAGAAGGATTGGGCATCCTCACCCCTACACAAACCCAGCCAAACCTCCTAGAGGTACATGTAGCCCTAACAATGTGGTGTGCTTGAAAATGCCAATCAATTCAAATGCAAATCAATGTACCACAATGAGTGAATTTTATTTGGATCACACAGGTTCATTGCATCTCTTGTTCAGACAATAGTCCCATTCAATGTATTTCAATGGAAATAACAAAAGCCATTATGAATATTCTCACACATTGGGAGTCAAGTTGGCGTAGCAGTCCTTTCCTCGCCTTTCACCTCTGCGGACCAAGTTCAAGTCCGGCTCGGTCCGCAAGTGGATTGGGTTTTCAGTCTCTACCAGATTCTGTGGGTTTTACCCAGAATATTGCTCTGGGGTTTGCCTCCCACCTCTAAAACTGTACCTTCTTCTCATCTTCTTTCCATAAAAAAGGTTTCATCAGGCTTTCGAGCTACAGTGCCAAGGGCACTTTTGAGGAATCCTTGGTTTCATTACCAAAAATAAATCATGATAATAAGAACACCATGAAGCGAACTGCTAGGTAGAAGGGGTAAACCTGCTGTCCATTCCAACATTCAGGTCACAGTCCCAAAGCACACTCTTAAGACCTCTTCCTAAACCATCCAAGTGCATTTCAGGAATCAGGAATTGACGGACTGCAGATTTTCTTACCCACATCTCCTCGCTTCTTGTCCTCTCCCCACTTGATCCGATGAAGCATCAGCCGCTCAAATTTCTTCTGCTGCTTCGGCCCTGGGATGCATATGAAATCAATGCACAAAAATGGACAGGTTATCGTCAGGCATGCAACTTGGACTTGGAAACTAGGAAATTCCAAACTGAAACCGTACTTTGTATATGACTTTATATTCAGTCAGTTTCCCTTGTGGTTATTTGATGATCATACTTTGTAGAGTTCCTCATGAACCACTCACATACCGCTAAATCTCAAGGCTTCTGACTGCAAAACGAACAAAGATAATTGACTATTCGGGTCACCACCAATGTAGGGCTGGATGGCTCAGTTGGTAGAGCGCCTGTACGGTATTCAGGAGGTTGTCGGTTCGAATCCCACTCCAGTCAATTTTTCTTTGTTCACTTTTCAAATCTCAAGGATCTTAGAAGATACGTGCAGCATTAGCAATGCTGCAACCTGAGAAATGGTACATGGGGGATCACTCAAAGAGGATGGGGCTTTTTCATCAATATAATCATCAAATAACCACAAGGGAAACTGACATTGTTAATTCAAAGAAGGTTAGGCTGTCTGGATGTCCTGTCAACATAGTGGCTATTTGGAGGCTCGAACCACCCAAACTGCAAAGGTAAAAACTGACCTCCTTCGACGACGACCACATTGACGTCTTTGTGCGATATGGCCATGCCCGTCATGTGCAGCTGGTTGGAGTTGGCCTCGATCTTGAAGCGCTTGGCTGGGTTGCTCATGTCTCGGATGCAGTAGACGGAGACATGGATCCCTGAGCTCACGTCCTCCTTCAGCTTGCGGACTTTCTTCTCCTTGCGCTGGTCGTCGGTCAGCTTGCGGGCAGCGTTGGCTTCCTCGTGGGTTCTTCATCGGGGGGAAATGTTTGGAAGAACAGTTTTATTGTTCACTTACACTTGGATATTTTCCAGATCAAATTTTTAATCCCGCTCCAGTCAATTTTTCTTTGTTTGCTTCTCAATGATTTAAAATGAATCCAGTCAGTTTCCTTTCTTGTTATTTGATGACAAAAATAATGAACAAACATACAGGAAACATTGAGAATGCAGGAATTTATAACTGCTTGCACAAATGAAGTCAATGGAGCACAGTGTAATGCAAAAATGTCAAACACCACGGGATGCACAACATTTGTTTGGTAAAGTAGTCATTCAGTATGGTGATTTTCAGCCGCCAATGTTTGACAACACTAAAAGCGCCCTCTTGTCCAATGAAGTCCACCTATGCCATCTTTTAATAGCTTTTTACAAACATGTTCTACATTTTGCCACTGTATATGTACGAAAAAATTTCATTATTTTCAGGTATTACAATTGGCCAATCAGCATTTCAAGTAAATATTGGATTTTTTTCCAATAGGAATGTTAGATAAGTTTGTAAACAAAAATTGGAATTCAAGAATGATGTGCGGTTTAGCTGAATGTTTGTCATATCGGCGTTCCACTGTAGTAATCAGGCAATAGGCAACATCATTGATTTATCCTACGATATTCAGGAGGTCCAGGTTCGAATCCAGTCTAGTCAATTTTTCTTTGTTCACTTTTCAATGACTTCAAGAAAAAAAGCTGTGCACTTGTTTCTTTTTGTTTCTCCTTCTGAGGTAAGAGAGCAGAATTTCTGCATTGCTGATAGTTCCAAGTTCCAACCTCATTTAGATTTCATTTTTTGGGGAAACGTTTGCCTACCTTTGCCTTTTTGCCATCTGAGCCCTCACATGAGCTTCTACTTTAGTCGGATCTTGAACGGCTTCGTTGCCTAGGACACGCATCAGGTTGGCCATTCTCACTGGAGCGATGAAGAGAAAACAAAGGATTAAACTAAAAGCTGCTGTTAATGAGAGAACGTAACTTAAAATAATTGCTAGGAGCATGTATAATATTGGTCACTGCACTGCTCAGTAACAATATGTAATAATGTGTTGAAACATATAATGATTTGCAACAATGAGAAATGATATGAAATAGCATGTGATAACATGTAATAACATAACATAACGTTATTTTTGTAACCACATGTAGCATGCCATAGCAAAGTATCAGCAATAACATTTGATATGTAATAAAATGACGTTAGGGCAAACAAAAAATTACTCTGATATAATTTGGGATGGTAAACCTATCTGCTCTAAATATTGATCAGCAAATTGCTGCTTATATTCTTTTAACAAGGCTAATCCACTACACCTACCACACAAGACAAGGGCTGCTTACCATACATGTATATTACACATAGTCTCCATAGGGGGACTGGATCATAAATCATGCATTACCACACAAACTACAGTATGGTGAATAGTGGTATGCAGGTTTCCACACTTAGGGGCCATCCATAAAGTACGTACGCACGAAGGGGGGAGAGGGGGTTGTTACTGATGCGTACGGCATACAATACATACATGGGGAAGGGGTTCAGGACGATGCGTACCGCAAGCGACAATTTTGCATAATCATATCGCGCAAAAAGAGAGAAAAAAGCACCCGGATAAATCTTTTTACCCCCTTTTTTCTTATCTAACAAAATAAAAATAGTAAAATACGTCTCCTATATATAAAAACCTGTAACACTTTAGTCAGTAATTTCAGAATTTGAAAGTGAAGTCCCAATAACGGTACCCGACCTGATCACTGTGACATTTTAATGATGCTAAAGCAAGGTACCACGAGAATTGAAAAATGTAATGTGGAATGCGTATGCGCACCGTGTGGTGGGGGTGGGGGGGCGTTTGAGTAAAAAAAAAGTTTCGTGCGTACGTACTTTATGGACGGCCCCTTACCATAAGGAAAGAAAACATGTGTACTAGTCCGTGGTGTGGAGGTGGGTTAGGGTCAGCTGAATTATTACCTTTGGGCTCCGGTGGAGGCTCAAGCCCCAGACGAACCTTCTCCTGAAGTTCCTTCTGGATCTCTCGTCTTGTCTGCCTCCGCAGTTTCTTCCTTTCCTTCTTGGTCAGATAGATGGGCATGGAGATGGTCTGCGTCATTTCAGCTGGAAAGAGGAAACAAGAGAAGGTGATGGAAGAGAAGTGGACAAAGAATCGTCAGTAAATGGTGTTACTATCACAAAACCAAAGATTCCACAAAAGTGGATTCAAAGCTCGGTGTTGTGACTTGAGGACAAGACCGTGTTGCACTCAGAGAGCAAATCCACCAGCGATTTACTCTCCACACATTTTGCTACATGGCAATTACAAACAAATCATAATTATAATAATAATATAGACATTTATAATGTGCAACATATCCACCCAGAGGGTGCTCAAGGTGCTTACCATTATTATCCCTGGTCATTGGGCCCCACTAACATTCCTGAAACAATCACAACTCCCTGGGGAGTATACAGCCCTGGCTACTGTAAAGCGCACGTAGGCTAATTAACCACACAAAGCTGTCTCTACCCTCGCAGGTACCCATTTACACTTGGGTGAAGAGAAGCAATATGTGACAAAGCGTCTTGCTCAAGGATGCAAGCACCACTTGCCCATGGCTGGATTCGAACCCTAAATCTGTAGACTGGCCACAAGATCTTGAGTCCAACACACCAGACCACTTGGCCACAGCATCCCACATGAGCCAGTATAGGATGAAGTTAACGTTGGACTGCCAGTTTAACAACTGCCGCGGGGGAAAAGAAAAGTAAGGCTACCAAAAACTCCTCTGGCAGGGGATCATGTTAAGCTGAACATGATCCTTGACTTACCGGGTGGGTTGATCTGGATTGGGTGCTCTACCAGGTTGGTGATCCCGGCGTACTTGTCACTGGCCCCCTTGCTGCTGTGGGCTTCCTGCCTTCTGCAGTCCTTGTATGAATCCCTAGGGAGGATGTAGGTGTCCCACCACTCTGTGTCTGGTATCTCGCCTTCTCTCTGTGGAAAATGTTCATATGCAAGGTTTAGGAACACTGACTGTGTTTGTTGGGTATTTAAGGGCCCTTTTCCAAACCTCGGCTATGGCTCCATTTTGTGAATACATTCTAAAATAATGGGAATCAAAATACAGGCTTTTGGATGCGGTTCGGAAGTAGATTATCTGGTTTGAAAAGGAAAACAGAGCTTCAGCTTCAATGAAAAACCACAACCCAGATTTTCAGCATAAGGAAGACAGAAGCCTGAGCCTGACCCTGAGCCTGAGCCGGAGCCTGACCCAGAGCCGGAGCCGAGGTTTGGAAAAAGCCCAAGATTTGTCGATCCCATGGCTGAAAGTTGACATTCAAATTTCCAGGCTTCTCATAGATTTTCAAGTGTGTGATTTCATGCCATGGCCCAAATGCCCCAACCTCCCCAATTTATAAGCTCAATGCAACAGGGAACAAGTTTGATCAGCGACTATCTGTCAACCACTGGTTGATTATGCCTGGTACCCATGGAATATTTGGTGTACAGGTTACCAGACGAAATTGACCAGTGGTTGACAGATTTTCGCTGATCAAACTTGCTCAGGAATGCACGATGATACTGCATAGTTTGCTGGAATTTGTTTGGTGACTTACCAGTTCTCTCTTTGGTGCAATTAGGGCCAGTTTGGTCGCCGACGAAATCCCCGTCTTCTTGGCAGCCTGGGCGATCTCACTTTGAAGCTTCTCCAACTGGGACTGAAGGTAGAATCAATTACTAAGTTACTTGGATGATACTGACACCTCACTTAAAACATGTATTCACTGCGTACGCAGTACGGCATTCAATTTCGAAGTGTCTGCTCTGCGTTTAAGAAAGCACACTGCGTACTGAAACTCTGAAAGTCTACGTCTTTGTGTGAAGCATTTGAAAATGAAACAAGTTTTTTTGCACTAATATGACCCGTATTTGGAAAAGTTGAAATATTTCAACATTCGCCGGATGCGTACACACAGTAGAGTCTTTAAAGATGGCAGACGGGGCAAAATCGGCAGCAATTTCTTTTAGATCTTTCCAGGATATGCGATCCACAATAATGACAAAAGAATATTCTTGTCTATACTCCCTCCATTGTGAATCAGTGAATTCACGGAATCGGATTGCACTTCGGCGCATCACATATTCTTGAAACTATGAACTGTACCGTTTTCGGCCTTCGAGTGCAGACTATCGCTGCTTATCGAATTTCATATGTTGAAAGTCTATGAACATTGAATTGTGCGCTGCACATGTGTAAATGCAGCGAGTATAAACCAGCCTTAATCCACTCTGCCAAAAGACAGAAAGAGAGGGAGACACAGAGACAGAGAGAAAGAGAAGGTGAGGTCTGAACTTACCTTGGCCCTGACCCGCTGAGCCAGCTGCTCAAACCGACCCCTGTCGTGGAACTTGAAGCCCCGTCGGCTCCGCTGGGGAGGTGCCTGGGCGATGGTTGCGTCAAAGAACCGGGTTCCCTCGCTCACGGCATCCTGAGGCTTCTCCAGCTGGTTGATCTTAAACTCTTCCCGTCTCTTGGCTCGGATGTTGGCCTGACATCAGCGGCGAAGACAAAAAAGAATAAACAGATCTGAGATTACAGGTTCCGGAGCTTGCATCTTAGAGCAGTGAGTCAGCTTGAGGAAGTCCCGGCAAATAATTGGCTTCAAAAACATCCCCTAGATGCCCTCCTCACCTTCAGTGTTGGCACTCGCTGGACCAGAGTGATTTCTTTCCCGGCAGCATCCACTGTCACACCACGCTCATTCAGTATCAAAGGTGTTGGTCTGTGACAAAAGGAACATCAACAACCACTATGACTTCTCAAAATGGCAAGATTTTGACCAATAATTATCTTCCTTTTTTTTATCAATTCTTCTGAGACCAGGATTTTCTTCACTAATTCCTATGACTCCAAGAATGAATTAAATTCTCGTCAAAAGATCATTAATATCGAGAAGTCTGGGATTCAAGTCCCTGTTCTACTAACATTGTCTTGGCTTATCTAAAACATTATGACATCTTAAGGAAAATGAATATTTATGGTGATTAACTGAAATTATCTTAAGATGCTAAGTGTTTGATGGCCAAAATGTTGGCTGAAAGGTAGCAACATTTCTGCTGCAGACTGCTAGCCTTAATATCAAGCTGAAGAAAACACTTGTGCAGTCTCAATTTACATCTGTGCTTGGTTTTCAAAAAACTCATCAAAGGAGAGGCAATTCAGTCTTTAATACACATTGGTAGCAACATTGAATTTGCCTTGATGCTACTGTGTCATGGCATCTAACTGGCTCAGACACCAAGGACCAAATAGCAAATTGCTGAGCAGATGCCAACCACAGAGTGGCTGGAGACCAGTCGCAAGCATGCGTTGTATGATATTTCGGTTGGTAGGCCTAACATATGCATGGTAAGTGAGTTTGGGCACAAAAACGGGTTAATCCTGAATATGAAGACTGAAAAAATAAAGATGGTTGCTTACTTGGACACCGGCGTAGGCTGTTTCTCCTCGGGTGCGGGACGCTCGGCCTGCTTCATACTGACTCCTGCCAGGGCTTGCTGGAGCACCAACTGTCCCAGGCCGGCTGTGGCCATGGAGGCCTGGATGCGGCTCTGTATCTCGGCCGCCCGCCTGGCCTTGTCCAGGGCTTCATTCATCAAGACCTGTGAGGAGGCCGCCGGAGGCGCAGCAGGCAGGGGCGCAGGAGGGGCTGGGGGTTTGGGTTTGGCAGGCTGGTGGGGGAAAGAAGAGTTTCAAACATGACTGAGAGCATTTGCCAAGTCGTTTCTTTAATGGTCATTTAGTTCTCTTCTATTTGATGACAACAAATTTCGTACCGAGCATTTTTGACACTTTACCTCTGATTGCAGAGCATTTGCCAAATTTTTCATTTCTGAGTGAGTTTTGCCTCGTCTGTGTCACATTTCCATAAATCATTCACGTTAACCCTAACCCCCAGGCCCTTGTACTAGGGCACATACCAAATCCAACATACTGTTGGTCACAGGTTTGGTAGGGATTACTTAATCGGACAAACTTCAACAGGCTCCAACTGTTGAATTTTGATTGAATTGGTATAGCAGTGTCTGACTTGGTGTGTGACTATAGACTAACTGTCTCAAACCCAACAGAATACCACAATACCTTTGAACTCACAAGTGCACCACTGCAATTTCCCATAGCAACTGTATTACAGGCCATGGGTAACCTTACCCACAAATTAAATGCCAGTGCACTGCCACAACCAAAGATTACATAGCGCTACGCGCATGATGGATAACTGACCATAGGGCGCGTGGTAATTGGTATGGAGGTTGCCATTCTCCATACAAATTATACACGATCTGCCATTTGGTGTGCAAATAGCGAATACTTTGTACACGGGACATATGGGAGCTGGAAGATTTATCAAAGAAAAGGGGAGTGTTAGGTAAGATTTTGGCCCGAATTCGATTGAAACTTATTGTTTATTGTAAACAGAAATATTTGACATTAGTGTGAAGCAGCTGAATATGAAAACAGCAATTTTTTTGTGGTTTTCTGCACCTACTTTTGCAAGTATTGCACACATCACTCATATCATCTCCGTACGTGGAGCGGGCGCCCCGGCGCGGTGCCCATGGCGATTTCACGTTCCAGGGAGAGTTCTCCATCTTGTGTGTAGCGCTATATAATCTTTGGCCACAACCTCCAACACTTGTTTTCATAGGTCTCATACCCGAACATACCGAACCTGACAGAATAGTGTACTCTTGGACGTTTGGTACTAAATCAAACAAACCCAAACAACAGGTCCTTACTGTTTGGTACCAAACAAGCCAAAACTCATGAGAACTACCTGTTGGAGCTTGAGGGGTTTGGGCCATTAGGGTTAATATTTTGGTTTATTTCTACCCCACCTGTTGGTCTCTCTTGGCCATGATCTGCAGCCTAGCACTGGCCATCATTTCCTTGATCTGTTGAGGGGTCCACTGCTCAGCCACTGCAGGCTCCTCGGGCTCAAGGTTCTCGCTGCTGTCAAATCTGGACTTGGCCTTCTTTGCTTTGATATCGCCGATATCATCATCCTGTGGGAATGGATTGAGAGACGAGTTAGAATGAGCGCTGAAACTTAGAACAGCAGTGGAACACCAATATATGGGAAATGAATGACATCGTGTGCAAGTATATTCAATACTTGCAAGGTTTCTTATGCGAACAGATATGCATATACGTACGTTTAGCTGATCTGATGTTTCGCAATAGTGAAGTCTATTTCCGACAAGTGAGAATCACTTTTCTCCCTGACTTTTGAGCATGTTGAGGCTAACTTCGTCTTATTCTTAGCTTTGAAGTGTACATGTATACAAATGACATATTCGTGTTTTAAAAGCAAATCCTTTCTTTTTAATCTAATCATGCACATGACAAAAAATGCACAGGGAATTACGAAAATGCTGATATTTGCTATGCGTTTAACACTTGCACGTATCAAACAAGATATCTGTGCCGCGTAGACGTATAGGCCTAGCGGAATTAAGCACCGTCGATATCAGGATTTTCAAATATCGATATATCGGCGCTGAAATATCAATATTATCGATTTTCATGTGTGCAGACAGCATTACAATTTAATGCCCTTGCATTGTACACAACGCGATATGGGAACGTGTCAGGTTGAGAACCCCAAAACACGAGGTCAAGAGAAATACCATCCAACCTTAATAGTTACCAAAGGGACATAAGATGGTTTGAATAAAAATGTATTCTTTTAATATCCTGACCCAAACTTATTGAAATGAGTTGTCTTTCCAACCACAGTTACTGCGCAGTAACAAACCAAAATGGTATGTTGTGCGCAGGCATGCAAATAGGCAAACTAGGAGATTTTCCTTCAGCCTTTATTCTGCTCTGATCAGAACGTAGATAAGATATACATGTATCTCTTTGTGGTTGCCTGTTTTGCCGATTACGTCATAAGTACACAAATACTGGTGACGTATCCGGCGCGCTAAGGTCATAAAAAAAAATTGTTGTATTGGAGTAACGGAGGGTTGGAAAATAGGGTAGGGCGGGCAGATTTTTTTTTTTTTTAATTTAATTTTTCCTGTATTAAATGCTTTTTTTCCTGTATATCACAGTATTTGACAAGTCAAATAAAGACAAGAAATAAAATAACAACTTTAACCAGTCTGGTTTCCATCTTTTGCTCCTTTTTGTTACGGCCTAACCGTATCCGTTCGCTTGCGAAACCTCTCTACAGGATTCTGAAAACATTTAGTCTATCTGAAAATGTTTTACATTCATTTATATATAAATATTCATTTGACATTTTAAATAAACAACATTTTCATAAGTAATGCTAGTGTAATTGGACTGTGAAGATGAATTTTGGTCAAAGGGTTGGTGAGGGTTCAGCACCAGATTGGAGGTGAGCATCGATGACCAAGTGCAACTAGGAGTAGATACAGAATGTACGACAATAAGCCTTTTCAAAGGGCATGTGCACCACTGGTAACAAACCAAAACAGAAATGTTCACAAATTAAATCTTTTAGGGTATGAAGATGGTGCTGGTAGAAACAGTGCATTTATCCAGAAAGGGTAAAACCAAACAACAAAAACATTTTTGAACTTGCCAAGATAAAAAATCCTTCTTTATGTTTCATAAGAAAAAGTTAGTCAGGTTTTCGCTATTTTCTTGGGACTAAGACTGTAAGATGTCCGATTGAGCTCAAATTTTCCCAGGCTTATTATTTCATGATACTAAATGGGTTAATTAGACAAAGTTTTTACTGTCACCTTTACCAATAATGTACACGCCCTTTAATGAGTGCAGTGAAACACTGTTACAACGAACAGCAGGAGCCACAGAAATTGTCTATTATAGCAGTCATTCGTTTAAGTGATTTAAACAACAATGTTTGGTATGCCTAGTCTGTACAAAAAAATTGGGAGCAAAGGGTGATGTTCACATTGTTTGCCGATGTTCGACATAGCCAAATGTTTGTTATAGCGGTGTTCCACTGTACTGTGAATCATGAGATTACAACAAGACTTGCTTTGATAGTTCTTTTCCTGGCTTTGTGCTCATCTCGGTTGCTCTGGCTTCGGTCGATGGCCTCAAAGAGTTTCTCCACAAACTTGGGCGCTGATTCCTCAATCAGCGGCTTCAGCAAATCTGAAAGGCAATCAAACTCAGTATAATGCCTTGACCATTCTTTGGTTATATGGTTATTTCGTGAGCACCATCTTTAATACTGGTTCCCAGTCAAACTGTGGGTTTTGGGCGCAACAGTTACAGTACGTACTGCATGCTTGCATTGATCTAATCTTCTCGCTGCCATAGTTTTTGTCTACTTAAAGGGATTGCATACGTTTGGTAATTTGAGCCTACTGTTTGTTTCAAACCAATATAATTGAATATATATACCATAAAACTAACCTGTGAAAGTTTCAATTCAAAAGGTGGTAGCGTTTTAGAGATTTTGGCGACAAACTAGAGCGGTTATTTCAAGCCAGAGAACAGTTAGTCAATAGCTGAGATATAACGCTTCTCAGATTAATAATTTTTGGAGATAAAAAGTGACATATTTTTCCATAACCGCGGTACTTCGAATTGAACGTTTCTCAATATGCATTATACTATCCAAAGCAGCTGTACTTCTCACCAAGTAAGTTTTTATTGCCATAAATTTTCAGAGTCATTACCAAACGTATGCAATGCCTTTAATATTGACAAATGTGGGAACTGGCAGCGAGTCTACTTAACAGATTTGCAAATTCAGTACCGAAAGTAGGAATCGGATGATAGAGGGCGTTTATGATATAGTTTCGTCAAATTCGTAGATTTGTTGCAACAGGGCCCCCAAGCCATTTTTCTCATTACGCCCTCTGTCGGTATAACGTTATAGGTTTGTGCACAAATGAAGGCCGTCAGTGGAATTCTTCCCCTGATTTGATACGTGCATGCTACACAATCACTCATCACCTTTTCTGCACACTGGATTTGTAAAGGTAACGGTGTACAAGGAGGTTCGATACCTATTAAGGGAATAAAACAACTTTTTATAAAGAGACTTAAGCCTACCTAAATTAAGTTTGTGGTGTCCTTGTCAATATTATTAGCAAGGTTTAATTTGTGGTAAGTGCTTTGATTTTTGAGGGAAATTATGGGGTAAAAACGGTAACGAATATGCGACTTTTCACGAATGCACGTAACGGCCGCAGACAATAATATGGTCTATTGTCTGCTCTCATTGCGTAGACCTTTTTTGATACGTTGGTTGTAGGTACCAGACTTAACTATACTGGCCAGACCAGACAAAATGGCCGAAGGGCTGTTTTGAAGTTTGCAACAAACAGGTAGGGCCTAAGTCTAAGAAAATTGTATTTTTACTCTGAAATGTTGGACAAATTTCTTCTATCTGGGGTTTTAAAAGCACTCAGGAACATAAATAGCCTAGCCTATTTGCTGAAAGTGAAAAACATCATTTTGGAATAGTAGAAAATATTAAGTTGTTTTCATTCCCTTTAGGTATCGGACCTGCTTGTGGCTAGGCTGTGCACCGTTACCTAACTAGTTTTGTAAATCCGGTGTCATGCCAAAAGGTGTCCGTTGCCAAATAGTGTCCGCTAATTAGCATACCGGGAATTGTTTGGCTATGCGACGTTGACGTCACATAATTATGCAAGCTTGCTAAATAGTGTCCGCGCTTAGCGTGCGTCCTATTGAGTCAGGTCATGGCTGACTCTTCACCTCGCAAGACGTGTCGAAGTTGTTCATTCAAAGTCCGTAAAAAGGACCACGTTATGGCTAATAATAATCATCGAAAATCATCCTGTGAAATCTACAAGGGCAGTTGAGAATGATCGTGTTGACATTAAACTTGGCAGATCATTTACGTTATTAATACTAATAATAGAAAGGAAAAGGTTAAAGATCGTATGGAGGTAGAAATAGGGTAGATGAAAAAAAAAAGGTGATCAAAGTCACGAAATGTCGTGTTATTTTTTTATCGTAAATGAAAGTGCCTTGTATGTTTTTATTTGTTTATAGCATGCGTATTGTGCTGTTTTAACTTCCTGCCAAAAAAAAATGTATTATTCATTAACACATCTCTAAGTTAGGCTCCTGCAATTTAAAAAGACAAACAAAAGCACAATCAGACAGGATCAAGAATAGTACATGTACGTATACGTAAATTAATAAGTGCGTACGCATGGTCTGTGCTCGGACACTTTTTGGCATGTATATACATGCCAAAAAGTGTCCAGGCTTCACTGCGCATGCTCCGCGGTAGTTGCGATGATCGTAACCCTAGGTCTGACATGGGGACTGGGACCTTAGGGTTACGAGAAAACCTATTCAAAATGTTTGGGAATGACATTTTGGCCAACTCCTGAAGTACGTTTCCACTTAGTTTTCCACTTTCCAAAATCCAAACACAAAATCTGACTACATGGATCTGATTGGTACTAATCAATGAGTCATATAAAACCACTTTGAATATCGAAAGATAATTTAGTTCAGAAAAAATGACCCAAAACTTACCGAAGGTGTCGAGATTCCCTCCGTTTGCCGTCAGTCGGCCATTTTGAATAGTGCGCAGTGTACCATCTCGACCAAATCACGTCATGCGAAATGCCGTTTTGGCTGTTCCAGCTTTCAAACTCAAACTAAAAGCCCTATGGAGGGTGTTCCCAGAATAACACGTGCGCTGTTATACCGTGTACACGCATATCGTATACAGTATGGAGGAGATTTTTTTTAAGTCCGCATTGTTTGCCCATGTCAAGCTGCCGCTGACAATTCAAATATTTCATCACTTAGTGAACTGAAGGAAATTGCTAAGATTATCAAATGATTTCCTTTATGAATGGTCCCATAAACAGACAATGTTAGCAAGTCACAAACTTGGTGCCGACCCAATTCATGATCAAACAGAAATAAAAAGGTCATCCACCTCATCACAGATCGCGCAGTGGTCGGAATTAACGCTGGACTGAAAAATATATCCGGTCATCAATTACACAAAAAATGATCATACCCGGTAGGACAGTGAGGACGTTTTCCTAAAAATATCACCGGAATATTCCACTGCGCAAAAACCACAATTTCTTACTGCAAATCTGTAGTTCTGTACCGAGCCGGCCGCGGCTGTGAGCCACCGTCCGTATACGGTAACGAACCCGGCCGCGATCCAAAAAGGTACCGACCGAGCAACATACACTTCAATTTCAAGCCCACGGCGAAATCTGTACCGAGCCGGCCGGGCTGGCCGTGAGCTCCCGTCCGTAACGGTGGAACGAACCCGGCCGCGATCCAAAAAGGAAGGCCTTCCGACCGAGCGCAATATTTACACTTCATTTCAAGCACACGGCACGTACCTGTAACGTACAGATTGAGACTTTCGCTGGTGTACGTACACAATGTTTGCTTTGAAACTGTGGCTGTTACGCACGCGGATACCAGGCTGTATTTCTCTGCGGTGTAGCCAATGTTTTTACGTCTTAATTTTATAATGCGATCGTCGGTCGGTTTAGGAAGGATTTCACGATATTTTTTTTAGATTCAGTATAATTATGAAAAGAGTGTTTCTACTTGGCCAATTGAACAAAATAACTCAGTGAAATTTAAGTAAGATTTATAAGCTGATCAGCCTACGATTTACGGTACTTTGGAAGGACGGTCGATCAGAATATTTTTATTTAGATTTCGCAACGATATAACGCATACATATCGTGTATGTTACACCATTTCTTTCTCCTTGAATCGTATTTTCGCATGTGTTGGTTGGATGTCGGCCTGTGTTGGATGTCGGAAAAAATCAAGCCGTATACGTTTTTCTTCACCTGTCATATCAAAAGAGTGGCGGAAAATAAACTTAATTCGGCAGTTTCGGCACACGGGCGCGGGTCTGGTCAATTCAATAACGTGATTTATTTAGCGGACACGATCACACACTGTATGCGATATGCCGTGTATAGCACTGTACAACACACGTGATACGAGCCCTCCATAGGGCTGCGAGTTTGAGTTTGAAAGGTGGAACAGCCAAAACGGCATTTCGCATGACGTGATTTGGTCGAGATGGTACACTGCGCACTATTCAAAATGGCCGACTGACGGCAAACGGAGGGAATCTCGACACCTTCGGTAAGTTTTGGGTCATTTTTTCTGAATATAATGATCTTTCGATATTTAAAGTGGTTTTATATGACTCATTGATTAGTACCAATCAGATCCATGTAGTCAGATTTTGTGTTTGGATTTTGGAAAGTGGAAAACTAAGTGGAAACGTACTTCAGGAGTTGGCCAAAATGTCATTCCCAAACATTTTGAACACGTTTTCTCGTAACCCTAAGGTCCCAGTCCCCATGTCAGACCTAGGGTTACGATCATCGCAACTAGCTCCGCGGACACTATTTGGCAACGGACACCTTTTGGCATGGCTCATGCCAATTCTTAATCATGTTAATCAGTGTTAATATATATAGGCCCACCATGACTTACCTGTTGTTCTTGTCTTATTCATTCCCTTACTGACACAATTTAGGGCAGCTATTGTGACACTTGATTCTGAGAAACCCAGGACTTTCCTGACAATGTCATCAACTAGTGGACGCAACTCGTCCAAATCACGCTTCGACATCGGCACGATGGGCGCCGCCATTTTGACTTCAGAGTTGTACGCTGGCTAGTACTAGTAGTAGTAATTGTAAAAGTTTTGAACCGGAATTTTATTTCATTACTACGGGTCCATGGCTCAAAGTTTCACCACAGCGTAACAATGTGCTCGGCAAGGTTTCTACGCTATTCAAATCTTGAATAAAGGATAATTGAAACGAAAAAACAACATCAAAAGTTGCCTTAGCTGTAAACGTTTAGAACTCGTTGAATGCGACCCGTGTAGAGCTGAGGCTGCATCGAATCTGCTGTCTAGAGCTAGGTCTAGGTCTTCGCTCCATTGGAAATACATGGAGACACCAAGACAATAGACCTAGCCGTAGCTCTGGAAGCCCGTTTCGGACACGGCCTAAGCTACATAGTACTGCACTGTGCATGTGTGCAGCACATACAGCTGAGCAATTTAAAACGTACGATACGATTGGATAATCAATTTTAATATACCTGTGTATTGTTAGGATATAAAATTAAAATCCTGACATTTAACAACATTTATTATATTAAAAATCATATTGTTTTATAACGTAATTGTACATAGAAATTAAATAATCTTTATTATTGAAAATGATTAAATAAAATGAATTATTTTGAATTGCTAGCTTGAAAGTATTATCCAATCAAAATACATGTAAGTGTAACCGTGTAAAATGTTTGGCTACGACTTTTTGAAGCGGCTCGCCTTGTGAAGCAAGCCGTTACGGTAGCCAGTATCATGAAGACAGCCAATTGTTGTAGAAGTGAGGGCGCACTTCAAATCTTTCGGGCTTTTCGGGGTGCACCACACTAAATAAACTCCCATTGACCTTAGTGTAAAATCCCTCAACTTCACAGTTCAAAAAAACCCATCCAGAAGTTTCTCAGTTGTTGGTGCAATAGTGTAAATGATAGTGTGAACTCTCATCTACCCAATTCTTTTCAATTTTTGGTTGGGTAACCGATTGGATTTTTTGCTAATTGCCCCAAGAAAAAAACACCCCCGAAATGTCCTTCTTCCGTAACCGACTTGCTACGAGTTTTCATGAAGCAACCCTCCACGTTCAAGACAATGTAGGACCGGATTTTAAACCAAAATATCTCAAGTCTCCACAACAGGCTGAAACACTGAACCCCCAGGTTGTCATAACCAGTCAAAACTACACAATATATTAATTGCACGACCCCCCAAATTGCATATTTAAAAAACATTTGAGGGTACACACATTATGATAATCAGCTCGGCGCATTGATTTTTGAGCTATTTAGTGTGGTGCATCCTATAAGGGGGGTAAACTTTTTTAATTGGTTGTCCAATTAGGCTCAAAGTGTAGAGTTTATGACACTGAGCTCATATGTGAAAACAAAATTGAAAAATATTATTGCGTTTTTCTACGGCACGGCTTAATGTGTTAGGTCGTTGACCCGTGGTGGCCATACAAACGTGCACATTCTCCCTTATAATATTGTGTACACCCCATGGAAAGTCGGGCTCTGAATCCACATATTATTTCCTCACAAAGTTATCTTATGGCTATTTTAGGATGCAATGATGCTCAGACCATTACATATAGTTTAATTAATCAAGGCGAGGGTGTCATTTCACATGGAAAAGTGGTGTAAGGTCAGGGTTGGCCTGTTTGGTTGTGGGGGGGGGGGGGGGCGTTTAGGCTATTACGTGGAATATTTCTGCCCCAGTATCCATATTAAGACATAATGATGAACTTTTTTTGGATTATTCAATGCATATTACATTTCACCAAATTTCGCTGTCCTTGAGAATAAGCATTTCCCCTCTGAAAAGTGAGAAAGAGGCGATTAGGGTTGTCAGCGTGTGGGCGGGGCTTGCTAGGGTTGGGTCTAGGTATGGAGCCCCGGCTGGGGTTAGGGTTGGAATCAGAGCGATTTAGGGTTAAGAATTGGTCTTAGGGTTGAATTTTGGGGGCTAGGTTTACAATTTAGGGGATTGGGTTGGAATTTCGGCCGGCTAGGGTTACAATTTTGGGTCTAATGGGGTTAAAAGTTGGGCCACCTTCGTCTAAACAAAACTCGTAGGATGTAGAAAAGACAATGTAAGTTGAGTAATACAAGGTTTTATGCGTATTAGGATTGATGTTTTCAGGAAATAATTAACAAAATCTGATGAGAAACTTGGTCTTATACAGTTTCTTTTCGTTCTCGCCTCTCACAACAGAGTGGTGGCGCTATCACAAAATGGCTACCGATGCGCCGCCATCTTGTGACCTATAGGGTGCACCACACTAAATAAACTCCCATTGACCTTAGTGTAAAATCCCTCAACTTCACAGTTCAAAAAAACCCATCCAGAAGTTTCTCAGTTGTTGGTGCAATAGTGTAAATGATAGTGTGAACTCTCATCTACCCAATTCTTTTCAATTTTTGGTTGGGTAACCGATTGGATTTTTTGCTAATTGCCCCAAGAAAAAAACACCCCCGAAATGTCCTTCTTCCGTAACCGACTTGCTACGAGTTTTCATGAAGCAACCCTCCACGTTCAAGACAATGTAGGACCGGATTTTAAACCAAAATATCTCAAGTCTCCACAACAGGCTGAAACACTGAACCCCCAGGTTGTCATAACCAGTCAAAACTACACAATATATTAATTGCACGACCCCCCAAATTGCATATTTAAAAAACATTTGAGGGTACACACATTATGATAATCAGCTCGGCGCATTGATTTTTGAGCTATTTAGTGTGGTGCATCCTATAAGGGGGGTAAACTTTTTTAATTGGTTGTCCAATTAGGCTCAAAGTGTAGAGTTTATGACACTGAGCTCATATGTGAAAACAAAATTGAAAAATATTATTGCGTTTTTCTACGGCACGGCTTAATGTGTTAGGTCGTTGACCCGTGGTGGCCATACAAACGTGCACATTCTCCCTTATAATATTGTGTACACCCCATGGAAAGTCGGGCTCTGAATCCACATATTATTTCCTCACAAAGTTATCTTATGGCTATTTTAGGATGCAATGATGCTCAGACCATTACATATAGTTTAATTAATCAAGGCGAGGGTGTCATTTCACATGGAAAAGTGGTGTAAGGTCAGGGTTGGCCTGTTTGGTTGTGGGGGGGGGGGGCGTTTAGGCTATTACGTGGAATATTTCTGCCCCAGTATCCATATTAAGACATAATGATGAACTTTTTTTGGATTATTCAATGCATATTACATTTCACCAAATTTCGCTGTCCTTGAGAATAAGCATTTCCCCTCTGAAAAGTGAGAAAGAGGCGATTAGGGTTGTCAGCGTGTGGGCGGGGCTTGCTAGGGTTGGGTCTAGGTATGGAGCCCCGGCTGGGGTTAGGGTTGGAATCAGAGCGATTTAGGGTTAAGAATTGGTCTTAGGGTTGAATTTTGGGGGCTAGGTTTACAATTTAGGGGATTGGGTTGGAATTTCGGCCGGCTAGGGTTACAATTTTGGGTCTAATGGGGTTAAAAGTTGGGCCACCTTCGTCTAAACAAAACTCGTAGGATGTAGAAAAGACAATGTAAGTTGAGTAATACAAGGTTTTATGCGTATTAGGATTGATGTTTTCAGGAAATAATTAACAAAATCTGATGAGAAACTTGGTCTTATACAGTTTCTTTTCGTTCTCGCCTCTCACAACAGAGTGGTGGCGCTATCACAAAATGGCTACCGATGCGCCGCCATCTTGTGACCTATAGGGTGCACCACACTAAATAAACTCCCATTGACCTTAGTGTAAAATCCCTCAACTTCACAGTTCAAAAAAACCCATCCAGAAGTTTCTCAGTTGTTGGTGCAATAGTGTAAATGATAGTGTGAACTCTCATCTACCCAATTCTTTTCAATTTTTGGTTGGGTAACCGATTGGATTTTTTGCTAATTGCCCCAAGAAAAAAACACCCCCGAAATGTCCTTCTTCCGTAACCGACTTGCTACGAGTTTTCATGAAGCAACCCTCCACGTTCAAGACAATGTAGGACCGGATTTTAAACCAAAATATCTCAAGTCTCCACAACAGGCTGAAACACTGAACCCCCAGGTTGTCATAACCAGTCAAAACTACACAATATATTAATTGCACGACCCCCCAAATTGCATATTTAAAAAACATTTGAGGGTACACACATTATGATAATCAGCTCGGCGCATTGATTTTTGAGCTATTTAGTGTGGTGCATCCTTCGGGGTGCACCACACTAAACAAACTCCCATTGACCTTAGTGTAAAATCCCTCAACTTCACAGTTAAAAAAAACCCACCCAGAAGTTTCTCAGTTGTTGGTGCAATAGTGTAAATGATAGTGTGAACTCTCATCTACCCAATTCTTTTCAATTTTTGGTTGGGTAACCGATTGGCTTTTTTTTTATTGCCCCAAGAAAAAAAAACACCCCCGAAATGTCCTTCTTCCGTAACTGCTACGAGTTTTCATGAAGCAACCCTCCACGCTCATGACAATGTAGGACCGGATTTTAAACCAAAATATCTCAAGTCTCCACAACAGGCTGAAGCGCTGAGCCCCCAGGTTGTTATAACCAGTCATAATTACACAATATATTAATTGCACGACCCCCCCCCCCCCCAAATTGCATATTTAAAAAACATTTGAGGGTACACACATTATGATAATCAGCTCGGCGCATTGATTTTTCAGCTATTTAGTGTGGTGCATCCTTCGCATCATGGCTCTCCTGTTTGCTAACCAACTGCCCATTTTTTTTACGGTGAACGTAAGTTTTGATAATTTTTAAGAACATTCTATTGTACTTTTGCCAACCCCTGTGAGCGTACATGTACAATGTGTCATGTTCAATTCATTAATGTAACTGGGTTTACTTTGCGTGTTCGTGATTTACCTCAAGGTTTACTTTTAGATATACCTTTTTGGGGGGATTTACTGACAATAATTTTACACACAAGCATGAGGACATTGAATTTACAGCAGTATTTCAATGTCGGATGGACACACGAATGATGTGGATATTATGTAGGCCTACATGTAGAACAAAACACCCCAATGGTATTTGATAAAGAGGCATCTTGTTTAAAAGAGGCAATAAGACCTATCAGTAGTGCTCAGGGTCTAACCAGGTAATTCCGCCAATTTTTTAAGGCCTCTCGACCAATCAGATGGCCGGATTTGGCATCACGTGACCCTCATTAGCATAAATTGAGGAACGGGACTCTACCATTGAGCGTGGGGGTGTTCATTTATGTGAGGGGCAAAATGGGTATGAGATCACGCTTGGACGATACCATTTTCTTTTCAAAATATGATTTACATAATGTAGAGGTATATTTTCATCGTAGGTATATACTTTTAATTATTATTTTTTGTTTAATTATGTATAAATAGGTCCTTATTTATAGTATACTTATATTGAGTATACAGTGGAGGTCATAGCCTACCCAAATTCATACATAAATAAATCCAATAAATACGATAAGATACTATAGACCTACGATACAATACAATAAAATAAATATGTATAAGTAATGCCAGGAAATATTGGTGGCAAATAATAAGCGAGTTAATTATTACGGCTTTGTTTTATTGCGTGAGCAGCGGTGGTAAACGCTCTGTATGAATGGTACAGTCTCACCATTGAACCGGTGTAGGGGGAATACCGGTACATTGCACAACGTTGTGCAATGACCGTTCGGACAATAGGAAGTTACCAATTATTGTGTTTACTCCAAAGCGGATTACTGACGTCACTAGGATGAGTCATCACGATTGCCCATTCATTCGCTGGTCTTGTTAGGACTTGTTACGTTTGCCTTCACAACATTGGTGCTGGATTTGAAAAAACCTAACTCGGATCTAAGTTTCTCTTCAATATTGCCCATTTTCTCATTTTGTTGCCCATTTACTAATTTTGTAACTCATTTCATTGCTCAATGATATTCATTTTCTTACTCATTTCATTACATGTACACATTTACTCATTTCACTGCTTATTTTGTTGCTAATTTACTCATTTTTGTTACTCCTTTTACTCATTCGTTGCTCATTCGCCCGCTCATTTTACACATTTCTTGCTCATTTTACTCATTTCTTGCTCATTCACCTGCTCATTTTACTCATTTTTTGCTCATTTTACTCATTTCTTGCTCATTCACCTGCTCATTTTACTCATTTCTTGCTCATTTTACTCATTTCTTGCTCATTCACCTGCTCATTTTACTCATTTCTTGCTCATTTTACTCATTTCTTGCTCATTCACCTGCTCATTTTACTCATGTCTTGCTCATTTTACTAATTTCTTGCTCATTTTACTCATTTCTTGCCCATTCACCTGCTCATTAAACTCATTTCGTGCTCATTTTATTCATTTCCTGCTCATTTTACTCATTCACCTGCTCATTTTACTAATGTCTTGCTCATTTTACTCATTCACCTGCTCATTTAACTCATTTCCTGCTCATTTTACTCATTTCGTGCTCATTTTACTCATTTCCTGCTCATTTTACTCATTCACCTGCTCATTTTACTAATGTCTTGCTCATTTTACTCATTTCATTTCTCATCGACCAATTTCACCAATTTACTGAATCCTAAAATCATCTTAACTCTCACAGGGAGTATAGGCTAATAAAGACTCGGCATATTGAGCTGTATGGGTCAGATCAAGCACAAAGTCATCTCTACCCTATAGGTTGTACCAATGCTGGACTGAGTACATTATTGATGTGAAAAAGGATCTTGCCCAAGGAAGTGGGCGCAACATTATAGTAACGTGGCATTCGTTATAAAACATATAAGCTACATTTTAGGTAATACGACGAGAAAAAAACACTCCGAGATAACTCTCGATTCAATGTATTCATTCTGACATCTATCAATATTTATTAGAATGTACGCTGATTAAAATGTGGTTTTTATCATTAATGAACACAATTAACATCTCATACGGTTACAAAGCTTATAAAACATAACGTTGTATAGACCTTTCTTTTGTGTACAAACACTGGCATGCTGGTTGGAAATGTTTCCTTCCTCAATGGTATGGGCGTCCAAATGTTGCAAATCATTTCATTTTCTTGACAGACGGCGTGACCAAATTCAACATTTTTACAAACTTTCCATAGCTGTACAAATACATACCATCATTGCTTGTGTTGTTTCCATTACATTCATCAACATCTTTCAATGTTTATGAAACGTTGTGTTTAAATTGTGGTTATTTTTTTATGCCTGTCTTTGACGGCTCGCCATAATTTTCGCCATGTTGGTTGGCCAAAACTTTGGCTGTGACGTACGTTGCAAAAGAAAAGTCTACACACCTTAGTCATTATCAAACTTATGCATGTTACACAATGAACATTGTACAGAGAAGGATGGGTACTCACAATGCTCTTTTGTTTCAAAACAGTAGGCCCTAGCTTAAATACATTGACATTTTAATTACATTTAACATTCTTTACTGCTTGAATAATGCTAAACGTTTTAACTATTACATGCACATCGAACAGCTTTTTCAAGATTTGTATGAAGTTTCAATTTTGTAAAGATATGTGTACATGTACATGTCATCGTTTCAGAATTTCTTTTTAATTATAAGATGAAAGAAATTAAAGCACAAAGATACTTTAAGTTCCGATAACCTGTACAGAAATGCAAAAAAAAAATCAAATGCTAACGAAACAAAATAAGGGTAAGTCACATTGCTAAGCCGCTAACTACATTATACGTTACAATAATAATAAACAAACTGTCTTGTCCAATACAAACACTGTTAATTTCTATACTGGAAACATATAATTAGTGTATTGATAACATGATAAACCTAACAAACGTTTAATCAAACGTCCAGTCATTGTTCATAATTACACCAGAAAAATAAGATAGCGTTTGATCATTCCTTATATCAGACGACTGTAATGTAAAGCGTTTCATGTGGGAAAATTGATTTAAACCAGGTTTAAGTTATTCTTCGCTCATACTGTATAACCCAGATTTACTTTTAACAAGATTGTGTAGGTATATATATACATGATATAATTAATGATTATACAGAGCATCACTAGAGTCAGCATGACTGCTTTAGCATAACCCCCAACTGAACATAGGAGTGAGGTAGATTTAATAACCATAAGGCACGGTATCATAGTTGGAAATTGGCACACGTTTAGTGTATACAACCTGGTAAAACTTCTTTTGTGTTTTGGTCTCAATGTTCATAGTTTTCTTGTTACGTGTTATTTTGTACGGGTCAACTACCTGAATTTTGAGTGGCTCAATCTCGCGTACCATCTGAGAAATTGCTTCGAAATTGACCAGGAAACCATTACGGTAATTCAAACTGATACCACGAACCTTACAGTAAGACAGCTGGCCGTTTTTGTCTACCTTTGCCAATTTGTATCCATAATTCTTTGGACCACCAGAAGCAAATGTAACAATATGATTGTCGGAATCTAATTCATCCGTTAGTTCACCCAGAAAATCACCGGTTTCCGGTTCCCACTGTCCCTCTCGACTCACGTATATAACACTATCTGTGTCATAGTACAAGACGCGTTGGTCGAGTTTCTCCAAAAGGTCATACAGTTTAAGCCTTGCCTGTGCTGTAGTGTATGCGGCAATGATAACATTAGTCCGTCCAGATGGCTCTACAAAGTCTTCGTTGCACTGCCACTGGACTTTCACCATCTCTTCGTTAACAAAGGAGACATCTTGAACTTCCGTATCATCCCGTGTCAGTAGGTCAAAGTAATCCACTGGATCGTCAATGTGGGTAGTCTTGCTCATATTGGGACGCTGTCCGAACTTTCCCCAGAAGCTAAGATACAGGGAGAAAAAAAGAACAACATCGTTAGTAGTTGTTTCAAAACATTACCCTTTATGACAACAATGGTAAAAGGTATTTACAGTTTAAAATTTAAGTAGCAATTAAATGAAGACTATGCGAAACAAAAGCTTGGAATAGGTCAGTTTTTTTTAGCGATGATTTACTTTGAGTGACACAAATGGCATTGCAAAACATCAAGTATACATTCTGCGGTTTATAGGCTAAAATAGAATTCCAATTATCATTCCAAAATTGTGTAGTACCAAATAAAAATAAAGCACACTGAACATAGAATTTAAACAAACTTACCTGTTCAGCATTAGTTTGGCCAGAGCACGCATACCAGGATTCTTCTTAATGTTGTTCCAGGACAGCTTGATGCCTTCCTTGTCAAAGTACTGCTGGACGTACTGGTGCTTTTGATCGTCCGTTTGACACCAAGAGGGCCAATCGCTTGCTTCTTGTTTCAGCTTGAGGAAGGCGTCGACGTACGCTGCAAACAGCCCTCCCTCCTTCGTGTCTGGATCGTAGACGGCGACCTCATCAAAGTGCCAAACTTCATATATTTTCACCAACCGGTAGCCTTTCTCCAGAGCCTTTTTAAGTTCTAGAGTGACCCATGTTCCCAAAATAGTGCGTTCATCATCACTATGTGTACAATGAGATTGCATGAGAGATTCACAGCATTTGGAACAGAGCGGGAACATCAACCGTCCAGAAGCTTTGTAGGGAAGAACGGGGTGGTACAGCCCTCTCGGTGGAAGAACTTTGCATTTAATCAGACCTTCATACTCACTGATATTGCCAAAGTTTTCTGTGATGATCTTGGGATGCCCTACTGGATATCTTCCGTATTTGTTGATGTATGGATATAAGCTTGTAAAATCAACATACTTTATCTTTTCTCCGGGCTTTGCAGTGTAGTACATTTTTGTGGCATTAGTGCGACCCCCACAGAATGCATCCCGCGGTACCAGGGGAGTTGGAATCTCTAATTCCGATACGAATGCAGCCATTTCTTGGTTCTGCTTTATCTCTGCGTCATATTCACACTCCCATTTCTCGATATAGCGATATCCTTGACTTATTATATAGTCGCGTTTGTCTAACGTTTTTTGATATAGTTCTTCCATGCTGAGATCATTGAAGGGATGCTTTGTGTCACGAGCCATACAAGTGTGTCCATGATGGAGGCAACCATGAAACTCTAACACAGTTTTTACATCATTGGCCTCATAGTAGCCATCGGCTTTATAATTGCCAATGTGTTTTTCGCCTTGATTAGCTGCGTGCTGTATGTACTCATTGGTCTGATGAGAGATCCATTTCAACCACTGAAGAGCTTTGACTGACTGGCGATCATTTGAAGGATAACCCTGAGATGGAATAATTCCAATGGTGTCAGGAGCTAAGTACTTTGTACGATACACCAAGTTGCATGCAGAAGCGATAGTTATGCATTTCTGAAAGGGGTCTATCCCAGGATTGCAGTCACTTTTGGTCATCTCCATAAACAGAGACCGGAACTGCAGACAGCATCGACGCAAGATATCAACATCCGACCGGCAGTATTTGAGAATTTCCTTCTGGAAATCAAATTCGTCAGTGCGGTGTGCGTCATACCATTCCACGAACTTTTCTCTGTTGGATGGTGACATTCCATCAGGGTTGTAGTAATGCATCTGGTAGATGGGATAGTACTGCGTCTTGATTCGCTACCGTATTGAATAGGTGAGGGAAATAACCCTTTGCCAACTCTTTTAGACCAAATGCACCAGGAAGCTTAGAAAGGGCCATTGGAAGAAAATTGAAAGAATCGATGAACTTCATTTCGGTAGCTGCAACCACGATGCTCATTCATTCATTCATTCATTCAAAGAACATTTATTTCCACCAATAACAAAAGATCAATGCAATTAATAAGAAAGCATTATATTGGAGGAGGCAAATCCAAAAAAGCAAAAAACAATGCTTGTTGACAGAAATGCCTTTGGACATGAACAAAACAAACAATCAAACAAACAATCAATTAAACGAATAAAGAAGCAAACAAAACAAACGTAGATGTAACTAAACAATTACGATACAGATCTTCAGATTATATCATATACAGGAAAAACAAGCATGAATAACACGGTTTGGAAGTTTTAAATTGTTGATACAAAATTAAGGCTATACAGTGTGGTTGTTGAGAAGGTGAGCTTTTAGTTTATGTTTATAAATAGGTAACGTAGGGGCAGTTTTTATACTATTAGGCAGTTTATTCCAATTTAAGGGTCCAGAGAAACAAATATTATGATGGAAGGCTGTCGTTCTGTGTTTGGGAAGATGAAAATTAGAAGAGGACCTGGTGTTATGGCCATGAATATTACGATTTAGTTCAAAGTACTTATTGAATGAGAGAGGAAGTAGTCCTTTCATATGTTTATACATGAAGATACACTGTTGGTATTTGTTGATACATTTTAAGTTGAGTAATTTAAGTTTACAAAACAAAGGACTTGTATGGGCCCTAAATGGAGAATGTGAAATAATACGGACAATTTTCTTTTGGAGAATACTCAGCTTATTCAGATTGGCGCTGAATGTGTTTCCCCATACGACATTACAATATTGGAGATATGGTAGTATGAGAGTGCAATAAAGTGTACGCAAAACATTATTAGGAAGGAGAAATTTCAACCGACTGATGACACCAATACTTTTTGCTATCTTGTTTTCTATTTCACTTATATGATATTTCCATGATAGTTGTTTATCTAAGTATACACCCAAAAATTTGGTTTTATTGAAAATTACTTCTGGAAGCACTGCATTATCGTACAGGTACCGGAGCACAAAGTAGGAATCGTATCCTTTGAAATTGTGACACAACACAACTGAACCAGCATTTTCTTCTCTGAACAGCCATTTACAGAAATCCTGACGAGTGTGGGGACCGCGGAAGACGTATTCACGGTCTCCACAATGCATACAAGATGTGACTTCACTGCAAAGACATTCGGTGCAGACTTTATGAGCAATGCAAAGGTTTGGTTGGTGAATACCAGACTCCTGAATACATTCGAAGTCGAAGAAGATGTATGTAGTTATGCCATCATCTTCATCTTTGTTTGAAGACTTACTTTTTTGAGGTTCACTTTTTGCAGTTCCCTCTTTAGGACTTTCATCGACGGGCTTCATGAAACAAAGGTGCTCTTGCTGCACATAATCCTTACAGACACTGCAGTATTTTTCTCCACAGACGTGTGCTTTGTGTACGTGTTGTTTTACACTAACGAACTTACTGCACTCACGACATCTGTAATACGATTTGCATACCGAGTCAGAAGAAGGTGTCAATTGTTTTAAATGGTTCTGGTAACAATTAGCACTCTTAAATGACCGGTTGCAGTCAGGACAGTATACCCAATCTTCTTCAACACATTTACCCTGGAAACAAAGCTTGCATGTGTTTTCACAACGGTGGTCAAATTTGTTGTTGTAGCCTCTCATGCACTCGGTGCAAAAGTAGCTTCGATTGAGGAAAGCCGGCATACTTGTTATGACGTCATAATGCCCTTCGTGATGATACAGACATATCTGCTGACTAGCAGAGGGGCCTCTATATATAATGGCGTTACAGTAGTCTTTAGATGTGACCATTATTTGATAGTTCGGAAGAACACGTTGAAACTCCTTGATCTGGTCAATTCCACACTTCTGCAAAGGTACACCTGCCTGGTGATGTAACTCTTCAGCGAGTGTCTGCTGTAGTTTGCAACCTTTGCGTATTGCTTCCCATTTCTCATGTTTTTCTATTTTAGCCTTACTCGTGACGATGGCTCGTGCGCAACAAAGGTCGTCTTTATTCACGATCTGAATGATGCACTGTTTTTCCTTCAAAAATCTTTCTAAATCAACGTATTTCTTCTTTAGACCTTTACCACCTTGAGGCATGGTTACGTGCGTAATGTGTATCTCAAGTGTACCGTCTATGGTAAACTCTTCGTACGACTGCAACACTCTCTCAACCCGCGAGAAGAACCTTTCTGCCGTCAGATGTTGTTTAGGGATAAATGGTAATGTTATGGGGTAATCAAGCTCAGGATGCACAACTACCATACGGATGAGATCTTGAGGCTCAGCACCCTCAGTTACCGTATCAATCAGGCTCTGGAAAACATGATGTAAGGTTGTTAAGACAGAAGCACGGTCATACATCCCAATCTCGTCGTTGAACTTCACTACGTATTCATGCCCACGTGTTTTAAACTTTTTCATATTCACTTCCTTCACCCGAGTGACGCGGTAGAGGTCTCGTACATCATCTGATATTCTCGGGCGTTTTGGGGGCGGTTCAATCTGCGCCGTCGTGTCTTCCAGCGTGCCGTAACCTGTCTGCGTGGTCGTCCCTTCATGCTGAGATATGAGATGCCGTAAATAATTATCTCTTCTGGCAAACACCTTGCCACACTCGCTGCATTGATGTTGGTTGGCATCGCTGTGACGGGCTCTGTGGCGATTGTAGTTACCACGAGTGTTGAAGGTCTTGTTACACACACTACAAGCAAACATCTGTAACGGATTCAAAAGAAAATATAATTAAGACTAATGATAATATTCTATTAATATACTTGGCTTGTTAGTATAGCCTATAATGTTTAAAAGGCGTACCTCGAATACGGTTATTCTGGTAAACAGAGAAGTAAAATGGAATCGTTCAGACGATTACCGTATATGCTGAAGAAGATAAACTTATGTAATGTAGAATGGTGTAGGCCCATGCAGGAGATAACGATGTGATGCCGACGCCGTCCAACAGTAAAATGATTTAACTGCGAGAGTCTGGCGACTTGTATAATTGTATTGCGGACGTCGTGTTTTTGCATGATGATCATCGGTCACGTTCTGAGAGAGATAAAAATCTTCCTCTCTTGGCAAACCAATCATTGTACAGTATACACTGTCTTATATTGTACGAGAATCAATTTTTAATACATGGTTCGTTTTATGGGCCAAATGCCTAATGGAACATTCCCTCCAAAATATAATAACAATAACTTATTTCACTTATACCTTTGTAAACTACATATTTAGTGTTTGTAAATATTCTAGTTTTAATCATGTTTTATCCGTGTAAGAGTTAAGAAAAAAAACGAAAAAGTGTTCGAAACAAGTTTGAAAAAAGAGAGAAAAAAAAAATAGAACCGTAAATGTTATCACCTCCACAAAACATTAGTAATTAAAAGTTAGTGAAATCAAATGAGTGCTATTAAAAAGGTTCGTGTTGGTAAAAAGAAAAATTAAGTTTGAAAAAAAGAAAAAAAAGATGAAGTAAGTATTACTAAAAAAGAAAAAAGAAAAGTAATTCTTATTACCATAAAACAAAATTAGTAATTGAAAGTTAGTAAAACGAAATGAGTGTTTAAAAACAAAAGTTTGTGTTGGTAAATAAAATAATAATAATAATTTAATAAAATAACAAAGAGTAAGAACTACTAAAACAAAACAAAAACATCTTCATGTTAGTAAAAACGAAATGGCTTATTTACAAAATAATAATAAATAGTGTAAGTAAAATAAAAACAAAACAAAATTTATGTAAGTGCAAAACCAATGTGTTAGTAAAATGAAAATAAATAGATGGATAAGAAAAAAAATATATAGAAATACACGAAACAAAAAAAAAAGGTTTATGCTAGAAACAAAAATAGAATTGGTAACGAACACATACTAAAGTAGTAAAAAAAAATAACGTTAGCAAAAAATTAAAACAACAAAAACAAAAACAAACAAAAACAAAAAAAACAAAACAAAATAAAACAAAAACAAGTGTGATTGGAAATGTTAAAACACAAAACTTGAAGAAATTTCATGTATAGAGGTGAATGTAAAATCAAGAAGACTATCCAGGATAACCACTGGATTAGGTTGGGACTGCAAACTCAATTTACAATTTTAAGTGTAAAGGATACCTTTTGTATTTGAAGTGGTGCAGTTCTTGATGCTCGATATACGACACTTTCTGTTCCTTTCACCAATCCTATTGTGCTTGCCTCAAGTACCTAACAGTAAAAGCATAGGGAAATGGATTATAATTATGTTTGTACAGTATAACAACGTATAAATATTAATAATTGTTACAAAGTCAGTGAAACACTTACAACACACAGATGGTTTAGATGCGATGTAACCTCGATGCTGGATGTGAGCAAACTGAGGCAGTGTGTGGGTTTTCACAGTTTGTATAACTCTATTGCGGACGTCGCAATAACATTATTGTGTATGAAAAGACTAGGATTAGAGAACTAAGAAACGTTACAACAAAAACTGGGATCAAAATCTGCACGCCGATTGAAATTGTGTCTCGCAAACTATACCAAATATTTAAAATTCGATGTTCTTCAGGATAAACATCCTACAATTAAAACAGAAAATTAAGCAATCTCCAAGAATGAGAACAGCTAGCGTAATTCTTTTTCTGCCGCTCATTTCTTGTGTGCATAATTAAAATTATTTACAAGTTGCCTTAAATGAAAATATGTGGTTTCTATTTAATTGTAAACACCTTCGCTATAAACTTTGCTCAATGTTGTTACCCCCTCGATCGGTTCTGCAGTTCAGTCTGTGATTAGGTTGTCTATTTCTGTTTACAATCTGTTTTTGTTTGTTTGTTTGTGGGGGTATTTGTTTGTCTGTTGTTGTTGGGGTTTTTTTTGTGTCAAATTTTATTATTTCTTTTTATTTTAGTGGAGAATACATTTACACATAGCAAATGATAAGTCTATAGTTTTAGTTTCAAAGAAGCATGCATGCCTATGTTAGGGAACCCATGATGAAAAATATGAAAATGAAAACAAGTTAAGTTATGACCCCCTGAAGTGGATTGACAAATGAAATGTAATACTGATTAAGAACCAAAAATAAAAAGTAAAAAATTAAAGGTCTATACGATGCTTCAGGAAATTGTTGGATTGGTTCAACTTAATTTCGGCCGCCATTTTTCTTTGCCTTTGGTTGTGACTTAAATATAATCAATTTGAAGCGATCTATTTATAGTTTACATTTGCATGTAGAATTTTAATACTTACGTGTATCCACTTGCAGTGGAACGTATGACATGTTTCAGGACCACATTCGGGCAAATCCTCTAGGCTATGTATCATGGCTGGTTTCAACCGAATCAAATAAAATGGTAATCATACGCAGTTACATTGCATACAATAAGACCATCCCCCAAAACCAAAGTAACGGAAGGTAAAATGAAATAAAAACTGCGGTCAAACTTAAAATATGCAAATATTGATGTTGTTTTTCTTTTCTTTTCTTTTTTAATCCATTCTGAATTATTAAGGTCTGATGAAAAACCTTTGACACTCTTGCACTAGTACAAATGTGTCCTCGAACTAATCACTTGAGGACTAGAAATGTTGTGTGTGTTGTTTTATTTGTTTTCATTTCGTTTGTTTATCTTTTTATGCCGTTTTTAGTATTAAGTTTGTTCGATTTTATCCGTAGAATCTATTGCCAAGGCTTATATTCGTCATATGATGGAAATAATCTTGCCATTAATAGTAAAACGATAAAAGAAGTAGCATATTAACTTTTGGTTAAATGCTTGGATGTCGATTCGGACACGTTATCTGAGAGCCAGTAATTCGTATAACTGTATTAGAGCGTCTTTTGTAAACAAGACACGATCGATCGATGCTCCACTAAACTCTATGCATATAATGGCAGGTAGGGGGGTAGTGCACTCGGGTTGACGGCAAGGTGAACACAACAAAGAATTTGTTTGTACTATAAATGCCCTTACATAATATCACTGTCACCCCCATACACCCCCATATAGACCCTGGGCTATATAATATGCCATACTGAGAAGGGGGACCGTGAATGTTTAGTTGTTTACACATTTTTCTTTGCAGAAATCTTCAGAATATATGTAACATACATCTTTTTTTTTCGTTATGAATATTTTAATGCAAGATATCCGATACTATACATGTACATGTATATACCAATCACGTATGAAGCCAAACTTTTAAGCATGGGGACCCTACTTCCACACAATTTTAATTATGAAATGTACATTGAATTATACGTGTTGCATATTGACACTACTACCATGTAATTTTCTCGACCTTAGAATGGTTGGAATAGGGGGGAAGATTGCAGCTATAATGCTGTACGTAAGTGCGTCAAGTTGCATTATTTTAAAATCTCAGCTTATGCCGACACAATTTGTTGCAATTCATCATCTACCGTTTTTAAATCCATTCTTCGACGTAAATAGTGTACCCACATTTACGATATATGTTGTGATGTTTCTAATTGTAATGTTTTTGTCAACAAAAGTTACCCATAGGTCTGGAATAAATGTTAAGACGTAACCATAAATTAAGAAATTACGTACGGTTTTATGATGTAGGCTAACCATGGGGCTAATCAAACCGCGGTGAGACAGCGTACAGAAGACGTATGACTTAAGAAGTGCATGTACAAACTGATTTATTATGTCCATTGTTACCATAGACAGATCCATAGATCATCATAATGCAAAGCTAATTACTTGTTCATGTAATTTTTTTTTTAATTCTCATTCAATTCGAATGGTATGATGATTAGTATACTTAGAGCAAGGACCTTTTTGTACTGTGATGTGATATATGCATGCACCATATCATAACTATCTGTATCTGTTTACAATCTGACTGGGAGCAAGGGACAGTCGTATACTCATGTACGTACGTAATAGTTCGATCATCTCTGATGGACTGCAAAATGACCCATGCAGTGCAACAAATGGAAGATTGATCACGCATCATGATAGGCTATGGCTATGCAATATGTGCGGTTGGGGTAATTCTTTCATTTATAAATTTAAATAACTAACATAATTCCATAATCTGTTAATACAACTTAAAACTACATATTTCTCTTTGTGCTGAGTTAACGGAACTTGACACTGGTCATAAAACTGATAAAAGTTACAGCATATGCACCTACCTTTAAGTAATTGGGTTGAGATTCAGTCGGCAGTCGATGGTTAATCGCGATATTCTGCAACGTGAAATTGACGTCTGCTCCGTAGTTTAAGTGAAGGAAACAAGTATACTAGATGACTCGATGATTTATTGGTGTGGATCCGACGGCTGTGCATCTAGAAATGATACTGAATTTGATGTTTTTTCAAATCCAGCGCCAATGTTGAGAAGGCAAACGTAACAAGTCCTAACAAGACCAGCGAATGAATGGGCAATCGTGATGACTCATCCTAGTGACGTCAGTAATCCGCTTTGGAGTAAACACAATGATTGGTAACTTCCTATTGTCCGAACGGTCATTGCACAACGTTGTGCAATGTACCGGTATTCCCCCTACACCGGTTCAATGGTGAGACTGTACCATTCATACAGAGCGTTTACCACCGCTGCTCACGCAATAAAACAAAGCCGTAATAATTAACTCGCTTATTATTTGCCACCAATATTTCCTGGCATTACTTATACATATTTATTTTATTGTATTGTATCGTAGGTCTATAGTATCTTATCGTATTTATTGGATTTATTTATGTATGAATTTGGGTAGGCTATGACCTCCACTGTATACTCAATATAAGTATACTATAAATAAGGACCTATTTATACATAATTAAACAAAAAATAATAATTAAAAGTATATACCTACGATGAAAATATACCTCTACATTATGTAAATCATATTTTGAAAAGAAAATGGTATCGTCCAAGCGTGATCTCATACCCATTTTGCCCCTCACATAAATGAACACCCCCACGCTCAATGGTAGAGTCCCGTTCCTCAATTTATGCTAATGAGGGTCACGTGATGCCAAATCCGGCCATCTGATTGGTCGAGAGGCCTTAAAAAAATGGCGGAATTACCTGGTTAGACCCTGAGCACTACTCCTATCATACTTTGGTGTTTGTAATACAGATTCATGGGCAAAAATATCAATGAACTTACAATAACAGTCATCTGTGAAAATATCAGCCCCATACGAGTTCCACCTTTTGAGAAAACAGTGAAAATGAACGGCCACGGTATTTTTTTAAGTCTTTTCCGTCTTTTATTTTTGATATTTTAAAGATAAAAAATAATTTCAAGTTGGTCACTGGTTTTATTTTTTTTCTGAATAAATAGGCCTACAGCATTTCAAGCTGAAATATTTTAACGGTTTGTTTCTACCATCACCATCTTTATACCCTGTGAGTTAAATCTGTGAAGATTTCTGTTTTGGTTTGCTACCAAAGTATGATACTGTGACGAGATTGGGTGGACCAGCACAAGTCTAATTTGTCCGGAAATAGGTGAAGTTCATTGTTTCGTGGGAAAATGTTAGGAAAGTTGGCTGAGTGAGTGACAGGGTGTGTGGCCAATCTGGGTCGGGCAGGTCACTCGGATCATGCTGCTGGGTGCGTGATATCCGGGCGGCGACCAATCACAGTGGTTGGGCGGTGCCTGGGGGTCACGAGAGCGGCATGGTCTGGCTGGCTTGCTCGGAGACAGCGGGCCGGGTAGTCAGTTCAGGATCCTGGTAGCGAAGTGGAAGGTGGAGTTGTGTGTAAGGAGCGGACGGCGAGACGCGAAGCAGGCTTACGTGCCGTGGCGAGTGTGTTTCGCTGTGATGGTCCGCCGGGCTTACAGTACTTCTCCGACCTTACTTCCGCATAATGTGTAACTTGTTGAGTGCATGGTTCCGGTGAGTGATCCAGTGTTAATGTAACCAGGTTTTGGAATTTGGACAAACAAAAAACTATTTTTCTCAATCCAATAAATTTCTTATCAACTTTTATTATGTAACAACAATTGTGTTTGGCCAAACAATTAAATCAAGATAAAATCACAGTTTAGATCAAAAAGTACAATAACAACAGGTAATTAACAAGGATACCCAGTTAGTTAGCCGGCCGGCAGAAACAAATAAAACAGAGGAGTTCTGATGGTATGTGAACGGCGTCCCGTCCAATCTGAAGATGGCCAGTCCTGTCCTTCCAAGCGATTTGATGACTCCCACGAAGTCAGCAAACAGTTCAACAGCGACAAGGCAGCCGGAATCTCCTGCCTCCGTCTAACAGATCCGATGACTCTTGAAGTCAGCGAACAGTTCAACAGTGCGAACTTACGACGGCAGACTAGACGAAATCTCCTGTCTCCCTCAAGTGTCCACAAGTTTACTCAGGACTGCAATCAATCTTCGGTGTCACCTCTCAAAAGTGCCGGTTTGCAGTATCCAGTTATGCAAGTTCACTTCCAGTAGTAGACAACTGAGAGTTGAGAGTGCATGGTTACACTGGTGAACAATTTGGCTCAGCGAGAGACCAAACAAACTCTCACAGATAGCAGTAAGCAGTGAACTTGTAACTCTAGCCTGAGAGCAAAAGAATACAAAACCACATGTATGTACATACAGTACAAACTTACTACATGTACATGTGTCATAAAACACACTCCTAAACATACATCTGAGTTGAACAACATGAACTTATGCAACATGTACGTAGTTCCAAACCCCCAGAAATCTCTCTTCAATATCCATATAAAACGCCAAATCAACTTGGATTTACAAAGATTATACATGTCGATCGTGTCTAAATTAAGCATTTACCCATGCACAAAATGAACGGTCACAATATGCACATTGCTGGTGTACTGTTAAGTGTACGGCTGTAGACTCCCAAATTTAATATAAAGAACAACTTAACCCGCTGACTTCCCATGAGAATATGTTTATCATAACATTTCCAAATCTTTCAGACTCACCTGAGAGCCAATGATCACATACAAATAATCAGACTTAACTGCTGGATGATTCGGGGATTAAACCACCACAAGAAAGGCTGATTTTGAGATTAAAATCTGTTATCTTCCTTCAAAACTTCAGCAAAACATCTAGAAACATGGCGTTCATCACACGCGGTATCGTATGCATAGCGCATGGCTGTTTTTTAGTCGCGAGAGGGCGCACCAACGCAGCGCGATGGGCTACATTAATCATTGTGCTGATAGGTTTCCTGCTTGTGTAAATTGCTTGCTTACGATTGTGTTGTAGTGATTTGAGTATACCTTTTAGAATAGTTGTGACGAAGTGGCGGCTAATCGGGAGTTCACAGAGAACTTGAATGGCTCAGATAGTCGATCACAGAGATTGACTAAGGGTTAACCACAGAGGTTAACTGATAGCCGTTCGTATTAGTCGAGTAGTCCAACTGGTAAGGGAACTCAAACAGAGACACTGCGAAACAATCGGCGTGCTTGCGCCTGCATGTTTGGTTGCAGCTTTGCGTACTGTTGAAACTGGATCGATCACTTGAGGGGTACACTCGATGAGCACAAGGTTTGTTAAAGGGCAGAGCAAGGAAATATAATTTCCACTAGAGAATTACCAGGTGGTAATAAAGAGAATTGCCCAGGAGGCAATAAGAGAAGTTTACACAAGAGCTGTGTTTGAGTCCCTTTGTTCCAGTGTCCTCCCCCAGAGTTACCCTGCTCCGCCCCAGTAAAAGTGCCACCGAGATAATCAGTTACCAATCGGGCGGTATATTTCCGCCAAACGAGCTTGCATCCCTGGGCCCGAGACTGCTCGTATCATTTCCCGGGTCTGTGGTATGATTTGAGTTCGGAGTTGGAGAACTTTCATCACAGATGGTGAACCTCTCTCCATACTTCTGAATTTGAATTGGACTCGATTGGGAATTCCGCCACAAATGGTGTCAGAAGTGGGATTGATTGGTACTGGTTCAGTAAGTATAAAGCACTGAAGGAAGGAGCTCGGTACAGAGTGAAATTTCTACGGTTGAAGAGAGCAACCGAAGAGAGAAATTTCTACGGTTGATAGAGCAACCGAAGAGTGAGAAAATTTCTGCGGTTGGTAGCGCAACCGAAGAGTGCAGAAATTATTAAAATGGACACTATGGGTGTCGATAGAGAACTGCAGAAGCTCAGGTTGGAAGCGCAGTTTTTGCAATGGGAAAGAGATCTCATGGCGAAGAAACTAGAGGCTTCCATTGGAGAAAAGTTTGACCACAGAGTTGGGATAACAGTCCAAAAAGAGAATGGACGTACACCCGTAAAGGACGGGCGTGTGAGATATCAGGTAGATTCTGATATTGAGTTTCAGCTACCGGAAGAAACTTCTGGTTATGGAACTCGGAATGAGACAAGTCAGATCTTGTTTCACAGAAAGTCGCCTGAGAGTACTCCCACAGGTGGGACAAATGTAAGGCTTGGGGAGAGCACACCCATTCCGAGTGTCCCGAGGCCACGTCGGGCAGAGTCGGTGCCTAGGGGCTGTGACATAGAAGAACTGCAAAGTTTTCTGTCCGGTTCTAGTGGCATGGAGTTGGGTTCGAAGAGTACGAATCCATTCATAGAAGAGGAGTCAATTACTCCTAAGAGATTGCACAGTGAACTGTTGGGTTTCGCCACTAGTACAGTGGGTACTCAGACTGACAGTTCAACAGAGAGTGCACCAAGTTCAGCAGGGCCCTGGCCGCTGAAAAGAGAACAAAGAGTTATTGTAGAGAGAGGAGGTGATGAGTTGGTGCAGTCTAATCGACGCCCTAACATCACTCCTGATAGATACAGTGGAAAAGTGTTATGGAAAGAGTATTACCGGCACTTTGAGTCCTGTCGTATAGTGAATCAGTGGAATGAGGAGCAAGCTGCTAGCTATTTGTTAGCGAGTTTGCAAGGTAATGCCCTTAGATTACTAGGGGATGTTCCTACTGGTCAGACACAGACTTATAGTGGGCTGGTAAAGTTGTTAGAGGGGAGATTCGGTTCAGGTCGCCAGAGCGAGAATTATTTGGTCGAGCTGAGGCATCGCCGGCAAGGACCAAGAGAGACGTTGCAAGAGTTGGGTCAAGCCATAAAAGAGTTAACGGTCAGAGCGTATCCTGACATACAGGAAGAGTCACGTGATCGTTTAGCGAAGAACCATTTCCTAGATGCGGTCGAAAGTAGGTCAGTTCGGGAGGGCATAAACAGAGCCCGACCGAAGAATTTAGATGAGGCCATTCGAGCTGCACTGGAAACAGAGAACTTCGAGAAAGTGGAAAATCAGAGAAATTTGGACGGAAAGCCAGTTAAGTTGGTTAGAAGTCTGGATTCAGGAGTGGAACAGAGATTCCACAAATTAGAGAAAGCATTAGAGAACGTGGTTAGTTTGTTAGCAGAGGTAACAAAACACGTGCAGGACAAGGGTGCTTCAGTAGAAAGAACTGCTGAAAGCAAACTAGTGTCAGAGAGGAAGCAAAGTGTTTGGAAATGCTTTAATTGTGGTGAGCAAGGACACTTTGCAAAAGAGTGTAAACGACCGAAGAAGGGTAACCCCAAGCGTGCTGGCTTGAAGTGTTTCAATTGCGGGAAGCACGGCCATATCGCCAGACAGTGTGGAGAACCCCAAAAAGTAACAGAGGTGGAAGAGTCTGAGGCGATGTCAGAGAGGGAAGATACCCAAGAGGGGGAACTGCTGGTTAGAGGCATAGAGGTCCAACCAAGCATCCCTGTAGAGGACCTCAGAAGAGCCCAGGTAGAGGATGAGACCATGTGTTGGGTCTTGAGGGCTAAAGAGAGAGGTGATGACCGTCCAGAGTGGAAGGAGGTTTCTCACAAGACGGCTGCTCATAAGACATACTGGTCTTATTGGGACCAGTTATGCGTGAGAGGTGAGCTGGTACACAAGAGATGGGAGTCAGACGATGGCAAAGTAGTCAGGTGGCTACTTGTAGTGCCTCAGCGTCTAAGAAGAGAGATACTAAGAGAAGTGCACGGTGGACAGCTTAGTGGTCACTTGGGCATACAGAAAACCTTGGCAAAGATGAAGTTTAGATACTTCTGGCCGGGTATGTCAGCAGATGTACGCTCCTGCATAAGGAGTTGTGACCTATGTGCAATAAGAAAGTCCCCTGCAAAGAAAGGGACTGCTCCCTTGCAACTGTACCAAGTAAGAGTTCCTCTGGAAAGAGTGGCAATAGACTTGCTTGGGCCACTCCCCAAGACAGAGGTTGAGACTAACACAGACTTCGCAGAAGAGTTGCGGAGTAATCTGCGGAGTGCCCGCCAGAGGGCAAAAGAGTGTCTCGGTAAGAGTGCCCGAAGACAAATGAGAAAGATGGCCGAGAGAAGGCAGAAGAGGAAGAGGAGCCACAAGTGTCGGGAGTGTCCACGAGAGTTCGGGCATGGAGATGCCCTATGGGACCATATAGAGGAGGCACACGGCCCGGTCAAGTTCCTCCGATGCCGAAGATGCCACTACCGAGCCACGGCGAGATCCACCATGGAGAGGCACTACACGAAGTTCCATCCGCGCCAATATGATGAGGTCAGGCAGATCGAGCCAACTGTGACAGACTCGGCACCAGAGGGGCCGAAGATCTGTGCGACTCGAAGGAGCCCTGAGAGAGCTGGCGGGCAGGATGGTGCCACAGGGGCACCCGCCCAGGATAGCACAGCAGAGGAGGAGACAGCCTTCCTGTCTCTCTCCCCTTGCCCGATATCCCCCTTGATGAAGTTTGAGGAGGCAGCACCGCCCTCGCCTCAAGCCCCTCTCAGAGGAAAGCCCCGTGGGATGTTGGCCTTGGTAGCGCCCCGGCCCCCCTCACCGATGTCTTCTTAGTCCTCTATGCCATCGTTGGAGGAGATCGAAGACTCTCCATCCCCTGGGAAGGTGAGACGACTGGCGACAGTGAAGACGACAACCGAGACGGTCTACAAGAACCCGGTTGTGAAGCGACACGAGGACGTCTTGGAGACGCTGCAGACGGTGGAGCTGGATGAGGCGGTGGACGACCCGAAGGAGACCACGACCGAAATCGCGTCATCTTAGATCCTTTTTAGTTAAAGTTTTATAGGTAAAGTTAGGAAGTAAAATCATTTTGTTTAAATCACAGTTTTCGATGTATAAAGATGTGCAATCTGTAAATGTTTGATTTTTTATAAGTGATTCTTGCGTTGATTTTGTACAAATTGAAATTATAAGGTTTGATTCTGTATAAAGAGATAGTTGACGGGTAGTAAGAGACTTTTTTTATAAGCGAAATATTTATAAGATAAAAGATAAGTTTTCTTGCCATTGCCAAAGAGAAGTTAGAAAAACAAAACAGCAGGTGATATTTTGTTTTTGAAGGACCAAAGATTTTCATTTATGTTTTAAGAAAGATATTATTTTTTGTAAGCTTCGAGTAAAGAGTATTTTTTTAAAAAGAGTGGACTTTTATATGTGTATAAAAGTATCTAGAATTTATGTGAACTTCTTGTGCATATTTAATGAGTTCAAACTTGGTTAGTTTTTAGTTTGGACTTGTGCAGGTCGCACATCTCGTATTTTTTTGGTTTTAGCTGGTTTGGACTGGGGACAGTCCAAGCTAAGCTTGGGCCTATGTGACGAGATTGGGTGGACCAGCACAAGTCTAATTTGTCCGGAAATAGGTGAAGTTATTGAACTTTGTTTCGTGGGAAAATGTTAGGAAAGTTGGCTGAGTGAGTGACAGGGTGTGTGGCCAATCTGGGTCGGGCAGGTCACTCGGATCATGCTGCTGGGTGCGTGATATCCGGGCGGCGACCAATCACAGTGGTTGGGCGGTGCCTGGGGGTCACGAGAGCGGCATGGTCTGGCTGGCTTGCTCGGAGACAGCGGGCCGGGTAGTCAGTTCAGGATCCTGGTAGCGAAGTGGAAGGTGGAGTTGTGTGTAAGGAGCGGACGGCGAGACGTGAAGCAGGCTTACGTGCCGTGGCGAGTGTGTTTCGCTGTGATGGTCCGCCGGGCTTACAGTACTTCTCCGACCTTACTTCCGCATAATGTGTAACTTGTTGAGTGCATGGTTCCGGTGAGTGATCCAGTGTTAATCATTGTGCTGATAGGTTTCCTGCTTGTGTAAATTGCTTGCTTACGATTGTGTTGTAGTGATTTGAGTATACCTTTTAGAATAGTTGTGACGAAGTGGCGGCTAATCGGGAGTTCACAGAGAACTTGAATGGCTCAGATAGTCGATCACAGAGATTGACTAAGGGTTAACCACAGAGGTTTACTGATAGCCGTTCGTATTAGTCGAGTAGTCCAACTGGTAAGGGAACTCAAACAGAGACACTGCGAAACAATCGGCGTGCTTGCGCCTGCATGTTTGGTTGCAGCTTTGCGTACTGTTGAAACTGGATCGATCACTTGAGGGGTACACTCGATGAGCACAAGGTTTGTTAAAGGGCAGAGCAAGGAAATATAATTTCCACTAGAGAATTACCAGGTGGTAATAAAGAGAATTGCCCAGGAGGCAATAAGAGAAGTTTACACAAGAGCTGTGTTTGAGTCCCTTTGTTCCAGTGTCCTCCCCCAGAGTTACCCTGCTCCGCCCCAGTAAAAGTGCCACCGAGATAATCAGTTACCAATCGGGCGGTATATTTCCGCCAAACGAGCTTGCATCCCTGGGCCCGAGACTGCTCGTATCATTTCCCGGGTCTGTGGTATGATTTGAGTTCGGAGTTGGAGAACTTTCATCACAGATGGTGAACCTCTCTCCATACTTCTGAATTTGAATTGGACTCGATTGGGAATTCCGCCACAATACTACCTTTAATGTTTTCAAAATGTGTATTTTATAATATTTTGCTTGGAGTTAGGAGGGCCTGACGCGTTTCGATCCTAGCAGCATCATGATCTTTCTCAAAGGCTCAAATTAAGTAATATTTTGTTCAAACAACCACGAGGGAAACTGACTGAATTTTAAAGTCATTGAAAAATGAACAAAGAAAAATTTATTGGATACCTGAATACCGTACAGGCGCTCTACCAACTGAGCCATCCAGCCCTACGTTGGTGGTAGGCCTAACCCCAATAGTCAACTATCTTTGTTCATATGGCAGTCAGAAGCCATGAAACCATGCACACACCACCATGCCCCAGGGATCGTTTGAATGATAGGCCTACACGCAGCAATGCTACAACCTGGGAACGGTACATGGGGGATCACTCAAAGAGGATACGTATGGCTTTTTAATTAATATAATCTTCAAACAAGGTGAACAAATCTATTTAAGAGAGGGCTGCCAAATTATTCCATATGACTATGCGAAGGAAACGCGGGTCAGTGTTATCCACCGTGTTATCAAGATATATCTGCATAAAGAGTCAGTGCAACCGTGATGCTATTTCAAATTTTCAAATTAGTCGGTTTTTCTTCCAAGTTACCTACTGGTACATATGCAATAATATCAATATTATACTTTTTCAGCACTATCCTGTTTGAGGAAACGTTGTGTACAAAGACATGCATTAGTTCGTATGTCCCGTTTTTGTAACTATAAACAAAAAATAAACTTTATAACTGGCAAAATGTATATAAAACTTGGATATAACACAGTGTAATAAGTAGGCAAGATATACATATGGTACTTAAACATTTTCTATGTAAGAGACTCGAAGACTTTCATCTTCATACATTCTCGTTGAGACACTTTTCATATGTTTCAGTCCACATCTCTTCATTGGCTCCTTACGCCTCTTCCAGCCACTCTTGATAGGTGGCATTGTCTTCCAATTCCGACCTAGACTCATCTTCATCCGATAAGTGTAGAAAAACACACATAAATCTCCCTCGTCGAACCCAGGGATGATGGGAGATCACGGCGCAAGAATGTATGGCAGTGACATTTGTAACGGTGTGTTTTAACCGACGGAAACTGTAAAACACATTAGTCCCTGTTTTTCCACCAACGCTAAGAGCTCTACACTGCAAACTGCGCTAAATTTACCTATCGACTTGCAGTTTGTCAACCTACCGGCAGTGCATGCTTCGTTTTTAATTATGAAAATCATCACATACGGTGGCCCAGTCAACAAAACAACACACGATTAACAGGAATAACCATAACATTTCCCAAATCATATAAAGAAATAGAACTAGCAGCATATGAAATTCGATAAAATATAAAATATACAAAACGAAACAGGAGCTTACTGGCACGTGCGTTTTCAGGAAACATCGATTAGAACAACAACCATATTTCCCTTGGAGTAGGAGGGGAGAGAATAGAACAACTTTATTCCGGAATAAAGTTGTTTTACACTCACATATCAATCTGCTTGATTGACATTTTCTGACTGCTTAATACAAGGCAGCGGAACACCCCTGTTCTTCTCAGTTGGAACGTTAATTAACTGATTTTCAAACTTATAAATCATGTTCTTTTTTTATAGGTAGAAATAGAAAATCAAGATGACGAGTTATTACTATTTACATGTCTGTCAAAATTTTGGCATTGTGGCTAGACTATTTGATTCCGCTCTCATGATTTGTGTAAAACAACTTCATGTCGACCTCCCAAAAAGGAAATCATCTCAAAACGAGTCCACTCCTCGATCAGAACAAACAGAAGTAAATAGGTTTCACCTATAATTGCGAATAGGGTAAAATTAGACACGTAAGCTTCTGAAACTGAACATTTAAAAGATTTCCGGACATTTCGATATCTTTTTAAGGTATCAGCTACCTTTAAAGACATATGTTTACATATTTTTATAGAAGACATAGAATGCTCTCAATATAAAGAAGATAAGCCAATTTCAAGTTCATTAGTTTCAAGGATGTTTTGAAATAGGAAAGAATCGTTTGTGCACGACCTTATGGGAAAGTCTCCCTAAGTACCCGTTATACGTGTAGTGTGTACCTTTGAACTGCGTAGACAGTATTTTTCTTTTAAATTGATGTACGTTGCATCATAAGTGCCATTCATTCTCCATGCCCTTATGGTAAAGAATCAAATAAAACTTTCCAGCTTGTTTCCACTTGTTTTTCCACTAGAATTATGATGCTTGCTCAGCCTCTTACCACTGTTAAATGAGAAGCTACTTCCTGTTTGACCGGAAGTAGAGGTCACAGAGGTCAAGCAATGTGTCACAAAGAAGGACCTAGCCTAACATTGATATTTGGTGACAGAATGAACTTAATATCTCAAACGGTTCATTTCTGTTGATTTTTAAAGATTTTTATTATTAAATTCAAATAGCTTGTCACATGACACCTGATGACGTCACCATGACGTAATCCACGCGGGCACGTCTATGCTGTATGTTCTATGGCTATACAAACTTTGAACTACATGTATGTGTATAAGGTTCAATGGCAAAAAAGTCCCTTAGAATAAAACGTGTGCAAAGTCTATTGGCCGTGTGAAAAAAAGAACTAGAGATTCTATGTCTGTCTGCAACAGAGCATAGAGCTTTTCCGCTCCATGTTTTAAAAATTTATTTATGAATCCATGCAACATTACATCTACATATGTACAGTGTGTGTCACAAAGAAAGACCTTGCCTAACATTGATATTTGGTGAAAGAATCATGATCCTAGCTCTTACCACTTTTAAATGAGGAGCTACTTCCTGTTTGACCGGAAGTAGAGGTCACACAGCTCAAGCAATGTGTCAAAAAGAAAGACCTAGCCTAACATTGATATTTGGTGAAAGAATCATAATCCTAGCACCTAACACTTTTAAATGAGGAGCTACTTCCTGTTTGACCGGAAGTAGAGACCACAGAGGTCAAGTAATTTGTCACAAAGAAAGACCTTGCCTTACATCGACTTTTGGTGAAAGAATCATGATCCTATCTCTTACCACTTTTAAATGAGGAAATACTTCATTTTTGACCGGAAGTAGAGGTCACAAAGGTCAAACAATGTGTCACAAAGAAAGACCTTGCCTAACATTGACCTTTGGTGATAGAATCATGATCCTAGCTCTTACCACTTTTGAATGAGGAGCTACTTCCTGTTTGACCGGAAGTAGAGGTCACAAAGGTCAAGCAATGTGTCACAAAGAAAGACCTTGCCTAACATCGACTTTTGGTGAAAGAATCATGATCCTAGCTCTTACCACTTTTAAATGAGGAAATACTTCATTTTTGACCGGAGGTAGAGGTCACAAAGGTCAAACAATGTGTCACAAGGAAAGACCCTGCCTAGCCTAACATTGACCTTTGGTGATAGAATCATGATCCTAGCTCTTACCACTTTTGAATGAGGAGCTACTTCCTATTTGACCGGAAGTAGAGGTCACAAAGGTCAAGCAATGTGTCACAAAGATTTGATTATTAAATTCAAATCGCTGGTCACATGACACCTGATGACGTCATGATGACGAAAAGTTTCGGGGCGCCGGCGGCTCAGCAGCGGCTAAGCGGCATCGGCAAGCCGCCCATCCACCGACCGTGGTCCGCCGGTGCATGGTGGTGCCACTATGAAACGGCCGTGTAAAACGGACCACCGTGTGTACTAACAATGGTCGTCCAGCCGAGGTCGGGCCGATGGGGGACCGATGGTGACTGTATTTTGCATATAAATAGGCCTGCGGAATAGAATATTTATACAAAATTATATCGAGAACATAAAATCACGAAATGAATGTTTTGTACATGACCATTATTGTCACGTAATCTGTGTACAAAGTTAACGGGCTAGTGTGAGAAATATTAAAAAATTCATATAAAATCAAGTCATGACGTCATGATGTCGAAAAGTTTCGGGAGACAACTACCCTATTATGGACTTCCTTCAGACCAAGTTTGGTTAAAATCGGCTGTTTAAAAGTGACCAAAGTGAGGTCTAGAATGCCCCTGTGCTTTTTCTATGGGGATTTTGGTGACAAGAAGAGGAAGAGGAAGAAGAGGAAGGAAAACAAAAACAGAACAGAAATAAAGGCTTTTCGCTTGCGCGAAAAAGCAAAAAAAAAAAAAAAAAAAAAAAACCAGAAAAAATGCTTTTCGTTTCCGCGAAAAAGCCAACAAGGAGCTATCATGTTTCTCACGTGAGCTTACCGTACGACGTGCACAGTTCGCTGATCACGGCTTTGTGAAAGCGAATCCCGGGGCCGATTTCATGAAGCTCTGCAACGCGTCGCAACTCGATTTGCGACGCGTCGTGGTTGCGACGCGTCGGATAGATGCGATGAATCCATAGTGTAAGGATGAGTCTTAACTCTGCGACGCGTCGTTAGTGTTATGAAGTCGGCCCTGCACCACTGGGATGGGTGATAACAGACACTGCAGCATCCAGTTCTAATTCAGTTGCCTGATGAAAGCTAGCATGCTGAAACGTCGCTACCAGCAAAACGACATCGCGTGACTTTGATCACATTTTTTCCTTACGGTTTTGAACTTCACTCGCTTTTGTGGTCGACGCCGCGAAGGAGCTGGGTCTATCTGCTTAGCCACCAATCTAAAGCACTCTAATAATGGCCCTGCGACATAATTTCATTTTCTTCAGCGTGGTCATACTGGCCTTGGTGGAGTTTGTCGCCATTTACCGTTTGTCTGGAAACTTCGTTAACGGTAAGTGCCTATACAATAATATACAAAAATATACTGCTCTATTATGTCAACCACAAATCTGTTACTTATGTACTCCAGGTTGGTTGTGTAGTGTTCTCTTTATGATCTATCACCATATTCATTGTACACAGTCTGATTTGCTGTCTGAACAATATAACAGCCAGTTTGGGATGTTCTCCTGATACTACTGGACATTTTTGGAGCATCATTTTCGTCCATTCTTACAACGTCAATTTAAGTACCTAAATCTAATCAATCTAGATGGAAGTGCATTCATCCGCAATTGAAATGATCAATTCATCCGTTTTAATTTGGACAATTTATGAGAGTGTGTAAGTACTTAATTGAAACCATTCATATAAGCTAAAGCATACTATGTAATGGTTCTACAATCCACATGTACAGTACATGTATTTAGATCCCATCAATGAATTATGCATCGAATTCTACTGATTCAGTTGTTTAAATGACTATTAAATAATGTTCAATGATAGTTGAATAAAATTATTTAATTCACCAGTAGGCCTATATACATCGTGGACACATTTTAAATTGCACATGTTAAGTGTAGCTTTATGTACATAATACACATGAACTCACTTTCCCATTGCAAACATTTGATGACTGGAACACGAATGCAATATTACATATGCATGAAATCTGAGAATTCCAAAATGACTCTTGAAATGTACCCGATAAATTTCAAACTAATTTAACTGACAAAAATGAAACTCGAATAAAGACTGGTGAATTTATACTATCAAAAAAAAAGAAGGAAATTTTAAATGACTGAGGAAGTGAGCACGTACCAGGCTGAGTCTGTATTGTAAGTACATGTATACAGTTTGAAACTCAGTAACAACAAAAAGACGACAATCTCAAAGTTATCAGGAACAGGTATTAAGGTAGAAGGTGATCGATGTCACGCAATATTGTGTTGCTAATTTTGCAAAATTTCGGCTGATGTAACTGCTTGCCTTCATCAGACAACTGATATTGGATGCTATGGCTCCCATTATATCCTGCTGGTCCACGTCCCTTGTGCTCACCATACCGGCGTGACTCATAGAGTGCGCTTAGCAGCAGTCATATTGCCGGATGGTGGGAAGCCAGAATCCGGAGATGTCAATCCCACTGTCCCGGTTGATGTTGTTCTGGTGGAGGCTGGTGTGAATGGCCTCTTTGATGCGTCTGGTGTACCAATGCTGTTCTCGGTCTACACATCGCAATGTTTGACTGGAACTGTATCTGATTCATCAGGTTCGGTGTCACTCCCACTAAGGACAAGTTACTGACCTTCGCATTGAATCCATCTTTTCAGACAGTTGTGCAAAGGATAGGCATATTTTAATTATTATCAACTTGCCAGAAACGGATTTGCCGATATCGATGTCAGCTTATCTCATCATCGTGTGACGACATGTATGGAGCCATTTTGGAGTGCGCAATCACACCCTGTTGCATAAAACTTGAAGAAGTACTTAAGTTGAATTCAACCTTGCGTAACTCCCAACACTCTTCTTATCTTAAATAAACTTGAGATTCTTCTTATCTTCTGTTGCATAAAACAACATAAGAAGTCTAGTCTTCTTATGTTGTAGATCAACTTTTCTTAACTTTAACTCTACTCCAACACAATGCGTAAGTATCACAAAGCACCTATTAATTTGTGTAATAATTTGTTTATTTTATTTTCAAAATAAACAATTTGCAAAACCATGGCATGTGGACCGGCATGTTCAAGAATAATACTGTAGCGTCGAACACTTGGGGTTCCTCACACGCACTCCAAGAAAGGACTCTCAACACAGGTTTACTCGTTTCTGCTGCTTCAGGCTGTTTATTTCCACAAAAACATACACCACAAACACTTCAGCAACGAGGCCACGACAATACCACTGCGCATGCGCCGCCCGGAAGAACGGGCCTCCCCGGCCGGCCACCAGGGGCTCCACTGCGCGGCTCCACCGTGGAACCGCGCTGGTGCCCTCTGGCGGCCGACCGGCACGGACGCCACACCGCCCCCCTCGAGGACCTTGTTTGTCCCTTAACAGGGCGCCGGCATCCGCAACCGGACAACCAGGAAGACCCGGCCCGGAGGCGCATGACACAACAAAATTACTACAGCATTCAAAACAACAACAAAAGAAACTAGACATTGTGTTTGTGGTAACAACCACTAGGTGTTCGGGGGTCTCATTTCGTAGTGGAACTGTTATATGAACGTATGTTGGAATATATGTGATCAATCATCCCTCATATGATGGCATATTGAAACATATGTACACATAAACTGCGTGACTGTACAAATACTTTGACCACGTTGATTGCTTATTTGTACTGTACATTGACTGATTGATTATAGGAAATGGCGTCACCTTTAAATATATATAATATTGTATCGACAATAATTTTAAATATGATGTAAATATGTTGCAGATTTATTTTGTTTGATTAAGACATATGGTCTAAAAGTGACCATATCTCAACGTAAAAAAACCCCGTAATTTTAGCCCATACATTTAGTTGCAGTGTTTATGGAACACACTGTCATTTGAAAAAATGATGTTCAATACTCCGCAACCTACATCGATAGCATTTCGATTAAGATTTGGTGCTGGTATTTAATGATATATAAAAAGTTTTATGTACAAATATCTATGGCAAGATGTAAACAACTAAACAAAGTTTTGAGTCACGCAATTGGACATTACATGTACATGTACATCATATTTAAAATTACATGTACATGTACATGTACATGTATGTTCTACACAGTGAATTATGTGCGTATATATAGTGTATGGGAAAAAGAGTCAATCGATCAACATATTTTTTTGTAAAATACCATATTTTCACGTAACACATGTACACGTATGTGTACAAAGTTAACAGGCTAATGTGAGAAATATTTAAAAATTCATATAAAATCAAGAGATGCCGTAAATGTTCACTTCACATCTACGATGTGGGAACTTTGTCTGGGCCTTTGTATGGTTTATTGACTGTTTAAAAGTGTATGAGGTGTATCAAACTCCTGTGTGGAGGCTATCATGTGTTTCCACTGAGACAACATAAATGAAGCACATTCCAATCACCTTGCAGTGACTGCCATCTGGTACTAATCAGAGTCTCTTGTAATCACATCAACACTGAAGCAGGCAATTAGTTAATGATACCTTAAATGGTTGAGTAAACAAATTGATTCAAAGATCTGATAAGAAGTTATATACCATGGAGGTATATACATGGCATCACCTTTAAATATATATAACATTGTCTGGACAATAACTTCCAATTAATTCATCACAAGTAACTGAACATTTACAGACGTCATTGAATGCATGCAATGTAAATACTTTGCAGTTTTCACTGATGTACGTCATGTAATTACTGAGTAAACAGTATTTGAATAATTAAGTCATTTTCCCTTTAAAATAGCATAACTTCCGGTTGAATGACGTCACAAATTTTAAACTTCACATACATGTCAAAGTGCATTTGTGCTTCACACCTACAGAATATGGCAGAAATCCATTGTTTACTTTTGGATTACGTAATCACTGTATATCTTTAACCAACCGTAGAGGGCGCTATATAGCTCGCATGACGTCATCGTTTATATTTTCTGAAAGCCCAAGACCTTCTCTATCTTTTAGCCAGATATACTTTATTTGCCCAAATCCTTCCGTTTTCGAGTTATTTTAAGTCAAACTTCAACTTCCGGTAACACCGGAAGTGAAGGTCATTTGTACACAAGACTGAATATATTAATTGTTCAAATTTACGTGTTGAGTAACATATGTCAATATCAAAATCGTAGGTCATGCTGTTCTTAAGTTATGGAGCACCAAAGTTTTTCCTAAAAACGCTCGTAACTTGATACCCGATGACGTCATCATGACGTCAATGTTCTAGGTACAACTTGACATCATGACCAAAGTTCCCACCAAGTTTCATGTCAAAATGTTGTAACTGTCATATAGAAGTCCTGCTGACAAGTTTGGGAAGAAGACAAATAAAAAAAAACTAGAAATTGTGTCTGTGAAAACAGAACACATGGCTTTTCCGCATATGATATAGAACATTTCTCAAATTGTATAACTTATTTTGTCAGTTTAAGACATGTGGTTTAAAAGTATCAATTATTTCAATGTTCTTTATGAAACATTGCTTGACCTCTGTGACCTCTACTTCTACTTCAAGCAATGTGTCACAAATGAAAGACCTTGCCTAACATTGTCTATTGGTGAAAGAATCATGATCACAGCTCTTACCACTTTTAAATGATGAGCTACTTCCTGTTTGACCGGAAGTAAAGGTCACAGAGGTCAAGCAATGTGTCACAAATGAAAGACCTTCCCTAACATTGTCTATTGGTGAAAGAATCATGATCATAGCTCTTATCACTTTTAAATGAGGAGCTACTTCCTGTTTGACCGGAAGTAGAGGTCACAGAGGTCAAGCAATGTGTCACAAAGAAAGACCCTGCCTAACAATCACGTTTGGTGAAAGAAACAACTTAATATCTCAAACCGTTGATTTTTTGTTGATGTTTAAATAACATACTGACACCACCGCAGTTTCTTGTTTAAATCAAAAGAGGGCGCCATTCAAAACCGTGTGCTCGATTCATGCATTACTTCAAAGGTAGATTGTTACGCATGCGTAGTTGTCTTGTCAAAACAGTATTTACGCTGGCAACTATGATAAAGAAATGAAAAGAAATGCGGCATATATAACACAGGCAATCAACCAAATCAACCGCGCCTTGCATTTAATGACCAATATTTTCACGTACAAATCAATTGGCTAGCGTGAAAAATATTTTAAAAAATCATAAAAAATAAACAAATGACGCTGTCTTGACGTAACTTCATAATTACGATCCCGAACCTCCATTTTACCAACCTACCAATTTTCAAGGTGATTGGCCGTTCCTGCTATGCGTTACAAAAATCGCATTTTTTATGACGTCATGATGACGTCACCGATTTTTTGTCTATGCAGTGTTCATTTATGGTGCATGCTGAAGAATTATCAAAAAGAAATTCAAAGATATCTTGTTTCGTTTACTAGATATCGTTAAAAGAACTTTAATGACCCAAAATTTCAATAAATCATAAAAAATCAGGGAATGACGTCATGATGACGTCATTACAATTTTTCGATATAACACTTCCCGACTTAGATACCTACCAAGTTTCAACTCAATCGGACTTAGGGTTCGTTCATAATTGATGTCTGAAGTTTGCCCCTTTAAGACACTGTCACGTGACACCTGATGACGTCATGATGACGAAAAGTTTCGGGAGACAACTACCCTATATGGACTTCCATCAGACCAAGTTCGGTTATAATCAGCTGTTTAAAAATGACCCAAGTGCCGCGGACAAAATTTGTGTACAAAGTCAATGCAAATTGAGGAGAAGAAGAAGAAGAAGAAGAAAAAACTAGAGTTTATGGCTGTTAGAAACAGCGCATAAGGCTTTTCCGCATATGGTATTTTAAATTGATTTATAGATATATAATATGCTTTTAAATATTATATTAAAGAAAGGGATCCCTCAATGGTACATAATAAATGAAAAAAAAAATCATGATCCTAGCTCTTACAACTTTTAAATGGCAAACTACTTCCTGTTTAACCGGAAGAAGAGGTCACAGAGGTCAAGCAATGTGTCACAAAGAAAGACTTTGCCTAACATTGACATTTGGTGAAAGGATCATGATCCTGGCTCTTACCACTCTTAAATGAGGAGCTACTTCCGGTTTTACCGGAAGTAGAGGTCACAGAGGTCAAGCAATGTGTCACAAAGAAAGACATTGCCTAACATTGATATTTAGTGAAAGAATCATGAACCTAGCTCTTACCACTTTTAAATGAGGAGCTACTCCCTGTTTGACCGGAAGTAGAGGTCACAGAGGTCAAGCAATGGGTCACAAAGAAAGACCCTGCCTAACAATCACTTTTGGTGAAAGAATCAACTTAATATCTCAAACCGTTGATTTTGTGTTGATTTTTGAAGATTTTGATTATTGAATTAAAATCATAAAAGAGATTTACCACTTTTATATGAGGAGCTTCTTCCTGTTTGACCGGAAGTAGAGGTCATAGATGTCAAGCAATGTGTCTCTCAGAAACACCCTGCATAATAATCACGTTTGGTGAAAGAATCAACTTAATATCTCAAACCGTTTTTGTTGATTTTTAAAATAACTTACTGACACCACCGCAGTTTCTTGTTTTAATCCAAAGAGGGCGCCATGCATTGAAAGCGGTCTAAGTGAATTGTTGCACATGCAACGTACAGAGCTAGCTCTGTACAAGTCAATGGGCTAGCGTCCAAAGAGGGCGCCATGCATTGAAAGCGGTCTAAGTAAATTGTTGCACATGCAACGTACAGAGCTAGCTCTGTACAAGTCAATGGGCTAGCGTGAAAAAGATTTTAAAAAATCATAAAAAATCAAATGATCACGCTGTCTTGACGTAACTTCATAATTACGATCCCCAACCGCCAAATCCCACACCTACCAATTTTCGAGGCGATCGGCCGTTCCTACTATGTGTTATAAAAATCGCATTTTTTATGACGTCATGATGACGTCACAGAATTTTTGTCTATGCAGTGTTCATCTATGGTGTATGCTGAAGAATTATCAAAAAGAAATTCAAAGATATCTTGTTTCGTTTACTAGATATCGTTAAAAGAACTTTAATGACCCAAAATTTCAATAAATCATAAAAAATCTGTGAATGACGTCATCATGACGTCATTGCAAATTTTCGATATAACACTTCCCGACTTAGATACATACCAAGTTTCAACTCAATCGGACTTAGGGTTCGTTCATAATTGATGTCTGAAGTTTGCCCCTTTAAGACACTGTCACGTGACACCTGATGACGCCATGACAATGAAAAGTTTCGGGAGACAACTACCCTATGTGGACTTCCTCCAGACCAAGTTTGATGAAAATCGGCAATTTAAAAGTAGCCAAAGTGCCACATAGAAAAAGTCTATGGTAACTCAAACGACAAGAAGAAGAAGAAACTAGAGTTTATGGCTGTTGAAAACAGCACATAAGGCTTTTCCGCATATGATATAAATTTCTTTTCAATAAGAATTTTGCCGCTAAGATCGACCTTCCCTAACATTGCCTTTTGGTAAAAGAATTATGATCCTAGCTCTTACCCCTTTTAAACAAGGAGCTACTTCCTGTTTGACCGGAAGTAGAGGTCACAGGGGTCAACCAATGTGTCACAAAGAAAGACCTTGCATAACATTTACTTTTGGTGAAAGAACCATGATCCTAGCTCTTAACACTTTTAAATGAGGAGCTACTTCCGGTTTGACCGGAAGTAGAGGTCACGGAGGTCAAGCAATGTGTCACAAAGGAAGACCTTGCCTAACATTGATATTTGGTGAAAGAATCATGATCCTAGCTCTTACCACTTTTAAATGAGGAGCTACTTCCTGTTTGACCGGAAGTAGAGGTCACAGAGGTCAAGCAATGTGTCGCAAAGAAAGACCCTGCCTAACAATCATTTTTGGTGAAAGAATCAAGTTAATATCTCAAACCGTTGATTTTTTGTTGATTTTTGAAGATTTTGATTATTAAATTCAAATCACTTGTCACATGACACCTGATGACGTCATGATGTTGAACATTTTCGGGAGACAACTACCCTATATGGACTTCCTTCACACCAAGTTTGGTTAAAATCGGCAGTTCAAAAGTAGCCAAAGTGCCGCAGAGAAAAAGTCTATGGTAACTCAAGCGACAAGAAGAAGAGGAAGAAGAAAAAAAAAAAACAGAACAAAAATAAAGGCTTTTCGCTTCCGCGAAAAAGCCAAAAAAAACAGAACAAAAACAATACCTTTTCCGATTCAAATCGGAAAAGCCAAAAAAAAAAAAAAAACTCGAACAATAACAATAGGTGTTCGGCTTGAACCCGAACACCTAAAAATGCAAGGAAAGAACAAGAAATCAAAGTTTTAGTTGGTGGGTGGCGGCCGGCGCTGGAACTCCGTCTGCCGGAACAGCTGCTCCCAGAACTCTTGGGGGACACCATCGGGGTAGCGTGGGGGTGGAGGCGCTCCAGGGGGCAGCATTCCTCCCAGTGAAGGTTGGGCGGACACGGAGGGATCTACGAAGTGCTTGCCGTACTGCTGTCCCTGGTACGTCTGCAGGAGACGCCCAGGCACTTCACAGGTGCGGACCACCCGTGTCCGCATCAGCCGGTGGCCGGCCTCGTCCGCTCCATGGAATGTCCTTTCGAGCCGCCATTCGTCCCGCGCATGCTCGCACAGGGGTTCCAGCATGTGCGTGGCGGCCTCCCTGGTGGTGTTGTCCGGGTGGAGGGCGCCGGCCGTCTCCAGTCGCAGCGAGGTCCCGTCCGGAAGGCTCACCCGAGACCCGGCCGGCAGAACCCTCCGCTGGCCATTCCACGGTTGGACCGGAACCCCAGGGGACATCGGGGGTTCCGTCTGTGTTCCGCCCTCCACCCGTGTCGGCTGGGGGCGACCAGGGCTTGCTTCCTCTGCCCTGCTGAAGCGAGGACGCCTGCCCTGGGCACGGCTCCAGGAGAACCGCCGGTCGGGACTCCGCCGGGGTGGTGGCTGGCAGGGTCGCTCGGCCCGGTCTAGGCTCCGCCGACCAGGCGACCTGTCCTGTTCAGGGCGGGAAGGCCGGGAGGACCGCTCCGGGTGGTCTCGGCCCCCCGGCCCCCCTGACGACACTGGACTTACCCGTCTTCTTAGTGGCGGCGGCGACGGGGACCGTCCTGCCGGACCACACCGTCCGAATGGAGGTGGGTCTGGGGTCCCCTGCCGGGAGAGATGAGGCGGGGACGGGGCCTGTCCCATGTCGTCGTCACTGGCGTGCAGCTCCAGTGTATCGGCCTCCGCCATCACCACGGCCACGCTGTCTCCTTGGCAGAACCGGTGGTGTCTGGTGCGGACATCGGCCCTACAAAAACGGACTCCGCACCCTCTCTGGCAGGGGTATGGGCGCTCCGGGTGGAGCGCCACACACGCGGTGTTGAGGTGTCTCTTTAAGTTCCTCCTCCTCCCGAACGTCTGGTCACAGTGCGGGCAATGAATCGGGGCCGGGTCCATCCTGCAGGGGGAAGACAAAGAAGAGCACTTGGTTATTTGTTGGCAATAACGGCTTGGTCGGATTATCTTCCGGCCACCCCGGGTGACTCTCCCAGGAGCCAGCGCCGCTGGTGGTGAAGAGGGCTGTCCGCCTTCGGGCTTGGCCAATTCCGCATCGGATCCGTCATCCTCGCTGCGCAGTCCTCCGGGGGCGGCAGTCGCCGTCGCCTCCGGCAGTGTCCCCTTCCCCGTCTCAACTGGTAGTGGTCCCTCCTTGGCTAACTGACCACCCACCCCATCCGCCGGATCCTCCTGGGTAGTGTCAGTCGACGGACTCGGTGGTAGCGTTACCTCCTGGTCTTAAGTTGGTGGCGGTCCCCCTTTTGGCAGGTTCTGCGCTACGTGCCTCCACCAGTCCACTTCGGCGTCGCCCAGATACGGCTTAAGCCGATTGGAATGAACCACCTTGGCTTTGGCTCGAGGGGATTTTTGCACGCGGAACGTGACATCATCGATCTTCTGTGTCACCACGAAGGGCCCGTCCCACCAGCACTGCAACTTGGGCGTGCGACCCACTTTCTTGGAGGGGGTATACAACCACACAGGGTGGCCAGGCTTATAGCTGGCACTTTCTGCTCGACGATCGTAATGTCGCTTTTGATATGTCTGGCTCTTCCGCAGATGACGGGCAAACTCGTGGGCGCACTCTATCTTTGTCCTCAACCCCTCCACATATTCGTGCTCTGCTGCGCCTGCCTTTGGTTTCTCCGGCTGGCCCACCACCAGGTCCAACGGGAGTCGCACTTCCCGGCCGAACATCAGCATGTTGGGCGTGAATTTCGTGCTATCTTGCTGGGAGGAGCGGTACGCCATCATCACGTACGGTAGGTGTTCATCCCAATCGTCCTGGTTCTCATGAACAAACAGGCTCAGCATCGTCTTGACTGTGCGGTTGAACCGCTCCACCATCCCGTCAGACTGGGGGTGGAACGGTGTGGTACGGGTCTTTTGGACGCCGAGCAGCTTACAGGTGCCCTGGAAGAGCTCGGCTTCGAACTCCCTCCCTTGATCCGTGTGGATCTCGAGGGGAGCTCCAAACCGGGTGATGACCTGTTCGACGAGGACTCTGGCGACAGTCTGAGCAGTCTGGTCCGGAATCGGAAACGCCTCCACCCACTTCGTAAAGTAGTCGGCCACCACCATGATACTAGAATTCCCTGTCCTCGTCCTCGGAAATCGACCCGTGAGGTCGATCGCGAGGCGCTCCATCGGGGCCCCTACCAGGTACTGTTGAAGTGGGGCCTTGAGGGGTCGAGGAGATGACTTCTTTGACCCGCACTTGTGGCACTTTTGACACCAATCTTCTGCCTGGCGTCGCATCTCCCTCCAGAACACCGGGGCCTGTCTCAGCCGCGCGACGGTCCGGGTAATCCCCAAATGTCCTGAAGTCCTATTGTCATGCGCCAGTCGCAAAACGTCGTCGACTTTCACCCGTGGTACCACAACCTTCCATACCGGCGGTTCGCCATTGGGCTGCTCCCACTTCACCTGCAATACGCCCTGGGACAGCCGCAGCGTCTCCCACTTAGCCCACCAGTACTTTGGGCCTTCACCCAGCGCCGAGACGTCCCGCCAGCTGGGTTTGGGGACCCCGTCTTCCAGCCACCGCACGATCTTGTCCAGCTCTGGGTCACTACGTTGTTCCTGTTTGAGTTCTTCCTGGTCCCAGGCTCCCAGGAGCCCTTCCGTGGTTGTGGCTTCTTCCTGCCCAGCCCCCATAATGGCTCCCACCTGCACCTCCCCTGGTTGGAAGGAGGCAGACTGCCGTTTCGGAGAGCAGTACCGCCTGATGTGTCCAAATTCGTGGCCCCCATAGCACTCCACCTGGGCGCGCCGATTTGGGTTCCTCAGCAGGGGTTGGAGGAGGCTGGGCTACCGACCTCACGTCTCTAGCCATCGGTTTCACTTTTCTGTTTTGCGCTTGCGACTCGAGAAATGCTTCCATTTCGGTCGCCAGAGTGACGGCTTCGGTCAAAGTCGTTCTTTCCTGGAGAAGATGTGACGCTGCAGCTGTTCCTCTCGCAGGGCATTGCGGAAAGCCTCGACCGCCAAATCCTCACGGGCCTGTGTGGGCAGCTTCGGGTAGCTCCTCAACACCAACCGTCGGATGGATTGTCCTAGGCTATTGAGTGACTCGTCTCGGCCCCTCGTACGCATAGACAACTGAGCCCGATGTAGTGGAATCTGTGCTGTCACCCCGAACCGCTGCTCGAAGTTTTCCAAAATGGAGGAATATTCCTTCCGCTTTTCCGGTACCATATCCGCCAATGCCTCCTGGGCCGCGCCCTTTAGGTGAGCTGCAAGGAACATCGCCTTCTCCGCCTCGCCCCACTGATTGACTGCTGCAACGCTCTCGAAATGGATCAAGTAATCCGACCATGACGAGATCCCGTCAAACTTGTTGGGGAGCATCAGTGGTCTCCGACCCCCCGGCCCGAAGTGATCAGGCGTTGTAGTCCCCCGCTTGACTGGCACTTGGGGAGCGCGCCCCCCCCGCCTGTTTAGGGGCCGTCCAAACATCGGCAGAAACCGGGTCGGCCCCCCCTGGGAGCACCGGGTGGTGACGTCCCAGGGGATCTCCCAACTGCAGTGGAGTACGGCCGAGCAGCCGGGTCGGTTCCGTTCCGTTGGCTTGTGTGTGGAACAACCGTGCCGGCTCCACCCCATTGGCTTGTGTGTGGAGCAACTCTGCCCCATTGACTCCCGTGCGGAGCAACCTTGCCGGCTCCGCGCCATAGACGTCCGTGCGGAGCAACGCTGCCGGCTCCGTGCCATAGACGTCCGTGCGGAGCAACTCTGTCGGCTCCGCCCCATTGACTTGTGTGCGGAGCGACTCCGTCGGCTCCGCCCCATAAACTCACGTGCGGAGCAACCTCGTCGGCTCCGCACCATTGACTTGTGTGCGGAGCAGCTCTGGCCCATTGACTCCCGTGCGGAGCAACCTTACCAGCTCCGCGCCATAGACGTCCGTGCGGAGCAACTCTGTCGGCTCCGCCCCATTGACTTGTGTGCGGAGCAGCTCTGCCCCATTGACTCCCGCGCGGAGCAACCTTGCCGGCTCCGCGCCATAGAGTCGTGCAGTGCGGGCCTGCTCCGAGTGGAGGTCAGGACTCGCCGCACTGCAATAGTGGGGACGAAAGTACTGCTGGGGGAGATCCGCGCCCAGTTGTGCCGCCTGATGCGTGCTCGGACGGTCTCCCGCCCCCGCTATATGGGCAAATCCAGCCTGGGGGCGCCCCGAATGGGAGGCCACACAAGTCGTATCCATGTAAGCACCGAGTGGCGCTTCAGTACTATTTTCATGAGCGTAGGGATTGCGGGTTGCCTCAGGACGAAACCCCGCCCCCGCTGCATCAACCAGCACAGCTCCGGATCGTTCCGAATGGAACGAAACGTGTGCTGCGCTAGCGTCTACAGTACGGGGCGGCCCCTCGCGGGACCCGACACATGCGGCTTTATTACCAACAAACTGGGGCATGTCCCGACGAAGCCCCGCCCCCGCTGCATCGGACAGCACAAACCGGGATCGTTCCGAATGGAACGAAACGTATGTTGCGCCATCGTCTACAGCACGGGACGGCCCCTCGTGGGACCTGGCATATACTGTGTTGTTACAGAATATCTGGGGTATATCCCGACGAAGCTCCACCCCGCTGCATCGATCAGCACAACTCGGGATCGTTCCGATTGGAACGAACCGTCTGCTGCGCCGCCGTCTACAGCACGGGGCGGCCCCTCGTGGGACAGGGTACCAGTCATTGATGATTTATGGTCATGAGCACGCCCACCCCCCCGCAGGGGTAGACGTACTGCAATGACTTAGCCCCCCGCCCAAGTCCCGAAATTCCACTTGACCATCCCGCAAAAAGGATTCCAACTCGTCCACCGTGACGAAGGTACTGCTGGCTGATCCACTAGACGGGCCCCCACTACGTGAGCCCGCACTCCAGCCTGCCTCCTCGCCGTGTGGCGAGTTAGGTGCCAGACTTCCGTGATCTCCTGAATTCATTGCAGAAAATCTCCGAAAAATTCACCTGTTTTCCGCCTTCTGCGTGCCGCCGCTGCCAACAATGTAGCGTCGAACACTTGAGGTTCCTCACACGCACTCCACGAAAGGACTCTCAACACAGGTTTACTCGTTTCTGCTGCTTCAGGCTGTTTATTTCCACAAAAACATACACCACAAACACTTCAGCAACGAGGCCACGACAATACCACTGCGCATGCGCCGCCCGGAAGAACGGGCCTCCCCGGCCGGCCACCAGGGGCTCCACTGCGCGGCTCCACCGTGGAACCGCGCTGGTGCCCTCTGGCGGCCGACCGGCACGGACGCCACAATACTGGCCCTTGCAAAGTTGCATTGCAATACACTGCAATGTAAAATGCTGCTGTGCCATAAAGCAGTATAGGGGCTTAGAAAGTACCACATACCGGCAAAGTTGAATTTTTGTGTTGGGACAAAACTCTTTCTTTCCAACTTAAACCATGTGAATACTGTCAACTGATGGTCTTTGGTGGATAACTGGCACAGACATGTATTCTATGGACATTGTAGTACCGTCTATTTAAAAAGAATTGGTGTGAAATGTTCTCATTCAGTGCATGTGTGAACAATGCACAATGCAAATGACAGCCATATAGTTTGTGCAGCAAAGGTCAGACCAGCCTCTTTAAAGAATATTGAAATTTAATTAACTCTTCTTATCCTAAGTAGAGTTATAAGATAAGATGTTTCTTGATATAAGAAGAATTGATCAAAACTGAACTTAAGTAGAGTACTTAAGAATTCAACTTAAGTAATCTTTATGCAACAGGGCCCTGGTCCCCAACGTTATTCAATACATTTACATGCTTGAGTGGGACGGGGACTAGACTACAATGTCTTCAGCATTGCTCGCCAATTTCAAAACGATGTTTCCGTTGATATTTTTTTTTTGTTCTCCACATTAACGTCCAAGAAAATGCAAAATGAACAACCGGCAAACCATTTCCCCGGTTATTTTTGTACAACTGTTTAGTCACACGACTATTAATTACATGACTGAGATGAGTCAGAGAAATTAAAAAACGGTAAACTTTTTTGATTTGTCACACAGACAAAAGTTGATGAATCTACCATCTGTGCATCCAAATGTACAACATGTGAGCTTGATCCCATCCCAACTGACCACCTGAACAAATGCAGGGCAGAATTGATTTCAGCCATCCCCCATATTGCTAACCTATTATTTCCGACCAGTGGCTGCCCCTTTGCAGAGTACAATCATGTAGTAGGGTACATCTCAATTTAGATTGTATGATGTATGCTGATGCATACATTGATGCACATGGAATACATGTACGTGGCCTTTTGGACGAGTTTGATTATTATGTTTTTAGTAACTGTAACTTTGGTAGACTCTACGTGAACTGTGGTTTTGTATATCTTTTCAATTGCAGATGTTGTCCTATTACAACCCAAGAAAAGATTAGGAATGAGAGGAAACCAAGTAATTGGCAATGTGAGTAGCTTTCCCGGTATTAAATTGCATGAAAACCGTATACAACTCATTAATCACTGCATAAAATAACGGTGAAGAGTTCAGTTAAAAAGCATGTGGACAACAATTATACAATAACAATGAACTTACTTAAAGGTAGTACTGGTAAGAAACCAAAACAGAAATGTTTATAGATTTACGTATAACTTACAGGGTATGAAGATGCTTGTGGTAGGAACATACCGTTAAAATATCTCAGCCTGAAATGGTGTATTTATCCAGAAATTATTAAAACAACGACCGGAAATCTTTTTGATCTTTTAAAAGAAAAAAAATAAAACAGAAAAGTCTTAAGAAATATTGTGGCAATTTTTCACTCTTTTCTCAAAAAGTGGGAACCGTATGGGACTGAAATTTTTACAGATTAGTGTTACTGTATCTTCCTTGATATTTTTGTCCATGAATCTGTATTTCTTGGACAAAAACCAAAGTATGATATTACCTTTAAACTAACTACGTGGTTCATGTGACATTGTGGGTTTTGTCCTTCTTTTGTCACCCTTTCTTATCTCTTCCGCTGCGCAGTCCAATTGCTTTCAATGTTACAGACAGACATCTCGGACCTTACAGCCATGGGCGGAAATCCTGGGGGACAGGGGGGACACGTCCCCCCATGATTTTGGAAGTGGGGGACATAATGTCGATTGTCCCCTCCATGTTTTAACCCTTTACCATGAGCAACTTTTTTGTCGATTGCGCACTGACGGCTTGCTCATTCCCATGGGCGAATTTTGTGGACTGTCGTGTTTGCCATGCGACTCAAATCGACGACGTGCAGTTGAGATGCCCCTGCATGGCCGGCCCGCATGCATACACGTAACGTTTACTGCACTGCAATCGACTTTAACCGCATACAGTCTGCATACGTATACATTTTGTGTATACAACAAATCTGGTTAGGCATCTCCCGTTCGAATCGATCCATTTAAAACCGTTTTTTCCATATAGCACCATTCTCAAATCCATCGATTTTGCACTGACTCATGACGGATTTAATCTCGTTCGTCGTCGGAATTTCGCGAAACTTCTTCAGTTATTCTTCACATGATACTGCGTTTTGAATGAGGTTGCTTTATTCAAACTATATTTCCGAAGAATTCTCGTACATCCATAACAAAACACAAGGTGCCATATTTGGAAATATTAAGGTACATTTATATTTATTATTTGTCATCTGTCGTTACGTTTGTAATGAATGTAAAGTTCTCATGATTTTTCTGTGGAATTACAGAATTTGAGTACAATAGAGTACAGTATAGAAGTCTACCTAGGCCCATAAAATACAGTGTCTTCAATTAAAAACTTAACTGGTTCACCCAAGTATTGTTTTCAGCTGAAGCAAAACATTTGCATTTTCTTCATTCAAAATCTGTTTCTCATTTTGAGGTTTACATTTTTTGCTTTACCATAGGCATATTTCTAAATTCAAATCTGCGACCTCACAGGATCTTTTTAAGATCGAAAATGTTTTGTGTCGTTGTTTTTACTCATTTCTTGATAAAGTACACCATTTCAGGCAGAACAATTGCTAAACTTTCGCAGAACATTTGCTAAACAAATCTGAGGAAAGTGGCCGGGAATTGCCTTAGAATGCACTACAGAGCATTTAGAATCAAAATTTTCTCGGGGCCCTTATGGTGTCACATGGTGTTACCAAAAAGCCTATTATGTACTTCTGCCATGCAAGTCTGATTAAAATCTTTTAATCTTTCGCTAAAAAAAGTCTGAGGAAAGTGGCCAGGAATTGCCTTAGAATGCACTACAGAGCATTTAGAATCAAAATTTTCTCGGGGCCCTTAAGCGGGCCCCGGACCCCACTTCGTAACTTTACTTGCCTTAAAAAAGTCATATGTTTGCGAGCGACCAGAGCATACTGGTCGGAACATCCAGTTATCATGCTCTTTTCAGACCAAAAACGTACTCACACAAGAGTGTCACATGGTGTTACCAAAAAGCCTATTATGTACTTCTGCCATGCAAGTCTGATTAAAATCTTTTAATCTGTCGCTAAAAAAAGTATGAGGAAAGTGGCCAGGAATTGCCTTAGAATGCACTACAGAGCATCTAGAATCAAAATTTTCATGGGGCCCTTAAGCGGGCCCCGGACCCTTAAGCGGGCCCCGGACCCCACGCCGTAACTTTATTTCTTTACCCAAAATTATGGGTTTGCTGGCAACTTAAGCACACTGGTAGGAACATCGAGTTAATCGGCTCTTTTCAGAGCCACGGGTCAGCCACCCCATACTCACACAAGAGTGTCACATGGTGTTACAAAAAAACCTGTACTTCTACCACGCATAGCCTCATATCTAAGTTTTATTTTTCAAAGTTGGAGAACACTCGTGATCGGCACACCTACCATACATGCAAGCGTATGCTAGGCCATAGGCATGGCACTGTATACTGAAAGTTACTCTCTTATGAAGTGTAAATTGATGTCCCCCCCATGATCGAGGAGGGATTTCCGCCCATGCTTACAGCATTTGTTACAATTAATACCATAAAGGATGAAGACCAGTAAGTACTTTCCCATAGGCAACCAGGCAAAATGGGCAATACAAAACCGAGGAGATCAAGCAACACAGCAAAGTAAAGTGTCCTAAATATGTTCGTTTTCTTTTCAATTTGGTCATAGGTTTAAAGGTAGTATCATACTTTGGTAAGAGACCCACACAGGAATATTCCCAGATTTACGTATAACTTTCAGTGTATGAAGATGATGCTAGTAGAAACCTATCGTTAAAATATTTCCGCCTGAAATGGTGTATTTACCCAGAAATTAGTAAAACAACGACCGAAAATCTTTTTGATATTTTAAAAGATCAAAAATAAAAGAAAAAAGACTTTCTCTGTTTTCACTGTTTTCTCAAAAAGTGGGCACCGTATGGGACTATGAAATGTTCACAGATGACTGTATTTCTTTGATAAAAACCAAAGTATGATATTACCTTTAATACTTCCAATGAGTTGTAGGTGAAAGACAATGCAAAGAAAACTACTTGTACCCATAGAACTCCCACAAATACCCCGTCACTTACATGACTAACGTATAAAGTGACATTAGACTTTAGAGACAGCCCTTATTTCATCAAAACATCTCACAGTTAAAAGTCATAACTCTAAGGGTATACACTATACACCATATAGACACAATATCAATGAGCTCCGCAAACTGGTCAATTCTCATTTATTGGTCTTCAGCCTGAAAATACTTCTCCAGAAATATCCTCTTCGCGATCTTTGAATAGTCGCTAATATCTTACCACACCGCGGTGATTTTATGCCACTCTCGACCTCAGTTTGGTGGCCAGCTAATCTTTTAGATAAAGGTATAATACATGATTGGCAAATGTCACAGAACAACGCTCACACTTTTTGTCAAATCCAGCATGTACACGAACTAATAAACCTTTGAGCTCAATTGGACATCTGACTCTGAGAATATAGTGAAAAACCTACTCATTGTTTCTTATAAAACATAAAGAATGGTTTTGATCTGACCCCGAGATCAAAACTGTTTTCAGTCCTTGTTAATACACAATTTCAGGTGGAAATATTTTCAAGGTATATGTTTCTACCAACACCATCTTTATATCCTGAAAGTTTTACGTAAATCTGTAAATATTTCTGTTTTAGTATGTTACAAATCCTGTACTGTACCTCTAACCTCCCAGACTCAATTTCAAACATCTTCCAACAAGAAATTTACCTTCCGAAATCAACAGTACAACTCGTTGAGGAATAAGTATAATTCCGTGTTACTGAGATGCATTATAAGTACATGTAGTATCATACATTGGTAGCATACCGAAACAGAAATCTTCATAGATTTACGTACAACTTACAGGGTATAAAGATGGTGATGGTAAAGACAAACCGTTAAACATGTTCTGCCTGAAATGCTGTTTTTAACCAGAAAAGAGTAAAACCAGTGACCAAATTTATTTTTGATCTTTTAAAGATAAAAAATAAAAGTGTTAAGACTTAAGAAATACTGTGGCCGTTTTGCACTGTTTTCTAAAAAAGTAGGCACTGTATGGAACTGAAATTGTCACAGATGACTGTATTTTCCTTGATATTATTTTTTGCCCATGAATCTGTATTTCTTCTAAAGATATTACCTTTAACATTTAATTCAAAGTTTTCTAGATATTCTATCGTTGAATTCCAGGCTACCATGAAAACATTCTGTGTTTCCGAGATAAATTCTGATCAGTAATATGGAACCTATGAACGCAATTCCAGCTTACCGTAGCTAGCCGTCATTATGCACTGTACTGTTTTGGGACCTTGTTTCAATGCACAAGTTATAGGTAAGTTTGGTTAATGTTTAAAATGCAGATTCAGGGGCAAACAAATCAAGGAAGATACAGTAACAGTCATCTGTGCCCACTTTTTGAGAAAACAGTGAAAAACAGCCACTGTTCTTAAATCTTTTCTATTTTATTTTTGATCGTTTGATCGGTATTACAAAATCTTTTCACCACTATTTTTGATATTTAAAAGATCAAAACTGTTTTGGGTCATTTGTTTTACTCTTTTCTGGATAAAAACAGCATTTCAGGCCGAACAAATGCTAACGGTAGGATATGTTTCTACCCTCACTATCTTTAGACTCTGTATGAAAGTTATAGGTAAATCTGCGAAGATTTCTACATTTCGGTATTTTAATACATGGAGGAATTGTTTAATAGTCACTTAAAGGGTGGTTGCAGTGATATTTAATAAAGAAAATTTAACGAAATAATTTAACAGAAATTTTCACAGATTTACGTATAACACGGAGCTGTTCCGACTTTATTTGATCAGCTTTATAAGCTCGGAAGACGTCACGATGACGTCACGCTCATTTTGAAAACAGCATGCTACCTAGAGGATCTAAGAAAGCTTTTGCAAAAAGAATTATCTCCATAGCATTTGTTGTTCACAAGATATGCTTCAAACAAAAATCAGCCTTTTGATGACATGATAACGTCATGTTCATTTTCATAGCAGCATGTACAACTACAAGATGTAACCAAGCTTTGACAAAAAGAATCATTGCAATAGCATTTGTTGTTCTCGAGATATGCTGCAAACAAAATTTACTAATGAAATGGAATTCAAATGAGTTGTCACGTGCTTAATTAATTAAGAATTTAATTCTAACGTCGTCATAACAACGTCATCTCTAAAACATTCTTGGGGTAGCACAGACTTAACACCTACTAAGTTTCATGACGATCAGACATTCTTTACGATATGAAATAAAATTTAGCTTTTTTATGACGTCATTATGACATCACACTTATTTTCACAGTCGCATGCACATCTTCAGGATCTAACAAAGCTTTTTCAAAAAGAATCATTACCATATAGCATTTGTCGTTCTCGAGATATGCTGCAAACAAAATTCAGCCATTTCATGACGTCAAGTTAAAATACTTGGTGGCGCTATTGCCGTGCTTCTATCGACCCCGATGTCGATCTACGTGTATCATAGGGTGCATTCGTTTAGTTCCCCCGGGTCGACACCAGTCAACCTCGTCCCCATTCTCTCGCTTGAATTGTTTTGTGCAGTATAGCACGACCATTCCCAGTAAAGGCTGACCCGGGGTAGACTGGTTCCCGTTCCCTACAGTAGTCTCCTGACGTCTATCGTCACTCGAATGTAGGGACCGGTAGCGGGTAATGAATAGTGTCAGAATACACGGGTTTACACTTCGGAGGCCATCTTGGATTTTATCGCAACTTCAAAACGAGGCACTTCTACGCATGCGCACTTTTCGAAGTGTAAGCCCGTCCATTGTCGAAGACAATACACGTGTTTACACTTCTGCGGTTTTTATCGCGACTTCGAAACGAGGCACTATCACGCATGCGCACTTTTGGAAGTGTAAACCCGTGTATACACGGGTTTACACTTCGGAGGCCATCTTGGATTTTATCGCAACTTCAAAACGAGGCACTTCTACGCATGCGCACTTTCCGAAGTGTAAGCCCGTCCATTGTCGAAGACAATACACGTGTTTACACTTCTGCGGTTTTTATCGCGACTTCGAAACGAGGCACTATCACGCATGCGCACTTTTGGAAGTGTAAACCCGTGTATTCCTCCACTCCTATGTTAATGAGCCCATAATGCAACGGGGTTCATTAAGTCTGATTCCCAGACCCAAAACATTGTATTCATACAGTTACGAGTATAGAGTGGTCCGTTGTCTCCCTTGTCTCCTGACGTCTGTGTCTGTCACTTTTACAAAATTTATTGATTATTAAGATGGGAACCAGTCTATTGCCTTCGATCCTGCGATTTTTGGAGGGATTTTTGACCAGGCATAAATACTGTAATAATTACTAGACGACCAGCGGTGACTGAGCATAAATAACTAGGTATGACCTTGACCTTCGATCCATCTATTTTTGATTTTGTGACCAAAAGTTGTAAACACCATATCTATAAATAGAAACACTTTTGTGCGCATGCGCAGAGCTGACCCAATCAGGAGCCTTCATTTACTACTAGCTACCTGTCCCTATATATTTTATGTATTGGGACGGGAACCAGTCTAGACCCGGGGGAGCTAAACGAATGCACCCTTAGTATCTCAAGCCATGGTCACGAGACGTCACACAAAGCGGGAGTTTATACTCTGTCTGTTTGAGGTATTTAAGCATAGATATAATAAAAACTAGATGTCGCATTGCCTGCTCGGGGCACGGACGTATATAAAAAAACCTGGACCCTCAACGCATCTGATTGGCTGAAGTCGCCGGAGTAGCGTGGCGGCCATCTTGGCGTGCTCTAAATTTAAAAACAAACACACGTAACCCTATGGAAGAATGTGGATGTTCGGCCACATTTTCCGTTTTTTTTATCTGTAAACTCAATAATTTCGGAATCTACATACCGAAGAGTTTGGGTCAAAAATAAATGCGTGCATATGATGCCAGTTTCTCTTTGGTCAGCCACAGAAATACCAATTTGAGGACAATTTTTCACACCCGGGTGACAACGGCCACGCCAGCCCAATAAACGGACGCATGACATGAATGGTCGCTGAGAAGTTCCAGTGAAACGGGAATAGAACACGGCCAAACTACAGAACTTTACGACGGTTTCTCATTGTTCAACCATGGAGGTTTCCTTCAACCAACTACAACTTCAAGCACAGGCCAGGTTAGTGAATTAGGCTTGGACTTTGGCCATTTTCTCAGGGAAATAAACGAAAGAGCACTTCGTGACAAGTCACGAAAAAGCATAAAAAAGGACTTTACAGTTTAATAATACTAACGTTAGTTAGGCCTAATATAATAGATTATTTGATTTGTCATTGATTGACTGCCTGTCCAAGGTCAAACGAGGTGGGAAAGATTGTTAATGATTAACTATAGGCCTACTCGTAATAGGGGGGCCTACTAATACTAGTATGATTAAGCCGGAAATGCTGTAGTCTCAGGTACGATACCTAACGTTATAGGCTATAAAGTTAGATCCGCTCGGACATCTGGGTACTTTTAAGTTTTATTCTCATGAACTTGACAACCGATGAAAACCAACATGTAGATGGTGCAAGCTACAGACAAATCACGCACAAACCGTCCATCGTCGAGAATTGTTTTCCGAAATATTTTTGTCAAGAAGCAGAAATCGTGTTCTGTACGACTTTAATTGTCGAGTCCTAGTTTTTCCTCAGACAGTAATCCTACTTTGAAGTACGGTAGTAGTAGGATTAAACAATTCTGGCAGCTTTTTGTCTTAAAACCATACAACTTGCTGCTTTGTTTTCATCGCTCCAATATCGGAGAGTTGGAATGACATCACTCTGGGCTGAGCTATAAAGGAAATAAAAACAACTTAATAGTTTCTACTGTTCCAAAATGATGTTTTTCACTTTTTCAGCAAATGTTCCTGAGTTCTTAAAACCCCTGATACTTTTGTGCAAACATTTCAGAGTAAAAATATGATTTTCTTACACGCTTGTTGCGAACTTGAAAACGGTCCGTCTGGCATTTTGTCTTGTCTGGCTAGTCTAGTTTAGTCTGGTACCTACAATTCACTTTAAAAACATTTTACTCACCTAAATTCGAAGATGGCCAACTCCTCTTTTGTGAAATGGGTGAGTCAGAGAATGCCCATGTTACAGCCTTCATTTTCATTTCAACGTTAACTCAAGCAAGCCAAGGCCAGGGAATAGGGATAGCCACTCATGGAAGTGTTCGTACAGGATAGGATCTGAAAAAATCATAAACCATGGTTAAACAATAAACATTCAGAAATCATTATTCATGATATTGGGATAATTGACACAACCCATAATTAGTCATTACATTACGGTATTTCCACTAAATTGAACTACACTTTTCTTGCCTTATTGGGATTGGTCACCATCTTGTTTCAATATCAAATTGGACGGACCATTCCATTAAATTGTGAAGAAATTGTCAGCAGATTTTTGTTTTGTGTGCATTTTGTTTTGTATATTCTAAACTTGATTTTGAAATTTTTTGAACATTTGCTCTTTTCAATCATCATATTTAGGCAAGGAAGAATACCAGCAAATCGGCTACTTACAGGAAAAGGACCAAGCCAGTGTCATCTCTGTTGATCAGTGTTGAGGTACGGTTACTGATTTGAAAATAATATCAGTTTGGTCAGCTTCTTCCTTATTGGATTGTTTTGCAGGTTCTCATTCTGTGTCCTGGTGGCATGATGAAGCCTTATTTTGCTATAGCATTTTGATATATAGCATATTAGGCTGAAGATGTGGTTGTTATCTGGCTCATTGTCTAGCATATGTTCATTAAGATCCTTGAATGTGATAGCACCCACTTCAGACAAGACAGAAGTAGAGATGGCACTCTTTACTCCAGATTGCGTTGGCATTTTTCCGTCTGTGGTGATCAAGAGCCTTTTTATGTAGCGCTCAGTTGCCTCACATACCTTCACCACACTGTATGCTGGGATGATGAGACCACCTCTGTTTTTCGTTTTGATGAGGGAGTATGAGGGTGAGGGATCCTCACTGATGCTACCAGTGGTTAATGCATCTAAACATTCTGTACATTTCAGGGTCCGCTTCACCATCTTGACAACGTAACCAGCGATGTATCCCACACAGGATTCGACGAAAGCAGACAGGGCAGGAACATTGGGAATATCTGCATAGTCATGATCATCAGTCACTGGTGGTTGCAGCTCCAAGTTATACCGTCTTGCTACCAGCATGTCGTGACTTTCATCGGGAACAGCCTGCTTCACTATATTCTTGAAAGATGCTGCTGCAAGAATCCTTGTGGCATCCTGAGGTGAACAGTTCCCCTTGTTAGTTTTCACATCATGCCGCATCAGGAGACGCTTGTATGCAGATGTAAACTGTCGTACAGTCGGATTGTTATTGGAGCCACATGACAAGCGAATTGCACCAAAGAATAGTTCAATGTGATCCTGACTTAGCTTGTATGTTAGCAGGTACTTCAGTGGCGAATTTGCTGCCTGAACATACGTTGTGTAGATATTTTTCACACTCATGATGCATGCCATAAAGCCTATGAATGATGTCTTGTGGCGCGTCGAAGTCATAACCTTCTTATTAGTACTATCTGTGATTGTAGCAAGGTAGTTGTATGCAGAATTTAAGAATGGCAGAAACAACCTTTCACGACCATACTTGAGTGGTGCCTTGTAATTCCTTGCTAGTGGGTTTCTGGAGTTCAGGATATCAAAGAGATGGTCCAATATCTCAATGAAGTGACATGTTCCCTCACTTCCTTGAAACTCTGGCAATTTCAGACTCTCACGGCAGTACTTAATGGCATCTGCTACACTTGCACTCAAAGTCTGTGCCGCCGTGTCCACCTTCATCACGTTTTTTTGCCATCCTATGTGCTTTTGACGGAGTTTGTTTCCTAACCGCAACCCCTCCCTGTTCTGGATATCATGCAATCTCTGAATGTACTTCCATTCAATTGGTCGATTATCTCCATCCTTCAGCTTTTTCAAGGTCCCTAGGCAGTTCCTTGCCAATTTCAGCATATGGCAAGCATCCAGCATAGCCCAAACTTTCTGGCCAGGATTTGCAGGGTGGGTGAATGATGAATTCATGTTTCCTGGACATATGCTTGCACCCAGCTCATTCAGCATGGTAATATGTGCCGAGGGTCCATCACAGGTGAGGGAAATAACAGGCACTCCTATGTCGTGCAATTTCAAGAGGCACTGAGTTACAAGATTTGCTTGCTCTTTGCCTGTCAAACTTTTAATCATGAAATGGGCAACAGGAACCTTCCAGCTTCCATTAATGGCCACCAACATGAACACCAAGGCATTAGTCGCTAGAGGAAGACTGTCATCCTCTACTCCATTGCCAGTGTCCACATACCCCATGATTTTTTCTCCACACATTTCAACCGACTTCATGATTGACATCTCATCAAGCTTTAGTGCGCAGAGGGTTTCTTTGCCTTCCTCCTTTTCTGCCTGAAATCTGGCCTCTAGAGCCTTGAATACAACTTCACTGAATCCAGGGGATCCATCAATTGCACTGTACCACTTTCTTATTGTGGATGAACTTGGTAAGGCAAGATCAAAGGTGGCTCGAACATACTCGTATGCTTTTGCAGAATAAAAGTGCAGGGTCAAAGCAAATGCTTTCAGCATGGGAGGGTACTCCTCTCGGGTATGTGTACCAGTGCAATTGTACTTTAACAGTCTACTCATGACAGCTTTTGGTACCTCAGAAGACAATGTGGCATCGAGAATTTGCCCACAGTTTTCAGACACCATCCCTTTGTCTTTCAACTCCTCAACAACCGATGACAGTGACTCAACCTTTTTCTTCAGGCGTCGGCTATGTTGTTGGCTGCATTTCAGTTTTTTTTTACAGGACTCCAAAGTTGTCTTCAGATGGTCAATTTTCCTTTTGAGTGTCATTGGGCTGGATGTGAGAGCATAGGGATGATCACTTGATGTACTGGGTGTGACTGTAGAAGATCTTGGGTTGCTTTGAGCATCACATTTTTTTGTTGAATTGAGAGCAGCTAGGGGCAGTCTTGGTGCTGGTGGTTTTCTCGGGGGCTTAGGTTCCTACAATAGAGTGAAAACAAGCAAAAATGTGAAAGGAAATGAGAACTCTTGAGTGGAAAAGATGAATAAAATGAGTGCAACAAGTTAACAACCGTCCATTTATTTTCATGAATATAAATGTTAATGACCTCAAATCAGAGTATACATGTAAATTGTTATATTTTTCATTCTTAACCTGACTAAGATTGGAACGTTAATACTAACCTTCTGTAGATGGTCGGGAAAGCCTGGAAAGATACTTGGCACAGCATTAGGCCTGAGGCGCACTGTTTGACCTGTCCTGTCAAAGTCGTTCTCATTAAAGTGAACACTGCATACTACTGTTACACCAGGCGTTGGCTTGAATGACAGTCTTCGCAGTGCTACAGTCCATTTGCAGCATAGCTCTTTGTCCTTTGGAAACCTGTATGCAGCACCAACAAATGTAGGCCTACGTGTATTTGATTCATTTTGAGCATCAATTATAAGGTACAACCTATTTTTGTTATTGATTGAAAAGTGAACATTATTTTGGGGGTCACTCAAAGAGGATGCAGCTTTTTAAAATGTTTTTAATTTGCTAGGTACATACACGTTTGTATTAGCATTGCAGTTTGTTTGATAAGATCCTCATTATGTTCCTAATTTTTTGTTGTCTATCCTGATCTACAATAAAGTAAATTGAATTTTTTTTTCAAAGTCCTGATCACTCTTCTCCCCTCCCCATTTCACTCTTCTACTGTGGAAGTTACAAACACATTTTGGCACATTACACTCTATATGCTTATGTAATAGCCCTTAAATTAGGAACAAATATGTTCCATTTTTGTCAAATTGAATTAGTGCAATATAATTATTTCATTCACTTGTATAGTTGTATTGTTTTGTTGCCTAGTTAGTTGTTTTTTAAATCACTTTGGCCTTAATTTGTAAATACAAGGCAATAATTGTACAATTAAGTTTGTGACAGAATAAAAGAAAAGTTCTCCTTACTCATTAACAAATACCTTTTGTCACCATGTGTTTTTGAACAAGACTGGAAAATTCTTTATTATGATATGATCTGTATACCTGGGCTGTATGAAGGCTTAGCCTTAGCTTAGGCAAAAAAAAAGAATTTCCTCCAAAATTTTTCAACCTCCGGCAATATTTTCTCTGATGCCTTTTTATGACCCCTATTTGTCAATACAAGTAATAAACTGTTGCAAACTGCTCATCAGCCAAAATGACCTGAAATTATATCAAATGCTTAAAGTTAGAAGGACCTGACGCGTTTCGATCCTAGCAGGATCTTTCTCAAAGGCTAAAACCCTATTTGTGTTAAACTTTATGGTAGCAGATTTCTCAAATAAATACTGGCCAAGGTCTACTCTAATGTCAAAAACAATGAACAAATCAAAACCTGCAAAATCCATGTCTTACTGCAAAATGCATACACCATGGCCAAAAATCTCGAAATGCTTAATCATGACAGAGCTCTATGATCATGACAACCCAATTAGCCTAGGGCTAGGTCTACAAAAAAAGTACATGGCCTAGCCCTAGGCCTAACAGTTAGTTACATTAATAGTTAAGCCTTACTGCCTAAGTTTGGCCTAGGCCTATCGCTTTTGAGCCTGTCTTTAGTCATATTTTTATGCCCATTTTCCATTTTTGTTTTCGTCTACGCATTGAAAGAGGACACTGTACTACTATACAGTTCACCGTAAAATTATGAGAATCACGATTTTATAATATTAATGCGATAACCCACCGATGAAACGTAAAGGGCAGCCCTTTACCGGAGCGGTTGTTGCATCCAAATGCTGAACACTGCGGCATGATTTTCCTCCTTAAGTCCTGTTCTTTTCCTTACTTCCTTTTATTACGAGAAACTCGTTTATGACTCACGACGTGGAAATAACCCTGGCTGTATTATTATTATATTAAGTATTCCTAAGAATAGCTTGTCTTGACAATATTTCTGTCTATAGCTGACGCGATCAACGAGTGACGAACACGTACGTACATCAATATTATGCAATATTTTGGACCTTTAAATTTCGCGCTTGTTTGGCACGCTAAAATGGCCGCCGCTCTTTAGCGACGACTTCACCGCTTGACGCGTGCTGATTGGCTGCGTTGAGGGTCCAGGTTTTTTTATATACGTCCGTGGCTCGGGGACGCGTCTTTAGGCGCCATTTTTAAAAGGTATTTTTCGAATCCGTTTTTATGGAACGCCGTACCTATCTTCTTTAGATTGTTTGCTTCGGTAATTCCATCATGCAATTTGCCAAATTGTATGATGGAATTTGCGAACAGAATGACAGAATGACAAACTGAATGATTGAATTGGCGACCGGAATGACAAAACGGCAATTAAAATGATGAAATTTGCGAATTTAATGATGGAATTTACCGACAAACAATCTAAGCCACCGATTATAGCTACGGCGTTCCATCATGTTTCTGGTGCATCGCGTAACGGCCGGCACTGTGTACCGCGCGGGTACGCGATCGTTGTAATAAGCATTGATCTCCATTAGAAAGACGCTTGGATGTTTAGGTTCAATTTTTACCTTCCTTCAATGGCTGCGTCCTGCATGCGCGGATATAGCTCCCATTGGTTTGTACACGGGTGCGTCATCTAGTTTTTATAAGGCCTAAAAGGTGTATCAGTCAGTTTTTAATGTTTCACGTAGCAATTCTATCAGTAACTCCAATCTCAATGTAACATTCTCCGACAAATGATTTTTTAGTAAATTTTAGAAATATCCGTGGAAAAAATCAACAAATTACCTATCTTTAAATAGGAATCACAAATTTAGACTTCGATGACGTCATCATGACTTCATAGTGACGTCACGGTCATTTTCGTGGCAGCATGCACAACACATGATATAACCAAGCTTTTTGCAAAAAGAATCATGTCCGTAGCATTTGTCGTTCTCGAGATACGCTGCGAACAAAATTTACTATAATACTAATTAATTATTCAAATGACTGTAACTTGGCTAATCAATTAAGAATGTTTACAACTCTGTGTCAGAATGATCCTTAGCTAAAAAGCTTTCAGAAGATACCTCATCTTAGCTGATCGGAAGAAGCTAAGAAGAGATAAACAATAAACAAAATCTGGACGATAAAGAATAATAATAGTGAAAAATTCGAACGAAAACAATACCTGTTCCGACATCGGCAATGTCGGAACAGCTAAAAACCAGCACGAAAACTAAACCTACAGCTAATAACCTTCATGGGCCTTAGCGTTTTTGAGATACAGAAATTTGCTCAAAACCCCCCTTTTTAGCTCCGCCCACGGCCGAGTCGCGAAAACGTGTCATCGTGCATTTTTTCAAGGCCATAACGTGATAATGGTAATAGTTATAGAGCTGAAATGTTTTATTCTTACTATTCTTATGCACAAGATTTACAATCCGGCCTTAAATAGTAGATATTAAGTCCACTTTCGTACAATTATTGTTCCGACATCGGCAATGTCGGAACAGCTAATAACAGTGGAAAATCCGAGCGAAAACAATATCTGTTCCGACACCAGCACTGTCCCAACAACTAACCAGACATTTAAGTGTTCGTGTACAAACACGGAGCTGTTTTGGCCTATTTGATCAACTTTATAAGCTCTGATGACATCATGATGACATCACGGTCAGTTTTATGGCAGCATACTTATGTACATGATGCAAGATTTTACACAAAGAATGATTACTAAAGCATTTGTCGTTCTGGAGATATGCTGCAATTTATTTATTTCTTAGCTATACTGGGGAACGCATTCAGTTACCAAAACTACTCTCCCATGGGTCCCATTGAACAATTAAAAACATTAGAAAGGTGAAAGTTAAAGACATTAACATTATAAGACATAATTAAAAAAATTTACATTAAAAGCATATGAAAATAGACAACAAATTACAAAAGACAAAAAGGGACAAATATTAAATATGATATTAAAAAGAATAGAACATTCCGAAGGGAAAAGGAAAAGCAAAAGCGAAGATAGTATTCTAAAAAGTATTTAAAGCATAAGCACAAAAAGCTATGTTACTTATAATAAATAAATAAATAAATATAATTATCAAATAACCACAAGGAAAACTGACTGATTTAAAGTAATTGGAAAGTGAACAAAGAAAAATTGACTATTGGGGTCACCACCAACGTAGGACTGGATGGCTCAGTTGGCAGAGCGCCTGTACGGAGTTCAGGAGGTCGCCGGTACGAATCCCGCTCCAGTCAATGTTTCTTTGTTCACTTTTCAAATAATAATGGGCTGTTTTAAGGATGCAAGCAGTTTGTTCCATGGTTACACACCTCGAAATTGGAAGGTTCTCCTCCCAAATTCAGTCCTAGGTCGGGGGAGACAGAGATTACTCTCCACACGGTGTCCAGTTTGATGGGAGTGTTGGTCATTTACGTAAGAAAATAGACCGCTAAGGTAGTCTGGAACCAGACCGCTTTAACATGTATAGACCATGATATTAAAGGTAATATCATACTTTGGTTTTTATCAAAGAAATACAGATACATGGGCAAAAATATCAAGACATATACAGTAAAAGTCATCTGTGAAAATGTCAGTCCCATACGGTGCCCACTTTTTGAGAAAACAGTGAAAAACACCCACAGTATGTCTTTTCTACGGAAGTGCATTTAGGACATGAGTAAAAACAAAATTAGGGGCCTGCTATTCCGCCCGGGCGGATTACTATTCCGACCGGGCGAATTACTATTCCGCCCGGGCTGATTACTATTCCGCCCGGGCGGATTACTGCAGGCACTCCTAGCCCTGTCCATTTCAGTAAAGGGCACAGCCAAATAACTAGTCTTGGTTCAAAGACCTTCGTTGTTGCTTTCCTGCGGCCCATAGGGTGCCCCGCGCGGCGGATATGGGGAGACTTTGGACCGTCACGAAGGTCTTGGATATTAATTTTGTAAAGCGATGTTGAATTTTTTCTTTACTTTTCGTCGAATCTCTCTTGGATTTCCAAGGGAGCCAATCAGCGAGCGAGTTTCAGCTCACATCATGAATTATTCATGTTGTATATTTTTCGGGAAAGATTTTGAGGACTGTACTGTATGTAACTACGCAATCGAGCTCAGCTGGCGTTTAACTTGGCAGTGTATATTTTCTATGCATATGCCGTCTAGCTCGACGACGAGCTACGGTAGCGACCGTCAGTCGCGCTGTCGGCATGATGGCCTCAACACGGTTATGCGTTGTGGAAAGCACTTAATTTCTTGCAAAACTTCATTTCACTTAGATTTAAATTCCAGGAAAAAATATCATTAGTCCAAGAGGTTTCAATGATCACAAATTTACAACCCCAAGAGGTAGAAACAGTACTTGTGCAACATCTGCCGCCCACAAGTGAAACAATTAAAAAACATGTGATTTAAATAATTTTGTATCGTTGAAATGATTACGTCATGTTGTATTATTAGAGTGATTTCATTTTCTTAATTTAATTTCGTATTCGCAAAATCATCCCCAAAGTCGCACTCCATGTCCTCCAACATCATCATAATGTTGTCGCCTATGGCAATGCCTTCAAGGGAACGAATTGACCAAGACGGCCACATACACGCCATGGCTTTGTTGTACTGTATACATATTGTTATGGATTGGCAGGTAGGAGACAGAAAATGAACCGGTGGAGACACTGGGTTGATTGAGTTCAGGCATGTCCGGGATGGATCTTTAATCATTTCTCACACGGTACCCGTTCTGGGGAACAATAAACAAGTTAACAAAGAAATAAGAATAAGAATAAAGTGGCACATGCGGTTGTTAATGAGGAATGTTACTGTTTGAATCTTACTGTTTGTTTTTAAATCACTTCACAACCTTGCTCCCATGTACATTTGTAATCTTATACAGTTGCATGATTCTTCATATTCCCTTCGTTCATCTTGTCATTTAAAATTACATGTCCCACGTTGTGTGACTATGAACACATTTGGGGAGAGAGCTTTTATGTTGGCTGGTCCCCAACTGTGGAACCAGCTACCTGGCCATATTAGGAGTAATGCTACTATAATAGGGTTTAAACGTGACCTGGAGACGTTTTTATTCAATAAGGCTTTTAACTAATGTTTTGTCATTTTTAAATTAAGAAACAGTATACTCTGGAAATGTTGTTTTTACTCTTGTTGTGGTGTTTTTGTTTTTATTAGCTGTTCCGACATTTCTGATGTCGGAACAGGTTTAGTTTTCGTTCTGGTTTTTATTATTATTATACCTTCGCACTTTTTGCTTCCATAGCTTTGTGTGATAAGTTTGTTTATTCCTAATCTTTTATAATCTTATTCTGGTAAGCTTATGTGTGGTATATTATGAAAGCTTATAAGCTGAAGTTAATCCTAAGACTGAGTTTGTTAAAATTCTTTATTAATTAGTCATGTGACAGTCATTTGAATATTTAATTAGTCAATTTTGTTCGCAGCATATCTCGAGAACCGCAAATGCTATGGAAATGATTCTTTTTTTTTCAAAAGCTTTGTCATATCATGTGGTTGTGCATGCTGCCACGAAATTTAGTGTGACGTCATCATGACGTAATCAAAAAAGCTGATTTTTGATTAGCAGTATATCTCGAGAACGGTAAGTGCTACAGTAATGATTTTTTTGGCAAAAGCTTTGTTATATCATGTAGTTGTGCATTGCTTCGAAAAATGAACATGATGACATCATGACGTCATCAAAAAAGCCTGATTTTTTGTTTGCAGCATATCTGAAGAATGAAAAATGCTATGGTAATGATTCTTTTTATAAAAGCTTTGCTGCATCATGTACATGAGTATGCTGCCATGAAATTGACCCTGACATCATCATGACGTCATCAGAGCTTACAAAGCTGATTAAATAAGTCGGAACAGCTCCGTGTTCGTCCACGAACACTTAAATGTCTAGTTCTAATTGTTTTACGCTGCATTATTGTTTTATTTTGTATTTCTTAAATATATTGTGAGATTCATTTTTGTAATGCGCATTAGAACATTATTTATTATGCATTGTGCGCACAATAAATGTAATTATTATTATTAATGTAAAAAGTCATGACGATACACTCGGGCAAAGTGTGTATTTCCGACACTTCGTGATATAAAGGAATATGCGAAATAATCTTGCATTATCAGAAACATCTTATCATTAGGATCATCACATACATTATTATAATCACTTAATATAATTGAGGAACAAAGACCCTTACCATCCAATGCCGGTTAACTGGTTTTTCTCCCCCCCCCCATAGAATTGCCGGTCCGGTGCTGTCCCCAAAACTCTTCACTGACGTTTTTACTCGCTCGCTTGCCCAGCGCGTCGCGTGGTGGCGACCTGTATCATCCATCATCTCGCAGTACCGCTAATTCCTCAACATAGCCGCCCCTAAACTGCGGGTAGCAGTTAACAAAACCATACAGGTTACAACAAGATAAGCAAAGATTGAAACGCCAAAGGCATGGCAAAGGCAAAAGGCAAAAAAAACAAAAATCTGGTAGCATGTAAAACAGGATAAAGGTAAGACAGAATCCAAGTTTTACTTGCTTAGGATCCCTGCACTTCAGGACTCTACCCATTAGAAGGGTGTGCTTCTGGCTCTGCTGGTAAGTGGATGAGACGGGAGACATGGCGTAGGTATTCCCGACCACCACCTTGCAGTTTGACAGAGCGGACCCGTCCATCAACACTGGGATGTTTCTATAATCTTGGCCAGTGGCCAGGAGGCACGCACTTGCTGCGGATCAACCACCAAGACGACGTCACCTGGTTTGAGGTTGTCAGCATCCCCTCTCCATTTTTGATGTCTCTGCATGGCAGGCAGGTATGACTGTGTGAACTCCTTCCGGAATCGTTGCATCAAAACCTGGCACTGCTTCCAGCGTCGGCGACTATAAAGTATGTCCCGATCAGGATAAACCAACTGGGAAGGTGCATGATCCAGCCGCCCCATGAGCAGCATAAAGGGTGTGATTGGGTCTGGATCTGCAACAGCAGACGAGACGTAACTCAGCGGCTTCGAATTAATCAAGGCCTCCACCTCCGTCAGACTGGTATATAAGACGGCGGGAGAAACGGTCTGGTTGCCAAGAATGGCATAGAAAATGAGGTGCAGCAGGCGGGTTAAACTTGAAACGCACCTGGTGCTTGGCTAGCTTCTCTTGAAGGCTGGGAGTCATGGCTTCATAGGCCCTTCTCATCTCGGCCTGGCCTCCCTTGAAGTTCATCCCATTGTCACAGAGGATCTCATGGGGAGTTCCGCGTCTAGATCTAAAACGACTGAAGGCAAGTAGGAATGCATTGGAATCTAGGGACTCCAGCAGGTCAAGGTAAATGGCACGGACCGTCGGACCGTCTTCCAATGCAGACGGAAAAGGGTCCAAAACAGTCCACACCGGTTGAATAGAATGGGGGTTTACCAACCCGGAGACTCAAGCAGCTTGAGCAACGGCTCTGTAGGCTATGGATAGCTCGGCGCCCACGTAGTACCCAAAATCTGCGGCGCAGATCAGCAAGGACTGTCCCAGTCCCGCAGTGTCCTAAGCGAGTGTCAGCCTCCTTTATTAGGAGAAGAGTGATGGGGTGCTTCGGGTCAAGCACTACGGGGTGTTTCAGCGACTCATCAAGGGATTAGGCTCGACGGAGTCTTCCGCCAACTCGGATGAGATGGCAGTTCTCATCAAGCTCTGGGGCAAGACTGGCCAAACGACTCTTCGAGGATACACTCTTTCCCGCTAGAAGAGCAGCAACTTCTTCTGGAAAGCTGTCGGCCTGTGCCCGCTGGAAAAGGTAAAGTTCAGTCGTTGAACGTTCATCTGCTGTCAGAAAGTCAGGCTTTGGCCGCCCCGTTTGCTCACAGAGGATGGCACAGTAGCTCTCAAGTAGGTCCTCCCAGGAGGTAAACTCGGTAAAGTCTACATCTGGACCGGGCTCAGCTGTGGCGGTCGTGAGTGCGATGAATCCCCGGTGGGTGAGTTCAGCATCTGCTTCCTCACTGTTAACTGGTGCCGGCAAGATTGGCCACCGTTCTTTCGGGAGGAGTAGGAACGGTGGAGAATGCCAACGGCTGCTGTCATTCAACTTGCCCAGCCTCAGCCCTCTGGTAAGGTCGTCAGCTGGATTATTGGCCGTGTCGACATACCGCCACACCACAGGGTCAGTAAGTCGTTGAATTTCGGCAACTCGGGCACCAATATATCGGCTGTAGCGACAGGACTCGGACTTGATCCATGTCAACACAGTTGTGCTGTCACTCCAACATGTGAGGGACAGTTTCATCTTCATTTCATCCTCCAACAGCTCTGCTAGCTCAGCTCCGCTGACAGCTGCTTGGAGTTCAAGTCAGGGGATGGTCTGGACACGCTTTGGTGCCAACCTTGAGCGAGACATCACAAATCTCACACTGACCTCCATAGGTGGGGTTGTGGCTCTCAAATAAGCAACCGCACATATGCCTTCTCAGAGGCATCGGTGAACACATGAAGCTCATATCCAGTGTCCTCTGGCTTGAAGTGAGACGGGATGTAACATCTCGGAAGGTGGATGTTAGGTAGGTCAGCAAGCTCTTCACGCCACTGGAGGTGTTGAGGTCGTAGCCCCTTGTCTCCTTCATCAGGGATCTCATCGTCCCAACCTAGGGGGCGTTTCCATAGTTCCTGTAGTAGCATCTTGCCTCTGACAATGTAAGGCATAAAGTAACCCAGTGGGTCTTTGTCAGCGCATTGCATGACATCACTTAGTATGGTTCGCCTTGTTGGAACCGGCCAGTCCTTGAGGTTGAGCTGGTAGGTCAGGACGTCATCCTTGAAGTTCCACCTGGGCCCTAAGGCAGCCTCCTCCGGGGAACTGCCACTCAGGTTGATCCAACACTACGCATTGTTAGAGCGAGCCTCGAGGGGGAGCTCGCTTACAACAGAACGGATGTTGCTGGCCCACTTGACGATCGGAAACCCTCCTGAGCCTAGTGATTGGACCAACTTCTCCACCAACTCCTTAGCTTCATCGGCTGTTGGTTTGCCGTCCAGGCAATTATCAACATAGAAGGATTCGGTCACACTCCTAACCACATCTGGTACCTGAATGATATCTTTCACATGCTTCTGGAGAGCAAAGGTGGCACAGCACGGGCTGCAGGTCGTCCCAAAGGACAAGACATTCCACTCCAACTCATCCGGCTCAGCGTTGGATTCTAGTTCCCTCCAGAGAAAGCGAAGGGCAGACCGATCTTCTTCAAGCATAAGAACACAAAGAAACATGGCCTTAATATCTCCCGAGACAGCCACAAGGTGTCGACGGAACCTCAACAAAACTCCCACAAGAGTGAAGCCAAGTGTGGGGCCCGGGAGGAGATGATCATTTAGAGACTCGTCCTGATATTGAAAGGCACAGTTAAACAACAGCCTATGCTTACCATTTTGTTTGTCGACATGATGTGGAATATACCACTGGCGAGGTGTGGGTTTCTTTCTGCCGTCTTCCGTCACAGTGTGAATGAGTTGACTCTCTTTCAGCTCTTGGATCTTCTTGCAGTGTACAGCTGCAAGATCAGGGTCTCTCTGAAGGCGTTGCTCATTTCTTCAGAGAGCAGGCAGAACGGAAGATGCTGGACTAGAGAACGTATCCTCGTCACGTCTCCATAGGAGTGGAGTTGCTACTCTTCTAACACCGTCCAACTCAACAAAGGTAGACTTGGATTCCAGGAGTTCGACTGCTCTCTGGTCCTGCTTGTAGCGAGTAGCATGCTTGCGCTCGTTATACATTTGAGCATCATTTTGCCACATCCGGCGAACATTCTCATGGAGGACCTCGTCAGCTTCACGACTTGTGAATCCCTGAAGGCGATTCACCTCACCTCCTCGTCGGTAGGTAAGTGTGGGACCCTGAACTGCCCAACCTAATTTGGTTCGAACAGCCACGGGTGCCCCATCTGGACCGAAGTGGCTCTCAATGGGGACCACAAGATCAGGTCTGTCACTGCCGATGAGTATCAGAGGACGGACGTTCCTACAATCATGAAGGGGGAGATCCTTCAGGTGGGCCCATCGCTGCTGCAGATCTTTGGCAGGAACCGAATGCTCAGACAACCGCGGCATGGGGGAGGAGAATACCCGGGACATCTGGAACCTGTTGTCAGGATGGTCTGCTGGAGCGATCTGCAGATTGAGCAATGTCCCCTTACAGGGGGTACACTCTTCTCTGGCAGTGGCGCTGGGTATCTCTGTCCCTTTGCCTTTGAGACGGAGAGCTCTGGCTGCATCTGGCAACATCATGGAAAGGTTGGCGGCGTCATCTAAGAGACAGTGAGTCTTCAGCTGGGTTCCATTACCGTAAAGGACTACTGAAACAATCTTCATGCTTACCTCAGTAAGACATCTTGGATTCCATCATCATAAAAGGCGGAGAGATTAGAGTTGAAGCCAGAATAATAGACTCCATATCCCGGCTGAGGGATAAGATTGTGAAGGACGGTGAGGTGGAGTTGATCCCGGCAGGTTTTCTTAAAGTCACAGCTTTTCCCTTGTTTGTGCAGGCGTGCACACTGCCAGCAACGACGGCCATCTTTGATCCATCTGATTCGTTCTTCTATGGTAAGCTTGCCAAACTCGTTACAGCGGGATAACCAGTGCTCACTCTTGCAGTAAGGACACCACTTCTTGAATGGTTTCTTTCCACTGCCTGTAGAGTTGTCCACACCGGTGTTTCGACTCTCTCCATTTCTTATGGCCGACTGGGTTTGGCTCTTGTCTCTGCTCTCGGTGTGGTAAGTGGAAACGCCACGCCGACGAGGGTTGTGGTTGTTTTGGGAGCCAGCTCGGAGATGAAGGCTGTCTTCGAGCTGCATCTTTTTACGGGCAACGGAGGCAGTTTCCCCCAACCAACGGTTCAGATCGACTAAGGAAAAGGCATGAATCCCCTTCGCGGTCATCTGCTTTAGGAAGGCAGTTTGTTTGATGCGAGTGTGACAGTCGGCCATACAGAATGCAGGTGGTCGAGTTGGCTCGAAGCTCAGCCTCTCTCTCGGGAGCACTCTCCAATTGGGTGATGAGAGCCGCAACCGCTGAGGCAAATTCGAACAGTCCTTTGGAGTCGTTCGCTGTCACTCTCGGCCAAGCCGTATAAAGACGTTCGATTTTGGCCCGGATGAGGACACCGATGTCGCCATAGAGGCGCTTCAGCGTTGCCATGGCCCTGCTGAAAGGAGTTGGGTCATGTTCTAGCCCCAATATATCCTTCTTAGGGTGGCCACTGAGCTTTGACTTCACAATGAAGTACTTCTGCAACTCGCTCAAGTGTATCAGGGGCTTTATACAGCCATCGATCATGGTTTCGAAGCATCGACATTCGGATGGATCGCCCCCGCCGAATTGAGGGACTTCCATGTTGATTCCCCCTGCAGAGGCAGCCAGCATAGAACTTTGCACCATCTGGTTCATCAAGGCTGGACCGTCAGTCACTGGGGCCACCCCTACTTGCTCAGCCACAGTGATTGGGGGATGTGGAGACTCCAACGGAGAGATGCATGGCCCGGTTGGAGTGGAGGTTCTAGTTGTGGCTCTCTCGGTCGGAGCAGAATTCAACCATTTACCACTAGAAGGGCCAACCAAAGAGGTTGGCAGGGTTTTCACAGGCACTGGTGCACTCAAAATGGGCGTGGTCGGGAAGGTCGTCGGTATGGGTCTAGTGCCCAATTGACGAGAGGATTGCAAGGTCGCAATCGGATGACCGGAAATGTCCGACGGAAAGGCGGATACGTGCCCAGTTGGCGCCCCAGCGCCATGTGAAAACATGGTCGGTGGTGTGGCCAAGGTGGATGATACACAGCACACAGGTACCTGCTGTAGAAATGAGTGGGGAAGAAAGTAAGGTTCAGATGACACACACTGGTATGGAAAGGAAGGTACAAACGAACTGCCATGTAGGGGTGAGGTTGGACTGTGCTGAGGCATCGCGGCGCTCGGTTGAGGCGTAATGCTCGGTTGCAGCAACGCAGCAATTGGCTGAGGCACAGGAAATGGCAAAGGTATGCTGCGGTTTTCAAGCAACGTATCACTCACATTTACAGACAAACCTGGTTTTTCAGGGATGTTATGACCTACATTTGGCCCCGCAGATGGTTAGGAGTCACGTTCCCCCAAACTGTTTTCTAAAACAAGGTCTGAGTCAAGTCTGGCATGTGCAAGATTGATCTCGGCGTTCCGCAGTTGCAGTTCAAGTTCGATTTGCCTTGAAAGGTTTTCCTTCATCTTCAGAAGATGTTGCTCCTCATTCAATGCTGAGAGACGAGCTTGCTGGGCCTCCCGTAGCTGTCTGTCAATTGCATCTCGCTCGGCTCTGGACTTCATCTCCATCTCCAGGCGCAGCTTGGCATGTGCAAGCTCCTGTTGTCGCAGGTGAATGTTCTCTGAACGCTGTGATGAACGCTGCGATGAATGCTGCGATGGATGCTGCGATGGATGCTGCGATGGATCCTGCGATGAATGCTGTGATGAATGCTGCGATGGATGCTGCGATGGATGCTGCGATGGATCCTGCGATGAATGCTCCGATGGAGGCTGCGATGGAGGCTGCGACACATGGCTGCCGCGTCTACTCCTGGTCGACATCTGGACACTGCGTGAATCATCTTGCAGTGGGTTGGGGAAATCAGATTGGATATCCGCATTTCGTCCTGCTGCATAGGATCGCAGAACTCGGCGAGTGATATTTGGATCAGTATCCATAGTAACGGATGTCTGATGGCTGTCAAGCGCTGTGGTGAAGCTAGGTGTATGCTCGGGACATCACGTCAGGGTCACCAAATGTTATGGATTGGCAGGTAGGAGACAGAAAATGAACCGGTGGAGACACTTGGTTGATTGAGTTCAGGCATGTCCGGGATAGATCTTTAATCATTTCTCACACGGTACCCGTTCTGGTGAACAATAAACAAGTTAACAGAAAATAAGAATAAGAATAAAGTGGGACATGCGGTTGTTAATGAGGAATGTAAAGAGTCATGACGATACACTCGGGCAAGGTGTGTATTTCCGACACTTTGTGATATAAAGGAGTATACTCCTTTGGCATACATGCCAAATAATCTTGCATTATCAGAAACATCTTATCATTAGGATCATCACATACATTATTATAATCACTTAATATAATTGAGGAATAAAGACCCTTACCATCCAATGCCGGTTAACTGGTTTTTCTCCCCCCCCCCATAGAATTGCCGATCCGGTGCTGTCACCAAAACGCTTCACTGACGTTTTTACTCGCTCGCTTGCCCAGCGCGTCGCGTGGTGGCGCCCTTTATCATCTCGCAGTACCGCTAATTCCTCAACACATATACAGCTCAGATTGTCTCATTAATTCCTGTAGCTGGCATTTTGCATAATCAATCAGCATACGTCATATGCGCTGTGCGTTATTACCATAATCTGGCCCCACCCTCAAATACAAAAATCCCTAGACCTTCGTGACGGTCAAGAACTCCGAGACAAAATTTTTCCCATATTCGCCGGGCAGGGGCCAGTGGCGTCGCCAAGGGGGGACCAGGGGGGCACGTGCCCCCCCCCCCCCCCTGGAAAACCTCGTGCCCCCCCTCGTGCCCCCCATTTGAAATTTGGGTTGGCGAAAAAAATATATAATATATAAAAGGTTTGCCCCCCCCAACAATTGCTAGTGCCCCCCTTGTGCCCCCCCCCCCAGACTCCAAAGTCTGGTGACGCCACTGGCAGGGGCGCCCTATGGGCCGCGGAATAACACATACCACGAGACATATCCCCATTCCGCTGTTAATTCGCCCGGGCGGAATAGTAATTCGCCCGGGCGGAATAGCAGACCCCTAATTTTTTTTTACGCATTTTACGCATGTCCTAATGCACTTCCGTACTTTTCTCTTTTATTTTTGATCTTTTGAAAAATCAAAAAGATTTTCGGTCGTTGTTTTACTAATTTCTGGATAAATACACCATTTCAGGCGGAAACATTTCACCAGTATGTTTCTACCAGCACCATCTTCATAACCTGTAAGTTATACGTAAATCTGTGAATATTTCTGTTTTGGTTTCTTACCAAAGTATGACACTACCTTTAAGATGGTGTTCACGTCTAACTTGTAGGTTGTCCCATACCAATTTGCTATAAATAATTGTTCGAGATGTTGTTGGTGGAACCCTCAGAATAATCCGTCCAGCCCGGTTGAGCAAAACATCAAGACGTTGCATATTTGTTTTGGCTGCACTGCACCATGGGTCACAATAATCTTATTTAGGATGAGCGATTTGACAAGGAGATTTAGTGCCCTTATGGGCAAACAATTCCGAACACGGACGTCAAACAAAACAAAACAAACAGCTTTTTGATGACGTAATCGTGACGCAATGGTCATTTCCAAAGTAGCATGCATATCTATAGGATCTCACAAATCTTTTGGGAAAAGAATATTTACCATAGCATTTTTCATTCTGGAGATATGCTGCAATCATAAATTAGGCCTTTTGATGACGTCATAATGACGTCGCAGTTATTTCCACAGCAGCATTCACATCCACAAGATCTAACAAAGCTTTTACAAAAAAAGAACAATTACCGTAGCACTTACCGTTCTCGAGATATGCTGCTAATAATAAAATCAGCATTTTTGATGACGACATGATGACGTCACGGTAAATATTTATTTCTTGACAGCCTGCACATCTACCTGATGTTATAAAGCTTTTGCAAAAAGAATCATTACCGTATCACTTACCGTTCTCGAGATATACTGTTCAGAGTTAATTAATAAACAAACTTACGGCAAAAACGCTATGGGAGCAAAAAGTTCGAAGGAATAATCGAAAGTGTTTGATTTTTGTGGAGGAAGGAAAACCGGAGAACCCGGCGAAAAAAATCCTCGTAGAATACGAACGACCCAAGCCGGGATCGAACCTGGGCTACATTGGTGAGAGGCGAGTGCCTAACGCACTTGCCACTTATGGGCTCCAGGTTCATGGTCAATGTGCCCCTCATTTATAAGCCATTTAGAATGATCCTTCTCAGATCGAAACACCAGACTTATTTTAAAAGTATTTGGTCATTATGTCCGGTTGACGAGCAGTTTGAAAGCAGTTTATTACTACATGATTACTTTAATTAAGGAATAACATTGCAAATGGCCGAAAGTCACTGAACGGCGAGTTTTATCATTTTTTATGGTGATTAACAAATCAAATGTTTAAACAATAAACACCTGAAAACGTATTTCCCTAATTAATTTGTCCAACACCCTATGATTCCCTATTGTTTGTTTGTTTTCCATTCTGTAGGACTTGTGCAGTAACGAGACTTGTTTGTGGGAGAAGGAGCAACGAGCAAGGAAAGCTGTACTGTTGGATATGTGTAGTGCCTTCCACAGCCAGGCAGACAGCTTCTTTCCACCTTTGACATATGAGATCAACTCAACCCAACGCCCATGTAAGATGGCCTCCAAGTTTAGCCATCTTCTTGTCATCGACTCCCTCAAGTTGATCTACTGTTTCATTCCCAAAGTCAGCTGTTCAAGCTGGAAGCGCCTGCTCTTGGTTCTAAATGGGAACTTCAACTCTACAAGTGACAAGGGGTTACAAGGAGCACAGCCGCATATAAAAGCGGGTCGCGCTTTCCGTACTCTGTCTTCTTACTCGGTGGAGCAGGCTAAAAACAAACTGGCGACGTACCGCAAGTTTTTGTTCGTTCGAAACCCGTTCGAGCGGGCCTTATCAGGTTACCAGGACAAGTTTCAGAATGGCAAGTTCTTCAAAAGGGGGTTTAGCAAGCGAATCCTCCGATCCGTTGTCGGCTCATCATCACCGGACAAATTCCAGAGCCTCGTACAGAGTCAAACAGAAAAGGACGGCACCATAAATGTGACGTTCTCACAGTTTGTAAGATTTCTATCCGCCATTGAATCACCATCAGACTTGGATGAACATTGGACACAAATGCACAATCTGTGCCATCCATGTGCCGTACAGTACGACTGGATCGGACACTACGATCATTTAAAAAAAGAATCCAATATCATTCTTGCCGCCATCGGCGCCAACCCGGACATTAGATTTCCAAATTTTATCACGAATCCAACGGACAGCTCCAACGGAGAGACGCTGCGTCGCTACTATTCTACACTAAATACCGCAGAGATTGAATCACTTCAGAAACATTTCTTGCTGGATTTTAATCTATTTGGTTTCGATATACCGGAAAGCATAAGGGAACTGCTCGACGAGAGAGGGCGCAACGATTCCAAATCTATCCAATAGTTGGACCTTGAGGAATACAATATTGACACGTATTTATTCTATATCTTATTTTACGAGATTTTATTTGTATGTTGCATTTTAATTTTTATTCCGAATAAAATCTGTGCAGGCGCGGTTCTACGGGGGGGCTAGGGGGGGCGGGGGGGCTGTAGCCCCCCCCCCCAAATTTTGTCTAGCCCTCCAAAAAAAATGCAAGTGAAAAAAAAAAATTCTTGAAAATACTGGATTTTTTTCAGTTATTAAGCGCCAATTACATAAAAAACGCGTTGTGTGGCCTATAATGTTTTCCTCCCTCCACACAAATCAATCACTTTCGATCTAAGGCTGTGCTCCGTGATCATATATTGGTTGAATTGCGATGGCAGCCAAAGGCGCCGCTGTCAACTCGATCACGTTGTAGCCGCATCCTTCGCAATCCAGCACTGTTCATAATTATTGTATTTGCTGGGCACCTCTGGAAAACAGTGTTTCACTGAGAGGTAACCCCAGGGTAAACAAGAAATAAATAAAAACAATAAATAACTTACCATTCACAAGAACATTAATTAGCTTTTATATCTTCACTGATTTGGGACTGTCACATATGATGGCACATACCAATTTGCTATAAATAATTGTTCGAGATGTTGTTGGTGGAACCCTCAGAATAATCCGTCCAGCCCGGTTGAGCAAAACATCAAGACGTTGCATATTTGTTTTGGCTGCACTGCACCATGGGTCACAATAATCTTATTTAGGATGAGCGATTTGACAAGGAGATTTAGTGCCCTTATGGGCAAACAATTCCGAACACGGACGTCAAACAAAACAAAACAAACAGCTTTTTGATGACGTAATCGTGACGCAACGGTCATTTCCAAAGTAGCATGCATATCTATAGGATCTCACAAATCTTTTGGGAAAAGAATATTTACCATAGCATTTTTCATTCTCGAGATATGCTGCAATCATAAATTAGGCCTTTTGATGACGTCATCATCTCCGTGATCATATATTGGTTGAATTGCGATGGCAGCCAAAGGCGCCGCTGTCAACTCGATCACGTTGTAGCCGCATCCTTCGCAATCCAGCACTGTTCATAATTATTGTATTTGCTGGGCACCTCTGGAAAACAGTGTTTCACTGAGAGGTAACCCCAGGGTAAACAAGAAATAAATAAAAACAATAAATAACTTACCATTCACAAGAACATTAATTAGCTTTTATATCTTCACTGATTTGGGACTGTCACATATGATGGCACATGTGGTGCACCGTACTATCTTCATGTGAATAAAACATGGACGCACGTTGATTACTTGTCCAGGGCCCTTTTCCAAACCTCGGCTCCGGCTCCGGCTCAGGCTCCGGGGCTGTCACCCATATGCTGAAAATGTAGGTTGTTGCTTTTCATTGAAGCTGAATCTCTGTTTTCTTGTTCAAAATAGAGTATCTACTTCCAATCCGTAACCAAAAGCCTCTATTTTGATACCCGTTATTCAAAAATGGAGTCACGAAATGCAGCCGAAGTCGGAGCCTGAGTCGGAGCCGAGGTTTGAAAAAGGCCCATGACTCTGCTTCGTGACCAGACATAACATGGTGTAAGAAGTGGACCTCTAAATCGAACTTTGGAGTGAAAAGAACACATGAACACACAAACAGTATCCAGGAGGATCTTGGGACAGACAGCTTCGTGAGTAGCCAGAAAATTGAGTGAAATTTTCACGCAGAATTTGTCACGTGTGACTCGTCAAAGTTGCATGTTCATTTTACGTGCATAACGCACAGTAAAGACTGGCAGAAAAACACACGGTTATACGCTCATAGTACAACGGATTTCCGTACAACTAACTGAAGAATAGCCTGTACAGCATACTGTCTCAAAGTTGTGTAGATTTCAGTGGCAAAACATTTGTTAAAAATAGACAACCAGTGCCACAGAAACAGTTACGTTTTTTGCAATATCTACGGAGGCCTGTACAAGACACATCAGTTTGACAATTTCAAAAACAGATGATAAGCCCCAAATGAACTGGCTTGCTGCAGACTTGCACAAAGAGTGGAAACGATTTAAGCAGCACTGTGAATTCACCTTCAAAGGCCCACTGAATTCTAAATCAGAAGTAGAAAAGGTGAACTACCTGATGACCTACATCGGTGACAAGGGGCGAGAAATCTATGAAACCTTCACATGGGCACCCGCAGTTGGAAATGACCCAGCCGAGAATGACACACTAGCCGGTGTTTGTGCTAAATATGAGGCCTATGTAGCACCAAGGAAGAACCAGATCTGTGCTACAGTTAACTTTCTCCGTCGCAAACAGAGAAAAGGTGAAAAGTTCGACGCTTTCCTGACCGATCTGCGATTATTGGTAAAGGACTGTGGTTACGCTGAAGAAAACCGCATGCTGCGTGATGCAATAGTATGCAATGCCTTGCATTCTGTTGTACGTGAGAAGTGTCTCGACAAGGGTGATGACCTAACCCTAGAAAAGGCTGTGTCCATAGCACAAATCTACGAGACTGCACAAAAAGCCTGAAAGTCATCAGCAGAGAAGAGGACACCAGAGTCCATGCAGTCAAACCACGTCATTTCAACAAGCCGTTCAGACAGAGAGGAGCCCAGAAAGGAGCTCAACCACGTAAGACAAGGCGACCCCAATCCGACAAGGTGCAGGCACAGCCAAAGAAGCCCAGTAGTGGGAAAGTCGACGAGTCCAGTCAACGGACATGTCACAAATGTGGTTATAGCGTCACTCACAGTAAGTGCCCAGCAAGGGATCAGCAATGTAGTTACTGTCACAAATTACATCACTTTGCAGCTGTTTGCCGTCAGCGCCGTTCGACCAATCAAGTCGAGGAGGCATATGCATCTGAAAATAGTGCCTCATCTGATGATGATGTTGCCCACCTCATCAGTTCAGTGGGTGACAGCAGCAGTGGTGAATGGTACGTGCACGTGAAAGTAGCTGACCAGTCCCTGCGTGTGCAAATCGACACTGGAGCTGTTCAGAGCATCTTGCCGTACAACATGTTCAGAGCCATCTGTCAAAGCAAAGAGCTGCAACCAACGAAGCAGAACTTTGAGTCATACTCAAACCATCCCTTACAGATAGAAGGTTACACAACCCTGACGGTTCAGTACAAGCAAACGTCAGTTCCTGTACTGTTCTATGTTGTCCACGCCAGTCAGAAGCCGCCACTTCTTTCTGGAGCAGTCTGTCAACAGCTGGGACTCATACAGCGAATATACAACATAGATTGCTATCCAGAACTCAAGACGACAACAGGCACACTCCCTGGGACGTACTCCCTCAAGATTGACCCGACAGTCAAGCCAGTTGTGCATGCCTCGAGAAGACAACCTCAGGCACTGAAGTCCAGAATCGTTGACAAGCTTGCAGAGATGGAACGAGACGGCCACATCACCAAAGTTACAGAGCCCACAGACTGGGTAAGCTCGATGGTGGTTGTTCTGAAAAACGACAAAATCCGAATATGCTCAGATCCCAAGGATCTGAACAAAGCGATCAGAAGAGAGCACTACCCCATACCCACGGTTGAAGAGGTAGTGGCAGCTCTTCCCAACTCGAAGATTTTCTCCGTCATAGACGCAAAGTCAGGATTTCTGCAAATCAAGCTTGACTATGAATCCAGCCTGCTGACAACGTTCAACACACCAGTGGGGCGTTACAGATGGTTGAGGCTACCATTTGGCATAAAAAGCGCACCCGAAGTATTCCAGCGCATCATGGATACCATGCTCGAAGGCATCGATGGAGTCAGAGCCGTGATGGATGACATTCTCATCGCTGGCAGAGACGAAGCTCATCATGACAAGATCATGAAAGATGTAGTAAAGAGAGCTACAGACTGGAACCTCAAACTGAACTTTGAGAAGTGTCAGATCAAGAAGAAGGAAGTGAAGTATGTTGGGCATGTCCTGACAGAGAAAGGTCTTCTTCCCGACCCCGGAAAGGACAGAGCAGTTCAAGAGCTTCCAGCACCACAGAGCAAGGAAGACGTCAGACGCTTCCTTGGAATGGTCCAGTACTTAGCCAAGTTTATCCCCAGCCTCAGTGAAATTGATGCACCACTACGTGAGCTCACAAAGAAAGAAGTTGAGTTCCACTGGGATAAACCACAGCAGAAGAGCTTCGCTAAGTTACGACAGCTGTGCAGCAGCGCACCAGTCCTCGCCTACTATGACGTACAGAAAGACATCACCACACAGTGCGATGCCAGCAGCTTCGCCCTTGGAGGTGTGCTACTTTAAGATGGCAGACCTATTGCGTACACATCCAGAGCCTTGAACGAAACCGAAAAGCGCTACGCTCAAATTGAGAAGGAGATGTTTATAGCCATCGTTCATTGCTGTAAGAAGTTCCACCAGTATATATTTGGCAAACCAGTGATGGTGGAAAGCGACCACAAGCCATTGCAGGCCATATACAGCAAGCCTCTCCTCTCAGCACCTATGAGGCTACAAGCCATGTTACTGAGACTCCAACCGTATGATCTAACAGTGACATACAAGCCAGGTACAGAAAACCCCATTGGAGATGTACTCAGTCGAGCAAACTTGCCTGATACCGAGCCAGACATAAAGCCCATAGCAGTCAACATGACCGACTTCATTGCTGTGTCACCAGTAAGCTACACCCAGTTCCAGACGAAAACCGCCGAAGAGCTGAATGAGCTTCATGCCATGATACTGAAGGGATGGCCAGACACAAAGCATGAAGTCCCACATGTCATCCGTGGATACTGGAGCTCCAGAGATGAATTGTCAGTAGCTGATGGCATTGTCTACAAAGAAATGCGTATCGTCGTGCCACCAACCATGAGACCAGACATGATGGCACAGATTCATGCATCACATCTTGGCATGGTCAAGTGCAAACAAAGAGCAAGAGAAGCCCTGTTCTGGCCAGGTATGGGTGACCAGATAGAAGACCTGATCAGTGATTGCAACATTTGCAATACACACCAGAATCGCCAAGCAGCAGAACCACTGCAGCAAACCAAGCTTCCAGACTTGCCTTGGGCCGAACTAGGCTGTGATATCTTTGACTACCACAGGGAGCAATACATCGTCATAATCGACTACTACTCTAAGTTCAATGAGGTCGAGAAGTTATCAGATCTCACCAGTCAAACCCTCATCAATGCACTCAAGACTCAGTTCAGTTCAGTCGCCATGGCATTCCAGAAAAGCTGAGAACAGACAACGGCCCGCAGTTCTCTTCATCAGACTTTCACAAGTTCTGCAGAGAATTTGAGATTCAGCACATCACATCCTCACCTTACCACCCACAATCCAACGGTGAGGCAGAACGAGCAGTCCAGATCGTCAAACGCCTTTGGAAGAAGAGCCCGGATAGAGATCTAGCACTTCTAGATTACCGCACTACTCCACTTGCCAGTTGCAACCTATCCCCGGCACAGCTTCTGATGGGACGTAGACCCTGTAACATGCTTCCAGTAGCCCGATCTCTACTTCAGCCAAAGTCCCACAACTCCCAAGAAGTCAAACATCTTCTGAGAAAAAGCCAGGTTCAACAGAAGCACTACTTCGACCAGAAAGCTGGCAAAGATCTTCCCCCTCTACATCCTGGTGATCCTGTCCGAATGGCTCCATTTCCCGGCACGAAGACCTGGCAACCTGCAACTGTTCTCGAACATCATTCAACACCAAGGTCTTATGTTGTTCAGCACAACAGGCAGAAGTACAGACGGAACAGGAAACATCTTCGTCTGTCAACCCATGAAGCCAACAAGTTCCAGCTCACCTCCACCGCAGACTCTGAGCATTCACCAGTCCCTGAAGCCAGCTCAAAGGCGAGTCCACAAACCGAGGTGCCAAAGCCTGAACCTCAACGCAAGCAGCTTCACCCCACATCAGAGCCACTTCGCGAAACTCCAACACCCTATGTGACCAAGAGCGGACGTGTCATCAAACCACCCAAACGACTTGACCTGTGAACTTAGAAACTCTGTGAACCTCCATTCGCTGTGACACTTTTTTTTTGGAGATGATTTTCTTTTTTTCTTAGTTCACTCCACATTTGAAGGACAGGAGAAGAAACTGAACTGGAACTGAAGAGAGGAAATTCTTTTTTTTGGGTTCCCATTTTTTTTTCTTTTTTGCACCAAAGCTCAAATCAGCTGAACTTTTTTTTTCTAAGCATTGTCTAATCAGCTTTGTTGGCAAGAAAAAAAGAAAGAAAAGGAAAAAGACAGAGAAAGAGAAAATTCTTTCGCAAACCTTTTTTTTTTTGGCAGAGCTCAATTTACAGTTTTTTTTGTTTTTGTTTTCCCCCAAAACAAGAGAGAAAGGGAAGGAAACAACTAATTTGCATACTTAAGAAGCGTTAAAATTTGCAGGATCAAACTCAGTCACTTCTTAAGTTGAGTATGCCAAAACCTTCAACCACTGCGTAACTTTTGAAACATAATAATTGACTCCAGTGGCTAAGGCTGACCACTTATGACCTTGTGGTCAATGTGATTGCTGACAGATAAGACAGTGTGGGGTCTGGAGATCAGCGCTTATTATGCACATGTGTGTGCATAATGCACAGTGTGGGTAAATGGAGGAAAAATGATGTATCATGCATAATGCATTAGCAACAGACCAATTGGAATGCTTTTATTGGGGTCCCCTATTCAACGTGTGGTACGACAAATAAAATCGCGGGCGGGGACACAGCAGCAATGGCGGACGGTATGTCGTGCCGTCGGATCGGTCTATGGGTATAACCTGACATTTTCAGAGGCCCATTATGACAACTAATTATAAGATGGCTTTATAATATTATTAGTCCGTTAAAGGCCATTTCATAACCTGGTTGAAATTTGAGCAGTATTATTCCCGGTGTTATTCGACCAAATCCTCACTCACTCAAGAAACCATCTCAACTCCTACTCTTAGCTCCAGCTGTTTTATGTTGAACCAACAGCACTGTTGTTAAGGTTAAAATGCTTTTCTTGTGACGTCATACTATAATTGTTGACGCTGTAGATAATTTTTAAGAATGTACAGTTGGTACACGTTAGTGTAGATAATAAAAAAAAAAACTACTGTTTTGTTTGTAGATTATCTTGTGAACTTCATCTAAGAACTTATTTTGTATTGCCAATCCACCACTTCCAGTGCAAGATACAGCAATTATCAAATAGGAAAAATAAAGCTTCCATTAGTTGCTAATTAAGTAAGAGCTGTAATAACAAACTAGAGTTTTTGGCTGTTGTAAACATAAGTTTTTGTCCGCATGTGATATAAATTGCTTGTCAATTAGAATTGTGTCACAAAGAAAGACCTTCCCTAACATTGACATTTGGCGAAAGAATCATGAACATAGCTCTTATCACTTTTAAATTAGGCGCTACTTCCTGTTTGATCGGAAGTAGAGGTCACAGAGGTCAACAAATATGTCACAAAAAGACCTTGCCTTACACTGATGTTTGGTGAAAAAAATCATGATCCTAGCTCTTACCAATTTTAAATGAGGAGCTACTGTTTGACCGGAAGTAGATGTCACAGAGGTCAAGTGATGTGTCACAAAGAAAGACCTCCCCTAACATTGACATTTATTTGTCGAAAGACGGTTGATTTTTTGTTGATTTTTAAAGATTTTAATTATTCAATCTAAATTGCTTATAATTTGTCACTCGATAATGTCATGATGACGTAAATGTTGGGCACGCATGTACCCTATAGGTACGATACATGGAGCAAGTTTGGTTAAGATTGACTGCTTTAAAACGACCAAAGTGGGTATCCAAACAAAACGTGAGCAAAGGCTATGGGCCGTGACGACAAGAAGAAGAGGAAGAAAAACTTCGCTTATACGTGGAAAAGCCAATTGGAGGTACTAAATTTGTCTGAAACAGAACATGGGGCTTTTCCGCATTTCTGGTTTTTTTTTAATTACGTTTAAGGCTTTTAATGCAAAATAAATTTGAATTTAGCATGTTCGTGAGTGACACCTAATGGTCAAAAGAATGTTACGAAGAAATAAAGACATATTGCTAATGTGGACAATTCACAGGAGAGCCACGATCATAGTTAGTACCACTATTAATCCGGTTTGACCGGAAGTAGAGGTCGCAAAGGTCAAGCAATGTGTCATAAAGAAAACAATTGACATTTGGTGAAAGAGTCATGGTCCAAGCCCTTACCGCTTTTGAATCTACTTCCTGTTTGATCGGAAGTCGAGGTCACAGAGGTCAAGCCGTTCCCATGTCCCAAATTTTCGCTCCGCATCGGTCTTGCCATATTTCTCCAAATGCTGTTTGAAAGGCTGGTTGCTATCTGCTTTAACAAAATAATATATCGCCAAGTTTAACCTATTGACACATTCCCAATATGGCTTCAGGGCCGATTATTCAATCCAGTTTGCTCTGATTAATTTAGTTGACAAAGTTACATCTAGTCTGGACAAACTTGAACATACCATATTGGCATTTTTCAAAGGCATTTGATACAATAGATCATGACATTGTAATAAGTTAAGGTACAGCACTTGACTGGTTTGATGATTATTAAAAACAAAATAGGAAACATTTTGTTGTCTGGCAAAATGGAAAGTCTAGCAACAAATTAATTACTTGTGGTGTTCCTCGGGGCTCAATCCTCGGGCCCATCTTATATCTTATTAATATTAACGACATTTGTAATTCTTCCAAACTTTTGACATTTATCATTTTGACACGAACATTTTCTATAGTAATAACAACTTGAATGATGCTCTTCACGTTTTGAATGGTGAGCTTGTGTTTAAATGGTTTGTGGGTAATAAATTATGGTTAAATTTGAAAAAAGGGAGGTCGTGGGTTCGAAACCCACTGGAGAGTATAATAATAATAATAATGATAAATTCTTATATAGCGCCCTTCCAGATAAATCCGCTCAAGGCGCTTCACAAAGAAAATACGTAAATACAGTGCTCATCCATGTCGGTGAAGGGCAAGAATAATTTGCATAGTATCTATTTGCCGACCAAAATGATTTAATAGTCAAGATTTACTGCAGTACCCGCAGGGATATTCGATTCGATTCACCCAGCTTTCACTAGTAAGGAGGTCGTGGGTTCGAATCCTATCTGAGCCAGCAAGTGATTTTTTCACGTGCACTCACAAGCACTGAGTATATACAGAGCTCATCCACGTCGAGTGAATGGCAAGCCTAATTTGCATAGTTATACTGTTAAAAATGCTGGGCAAATTAACACTGGGTAAACTTCATTTGCAAATAGCTGGTGATTTTTTTGTTCAACGATTGAGTAAATTTGAGGGTTGGGCAAGTCAAAGTATTGACCAACGTTGGAAGATTTTTTAGTAAGATTAGTTGGATAAACATTGCCAAATTAATATGTTTTATTGCATTACTTGATCCAACCACGAAGTGTTGGGTAGAAAGTGGAATAATAATCTCAACAGATGGGCATAATTCCAATGGATCGGTTTAAAGTTTCCAATTATTGGGAATTGAAACATTGTGCGCACGCGTATAAGAGGAGAACGCTGTCATCAACTACTACTTATACTACTATGGTGACTGAGTGGCAAAGTCGCACAAGGAATACAAGGAACTTTGATTTGACCGTGTGGTTTATTCGGCCATCTTGGTATATTCAATATAAAACAACAGAGGGGGCGCTTTCAACAACATTCACCCTCTTTCATAGGGCCTTTACGAAATGAGGCTAGGCTTTGGATTTGTTTTGTCACTGCCATTTAGTGTTCTAAAATGAAATGAAAGGATTGAGATACATTCCGAAGCTGGAACCTTTCTTCGGCTTCGTCATGTGGCCCAATCCCTTCATTTTATTTTGTGGGCTTCAAATGTCGTTAGCGTAATAAGTCCCAAGCCCTAGCATCAAGCCTGGTTTCGTAAAGGCTCTTAGATAGCTTGTCAACAATAAACCTTTTTTTTACTAGCTCTTTTAACTGGAACGGAAAGTAAAAACCTTTAAGTGTCCAGAATAGATTGATACACTGGAAATACGAGTTTGTTGAAGTAAAATGGTGCAGCTTTTTGGTTTTGGGTTGCTTTTGTATTCTTTAACAAAATGCAGATTTCCTTTTAGGTAAATGGGTTTAGTGAAAAAGTTTGAAAATAAAATCGGTTTTATAGAACTATTGAATTTGACTGATAAGAGGTGAATCTGTTTTCCTCACTTTCTTTCTTAAAAAAACCCCCAAAACAGGTTCAAAACATATCACGTCTGTGTTTGTTTTTCGTGTGTGTATATAGTGAGTGTTTGATTGAATATGCAGTTGTTTTTGAAGATTCACTGTACAATGTCCTTGAATCGCTTTGGATTCGAGTGGACCGACGGAGCTGGAGACAGAACTTCAGAGAGGGGAGGGGCACTTCGGCTAGGGAGCGTTTCCGTGACTACAGGCAATTCTGTTTCCTCGTCGTTGTCTTCGTCGTCCGAGGTGGTTGGGTCAGGGGGTGGGACGTGGACTTTCTTGAAGTGGGAGATGTTCTTTTGACATTTGACATTTTCCCCTCTTGTAGCTTCATCCATGTTTCCTCTTCTCGATGTGACTTGGAAGGGCTTCGGGTTGAATGGTGTAGTGTTCTTGGACTTCTTTGGTTGACGCACAATGACTGTGTCTCCTGGCTGGATGTTAGATGGTTTGACATGAAGAAAAGTGTCTGCGTGCGTCTTCATCTTCGACTTATGTAGTGCATCCCGTTGTCGCATGATGAGGTCATGATGTTGCGCATTGATGGGAGACTGGGACTCAGGTAGCTCGCACTTCACCTTTCTGGAATTCAGTGCCTCGCTGGGAGATATACGCCAATATTCACGCCAATATTCACGACTTGGGCCCCAAGTCGTAAATATTGACGCAAATATTTACGCCAATATTCACGACTTGGGCCCCAAGTCGTAAATATTGACGCAATTATTTACGCCAATATTCACGACATGACCCCCAAGTCGTAAATATTGACGCCATTATTTACGCCAATATTCACGACTTGGGCCCGAAGTCGTAAATATTCACGTCAATATTCACGACTTGAGCCCCAAGTCGTAAACCCACTCAGGCGTTATTTTTTTGTTTTTCTTAGCAACCTAGGTAGCTCGGTAGGTAATCAAATAGTCTGGTGCACCCGTCTGGCTCGCGCGCTTTCACTGCAGTGTTGTACCAGCTCTATGTACGAAGCAGAAATCGGGTCAAAAAGATTGGAATACATTACTTGCAATCGGATGAATTTTTGAGAAGCTAACATGTTTTGAAACCTAATGTTTTGAAAAATCGAACATATTTTTTAAGACTCGGATGCATTTTCAAAAACCTAATCAAATTTAACGACCGAACATATTCAAGTTTCGGATGTTTTTGCGAATCGGATCATTTTTCAAACATCGAACATGTTTCCGAATCGGATGCAATTCCAAAAACCTAACATGTTTTTCGATTCGAATGCATTTTCAAGTTCCGAATGCCCACAAAACAGCCGTAGGCATAAAACAGCCGTAGAGTGTGTGTTAGGTTCACGTAATTTCATCCGAGTTTTCATTTCATCCGATTCTGAAAAGCATCCGAAACTTTTGACCCTGTTCGGGCCGGGTTTTGCCGAGTGCCCGAGCCCAGACTGATAGTCTTGCAACAAGACGTCGGGCATGTCTTTCTTACAGTGCATACAACACAGTCATATTCCTGCATTCTATATTAAGCGTATTGAGGACTGTCAAAAGCCAGTGAGCTTACTATAGTAGGCATAAGTGTTACGTTAGGCTGCCAAAAGGGATTCAGAACGGACTCGCCAGGGGTTCACTAGTAGCTAGTGTCGCCATGTTTGTCTCATCTTTTGTACTAAAATCATTACCGAAGCTAATCAACCCGCGTACGCCAATCAACTCGTGCGCTGTTATGTCAACTCGTACGCCGACCAACTCGTAAGTCGTAGAGATGGGGCGTACGAGTCAGGTCGCGTCGGCGCCGTACGATTTGGTCGGCGTACGAGTTGACCAGCATTCACTGATGATAATATTACGATCAATCGAACGTGTAGTTCGTCGAACTACAACAGTTATCGCCGAAAGCTGGGTCGACAGTCTCGATCAGGATATTGCTGAGTTGATTGAAAATGAAAAAAAAAAACTGAGTCGTAATCCGTGTGGGCTTGAAAAACTTATCGAGGGACAAGCTTATGTCTTGTATATGAAAATGGGCATGGCCTCCGTTATTTTCTTTGTAAGTTACAAAACAGGTAGAAGACGGTCGACATTTTTCTTTTATTGTATAAAACCTGGCCATTACAATTAAATCACCGGTGTGAAAAAATGGTTTAAAAAGCCACAAGAAAATTAAGGGATTGTTTAAGGGGTGCACATTTGGTCTTTTCTCCATTTTATTATAAATACCCCCCCACCCCAGACTCCGTCACTCGATAGGTGTCATGATCATGGCCTAGTCAGTGGCGTCGCTAAGGGGGGGGGGGGGGGGGGGGGGCACGTGCCCCCCCTGGAAAACCTCGTGCCCCCCCCGCGTGCCCCCCCCATTTGAGATTTGGGTTGGTGAAAAAAAATATAATATACATTATTGTAGTGCCCCCCCCCCAACAATTGCTAGTGCCCCCCTTGTGCCCCCCTAGAATCAAAGTCTGGTGACGCCACTGGGCCTAGTACGAGCGTGACTACAGTAATAATTTCTATTTCTACCTCCATAGTTTAAGGGGTGCACATTTGGTCTTTTCTCCATTTTCCACAAGGCCTTATAATTCATTGTACTAGTAAGTCTAGTACATGTATATAATAGTGGCACGCCACGCCAAACACTGCGAACACTGTCTGTGGCTCTGGCCGTATATAGGCTTGCAGTGGGGCGTGGAGTTTTCCCCGGACGTCTTGTTACAAGACTATCAGTTCTGGGCTCGGGCACTCGGCAAAACCCGGCCCGAACAGGGTCAAAAGTTTTTGATGCTTTTCAGAATCGGATGAAATGAAAACTCGGATGAAATTACGTGAACCTGACACACCCTCTACGGCTGTTTTATGCCTACGGCTGTTTTGTGGGTATTCGGAATTTGAAAATGCATTCGAATCGAAAAACATGTTAGGTTTTTGGAATTGCATCCGATTCGGAAACATGTTCGATGTTTGAAAAATGATCGGATTCGCAAAAACATCCGAAACTTGAATATGTTCGGTAGTTAAATTTGATTAGGTTTTTGAAAATGCATCCGAGTCTTAAAAAATATGTTCGATTTTTCAAAACATTAGGTTTCACAACATGTTAGCTTCTCAAAAATTCATCCGATTCCAAGTAGGCCTAATGTGTTCCAATCTTTTTGACCCGATTTCTGCTTCGTACTCTATGCATGCTATGCTGTACGCATATGCTGCCACTCCGCCTCTCGAAAATTGGGGACTGAAAACCGGGTAAATATAATTGTATTTCTTATTACTTTATTTATGTTTGTCATCAAAGTGACCCAAAATGAGTTCTTCCACTTGCGGTTGTCTTCCTGGGGATTCATATTACTAATTAGGCCCCCTAATATTTCCTCGATGTACCGGTTTTCGAGGGTGTAGGCCCTTATCATTTATTCCAAGCAAGACAAAAAGTCACATACAGAAGTCAGTGAACTGTTGATGACATGTACAGTAGTTTCGGCTTGCGGGGAGCACTTACCGTACATAAAACCATGGAGGAAGGAAACAAATCAACTGATTGTGTGATACGTACACAGGCCTGCAAGTCGCTACTAATGATAGGAGGTCAATCCTCGAAAACTTGATACCTCGACAAAAGGCACAATGACGATTATAATCATAATTATTCGTAAAAATAGCCCCTCACCTAACTGGACTTTTTTAATACTCAGTTGCTACAAATTAATTAAATGCTGGTTTCATCAAATTCTAATTGTCTTATGATTTTTCTTTGAGTTGCTTCTAACTTGTTTTAAGCTATGTTCTTTTTATTGTTTATACGTAGATTGCTGATATTCTTTTGCAAATGGGTCTCGAGGAGATACTACACGAGTTTGAAGAGCAAAATGTATGTCAATGTTGTTTTGTTGTGTGTGTGTTATTATGATGAGTTTTAGGACTACCAAAACCACGTTTTTACACACATGTTGTCTTAAAGAATGCTGGTCATGTCACCCCAGCAAGCTTGCTCCCAACAAAGTTGCTCCCAACAAATATGCCTCTTACAAATTCACCCTCAAACCAGCTGGGGTGAGAGGGGGACGACATCCCAGCCCCCGACTTGAATTACGTTAACCCATCAATATGTTTTAGGTTGTTCCATTTTGATCAGTGCAATTAGGTACAGTACTCGTAAGTCATAGTTATGTTTACAATGCTGCTGTTGCTATCTTGTACATTGTAAGCAGTTTACTTGTATCAATCCTGAAATATTATTATTTGCAATCCTACAGTTGTTTACTGGTTTTATAATTTAATGATGTAAAATCACTTTAAGATTGTTGTTTAAAAGGCAAATTTTTTAATGTCACTAAGTGTTGAGTTCGAGTCATACTTGTCAAGGCAGAGTCTTTGGCCTAACATAACTCAAGACTTAAGTCGAGTGCAAATCAAGAAAATTGCAACTTGAGGCCGAGTCCTGGACTCAAGTGACAGTTCCCATGATGCACTAAGTGAAGTATACATGTAGTTTTCTACCTCCTATCCCCTTCTCACTACTATTCCCCTTTTCAGAGGCTTGTGTTCAGCATGTTTACTAAATATTTTGTTTTTCTTAAAGGTGACTTCCTCCATGTTTCCCTCTATGTCTGATGATGAGTTGAAATCATTGGGAGTAACGAAAATTGGTGATCGCTATAACAGTGCCAAGCTGTAGGTGAGTTTTCATCAAGGACCCCTTGCATAACTCTTCCATAATGTGCAGCACTGCTGGTATGCTGATGTCATGTTCACTTTTTTACACCAGGCAGCTGTGGTTTAGTGTTCTGCTTGTTTTTGCCTCAGTGAGGGCGTTGTTTGAGTGTGTGGCATATACAGGTGGTTTATTAATATCATCATGTTCAAGGTTTCCTGATATGGACAACCATTTGTAAAATGCTTGCTAAAATATGTTTATTTTGGAATAGAACTTAACTACATTATGTCTTATTAATTTCAATTCCAATTTCAGGCCCTGTATTAGTCTTGTTCAAGACGGTATTACGTAGTTGTACCTGGCCAACAGATCGCACGTACGTGTACGTGTCAACACAACAAACGACCCGAAATAACGTCTACGCCACAAACACAAGCCTGTAATACCGTCTTGTCCATTTACTCCAAACTGCCCGGCAAATTCCGGGCAATAACATCCCGCGTAGTCGGCGCATCATGACGTAGCCTTATTTGCATTAATATATTTTGAAAATTTGCATGGGGATGAAGTCTAGTACCGCAACGACGTCGCAAGCATTATATGCAGTACGCATACACACACATGTAGGCCCTATACTGTACAGTACTTTACATGTGCCGTACATGTAGGCCTACATTGATATCGTACCATGGCTGCTGACGGATCGTATTGAATCTGGAAGCCTTGGATTTTGCAACACAAATGTCGGGGATTCGAGAGTTTTCCGGAGAACAACAAGGCTCTTAGACAACTTGGGAATGGAATAAATTTACTAACCGTGCCCCTCGAAATCATTCCGTGTCTTCATGGAGCCCGGTAACAGACTCCATGGTATCATAATTCAGTGAAATTATTTCATTCGTCCCTTCATTCATTCATTTATTTTGGCAACATACAAAAGTACTGTACACACAAAATACACAATAAATAACGAATAACAAAAGCCAAGGATAACCCAAAAAGCTGTAAAATACGGCTTATTCATATCCTATAATTTCTCGAAATCTTTTTGTGCCGCATGACAGTTGATCGAAGTACACTGTATAATCAAGCCATGCCTTTGGTAATGACCATGGAGCTATCTGTTGTTATTGCTCCATGGCAATAACGGTTGCGGCCGAGTTTCAACCGACGTACCGTCATAACGCGATATGCACTGGCATGGTATATCACGCCATACCACGTGCGTGGATTGGGCGCTGACCAAAACAGCGCATTGCACCCCGTTGTTGACCTCAATGAATATGCAATTTTACCCACAGAGGTCACGCTCAGTCTTCGTCACGTGACACCATCGTAAATCAACAAGACGTTGTTTTTTTCGTAGGGTGGTGGAATGCTCCACTGTGTTCATTTGGGTCGGGTAATTGTTTGGAGGGACTAGCGCATAATCAACGTCTTGGACAAGACTAGCCCTGTATGAAAAGCTGGGTTCGCATGTATATGAATGTCAAAATACAAACATTATTGGCTATGGGTCAAGTTTTCTTTAAACACATGCATGATGTTCATAATATGCCTGAATTTTGTCCCCATGCATGCCATATCACACAAAGTTTTCTCCATACTTTGTTTTGTATGGTGATCATCAGGTACTTTATCATCAATGACTGGTTGTATAATAACAGGTGTTACATTGTACTCACAATGTCACAATATTATAACATTTGATTTCTACTACATACATGGAATTGTTCATCATATCTGTTATTAAAACAGATTTGCAATGTAAACCATGTAAACAGGTAACAAAAAAATCATCATTCATGATCGTCATGTTTATCATCAAATTGTATTAGCATGGCATGTTGTGGATAATCATAGCTTCGTAAAATTGTTGTTACCAAATTGGAAGGACCAATACATAATTTTATTTTTAATGTTCATGGAGATAAATGGTCATGCCATTTGTTACCTGAATTGGAATATTGTAAGCTTGTCCTTCCGAACTCCATCTACATCAATATTTGCAATCCATGTTAACAGCTTATCGAGACTCAATTTTCATTTTTCTTTTCTTTTCTTTTTCTCCACTCTTAGCACCGAATTATCATGCAGTGGCTGATTATGACACGAGGCACGTGCAGTGATGAGGACAGTCCACCAACGAATCGTGGGAGTACAAGAACAAATTACGCTTAGAATTTGACGTGCTGTGTTGCATTAGATTTTTGTCCTGTATGAAGTAATATACCAGCAATGACATTCATTTTCTGTGATTTACGTAAACTACGCACACCATGTGCATGAAAGTACATGTATTCACAAACTGTAGTGTACATGTACCTTAACATGCTCAATAACAAGTAATGGTTTGGGTTTACATAACATGTATGTTTCGAAAGAAGGAAGGTTTGGGGTGACACATGTAATCTTTTCTGTGAGAGTGTGTGGTTCTGAGAAGAACCGATGGTGTCATCTTGACCTTCTGAACTGGGTGCTCTGTTCATCCTCAGTCACTCTCCTGAGGACGAACAGATCACACTACATAACTTCCACCGGTTCTTCTCAGAAACATACACTCTCGCAGAAGACATTACATGGTGTCACCGCAAACCTACCTTCTTTTAGTACTTCCACCATGCATAGCTTTAAGTCTTATATATGTACATGTATGTTTCATCAATATACATGTGTACTTAAATGGGTTTGTGTATCTGCAGTTTTTTTGTGATACTTCTCCAGATAAAACTTTCAACTATGCCTCCATAATTAGTTGCAGCCCATCACTTCTTAGCAGTCTGCAGAATTGGATTGTTTTTAATACTGCAAATGTAAAACATGCCTGTCTCAAAGTGTTGTTATTGGGATGCTAGTAAAAAACTCAAATAAATACAAGTACTTTCAAAGTTTTTGAAAAGCTGCAGATTTATCAGGCTTTTCTGATTTATCAAAATTGAACATTTATTTATGTGATGTGTGCATAAAAATATTGTATTTCAGTTCACTGAGTATATGGAACTTTAAATGATGCCTTTATAATTTAAGTTATGTCACCATCACTCATTGGCAGATTGCAGAATTGAGTTTTACAGCCAACTGACAAGTATGGCTTTTGTGCATATTATTTTGAAGCTACATAAAATGGTACGGTTTAAAACTAATGTAAGTTTTTGAATGAAAATGTTACAGGACTTCCGAGTTTCATCACAGGGAATAATTACACCCTTCAGCTCTGTGCACATATAATGCACATCTACCTTGGAAGTTTAGTTTGAACATGTTTGTATTATTGTCCACTGAAACATACACAACATGAATAATGCCATCATACTCAAAAAGGTTTTATTTTTGCTGTACATTTTTGTCTTGTACTTATTAATGGGACAATAATTATTTAGCAGAAATAAGTACAATACTTTGTTTGATTGTTAAGTAAGGGGGTGAGGGGGTATTTTGACATCTTAAACCCAATTTTATGAAAGTGGGATTTATGAGACCTTGCACCGTATGTACGTACATATTGTCTACCATTAATTATGTCAACGTTGAACATGTTTATTTACTATGCTTGAGTACATGTCATATGTAACAAGAGTTAATGTGGTCAAGTATAATGCCGCCCTCTGTTGACCATCATAAGAGTGCATACTTTTTAGTGAGTCATTGCAGTTAACCAGCACGGCTGATAATAGTTAGAGCACATACATATTGAAGATCTTGAACATGACAATTGATTGAGTTGACTTGAAACCTGTCTCTATTGTCTCAGTTTGTATAAGCTAAGACCCACAACTATAACATGGTGTCAGAAGTGAGTGTCATGTACTTGATCAGGCACAGCAAATGGTAGAAGAAAGTTAAAACCGAGGCTGTGGATTGTGGAATGAAAACCCTCTGTGTGCGTCTAACTGCAACAGTGTAAGAAGTGAACAGCTGGGTAAAGTACACCGATTTCAATGCTTACTTTAGAAATTGTGCTAAGTAAGACGGAGGCGATAGACAGTAGATATTGTGCTATATGTTGTTACTGAACTGCAACTTTGAAGAAATTGTTGTAAGAACAGGTAGTTTTTGTTTGAGCCTGAATGATCTTGGGAATGGGTCAAACCCCTTCCATGATTTAGCTGATTAGTATAAGTCTTGGGAGAAAGTACCTGGAAATTTCTGACCTTGGGCATAAATATTTCTGTCATAAGCAATAATAGATCTACCCGCTGACAAGAGAAATGGATAGAATAAAGCCACCCGCTAACCTTGACATGGAAGTGAGATATCTTCCAAAGACATGGAAAAGATGGAAAGAAGAATTGAACCTATACACGGAACTTGCGATGGCTAATAAAGAAGAATCAGTCAAAGTGAAGATGTTCCAGTATCTTATTGGTACCAAAGGAATAGAAGTGTACAAGGCACTTGGGCAAACAAATGAATCACAGCTGGACGACGTTCTCCTAGCTTTGGACGCTCACTGTGATCCTAAAAAGAATGAGACAGTACAACGGTACAGGTTCTTCACAAGAAACCAGGAAAGTGGAGAGTTGACAAGTATTTAACTGAGCTGAAAGTATTTGCTGAGAGCTGCAATTTTGGCCTGAGACTCCAGTCTGCGTGAACGACTGTTGAGAGAGAGATGAACCTCGACCTGGAGAGATGTCTAGCCATAAGCAGAGCCACTGAGCTGTCAAAGGAGAGAATAAAAACCTTTGAACAGCCTGGCGCCACAGAAGTTCATGCAGAAGAGCAGAAGAGACAAGCTCCACAAAAGAAAACAATGAAGCAAGCTGGTACATGTAAGTTTTGCGGCCTGCAGCACGAGTTTGCAAAGGAAAAATGCCAAGCTTACGGCAAAGAGTGTGGAAAATGCCACAAAATGAATCACTATGCAAAGCAGTGCCGCACAAAGAGTGCTAAAGTCCATCCAGTACAAGACGACAGTAGTTCTGATGAGTCTTACTATGAGGAGCTAATGACTATGGCCCTCATACCGGAACGAGTCCACAAAGTGGAGAAGTCACATGCAAAGGGCATCCATGCCAAGATGTTGGTAGAGGGAAAGCCAGTTCGACTACAGATAGACTCAGGAGCAACTTGTAATGTGATCTCGAAGCAGATGATTGGTAATGTGCAGCTCACAGATACAGATCAAGTGTTGTCTATGTACAACAAGACAACGATGAAACCACTTGGGCGATGCACATTGAAAGTGATTAACCTCAAGAACCAGAAGAAGTACAAAGTGGAATTTGTGGTCATTGATGATGTGGGAATGACACCCATACTGGGGAACAGAGCAGCACAGCAAAAGGGCCTGATAGAAGTAAAATATGAGAACATCGCACAAGTAGTGTCACAGACACAGACGGCTTAGTCATCAGAACAGCTGATCGATGAGTTTGCTGATGTTTTCAACGGTACAGGCTGCCTCGATGGTAAATATCATCTGTATGTGGACTCCACTGTCATGCCAGTAGTCCAACCACCGAGACGGGTGCCAGTTGCCATAAAAGAAAAGCTGAAGAGAGAGCTAGAGAAATTGACGAAGGCAACAATCATCAAGCCAGTTGATTCTCCCACACCATGGGTATCCAGCCTCGTCTGTGTAGACAAACCAGAGAAGCTGAGAATCTGTCTAGATCCCAAAGACGTCAACAAAGCGCTGAAAAGAAGCCACTACCCAATGAAGACAATCGAAGATATCCTCCCTGACTTGACAAATGCCAAAGTGTTCTCTGTCCTAGATGCAAAGAATGGATTCTGGCACGTAGAGCTAGATGAAGAAAGCTTCTACCTGACGACATTCAATACACCATTTGGCAGGTACCGATGGTTGAGAATGCCATTTGGAATCAACACAGCACCGGAGGAATTCCAGAGACGGCAAGACCAAGTCATAGAAGGGCTTTCCTGAGTCTACACCATATCTGATGATATCCTGGTATATGGGGAAGGAGAAACCATGACAGAAGCAGTAGCCGACAACGATATCAAGCTACAGCCGCTGTTGGAAAGATGCCGGCAGCGAAACTTGAAGCTGAACAAAGCTAAATTGAAGCTAAAGATTAATCAGGTGCTATTCATGGGCCATCTCATCACAGCTGACGGCCTAAAACCCGATCCGGCGAAAGTGAGAGCTGTACAGGAGATGCAGAAGCCAGTGAACGAGAAAGAATAGTTGAGATTAATCGGCTTTGTTTCTCAGCAAGTTTCTACCGCAGCTGAGTGACATCTGTGAGCCACTGAGAAGGCTGACACAGAAAGATGCGGAGTGGAACGATTTCACCAATACACATATGGTCGCCAGGTGAACGTACAGACAGATCACAAACCACTTGAGATGATTGTTCTCAAGTCTACATCAACTACATCAAGCTCCAAAACGGCTACAGAGGATGCTGATGAGACTACAAACATACAATGTGAAAGTCTCATACCATCAAGGAAAAAAAATGTATCTTGCCAATACCATGAGCAGAGCGTATTTGGCTGATGAGTCGCCAGATCGCTTTCAACAGCAGCTTGAAACTGTCAACATGATCGAGTACTTGCCAATCACCGAACAGCGACTGCATGACTTGCAACAACACACATCCGATGACGCTACACTGTTGTTGCTGAAGGAGGCCATTTTGATGGGATGGTCAGACAACAAATCAGATGAGCTCAGTATGCAAGATGGACTTATCTTCAAAGGAGAAAGGGTTCTTGTCCCAGGACCCTCCGCAGTAAAATGCTCCAACGCATACACTCCTCTCATCTGGGAATTGAAGGATGTCTCCGACGGGCACGAGAATGCCTGTACTGGACAGGTATCACAGCAGAGGTGAAAGATTACATCCAGATGTTTGACATCTGCAGATCACTTGAGTCCAAGCAACAGAAGGAGACACTACATCCACACGAGATTCCAAGTCGACCCTAGGCACGTGTCGGCGCAGACCTGTGTGTACATGGCCAAAACAACTTTTTGGTCACAGTCGACTACTACTCCAACTTCTGGGAGATTGGCTACCTTGAAGACACTACATCACAGACAGTCATCAGAAAGCTAAAAGCTACTTTTGCTCGCCATGGAATCCCTGATGTTTTGATGACCGATAATGGAGCTCAGTTCACATCTGATCTGTTCAAGTCATTCACCGCACAGTGGGAGTTCACACACAAAACCTCTTCTCCTCACTACCCTCAGAGCAATGGAAAGGCGGAGCAGGCAGTGAAGATGGCCAAAACTCTCTTGACAAAGGCCAAGAAGGCCAGAGGTGATCCGTATCTGGCACTCTTGGATTTCCGAAATACTCCAACTCAAGGACTGTCCAGCAGCCCAGTTCAACGCCTCATGAATCGCAGAACCAAGACTCTTCTGCCGTCAACCAGTAGACTCCTGGAGCCAAAGATAACCGACAGAGTTACACACCAGCTGTCGGCCAATAAGAAGCGACAGTCTCACTACTACAACAAGGGCGCAAAGGACCTGCCTCCTCTCAGAGTTGGTGACACAGTTTTTTATTTTATGGAAGTCGCCCAACACAAGGCACAAAGACCACTCGAGGTGAGGGCTAAAAAAGAAAGAGAAAGGAAAAGAAAGTGCACAGAATTAGGATAACAGAAGCCTATTCACATTGCACTTGAACGTAGACAAATTATATACAGCAGGGAAACAGGATGCAGGTAAGGAGTTCCAGAGTGAAGCAGTACGTGGAAAGAAACTCATAGCATACCCCTTGGACCTGCATTTGGGAGTCACGACTGTATGAGGATGGGATTTGACTGAGAGGCGAGTGGTTCGTTGTGAAGGGGCGGCCAACAGGGACGACCAACGAAAGGTCATTAGAACACATGCCGTGATAGTATCTGTAAAACAGGCTCAGTGAAGATACATTGCGCCGATGTGAGAGGGGTTCCAAGGAAGATGACAATTCTTGGCCCACCAGGTTAACAACACGACGCTGTATTCTGTCCAACAGAGAAAGGTGACAAGCTGGAGCACCGGACCAGATGTGACAACAGTACTCCATAACAGGGCGGATTGTCGTCTTGTATAAGTGCAGAATGGCAGGGGAAAAGGCATTTCCGTGCACGGTATAGACAACCTACACGTTGAGAGGCCCTTTTGGCAATACCACTGATGAACTTGACCCAGGAGAGTTTATTGGTGATGTCAAGACCAAGTATAACCTGATGTCACTAACTTCCTGAAGAGATGTAGAGTTCATGGACAAGGTATGACGAATAGATGATGTAGATGTAGATCTACATAACAGGTTTTTTTCTTTTAATTGAAGGTGACGAGCCATTCGTTCCCCAATTGGTGACATTCATAAGATCATGGTTGAGATCATTACTAGCTTGGACTTGATGAGTGGAAAACCGGGGACCAGGATATGTTGTATACAGGGTTGTGTCGTCAGCGTAGATGGCAATCTGAGATGATAAAGAGTCAGGCAGGTTATTGATATAAAGCAAGAACAAAGTTGGTCCCAATACAGAGCCTTGCGGGACACCTGCGTTGACGCTGTGGATGGAAGAGGACTGCCCCTTGTGAACAACAGTGAATTTTCGATTGCTAAGAAAATCAGAGATTAGATTGAGAAGTTGACCAAAGATGCCGTAGGACTTGAGCTTATGGATGAGACCTTTGTGCCAGACTCGATCAAAGGCCTTAGATATATCAAGAGCAACAAGCCACGCCTCACCACGGAGATCTAATATCCTGTTCAGGTGCTCAGTGACCATAGACAAAAAGTCACCAGTAGATCTAGAGTGCCGGAACCCATATTGGACATCGGTTAGTAGTGTGTTGGTTTCAAGGTAATCCATGAGATGCTGGTTGATGAGACATTCAAACACCTTGCTGATGATTGGAAGGAGGCTAATAGGTCGATAGTTAGAGGGGTCAGACTTTTCACCAGAGCCTTTGAAAACTGGGACAACGGAGGCTGCTTTCCAATCAGAAGGAAATGTGGAATTTGAGAGACAAAGGTTATACAGTTTAGACAGGACTGAGGACAATTCGGGTGAACACATTTTCAGGACAAGAACAGGGATACAGTCAAGTCCAGTGGCTTTTGACGTATCAAGATGTTTGATAACCTTAGATACCATCTTAGGAGTGATAATGGCTATGGAGAGGTTGCTATCAGTCCGGAGAGGAAAATCCGGCAGATTGTGGCCTGAGTCATCAAGAGTGGAGTTGGCAGCAAATCTTTCAGCCAAGAGATTGGCTTTATCAGATGGAGAAGTAAGTACTTCAGGGCCATTCAACGGGACTGGAATTGTAGATTTACTTCTGTTTAGGACACTATTAGCAATTCTCCAGAAATCCTTGCTACCAAGACGTTGAGTGGTTATACTATCTCGGAGAGACTCGGCATACTGGCACTTAGCGCTCTCCAGCACTTTTTTTGCAGCGGTTGCTAGCAAGACGAAATTGATGTCGAGTCTTAGTAGAGCAAACACGATGAAATTGATGAAAATAATGATTCCGATGTGCAATAGCAGCAGCACAAGCGGGGGTAAACAAAGGATTTGAGTGGGGTTTGACTTGATAGGTTTTAGAGGGGACAAACAGATCCATACCAATCTGAATCCAATCAGTGACTTCTGACGCTGCCTCAGAAGGACTCAGGCAGAAAACGGAGTTCCAAGGGACATCGCCTAGGAAAGATCGTAACCCGTCCCAGTCAGCCTTGCCATACTGGAAAACAGTTCGGTGGTATGGATGAGAACTGGTCGGTGTAGAGGAGCAACTTATCTGAACTTCAATGTTAACATGGTCAGACGTGCCTAGTGGAGAAAGTATTGTTGGCGTGCAAATGTTAGGATTTGAACAAAGGAACAAATCAAGGAGATATCTGTTATCAGAAGCACGATCTGGGATACGAGTGGGAGCTGAAATGATCTGGGTAAGGTCATGAGATACAGCAAAGTTGTAAGCGCTTACGCCAGAGGCATTTTGTACTGTGAGAATGAACTAGCCACTCCTTGTGATGAACATTAAAATCACCAAAGACCATAACTTCAGCAGTAGGATGTTGGGACAGCGCAGAGTCGATGCTGCTGGAAATTGCATCAAATATGGCGCACTGCTGAGATGATGGAGATCGGTACAAGAAGTAGAGGTATATGGTGGAATGAATAAGTGCAAGCCGGAGACATACATATTCATGAGTCACATCCTCAAGAGCGATTTCACGGCTGAGGGGAAGTGATGTCTTGACAAAAATACCAAGTCCATGGCAGGGTGGAGCATCAAGTCTATGAATAACATAGCCAGGCACAGCTAGTGAAGAAGACATCACCTCATCATTAAGTCGGGACTCACAAAGAGCAAGGATGTCAGGAGAGTTTGCATGCAAAAACGACTGAATTGCAGTAAAATTCCCCTTAACTCCTCGAACGTTGGCGAAACATACATTAAGGTCTTTAGATGTAGACGCCCTAGACGGTGGGGTTCTAGATGCAGGTTTAGAACGAGGTACATTTGATTGAACTGACATAATGGTTTTTGAGAAGAAGGAAAAGGAACCAAGGCTTACTAGTCAGAAAAACTGATTCGGCACCCCAAGATTGACAGCAAGAGACCCAAAGAACCCTCTGCCAAGGAGGTAGAAGCATCCGGATGGCCTCGGGAGAGCAACTGGAAGTAGATGCACGGACCACCATCCATGCATGTCCAAGGCAGAACAGCTACCCCAGCATTTAACACCCGCTGAAAGATCAGCCTCTCGTTGCATTACTAACGAGTTCGGGATACTGTACTATCGGGCGGCCACGACCCTCAACATGTTTTTAACCTGTACCCTTCCGAATTATAGGACTCAGGAGGTCGACAAAAAGTCGACAGCTAGAGTTAAAGGGATTGCATACGTTTGGTAATTTGAGCCTATTGTTTGTTTCAAACCAATATAATTGTATATATATACCATAAAACTAACCTGTGAAAGTTTCAATTCAAAAGGTGGTAGCGTTTGTGAAAATTTTGGCGACAAACTATAGAGCGGTTATTTCACGCCAGATAACAGTAAGTCAATAGCTGAGAAGCGTTACGGCCATAACGCTTCTCAGATTCATAATTTTTGGAGATAAAAAGTGACATATTTTTCCATAACCGCGGTACTTCGAATTGAACGTTTCTCAATATGCATTATACTATCCAAAGCAGCTGTACTTCTCCCCAAGTAAGTTTTTATTGCCATAAATTTTCAGAGTCATTACCAAACGTATGCAATGCCTTTAAACCAACCAGAGAGAAGCACGAGTGGAGAAAAGCAACCGTAACCCAGAATACACCAGATCCTCGATCCTATGAAGTGACAACACAGACTGGAAATGTGTACAGACGCAACCGTCGGGATCTCCGAACGACTAGGGAGAAGTTTACTCCAGTCAACCCCTCCATGGAAGTTGCAACGGAAACCTCCACGAACGCAGGACCGCCAACCAAGGACAAGGAACCAGTGACCCAAGAAACTCCACCTCAGATCACAACCAGATCAGGACGAACTGTGAAACGACCATCTCATCTCGAAGACTTTTTTACATATTAGAGAGCACAAGGTTTTTTTTGTAGCACAGTTGAAAAAAATCAAAAAGAAAAGAAAGAAAAAAGAAGAAGAAGTTTTTTGGCAGTTTAAAAGAAAAAAAGAGGTTTTTGCAGTTGAAAAGAAAAGAAAAAGTTATGAAAGTTATGTTCAAAAAGAACTCAACAAACATTGGATCAAAAGAGCTGGACAAACTGGAACTTTAAGATTTTGCGTGAAAGACATTTCTGCATTGAACTCTTGGTTAACAGAACTGGACACACACTTTTCATCTTTGCGAGAAGGAAAATTCTTTATTGGGGGAAGGATGTATCAAGAGTTAATGTGGCCAAGTGGAATGCCGCCCTCTGTTGACCATTATTAGAGCGCATACTTTTTAGTGAGTCATTGCAGTTAACCAGCATGGCTGATAATAGTTAGAGCACATACATATTGTAGATCTTGAACATAACAATTAATTGAGTTGACTTGAAACCTGTCCCTGTTGTCTTAGTTTGTATAAGTTAGACCCACAACTATAACATACACCATGGCGGCCATCTTAGATTTTGATCGCAACTTCAAAACGAGGCACTTCCAGGCACGCGCACTTTTCGAAGTGTAAGCCCGTCCATTGTCGAAGACAAAACACGGGTTTACACTTCGGCGGTTTTTATCGCGACTTCAAAACGAGGCACTATCACGCATGCGCTTTTTTTCGTGTAAACACGTGTATTAGGAGATTTAGCTTATTATGACCTTTGACAGCATTTATTATTTAAATCCCAACCTGACAATCATATTAATTTTGACATTTTTGGCACTCCATATGACAATGTACTTCACTGGGGGATGCATTTTTCATGTACACTTTTCATGTACATAATTTAGGCACCTAAAACCCAGGGTTACCGCTGTTACGGTAGCCAGTATGAAGACTGCCAATGGTTATAGAAGTGAGGGCGCACTTCAAATCTCACATGCAGCTCTCTTGTTTGCTAACCAACTGCCCATTTTTTTACGGTGAACGTAAGCAGACGTGTTTTTATATATAAGCACACAAACAATTACATGTTTTGATAATTTTTAAGAACATGTATTTTTGCCAACCCTTGTGAGCGTACATGTACAATGTGTCATGTTCAATTTATTAATGTAACTGGGTCTACATTGCGTGATTGTGATTTACCTCAAGGTTTGCTTTTAGATACCTTTTTGGGGGATTTACGGACAATAATTTTACACACAAGCATGAGGATATTGAATTTATAGCAGTACTTCAATGTTGGACACACGAATAATGTGGATATATGTACATGTAGAACAAAACACCTCAATGGTATTTGATAAAGAGGCATCTTGTTTAAAGAGGCAATAGGCCTATCATACTTTGGTTTTTGTAATACAGATTCATGGGCAAAAATATCAAGTTTGGATAACAGTCATCTGTGAAAATTTCAGTCCCATACGAGGTCCACCTTTTGAGAAAACAGTGAAAAACGGCCACGGTATTTTTTTAAAGTCTTTTCTCTTTTATTTTTGATATTTTAAAGATCAAAAATAATTTCAAGTTGGTCACTGGTTTTACTTTTTTTCTGAATAAATACGCCTACAGCATTTCAAGCTGAAATATTTTAACGGTTTGTTTCTACCATCACCATCTTTAGACCTTTGAGTTAAATCTGTGAAGATTTCTGTTTTGGTTTGCTACCAAAGTATGATACTACCTTTAATGTTTTCAAAATGTGTATTTTATAATATTTTGCTTGGAGTTAGGAGGGACTGACGCGTTTCGATCCTAGCAGCATCATGATCTTTCTCAAAGGCTCAAATTAAGTAATATTTTGTTCAAACAACCACAAGGGAAACTGACTGAATTTTAAAGTCATTGAAAAATGAACAAAGAAAAATTGACTGGATACATGAATACCGTACAGGCGCTCTACCAACTGAGCCATCCAGCCCTACGTTGGTGGTAGGCCTAACCCCAATAGTCAACTATCTTTGTTCATATGGCAGTCAGAAGCCATGAAACCATGCACACACCACCATGCCCCAGGGATCGTTTCAATGATAGGCCTACACGCAGCAATGCTACAACCTGGGAACGGTACATGGGGGATCACTCAAAGAGGATACGTATGGCTTTTTAATTAATATAATCTTCAAACAAGGTGAACAAATCTATTTAAGAGAGGGCTGCCAAATTATTTCATATGACTATGCGAAGGAAACGCGGGTCAGTGTTGTCCACCGTTATTAGTCGTTTTTTTGCAATATTGTTCTGAGGTTAATATTTCAAATGTTTTTCTTCCAAGTTACTTACTGATACATATGCAATAATATCAATATTATACTTTTTCAGCACTATACTGTTTGAGGAAAAGTTGTGTACAAAGACATGCATTAGTTCGTATGTCCCGTTTTTGTAACTATAAACCAAAAATACATGTGTCTTTATAACTGGCAAAATGTGTATAAAACTTAGATATAACACAGTGTAATAAGTAGGCAAGATGTACATATGGTACTCTAACATTTTCTATGTAAGAGACTCGAAGGCTTTCATCTTCATACATTCTCGTTGAGATACTTTTCATATTTTTAGTCCACATCTCTTCATTGGCTCCTTACGCCTCTTCCAGCCACTCTTGATAGGTGGCATTGTCTTCCAATTCCGACCTAGACTCATCTTCATCCGATAAGTGGCCGAGTAAAAAAAGACATAAATCTCCCTCGTCGAACCCAGGGATGATGGGAGATCACGGCGCAAGAATGTATGGCAGTGACATTTGTAACGGTGTGTTTTAACCGACGGAAACTGTAAAACACATTAGTCCCTGTTTTTCCACCAACGCTAAGAGCTCTACACTGCAAACTGCGCTAAATTTATCTATCGACTTGCAGTTTGTCAACCTACCGGCAGTGCATGCTTCGTTTTTAATTATGAAAATCATCACATACGGTGGCCCAGTCAACAAAACAACACACGATTAACAGGAATAATCATAACATTTCCCAAATCATATAAAGAAATAGAACTAGCAGCATATGAAATTCGATAAAATATAAAATATACAAAACGAAACAGGAGCTTACTGGCACGTGCGTTTTCAGGAAACATCGATTAGAACAACAACCATATTTCCCTTGGAGTAGGAGGGGAGAGAATAGAACAACTTTATTCCGGAATAAAGTTGTTTTACACTCACATATCAATCTGCTTGATTGACATTTTCTGACTGCTTAATACAAGGCAGCGGAACACCCCTGTTATTCTCAGTTGGAACGTTAATTAACTGATTTTCAAACTTATAAATCATGTTCTTTTTTTATAGGTAGAAATAGAAAATCAAGATGACGAGTTATTACTATTTACATGTCTGTCAAAATTTTGGCATTGTGGCTAGACTATTTGATTCCGCTCTCATGATTTGTGTAAAACAACTTCATGTCGACCTCCCAAAAAGGAAATCATCTCAAAACGAGTCCACTCCTCGATCAGAACAAACAGAAGTAAATAGGTTTCACCTATAATTGCGAATAGGGTAAAATTAGACACGTAAGCTTCTGAAACTGAACATTTAAAAGATTTCCGGACATTTCGATATCTTTTTAAGGTATCAGCTACCTTTAAAGACATATGTTTACATATTTTTATAGAAGACATAGAATGCTCTCAATATAAAGAAGATAAGCCAATTTCAAGTTCATTAGTTTCAAGGATGTTTTGAAATAGGAAAGAATCGTTTGTGCACGACCTTATGGGAAAGTCTCCCTAAGTACCCGTTATACGTGTAGTGTGTACCTTTGAACTGCGTAGACAGTATTTTTCTTTTAAATTGATATACGTTGCATCATAAGTGCCATTCATTCTCCATGCCCTTATGGTAAAGAATCAAATAAAACTTTCCAGCTTGTTTCCACTTGTTTTTCCACTAGAATTATGATGCTTGCTCAGCCTCTTACCACTGTTAAATGAGAAGCTACTTCCTGTTTGACCGGGGGTAGAGGTCACAGAGGTCAAGCAATGTGTCACAAAGAAGGACCTAGCCTAACATTGATATTTGGTGACAGAATGAACTTAATATCTCAAACGGTTCATTTCTGTTGATTTTTAAAGATTTTTATTATTAAATTCAAATAGCTTGTCACATGACACCTGATGACGTCACCATGACGTAATCCACGCGGGCACGTCTATGCTGTATGTTCTATGGCTATACAAACTTTGAACTACATGTATGTGTATAAAGGTTCAATGGCAAAAAAGTCCCTTAGAATAAAACGTGTGCAAAGTCTATTGGCCGTGGGAAAAAAAGAACTAGAGATTCTATGTCTGTCTGCAACAGAGCATAGAGCTTTTCCGCTCCATGTTTTAAAAATTTATTTATGAATCCATGCAACATTACATCTACATATGTACAGTGTGTGTCACAAAGAAAGACCTTGCCTAACATTGATATTTGGTGAAAGAATCATGATCCTAGCTCTTACCACTTTTAAATGAGGAGCTACTTCCTGTTTGACCGGAAGTAGAGGTCACACAGCTCAAGCAATGTGTCAAAAAGAAAGACCTAGCCTAACATTGATATTTGGTGAAATAATCATAATCCTAGCACCTAACACTTTTAAATGAGGAGCTACTTCCTGTTTGACCGGAAGTAGAGATCACAGAGGTCAAGTAATTTGTCACAAAGAAAGACCTTGCCTAACATCGACTTTTGGTGAAAGAATCATGATCCTAGCTCTTACCACTTTTAAATGAGGAAATACTTCATTTTTGACCGGAAGTAGAGGTCACAAAGGTCAAACAATGTGTCACAAAGAAAGACCTTGCCTAACATTGACCTTTGGTGATAGAATCATGATCCTAGCTCTTACCACTTTTGAATGAGGAGCTACTTCCTGTTTGACCGGAAGTAGAGGTCACAAAGGTCAAGCAATGTGTCACAAAGAAAGACCTTGCCTAACATCGACTTTTGGTGAAAGAATCATGATCCTAGCTCTTACCACTTTTAAATGAGGAAATACTTCATTTTTGACCGGAGGTAGAGGTCACAAAGGTCAAACAATGTGTCACAAAGAAAGACCCTGCCTAACATTGACCTTTGGTGATAGAATCATGATCCTAGCTCTTACCACTTTTGAATGAGGAGCTACTTCCTATTTGACCGGAAGTAGAGGTCACAAAGGTCAAGCAATGTGTCACAAAGATTTGATTATTAAATTCAAATCGCTGGTCACATGACACCTGATGACGTCATGATGACGAAAAGTTTCGGGGCGCCGGCGGCTCAGCAGCGGCTAAGCGGCATCGGCAAGCCGCCCATCCACCGACCGTGGTCCGCCGGTGCATGGTGGTGCCACTATGAAACGGCCGTGTAAAACGGACCACCGTGTGTACTAACAATGGTCGTCCAGCCGAGGTCGGGCCGATGGGGGACCGATGGTGACTGTATTTTGCATATAAATAGGCCTGCGGAATAGAATATTTATACAAAATTATATCGAGAACATAAAATCACGAAATGAATGTTTTGTACATGACCATTATTGTCACGTAATCTGTGTACAAAGTTAACGGGCTAGTGTGAGAAATATTAAAAAAATCATATAAAATCAAGTCATGACGTCATGATGTCGAAAAGTTTCGGGAGACAACTACCCTATTATGGACTTCCTTCAGACCAAGTTTGGTTAAAATCGGCTGTTTAAAAGTGACCAAAGTGAGGTCTAGAATGCCCCTGTGCTTTTTCTATGGGGATTTTGGTGACAAGAAGAGGAAGAGGAAGAAGAGGAAGGAAAACAAAAACAGAACAGAAATAAAGGCTTTTCGCTTGCGCGAAAAAGCCACAAAAAAAAAAAAAAAAAAAAAACCAGAAAAAATGCTTTTCGTTTCCGCGAAAAAGCCAACAAGGAGCTATCATGTTTCTCACGTGAGCTTACCGTACGACGTGCACAGTTCGCTGATCACGGCTTTGTGAAAGCGAATCCCGGGGCCGATTTCATGAAGCTCTGCAACGCGTCGCAACTCGATTTGCGACGCGTCGTGGTTGCGACGCGTCGGATAGATGCGATGAATCCATAGTGTAAGGATGAGTCTTAACTCTGCGACGCGTCGTTAGTGTTATGAAATCGGCCCTGCACCACTGGGATGGGTGATAACAGACACTGCAGCATCCAGTTCTAATTCAGTTGCCTGATGAAAGCTAGCATGCTGAAACGTCGCTACCAGCAAAACGACATCGCGTGACTTTGATCACATTTTTTCCTTACGGTTTTGAACTTCACTCGCTTTTGTGGTCGACGCCGCGAAGGAGCTGGGTCTATCTGCTTAGCCACCAATCTAAAGCACTCTAATAATGGCCCTGCGACATAATTTCATTTTCTTCAGCGTGGTCATACTGGCCTTGGTGGAGTTTGTCGCCATTTACCGTTTGTCTGGAAACTTCGTTAACGGTAAGTGCCTATACAATAATATACAAAAATATACTGCTCTATTATGTCAACCACAAATCTGTTACTTATGTACTCCAGGTTGGTTGTGTAGTGTTCTCTTTATAATCTATCACCATATTCATTGTACACAGTCTGATTTGCTGTCTGAACAATATAACAGCCAGTTTGGGATGTTCTCCTGATACTACTGGACATTTTTGGAGCATCATTTTCGTCCATTCTTACAACGTCAATTTAAGTACCTAAATCTAATCAATCTAGATGGAAGTGCATTCATCCGCAATTGAAATGATCAATTCATCCGTTTTAATTTGGACAATTTATGAGAGTGTGTAAGTACTTAATTGAAACCATTCATATAAGCTAAAGCATACTATGTAATGGTTCTACAATCCACATGTACAGTACATGTATTTAGATCCCATCAATGAATTATGCATCGAATTCTACTGATTCAGTTGTTTAAATGACTATTAAATAATGTTCAATGATAGTTGAATAAATTTATTTAATTCACCAGTAGGCCTATATACATCGTGGACACATTTTAAATTGCACATGTTAAGTGTAGCTTTATGTACATAATACACATGAACTCACTTTCCCATTGCAAACATTTGATGACTGGAACACGAATGCAATATTACATATGCATGAAATCTGAGAATTCCAAAATGACTCTTGAAATGTACCCGATAAATTTCAAACTAATTTAACTGACAAAAATGAAACTCGAATAAAGACTGGTGAATTTATACTATCAAAAAAAAAGAAGGAAATTTTAAATGACTGAGGAAGTGAGCACGTACCAGGCTGAGTCTGTATTGTAAGTACATGTATACAGTTTGAAACTCAGTAACAACAAAAAGACGACAATCTCAAAGTTATCAGGAACAGGTATTAAGGTAGAAGGTGATCGATGTCACGCAATATTGTGTTGCTAATTTTGCAAAATTTCGGCTGATGTAACTGCTTGCCTTCATCAGACAACTGATATTGGATGCTATGGCTCCCATTATATCCTGCTGGTCCACGTCCCTTGTGCTCACCATACCGGCGTGACTCATAGAGTGCGCTTAGCAGCAGTCATATTGCCGGATGGTGGGAAGCCAGAATCCGGAGATGTCAATCCCACTGTCCCGGTTGATGTTGTTCTGGTGGAGGCTGGTGTGAATGGCCTCTTTGATGCGTCTGGTGTACCAATGCTGTTCTCGGTCTACACATCGCAATGTTTGACTGGAACTGTATCTGATTCATCAGGTTCGGTGTCACTCCCACTAAGGACAAGTTACTGACCTTCGCATTGAATCCATCTTTTCAGACAGTTGTGCAAAGGATAGGCATATTTTAATTATTATCAACTTGCCAGAAACGGATTTGCCGATATCGATGTCAGCTTATCTCATCATCGTGTGACGACATGTATGGAGCCATTTTGGAGTGCGCAATCACACCCTGTTGCATAAAACTTGAAGAAGTACTTAAGTTGAATTCAACCTTGCGTAACTCCCAACACTCTTCTTATCTTAAATAAACTTGAGATTCTTCTTATCTTCTGTTGCATAAAACAACATAAGAAGTCTAGTCTTCTTATGTTGTAGATCAACTTTTCTTAACTTTAACTCTACTCGAACACAATGCGTAAGTATCACAAAGCACCTATTAATTTGTGTAATAATTTGTTTATTTTATTTTCAAAATAAACAATTTGCAAAACCATGGCATGTGGACCGGCATGTTCAAGAATAATACTGTAGCGTCGAACACTTGGGGTTCCTCACACGCACTCCAAGAAAGGACTCTCAACACAGGTTTACTCGTTTCTGCTGCTTCAGGCTGTTTATTTCCACAAAAACATACACCACAAACACTTCAGCAACGAGGCCACGACAATACCACTGCGCATGCGCCGCCCGGAAGAACGGGCCTCCCCGGCCGGCCACCAGGGGCTCCACTGCGCGGCTCCACCGTGGAACCGCGCTGGTGCCCTCTGGCGGCCGACCGGCACGGACGCCACACCGCCCCCCTCGAGGACCTTGTTTGTCCCCAAACAGGGCGCCGGCATCCGCAACCGGACAACCAGGAAGACCCGGCCCGGAGGCGCATGACACAACAAAATTACTACAGCATTCAAAACAACAACAAAAGAAACTAGACATTGTGTTTGTGGTAACAACCACTAGGTGTTCGGGGGTCTCATTTCGTAGTGGAACTGTTATATGAACGTATGTTGGAATATATGTGATCAATCATCCCTCATATGATGGCATATTGAAACATATGTACACATAAACTGCGTGACTGTACAAATACTTTGACCACGTTGATTGCTTATTTGTACTGTACATTGACTGATTGATTATAGGAAATGGCGACACCTTTAAATATATATAATATTGTATCGACAATAATTTTAAATATGATGTAAATATGTTGCAGATTTATTTTGTTTGATTAAGACATATGGTCTAAAAGTGACCATATCTCAACGTAAAAAAACCCCGTAATTTTAGCCCATACATTTAGTTGCAGTGTTTATGGAACACACTGTCATTTGAAAAAATGATGTTCAATACTCCGCAACCTACATCGATAGCATTTCGATTAAGATTTGGTGCTGGTATTTAATGATATATAAAAAGTTTTATGTACAAATATCTATGGCAAGATGTAAACAACTAAACAAAGTTTTGAGTCACGCAATTGGACATTACATGTACATGTACATCATATTTAAAATTACATGTACATGTACATGTACATGTATGTTCTACACAGTGAATTATGTGCGTATATATAGTGTATGGGAAAAAGAGTCAATCGATCAACATATTTTTTTGTAAAATACCATATTTTCACGTAACACATGTACACGTATGTGTACAAAGTTAACAGGCTAATGTGAGAAATATTTAAAAATTCATATAAATCAAGAGATGCCGTAAAATAATGTTCACTTCACATCTACAATGTGGGAACTTTGTCTGGGCCTTTGTATGGTTTATTGACTGTTTAAAAGTGTATGAGGTGTATCAAACTCCTGTGTGGAGGCTATCATGTGTTTCCACTGAGACAACATAAATGAAGCACATTCCAATCACCTTGCAGTGACTGCCATCTGGTACTAATCAGAGTCTCTTGTAATCACATCAACACTGAAGCAGGCAATTAGTTAATGATACCTTAAATGGTTGAGTAAACAAATTGATTCAAAGATCTGATAAGAAGTTATATACCATGGAGGTATATACATGGCATCACCTTTAAATATATATAACATTGTCTGGACAATAACTTCCAATTAATTCATCACAAGTAACTGAACATTTACAGACGTCATTGAATGCATGCAATGTAAATACTTTGCAGTTTTCACTGATGTACGTCATGTAATTACTGAGTAAACAGTATTTGAATAATTAAGTCATTTTCCCTTTAAAATAGCATAACTTCCGGTTGAATGACGTCACAAATTTTAAACTTCACATACATGTCAAAGTGCATTTGTGCTTCACACCTACAGAATTTGGCAGAAATCCATTGTTTACTTTTGGATTACGTAATCACTGTATATCTTTAACCAACCGTAGAGGGCGCTATATAGCTCGCATGACGTCATCGTTTATATTTTCTGAAAGCCCAAGACCTTCTCTATCTTTTAGCCAGATATACTTTATTTGCCCAAATCCTTCCGTTTTCGAGTTATTTTAAGTCAAACTTCAACTTCCGGTAACACCGGAAGTGAAGGTCATTTGTACACAAGACTGAATATATTAATTGTTCAAATTTACGTGTTGAGTAACATATGTCAATATCAAAATCGTAGGTCATGCTGTTCTTAAGTTATGGAGCACCAAAGTTTTTCCTAAAAACGCTCGTAACTTGATACCCGATGACGTCATCATGACGTCAATGTTCTAGGTACAACTTGACATCATGACCAAAGTTCCCACCAAGTTTCATGTCAAAATGTTGTAACTGTCATATAGAAGTCCTGCTGACAAGTTTGGGAAGAAGACAAATAAAAAAAAAAACTAGACATTGTGGTTGTGGGAACAACCACTAGGTGTTCGGGGTCTCATTTCGTTCTGGAACTGTTATGAGAATGTCTGTTGGAACGCATGTGTGGCATATTGAAATACACTTAAACTGTGTGACGGAGCAAATGATCATGCTGAGTGCAGTGTATTCGTATTATGTACACTGACTGATAGCGTATAGAAAATGGTGTCACCTTTAAATAATGTAAAATTGCCCGGACGATAACTTCCGGTTAGTTCATCACAAACAACTGAAAATTTGCAAAAATCATCATATGCGTACGATGTAAACAATTTGCAATTTGCACTGATGTACGTCATGTAATTACCGAATAAACAGCATTTGAATAATTACATCATGTTTCCTTTAAAAACACATAACTTCTGGTTGAATGACGTCACAGATTTTAAACTTCACACACATGTCAACGTGCATTAGTGCTTCACACTAACCATATGTGGCGAAAATCCGTTGTTTACTTTTGGATTACGTAATCTTTGTATATCTTTATTCCACCGTAGAGGGCGCTATACAGCGTGTATGACGTCATTATTTATATTTTCTGAAAGCCCAAGACCTACTCTATCTTTTACCCAAGAGGTTTTATGTGCCCAAATCCTTCCGTTTTTGAGTTATTTTGAGTCAAAGTTCAACTTCCGGTAACACCGGAAGTGAAGGTCATTTGTACACAACATTGAATATATTAATTGTTGACATTCACGTGTTGAGTAACATATGTCAATATCAAAATCGTAGGTCATGTGGTTCTTAAGTTATAAAGCACCAAAGTTTTTCATAAAAACGCTTGTAATTTGATACCCGATGACGTCATCATGACGTCAATCTTCTAAATACAACTTGACATCATGACCGAAGTTCCCACCAAGTTTCAGGTCAATATCTTATAACAGTCATATAGAAGTCCTGCTGACAAGTTTGGGAAGAAAAAAATGAAAAAAAAAAAAAAAAAAAAAAACTCTAACAACTAGACATTGTGGTTGTGGGAACAACCACTAGGTGTTCGGGGTCTTATTTCGTAGTGGAACTGTTATGTGAACATATTGGAACGTATTTTGATCAATCGTCCCTGATGTAATGGCATATCGAAATACATGTACACTTAAACTGCGTGACTGAACAAAAAATACTGATCATACTGATTGCTGTATTCGTACACTGACTGATAGAGTATAGAAAATGGTGTCACCTTTAAATATACATAACATTGGCTGGACAATAACTTCCGGTCAGTTCATCACAGCTAACTGAACATTTACAGAAGTCATTGAATGCATACGATGTATATATTTTACAATTTTCACCGATGTACGTCATGTAAATACTGAGTAAACAGTATTTGAATAATTACATAATTTTCCCTTTAAATGAGCATAACTTCCGGTTGAATGACGTCACAGATTTGAAACTTCACGAACATGTCAAGATGCAATAGAGCTTTACACATACCAAATTTGGTGGAAATTCATTGTTCACTTTCGGATTACGTAATCACTGTATATCTTTAATCAACCGTAGAGGGCGCTATATAGCCCATATGACGTCATCGTTTATGTTTTCTGAAAGCCCAAGACCTTCTCTATCTTTGACCCATTGAGGTTTTTTGTGCCCAAATCCTTCCGTTTTCGAGTTATTTTTAGTCAAACTTCAACTTCCGGTAACACCGGAAGTGGAGGTCATTTGTACACAGCACTGAATATATTAATTGTTGAGATTTACGTGTTGAGTAACATATGTCAATATCAATATCGTAGGTCATCTGGTTCACAAGTTATGGAGCACCAAAGTTTTTCCTAAAAACGCTCGTAATTTGATACCCGATGACGTCATCATGACGTCAATCTTCTAAATACAACTTGGCATCATGACCGAAGTTCCCACCAAGTTTCATGTCGATATCTTGTACCTGTCACCAAGAAGTCCTGCTGACAAGTTTGGGATGAAAAAAAATGAAAAAAAACAAAAAAAAATCGAACAATAACAATAGGTGTTCGGCTTGAACCCGAACACCTAATAACAATAGGTGTTCGGCTTGAACCCGAACACCTAAAAAAAAACTAGACATTGTGGTTGTAGGAACAACCACTAGGTGTTCAGGGTTTCATTTCATAGTGGAACTGTCATGTGAATGTTTGTTGCATTGTATGTTATCAATGGCATATTGAAATACTGCGTAAATATATTGCGTGATACTGATAATGCTGATTGCCATATTCATACACTGACAAATAGCGTATACATAGAAAATGGTGTCACCTTTAAATATGTAATATTTACCTGGACGATAACTTCCGGTTAGTTAATCACAAACAACTGAAAATTTGCAGAAATTATTGAATGCGTACGATGTAAACATTTTGCAATTTTCACTCATGTACGTCATGTACTTAAAGAGTAAACAACAGTATTTGAATAATTACATCATTTTCCCTTTAAAAACGCATAACTTCCGGTTGAATGACGTCACTGATTTCAAACTTCACACACATGTCAAGGTGCATTAGTGCTTTACACTCACAAAATTTGGCGGAAATCCGTTGTTTACTTTTGGATTACGTAATCACTGTATATCTTTAATCAACCGTAGAGGGCGCTATACAGCGTGTATGACGTCATCGTTTATATTTTCTGAAAGCCCAAGACCTACTTAATCTTTTACCCAGAGAGGTTTTATGTGCCCAAATCCTTCCGTTTTCGAGTTATTTTGAGTCAAACTTCAACTTCCGGTAACACCGGAAGTGAAGGTCATTTGTACACAACACTTAATATGTTAATTGTTGAGATTCACGTGATGAGTAACATATGTCAATATCAAAATCGTAGGTCATGTGGTTCTCAAGTTATAAAGCACCAAAGTTTTTCTTAAAAACGCTTGTAATTTGATACCCGATGACGTCATCATGACGTCAATCTTCTAAATACAACTTGACATCATGACCGAAGTTCCCACCAAGTTTCATGTCGATATCTTTTAACTGTCATATAGAAGTCCTGCTGACAAGTTTGGGAAGAAGAAAAAAAAAAAAAAGAAAAAAAAAAAAAAAACTCGAACAATAACAATAGGTGTTCGGCTTGAACCCGAACACCTAAAAAAACTCGAACAATAACAATAGGTGTTCGGCTTGAACCCGAACACCTAAAAATGCAAGGAAAGAACAAGAAATCAAAGTTTTAGTTGGTGGGTGGCGGCCGGCGCTGGAACTCCGTCTGCCGGAACAGCTGCTCCCAGAACTCTTGGGGGACACCATCGGGGTAGCGTGGGGGTGGAGGCGCTCCAGGGGGCAGCATTCCTCCCAGTGAAGGTTGGGCGGACACGGAGGGATCTACGAAGTGCTTGCCGTACTGCTGTCCCTGGTACGTCTGCAGGAGACGCCCAGGCACTTCACAGGTGCGGACCACCCGTGTCCGCATCAGCCGGTGGCCGGCCTCGTCCGCTCCATGGAATGTCCTTTCGAGCCGCCATTCGTCCCGCGCATGCTCGCACAGGGGTTCCAGCATGTGCGTGGCGGCCTCCCTGGTGGTGTTGTCCGGGTGGAGGGCGCCGGCCGTCTCCAGTCGCAGCGAGGTCCCGTCCGGAAGGCTCACCCGAGACCCGGCCGGCAGAACCCTCCGCTGGCCATTCCACGGTTGGACCGGAACCCCAGGGGACATCGGGGGTTCCGTCTGTGTTCCGCCCTCCACCCGTGTCGGCTGGGGGCGACCAGGGCTTGCTTCCTCTGCCCTGCTGAAGCGAGGACGCCTGCCCTGGGCACGGCTCCAGGAGAACCGCCGGTCGGGACTCCGCCGGGGTGGTGGCTGGCAGGGTCGCTCGGCCCGGTCTAGGCTCCGCCGACCAGGCGACCTGTCCTGTTCAGGGCGGGAAGGCCGGGAGGACCGCTCCGGGTGGTCTCGGCCCCCCGGCCCCCCTGACGACACTGGACTTACCCGTCTTCTTAGTGGCGGCGGCGACGGGGACCGTCCTGCCGGACCACACCGTCCGAATGGAGGTGGGTCTGGGGTCCCCTGCCGGGAGAGATGAGGCGGGGACGGGGCCTGTCCCATGTCGTCGTCACTGGCGTGCAGCTCCAGTGTATCGGCCTCCGCCATCACCACGGCCACGCTGTCTCCTTGGCAGAACCGGTGGTGTCTGGTGCGGACATCGGCCCTACAAAAACGGACTCCGCACCCTCTCTGGCAGGGGTATGGGCGCTCCGGGTGGAGCGCCACACACGCGGTGTTGAGGTGTCTCTTTAAGTTCCTCCTCCTCCCGAACGTCTGGTCACAGTGCGGGCAATGAATCGGGGCCGGGTCCATCCTGCAGGGGGAAGACAAAGAAGAGCACTTGGTTATTTGTTGGCAATAACGGCTTGGTCGGATTATCTTCCGGCCACCCCTGGTGACTCTCCCAGGAGCCAGCGCCGCTGGTGGTGAAGAGGGCTGTCCGCCTTCGGGCTTGGCCAATTCCGCATCGGATCCGTCATCCTCGCTGCGTAGTCCTCCGGGGGCGGCAGTCGCCGTCGCCTCCGGCAGTGTCCCCTTCCCCGTCTCAACTGGTAGTGGTCCCTCCTTGGCTAACTGACCACCCACCCCATCCGCCGGATCCTCCTGGGTAGTGTCAGTCGACGGACTCGGTGGTAGCGTTACCTCCTGGTCTTAAGTTGGTGGCGGTCCCCCTTTTGGCAGGTTCTGCGCTACGTGCCTCCACCAGTCCACTTCGGCGTCGCCCAGATACGGCTTAAGCCGATTGGAATGAACCACCTTGGCTTTGGCTCGAGGGGATTTTTGCACGCGGAACGTGACATCATCGATCTTCTGTGTCACCACGAAGGGCCCGTCCCACCAGCACTGCAACTTGGGCGTGCGACCCACTTTCTTGGAGGGGGTATACAACCACACAGGGTGGCCAGGCTTATAGCTGGCACTTTCTGCTCGACGATCGTAATGTCGCTTTTGATATGTCTGGCTCTTCCGCAGATGACGGGCAAACTCGTGGGCGCACTCTATCTTTGTCCTCAACCCCTCCACATATTCGTGCTCTGCTGCGCCTGCCTTTGGTTTCTCCGGCTGGCCCACCACCAGGTCCAACGGGAGTCGCACTTCCCGGCCGAACATCAGCATGTTGGGCGTGAATTTCGTGCTATCTTGCTGGGAGGAGCGGTACGCCATCATCACGTACGGTAGGTGTTCATCCCAATCGTCCTGGTTCTCATGAACAAACAGGCTCAGCATCGTCTTGACTGTGCGGTTGAACCGCTCCACCATCCCGTCAGACTGGGGGTGGAACGGTGTGGTACGGGTCTTTTGGACGCCGAGCAGCTTACAGGTGCCCTGGAAGAGCTCGGCTTCGAACTCCCTCCCTTGATCCGTGTGGATCTCGAGGGGAGCTCCAAACCGGGTGATGACCTGTTCGACGAGGACTCTGGCGACAGTCTGAGCAGTCTGGTCCGGAATCGGAAACGCCTCCACCCACTTCGTAAAGTAGTCGGCCACCACCATGATACTAGAATTCCCTGTCCTCGTCCTCGGAAATCGACCCGTGAGCAGTACCGCCTGATGTGTCCCTACCAGGTACTGTTGAAGTGGGGCCTTGAGGGGTCGAGGAGATGACTTCTTTGACCCGCACTTGTGGCACTTTTGACACCAATCTTCTGCCTGGCGTCGCATCTCCCTCCAGAACACCGGGGCCTGTCTCGTAATTTGATACCCGATGACGTCATCATGACGTCAATCTTCTAAATACAACTTGACATCATGACCGAAGTTCCCACCAAGTTTCATGTCGATATCTTTTAACTGTCATATAGAAGTCCTGCTGACAAGTTTGGGAAGAAGAAAAAAAAAAAAAAGAAAAAAAAAAAAAAAACTCGAACAATAACAATAGGTGTTCGGCTTGAACCCGAACACCTAAAAAAACTCGAACAATAACAATAGGTGTTCGGCTTGAACCCGAACACCTAAAAATGCAAGGAAAGAACAAGAAATCAAAGTTTTAGTTGGTGGGTGGCGGCCGGCGCTGGAACTCCGTCTGCCGGAACAGCTGCTCCCAGAACTCTTGGGGGACACCATCGGGGTAGCGTGGGGGTGGAGGCGCTCCAGGGGGCAGCATTCCTCCCAGTGAAGGTTGGGCGGACACGGAGGGATCTACGAAGTGCTTGCCGTACTGCTGTCCCTGGTACGTCTGCAGGAGACGCCCAGGCACTTCACAGGTGCGGACCACCCGTGTCCGCATCAGCCGGTGGCCGGCCTCGTCCGCTCCATGGAATGTCCTTTCGAGCCGCCATTCGTCCCGCGCATGCTCGCACAGGGGTTCCAGCATGTGCGTGGCGGCCTCCCTGGTGGTGTTGTCCGGGTGGAGGGCGCCGGCCGTCTCCAGTCGCAGCGAGGTCCCGTCCGGAAGGCTCACCCGAGACCCGGCCGGCAGAACCCTCCGCTGGCCATTCCACGGTTGGACCGGAACCCCAGGGGACATCGGGGGTTCCGTCTGTGTTCCGCCCTCCACCCGTGTCGGCTGGGGGCGACCAGGGCTTGCTTCCTCTGCCCTGCTGAAGCGAGGACGCCTGCCCTGGGCACGGCTCCAGGAGAACCGCCGGTCGGGACTCCGCCGGGGTGGTGGCTGGCAGGGTCGCTCGGCCCGGTCTAGGCTCCGCCGACCAGGCGACCTGTCCTGTTCAGGGCGGGAAGGCCGGGAGGACCGCTCCGGGTGGTCTCGGCCCCCCGGCCCCCCTGACGACACTGGACTTACCCGTCTTCTTAGTGGCGGCGGCGACGGGGACCGTCCTGCCGGACCACACCGTCCGAATGGAGGTGGGTCTGGGGTCCCCTGCCGGGAGAGATGAGGCGGGGACGGGGCCTGTCCCATGTCGTCGTCACTGGCGTGCAGCTCCAGTGTATCGGCCTCCGCCATCACCACGGCCACGCTGTCTCCTTGGCAGAACCGGTGGTGTCTGGTGCGGACATCGGCCCTACAAAAACGGACTCCGCACCCTCTCTGGCAGGGGTATGGGCGCTCCGGGTGGAGCGCCACACACGCGGTGTTGAGGTGTCTCTTTAAGTTCCTCCTCCTCCCGAACGTCTGGTCACAGTGCGGGCAATGAATCGGGGCCGGGTCCATCCTGCAGGGGGAAGACAAAGAAGAGCACTTGGTTATTTGTTGGCAATAACGGCTTGGTCGGATTATCTTCCGGCCACCCCTGGTGACTCTCCCAGGAGCCAGCGCCGCTGGTGGTGAAGAGGGCTGTCCGCCTTCGGGCTTGGCCAATTCCGCATCGGATCCGTCATCCTCGCTGCGTAGTCCTCCGGGGGCGGCAGTCGCCGTCGCCTCCGGCAGTGTCCCCTTCCCCGTCTCAACTGGTAGTGGTCCCTCCTTGGCTAACTGACCACCCACCCCATCCGCCGGATCCTCCTGGGTAGTGTCAGTCGACGGACTCGGTGGTAGCGTTACCTCCTGGTCTTAAGTTGGTGGCGGTCCCCCTTTTGGCAGGTTCTGCGCTACGTGCCTCCACCAGTCCACTTCGGCGTCGCCCAGATACGGCTTAAGCCGATTGGAATGAACCACCTTGGCTTTGGCTCGAGGGGATTTTTGCACGCGGAACGTGACATCATCGATCTTCTGTGTCACCACGAAGGGCCCGTCCCACCAGCACTGCAACTTGGGCGTGCGACCCACTTTCTTGGAGGGGGTATACAACCACACAGGGTGGCCAGGCTTATAGCTGGCACTTTCTGCTCGACGATCGTAATGTCGCTTTTGATATGTCTGGCTCTTCCGCAGATGACGGGCAAACTCGTGGGCGCACTCTATCTTTGTCCTCAACCCCTCCACATATTCGTGCTCTGCTGCGCCTGCCTTTGGTTTCTCCGGCTGGCCCACCACCAGGTCCAACGGGAGTCGCACTTCCCGGCCGAACATCAGCATGTTGGGCGTGAATTTCGTGCTATCTTGCTGGGAGGAGCGGTACGCCATCATCACGTACGGTAGGTGTTCATCCCAATCGTCCTGGTTCTCATGAACAAACAGGCTCAGCATCGTCTTGACTGTGCGGTTGAACCGCTCCACCATCCCGTCAGACTGGGGGTGGAACGGTGTGGTACGGGTCTTTTGGACGCCGAGCAGCTTACAGGTGCCCTGGAAGAGCTCGGCTTCGAACTCCCTCCCTTGATCCGTGTGGATCTCGAGGGGAGCTCCAAACCGGGTGATGACCTGTTCGACGAGGACTCTGGCGACAGTCTGAGCAGTCTGGTCCGGAATCGGAAACGCCTCCACCCACTTCGTAAAGTAGTCGGCCACCACCATGATACTAGAATTCCCTGTCCTCGTCCTCGGAAATCGACCCGTGAGCAGTACCGCCTGATGTGTCCCTACCAGGTACTGTTGAAGTGGGGCCTTGAGGGGTCGAGGAGATGACTTCTTTGACCCGCACTTGTGGCACTTTTGACACCAATCTTCTGCCTGGCGTCGCATCTCCCTCCAGAACACCGGGGCCTGTCTCAGCCGCGCGACGGTCCGGGTAATCCCCAAATGTCCTGAAGTCCTATTGTCATGCGCCAGTCGCAAAACGTCGTCGACTTTCACCCGTGGTACCACAACCTTCCATACCGGCGGTTCGCCATTGGGCTGCTCCCACTTCACCTGCAATACGCCCTGGGACAGCCGCAGCGTCTCCCACTTAGCCCACCAGTACTTTGGGCCTTCACCCAGCGCCGAGACGTCCCGCCAGCTGGGTTTGGGGACCCCGTCTTCCAGCCACCGCACGATCTTGTCCAGCTCTGGGTCACTACGTTGTTCCTGTTTGAGTTCTTCCTGGTCCCAGGCTCCCAGGAGCCCTTCCGTGGTTGTGGCTTCTTCCTGCCCAGCCCCCATAATGGCTCCCACCTGCACCTCCCCTGGTTGGAAGGAGGCAGACTGCCGTTTCGGAGAGCAGTACCGCCTGATGTGTCCAAATTCGTGGCCCCCATAGCACTCCACCTGGGCGCGCGCACCTGGTGTGTACACGGCCCATGCAGCCGATTTGGGTTCCTCAGCAGGGGTTGGAGGAGGCTGGGCTACCGACCTCACGTCTCTAGCCATCGGTTTCCCTTTTCTGTTTTGCGCTTGCGACTCGAGAAATGCTTCCATTTCGGTCGCCAGAGTGACGGCTTCGGTCAAAGTCGTTCTTTCCTGGAGAAGATGTGACGCTGCAGCTGTTCCTCTCGCAGGGCATTGCGGAAAGCCTCGACCGCCAAATCCTCACGGGCCTGTGTGGGCAGCTTCGGGTAGCTCCTCAACACCAACCGTCGGATGGATTGTCCTAGGCTATTGAGTGACTCGTCTCGGCCCCTCGTACGCATAGACAACTGAGCCCGATGTAGTGGAATCTGTGCTGTCACCCCGAACCGCTGCTCGAAGTTTTCCAAAATGGAGGAATATTCCTTCCGCTTTTCCGGTACCATATCCGCCAATGCCTCCTGGGCCGCGCCCTTTAGGTGAGCTGCAAGGAACATCGCCTTCTCCGCCTCGCCCCACTGATTGACTGCTGCAACGCTCTCAAAATGGATCAAGTAATCCGACCATGACGAGATCCCGTCAAACTTGTTGGGGAGCATCAGTGGTCTCCGACCCCCCGGCCCGAAGTGATCAGGCGTTGTAGTCCCCCGCTTGACTGGCACTTGGGGAGCGCGCCCCCCCGCCTGTTTAGGGGCCGTCCAAACATCGGCAGAAACCGGGTCGGCCCCCCCTGGGAGCACCGGGTGGTGACGTCCCAGGGGATCTCCCAACTGCAGTGGAGTACGGCCGAGCAGCCGGGTCGGTTCCGTTCCGTTGGCTTGTGTGTGGAACAACCGTGCCGGCTCCACCCCATTGGCTTGTGTGTGGAGCAACTCTGCCCCATTGACTCCCGTGCGGAGCAACCTTGCCGGCTCCGCGCCATAGACGTCCGTGCGGAGCAACGCTGCCGGCTCCGTGCCATAGACGTCCGTGCGGAGCAACTCTGTCGGCTCCGCTCCATTGACTTGTGTGCGGAGCGACTCCGTCGGCTCCGCCCCATAAACTCACGTGCGGAGCAACCTCGTCGGCTCCGCACCATTGACTTGTGTGCGGAGCAGCTCTGGCCCATTGACTCCCGTGCGGAGCAACCTTACCAGCTCCGCGCCATAGACGTCCGTGCGGAGCAACTCTGTCGGCTCCGCCCCATTGACTTGTGTGCGGAGCAGCTCTGCCCCATTGACTCCCGCGCGGAGCAACCTTGCCGGCTCCGCGCCATAGAGTCGTGCAGTGCGGGCCTGCTCCGAGTGGAGGTCAGGACTCGCCGCACTGCAATAGTGGGGACGAAAGTACTGCTGGGGGAGATCCGCGCCCAGTTGTGCCGCCTGATGCGTGCTCGGACGGTCTCCCGCCCCCGCTATATGGGCAAATCCAGCCTGGGGGCGCCCCGAATGGGAGGCCACACAAGTCGTATCCATGTAAGCACCGAGTGGCGCTTCAGTACTATTTTCATGAGCGTAGGGATTGCGGGTTGCCTCAGGACGAAACCCCGCCCCCGCTGCATCAACCAGCACAGCTCCGGATCGTTCCGAATGGAACGAAACGTGTGCTGCGCTAGCGTCTACAGTACGGGGCGGCCCCTCGCGGGACCCGACACATGCGGCTTTATTACCAACAAACTGGGGCATGTCCCGACGAAGCCCCGCCCCCGCTGCATCGGACAGCACAAACCGGGATCGTTCCGAATGGAACGAAACGTATGTTGCGCCATCGTCTACAGCACGGGACGGCCCCTCGTGGGACCTGGCATATACTGTGTTGTTACAGAATATCTGGGGTATATCCCGACGAAGCTCCACCCCGCTGCATCGATCAGCACAACTCGGGATCGTTCCGATTGGAACGAACCGTCTGCTGCGCCGCCGTCTACAGCACGGGGCGGCCCCTCGTGGGACAGGGTACCAGTCATTGATGATTTATGGTCATGAGCACGCCCACCCCCCGCAGGGGTAGACGTACTGCAATGACTTAGCCCCCCGCCCAAGTCCCGAAATTCCACTTGACCATCCCGCAAAAAGGATTCCAACTCGTCCACCGTGACGAAGGTACTGCTGGCTGATCCACTAGACGGGCCCCCACTACGTGAGCCCGCACTCCAGCCTGCCTCCTCGCCGTGTGGCGAGTTAGGTGCCAGACTTCCGTGATCTCCTGAATTCATTGCAGAAAATCTCCGAAAAATTCACCTGTTTTCCGCCTTCTGCGTGCCGCCGCTGCCAACAATGTAGCGTCGAACACTTGAGGTTCCTCACACGCACTCCACGAAAGGACTCTCAACACAGGTTTACTCGTTTCTGCTGCTTCAGGCTGTTTATTTCCACAAAAACATACACCACAAACACTTCAGCAACGAGGCCACGACAATACCACTGCGCATGCGCCGCCCGGAAGAACGGGCCTCCCCGGCCGGCCACCAGGGGCTCCACTGCGCGGCTCCACCGTGGAACCGCGCTGGTGCCCTCTGGCGGCCGACCGGCACGGACGCCACAATACTGGCCCTTGCAAAGTTGCATTGCAATACACTGCAATGTAAAATGCTGCTGTGCCATAAAGCAGTATAGGGGCTTAGAAAGTACCACATACCGGCAAAGTTGAATTTTTGTGTTGGGACAAAACTCTTTCTTTCCAACTTAAACCATGTGAATACTGTCAACTGATGGTCTTTGGTGGATAACTGGCACAGACATGTATTCTATGGACATTGTAGTACCGTCTATTTAAAAAGAATTGGTGTGAAATGTTCTCATTCAGTGCATGTGTGAACAATGCACAATGCAAATGACAGCCATATAGTTTGTGCAGCAAAGGTCAGACCAGCCTCTTTCAAGAATATTGAAATTTAATAAACTCTTCTTATCCTAAGTAGAGTTATAAGATAAGATGATTCTTGATATAAGAAGAATTGATCAAAACTGAACTTAAGTAGAGTACTTAAGAATTCAACTTAAGTAATCTTTATGCAACAGGGCCCTGGTCCCCAACGTTATTCAATACATTTACATGCTTGAGTGGGACGGGGACTAGACTACAATGTCTTCAGCATTGCTCGCCAATTTCAAAACGATGTTTCCGTTGATATTTTTTTTTTGTTCTCCACATTAACGTCCAAGAAAATGCAAAATGAACAACCGGCAAACCATTTCCCCGGTTATTTTTGTACAACTGTTTGTGTGACTATTAATTACATGACTGAGATGAGTCAGAGAAATTAAAAAACGGTAAACTTTTTTGATTTGTCACACAGACAAAAGTTGATGAATCTACCATCTGTGCATCCAAATGTACAACATGTGAGCTTGATCCCATCCAAACTGACCACCTGAACAAATGCAGGGCAGAATTAATTCCAGCCATCCCCCATATTGCTAACCTATTATTTCCGACCAGTGGCTGCCCCTTTGCAGAGTACAATCATGTAGTAAGGTACATCTCAATTTAGATTGTATGATGTATGCTGATGCATACATTGATGCACATGGAATACATGTACGTGGCCTTTTGGACGAGTTTGATTATGTAGGTTTTTAGTAACTGTAACTTTGGTAGACTCTACGTGACCTGTGGTTTTGTATATCTTTTCAATTGCAGATGTTGTCCCATTACAACCCAAGAAAAGATTAGGAATGAGAGAAAACCAAGTAATTATTGGCAATGTGAGTAGCTTTCCCGGTATTAAATTGCATGAAAACCGTATACAACTCATTAATCACTGCATAAAATAACGGTGACGAGTTCAGTTAAAAAGCATGTGGACAGCCATTATACAATAACAATGAACTTACTTAAAGGTAGTACTGGTAAGAAACCAAAACAGAAATATTCATAGATTTACGTATTACTTACAGGGTATGAAGATGGTTCTTGTAGGAACATTCCGTTACAATATCTCAGCCTGAAATGGTGTATTTATCCAGAAATTAGTAAAACAACGACCGGAAATCTTTTTGATCCTTTAAAAGATAAAAAATAAAACAAACAGAAAAGTCTTAAGAAATATTGTGGCAATTTTCACTCTTTTCTCAAAACGTGGGAACCGTATGGGACTGAAATGTTTACAGATTAGTCTTACTGTATCTTCCTTGATATTTTCGTCCATGAATATGTATTTCTTGGACAAAAACCAAAGTATGATATTACCTTTAAACTAACTACGTGGTTCATGTGACATTGTGGGTTTTGTCCTTCTTTTGTCACCCTTTCTTATCTCTTCCGCTGCGCAGTCCAATTGTTTTCATTGTTACAGACAGACATCTCGGACCTTACAGCATTTGATACAATTAACACCATAAAGGATGAAGACCAGTAAGTACTTTCCCATAGGCAACCAGGCAAAATGGGCAATACAAAACCGAGGTAATCAAGCAACACAGCAAAATAAAGTGTCCTAAATGTTCGTTTTCTTTTCAATTTGGTCATACGTTTAAAGGTAGTATCATACTTTGGTAAGAGACCAAACCAGGAATATTCACAGATTTACGTTTAACTTTCAGGGTATGAAGATGATGCTAGTAAAAACCTATTGTTAAAATGTTTTCGCGCGAAATGGTGTATTTATCCAGAAATTAGTAAAACAACGACCGGAAATCTTTTTGATCTTTTAAAAGATCAAAATTAAAATAGAAAAGACTTAAGAAATACTGTGACTGTTTTCACTGTTTTCTCAAAAAGTGGGCACCGTACGGGACTATGAAATGTTCACAGATGACTGTATTGCTTTGATAAAAACCAAAGTATGATATTACCTTTAATACTTCCAATGAGTTGTAGGTGAAAGACAATGCAAAGAAAACTACTTGTACCCATAGAACTCCCACAAATACCCCGTCACTTACATGACTAACGTATAAAGTGACATTAGACTTTAGAGACAGCCCTAATTTCATCAAAACATCTCACAGTTAAAAGTCAAAACTCTAAGGGTATACACTATACATCATGTAGACACAATATCAATGAGCTCCGCAAACTGGTCAATTCTCATTTATTGGTCTTCAGCCTGAAAATACTTCTCCAGAAATATCCTCTTCGCGATCTTTGAATAGTCGCTAATATCTTACCACACCGCGGTGATTTTATGCCACTCTCGACCTCAGTTTGGTGGCCAGCTAATCTTTTAGATAAAGGTATAATACATGATTGGCAAATGTCACAGAACAACGCTCACATTTTTTGTCTAATCCAGCATGTACACGAACTAATAAACCTTTGAGCTCAATTGGACATCTTAGTCACGAGAATATAGCGAAAACCCTACTCATTGTTTCTTATAAAACATAAAGAATGGTTTTGATCTTACCCCGAGATCAAAACTGTTTTCAGTCCTTGTTAAAACACCATTTCAGGTGGAAATATTTTCACGGTTTGTTTCTACCAACACCATCTTTATATCCTGAAAGTTTTACGTAAATCTGTGAACATTTCTGTTTTAGTATGTTACAAATCCTGTACTGTACCTCTAACCTCCCAGACTCAATTTCAAACATCTTCCAACAAGAAATTTACCCTCCGAAATCAACAGTGCAACTCGTTGAGAAATAAGTATAATTCCGTGTTACTGAGCTGATGCATTATAAGTACATGTAGTATCATACATTGGTAGCATACCGAAACAGAAATCTTCACAGATTTACCTACAACTTACACGGTATAAAGATGGTGATGGTAAAGACATACCGTTGAACATTTTCTGCCTGAAATGCTATATTTAACCAGAAAAGAGTAAAACCAGTGACCAAATTTATTTTTGATCTTTAAAAAAAATAAATAAAAGTGTTAAGACTTAAAAAATACTGTGGCCGTTTTGCACTGTTTTCTAAAAAAGTATAGGCACCGTATGGAACTGACATTTTCACAGATGACTGTATTTTCCTTGATATTTTTGCCCATGAATCTGTATTTCTTCTAAAGATATTACCTTGAACATTCAATTCAAAGTTTTCTATATATTCTATCGTTGAATTCCAGGCTACCATGAAAACATTCCGTGTTACCGAGATAAATTCTGATCAGTAATATGGAAACTATGACCGCAATTCCAGCTTACCGTGTATACAGTTAGCTAGCCGTCATTATGCACTGTACTATTTTGGGACCTTGTTTCAATGCATCAGTTATAGGTAATCATACTTTGGTTAATGTTTAAAATGCAGATTCAGGGGCAAACAAAATCAAGGACGATACAGTAACAGTCATCTGTGCCCACTTTTTGAGAAAACAGTGAAAAACAGCCACTGTTCTTAAGTCTTTTCTCTTTTATTTTTGATCGTTTGATCGGTATAACAAAATCTTTTCACCACTATTTTTGATATTTGAAAGATCGAAACTGTTTTGGGTCATTGGTTTTACTCTTTTCTTTCTGGATAAATACAGCATTTCAGGCCGAACAAATGCTCACGGTACGATATGTTTCTACCATCACCATCTTTAGACCCAGTGTATGAAAGTCATAGGTAAATCTGCGAAGATTTCTACGTTTCTGTATTTTAATACATGGAGGAATTGTTAAATAGTCACTTAAAGGATGGCTGCAGTGATATTTAATAAAAAAAATTTAACGAAATAATTTTATTAACTTTTTTAAAATATATCAAATTTGATTTAAGTTTTTTTTTGGTTTTCCCCCGCATCTGGTATTTTTTTCTCGAAGTAAGCTGCACCCATTATCATTTTGTGTCCACTCCAATATAAATTTACATTGTCATTAAATATGTATTGAGCAATAATTGTAAAGTACTTTCACCCCTTTCCCAATGTTGGTTACAGTAAACCTTTAAAGACTTTATTCCATCAATTTATAAGCACAAACACCCATTGCGGCCACCCTTTAAGTATGTAACAGATGGCACAATTTTCTGCTTAAAGGTAGTATCATACTTCGGTAAGAAACCAAAACAGAAATTTTCACAGATTTACGTATAACTTACAGGGTATGAAGATGGTGGTGGTAGAAACATACCGTTCCATTTTTTTCCGCCTGAAATGGTGTATTTATCCAGGAATTAGTCAAACAACGACCGAATTTTTTTTGGATCTTTTAAAAGATCAAAAATAAAAGAGAAAACACTTCAGAAATACTGTGACCGTTTTTCGCTGTTTTCTCAAGAAAGTAGGTCATGTATGGGACTGAAATCACAGATTACCTTTACTGTATCTTCCTTGAGTGATATTTTTTGCCCACGAATCTGTATTTATTTGACAAAAACCAAAGTATGATACTACCTTTAAAAAGATTAAGCCTCCTACCGTGGGATGGGGACACACCCTCTCCACGCCTACACATCGCTTGGGGCGGCCTGGCGCGCTCATTTGGGACGTGTCAGTAACCAATTATTTCATTTCCAGCTGCAGCTATGAAATATCTGATCACGAATAACAAAACAACAACCACATAAAAGGTGAACATAAAAAACTAAACAAACCGAGATCATTAGGCATAATGTGCAAAATAATTGATTATTCCTATAAAAGAGGACATAAATCTATATAAATGAATCATTTTGCAATCCGTCCATGGCAATGATGGAATACTTGACAACAAAGCAAATATAAATTATGCATTTTAGCTTGAATGAGTCTTTCATACCCTCCTTATACAAAGATAATTCTATTTAACCAAGCATAAATTGTTCATGAACAGCTGGCAAAATACATAATATCTTGATTAAAATAGACATAAATCCTTCCGGCATGCATGACCAATACAAAACAGACCGGCAGCCCAGAGCATTTTGGTCAAACGAAGAGGTACCAATATCTGAACACATGAGCATTTATGGTCCAATGTATCATACATAGATATACATGTGGAGATGTCTGCCGGGATCCCCCTGCTGCATTTGCTCCCTATGGGGGCCTCTTAAATACCCCAAAATTTACATTGATCAAACGAACGAGGTACCACTTTCCAATTTCAAATGAACAGGTACAACACACAGAGTATGGAATGGCCCATGCCAGACACATTTTTTGCTGCAAAAGGCCTGCCAGACGTCCCCAAATATGACCTCTACCCATAGGCTTACATGTAAATTTAAGCGTCTTAAATTAACCACAGATCCTTATGTGAATTACTTGAAACTTTTTGCAAAGTTCCAATCAGGCCCAAATAAACACATACCAAAAACTAGACATGAAAGTGTTCTTGGACGAACACATAGCTGTTCCGACCTTATTTTATAAGTTTGAAGTTTTTTCCTTAAGGTTCAATCAAACTGATGCATCACCGAGAAACAGCTAAGTCTTGGAGTATCACAAACATCTCACCTTCCAGATTTTCAGTGACAATCAGACACTGATTACTATACAAAACAGCATTTTTAATGACGCCATGATGACGTCAGAGGTAATTTTTATAGCAGCATGCATATCTACAGGATGTAACAAGGCTTTTTAAAAAAGAACCTGGTACCGTAGCACTATACCGTTCTCAAGATATGCTGCTAACAATAAAAAAAAGGTCTTTTTGATGACGTCATGATGACGTCATGATAAATTCCGTGACAGCATGCACAACTACATGATAATACAAAGCTTTTACAAAAGAATCATTTCCGTAGCATTTTTCGTTCTCGAGATATGCTGGTCACAAAATTGGCTAATTAAATGGCTCAGTAATTAAGAATTTTATCAAATTCAGCCTTTTCAGATAAGCTGATAAGAAGAAGATTAGAAACGATTAGGAATAAACAAACTTCCTACACTTAAGCAATGGAAGGACGCCGATAAAGGATAATAATAACTAGACATTTCAGTGTTCGTGAACTAACACGGAGCTGTTCCAACTTTATTTGATCAGCTTTATAAGCTCGGAAGACGTCATGATGACGTCACGCTCATTTTGAAAACAGCATGCTATCTAGAGGATCTAAGAAAGCTTTTGCAAAAAGAATTATCTCCATAGCATTTGTTGTTCACAAGATATGCTGCAAACAAAAATCAGCTTTTGATGACGTCATGATAACGTCATGTTCATTTTCATAGCAGTATGTACAACTACAGGATGTAACCAAGCTTTGACAACAAGAATCATTGCAATAGCATTTGTCGTTCTCGAGATATGCTGCAAACAAAATTTACTAATTAAATGTTATTCAAATGAGTTAATAACGTCATCACTAAAACATTCTTGGGGTAGCATAGACTTAACACCTACTAAGTTTCATGACGATTCTTTACGATATGAAATAAAATTTAGCTTTTTATGACGTCATTTTGACATCACACTTATTTTTACAGTCGCATGCCCATCTTCAGGATCTAATAAAGTTTTGCAAAAAGAATCATTACCATAGCATTTGTCGTTCTCGAGATATGCTGCAAACAAAGTTCAGCCATTTTATGACGTCAAGTTAAAATACTTGGTGGCGCTATTGCTGTGCTTCTATCGACCCCGATATCGATCTACGCGTATCATAGGGCCTTTTCGAAACGAAGGCTCAGGCTCCGTTTCAGGCTCCGGCTCCATTTCATGAATCCATTCTGAAATAACGGGTATCAAAATAGAGGCTTTTGGCTGCGGTTCAGAAGTAGATTCTCTGGTTTGAAAAGGAAAACAGAGCTTCAGCTTCGGTGAAAAACCACAATCGTTATTTTCAGCATAGGCCTATGGATGCCAGAGCTGGAGCCTGAGCCTAAGCCTTCGTTTCGAAATCTCAAGCCATGGTCACGAGACGTCACACAAAGCGGGAGTTTACTCTTTCTGTTTAAGATCTAAGGCCTTTAAGATGTATTTTAACAGTCACTTTTTAATGTTTCACGTAGTAATTCTATCAGTTACTCCAATGTAACATTCTCCGACAAATGATTTTTAGTAAATTCTTAGAAATAACCGTGGAAAAAAAATCAACAAATTACTTATCTTTAAATAGGAATCACAAATTTAGACTTCGATGACGTCATGATGACTTCATAGTGACGTCACGGTCTTGCAGCATGCGCAAATACATGATATAACCAAGCTTTTGCAATTTAGAATCGGGCGGATTACTGCAGGCACTCCTATCCCTGTCCATTTCAGTAAAGGGCACAGCCAAACAACTAGTCTTGGTACCAAGACCTTCGTTGTTGCTTTCCTGCGGCCCATAGGGTGCCCCGCGCGGCGGATATGGGGGAGACTTTGGACTGTCATGAAGGTCTTGCATATAATTTTGTAAAGCGAGGTTGAACCTTTTCTTTACTTTTTGTCGAACCTTTCTTGCATTTCCAAGGGAGCCAATCAGCGAGCGAGTTTCAGATCACATCATGAATTATTCATGTTGTATATTTTGTAAACTTTTCGGGAAAGATTTTGAGGACTGTACTGTATGTACTACGCAGTCGAGCTCAGCTGGCGTTTAACTTGGCAGTGCATATTTTCTATGCAAATGCCGTCTAGCTCGACGACGAGCTACGGTAGCGACCGTCAGTCGCGGTGTATGGCCTCAACACGGTTATGCGTTATTTGTGGAAAGCACTTAATTTCTTGCAAAACTTCATTTCACTTAGATTTAAATCCTAGGAAAAAATATCATTAGTCCAAGAGGCTTCAATGATCACAAATTTACAACCCCAAGAGGTAGAAACGGTACTTGTGCAACATCTGCCGCCCACAAGAGAAACAAGTACAAAACATGTGATTTAAATAATTTCGTATCGTTGAAATGATTACGTCATGTTGTATTATTAGAGTGATTTCATTTTCTTGATTTAATTTCGTATTCGCAAAATCATCCCAAAAGTCGCATTCCATGTCCTCCAACATCATCATAATGTTGTCGCCTATGGCAACGCCTTCAAGGGAACGAATTGACCAAGACGGCCACATACATGCACGCCATGGCTTTGTTGTACTGTATACATACTGTTATGGATTGGCAGGTAGGAGACAGAAAATGAACCGGTGGAGACACTGGGTTGATTTAGTTCAGGCATGTCCAGGATGGATCTTTAATCATTTCTCACACGGTACCCGTTCTTGTTAACAATAAACAAGTTAACAAAGAAACTAGACATCTATGGCTGTTGCGAACAGCACATAGGGCTTTTCCCTTTAAATATCATAAAATATACCCTATAATATTATAAATTGATATACAAAATTAATATAAACTGCTATACGAAGAAAGAGATCCCTTATATGGACAGTTGATAAACAAATTCATGATCATAGCTCTTACCACTTTTACATGAGACGCTACTTCCTGTTTGACCGGAAGTAGAGGTAAGAACGATCAAGCATTGTGTCACAGAGAGAGACTGTGCCTAACATTGATATCTGGTCAAAGAATCATGATCCTAGCTCTTACAACTTTTAAATGAGGAGCTACTTTTTGTTTGACCTGAAGTAGAGGTCACAGAGGTCAAGCAATGTAACACAAATGAAAGACCTTGCCTAACATTGACTTTTGATGAAAGAATCATGATCACAGCTTGTACCACTTTTAAATGAGGCGCTACTTCATGTTTGACCGGAAGTAGAGGTCACAGGGGTCAACCAATGTGTCATTCAGAAAGACATTGCCTTACATTCACTTTTGGTGAAAGAATTATGATTCTAGCTCTTATCATTTTTAAATGAGGAGCTACTTCCTGTTTGACCGGAAGCAGAGGTCACAGAGGTCAAGCAATGTGTCACAAAAAAGACCTTGCCTAACATTCACTTTTGGTAAAAGAATTATGATCATAGCTCTTACCACTTTTAAATTAGGAGCTACGAATCAAAATGGAAGAAGAAGAAGAAGAAACTAGAGATTATGTCTGTTGATAACAGAACATAAGGCTTTTCCGAATAACCAATGTTTTAAAGATGTTTTAAATGTGATCATATCGATGTAGGCTAATTTGTTTGAACCCCAACGAAATTTAATAAGGGCAATATATAATCATTATGTTTGCAACTTTGCATTACAACGAAGAACCATCACTTACATTAACATTAATTTTGTCGAAAGAATCATGATCCTAGCTCTATAGACTTGTAATCACAAGTAAATAGAAAGATCCTATTTCTATTTCAAAAGTAATTGAAACTTGAAAGCGGTCGCCAGTTTACTATACAGCGCGCCCTCTATTTTCGTGAAGTGCAATGACCTGACCTGCGCTGGTAACCGGTGGTAAACGCGTGTGAATATACTACGGAAGTACATGGAGGTAAAAAACACCCGCCATTACTGGTGTGTCCCCGCTCTGCCGCACTCGAAACTGCAGTGTACGTGTACATCCCCTAATCATGGGACGTACACCCTGCAACAACATGTATAGAGTGTGGCGGAGCGTAAATTCTTTTGTTACCGGACAAAACACGGGCGAGGGCACACCAAGTAATGGCGGGTGTTTTTTTACCTCCATGTACGCGCCGTCGGATCGGTGTATAAGTCACTCAAAGTACGTATAATGTGTATTATAAAGTTATCACTTTGAATTGATGAAATTGTACATAAATTATGTCCGAGGTTGCATTTAAAATTCACATTCACAATCCATTCTATTTCAAAATTGAAATGGTGTCACTTTTAGATATGCAATATTGTCTTGACGATAACATCATGGTTTTTCATCACAAGTAACTGAACATTTAAAGAAGTCATGTGCATACGATGTAAATATTTTGCAATTTTCACTGATGTACGTCATGTAACTGAGTGAACATTATTTGAATAATTACGTCATTTTCCCTTTAAAAGCGCATAACTTCCGGTTGAATGAAGTCACAAATTCTAAACTTCACATACATGTCGAGGTGCATTAGTGCTTCACACCCACAACATTTTGCAGAAATCCATTGTTTACTTTCGGAATACGTAATCACTGTATATCTTTGGTCAACCGTAGAGGGCGCTATATAGCCCGCATGACGTCATTGTTTATATTTTCTATCTTTAAGCCATAGGTTTATGTGCCCAAATCCTTCCGTTTTTGAGTTATTTTGAGTCAAACTTCAACTTCCGTTACACCGGAAGTGAAGGTCATTTGTACACAACACTGCATATTTTAATTGTTCAGATTCATGTGGTGAGTAACATATGTCAATATCAAAGACGTAGGTCATGTGGTTCTCAAATTATAAAGTACCAAAGTTTTTCCTAAAAACACGTGTAATTTGACACCCGATGACGTCATCATGACGTCAATCTTCTAAATACAACTTGACATCATGACCAAAGTTCCCACCAAGTTTCATGTCAATATCTTGTACCTGTGACCAAGAAGTCCTGCAGACAAATTTGGGAAGAAAAAAATAAAAAGTAAAAAAAAACAAAAAAACTAGACATTGTGGTTGTGGGAACAACCACTAGGTGTTCGGGGTTTCATTTCGTAGTGGAACTGTCATGTGAATGTTTGTTGCATTGTATGTAATCAATGGCATATTGAAATACTGCGTAAATATATTGCGTGATACTGATAATGCTGATTGCCATATTCATACACTGACAAATAGCGTATACATAGAAAATGGTGTCACCTTTAAATATGTAATATTTACCTGGACGATAACTTCCGGTTAGTTAATCACAAACAACTGAAAATTTGCAGAAATTATTGAATGCGTACGATGTAAACATTTTGCAATTTTCACTCATGTACGTCATGTACTTAAAGAGTAAACAGTATTTGAATAATTACATCATTTTCCCTTTAAAAACGCATAACTTCCGGTTGAATGACGTCACAGATTTCAAACTTCACACATATGTCAAGGTGCATTAATTCTTCACACTTACCAAATTTGGCGTAAATCCGTTGTTTACTTTTGGATTACGTAATCACTGTATATCTTTAATCCACCATAGAGGGTGCTATACAGCCCGTATGACGTCATCGTTTATATTTTCTAAAAGCTTAAGACCTACTCTATCATTTACCCAGAGAGGTTTTATGTGCCCAAATCCTTCCGTTTTCGAGTTATTTTGAGTCAAACTTCAACTTCCGGTAACACCGGAAGTGAAGGTCATTTGTACACAACACTGAATATATTAATTGTTGAGATTCACGTGTTGAGTAACATATGTCAATATCAAAATCGTAGGTCATGTGGTTCTCAGGTTATAGAGCACCAAAGTTTTTCCTAAAAACGCGCGTAATTTGATACCCGATGACGTCATCATGACGTCAATCTTCTAAATACAACTTGGCATCATGACCGAAGTTCCCACCAAGTTTCAAGTCAATATCTTGTAACTGTCATATAGAAGTCGTGCTGACAAGTTTGGGAAGAAGAAAGAAAAAAAAAAAAAAAACTCGAACAATAACAATAGGTGTTCGGTTTGAACCCGAACACCTAAAAAAAAAAAAAAAACTCGAACAATAACAATAGGTGTTCGGCATGAACCCGAACACCTAATAAACAAATGACGCTGTCTTGACGTAACTTCATAATTACGATCCCGAACCTCCATTATACCAAGCTACCAATTTTCAAGGCGATCGGCCGTTCCTGCTATGCGTTATAAAAATCGCATTTTTTATGACGTCATGATGACGTCACCGATTTTTGGTCTATGCAGTGTTCATCTATGGTGTACGCTGAAGAATTATCAAAAAGAAATTCAAAGATATCTTGTTTCGTTTACTAGATATCGTTAAAAGAACTTTAATGACCCAAAATTTTAATAAATCATTAAAAATCAGAGAATGACGTCATGATGACGTCATTGCAATTTTTCGATGTAACACTTCCCGACTTAGATACATACCAAGTTTCAACTCAATCGGACTTAGGTTTCGTATAAAATTGATGTCTGAAGTTTGCCCCTTTAAGACACTGTCACGTGACACCTGATGACGTCATGATGACGAAAAGTTTCGGGAGACAACTGCCCTATATGGACTTCCTTCAGACCAAGTTCGGTTAAAATCGGCTGTTTAAAAATGACCAAAGTGCCGCGGACAAAATTTGTGTACAAAGTCAATACAAATTGAGGAGAAGAAGATGAACAAAAACAATACCTTTTCTGATAAAAATCAGAAAAGCCAAAACAAAGAACAAAAACAGAGGGTTTTCGCCGACGCGGAAAACCCCCCCAAAAACAGAAAAAAGGGCTTTCGCTGACGAGGAAAACCCAATAAGAACTAGAGATTGTGTCTGTTGAAAACAGAACACAAGGCTTTTCCGTTTCCGGTTTTATTGAAAAAATTGTCATAACCTTTTACACACAAAGACAGTTAATTATGATCTTATTAGGTGTTCGGGTTCAAGCCGAACACCTATTGTTATTGTTCGAAATCTTTTTTTTTTCCATTTTTTTCTTCCCAAACTTGTCAGCAGGACTTCTATATGACAGTTACAAGATATTTACTTGAAACTTGGTGGGAACTTTGGTAGTGATACGAAGTTGCATTTAGAAGAATGACGTCATGATGACGTCATCGGGTATCAAATTACACGCGTTTTTAGGAAACTTCAGAACCAAATGACCTTCGATTTTGATATTGACATATGTTACTAAACACGTGAATCTCAACAATTAATAAATTAAGTGTTGTGTACAAATGACCTTCACTTCCGGTGTAACCGGAAGTTGAAGTTTGACTCAAAATAACTCGAAAACGGAAGGATTTGAGCAGATAAAACCCCTCTAGGTAAAAGATAGAGTAGGTCTTGAGCTTTCAGAAAATATAAACGATGACGTCATACTCGCTGTATAGCGCCCTCTACGGTGGATTAAAGATATACAGTGATTACATAATCCAAAAGTAAACAACGGATTTCCGCCAAATTTAGTGAGTTTGAAGCACTAATGCACCTTGACATGTGTGTGAAGTTTGAAATCTGTGACGTCATTCAACCAGAAGTTATGTGTTTTTAAAGGAAACATGATGCAATTATTCAAAAAAATTAATACTGTTTACTTGTTAAGTACATGACGTACATCAGTGAAAATTGCAAAATATTTACATCGTACGGATTGAATAATTTCTGCAAATTTTCAGTTGTTTGTAAATAACTAAACGGAAGTTATCGTCCAGGTAAGTATTACATATTTAAAGGTGACACCATTTTCTATGTATACGCTATTTGTCAGTGTATGAATATGGCAATCAGCATGATCAGTATCACGCAATATATTTACGCAGTATTTCAATAATTATGCCATTGATTACATACAATCCAACAAACATTCACATAACAGTTCCACTACGAAATGAAACCCCGAACACCTAGTGGTTGTTCCCACAACCACAATGTCTAGTGTTTTTTACATTTGAAGTGTGCATCTTTCATCACAAACTCACGTGAATTGGTCATATTTGTGTCACAAAGAAAGACCTTGCCAAACATTGACTTTGACGAAAGAATCATGATTATAGCTCTCACCACTTTTAAATTAGGAACTTCTTCCTGTTTGACCGGAAGTAGAGGTCACACAGGTCAAATATTGTGTCACAATGAAAGACCTTGCCTTACATTGACTTTTGGTAAAAGAATCATGATCATAGCTCTTACCACTTTAAAATGAGGAGCTACTTCCTGTTTGACCAGAAGAAGAGGTCAAAGAGGTCAAGCAATGTGTCACAAAAGAAAGACCTTGCCTAACATTGTCTATTGGTGAAAGAATCATGATCATAGCTCTTAGCACTTTTAAATGAGGAGCTACTTCCTGTTTGACCGGAAGTAGAGGTCACAGAGGTCAAGCAACGTGTCACAAAAGAAAGACCTTGCCTAACAATGTCTACTGGTGAATGAATCATGATCATAGCTCTTACCACTTTTAAATGAGGAGCTACTTCCTGTTTGACCAGAAGTAGAGGCCACAGAGGTCAGGTTATGTGTCAAAATGAAAGACCTTGCCTAACATTCACTTTTGGTGAAAGAATCATGATCCTAGCTCTTACCACTTTTAAATGAGGAGCTACTTCCTGTTTGACCGGAAGTAGAGGTCACAGAGGTCAAGCAAAGAAAGACCCTGCCAAACAATTACTTTTGGTGAAAGAATCAACTTAATATCTCAAACCGTTGATTTCTTGTTGATTTTTTAAGATTTTGATTATTAAATATGAATTGCTTGTAATTTGACACCTGATGACGTCATGATGACGAAAAGTTTCGGGAGACAACTACCCTATATGGTCTTCCTTCAGACCAAGTTTGGTTAAAATCGGCTGTTAAAAATTACCAGAGTGCCGCAGACAAAATTTGTGTACAAAGTCAATACAAATTGAGGAGAAGAAGAAAAAGAAAGGAAAACTAGAGGTTGTGTCTGTTGAAAACGGAACACATGGCTTTTCCGCATATATGATACATAAAATATTTCTCAAATTAATACACATCTCTTATTTTTCTTTATTAAAAGTATCCATATTTCAATGTAGAAAAGTAAAGTTTAACCCATTTAGTTGCAGGGTTTATGGAACATGTTACATTGCTTGTCAATTAGAATTGTGTCACAAAGGTGAAAGAATCATTATCATAGCTCTTACCACTTTAAAAATGAGGAGCTAATTCAGGTTTGACCGGAAGTAGAGGTCACAGAGGTCAAGCAATGTAACACAAATGGAAGACCTTGCCTAACATTGAGTTTTGGTGAAAGAATCATGATCATAGCTCTTCCCACTTTAAAATGAGGAGCTACTTCCTGTTTGACCGGAAGTAGAGGTCACAGAGGTCAAGTTATGTGTCACAATGAAAGACCTTGCCTAACATTGTCTATTTGTGAAAGAATCATGATCATAGCTCTTACCACTTTTTAATGAGGAGCTACTTCCGGTTTGACCGGAAGTTGACCGGAAGTAGAGGTCACAGAGGTCAAGCAATGTCACACAAATGAAAGACCTTGCCTAACATTGTCTTTTGGTAAAAGAATCATAATCATAGCTCTTACCACTTATAAATGAGGAGCTACTTCCTGTTTGACCGGAAGTAGAGGTCACAGAGGTCAATTGAAAGACCTTGCCTAACATTGTATATTGGTGAAAGACTTATGATCATAGCTCTTACCACTTTTTAATGAGGAGCTACTTCCTGTTTGACCGGAAATAGAGGTCACAGAGGTCAAGTTATGTGTCACAAAGGAAGACCCTGCCTAACAATCACTTTTGGTGTAAGAATCAACTTAATATCTCAAAGCATTTTTTTGGTTGATTTTTAAAGATTTTGATTTTTAAATTCAATTTGCTTGTCACGTGACACCTGATGACGTCATGATGGCGAAAGGTTTCGGCAAACAACTACCGTATATGGACTTCCTTCTGACCAAGTTTGGTTAAAATCGGCTGTTTAAAAGTAGCCAAAGTGCCGCAGACAAAGTTTGTGTACAAATTCCCATTGACTTGAGGAGAAGAAGAAGAAGAAGAAGAAGTAAAAAGAAAAAAAAAACAGAATACAAACAATACCTTTTCCGATTGAAATCGGAAAAGCCAAATAAAAAAAAACAGAACAAAAGCAATACCTTTTCCGTTGAACACGGAAAAGCCAATAAGAATAAAGTGGCACATGCGGTTGTTAATGAGGAATGAAAAGAGTCATGACGATACACACTCGGGCAAGGTGTGTATTTCCGAATCTTCGTGATATAAAAGAATATGCCAAATAATCTTGCATTATCAGAAACATCTTATCATTAGGATCATCACATACATTATTATAATCACTTAATATAATTGAGGAACAAAGACCCTTACCATCCAATGCCGGTTAACTGGTTTCCCCCCCCCTAGAATTGCCCGGTCCGGTGTAAAGGTTATATCTGTCCCCCCTCAAAACGTGTCCCCCCGGACAGATTCAGCCAGCTAAAAGTGTCCCCCCGCCGTGTTAATTATGTCCCCCCTGAGTTTAACCTTTCCCCCTCCATGTAATTTGTGTCCCCCCCTGGTTGTTCATGGATAATGTGATATCACTGATATTCCCGTGCTATTAAATGAATTAAACCATAATAAGATATGCATTCTGACTGCTTTTTAACCATTGATTGAAATAAAATTCACGTGGGTGCACCTGAAGGTGAGAAAAGTCATGGCAACGACTGAGTAGTGTCTAGTCTCAAAGCGTGTATCCGTATAACCATCGTACACTTTACCACGTGTACAGTGTACAGACAGTAGCAAACGGCCCATGCTCTTAACACACGATACGTGATTGCACATAAACAAAATCCTCGCATGCACTCGTTTTAATCACGAAGCCCACATGGTTTTGTCATAAGAGGTGCTTGGATGGCATGTGGGTAGAAAGGAAACCAGCGGAACTGACATGATTTATAGTAGTGAAAACAGCTAACTGACATTCCAACTGAGAAGAACAGGGGTGTTCCTCTGCCTCTATTTCTACCTCCATGCTTGTATTAAGCAGTCAGAAAATAGCAATCAATTTATACAAAATCATGCCAGTGGAACGCTAGCAAAGAAGGAAACTGGATCAGGAGGGGAATGAAAAGAACTTTTAAAGAACAACTTTTTTCCGGTGGCAATACGCTGAGCCCTTTAATTGTTTGTATACTTTTATTGGGGGCACAAACTGCATATTTTCTGTGCTTTTTGTTGCACATCATGAGATAATTTATCACGGGATTTTGACTTATTAAAATCAAGATGACGACAGCCCAGATAATTTATCACGTGATGACGACATCTTAAAACCAAGATTACTTTAGTGTTTTAATTTATTAATGATGTCAAACAAATGAAATTCAAGTCATGCCATATATAGTATTCGTATTCATAAAAGTATGATTGGACCAATTAAAACGATGTTCAGTGCTTTTCCCAGCTAACTTTTGTCACCATTTTTATGCACTCGGGGCCTATTTCATATGGCTATTCGGAATTACCCTTAGCATAGAATTGACGCTTACACTCACAGAAAAATAAAAATGAATTAAAATTAAACTTTAAATAATATTTCGTGGATTAGCAAGGAATTTTCAGTTGTATGACTATAGATGAAGTTCATGTAACTAAGGATTTTCTGCATGCTCGGCTAGCCTAAATTCAGCACTAGCCCTGTTAGTGTGTGAGTAGAATGGGGATCATTGCAGAGTCATGAAATATGGCCCTGATTTAAATTTCCTATAAATTTATTAGTAAATTACGTGTAATTGACTGTTGTTTATTAACATTAAACAAAAAAAATGTAAAATTGAAGTTTTGTGTATTCCTATTTCTAATGTGTATGTGGGAACATGATTCAAACACTGTTATGTAATTCCTTTTAATTCCAAACTCAGAATTAATTTCCAGGCCTGAGGCTTAAGGCCCAAAACGTCTTCGACATATCAACATAATGTAATTGATGAAGGGGAATCAACAGTGAAAAATAAAATAGTACGGTAGGCCTAATCAACATTATTTTATTTATGACCTCATATGTAATTTCCCAACACCATCATCAGCAGCACCGAGATATAACCATGAATCGAGATCGAGAGTAAAACTAATAAAGAATCATGCTAAACAACAAAATAGCCCTCTCCGATTTATACGCGAGTATCGTGGACTTGGGAGCTATGTTGCAGCATTTCAACCACGCGAATAATGCGCGTAGTCCAAGCAGTTACAATGTATTACAACAATGTACATTTAATACTATACTATCCCAATATCCTATGGCCGATCAGGCACAGCCGATCCGCGATCCGTCCGCGATTTTATTTTTCATACCACACGATGAATAGGGGACTCCAATAAAGCATTCCAATTGGTCTGTTGCTCATGCATTATGCATGATAGTAGGTCGCAAGAGTTGCAGCCTTTATTATAGGCGAGTGTCAGTATAGTGGAGTAGTAGGTAGACTCCTGTTTGAGCACTGAACTGGCTTCTTTTGTTTGGGCGGGGGGGGGGGGGGAGGAACAGACTAGCCCCCAGAGAATCCCTTGCAGAGCTAATTCGACATCTCTAGTAGTAGTACACGGAAAAATCGTACTTTAAGTTACGGTACGGTACTTGGGCCGAAAATATCCCCCAAATGACAAGGCATCACAAATCGGTTCGACACAATCGCTCCATCTCTTCTCAGAATGTCAGGGATGAAAACAAAATTAAGCTTACTGAAAATCATGCAACATTATTACTTTGTTAATGACAATGTTAATAACTTACCATTCATAAAAACAGAAATTAGCTTTTATATCTATGAAAAAAGTTGTTGTATTGTTCTGACTGCCGTTGTGTACAGAAATTGCCGGTATTTATTTTGACACTTCGAAGGCATTGATAAATTGTACCGGCATTGCATCACTGTTGATGATCATTATTTCGTGGTCCAGCTTCTACGGTGCACGGGACTTCCATGGACATAGTACATTTATAGGTCTATAGCAAAGAACCGTAATTTGACGGGACCAGTAGCCAAACTGACCACTTGTGACCTTGTGGTCAATGTGATTGCTGACTGATAAGTCAGTGTGGGGTCTAGAGATGGCGGTTCTACCCTTATTATGCACATGTGTACGTGTGTACATAAGGTATAGTGTGGGTAAGACAAGGAAAACTGATGTGTCATGCATAATGCATTAGCAACGAATTAACTCTGCAAGGGATTCTCTGGGGGCTAGTCTTTTCCTCCCCCCCCAAAAAAAGCCATTTCAGTGCTCAAACAAGAGTCTACCTACTACTGCACTATACTGACACTAGCCTATAATAACAGCTGCAACTCTTGTGACCTATCATGCATAATGCATGAGCAACAGACCAATTGGAATGCTTTATTGGGGTCCCCTATTCTTCGTGTGGTATGAAAAATAAAATTGCGATCCGTCCACGTATAGAAATCCACAGTTCATCATCTTTGACGTGATCTAAAAGAGCATTAAAATTCATCCTTCTACGCACCCTGCCCTTAAACAATGTAAAATGCACTTAACGTAGTCTGGGTGGTAGACTGGTTACGTATCACGAGGTGGGGGACCAATCTAACCGGATTATCCTTTGGAGGGGGACAGGTATAATCTGAGGGGGACAGATTCATCCATGTAAACGTGTCCCCGCGGACAGCTCCATATGGCCAAAGCGGCGTAAATGTGTCCGCGCGGACTCGTTTAGAGGGGGGACAGAAATAACCTCTACACCGGTACTGTCACCAAAACGCTTCACTGACGTTTTTACTCGCTCGCTTGCCCAGCGCGTCGCGTGGTGGCGCCCTTTATCATCTCACAGTACCGCTAATTCCTCAACACATAATTATACAGCTCAGATTGTCTCATTAATTCCTGTAGCTGGTATTTTGCATAATCAATCAGCATACGTCATACGTGCTGTGCATTATTACCATAATCTGGCCCCAACCTGAAATACAAAAAATCCAAGACCTTCGTGACGGTCAAGAACTCCGAGACAGAATTTTCCCCATATTCGCCGGGCAGGGGCGCCCTATGGGCCGCGGAAAAGCAAAAACGAAGGTCTTGGAACCAAGACTACCAAATAACACATACCACGAGACATATCCCCATTCCGCTGTTAATTCGCCCGGGCGGAATAGTAATTCGCCCGGGCGGAATAGCAGACCCCTAATTTTTTTTTTACGCATTTTACGCAAGTCCCAAATGCACTTCCGTACTTTTCTCTTTTATTTTTGATCTTTTGAAAAATCTTGTGAAAGATTTTCGGTCGTTGTTTTACTAATTTCTGGATAAATACACCATTTCAGGCGGAAACATTTCACCGGTATGTTTCTACCAGCACCATCTTCATAACCTGTACGTTATACGTAAATCTGTGAACATTTCTGTTTTGGTTTCTTACCAAAGTATGATACTACCTTTAAGATAGTATTCACGTCTAACTTGTAGGTTGGCCCATCCCAATTTGCTATAAATAATTGTACGAGATGTTGTTGGTGGAACCCTCAGAATAGTCCGTCCAGCCAGGTTGAGCAAAACATCAGGACGTTGAATATTTGTTTTGGCTGCACTTTACCATGGGTCACAATAATCTAATTTAGGATGAGCGATTTGACAAGGAGATTAAGTGCCCTTATGGACAAAAATTCCGATCACGGACGTCAAACAAAACAAAACAAACAACTTTTTGATGACGTAATCGTGACGCAACGGTCATTTCCAAAGCACCATGCATACCTATAGGATCTCACAAATCTTTTGGGAAAAGAATAATTACCATAGCATTTTCATTCTCGAGATATGTTGCAATCATAAATTAGGCCGCCTTTTGATGACGTCACAATGACGTCACAGTTATTTCCACAGCAGCATGCACATCCACAAGATCTAACAAAGCTTTTACAAAAAAGAACAATTACCGTAGCACTTACCGTGCTCGAGATATGCTACTAATAATAAAATCAGCATTTTTGATGACGTGATGATGACGTCACGGTAAATATTTATTTCTTGACAGCCTGCACATCTACCTGATGTTATCAAGCTTTTGCAAAAAGAATCATTACCGTATCACTTACCGTTCTCGAGATATACTGGTCAGAGATAAGTAATATACAAACTTATAGTGTAGGCGATTGGTGCCAAAATTGCTCAGATGATTATAAAAGCATGAAAATGTCCACACATGTCTGTCACATCATTCCAAACATTTTCAGAGGTGGAGCCAATGCAAACTGTACACAGCATAGCAACGGTTGCTAGGCAACATATTTTCCATAGAAACCAACATGTAAAATGCATGCCGACTAATTTTTCGGACCAATTTTAATGGATTTCAATATCTGCTGCTTTACTCTTCAAACCAACACCCTGGAGCAATTGCAATAAACACATAAAAACAACAGTTGCTAGGCAACACATTTTCCTTAGCAACTGAGCATATGTTACGTCTGCAGGCCAATTTTACTAAACACTATAAAGTATTTTGATACAAATTGCTTGAGTATTCGTGATCTCTCCAATTTGGAACTGAAGTCAACTGCATATGGCTTTGCTATGGTTGCTAGGCAACGCATTTAACTGACTGTTTTTTTTATAGACAGTGACGTTGTCAACTATTTCTGGTCTATCTTTAGAGAAGGCAATATTAAATCCCCTGGTGTGCAGCTGCAAATCGTGGTCCATTGTGATGGCATACTGCAGAATCTAGAAGAAAAACACTTCTCAGAAATGCACCAATTGAGAACATTGATCTTGTATACTAATATTCACTAAACGGAATTACACAATGCCTATGACAATGATAGTGTAGAACCCTCATCCACGTAGATCCACCAACTCCTAGAAGTTGCTCTAGAGCACAATATCTTCCATTTCTGAGGCCATTTCCACCGACAGAAGATTGGTTGTGGACTGGGCCAGTCCGGAAATTTGTGATAATAACATTATATTATATTTTGAGAAGTGCGAACGAAAAAAATAACTGCGAAAATACGATTGATTCTTACCGGGTGTTTCCGCAAACCGATCCACATGATAATAACATTGTAATCATGTTTTTGGAAAAAATAACTAATCTTAACACTTATGGACAAGATTCCTTTCTGGGCACGTCATAGAGATGACATACTCATTGTTTTCATCAAATGCATCCAATTATTGCATCCCACACTCAAGCTCACTTCTGAGGCCTCCAAAACCTACATATCCAAATTTTGGATACATGTATTACCATTTTCAAAGATCCACGTTTCTCAAGTACGGGAACCCTACACACAAAAGTATTAAACAAACCAACGGAATCGTGTCGATTTTTTTCTCAGAGAAATACCCCGATCCATCCAGAACATAAATTTCAAGTGAAAACCACCCAAGAACCACCTCTCGTCTGTTCAACTACTAACAAACATACCGGTACTGATATCAGGCAAACCCTTCTCAAACATTTGCTCTTAATTTCAGGCAATGCATCTCAAAGAAAACTTTTCTCCAACCACCCGTCATCGCATATATGGAAGGAAATAATATATTCACAGGGAAATGAGAGAACTTTATATCAGAATTAAACTCAATTTACAAGAGAATGATCAATCTTTCACTGTTACTATCGACGGTACCTTGCTCCAGATACTCACTTCACTACTAGCGGAACAGTGAACATCTTCCAGGTTTTTTTTATGTAGTAAAAAAAGACAAGAGAAGTGACAACGTTTATCTTACATTTTCTCTTACAGAGAATAATCAATATTATTGAGGCAATCCATCTGAGCCAAAATTAGTGGTTGCTTTTACAAATTGCCTAGCAACATTGCTTATCAACATTGTTTCAATTTGATATTTGGTCAGTTTCAAATACCTTAGCCTATATGCCCCTTATTGATAAGAACATTGAGTAAAGCGGACCCCATGTGCGGGGATTGTTTTCTATGTGTACGCAGCTTGTTGCTATGGAATATAGGTTACTAAGCAACTAATCAATGTTATGATTTGGCTAGCAACAGTAATGCCAATCTGTACAGATTGTAATGCACGGAAAAATTTTTCTCCAGCTGTACGTTTTAGGCAATTTTAGGTTGAAACATCATTTACAAAAAGAAAATGTGGATATAAATAGACAGTTGGTGTGGTACATCTGTTGCTTAGCAACAAACAAATGCAGTTTTTTTCTGTTGTCACTCATAATGCCCTTAAACATGTCTTTGAGTAGTTTTGATGCTAAAACACATATTATCACCCTTTCGGAAAGGATTAGACCAGCTTAAATGGCTCGTTGCTAGGGTCAATCAGTTTATTAGCAACCGTTGCTAAGGAACAGACCGTATCCATTGGCTCCACCTTTAGAAATATTCAGTATAGGCTCAAGAATAACTGTGCCAAGTTTCATGCTTTTATCATTTACTGAGCAATTCTAGCTGTATACTGCAAAAACGTTATGGGAGCAAAAAGTTCGAAAGTTCGAAAGAAAAAAACCCTCTTAGAATACTCACGACCCAAGCCGGGATCAACTCCGGGCCACATAATTATGGTGAGAGGCGAGTGTCTAACGCACTTGCCACTTATGGGCCCCAGGTGTTCATGGTCAATGTGCCCCTCATTTATAAGCCATTTACAATGATCCTTCTCAGATCGAAACACCAGACTTATTTTATAAGTATTTGGTCATTATGTCAGGTTGACGAACTGTTTGAAGCAGTTTATTACTACATGATTACTTTAATAGGAATAACATTGCAAATGGCTGAAATTCATTGAACGGTGAGTTTTATCATTTTTTATGGTGATTAACAAATCAAATGTTTTAACAATAAACTCCTGAAAACAGTATTTCCCTAATCAATTTGTCCAATACCCTATGATTTCATGTTGTTTATTATTTTCCATTCTGTAGGACTTGTGCAGTAACGAGACTTGTTTGTGGGAGAAGGAGCAACAAGCAAGGAAAGCTGTGATGTTGGATATGTGTAGTGCCTTCCACAGCCAGGCAGACAGCTTCTTTCCACCATTGTCATATGGGATCAACTCAACCAAAAGCCCAGGTAAGACGGCCTCCAAGTTTAGCCATCTTCTTGTCATCGACTCCCTCAAGTTGATCTACTGTTTCATTCCCAAAGTCAGCTGTACAAGCTGGAAGCGCCTGCTCTTGGTTCTAAATGGGAACTTCAACTCTACAAGTGACAAGGGGTTAGAAGGAGCACAGCCGCATAAAAAGGTGGGTCGCGTTTTCCGTACTCTGTCTTCTTACTCGGTGGAGCAGGCTAAAAACAAACTGGCGACGTATCGCAAGTTTTTGTTCGTTCGAAACCCGTTCGAACGGGCCTTATCGGGTTACCGGGAAAAGTTTCAGATTGGCAAGTTCTTCCGAAGGAGCTGGAGCGAGCGAATCCTCCGATCCGTTGTCGGCTCATCATCACCGGACAAATTCCAGAGCCTCGCACAGAGTCAAACAGATAAGGACGGCACCATAAATGTGACGTTCTCGCAGTTTGTAAGATTCCTATCCGCCATTGAATCACCATCACACATGAATGAACATTGGACGCAGATGTACGATCTGTGCCATCCATGTGCCGTACAGTATGACTGGATCGGACACTACGATCATTTAAAAAAAGAATCCAATTTCATTCTTGCCGCTATCGGCGCCAACCGGGACATTAAGTTTCCAAATTATTCCACGAATCCAACGGACAGCTCCAACGGAGAGACGTTGCGTCGCTACTTTTCTACACTAACTACCGCGGAGATTAAATCACTTCACAAACATTTCTTGCTGGATTTTAATCTATTTGGTTTCGATATACCGGAAAGCATAAGGGAACTGCTCGACGAGAGAGGGCGCAACGATTCCAAATCTATCCAATAGTTGGACCTTGAGGAATACAATATTGACACGTATTTATTCTATATCTTATTTTACGAGATTTTATTTGTATGTTGCATTTTAATTTTTATTCCGAATAAAATCTGTGACTCGGGTTCAATCAGCTTTCGAATCCTGACCGATCCGATGGCACAAAATACTATCCGCCATAACTGCGGTGTTCCCGCCCACATTTTGTGTGTAATACACGAATTAGACTTGCGATTCATGTAATTGGTCCTGCACAGTGCCACTCAGTGGGCACAAAAGGCAGGCGGGGAGCGATTTCATTTATCGTACCACACGTTGAATAGGGGACCCCAATAAAGCATTATAATTGGTCTGTACGTTGCTCAGGCATTATGCATTATAGGTCACAAGAGTTCCGGCTGTAATTATTGGCTAGACTCAGTATACTGGAGTGGTAGACTCCTGTTTGAGCACTGAACTGGCTTTTTTTTTGGGGGGGGGGGGAGGGGAGTTTGGTCCATAGAGGAAGGAACAGACTTCGACATCTCTAGTACAAGGAAAATCGTACTTTAAGTCACGGTACTTCCGCCGAAAATATCCCCGAAATAACAACAAAGGCATCACAAATCGGCTCGATAAAATCGCTCCATCTCTTCTCAGAATGTCAGGGAGGAAAATAAAATTCATCTTATTTAGAAATCATGCTAACATTATTACTTGGCTAATGACAATGCATATGTGGCAAGTGTGTTAGGCACTCGCCTCTCACCAATGTGGCCCGGGTTCGATTCTGTCTTGGGTCATAAGTGTAGAGTTGTGCGTTGGTTCTCTCCTATGCTACGAGGGTTTTTCTCTTGATTCTCCGGTTTTCCTCCCTCCTCACAAATCAAACACTTTCGATCTCAGGCTGTGCTCCGTGATCATAATATAATAAAATTCTCCCACTCTCATGAACCCACAAAATGCACACAACATAGCGGCTTTAAATAACAACTCCTCAAAACGAGAATCACAGATATGTGGCAACGCTGACAAAATATTGCTTAAAATTGGCATTGTAACTGGACACCGAGTATCACCTTGCCTCCGATCACGGCGACAGCCCTCCAAAAGCTTAGATACTATGAAATCCTTAGTGGGATCCGAATGCCCATGAAGCTTATGATAGAATCCCACTCCAGCCACATATGTGGCAATGGTGGATGGTGCTGAACCCCGGAGAGAGAGCCAAGCAATGAATTCCCTAATGACTTGGGATGGAACAGGCAAAGATGTATAGCCGAACTGCTCGTTGTTAAATTCAGAAAACACATTCCACCCCGTGGAGTAAGTTTTATAGGAATTCCTGGAAAATGCAACTGACAGCAAGCGAGAGATCTCACATGCTACCAGAGAGTCGGCAGCCGTGGAATCGGTGTCATCACCTGATCGGCATGAGGGGCGGCCTCCCAAAATCGTTTCATCTGAAAGCGGGACAAAAAATCGGCCAAGCAATTATCAACCCCTGGGACATGTACCGCCTTAAAGACAATGTTTAATTTGAGGCAGTGCAATACAAACAAACGCACTAAATGCATAATTCTCTCACACTGGGAAGATTGTCCGTTAACGATGTGAACAACCGCCAAGTTATCAGAGCGGAACTTAACCCTGCGATTGGCAAGCACTGGACCCCAGCACAATACAGCCACAAGCAAGGGAAAAAATTCCAGGAATGCAATGGAAGGAGGATGTTCAAGTAAACATGATGGCCACCGACCTTGCACCCATTTGCCCTGAAAGTATGCCCCATAACCTATTGAAGCCGCTGCATCAGTAAACAACTCAACTGAATCCTCCCATGCCCTATCCAAAAAGGGGGATACTCCATTAAAGTTTGTCAGAAAATCTAGCCACACAATTAAGTCAAGTCTAGCCCCTACAGACAAGCGCACTCGATGATGCGGTTTAGTAAGACCCTGAGTGAGGGCAATCAATCGGCGTAAAAAGGCTCGCCCAGGAGCTATTGCTTTACAAACGAAATTCAATGATCCCACAAGTGACTGGACCTCAACCAATGTAATCTTCCGTTTACTTAGCACAGCATGGATTTTGTCACAAAGAGCCTGAACTTTTACAGCGGGTACTTTAACCTGCCGAGATACTGTGTCAATTTCTAACCCCAAATAGGTGATTGACTGAACCGGCCCAACGGTTTTCTCTTGGGCCAGGGGAACACCCAGTTCTTTGCATAAATCTGCAAATGCAGACAAGGTTTTTCCACATGACTGACAAGAGGCCCCCACAAATAAAAAATCATCCAAATAATGTGTTACAAATGGTGAATTGGTCACATGTTTAACCTGATGTTCTAAGAACGTGCTAAACAATTCAAACAATGAACAGGAAATAGAGCAGCCCATGGGTAAACATTTATCATAATAATACATGCCTTCAAATGTGAAACCTAACAACTCATAATCCGCAGGGTGAACAGGCAGCAGTCTGAAAGCTGATTTGATATCTGATTTTGCTAACCAAACCCCCTCGCCTGCCTTCATAACAAGATCCACTGCATTGTCAAACGAAGCATATTATAATGTACTACGCACTTATCACGCTCAATGAAATCATTCACCGAGCAGCCTGCAGGATAAGATAAGTGATGAATGAGACGAAATGTCCCCGGTTCTTGCTTGGGGACAAGACCAATAGGGGAACACTGCAATTGAACTAGGGGGCGAGCAGCAAATGGCCCGGCAATGCGGCCTAAACTTATTTCCTTGGCCAGCTTTTCGCGCACCACATGTGGGAGTTGTGCAGCCGACTGTAAACAACCTGAATCCCTATTCACCCGCGGACCTGAATAACCAATATGAAAACCGTAACTGAAACCTTCCAATAAAATCGAAGCCGCTTGTCTATTTGGATAACCTTCCAACCAGTTTTGCAACACAACTAACTTAATTGGTGTTGGAGGAACGAAAATTACCCGGCTTACCCTGATTAAAATCCTTTGCACCAGAGGTTGCAGCGACAGCGCCGGCCGTTCCCACACGCGACAGCAGCTGACGCTGGCCGCCATGTTGGGGAACTGGTGCCCGCCGTGCCGTTGCCTCGTAATTACGCCTGTTTGCGCCTATATGTGCGCGGTCACCAGTGAAATTCGAGGCAGGCCTGTTGCCATGGTTGCCAGAGCGGCATACGAGTGCATTGTGCCCAAAGCGGTAACAAGTGCTGCACTTGTGTGCAAATTTGCAATTAGTGTACCGGCAACCGCCGGACCTGTTGAATGCATAACACAAACCCACCCCAGCACGAGATGTGCGACCGAATGCAGATAAACCTGGGCGTGAAGTCGGATAACTAATATTATTATTATAACCACCGGGCTGATTAATTGAGGCAGCCGCTGCTACAGTAACCCACAACTCGATATCCATTTCCCCCCAACTGCTAGCCGGGTCAGCGGCACGACGGAGCCTAAACTGCTCGTCGTACGCCCGCCAACCAAAGCCGGGAAATTGCACAGAGGCCAAACGGATTGTTTCGGCATATTTAAGCAGCTCGGCAGCCCTAGTGGAATGTTTTTCCAGGAAGATAGCCATGAAAACATGAAAGGCTGAAAGCCATTTATATATTATATGGGTTGAATTGTGCTGGCAGCCAAAGTCGCCGCTGTCAAGTCGATCACGTTGTAGCTGCATCCTTCGCAATCCAGCACTGTTCATAATGTATTTGCTGGGCACCTCTAGAAAACTGTGTTTCACTGAGAGGTAACCCAAGCGTAAACAATAAATAAATTAAAACAATAAATAACTTACCATTCACAAGAACATTAATTAGCTTTTATATCTTCACTGATTTGGGACTTTCAAGACCATTTTACTTTTAATTGTGACACTTTATAAAGGTTGTTGAAAAAAGGGTTGTTGCATTGTTCTGACAGCCGTTGCTCTATAAGCCTACATGCACAGGAATTGCTGGTATTTATTTTTACACTTCGAAGGCATTGATATAATATTGCATTGCATCACTTTTGAAACATAATTTGACTCCAGTGGCTAAGGCTGACCACTTGTGACCTTGTGGTCAATGTGATTGCTGACAGATAAGTCAGTGTGGGGTCTGGAGATCAGCGCTTATTATGCACATGTGTGTGCATAATGCACAGTGTGGGTAAATGGAGGAGCAATGATGTATCATGCATAATGCATTAGCAACAGACCAATTGGAATGCTTTTATTGGTGTCCCCTATTCAACGTGTGGTACGAAAAATAAAATCGCGGGCGGGGACACAGCAGTAATGGCGGACGGTATGTCGTGCCGTCGAATCGGTCTCAGTGGGCATATACTGACATTTTCAGTGGCCCATTATGACAACTAATTATGAGATGGCTTTAAAATATTATTAGTCCGTTAAAGGCATTTCATAACCGGGTTGAAATTTGAGCAGTAATATTCCCGGTGTCATTCGGCTAAATTCTCACTCACTCAAGAAACCATTTCAACTCCTACTCTTAGCTCAAGCTGTTTTATGTTGAACCAACAGCACTGTTGTTAAGGTTAAATTGCTTTTCTTGTGACGTCATACTATTGTTGACGCTGTAGATTTTTAAGAATGTACAGTTGGTACACGTTAGTGTAGATAATTAAAACAAAAACTACTGTTTTTTTTGTAGATTATCTTGTGAACTTCATCTCAGTACTTATTGTTTATCTACCACTTCCAGTGCAAGATACAGCAATTATCAAATTGGAAACAATAAAGCTTCCATTAGTTGCTAATTAAGTAAGAGTTGTGATAACAAACTAGGGTTTTTGGCTGTTGTAAACAGCAGATAAGGCTTTTCCGCATGTGATATAAATTGCTTGTCAATTAGAATTGTGTCACAAAGAAAGACCTTCCCTAACATTGACATTTGGCAAAAGAATCATGATCATAGCTCTTACCACTTTTAAATGAGGAGCTACTTCCTGTTCGACCGGAAGTAGAGGTCGAAAGAATCAACTTGATATCTCAAACGGTTGATTTTTTTGTTGATTTTTAAAGATTTTAATTATTCAATCTAAATTGCTTATAATTTGGCACCCGATAATGTCATGATGACGTTAATGTTGGGCACGCATGTACCCTATAGGTACGATACATAGAGCAAGTTTGGTTAAGATTGACTGCTTAAAAATAACCAAAGTGGGTGTTCAAACAAAACGTGTGCAAAGGCTATGGGCCGTGACGACAAAAAGAAGAGGAAGAAAAACTTAAAAACAAAATCAGAACAAAAATAAAGGCTTTTCGCTTATACGTGGAAAAGCCAATTGGAGGTACTAAATCTGTCTGAAACAGAACTAGGTCTTTTCCGCATTCCTGTTTTTTTAATTACGTTTTAGGCTTTTAATGGAAAATAAATTTGAATTTAGCATGTTCGTGAGTGACACATAATAGCCAAAAGAATGTTACGAAGAATTAAAGACATATTGCTAATGTGGACAATTCACAGGAGAGCCACGATCATAGTTAGTACCACTATTAATTCGGTTTGACCGGAAGTTGATGTCGCAAAGGTCAAGCAATGTGTCATAAAGAAAAAACTCCCTTATACATTGACATTTGGTGAAAGAGTCATGGTCCAAGCCCTGACCGCTTTTAAATCAACTTCCTGTTTGATCGGAAGTCGAGGTCACAGAGGTCAAGTCGTTCCCATGTCTCAAATTTTCACCCCATATCGGTCTTCTCATATTTCTCCAAAGGCTGTTTGAAAGGCTGGTTGCTAACTACTTTAACAAAATAATATATCGCCAAGTTTAACCTATTGACACATTCCCAATATGGCTTCAGGGCCGATTATTCAATCCAGCATGCTCTAATTAATTAAGTTGACAAAGTTACATCTAGTCTGGACAAACTTGAACATACCATATTGGTATTTTTCAAAGGCATTTGATGTAATAGATCATGACATTGTAATAAGTAAATTACAAATGATTAGAGGTATAGCACTTGACTGGTTTAATGATTATTAAAAACAAAATAGGAAACAGTTTGTTGTCTGGCAAAATGGAAAGTCTAGCAACAAATCAATTACTTGTGGTGTTCCTCAGGGCTCAATCCTCGGGCCCATCTTATATCTTATTTATATTAACGACATTTGTAATTCTTCCAAACTTTTGACATTTATCCTTTTTGCAGATGACACGAACATTTTCTATAGTAATAACAACTTGAATGATTCTCTTAAAGTTTTGAATGGTGAGCTTGTGTTTGAATGGTTTGTGGGTAATAAATTATCGTTCAATTTAACACCAGAAAACAAAAAATGCTATATGGTCTTTACCAATGGAACAGTTGATAAAAGATTTGATATTAAGATTAAATTTAACAATAATTATATCAAAATGGTTGAGTCCTGTACTTTCCTGGGTGTCATTATTGATATGGAAAAATCACTGTCCGAAAGTTGTTACACTTGCAGCGCGGAACCCTTGCATTCTTTAGACTTAAATATCATGTCCTACTTTCCATTTATAATACATTATCATTACAAGTAATAAACTGCTGCAAACTGATCATCAGCCAAAATGACCTGAAATATATCAAATGCTTTAAGTAATTGGAGGGCCATACCTTATACTTTCTTAGGGAAAGACTCCCATAACCCTTCTTAATAAATTGTTCATTGTTCAAAAGAAATCATTCAGAGTGATTAACGGTTCTAGCTCTCAAGAACATTCTGCGCCACTATTTGTTAAATTTTTAGCACCTTGTCTATATTTGATCTGTATAAATATCATTTGTGTGTTGTTATATATAGAATTTAACAAATACTTTGCCCTTTAATATTAAATCCTTCTTTATAAGAAACACGAATATTCATAACTGTGGCACCAGATTATCAAAGAAGCTCCATCGTACTAAAGTTAGAACATCCCTACACCAATCCACAGTTACACACCAGGGACTCCTCCTGTGGAACACTATTAGTTCTACCTTACCAATGACGTCAATCAGGGCATGTGTTAGGAGAGGAATTTGAACACGTGTTGATGAGTTTTATGATGTCTACCAGAGTTGAGTTTTATGACCCTTTTTTGTTTAATCCTTGGGTTCCTGTCCTGTTTTTATGGTTACCTCTGGTTCAGTGATTTTGTGTAGTGTACCCTTTCCCATATAAATGAGAAGATTTGAGCCATATTCTCAGTGGGAGTTTTTGTGTACCGCTTTGTAAAAGTGGAGTTAAGTATAGTTAGTTCAGCAGACTGTTTTCTCTTGCTTGTATATATATATATATATATATATATATATATATATATTTACGTACATTATTTCTGGTTGTTTTACTCATGTTTTATCTGAGTTTTGATTTTCTGTGTTGATTTTGATTTGCTGCTGTTTATGCTGAGTTTTGGGTTTATTTCAATCGTTGATTATTTCTATTATTGTTGGTTTTTTATCTAACATGTTTTTGCTTTTGGCTGGTTTTGATTCGTGCATCTTTTTTGATCCTCGGTTTGTCAATGTGTGTAATTTTTTCTCTTGACAAATGCGAAGGATGTTACAAAAGCAACTTCTCTTTGCCTATAATTGTTCAAGGTGAAAATGAGTAACTTTTACCATATTCAGCGTTATACTGTGAATGAATTTGACTGCATGATACCGTTTATTTTACTTTTTCTATACTGTAAAACGTAACATTATTCATTATTAAATTATAGAATTCTAGCTTAACATTATGTATTTATTTAACCACTCCCGTAATTAATCATAATTGTAACTATAATTATTCAATGTCAAAGGGGGTAGGCCTAGACCTTTGTACAAGCTCCAGCTTCTTGTCTGACCTCCTCATACTAATACCTTGTTATAATGTACTCGATGTAATAACATCATAAAAGTATGGAAAAAAACCTGAACCTGAACTAAGAGTGATGTTTACTTCCTAAACTGTTCCCGTTCAGTCATGTATCTTCATGATAATACCCGTGCGATGCCGGTTGTTGTTAATACATGTCATAATATAGTTTGAAAAGAGTGAATGAAAATGTTCTCAGAATTCACCGCAGCAGGTATCAACGGACAGGGAACATCCTCGGCTACATTTTGAAACGTGATTGGGCAGGTTTGATTTTGCATGAGGCCGAAAAAATTGTTGTGTTGCCCTCAAGTGGAAACATGAAAGTTTTAGGTCGGTCGGTCGATTTTTTTTGTTGGCTGACTTTCAAACATTTAAGAATAAATACAGAATGTATGGTCACCAGGGCTTATAAATCAACGGTCTTGGGTCGTTATTAGGAGACACGATTTTTTACTGCTAAATCTTACATTTTCTGTCAAAAATTGTGAGTTTTTATACATGTACTTTAGGACTCGGAGGGAAAAAAAAATCCAGACCCAAAGTTTTGGCATTTTACGGTCGGTCGCTGAGGGCAACACAACCATTTTTTCGGCCTAATGTAGAAATTACGACCCAATACATTAGTCGCCAGCTGTTGGATTGCTCATGGCTCCCATGCAACTCTTCCTTACTCTATGTTCTTACACAGTCGCTACAATTTTCAACACTAACTCAAGGTGAATGTCACCATACATGCTGTGCTGTCAACATTATTCATTATATTAGTGTAGTTACAGCTGCTCTGCGATAAAGCCTAAAACCAACGCTGGACAGTCGACACACGTACAAGGGTCGGGCATAAAACATGGAGTTCTCATGTTTTGTCACGTGAGTGGAACATCAAGCCGTACGACGCAGTGGCGTCTCCAGACCTTTGAGTCTGGGGGCATAAGGGGGGCACTACCAATTGTTGTGGGGGGGGGGGGCACTACAATAATATATATTATATTTGTTTTCACCAACCCAAATCTCAAATGGGGGGGGGGGGGGGGGCACGCGGGGGGCACGAGGTTTTCCAGGGGGGGGGGGGGGGGGGGTGGGCACGTGCCCCCCCCCTGGCCCCCCCTTGGCGACGTCACTGGTACGACGTCCACTGGAGAGACCCGTCCGCAGTTCGCTGATCACGTCATTGTGGACGCGAATTCCCGCCCTACAGGATAACGGACACTGCAGCATCCAGTTCTTCAGTGGCCTGATATAGGTTAGCATGTACCAGCATCCGAAACGTCGCTACAAGCAACACAAAATCGCGTGACTTTGATCACCTTTTTTTCCTTATAAGGTTTTGAAGTTTACTCGCCTTTGTGGACGACGCCGCGAAGGAGGTATATGAATTTCTTAGCGCAACCTAAGCAACACGCACCCGCTACAGCTCAGAAGTCCTCGAAAACACCCCCCAAAACGCACTAATTTTGGATTTGTAACAGCATAACTTTTGAATGGCCCATGCTATAATCTTGGTTTTTTCAGCATAAAGAAGGCACATTATTCCTCTTTGGAATGGTATCATAAAATAATATTTTTGTGACTTTAAAGAACCGTAATTTTTGAGCTATAAATGGTCGGTTTCCCCATTTTTACTGTGCAAATTCGATTTTTGGGCAGAAATAATGCATCATCACAGCGCGGTTTTACGTACAACTCAGGACGCCCTCAACCGATTTTCTTGGTTCTCGCGGAATAAGAGAGAACATTTATTTGCCTACTACCTATGTTCAAATGAAGCAGATTGGCCAACATTTAGGACCGTCATTTTCAAAACCACTGTTAATACTGCTGCATAGGAACGTGCATGACCAGATGATGCATGACAAATGAAATGCTCCAGTCAGTGTGCTTTTTTCTCTACGATAAGTTCTCCCCTTATATTTCTTCTCAGACTTTAAAAAAATATACGGGAATAAAACTGATAATATGGAGATTCTCATCATCTAAACAAATTTGCAGTATTCTGCAGGATTGATATTGATTATAATTGATTGTGCTGTAATAGTTGCCTTTGAACGCGAAAAATTCAAATTGTTGATACGCCGTGTGTGGCTTGAGCTAGGACGCTGAGATTTCCGGACAAGTCCATTTTTGTGTAGGTGTGCAAACACATCTTGTTGTGTCGAGTTGTGACAAAACTATCTCATTATGAAAAAAAGATGTTACAAGAATCCACTAGAACATGGAAGGAAACATTAAGAATATAAAATACTGTAGTTTTTTAATAAGTTAAGAGTTCATGAATATTAAATGATTTTGGTTGGGAAATAGATAATATGCAAATTAGGCTTGCCCTTCACCGACGTGGATGAGCACTGTATACTCAGTGCTTGTGAGAGCACGTGAAAAAATCACATGATTGCTCAGGTGGGATTCGAAGTTTCGAACCCACGACCTCCTGCTTACTAGTGCAGACTGCAGATGCCTTTACCTGCTAGGCCACCGAGCTAGCTGGCGTCTGCAGGGTGAATCGAATCCAATATCGCGGCGGGTACCGCAGTAAATCATGAATATTGATGATTTTGGTCGGGAAATAGATAATATGCAAATTAGGCTTGCCCTTCACCGACGTGGATGAGCACTGTATACTCAGTGCTTGTGAGAGCACGTGAGAAAAAATCACATGCTTGCTCAGGTGGGATTCGAACCCACGACCTCCTGCTTACTAGTGCAGATACCGTACCTGCTAGGCCACCGAGCTAGCTTGGGTCTGCAGGGTGAATCGAATCCAATATCGCGGCGGGTACCGCAGTAAATCATGAATATTGATGATTTTGGTCGGGAAATAGATAATATGCAAATTAGGCTTGCCCTTCTATTTCCCGACCAAAATCTTCGCGCTGTGGCGGATACACATCACGCAGTAAAAGACATACCCTTCGCGCTGTGAAAGACACACACTTCACGCGGTGACGAATACACTTCACGCTGTGACAGATACACTTCGCGCTGTGACAGATACACATCGCGCAGTGATGGAAACACATCACTGACAGCGGTACACAATGCATTACAAATTTACAAGTGACCTTTTCAGAACACCATAAATACAATACAATGTAGTTGTAAACGAAGTTACATGTACACTTTCCACTGGGCAAGCTGCTGGTAAAACCGCAGGAGGGGATTAGTGGGCATTAGTGCTGCGGTGAATTTAGCTTTCGGTAACATGAAACAACGGCGACTTGATGGTGGTGGGATTTTTCTTAATCTGTACAAAAAAATCCGAAAATCGATTCCAAAAGAAGCCAGATTAAAAATCCTCGTATTAAATGGGTTATTTACAATGACTTTCACGCAACTGGGTCAGCCAAAAACGCTCGTATTAAAAGGTTTTTCGTATTATCAGTGCTCGTATTAAGCAAATATTTCCCCATAGAAACGTGCACAACTCGGTCGGGACCGGCGTGATATGCTCGTCTTAACCAAGATCTCGTCTTAAGAGAGCTCGTATTAACGAGGTTCGACTGTATTGTGAAGCCCTGTGTGGGTGTACGTGGCCTTTAGAAATAAACCACTACATCGTAGCGGGGAGAGAAGAGTGGCGGGATATACTGCAATTGTGCCGTCGACGCGAAGAGAAGGTCAATCTGCTTAACCACCAATCTAAAGCACTCTTATAATGGCCCTGCGACATAATTTCAATTTCTTCAGCGTGATTATGCTGTCCTTGTTGGTGTATATCGCCATTTACAGTTTGTCTGAAAACGCCATCGGTAAGTGCCTATCTGCTCTATTGTCAACAACAATACTGTGGGACAACCACAGCCTTCATATACTGTACACATTGTACAAACTTATGTACTCCTGGTTGGTTTTGTAGTGCTCTCTTAATCTGTCACCATTTTAATTTTACACAGTCTGATTTGCTGTCTAAACAATATAACAGCCAGTTGGGGATGTTCTCCTGATACTACTGGACATTTTTGGTGCATCATTTGGAACATTCTTATGTACTTTGATGATCAATACATTCTAGGGCACTGTTTATCAATTGCTTTGATTATCAATACATAATTATAGTCAATAACTTAAAAACAACTTGACAACATGTTTAGGCATAGGGTGAAGCGGAGCTTTTGTTCCCTGACCTAGGGACATACAAACAAACAACGGGACAAGACAAACATACATGAAATAACAAACATACACACACACAGTTACAGGTATAAGAAAGAAAGCATCACAGTTAAATGTTATCTCTAAATTGGTTCAATTGTAATATTGAATATGTGTTTTTTTTTCTTTGTTGGTAAAGATATAGAGAGTGGTTGATAATTTTACAGTATTATCAATTAAAACTACATGTATTCCAATATGATGTGCCATGTTGGATTACACTATTTTTATACAATGTGGTTCTAGTGTAGTGTACAAAGAGATTTTTCATTTGTGTGAGGGACGTGGGTGTACATGTACATGTTAATCATAAAATCGTACATTGTGCATGCAGGGCTTGGAATTCCAAACATTGTTGCACTACTGAGGTTTTTGTTTTTTAGAAAGGAATTATTGTGCTTCATTCTGCTGTAAGTACTGCGAATATTATGAGGATATATATTTGAGGTGAAGGTAAAGCAGGAATTGAAACAAGCAGGTAGTGCATGATGCATAAACTTATACATACATTTTTCTAAATTAAGATGGTTCAGGTAGTCAAAAAAAAAAATTGATTTCCAAATAAAGGACCAGAATGTTCACGATACCCGGTGTTAGAAATTACAAGAACAGCTCGTTTCTGCAGACGAAGCAGTTTGTTGCATTTGGGTCATTCCACAAAGTTGGGGCACAATAAATTGTGACGCCGCGCCGTCCCCTGTTACATCGGTAAAGTTCTACTGCCTGCTATTTTTTACATTACAACAGAGTGATAAAGCACAACTCTGCAAGAACCTTGTAAGGTATATAACGATGCCAATTTAGAATCCACATGCAGGTGACAAGATGTTTATTACCACTAATGTAACAAGGGACACCACAGCAAAATGTGCCCCAACTTGGTGGAATGACCCATTTAGAAGTGGAGCAAGAACTACCCCACGCCAGTCTGTACCGAGTAGTTTAAATACGGTTAAATAAAAGAGTTGTACAAGTTTAATAATAAAAAACTAGGTAGATAATGTTTTAAACGATTCATTATGCCAATATTTTTTTTTTATATTTTAGCTGCTATATCGTCAATATGATTCTTCCAAGTAAAGATTCTCATCAATATGTATTCCCAAAATTTAGTGTTCTTTACCTGATTAAGATTTGCACACTGGTGTCGATTTCTTTTCATGATTGGGGGATGATTGGTGATTTGGTGTCCTATGTGAGGGAGCGAAGCGACCGAGCCGGGGGAGGCTGTGGGAGGTTGGATACCCCCTCCCAAACCAGGGACTTTTTAAAAGAAACAGAGTAGAAAAGTCGCATTTTAGAGCATTTAAAACGATATTCAGAAGAATTAAACATTAAGGTTTTGGGTTGCTAACTCTACGTTATTGTCAATGTACAATAAACTTGTGTCATCTGCAAATAAGCAATAAGTGATAAGATCTGATGTATTGTAAATATTATGAATGTTTAATATAAATAATAAGGGGCCTAGTACGGAGCCCTGGGGGTACATCGGAAGTAATGGCACGATGGGTAGATTTTACCGAATCATACAAAACATATTGGTTTCTGTCGCATAGGCCTAAATAATTTAAGTTAACAGGTCTAGAGCTGTTCCACGGATACCATAGTACTATAATTTATGAATCAAGATGTCATGATTAACGGTGTCAAATGCTTTTAATAGATAAAAAAAAACCTATTGAGAAATGATTATTATCTATTGCATTACAAGGTGTGCTCGACGTTCCTTGATTATGGTTGGGAGGTTACGTCCATTTCCCCTGATATAGACTTTACCGCATTCGCATGGAATGCGGTACACTCCCAGTTGACTGCTGCGTGGGCGCTTGTCTTTGTGGGTGTGGAGTGTGGCTTGAAGGTTGTAGGGTGCTGAGTGGAAGACCCTGATGTTGGATGACTGGAGGATCCTGCAGAGCTGGTGGGAGGTAGGACCTAGGTAGGGAAGGCATACAGTGGAGATGGATGGATTGGCTTCGGGTATAAGAGACGGTAACACCTTGGGACGGGGATCTTGGAGGTTGATCTTGCTGCGGTTGTAGCCGTTAAGGGTGAGGGGCAGTCTGGATGTGAAGGAGTTAATGCGGTAGATGGTCCTCGTGACAAGTCTGGTATGCACGTCGGACGAGGGTGCAGTTGACGGCTGACTTGATGGTGGGGTGATGAAACGATCGTTGGTTGAGGTATCGGTCTGGGTGGGTGGGTTTCCTGGTGGACGCTGTGTTTGAGGCTGCCATCCGGATTCCTTGAGAGTTGGACATCAAGGAAGGAGAGTTGACCTCCCTGTTCCCTTTCATGGTAACATTGATGGTTGGGTGTTGTTGGTTAAGGTAGATCAGGAACTCCTGTAGCAGATATTGTCCATGAGGTCATATAACGAAAGTGTCATCAGCGTAGCGAGATCACTTCTCATCGGTCTCATTGGGTGTTGTTGGTTAAGGTAGATCAGGAACTCCTGTAGCAGATCTTGTCCATGAGGTCATATAACGAAAGTGTCATCAGCGTAGCGAGATCACTTCTCATCGGTTCTTTTCTGGACTTGGAGCCAAGTCTTTCGAAGTCATATATGTTTAATAAAGATTGGCCAATCAGACGCATCCGTACGAAATCGGCTAAAGAGCCCACACGCCGTGTACAAACTGAGAACAGGATTCCCAAGTCTTTCTTTTTGTGTGGTCCCGATCCGAGAGCTGAACTCTCGCCGTAGCCATGAGTCTCGCGAGAAAGTACAGCGGTTTCGCGAGAGTTGCGTGAAAGAAGAGACAATCACCGCGACTTAATTCGAAAGACTTGGCTCCAAATCTAGTTCTTTTCAGAACCACACATCTATAAAGAGATTATACATGGTGTCTCCGCAACCTTTCCTTATTATACGTGACTTCCACCATGCAAAGCTTCAAATCCTAAGTATTAATACTCCTATTGATCGCTTCTGTGCTTTCTTCAGGAATAAAAAAGTAGAGTCATTCGAGCAACATTATTTACCAAACAACTGAGCACAGTCTTACAGAATTCGATGCTGTCTCTGAAAAACAAGTATCTACCATCTGTGAATCCAAATCAACAACATGTGAGATTGATCCCATCCCAGCTGACCACCTGAAAAAATGCAGGGCAGATTTGATTCCAGCCATCCCCATTACTAAACTATATTCGAAACAGTGGCTATATACTTTCCAAAGTCACTGAAGCATGCACACATGGGTTAACTATGTATTCTGCCCCTTTACATAGTATTAGAGTACATCACAATTTAGACTGTATGATGTATGCTGATGCATACATTGATGCAAATGGTATACGTGCCCTTTGGGACAAGTTTGATAATCCCAAAGGATAATACGTTTTTAATAACTGTAACTTTGGTAGACTCTACGTGAACTGTGGTTTTGTATATCTTTTCAATTGCAGATGTTGTGCCCATACCACCCAAGAAGAGATTAGGAATGAGAGGAAACCAAGGAATCAATGTGAGTATACCTTACCCAGTATTGTTACAATACCATAACGGATGAAGACCATTTAGAGTCCATGGGCCAGCCAATTTGCCGGTACCATCTGGAGGGACTTATTCTAAATTGAGTTTTATGATGTAAAAAAAAATGTAAAAAGGGGAAAAAATATGATGGACGGTCCAAAACTGATTGTGTACACTGAGCTATAAAGGAAAAAACACTTGAAGTCGGCTTGAATTATTTTAAATTAAACAATAATTCTACAGATAAGAATGCAAGAGTTCTCTCACACGAAATGAATTAATGGAGAAGGCCAACTTGACCTTGTCTATAATACGGAAGAAGTGAAACACTTCTCAAAAACGTTTCCTCCTCCTCTGGTCTTCGTCTAGCACCTTTCTACCCTCAAAACCGTAACTTGTCCCAACGGCACTCTTTAATATACACGATCATCCTTTTCATGATTTCTACCCCTACCAGCTCTATTGGCCTACCGTACATAAAGAACAAAAATGTTCCAGCAAAGTTATGAATCATGATTCAACGCACTGAATAAAATCCAAACAGGAAACTCAGTAATCACTATTGGCAGAATGACAAATTGTATTGAAATCACTGACAATGGCATCGGCTAGGTTCGCTAAGGTTCAGTTGATTTCAAGAACATACCAACGTAAATGCACTATGGTTGACACAACATCGGTACGTTGCAGTAAACATCATTGTATTATATATGATGGATGTCGTTAATACGCAATTTTTTTTACGCATACAAAACGGTTTTCAGTCTTTGAGAAATCAGGACCTCGGTTGAAATTACACCAATATAACCAAAAGTTGGGTCTCGTTCTCATGTCATAATATAATTGGCATGGTATTATTGGTAGTGTATGTTCATTTGCAAAAACAGATAACTCCTAAAGTTGTTGAAAAATTTACATTATCATCACGGATGCTTCTATTTTTTTTATTGAAGGATACACCAATACATTCTTTTTTGTCATTTTCTGTATGTTGTTAAATTTGCAATAAATTAATAAGTTTTATATGTCCAAAAGTACGCTGTTTGCATGAATAATCAAATGTAAATCACGATTAAGTTAATTTTTCATAAATGGAGTTTTCTGTTTTTGCAAATGAACTCTTCACATTACAGTTGATCATTTTGATCATGAAGAGGTTGGATACATAATAGCCTTGGTCAAGGCCTCGTATAGAGTGACAAAAGACTTTAAAGACAGTCCTAATTTCATCAGATTGGCGTAGCGGTTCTTTCCTCGCCTTTCACCTCTGCGGACCGGGTTCAAGCCCGGCTCGGTCCACAAGTGGATTGGGTTTTCAGTCCCTACCTGATTCTGTGGGTTTCGCCCAGAATACTCTGGGGTTTTCCACCCACTTCTAAAACTGTATCTTCTCCTCATCATCTTTCCATAAAAAAAAGTTTCATCAGGCTTTTGAGCTATAGTGCCTAGTGTACGTTTGAGGAATCCTTGGTTTCATTACCAGAAAAGAAAAAAAAAAAATAATAATAATAATGATTCAAACAGCTCACAGTTGAAAGACAAAAATCTGAGGGTATTCACTTTATATGTATATACAATATCAATAAGCTCCGCAGACTGGTCAATGTTAATTTATTGGTCTGCAGCTTGAAAATACTTTGTATTCTCTCCGCGATCTTTGAATTGTCGCTAATATCTAACTACATCACCGCGGTGATTTTATGCCACTCTCGACCTCAGTTTAGTGGCCATTTCTGTTTGAGTATGTTACCAATCCTGTACTGTACTCAATTTCAAACATCATCCAACAAGAAATTTACCCTCCGAAATCAACATTACAACTATTAGATTACACGGCTCTAGTGATGTGAAGTGACATCCAAAATTCGATGAATGAGATTAAGATCCGGGTTCAATTATGCCAATGGTCTTTAGCTTAATTTATGATTGTTCAGTGTGGAAGTGGCAATATGACCCCATGATACTGGATGGAGGTATAGAGTTCCATTTTACCCTAGGCCTATATGCCATACCATTCTCTGCGACTCTGTGAGAGTCATTCGAGTCTGAACGAGGGGAAATGCTTGTATCCAAAAGGAATCAGTCTGTCCTCTTGAGTTTTTAAAACTCTGAAAGTTCACTCTTTTTGAGTTAAATGTCTTACTACCCACCATGTACCAGGCCAGATCAGACAAGTATCAGTCAATTAAAGTAGATGTATGATGTGGGGTGCTGTGGCCTAGTGGTCTGGCGTGTTGAACTCAAAGTCTTGTGGTCAATCTACAGATTGTGGGTTCGAATCCAGCCATGGGTTAGCGGTGCTTGCGTCCTTGGGCAAGACGCTTTGTCAAATATTGCTCCTCTTCACCCAGGTTTTATTGGGTACCTGCGAGGGTAGAGATGGCTTTGTTGTTTGATTAGCCTCTGTGTGCTCAATACGGCAGCCAGGGCCGTTGTATACTCCCCGGGGAGTTGAGATAGTTTCAGGAATGTAAATTATTAGGCCATGGGCCAAAATCTGTAGCATGCCCAGAATTGAGGTTCGTTGTGGCAACTTGTAGTAAAGTTCATTTTACTAATTTGATAATGCTGAATCCAAATCCAGTTGTCCACAACAACCAAACTTGCACATTAAGGAAATATGACCGTTTTTACCTTGATTTTTGTCAGTTTTTGGTCCAAAACAGTACTGTGGCCGTAGTTTTCAACAAATACAACACACAAGTACAAATTTGGTGCAGAAATGTTTTTTTTTGGTAGTCATAATGCAAAACATAATGTCTCTATCTATCACCGAAAGTCACCAGTAGAGGGCGCAATACCTGCTGTTTTGAGGGAAAATCCTTGGTTTTTGTGATTTTTTTCAAAAAAGTTATTTTTTTTTAAGCCCCTTGGGCTCTGGAATCTTTTGTTAAGCATTTCAGAATACAGGGAATGCTGTAAATTCATGTACAAAAAATATCTGCAAGGAATCATTTGATTTCCATCCAAAATGAACCCAAAATGAGTAATAATTAACAAAAGAAAATTGAAAATTTCCATTGCATTCATGTTTAACAGTTGTTTTAATAGTGCATCCACGCTATTTTTAGTTTTTCCTCTGATATTTCTTGTTACCATGGTTCAAATTAAGGTGTGCCTTGAAAGGAACAAGTTTCTCTTATAAACTCTACTTATAGGCCTATTAACCCCTTCACAGTTTACTCTGGTACCCCTAAATGGACCAATCAAACGACCAAAAATGTTTTGTTCCAAGAGTGCCAGCAATTTTTTTTTTTTTGATTTTGTATGGTTTAGAGTGTAAGTGTTTTAACACTTACACTCTAAACCATAAGAGACATTTAAAAATCTGTAAAATCTCTTTCTAAATCATATGCTTTAGTTAGTTGGCCTCCAGATCTGAATCCACATCATTACTGTGTTCATCCAGGTCGTCATCATTATCATTGTGGGCTGCAGGCAGGGCGGTTCGATTTAAATCATGTCGATTTAAATCACCGGTTTTTCTTTAAACAATCACTGATCTAAATAAACGTTTATCAAAAAATAAACTGTTCTCTATTTTCCATCTCTTTCTTTTTATTTTATTTTGCAATTCAATCAATTTCAATTCTATACTAAGTGTTTTAGAGGCACTTTAAAGAATGTTACAGCCTCTTGAAGTCTGATTCAACAGCATTTTTTTTTCATCTGTAAAATGCATGACCAATAAATAACCAACATTTACCAAATAAATAACAAATAAATAACTTCCTGTTATGTGGATCGGTTTGCGGAAACACCATGTAATAATCGTTCGTACTTCGCACTTCTATTTCGTTCGTACTTCGCACTTCTATATCGTTCGCACTTCTTGCAATGAAGGTCTCAACGTTTCGACTAGCCTGCTCTAGTCCTCATATAGTCCTCAACAGTTTATTATTTTGCATTCTGTAGGACTTGTGCAGCAACGAGACTTGTTTGTGGGAGAAGGAGCAACGAGCAAGGAAAGCTGTGATGTTGGATATGTGTGGTGCCTTCCACAGCCAGGCAGACAGCTTCTTTCCACCATTGTCATATGGGATCAACTCAACCCAGCGCCCAGGTAAGACGGCCTCCAAGTTTAGCCATCTTTATGTCATCGACTCCCTCAAGTTGATCTACTGTTACATTCCCAAAGTCAGCTGCACAACCTGGAAGCGCCTGCTCTTGGTTCTCAACGGGAACTTCAACTCTACAAGTGACAAAAGGTTACGAAATGGAAAAGCACATAAAAAAGCAGGTCGCACTTTCCGTACTCTGTCTTCACACTCGATTGAGCAGGCTAATAAGAAACTGGCGACGTACCGCAAGTTTTTGTTCGTTCGAAACCCGTTCGAGCGGGCCTTATCGGTTTACCGGGACAAGTTTCTGATGGGCAAGGAGTTCCGAAGGAGCTGGAGCAAGCGAATCCTCCAATCCGTTGTCGGCTCATCATCACCGGACAAATTCCAGAGACTCGCACAGAGTCAAAGAGATAAGGACGGCACCATCAATTTGACGTTCTCACAGTTTGTAAGATTTCTATCCGCCATTGAATCACCATCACACATGAATGAACATTGGACGCAGATGTACGATCTGTGCCATCCATGTGCCGTACAGTATGACTGGATCGGACACTACGATCATTTAAAAAACGAATCCAATATCATTCTTGCCGCTATCGGCGCCAACCGGGACATTAAGTTTCCAAATTTTATCACGAATCCAACGGACAGCTCCAACGGAGAGACGTTGAGAGACGTTCACCCACCAAACTGCGCGTCTCCTGAAAATAACCCCCCTAAACCACCCCATCTCTCACTCCCATTCCTTATCCGCTCTCTCTTCTATAAGCTGTGAAGACCTGTTGTTATTTCTCAGCCGTCAGTTTATTCCTGGCCATGGGGCTTTAGACCTCGTACCCGATATACTGTAGGCTTGTCTGGACTGCTGCGAATCCGATCTAGTGGCTTTAAAGCCACAACTCGAGGACGGCAGAAAACGCCTGCAGCAAAGTCCACCGCCGAAGGCCATCCGCTTCCATTTTAATTACGACTCCATCGCGGGGCAATTCATCTGTGCCATGTTTCCTCGTTGTCCGTTGAAACTCGGCATAGTGCTTGAATATTCAGCATGCTGTCCGCCTACAGTGGCTTAAGACTCCCTGCTCAGCTCCTAGAACCCCAATGTGGGAACCTCCCCAGTCTCAACCCCAAGTCCTCACGGGGCTCGGCCGCTCCGGTCCACAGAAATAGAGAATTCCGTTCCAAGTCGGTCGACAAGGTTGCCTCCCGCGAACGGTCTATCCACTAACCACCTGCGGCCTGGTACGATGGACGGTACGGCCATTTGAAGCTCCTAGGCAACTACATTAATCATCGCGGGCCAGATCCACGAAGCGGTTGGCATTGCCTCATTGTCTAGACCTTAGAGGGAAAGTCCCCCTTTAATGCCTGTCGTTTGTGTGGTTGAAAGAAATGCCTCCGACACCGCCCTTTACGATTCCAGTTTGCCACGCGGACCCCTGCACACCACAGACCTAGAAAATGAAATGTTCCTGTATAATCCATACAAAATCGCTTGGATCCGCCGCCGCAGCCAAAGTTACGATGCCCACCCATATCTCACCGACCAACCATCGCGCCCGTCAGAGAAAATGTCATTGCATGGCCCGGGGAGAAGCACACCTCGGCCTGATCCGATTTTATAGCCGCTTTCACTGAGCCAGTTCGATGCACGGGTTCCCATCCCTGGCGTTTGGATGCCGCGACCGCCTGTACCCAACTACAATAAAGACAACTAGAGATTGTGTCTGTTGAAAACAGAACACAAGGCTTTTCCGTTTTATGATATTTAAATAAGTTGTCAAAACCTTTAACCCATAAAGACATTTGATTAAGATATTTAATTAAGCCTACTTTAAACATTCTTCGTCATGTTTGTGTCACAAAGAAAGACCTTGCCTAACATTGACTTTTGACCTTTTGACCGGAAGAGGTCACAGAGATCAAGCAATGTAACACAAATGAAAGACCTTGCCTAACATTGACTTTTGGTAAAAGAATCATGATCATAGCTCTTACCACTTTTAATTGAGGAGCTACTTCCTGTTTGACCGGAAGTAGAGGTCACAGAGGTCAAGCAATGTGTCACAAATGAAAGACATTGCCTAACATTGTCTATTTGTGAAAGAATCATGATCATAGCTCTTACCACTTTTAAATGAGGAGCTACTTCCGGTTTGACCGGAAGTAGAGGTCACAAAGGTCAAGCAATGTGTCACAAATGAAAGACCTTGCCTAACATTGTCTATTGGTGAAAGAATTATGATCATAGCTCTTACCACTTTTAAATGAGGAGCTACTTCCTGTTTGACCGGAAGTAGAGGTCACAGAGGTCAAGCAATCTAACACAAATGAAAGACCTTGCCTAACATTGTCTATTGGTGAAAGAATCATGATCATAGCTCTTACCACTTTTAAATGAGGAGCTACTTCCGGTTTGACCGGAAGTAAAGGTCGAAGAGGTCAAGCAATGTGTCACAATTGAAAGACCTTGCCTAACATTGTCTATTGGTGAAAAAATCATGATCATAGCTCTTACCACTTTTAAATGAGGAGCTACTTCCGGCTTGACCGGAAGTAGAGGTCACAGAGGTCAAGCAATGTAACACAAATGAAAGACATTGCCTAACATTGTCTATTGGTGAAAGAATCATGATCATAGCTCTTACCACTTTTAAATGAGGAGCTACTTCCGGTTTGACCGGAAGTAGAGGTCACAGAGGTCAAGTTATGTGTCACAAAGGAAGACCCTGCCTAACAATCACTTTTGGTGAAAGAATCAACTTAATATCTCAAACCGTAGATTTTTTGTTGATTTTTAAAGATTTTGATTTTTAAATTCAAATTGCTTGTCACGTGACACCTGATGACGTCACAATCACGAAAAGTTTCGGCAAACAACTACCCTATAGGGACTTCCTTCTGACCAAGTTTGGTAAAAATCGGAAGTTTTAAAGTGACCAAAGTGCCGCCGACAAAAAGTCTATGGTAACTCAAACGACAAGAAGAAGAAGAAACTAGAGATTGTGTCTGTTGAAAACAGAACACATGGCTTTTCCGCTTCCGCTTTTATTGAAAAAATTGTCATAACCTTATACACACAAAGACAGTTGATTAAGATCTCATGTTTTATACCTTTGAAGTGTGCACCTTTAATCATAAACTCACATGAATTGGTCATATTTGTGTCACAAAGAAAGACCTTGCCTTACATTGACTTTTGGCGAAAGAATCATGATCATAGCTCTTTAATACCACTTTTAAATCAGAAGATGCTTCCTGTTTGACCGGAAGTAGAGGTCACAGAGGTCAAGCAATGTGTCACAAATGAGAGACCTAGCCTAATTGTCTAAAATGGTGAAAGAATCATACTCATAGCTCTTGCAACATTTAAATGAGGAGCTACTTCCGGTTTGACCGGAAGTAGAGGTCACAGAGGTCAAGCAATGTAACACAAATGAAAGACCTTGCCTAACATTGTCTATTGGTGAAAGAATCATGAGGGGAGCTCTTACCACTTTTAAATGAGAAGCTACTTCCTGTTTGACCGGAAGTAGAGGTCACAGAGGTCAAGCAATGTGTCACAAATGAGAGACCTAGCCTAATTGTCTAAAATGGTGAAAGAATCATACTCATAGCTCTTGCAACATTTAAATGAGGAGCTACTTCCGGTTTGACCGGAAGTAGAGGTCACAGAGGTCAAGCAATGTAACACAAATGAAAGACCTTGCCTAACATTGTCTATTGGTGAAAGAATCATGAGGGGAGCTCTTACCACTTTTAAATGAGAAGCTACTTCCTGTTTGACCGGAAGTAGAGGTCACAGAGGTCAAGCAATGTGTCACAATTGAAAGACCTTGCCTAACATTGTCTATTGGTGAAATAATCATGATCATAGCTCTTACCACTTTTAAATGAGGAGCTACTTCCGGTTTGACCGGAAGTAGAGGTCACAGAGGTCAAGCAATGTGTCACAATTGAAAGACCTTGCCTAACATAGTCTATTGGTGAAAGAATCATGATCATAGCTCTTACCACTTTTAAATGAGGAGCTACTTCCTATTTGACCGGAAGTAGAGGTCACATAGGTCAGGTAATGTGTCACAAAGGAAGACCTTGCCTAACAATTACTTTTGGTGAAAGAATCAACTTAATATCTCAAACCGTTGATTTTTTGTTGATTTTTAAAGATTTTGATTTTTAAATTCAAATTGCTTGTCACGTGACACCTGATGACGTCACAATCACGAAAAGTTTCGGCAAACAACTACCCTATAGGGACTTCCTTCTGACCAAGTTTGGTAAAAATCGGAAGTTTTAAAGAGACCAAAGTGACGCCGACAAAAAGTCTATGGTAACTCAAACGACAAGAAGAAGAAGAAGAAGAAGAAAAAAGAAAAAAAATCAGAACAAAAACAATACCTTTTCCGTTGAACACGGAAAAGCCAACTAGAGGTTGTGTCTGTTGAAAACAGAACACATGGCTTTTCCGCATAATGATATAAAATATTTCTCAAATTAAATACACATCGCTGATTTTGTTTGATTAAGACATAATTATTTATGTTTCAATTTAGAAAACTTAAGTATTAACCATTTACTTGCAGGGTTTATGGAGCCCCTGATTGAAGACATTGTCATTGCAATGGACATACGATGACATCATGATGCGAATATTAAACCAATTGCGAATACAAAATCATTAGCGAATAAAAAATAATTTTCTGTATTCGCAAATTAATGATATCGTCTTCGCAAATGATTTATTGAAGATGATCATTTGAAAATATAAAATCAGTTGCGAATATAAAATCATTTGCGAATTTGAAATCATTTTGTGAATACTGAACATCAGTCTTATAATGATTGCCACGTATAGAACAAGATTAGATGCCTTCAAAGTCCAGGGGAAAGGACGTAACTTTAATTTGTTCATAAACGTCAAATTGCCACTTGAAAAAAGACAAAGTCTATGGATCATTGCTGTTTTTCCATATACAGTATAACTATTACCAAGTATTAAGTTGCACATGTATAAGCTTAACACGACCCATAAAATGATGTACAATACTCCGCAACCTACATCGATATTATTCCTATTAAGATGGTGGTGCTGGTATTTAATATAAAAGACTTTCCGTCTTCCCAGATTTCAATAAAAGATGATGATAGGCGCTGTACAACATCATAAATTATACTGACACCACCGCAGAATCTCGTTTTAATCAAAAGAGGGCGCAATTCAAAACCGTGCGCTCCGAACACGGAATCATGCATTAGTGCGTGTGCATATATTGTCTTGTCAAAATCAGCATTTATGCTGCTAACTTAACTATGATAAGGAAGTAAATGAAAAAACGGTATATATAATCCAGGCAATCAACCATCCCAGCGCGCCTTGCATTTATGTTGTTTAAATCGTATGTTTTATTTAATGACCAATATTTTCACGTACTCAGAGCAACCCTACATCAATAGCATTTCGATTAAGATTTGGTGCTGGTATTTAATGATATATAAAAAGACTAACGTGAAAATGTGTATGGCGACATGTAAACGAGTCACGCACTCGGACATTACATGTGCATGTACATGTACATACATGTACATGTACATACATGTACATGTACATACGTAGATACATGTATGTCATACACAGTGAATTACGTACATGTACGTACAGTGAGTGGGGAATTGAGCATCGATATGTTTTAATTTGTACATGACCATCTCAATGTAGAAATTGGTTTAACCCATTTTAGTTGCAGGGTTATAATAGAGCCCCTGTAATTCGGTTGGACATACGATGACATCATTATGATGACGTTGGAGAACCTGAGTGCTTTTGAGGATACATCATAGTGCAAATGACACGAAATCATTTTGCGAATACAAAAACATAAGCGTAACATCATTAGCGAATACAACATCATTAGCCAATACAAAATCATTTGCGAATACAAAATCATTTGCGAATACAAAATCATTAGCGAATACAAAATCATTTGCGAATACAAAATCATTTAATGCGACTACGTAATCATTTTGCGTATTCATTTGTTGAAGACGATATCATTTGCTATTACGCAAAATGATTTTGTAATGATTATAATGATGATCTTCTAAGACTTTCTTGAAGGCGATATCACGATGCGAATACAAAATTGTTTGCGAATACGAATATGCGAATACAAAATCATTTACGAATACAAAATCATTTTGCGTAATCGCATATCGTCTACGACAAATGATTGCGGGAAGACGATATCTTTTGTGAATACGAAATCATTTGCGAATACAAATCATTTGGAGAACATGATTGCATTAAACATATTTGCTTCCATAATGAAATTCAGTCTTAAACTGATTGCCACGTATAGAAAGAGGCGCCTACAAAGTCTAGGGCAAAGGACGTGACATTTACTTGTTTCATGTGTAAAACTGCGCTGACCAAATTGCCACGTACAAAAAGACAAACTCGATGGATCATTTCAGTTTTTCCATCTAACTCTTCCCAAGTATTATAGTTCGATACTTAACACGACCAATCGATAGCATTTCGATTAAGATTTGGTGCTGGTATTTAATGATATATAAAAGGACTTACGTGCAAACTACATGTATGGCAAGTTGTAAACGACGTTTTGTGTCACGCAATCGGACATGTGCATTGTATGTTATACACAGTGAATTGCGTACGTAGGCCTACTTGTACACTGTACATAGTGTATGGGAAATTGATCGAGCTTCATTTTGTACAACGGCCATGTTCACGTAATCTGTGTACAAAGTGAACGAGCTATAAAATATTTTTAAAAAATCACATAAAATCAAGTTTTGACGTCATGATGATGAAAAGTTTTGGGAGACAACTACTCTATATGGACTTCATTCAGACCAAGTTTGGTTAATATCGGCAGTTTAAAAGTAACCAAAGTGCCGCGGACAAAAATCTGTGTACAAAGTCTATGGGCAAAGGCAATCAACCGAATACCCGTGCCTTGCATTTAAAAACCAATATTTGTATGTACAAGTCAATGGGCTAGCGTGAAAAATATTTTTAAAAATCATAAAAAAAAAACCAAATGACGCTGTCTTGACATAACTTCACAATTACGATCCCGAACCTCCATTTTACCAACCTACCAATTTTCAAGGTGATTGGCCGTTCCTGCTATGCGTTATAAAAATCGCATTTTTTATGACGTCATGATGACGTCACCGATTTTTTGCCTATGCAGTGTTCATCTATGGTGTATGCTGAAGAATTATCAAAAAGAAATTCAAAGATATCTTGTTTCGTTTACTAGATATCGTTAAAAGAACTTTAATGACCCAAAATTTCAATAAATCATGAAAAATCTGTGAATGACGTCATCATGACGATATAACACTTCCCGACTTAGATACATACCAAGTTTCAACTCAATCGGACTTAGGGTTCGTTCATAATTGATGTCTGAAGTTTGCCCCTTTAAGACACTGTCACGTGACACCTGATGACGTCATGATGACGTAAATGTTGCGCATACAACTACCCTACAGGGACTTTGTTTTGACCAAGTTTGGTCAAAATCGGCACTTTAAAAGTAGCCAAAGTGCCACCTAGAAAAAACGACGACAAGAAGAAGAAGAAGAAGAAAGTAAAACTAGAAATTGTGTCTGTTGAAAACAGAACACAAGGCTTTTCCGTTTTATAGAAAAATCAACATAACCTTATACACACAAAGACATTTTGATTAAGATCTTAAGTTTTATACTTTTGAAGTATGCACCTTTAATCATACACTCACGTGACTTGGTCATATTTCTGTCACAAAGAAAGACCTTGCCTAACATTGACTTTTGGCGAAAGAATCATGATCATAGCCCTTACAACTTTTAAATCAGAAGCTACTTCCTGTTTGACCGGAAGTAGAGGTCGTAGAGGTCAAGCAATGTATCACAAATGAAAGACCTTGCCTAACATTGTCTATTGGTGAAAGAATCATGATCATACCTCTTACCACTTTTAAATAAGGAGCTACTTCCTGTTTGACCGGATGTAGACGTCACAGAGGTCAAGCAATGTGTCACAATGAAAGACCTTGCCTAACATTGACTTTTGGTGAAAGAATCATGATCACAGCTCTTACCACTTTTAAATGAGGAGCTACTTCCTGTTTGCCCTGTACAAGTAAATGGGCTATAGCGTGAAAAATATTTTTAAAAATCATAAAAAATAAAAAAATTACGCTGTCTTGACGTAACTTCAGAATTACAATCCCGAACCTCCAATCCACCAATGTACCAATTTTCAAGGCGATCGGCCGTTCCTACTATGTGGTATAAAAATCGCATTTTTTTATGACGTCATGATGACGTCACCGATTTTTTGTCTATGCAGTGTTCATCTATGGTGTATGCTGAAGAATTATCAAAAAGAAATTCAAAGATATCTTGTTTCGTTTACACGATATCGTAAAAAGAACTTTAATGACCCAAAATTTCAATAAATCATAAAAAATCAAGGAATGACGTCATGATGACGTCATTGCAATTTTTCGATATAACACTTCCCGACTTAGATACATACCAAGTTTCAACTCAATCGGACTTAGTTTTCGTTCATAATTGATGTCTGAAGTTTGCCCCTTTAAGACACTGTCACGTGTCACCTGATGACGTCATGATGACGAAAAGTTTCGGTGCACATTGACGCTATTGGGACTTTGTTTTGACCAAGTTTGGTTAAGATCGGCTGTTTAAAAAGGGTCAAAGTGGGGTGCAGAATGCCCCTGTGCTTTGTCTATAGGAATTCCAAACGACAAGAAGAAGAAGAAGAAGAAGAAGAAGAAGAAGAAAAAACTAGAGTTTATGGCTGTTTGAAACAGCACATAAGGCTTTTCCGCATATGATATCAATTGCTTGTCAATCAGATCGAATTGTGTCATAAGAAAGACCTTCCCTTACATTGACATTTGGTAAAAGAATCATGATCAAAGCTCTTACCACTTTTAAATGACAAGCTACTTCCTGTTTGACCGGAAGTAAAGGTCACAGAGGTCAAGCTATGTGTCACAAAGAAAGATCTTGCCTAACATTGATATTTAGTGAAAGAATCACGATTTTAGCTCTTACCACTTTTAAATGAGAAGCTACTTCCGGTTTGACCGGAAGTAGAGGTCACAGAGGTCAAGCAATGTGTTTCAAAGAAAGACCCTCCCTTACTTTGATGTTTGGTGAAAGAATCATGATCCTAGCTCTAACCACTTTTAAATGAGGAGCTACTTCCTGTTTGACCGGAAGTAGGGGTTACAGAGGTCAAGTAATGTGTCACAAAGAAAGACCTTGCCTAGCATTGATATTTGGTGAAAGAATTATGATCGTAGCTCTTACCACTTTTAAATGAGGAGCTACTTCCGGTTTGACCGGAAGTAGAGGTCACAGAGGTCAAGTTATGTGTCACAAATGAAAGACCTTGCCTAACATTGTCTATTGGTGAAAGAATCATGACCATAGCTCTTACCACTTTTAAATTAGGAGCTACTTCCTGTTTGACCGGAAGTAGAGGTCACAGAGGTCAAGTAATGTGTCACAAAGAAAGACCATGCCTAACATTGACCTTTGGTGAAAGAATCATGATCCTAGCTCTTACCACTTTTAAATGAGGAGCTACTTCCTGTTTGACCGGAAGTAGAGGTCACAGAGGTCAAATATTGTGTAAAAAAGAAAGACCCTCCCTAACATTGATATTTGGTGAAAGAATGAACTTAATATCTCAATCGGTTGATTTTTTGTTGATTTTTAAAGATTTTGATTATAAAATTCAAATCGCTGGTCACATGACACCTGATGACGTCATCATGACGAATTTTACGCGGGCACATCTATGCTATATGGACTTTATTTATACCAAGTTTGGTTAAGATTGACTGTTTAAAAGTGACCAAAGTGGAGCGTAGAACAATCGTGTACAAATTCTCATAGACTTGGGGAGAAGAAAAAGAAGAAGAAGAAGAAGAAAAAAAAAAAAAAATCAGAACAAACGCAATACCTTTTCCGATTGAAATCGGAAAAGCCAAAAAAAAAATCAGAACAAAAACAATACCTTTTCCGTTGAACACGGAAAAGCCAAAAAAAATCAGAACAAAAACAATACCTTTTCCGTTGAACACGGAAAAGCCAAAAACTAGAGTTTATGGCTGTTGAAAACAGCACATATGGCTTTTCCGCATATGATATAGAATATTTCTCTAATTAAATACACATCGCTGATGTTGTTTGATTCAGCAAATAAATGATATCGTCTTCGGGAAATGATTTCTCGTTTTAATCAAAAGAGGGCGTTATTCAAAACCGCGCGCTCGGAAAATACGGGTGCAGCCAAGTAAATACATGTAGTGGCCAAATGGGTCCGCCGAGCTCATGAATAAAAGTTAAGCACTCAATATATTTGAAATAAGAGAGTTGTGAGAGCTATGAAAATGAAGGATTAAAGAAATACGGCACTGGACCTCCTGCCCGGTCTCTGGGCTTCCATTTGTGACCATTTTTGATGCAATTGGGTGAGAAAGTGGGTCTATTTCAGCCGCTTTGCAGAGGGATGTTTTTTTTTTAAATGGCTTCTTTGACGGGAGTGATCCGTACCCTTGTTTTAGGGATGGTCAGCTGAGAATGAGTATAACTCAAAAATTCAACGGTCACCCTACCATAAAATGAAAAGAAAATGAAAGGTTACATGTTCATCATCATTTTTCTGTGCAACTTGAACAGCTGTGAGAGTTCTGTATATTTTTTTAACGATTTTTGAAGTTTGGGGATTTATCACTGTTGTCCACGGGAGTTTATTTACTTGGGTGCAACCTTACGTACTGAAAACGGTATAAGTAGATTGCTGCGCGTGCGTGGTTGTCTGGTCAAAACACGGCTCAAAATCAGCATTTACGCTGCTTTGCTGGCAACTATGATAAGGAAGTAAATAAAAAAACGGCATATATAATCCAGGCAATCAAACATCTCAACGCGCCTTGTATTTATGCTGTTGACATCGTATGTTTTATTTAATGACCAATATTTTCACGTACAGAGCAACCTACATCGATAGCATTTCGATTAAGATTTGGTGCTGGTATTTAATGATATATAAAAGGAATTACGTGCAAACTATGGCAAGTGTAAACGACGTTTTGTATCACGCAATCGGACATGTGCATTGTATGTTACAAACAGTGAATTGCGTACGCAGGCCTACATGTACACTGTACATAGTGTATGGGGAATTGATCGAGCTTTATGTTTAGTACAACGACCATGTTCACGTAATCTGTGTACAAAGTGAACGGGCTAGTTTGATAATTAAAAAAATCATATAAAATCAAGTTTTGACGTCATGATGACGAAAAGTTTCGGGGAACAACTACCCTATATGGACTTCATTCAGACCAAGTTTGGTTAAGATCGGCTGTTTCAAAGTGACCAAAGTGCCGCGGACAAAAATCTGTGTACAAAGTCTATGGGCCACAGCACAAACTCAAAAAAAATACTAGAGGTTGTGTCTGTTGAAAACAGAACACATGGCTTTTCCGCATATGATATAAAATATTTCTCTAATTAAATACACATCGCTGATGTTGTTTGATTCAGCAAATAAATGATATCGTCTTCGGGAAATGATTTCTCGTTTTAATCAAAAGAGGGCGTTATTCAAAACCGTGCGCTCGGAAAATACGGGTGCAGCCAAGTAAATACATGTAGTGGCCAAATGGGTCCGCCGAGCTCATGAATAAAAGTTAAGCACTCAATATATTTGAAATAAGAGAGTTGTGAGAGCTATGAAAATGAAGGATTGAAGAAATATGGCACTGGACCTCCTGCCCGGTCTCTGGGCTTCCATTTGTGACCATTTTTGATGCAATTGGGTGAGAAAGTGGGTCTATTTCAGCCGCTTTGCAGAGGGATGGTTTTTTTGTGAAAATGGCTTCTTTGACTGGAGTGATCCATACCTTGTTTTAGGGGTGGTCAGCTGAGAATGAGTATAACTCAAAATTCAACGGTCACCCTACCATAAAATGAACAGAAAATGAAAGGTTACATGTTCATCATCATTTTTCTGTGCAACTTGAACAGCTGTGAGAGTTCTGTATATTTTTTAATGATTTTTGAAGTTTGAGGATTTATCACTGTTGTCCACGGGAGTTTATTTACTTGGGTGCAACCTTACGTACTGAAAACGGTATAAGTAGATTGCTGCGCGTGCGTGGTTGTCGAGTCAAAACACGGGTCAAAACCAGCATTTACGCTGCTTTGCTGGAAACTATGATAAGGAAGTAAATGAAAAAACGGCATATATAACCCAGGCAATCAAACATCTGAACGTGCCTTGTATTTATGTTGTTGACATCGTATGTTTTATTGAATGACCAATATTTTCACGTACAGAGCAACCTACATCGATAGCATTTCGATTAAGATTTGGTGCTGGTATTTAATAATATATAAAAGGAATTACGTGCAAACTATGGCAAGTGGTAAACGACGTTTTGTGTCACGCAATCGGACATATGCACAGTGAATTGCGTACCTGGGCCTACATGTACACTGTACATAGTGTATGGGACATTGATCGAGCTTTATGTTTTGTACAACGACCACGTTCACGTAATCTGTGTACAAAGTGAACGGGCTATAAAATAAAGTTTTTTAAAAATCATATAAAATCAAGTTTTGACGCCATGATGGTGAAAAGTTTCGGGGCACAACTACCCTATATGGACTTCATTCAGACCAAGTTTGGTTAAGATCGGCTGTTTTAAAGTAACCAAAGTGCCGCGCAGAAAAATCTGTGTACAAAGTCTATGGGCCACAGAACAAACTCAAAAAAAATACTAGAGGTTGTGTCTGTTGAAAACAGAACACATGGCTTTTCCGCATATGATATAAAATATTTCTCTAATTAAATACACATCGCTGATGTTGTTTGATTCAGCAAATAAATGATATCGTCTTCGGGAAATGATTTCTCGTTTTAATCAAAAGAGGGCGTTATTCAAAACCGTGCGCTCGGAAAATACGGGTGCAGCCAAGTAAATACATGTAGTGGCCAAATGGGTCCGCCGAGCTCATGAATAAAAGTTAAGCACTCAATATATTTGAAATAAGAGAGTTGTGAGAGCTATGAAAATGAAGGATTGAAGAAATATGGCACTGGACCTCCTGCCCGGTCTCTGGGCTTCCATTTGTGACCATTTTTGATGCAATTGGGTGAGAAAGTGGGTCTATTTCAGCCGCTTTGCAGAGGGATGGTTTTTTTGTGAAAATGGCTTCTTTGACTGGAGTGATCCATACCTTGTTTTAGGGGTGGTCAGCTGAGAATGAGTATAACTCAAAATTCAACGGTCACCCTACCATAAAATGAACAGAAAATGAAAGGTTACATGTTCATCATCATTTTTCTGTGCAACTTGAACAGCTGTGAGAGTTCTGTATATTTTTTAACGATTTTTGAAGTTTGGGGATTTATCACTGTTGTCCACGGGAGTTTATTTACTTGGGTGCAACCTTACGTACTGAAAACGGTATAAGTAGATTGCTGCGCGTGCGTGGTTGTCTGGTCAAAACACGGCTCAAAATCAGCATTTACGCTGCTTTGCTGGCAACTATGATAAGGAAGTAAATAAAAAAACGGCATATATAATCCAGGCAATCAAACATCTCAACGCGCCTTGTATTTATGTTGTTGACATCGTATGTTTTATTTAATGACCAATATTTTCACGTACAGAGCAACCTACATCGATAGCATTTCGATTAAGATTTGGTGCTGGTATTTAATGATATATAAAAGGAATTACGTGCAAACTATGGCAAGTGTAAACGACGTTTTGTATCACGCAATCGGACATGTGCATTGTATGTTACAAACAGTGAATTGCGTACGCAGGCCTACATGTACACTGTACATAGTGTATGGGGAATTGATCGAGCTTTATGTTTAGTACAACGACCATGTTCACGTAATCTGTGTACAAAGTGAACAGGCTAGTTTGATAATTAAAAAAATCATATAAAATCAAGTTTTGACGTCATGATGACGAAAAGTTTCGGGGAACAACTACCCTATATGGACTTCATTCAGACCAAGTTTAGTTAAGATCGGCTGTTTCAAAGTGACCAAAGTGCCGCGGACAAAAATCTGTGTACAAAGTCTATGGGCCACAGCACAAACTCAAAAAAAATACTAGAGGTTGTGTCTGTTGAAAACAGAACACATGGCTTTTCCGCATATGATGTAGAATATTTCTCAAATTAAGTACACATCGCTGATGTTGTTTGATTCAGCAAATAAATGATATCGTCTTCGGGAAATGATTTCTCGTTTTAATCAAAAGAGGGCGTTATTCAAAACCGTGCGCTCGGAAAATACGGGTGCAGCCAAGTAAATACATGTAGTGGCAAAATGGGTCCGCCGAGCTCATGAATAAAAGTTAAGCACTCAATATATTTGAAATAAGAGAGTTGTAAGAGCTATGAAAATGAAGGATTTAAGTAATACGGCACTGGACCTCCTGCCCGGTCTCTGGGCTTCCATTTGTGACCATTTTTGATGCAATTGGGTGAGAAAGTGGGTCTATTTCAGCCGCTTTACAGAGGGATGTTTTTTTTTAATGGCTTCTTTGACTGGAGTGATCCGTACCTTCTTTTAGGGGTGGTCAGCTGAGAATGAGTATAACTCAAAAATTCAACGGTCTCCCTACCATAAAATGAAAAGAAAATGAAAGGTTACATGTTCATCATCATTTTTCTGTGCAACTTGAACAGCTGTGAGAGTTCTGTATATTTTTTAACGATTTTTGAAGTTTGGGGATTTATCACTGTTGTCCACGGGAGTTTATTTACTTGGGTGCAACCTTACGTACTGAAAACGGTATAAGTAGATTGCTGCGCGTGCGTGGTTGTCTGGTCAAAACACGGCTCAAAATCAGCATTTACGCTGCTTTGCTGGCAACTATGATAAGGAAGTAAATAAAAAAACGGCATATATAATCCAGGCAATCAAACATCTCAACGCGCCTTGTATTTATGTTGTTGACATCGTATGTTTTATTTAATGACCAATATTTTCACGTACAGAGCAACCTACATCGATAGCATTTCGATTAAGATTTGGTGCTGGTATTTAATGATATATAAAAGGAATTACGTGCAAACTATGGCAAGTGTAAACGACGTTTTGTATCACGCAATCGGACATGTGCATTGTATGTTACAAACAGTGAATTGCGTACGCAGGCCTACATGTACACTGTACATAGTGTATGGGGAATTGATCGAGCTTTATGTTTAGTACAACGACCATGTTCACGTAATCTGTGTACAAAGTGAACGGGCTAGTTTGATAATTAAAAAAATCATATAAAATCAAGTTTTGACGTCATGATGACGAAAAGTTTCGGGGAACAACTACCCTATATGGACTTCATTCAGACCAAGTTTGGTTAAGATCGGCTGTTTCAAAATGACCAAAGTGCCGCGGACAAAAATCTGTGTACAACGTCTATGGGCCACAGCACAAACTCAAAAAAAATACTAGAGTTTATGGCTGTTGAAAACAGCACATATGGCTTTTCCGCATATGATATAGAATATTTCTCTAATTAAATACACATCGCTGATGTTGTTTGATTCAGCAAATAAATGATATCGTCTTCGGGAAATGATTTCTCGTTTTAATCAAAAGAGGGCGTTATTCAAAACCGTGCGCTCGGAAAATACGGGTGCAGCCAAGTAAATACATGTAGTGGCCAAATGGGTCCGCCGAGCTCATGAATAAAAGTTAAGCACTCAATATATTTGAAATAAGAGAGTTGTAAGAGCTATGAAAATGAAGGATTTAAGTAATACGGCACTGGACCTCCTGCCCGGTCTCTGGGCTTCCATTTGTGACCATTTTTGATGCAATTGGGTGAGAAAGTGGGTCTATTTCAGCCGCTTTGCAGAGGGATGTTTTTTTTTAATGGCTTCTTTGACTGGAGTGATCCGTACCTTGTTTTAGGGGTGGTCAGCTGAGAATGAGTTTAACTCAAAAATTCAACGGTCTCCCTACCATAAAATGAAAAGAAAATGAAAGGTTACATGTTCATCATCACTTTTCTGTGCAACTTGAACAGCTGTGAGAGTTCTGTATATTTTGTAACGATTTTTGAAGTTTGGGGATTTATCACTGTTGTCCACGGGAGTTTATTTACTTGGGTGCAACCTTACGTACTGAAAACGGTATAAGTAGATTGCTGCGCGTGCGTGGTTGTCTGGTCAAAACACGGCTCAAAATCAGCATTTACGCTGCTTTGCTGGCAACTGTGGTAAGGAAGTAAATAAAAAAACGGCATATATAATCCAGGCAATCAAACATCTCAACGCGCCTTGTATTTATGTTGTTTAAATCGTATGTTTTATTTAATGACCAATATTTTCACGTACAGAGCAACCTACATCGATAGCATTTCGATTAAGATTTGGTGCTGGTATTTAATGATATATAAAAGGAATTACGTGCAAACTATGGCAAGTGTAAACGACGTTTTGTATCACGCAATCGGACATGTGCATTGTATGTTACAAACAGTGAATTGCGTACGCAGGCCTACATGTACACTGTACATAGTGTATGGGGAATTGATCAAGCTTTATGTTTAGTACAACGACCATGTTCACGTAATCTGTGTACAAAGTGAACGGGCTAGTTTGATAATTAAAAAAATCATATAAAATCAAGTTTTGACGTCATGATAACGAAAAGTTTCGGGGAACAACTACCCTATATGGACTTCATTCAGACCAAGTTTGGTTAAGATCGGCTGTTTCAAAGTGACCAAAGTGCCGCGGACAAAAATCTGTGTACAAAGTCTATGGGCCACAGCACAAACTCAAAAAAAATACTAGAGGTTGTGTCTGTTGAAAACAGAACACATGGCTTTTCCGCATATGATATAAAATATTTCTCAAATTAAATACACATCGCTGATGTTGTTTGATTCAGCAAATAAATGATAATTATCGTCTTCGGGAAATGATTTCTCGTTTTAATCAAAAGAGGGCGTTATTCAAAACCGTGCGCTCGGAAAATACGGGTCACGCAGCCAAGTAAATACATGTAGTGGCCAAATGGGTCCGCCGAGCTCATGAATAAAAGTTAAGCACTCAATATATTTGAAATAAGAGAGTTGTAAGAGCTATGAAAATGAAGGATTTAAGTAATACGGCACTGGACCTCCTGCCCGGTCTCTGGGCTTCCATTTGTGACCATTTTTGATGCAATTGGGTGAGAAAGTGGGTCTATTTCAGCCGCTTTGCAGAGGGATGTTTTTTTTTAATGGCTTCTTTGACTGGAGTGATCCGTACCTTGTTTTAGGGGTGGTCAGCTGAGAATGAGTATAACTCAAAAATTCAACGGTCACCCTACCATAAAATGAAAAGGAAATGAAAGGTTACATGTTCATCATCATTTTTCTGTGCAACTTGAACAGCTGTGAGAGTTCTGTATATTTTTTAACGATTTTTGAAGTTTGGGGATTTATCACCGTTGTCCGCGGGAGTTTATTTACTTGGGTGCAACCTTACGTACTGAAAACGGTATAAGTAGATTGCTGCGCGTGCGTGGTTGTCTGGTCAAAACACGGCTCAAAATCAGCATTTACGCTGCTCTGCTGGCAACTATGATAAGGAAGTAAATAAAAAAACGGCATATATAATCCAGGCAATCAAACATCTCAACGCGCCTTGTATTTATGTTGTTGACATCGTATGTTTTATTTAATGACCAATATTTTCACGTACAGAGCAACCTACATCGATAGCATTTCGATTAAGATTTGGTGCTGGTATTTAATGATATATAAAAGGAATTACGTGCAAACTATGGCAAGTGTAAACGACGTTTTGTATCACGCAATCGGACATGTGCATTGTATGTTACAAACAGTGAATTGCGTACGCAGGCCTACATGTACACTGTACATAGTGTATGGGGAATTGATCAAGCTTTATGTTTAGTACAACGACCATGTTCACGTAATCTGTGTACAAAGTGAACGGGCTAGTTTGATAATTAAAAAAATCATATAAAATCAAGTTTTGACGTCATGATAACGAAAAGTTTCGGGGAACAACTACCCTATATGGACTTCATTCAGACCAAGTTTGGTTAAGATCGGCTGTTTCAAAGTGACCAAAGTGCCGCGGACAAAAATCTGTGTACAAAGTCTATGGGCCACAGCACAAACTCAAAAAAAATACTAGAGGTTGTGTCTGTTGAAAACAGAACACATGGCTTTTCCGCATATGATATAAAATATTTCTCAAATTAAATACACATCGCTGATGTTGTTTGATTCAGCAAATAAATGATAATTATCGTCTTCGGGAAATGATTTCTCGTTTTAATCAAAAGAGGGCGTTATTCAAAACCGTGCGCTCGGAAAATACGGGTCACGCAGCCAAGTAAATACATGTAGTGGCCAAATGGGTCCGCCGAGCTCATGAATAAAAGTTAAGCACTCAATATATTTGAAATAAGAGAGTTGTAAGAGCTATGAAAATGAAGGATTTAAGTAATACGGCACTGGACCTCCTGCCCGGTCTCTGGGCTTCCATTTGTGACCATTTTTGATGCAATTGGGTGAGAAAGTGGGTCTATTTCAGCCGCTTTGCAGAGGGATGTTTTTTTTTAATGGCTTCTTTGACTGGAGTGATCCGTACCTTGTTTTAGGGGTGGTCAGCTGAGAATGAGTATAACTCAAAAATTCAACGGTCACCCTACCATAAAATGAAAAGGAAATGAAAGGTTACATGTTCATCATCATTTTTCTGTGCAACTTGAACAGCTGTGAGAGTTCTGTATATTTTTTAACGATTTTTGAAGTTTGGGGATTTATCACCGTTGTCCGCGGGAGTTTATTTACTTGGGTGCAACCTTACGTACTGAAAACGGTATAAGTAGATTGCTGCGCGTGCGTGGTTGTCTGGTCAAAACACGGCTCAAAATCAGCATTTACGCTGCTCTGCTGGCAACTATGATAAGGAAGTAAATAAAAAAACGGCATATATAATCCAGGCAATCAAACATCTCAACGCGCCTTGTATTTATGTTGTTGACATCGTATGTTTTATTTAATGACCAATATTTTCACGTACAGAGCAACCTACATCGATAGCATTTCGATTAAGATTTGGTGCTGGTATTTAATGATATATAAAAGGAATTACGTGCAAACTATGGCAAGTGTAAACGACGTTTTGTATCACGCAATCGGACATGTGCATTGTATGTTACAAACAGTGAATTGCGTACGCAGGCCTACATGTACACTGTACATAGTGTATGGGGAATTGATCAAGCTTTATGTTTAGTACAACGACCATGTTCACGTAATCTGTGTACAAAGTGAACGGGCTAGTTTGATAATTAAAAAAATCATATAAAATCAAGTTTTGACGTCATGATGACGAAAAGTTTCGGGGAACAACTACCCTATATGGACTTCATTCAGACCAAGTTTGGTTAAGATCGGCTGTTTCAAAGTGACCAAAGTGCCGCGGACAAAAATCTGTGTACAAAGTCTATGGGCCACAGCACAAACTCAAAAAAAATACTAGAGGTTGTGTCTGTTGAAAACAGAACACAGGGCTTTTCCGCTTATGATATAAAAAAATCGTCACAACCTTATACACACAAAGACATTTGATTAAGATATAAAGCTTTCACCTTTAATCTTAGTCACGTAATTTGGTTGTGTTTGTGTCACTGAAGGAAAGACCTTGCCTAACATTGACTTTTGGCGAAAGAATCATGAATGATCCTAGCTCTTACCACTTTTGAATGAGGAGCTAATTCAAAAATCGTATGCGTTTAGCCTAGAAAAAATCATTCATCTGATAGCGACTATTGCGGCGGACAGATATGCATAAAAAATATATGCACGCGCGCGATGTATAAAACAAAACTTGAGAGATCATCTGGCATAATTCGGCTTCCGTACAACAACCACCGTTCTGCGCATGTCTTAGGCCGCGTTCCGACGGCTGCAGTCAATGGCTAGTGGCTGCCATATGTAAGTACGTAATTTGCAGCCGCAGCCAGAGAATTGGGACACGGGCTTACATTTTGGTCGTGTATCCTGTCTCAATGAGAGTGTTTACTAGCTACAGCTTGGAGGAGAACAATCTATTCATGACAACACAGTGTTTTTTCACCACGCGAAGTAAGTAGGTTGAAGTGTTGCTTTATGAAAAAAAAATGTTTGTTTTTGTGTATATTTCAGTGAGTAGTGCGAGGTACATGTACCATCTAAGTCTTTATAAACTAGCGTCTGTTGCGATTGCCATAATATGTTTGAAGAGGAATTCGGTTAACAAATAATTTGAAGCAAACCAAAGGGAAGGGTGTTCTTTCGTCCATGTGCATGGCCGGGGTTACTTCTAGATTTAGAAGGCTACTCCGTGAGCCTTCTAGCACTCTTACTTTTCAGGGTGCCGTAACGCTATGGGTTTTGAAAACAACAATTGATAGATGAAATTTTGGTGAAACATTGCAGCACCTACCGCCACTCCTAGATCGTGAATTCCCCTGAATTATTTTTTTTCTTGATCCTCATACATCCGTTATGCTTGTGCAGTCTCATTTTTGCTATTGATCCACAACTTTTCGAGAAAAAATTCGACTTTCTGTGCCACTCCACTTCAGGAAAGATTTCTAATTTCGAGTTCATTCATAAATTTTATAGTATGGGCAAAAGCATTATTGTATAGGGGTGTGCTTATTGAAGGAGACATGAAAATCACGTATGCCACATGCACACCACACAGTAAGTGGGAGCCAGCCTCAATAAAAAAGATAAAGCTTCAACAACTGGTATCCACGTACATGCAGACCCATTTCAATGCATGCAGCAACCGGGGAACCAGTGAAGTCAAGTTGCACCCCTTCAGAAAATGGTAGATCCAATAATGCGCATGCGGACTAGACCACTTCAAGCAGCAGGTTAACATCGGACATTTCGGCAAGCGGAGTGACACAGAAAGTCGAATTTTTTCTCGAAAAGTTGAGGATCAATTACAAAAATGAGACTGCACAAGCATAACCGATGTATGAGGATCAGGAAAAAAAATATTTCAGGGGAATTCACGATCTAGGAGTGGCGGTAGGTGCTGCAATGTTTCACCAAAATTTCATCTATCAATTGTTGTTTTCAAAACCCATAGCGTTACGGCACACCGAAAAGTAAGAGTGCTAGAAGGCTCACGGAGTAGCCTTCTAAATCTAGAAGTAGGCCGGGGTAACGTTAGACATTGTTGTTACTATTCAACCTGTGCTGTGTAATGTCTTCTTGTTGTGGTTCTGTTGCACTTTGTACTACTCACTAGGCCTATGTGAACATGTAAGCTATGCCTATGTTGGGGGTTCCTGAAGTTAAGTACACTCAGGCTAGGTTTAGTACACTCAGGTAGACTGGTACCCAGCTTCTACTTACCTAGAATTTAGGTGTGTAGAAGCTGGGTACTAGCTAACCCGAGTGTACTAAAACTACTAAACTTCAGGAACCCCCTATGTTGAGTAGGTTGTATTATCTTGTATAGTTTTGCTTTATTTAGGATCTATCCATAGGGGGCCTAGCAATTCATTTATTTGATGAAAATTAAACATGGATAATAACAAATTGTTTTATTATTAATGATGTTCAGTATAAATTAATCGTTGTCGGAGGAAATACTCCATTGGTTAATTCAGACTTTTTCAGTTGATCCTACTGCATTACTAAAAGTAATAGTAGTGGCAGTGCTGGGGCAACAATAGTATTTCAGCATGTTTTTTTTTTCCATGATTCTGATATGAACTTATGAAGGTATTTTGATTGATTCTGGGGGACGTCTGCTTATATTAATTTTTTCCTTTTTTAAACATAAACATTATGTCCTACATACGTGTACAATATTGTGCTGTAGTCCAAAGTAGCACAATTTTTGACTGTTGGGTTTATAACCAGTGGCTTCACATTGCAAACAAAAAGTTAGGAATTGAATGTAAGTGATCTTACTTGTGTTTGAATCATATTCAACATTTTATGTAAATTGAAGGAATTTTAGTGAATGGTTTATATTTCTGTTATTGATTTGTTATGAGTCTGTCAATGCCAATATTCGCAATAAGACAATTATGAAAATCATGATGATTTTTTTTTTTAATACTTTTTTTGCACTTTTCAAGTACACAAAAGTTATTATTTTTGTTCTGATTATGTTTTGCTGCTTTGAAGTAATATCTGCCCTTTATACTATATTTGGACATTTATGTCTCTTGTGTATGTCACTTGAATAGCATTTCAGTATAGAGGTAATCAAACGGTGTCTTTGTAACTTGTTAACAATTATTATGAAAAACCTTGAACAAGATAGTATATGAATATGCTTTGAAATAAACAACTACGCAAGGCCTCGGAAGTTGACGGGATTTGCTCAAGTCAAGAAGACCCAAGAAACCTGATTGATTAACCTCCCGGTTACTGAACCAGCACTCGACCGTCCCGCATTTTCCAGCCCTACATTCTCAGTGTCTTAAATTGTACTTTTTTTGGTTTTTAGTCAGAAGCTATGAAAGGAGACATTACTGTATGCTGCTATATCCGAAGGATCAATTTAATCATTGTAGCAACAAAACTTCAGGAATCTCCCAAAGGGGTCTGGCTTATTTTGTATCAAAACACTTTCAAATAAACCAGAACGGGAACTGACATTAATTGATATACAGACAACCGAAACACTGAAGTCATTTAAAGAAAAAGAACAAATCACTGACTGATGCAGTTGAACCTAAAAAACATGAATGATTAAAAAATAATATAAAAGACAACCCTCAATGAATGGGCCATCTTGCTACAGTGTAAGTAGTGTGGGTTAGGAAAACATCCCTTTAATGTGTTGTCTGTCTACTGATGTTTAATGTTTGTGTTTTTCTTTTCAATTTGTTTCAGGACAAAATGCCAAAGTTCCAGAGATCTAAGACGTTGAAGGATGGAGTGCAGTTCCGGAGGATGAGGAGGCCCGTTGAAGGAGTGTCTGTTTTCTCTCACACTTACATGTTTGTTGCTGACTTCTCTAGCCTTTCTTTTCTCAGCTCTTGTGTTTCTCACTCTATTTCTGGCTATTCCTCTTTCCTTTCCTTTCCCACTCAAGTCCACACTGGGCTTGTGACTCAAGCACTCTTGCTTGAGGACGTTGCTGAGAACCAGGCACCAGTGCATGCTATCAGCAACAGCCATATATTAAAGTTGAATAATAAGAAGTTGAATAATAGTCATGGTTTAAAAAGCAATCGTCATGGTTTAAAAAGCTATCGTCATGGTTTAAAGAGCTATTATTGTCATGGTTATAAGAAATATGTTGAAAGAACGAGTTACCTGGAACGTGAGATGAGCCATGAGACGAACTGTGAGGTGAAGTTTGAGACGAGTCATAAGACATGCCATGAGGAAGGATGTAAGAGTCATGAAAGCAGTCATGAGGTAAGCAGTCATGAGGTAAGCAGTCATGGGGTAAGCAGCTGTGGAATGATGCATATGATGGGCTGTGTGAAGAGATGTAAGGTGAGGTTTAGAAGAAGTCATGATAAGAGTAATATTAGAAGATGCAACACAGGTCAGGATAAGTGTAAGAAACAGGTGAGAGGTGTATTCACAATACCATTGAAGCAGAAGTGTCCTCGTACATTGAAGAGAGAAGTGAGAGCAACATGTACATGTTCATATAGTTGGAAGTGTCGTCAACAGAGGAAGAATCAGAAGTGTCAAACAACTGGATACACGGTTCCAAAGCGAGTAAGAATGACAAGAAAGGCCAGGAAACATGTTATGTATAATTACAGAAGAAATGGGAAATCAATCGAGCAGCGTATGTCTAAGAAGGACAGACAAGTACACGAAGAAGTAATGAAATCTACATTTTGTCATACAAGAAGATGTATTAGCAAAGTTATTCATGTAAGACGGACTGTAAAAGGAAGGAGAGGAATGAAAAAGAATGTCTGGAAAATGTCCATGAAAGTCATGAAAGGAGGTAAGAAGAGAAAGACCTGTGTAGTAAGAGAGGAGAAAGTCAAGGTTCTGGAAACATACAGTGATAATAGCAATGTGTGTTGGCTTTGTGATAAAAGTGATGGGTGTGGCAAAAGGAAGATACAATGTGATAAATGTTGTGTGTGGTTTCATACAACTTGCACAAGTATTTTGAACATTAAGGAATATTTGACTGGTAAGACATTCACTTGGGTTTGTTGTAAATGTGGACATAGTAATTACTCTGACAGTTTGTTTCACAATTTTGGTATTTGTACAGATGAGAATCAATTTGATATGCCTTACTTTGCAGTGGACCAGTGTTCAGGTGGACCTATTGATCAAGTGTCTGACAAGGAGAACAGAAAGAATGATACACCAGAGACAGGAAATGGGTATGTTAAACTAAGTACTGGTAAACAGTCAATTAGACAACAGAGTGGTGGTTACTTCTTAAGAAAGAGGAAAACAATTTCACCTGATACTTCAAGTGAAAAGGAGAAATGTACCGATAATCAATCACAGCCCAGAGAGTGTCCAAAAAAGTGTGAGAGACATCAAAGTGAGAAATCCTTGCCCCACATTGTTGACACTAGACAAACAGAAAGTCACAGCAGAAACAAGGGTGGCACTAAAAATGATGTCAAGAGAACTGGAATTAGATCTGTAAATAGTGCAAACAAATTTAATGTGACAGGAATACATCCAAATACCAGAAGAAAGAGAAAGGTTGATGCAGATTTGAAGAATAAGATTAATGAAATGCAGTCTCATGATGTGGTTAAACCTGCCAAACTAAAGTGGTGTAAGACAGTGAATAGTACAAAAATAAATCATGAAGCAGTTGATCAATCAATTGTTGCACAAGGTAGTTGTCATCAAGGAGATGTACGGTTTGGAAGAAATATTGGAAAGCAATGTGTAGCCATGTCCTTGAGTGCAATTATGAAAAGTCAGATAAAATGTATGAATAATTGGGGAAGGAATGACATGGACAATGTGCTTAACACTGGCAATGAACTGTATGGATATTTGCAGCGAAGCTCAACTATGAATAATGATTATCTGCTTATCAATGAATTACCAACTGATTTGAATGTGTATGAAAACAACTTTAGCATGAATTATGCGGAATCTGTAGTAGGAACATTCAATGAACAGGATTCAACTTTGGCAGAGTTCAACATGATTTCACTGAAACTAGCTATAGAACAAACAATTCAGAAATATCAAGCATGTTTCATATGTTTTCATGGAAATACTTTTGCAGTGATTTCCCATGGTGGAATTTATTATGTATTTGATTCACATTCCAGAAGTGTTCATGGCCGTCAAGTTCAAGATGGGACAAGTATTTTGCAGCGTTCTTTGACATGGCAAGGTGTGTATAGGTATTGTACTGAACTTGGACATTCTATGAATCTGTCTGATAGTGAGCAGTTTGAAATTACAGGTGTGAATATTTGCATTAGTCATGTCCTCAGTATCTGTAGTGATAAACACATTGACAATACTAACAGTGCTTGCACCAGTAGTTGTACACAAGGCATAAAAACACAAGATGTAAACGAGACAATGGAAACTAATGAAGTCCAGTACAATGATGTAAATTATGGAGTTGGAGAAGATACACTACACAGTGTTTTGCCAGATAATATACATAACACAGATTTTAATACTAAATTAAGTTATAATAACAAGAGTGATAATGATTTGGAAGTATTACAAGTTACTGAACCAGTTCCTTTGACATTTTTGCCACTGACTGAAGAGAGGAAGATAACATTGTGTCAACAATTTGGGATGAGGAAAGTATGTGTGAATGATGATGAGATTTCCACAAGATGTGAGAACATGGGAAGACCTGATACTGTAAAGAAGATAAACGGTGATGGGAACTGTTTCTTTAGAGCCATTTCTTGTGCTATATCAGGAACTGAAGGAAATCATAGACATATGAGAACTCTTACTGTTAATCATTTGCTGAAGTATGCTGATAAATTTAAGTGCTTTTTAAGAGAAGGTTTTTCTACAGTGGAGGATTATGTGGTTAAACAGAGGCTGTTTCATAATGGTACATGGGCAACAGAAGTAGAAATCATAGCAATGGCTGACATGTTGGGTGTTGATTTATACACGTATAGTGAGGCAAATAAATGGTACGTGTTTTGTCGTTCATTCACCAATACGGAGAGATTGTCAGATTGTGGAATTTATTTGTATCATAGAAATGAAGTTCATTATGATTTAGTTGTGAATGTTCATGAACATGTTGCAAGTAATGCAGGTGACAATTTGGAAAACTGTTGTAATAGAGATTTGTTGTCTGAAGGTTCTTGTATGGACCCACTCAGTAATGTTCATGTAAATCAAAGTACATGTTATTCTATAAGACAAGATATTAAACCGCATTCTCAGCACAATAGAAAAAGACGTAAACGTGTAAATGTGGCATTGAAACGGAAATTAGACAGAGAAAGAAAAAGAGAAAGACGTGATAAAACAAGAAATGCTAAAATTGTAGAAGAGAACAGAACACACAGAGCATACAGGGAAAAGCAGAATGATGCACAAAGACAGAAATATACTCATTGTAAAGAGTTCAGAGAAAAGAAACTTGAATATGAGAGGAAGAACTATGCAGACAGTGGTGGCAAAAAAAAGAAACTCTTGAAGCAGAAGTATCACGAAGATAGTGTGTATAAGGAAAGAAAGGTTCATAATGAAAAAAACAAATATCATAAGGATAGTGACCATAGACAAGAAAAAATTAATAGAACAATAGCCAGGTATTATACAGATACTGTATATAGGCAGAAAACAATTAACCGTGCCAAAAATAAATATCGCAGTAACCGAGTATACAGAAATGCTGTCATTAACTCCATTAAGAAAAAGTATTGGAGTAATCATGTTTACAGAGTGAATTTGATAAAAAATCTTACATGCAAGTATCGTCATGATGTAGATTATCGTAAGAAAACAAAGCAGAGGGTTTTAAGACAGAGACGTGTAAAAATTCAACAAGCAAGGAACATGAGGAATGTTATCCAAAATTGGAAGAAATCAGTGTCAACAGGACCTGAATATGTTTGTGCAGTTTGTTGCAAACTTTTGTTTAAAAGACAAGTTATTAAATGCAATAAAAACAAATACTGCAATATTAGTTGCATATCTGACAAATATTTACATAAATGTATATGTACAAAAGAGTGTGGAAATGAATGTCTTGTATCAAAATCCAGCAGGTCTAGATTATGGATATGTTACACATGCCACAGAACATTACTCCAGAAGAGAGTACCGGTAGAAGCATGTACAAATAATTTACAAGTGATAGACATTCCACAAGAATTGAACTGTTTGAATATGTTAGAGGAGCATCTCATTGCAATTAATATACCATTCATGAAAATGGTAGCATTGCCGAAAGGTGGACAGAATGGAATACACGGTCCAGTTGTATGTGTACCATCTAATATTACAGATACAGTGACAGCATTGCCAAGATGCAGAAATGAAAATCAATTAATTCGAATCAAGTTAAAGAGAAAACTAACTTACAAAGGATATTATCAATATCAGTTTGTGACCAAGGAACATGTGGAAACTGCATTAAGTTATCTTAAGCAGAACAATGCATGGTATAAAGATATTGAAATCAATTGTGATTGGAATGATCCCCTGTTAGATGATGAACATGATGAGGAACATGAAGATGAAATTGTACATGAATCTGATGAATCCAGTGTAAGTGATGAAGAAACAGATGAGGATCGTTTGTGTGGTATTCCACTTGATACATGCTTACAGCCTATAGATATTGGACAAGAAGTGCTTGATCAATACTTTGATGATGTATTTTGTGTTGCACCTTGTGAAGGAAACAATCCAGTTAGAGTGTTAATGGAGAAAGGTAATGAGGCTAAATGTTTCCCAGCATTATTCCCAGCAGGCTCACCTATATTTGATGATAAACGTGATGAAAAGCTGACACGCTTGAGATATTTTCATAATAGATTGATGAATGCAGATAAGAGATTTGCCAAATGTACTCAGTATATCTTTTATGCCCAGTATTTATCAGAAATTGAAAAGGTGATGTCTGGTGTATCCATTGCTATGCGTCAAAGTTCAGGTAAAATGCATTATGGTGAAAGTGTGAATTCTAGCATGATTAATGATAGAAATCAATTGAATGATATTTTACAGTCTGATAGTGGGTATAAATTCTTAAAACCAATCAGAGGTACACCGTCATATTGGCAATCAACTCAGAGAGATGTTATGGCTATGATTAGACAACTTGGAATACCAACATGGTTTTGCTCATTTTCTGCAGCTGATATGAGATGGCCTGAAGTTATTAATACAATACTGAGACAACAAGGGGATTACAGAACAATTGAAGATTTGGATTGGAATGATAAGTGTACAGTATTGAGAAGCAATCCAGTGACTGTTGCTAGAATGTTTGAGAATCGATTTCACACATTTTTGAAAGATGTTATCATGTCTAGTGCAGAACCCATTGGGAGAGTCATGGACTATTTTTACCGAGTAGAATTTCAGCAAAGAGGATCTCCGCACACACATTGTTTGTTTTGGATTGAGAATGCTCCTAAATTGGAGAAAGATAGAGATAATGAAGTAATAAATTTTATTGATTCATACATCAGTTGCAAATTACCAACACAGGAAGAAGATGAGGAATTGAATGAAATAATCAGTCATGTACAGCAACATAGTAGGAAACATACCAAGTCTTGTAAGAAGAAGGGTTCTGAATGTAGATTTAATTTCCCAAGACCACCATCTAATAGAACATTTATTGCCAGTTGTGATCCAGCTGATGAATGTAATGATGAAAATAGCGAGGATGATGAATATAATCATGAAGAAAGTACTTCCATTAGTAATGATGAAAAGAAACGTACAGCAGCCAAGGAATTATTGCAATCAGTATGGAATGCAATCCAGGATGAGAAGAATCAAAATATGTCCACATCTGAATTATTTCAAAGCATTAATATTACACAGTCTGATTTTGAGAAGGCCAATGATGTTTTGAGCAGGAAATCTACTATTGTTTTAAAGAGAGAGCCTCAAGATGTATGGGTGAATCTGTATAATCCTGATTAAATAAGAGCCTGGAATGCTAATATGGATATTCAATATATCACTGATGCATATGCCTGTGCCGCATACGTAGTGTCATACATGTCAAAGTCAGAACGAGAATTGGGACAGTTGTTAGCACAAGCACAGAATGAGGCGAAAAAGGGGAATTTAGATGCTAGACAGAGTATGAAGGAAATTGGATGCGTGTATTTACACAATCGGGAATTATCGGCTCAGGAAGCAGTGTTTCGTGTTTGTGGTTTGAGGTTGAAAGAGGGATCAAGAAAAGTGGAGTTTATACCTGTAGGTGAAAATCCTGTAAGAATGAGCTTGCCACTAAGTGTAATTCAGAGCAAATTTGAAGATGAGGATGATATATTCATGACTAATAAAGTTGATAGGTACAGAGCAAGGCCAGATATTGATGAATTTAATAGCATGTGTCTGGCAACATTTTGTTCAAAGTACAGAATTATTTATAATGCAGGTACATGTAATGCAGAAAAAAAGTCCCCTGTGTATGCACTGAAACATGGTCTTGGTCACATTCAGAAACGTACAAGAACTGAACCAGCAGTTATAAGATATCCAAGGTTTTCAGTGTCCAAATATCCTGAGAAATATTACCACAGTATATTACAACTGTTTCTTCCATATCGTCTGGATGCTCAACTAAAGCCACCACAGTTTGATAATTATGAACAGTTTTATGAAAATGGTTCTGTTTGTCTAAATAATCAAATGAAATCTGTAAGCGTTGTTGTGGAAAGTAATCGGTCGAAATATGAGAAGAATGCTGAGGCTCTTGAAGCAGCTAAACAATATGTAGAAAAACATGGTATGCAGGAAGATGCTTGGGCTTTGATTTCCCCAATATCTGAGCAAGAAAGACTTGAATGTGAAGCAGAGCGTGAGACAGTATTATCAGAAGATGATGATTTGGATATTCCTGACCTACAATCTGACAAGAAAGACAAAGTGTGTAATATTGAACCACATTCAGTGAAAATATCAAAGCAAGATGCACTAAGTTTACTGAGGTCATTAAATGTACAGCAAAGGGAAGTGTTTAATAAGATTCGAGACTGGTGTTTACAGAAGGTACAAGGCAAAAACCCTGAACCATTTCATGTGTTTATCACTGGTGGAGCTGGAAGTGGGAAAAGTCATTTGATTAAATCAATACATTATGAAGCAACAAGACTCTTTACAAGAATGGTTCATAATCCTGATAATGTGTCTGTAATGATAACTGCACCTACTGGAGTTGCTGCTTTTAATATCAATGGAAGTACAATTCATAGTGCGTTATCAATCCCTACTGATGCACGTTTGCCATATCAACCTTTAGGTGAGGACAAATTGAATACTTTAAGGAATGAATTGCAAGATCTTCAGATTGTTATTATTGATGAAATATCGATGGTTGATCATAAAATGTTGTGTTACATTCATGGACGTCTGCGTCAGATTAAGCAAACACGTGATCTCAAGCCATTTGGAAAAGTGAGCATTTTAGCTGTTGGTGATTTTTATCAATTGCCTCCAGTCAAAGGGAAATCATTGTATCAGAGAGATATTACAGTAGATCTGTGGAATGATTGTTTTAAGAAAGTAGAGTTGAGAGAAATTATGAGACAAAAGGATGATATGCAGTTTGCTGAAACATTGAATAGAATACGTGTCAGAACTAAGCAGGATAAATTATTTGATGAAGATGCAGCAATGTTACAATCACGGGAAACTGGAGAAGAGTGGGATGATGCTTTACATATATTTCCATGTAATAAACAGGTTGATGAATACAATCAGAAGATATTGTTTGCAAAGTGCAGTGATTATTTCTGTATTTTAGCAATTGATTTTCAAAAGGATTCCCATAAAAAGACAAGAGTGAAAATACCCCAAAAATCAGTGAAAACAACTTTGCCTGAATCGTTGTGGCTAGGTACTGGTGCTAGAGTAATGCTGACAAAAAATCTTAATGTTTCTGATGGACTTGTTAATGGAGTACTTGGAACTGTTTGTGAAATCATTATGTCACCTGATGAATCCACCCCTGAATGCATTTATATTATATTTGATAGCAAAAGTGTAGGATCCAAAGTGAAAAGGAAAAGTGCAACAAATGATGGATTTATTCAAATTCAAAGGGAAGAAGAACATATAAGCAAACAGTGTATTAGGCGTCAATTTCCACTGAAATTAGCATGGGCCTGTACAGTTCATAAAGTACAAGGAGTAACTACAGATAGAGCAGTGGTGTCCCTCGAACGAACATTTTCAGCAGGTCAAGCTTATGTAGCACTAAGCAGAGTAACATCTCTAAATGGTCTTGTAATTGAAGGGTTTAATGAAAAGTTTGTTTATTGCAATAAATCAGTCAAGGATTCATTGAGTAATATGATGGAATTTATCGAAGAAACTCATGTTAGAACACTACCATCAAATGGTACTGTAATCATGATGCATAATATCCAAGGATTGAAAGAACACTTTGAAGACTTAAAATGTAATATTGATATGATTTCAGCAGATTTCATTTGTCTGACAGAAACATGGAGTGAGAATGAGTTTGACTGTGAGACAGAATTAAGTGATTTCAAATGCTATCATCAAGTCAGAAGTGCTTCATATGACAATTCATGCAGTGTTACTCACATGTTAAGCAAACAGTGTCATGGAGGTGTTGCTGTGTATGGTAGAAGGAACAAGACATTCAGTAGACTGATGTTACCTGTACACAACCTAGAGTATATTGCAATACAAGTAATTTGTGAAGTGTCATATTCTTTGGTAACAATTTATCGTCCAGCATCATATCCCATGATTGAGTTTATTACCAACATGAAACATCTACTTAATGAACTTCATAAAGTATCTAACAGATGTATTGTGTTTGGTGATTTTAATGAAGATATTTTCAAACAGCATTCACAAATTGAGAAATTAATGTGTGAGCATGGATATAAACAATGTGTGACAGATGCAACAACAGAGAATGGGACATTGATTGATCATGTATATGTAAGAAATATAGAATCAATATGTGTAACTGTAATTCCTACTTATTACAGTTATCATGAAGGTGTGTGTATTAATATGTGATATTTTGAATGAAGTTGGTGTACACATCAATGGAATATTTCTACAGATGAAAATGTAATCTACATGACCTTATCATCATTTATCAAAAATATTTTCACACTCATGAGTAATACATTTGAGTTTAACATGCAATTTAAGAAAGGTATATTAGATTATTTTTATTAGTATTCATGGTTTGGAAAGACCTAAAAACACATCCAAGAATAAGAGCTTAAACAGCTGCACTCGTATAATATATAAAAATGAATAGCACCAAATTTCCGAGCAGTTTTTCTTTTTATGATAAATATGGTACAGTTTCAAATATTAAAGGTAGTGTCATACATTGGTTTTTGTCAAAGAAATGTAGGTTCATGGGCAAAAATATCAAGGGAAATACAATAACAGTCGTCTGTGAAAATTTCAGTCCCATACCGTGCCAACTTGTTGAGGAAACAGTGAGAAATGGCCACGGTATTTCGTAAGTCTTTTCTCTTTTATGTTTGATCTTTTGAAAGATCAAAAAGATTTGTGGTCGTTGTTTTACTAATATCTGGATAAATACACCATTTCAGGCAGAAAAAAATGAACAGTATGTTTCTACCACCGCCCTTCATACCCTGTACGTTATAGGTAAATCTGTGAACATTCCTGTTTTTGTGTCTTACCACAGTATGATACTACTAATTACAGTCAACTTTGATATTTTCTGCAGGGAATATTACCTTAATGGTATTGTTGTAATAACTTAAATAGAATTGAATCAATTGAATTGGAAGTGAATTGGAGATAAGATGTCATCAACATATCAATTTCAAATAATGAAGGTTCATTTTAATACACTCCACAGATATTTGTGAATGGTACATTCAGCACTCAGCAGGGCCTTGTCCACCCGGCTACCTTCGCTGCGTGTGACCATGGCTGTGGCAGATACACTCAGCAGGGCCATGTCAACCCATGGCCAGTCTTCACATATACCATTGTCATCTTGCCAGTCAACCCATGGCCAGTCTTCACGTTTGCCATTGTCATCTTGCCACCATGGCTGTGGCAGATACACTCAGCAGGGCCATGTCAACCCATGGCCAGTCTTCATGTATACCATTGTCATCTTGCCACCATGGCTGTGGCAGATACACTCAGCAGGGCCATGTCAACCCATGGCCAGTCTTCATGTATACCATTGTCATCTTGCCACCATGGCTGTGACTGATACACTCAGCAGGGCCATGTCAACCCATGGCCAGTCTTCATGTATACCATTGTCATCTTGCCACCATGGCTGTGGCAGATACACTCAGCAGGGCCAGTCCAACACATGGCCAGTCTTCACGTAGTATACCATTGTCATCTTGCCACCATGGCTGTGACTGATACACTCAGCAGGGCCATGTCAACCCATGGCCAGACTTCTCTACAGTTGTCTTCTTGCCACCATGGCTGGGACTGATACACTCAGCAGGGCCATGTCAACCCATGGCCAGTCTTCATGTATACCATTGTCTTCTTGCCACCATGGCTGGGACTGATACACTCAGCAGGGCCATGTCAACCCATGGCCAGTCTTCATGTATACCATTGTCTTCTTGCCACCATGGCTGTGACTGATACACTCAGCAGGGCAATGTCAACCCATGGCCAGACTTCTCTACAGTTGTCTTCTTGCCACCATGGCTGGGACTGATACACTCAGCAGGGCCGGGCCATGCCAACCATGGCCATGCAGTCTTCTGTACAGTTGTCATCTTGCCATCAGGAAATTGACTGCACGCTCAGCACTCTTCTATGGTCATAACAATTTCAGGTATAACTGCTGTAAACAAAATTATTTTCGAAGATTTTTGTGTTGCTTTTTTGGAAAAAGTACCAATGTAGCCACAAACACTTTTACTCTGTACATATTTCAAAGAAATATCGGTTGACTCTTTTTTCTCTTCTAAGCCTATTTCTGTTCATGGTGAAAACTTTATTGAAAGATTTATTGACACAATTGACATTTTAATAAAGGTGTATTTTGATCAAAACTTACATGAAGTAAATACACCTGTATTGTTATAAAAATGAACATGTTTATCATTGTTTGTGTTAAAAAAATTGCATATAGAAAAAGGAGGTATTTTAGACCCATAATTGAACACCCCTCTTTTCGCGCCAAAAAACCTAGCTTACGCCACATACCGAATGCCACGCAGTATATTGTGGTGCAAGCCTATAATAGATCTGTAGGTGATGTCACTCGCTATTGATACGTGGATTTGGGGGTGCGGGGCAGACATGTACTGATTTTGTAACTTTTGGGTCAAAAGTAAGCACTTACATAAACATATAAATTTATATAGTCATTTTAATAGCTATAATTTTAAAGCACTTTCACCCCTTTACAGCTACCCTTTAAAACACCAACATCACCTTAATTTCAAGTGTATCTTCTGTCTTTTTATTCTACCTTCACAATTTACAGTTTGGAATATTGGACTTCCTTCAATACAACAATCACTAGCTGTGGACTGCGCATAGAGATGAACCATCAGCATGTTGCTTCATGGCATGTATTCAGCAAACCTAATTGACTGCTACTGTTGTTGCTGAGAAGATAATGATGTAACATCAAGCAGTGAAGACATTCCCCCTCTTTGTCAACCAGTCAGACTCACATTGGTCACTACATGTGACATCTGCCAGAGACTTTGTGCATCATGGATAAGAGTTGAAAATCATCAGAGGATCAGTCATCTCTACCGTTCATCTCATCAACATCTTCAATAAACTGTGTCTCCTTCAGACAACTCTATTTACGCATACATGTACAATGTATTGCAGAAAGGCTATTCGAAAGGGAACCAATTTTTGAATCATTATTTCGTTCTTTTTTCAAAACATCTTCAGGAATGACTTTTTCATGTTCAAAGCATCTTTGGAAAAAAACAAATTTACTAAATGTGATAGGTGTGACATAAGTTAATTATTGAAAAGAAATCTTCACTGTCTGGTTGATGGCCAATTAATTAACGAGCGGTGCTGTTGCCAAGTAGTGTGTCGACTCAAGCTCTTATGGTCTTTTTCTATGGATTGTGGGTTTGAATTCACTCATGGGCTAGTGGTCCTTGCATCCTTGGGCAAGACGCTTTGTCACATTTTCCTCTTTACCCATGAGTAAATGGGTACCTGTGAGGGTAGAGATGGCTTTGTACTTGGTAAGCCTGTGTGCACCTTACAGCAACCTGAGCTATATGCTCCCCAGGGTGTTTTCAAGAATGTACTTTACATGTAAATGCAGCCTGATGACCAGATACAATAGTACAGTGTAATGTGCTCATAGAGACAGCATACATTTATTGTGATATGCACTGCACTATGCAATTTATTACATGTATTATTGTTGTTATTAAAGGTACAGAGTACAGTGCTGAATTTCACAAAGCACAAAGATTAATCTTAAAGGGAGCAGGATTTGCAAAGATGTGCTTGGGCTGAATTTGATGCTTAGACAGAAGTGAAGGTCTTAAAGTTCCTTACAGATGTTGTCTATGTACCTTTTATGCTTTGTTTATCTGGATAGCAGAAATACAGCCGAAATAATCTTGCCCCCTCAGAATCCTTCACGGTTACACCATGCTTGCGAAATCGTAAAAAAATCTTTCGGACGAACAATCTTATTAAAAGACTAGTCTTAGTGCTTCATGAAATCTGGCCACGCAGGATTGATAAGATGGTTTAACAGAAATGTTCACATATTTATGTATACCTTTCAGGATATGAAGATGGTTGTTTTGAAATATTTGCACATATTTTCCATAGGTTTTATCATTTCATATACATGTTGGATCAAACAAAGTGTGAGTGCTGTTCTGTGGCCTTCATCAATGTATTGTGTATTATAGATTTAACATCATTATATAATATCAAATCAGTATCACCTACTTTGTTGGAGTATTGAGAAGATCTTCTTTTTTCCATAGCGATGATCCAAAGCATGATGTCATTCAAGGCAAAACATAGTCTTCATAGTTTTGTGTGCATTTATACATAAAAACTACATTGTATTTTTTCTTGCTGGTTCAATATTTGACTTGATTGTCATGCTAATAACCTTTGATGACTTCTGACTGGGAAATAAACCAAGACAATTGACTATTTTGGACAGCTCCTACATAGATAGTTCAGATGTCAGTTTGTAGAGCGCCAGTATAGAGTATTGTTGTGTTCAAAGGTTTCAATTCCCCTCTAGTCAACTCATTCAGTTTGCCTTATGGTTAATTATTCACCTTATTTGGACTTACACAAGTTTGAATGATTTTCAATGACAAATCATTGTACTGTTCTCATGCATGAAAGGTCTCCTGTGTGTGGACTGTGTGTGTACACTAAATGAAAATAGTCCGAGGCTAAGACCTACAGGTATTGATCAAAGGATTTTGACAAAATGGGAAAACTAAAACCCTATTTTGCAATTTGCCATTTTTTGCTATTGTCCTAACAGTATTATAGTATCATGTGTGCAAACAAGTTAAGCTGAATATATGTACTGTATATTTCATTTATTTACAATACAACCAGTCAATATTTCAGAAGGAATGTGTACTTTATACATGTTTGCACCCACCATGTGAAATCATATTTGTAGACTAATATTTTTGAAAACAAAAAGGATTCATTATTATCTACATTTGTTGTATGCATGTTGGTTTCAGACAAATGTTGAAATAAAATACATGTCATTGACAAGTTGTGAGAAATCTCCATTTCTTGTTCTATTAATGTATTTGGCATTCATCCTTATTAGGGGTATATATACCTTTCCTTTATTCATATTATGTTAACACCATCCCGTTTTTACATATCTAAAGTTTTACAAATTCATGGGGAAATTACTTGGCGGTAGTAAAGGCAACCAGCTGGAAATGGTACGACAGCCTATTTCTTAATATTAAAGAAAGATATTGATTTTTCTCCTGATGGACAATGTGTAGAGGAAAATATGAAATAAACGAGGTCAATGCAGGTTACTTTTCTTTGTAGACCCGAATGTCACACGAACAAATCTTGATGGGACGAATACTGCGTCAGTCATCAGTGCTGTGCGTGCTTAGTTCACTGTCACATTCTTTATGATTTTCACAAGAGGGCGCACTTGACAGTAAGTGTCGCATCACAACAACGTAAAACCTAAAACTCTTCTGGCTCTCCACGTCAAGTACGGAGCAATGTGTGCGATACTTGCAAAAGGTACTTTATGTTAGACCGGAAGTAGAGGTCACAGAGGTCAAGCAATGTGTAAAAAAGAAACACCCTGCCTAACATTCATATTTGGAGAAAGAATCATGATCCTAGCTCTTACCACTTTTAAATGAGGAGCTACTTCCTGTTTGACCGGAAGTAGAGGTCACAGAGGTCAAGCACTGTGTCGCAAAGAAAGACACTGCCTAACAATCACTTTTGGTGAAAGAATCAACTTAATATCTCAAACCGTTGATTTTTTGTTGATTTTTAAAGATTTTGATTATTAAATTCAAATCACTTGTCACGTGACAACCGATGACGTCATAATGATGAAAAGTTTCGGGAGACAACTACCCTATATGGACTTCCTTCAGACCAAGTTTGGTTAAAATCGGCTGTTTAAAAATGACCAAAGTGCCGCAGACAATGCCCCTGTACAAAGTCTATGGGAAATCAAAATGGAAGAAGAAGAAAAAAAAAAAAAAACAGAACAAAAACAAAGGGTTTTCGCTCACGCGAAAAACCCAACTAGAGATTGTGTCTGTTGAAAACAGAACACATGGCTTTTCCGCATATGATATAAAATATTTCTCAAATTAAATACACATCGCTGATGTTGTTTGATTCAGCAAGTAAATGATATCGTCTTCGGGAAATGATTTCTCGTTTTAATCAAAAGAGGGCGTTATTCAAAACCGTGCGCTCGGAAAATACGGGTGCAGCCAAGTAAATACATGTAGTGGCCAAATGGGTCCGCCGAGCTCATGAATAAAAGTTAAGCACTCAATATATTTGAAATAAGAGAGTTGTGAGAGCTATGAAAATGAAGGATTGAAGAAATATGGCACTGGACCTCCTGCCCGGTTTCTGGGCTTCCATTTGTGACCATTTTTGATGCAATTGGGTGAGAAAGTGGGTCTATTTCAGCCGCTTTGCAGAGGGATGTTTTTTTTTTAATGGCTTCTTTGACTGGAGTGATCCGTACCTTGTTTTAGGGGTGGTCAGCTGAGAATGAGTATAACTGAAAAATTCAACGGTCTCCCTACCATAAAATGAAAAGAAAATGAAAGGTTACATGTTCATCATCATTTTTCTGTGCAACTTGAACAGCTGTGAGAGTTCTGTATATTTTTTAACGATTTTTGAAGTTTGGGGATTTATCACTGTTGTCCACGGGAGTTTATTTACTTGGGTGCAACCTTACGTACTGAAAACGGTATAATTAGATTGCTGCGCGTGCGTGGTTGTCTGGTCAAAACACGGCTCAACATCAGCATTTACGCTGCTTTGCTGGCAACTATGATAAGGAAGTAAATGAAAAAGCGGCATATATAATCCAGGCAATCAAACAGGCTGATCGCGCCTTGTATTTATGTTGTTTAAATCGTATGTTTTTTTTAATGACCAATATTTTCGCGTACAGAGCAACCTACATCGGTAGCATTTCGATTAAGATTTTGTGCTGGTATTTTATGATATATAAAAAGGAATTACGTGCAAACTATGGCAAGTTGTAAACGACGCTTTGTGTCACGCAATCGGACATGTGCATTGTATGTTATACACAGTGAGTTGCGTACGTAGGCATACATGTACACTGTACATAGTGTATGGGGAATTGATCGAGCTTTATGTTTTGTACAACGACCACGTTCACGTAATCTGTGTACAAAGTGAACGGGCTAGTTTGATAATTTAAAAAATCATATAAAATCAAGTTTTGACGTCATGATGACGAAAAGTTTCGGGGAACAACTACCCTATACGGACTTCATTCAGACCAAGTTTGGTTAAGATCGGCTGTTTCAAAGTGACCAAAGTGCCGCGGACAAAAATCTGTGTACAAAGTCTATGGGCCGCAGAACAAACTCAAAAAAAATACTAGAGGTTGTGTCTGTTGAAAACAGAACACATGGCTTTTCCGCATATGATATAGAATATTTCTCAAATTAAATACACATCGCTGATGTTGTTTGATTCAGCAAATAAATGATATCGTCTTCGGGAAATGATTTCTCGTTTTAATCAAAAGAGGGCGTTATTCAAAACCGTGCGCTCGGAAAATACGGGTGCAGCCAAGTAAATACATGTAGTGGCAAAATGGGTCCGCCGAGCTCATGAATAAAAGTTAAGCACTCAATATATTTGAAATAAGAGAATTGTGAGAGCTATGAAAATGAAGGATTGAAGAAATACGGCACTGGACCTCCTGCCCGGTCTCTGGGCTTCCATTTGTGACCATTTTTGATGCAATTGGGTGAGAAAGTGGGTCTATTTCAGCCGCTTTGCAGAGGGATGTTTTTTTTTTTAAATGGCTTCTTTGACTGGAGTGATCCGTACCTTGTTTTAGGGGTGGTCAGCTGAGAATGAGTATAACTCAAAAATTCAACGGTCTCCCTACCATAAAATGAAAAGAAAATGAAAGGTTACATGTTCATCATCATTTTTCTGTGCAACTTGAACAGCTGTGAGAGTTCTGTATATTTTTTAACGATTTTTGAAGTTTGGGGATTTATCACTGTTGTCCACGGGAGTTTATTTACTTGGGTGCAACCTTACGTACTGAAAACGGTACAAGTAGATTGCTGCGCGTGCGTGGTTGTCTGGTCAAAACACGGCTCAAAATCAGCATTTACGCTGCTTTGCTGGCAACTATGATAAGGAAGTAAATAAAAAAACGGCATATATAATCCAGGCAATCAAACATCTCAACGCGCCTTGTATTTATGTTGTTGACATCGTATGTTTTATTTAATGACCAATATTTTCACGTACAGAGCAACCTACATCGATAGCATTTCGATTAAGATTTGGTGCTGGTATTTAATGATATATAAAAGGAATTACGTGCAAACTATGGCAAGTGTAAACGACGTTTTGTATCACGCAATCGGACATGTGCATTGTATGTTACAAACAGTGAATTGCGTACGTAGGCCTACATGTACACTGTACATAGTGTATGGGGAATTGATCGAGCTTTATGTTTAGTACAACGACCATGTTCACGTAATCTGTGTACAAAGTGAACGGGCTAGTTTGATAATTAAAAAAATCATATAAAATCAAGTTTTGACGTCATGATGACGAAAAGTTTCGGGGAACAACTACCCTATACGGACTTCATTCAGACCAAGTTTGGTTAAGATCGGCTGTTTCAAAGTGACCAAAGTGCCGCGGACAAAAATCTGTGTACAAAGTCTATGGGCCGCAGAACAAACTCAAAAAAAATACTAGAGGTTGTGTCTGTTGAAAACAGAACACATGGCTTTTCCGCATATGATATAGAATATTTCTCAAATTAAATACACATCGCTGATGTTGTTTGATTCAGCAAATAAATGATATCGTCTTCGGGAAATGATTTCTCGTTTTAATCAAAAGAGGGCGTTATTCAAAACCGTGCGCTCGGAAAATACGGGTGCAGCCAAGTAAATACATGTAGTGGCAAAATGGGTCCGCCGAGCTCATGAATAAAAGTTAAGCACTCAATATATTTGAAATAAGAGAATTGTGAGAGCTATGAAAATGAAGGATTGAAGAAATACGGCACTGGACCTCCTGCCCGGTCTCTGGGCTTCCATTTGTGACCATTTTTGATGCAATTGGGTGAGAAAGTGGGTCTATTTCAGCCGCTTTGCAGAGGGATGTTTTTTTTAATGGCTTCTTTGACTGGAGTGATCCGTACCTTGTTTTAGGGGTGGTCAGCTGAGAATGAGTATAACTCAAAAATTCAACGGTCTCCCTACCATAAAATGAAAAGAAAATGAAAGGTTACATGTTCATCATCATTTTTCTGTGCAACTTGAACAGCTGTGAGAGTTCTGTATATTTTTTAACGATTTTTGAAGTTTGGGGATTTATCACTGTTGTCCACGGGAGTTTATTTACTTGGGTGCAACCTTACGTACTGAAAACGGTACAAGTAGATTGCTGCGCGTGCGTGGTTGTCTGGTCAAAACACGGCTCAAAATCAGCATTTACGCTGCTTTGCTGGCAACTATGATAAGGAAGTAAATAAAAAAACGGCATATATAATCCAGGCAATCAAACATCTCAACGCGCCTTGTATTTATGTTGTTGACATCGTATGTTTTATTTAATGACCAATATTTTCACGTACAGAGCAACCTACATCGATAGCATTTCGATTAAGATTTGGTGCTGGTATTTAATGATATATAAAAGGAATTACGTGCAAACTATGGCAAGTGTAAACGACGTTTTGTATCACGCAATCGGACATGTGCATTGTATGTTACAAACAGTGAATTGCGTACGTAGGCCTACATGTACACTGTACATAGTGTATGGGGAATTGATCGAGCTTTATGTTTAGTACAACGACCATGTTCACGTAATCTGTGTACAAAGTGAACGGGCTAGTTTGATAATTAAAAAAATCATATAAAATCAAGTTTTGACGTCATGATGACGAAAAGTTTCGGGGAACAACTACCCTATACGGACTTCATTCAGACCAAGTTTGGTTAAGATCGGCTGTTTCAAAGTGACCAAAGTGCCGCGGACAAAAATCTGTGTACAAAGTCTATGGGCCACAGCACAAACTCAAAAAAAATACTAGAGTTTATGGCTGTTGAAAACAGCACATAAGGCTTTTCCGCATATGATATAAATTCCTTTTCAATAAAAATGTTGCCGCTAAGATCGACCTTCCCTAACATTGCCTTGTGGTAAAAGAATTATGATCCTAGCTCTTACCCCTTTTAAACAATGAGCTACTTCCTGTTTGACCGGAAGTAGAGGTCACAGGGGTCAACCAATGTGTCACAAAGAAAGACCTTGCATAACATTTACTTTTGGTGAACGAACCATGATCCTAGCTCTTAACACTTTTAAATGAGGAGCTACTTCAGGTTTGACCGGAAGTAGAGGTCACAGAGGTCAAGCAATGTGTCACAAAGAAAGACCTTGCCTAACATTGATATTTGGTGAAAGAATTATGATCCTAGCTCTTACCCCTTTTAAACAAGGAGCTACTTCCTGTTTGACCGGAAGTAGAGGTCACAGGGGTCAACCAATGTGTCACAAAGAAAGACCTTGCATAACATTTACTTTTGGTGAACGAACCATGATCCTAGCTCTTAACACTTTTAAATGAGGAGCTACTTCCGGTTTGACCGGAAGTTGAGGTCACAGAGGTCAAGCAATGTGTCACAAAGAAAGACCTAGCCTAACATTGATATTTGGTGAAAGAATCATGATCCTAGCTCTTACCACGTTTAAATGAGGAGCTACTTCCGGTTTGACCGGAAGTAGAGGTCACTTAGGTCAAGCAATGTGTCACAAAGAAAGACCTTGCCTAACATTGATATTTGTTGAAAGAATCACGATCCTAGCTCTTACCACTTTTAAATGAGGAGCTGCTTCCTGTGTGACCGGAAGTAGAGGTCACAGAGGTCAAGCAATGTGTCACAAAGAAAGACCCTGCCTAACAATCATTTTTGGTGAAAGAATCAAGTTAATATCTCAAACCGTTGATTTTTTGTAGATTTTTGAAGATTTTGATTATTAAATTCAAATCACTTGTCACATGACACCTGATGACGTCATGGTGTTGAATATTTTCGGGAGACAACTACCCTATATGGACTTCCTTCACACCAAGTTTGGTAAAAATCGGCTGTTCAAAAGTAGCCAAAGTGCCGCAGAGAAAAAGTCTATGGTAACTCAAGCGACAAGAAGAAGAGGAAGAAGAAAAAAAAAAAACAGAACAAAAATAAAGGCTTTTCGCTTCCGCGAAAAAGCCAACTAGAGGTTGTGTCTGTTGAAAACAGAACACATGGCTTTTCCGCATATGATATAGAATATTTCTCAAATTAAATACACATCGCTGATGTTGTTTGATTCAGCAAATAAATGATATCGTCTTCGGGAAATGATTTCTCGTTTTAATCAAAAGAGGGCGTTATTCAAAACCGTGCGCTCGGAAAATACGGGTGCAGCCAAGTAAATACATGTAGTGGCAAAATGGGTCCGCCGAGCTCATGAATAAAAGTTAAGCACTCAATATATTTGAAATAAGAGAATTGTGAGAGCTATGAAAATGAAGGATTGAAGAAATACGGCACTGGACCTCCTGCCCGGTCTCTGGGCTTCCATTTGTGACCATTTTTGATGCAATTGGGTGAGAAAGTGGGTCTATTTCAGCCGCTTTGCAGAGGGATGTTTTTTTTTTTAAATGGCTTCTTTGACTGGAGTGATCCGTACCTTGTTTTAGGGGTGGTCAGCTGAGAATGAGTATAACTCAAAAATTCAACGGTCTCCCTACCATAAAATGAAAAGAAAATGAAAGGTTACATGTTCATCATCATTTTTCTGTGCAACTTGAACAGCTGTGAGAGTTCTGTATATTTTTTAACGATTTTTGAAGTTTGGGGATTTATCACTGTTGTCCACGGGAGTTTATTTACTTGGGTGCAACCTTACGTACTGAAAACGGTACAAGTAGATTGCTGCGCGTGCGTGGTTGTCTGGTCAAAACACGGCTCAAAATCAGCATTTACGCTGCTTTGCTGGCAACTATGATAAGGAAGTAAATAAAAAAACGGCATATATAATCCAGGCAATCAAACATCTCAACGCGCCTTGTATTTATGTTGTTGACATCGTATGTTTTATTTAATGACCAATATTTTCACGTACAGAGCAACCTACATCGATAGCATTTCGATTAAGATTTGGTGCTGGTATTTAATGATATATAAAAGGAATTACGTGCAAACTATGGCAAGTGTAAACGACGTTTTGTATCACGCAATCGGACATGTGCATTGTATGTTACAAACAGTGAATTGCGTACGTAGGCCTACATGTACACTGTACATAGTGTATGGGGAATTGATCGAGCTTTATGTTTAGTACAACGACCATGTTCACGTAATCTGTGTACAAAGTGAACGGGCTAGTTTGATAATTAAAAAAATCATATAAAATCAAGTTTTGACGTCATGATGACGAAAAGTTTCGGGGAACAACTACCCTATACGGACTTCATTCAGACCAAGTTTGGTTAAGATCGGCTGTTTCAAAGTGACCAAAGTGCCGCGGACAAAAATCTGTGTACAAAGTCTATGGGCCACAGCACAAACTCAAAAAAAATACTAGAGTTTATGGCTGTTGGAAACAGCGCATAAGGCTTTTCCGCATATGATATACAATATTTCTCCAATTAAATACACATCGCTGATGTTGTTTGATTCAGCAAATAAATGATATCGTCTTCGGGAAATGATTTCCCAATTCCAGGTAAATAGTGGCAAAATGGGTCCGCCGAGCTCATGAATAAAAGTTAAGCACTCAATATATTTGAAATAAGAGAGTTGTGAGAGCTATGAAAATGAAGGATTGAAGAAATACGGCACTGGACCTCCTGCCTGGTGTCTGGGCTTCCATTTGTGACCATTTTTGATGCAATTGGGTGAGAAAGTGGGTCTATTTCAGCCGCTTTACAGAGGGATGTTTTTTTTTAATGGCTTCTTTGACTGGAGTGATCCGTACCTTCTTTTAGGGGTGGTCAGCTGAGAATGAGTATAACTCAAAAATTCAACGGTCACCCTACCATAAAATGAAAAGAAAATGAAAGGTTGCATGTTCATCATCATTTTTCTGTGCAACTTGAACAGCTGTGAGAGTTCTGTATATTTTTTAACGATTTTTGAAGTTTGGGGATTTATCACTGTTGTCCGCGGGAGTTTATTTACTTGGGTGCAACCTTACGTACTGAAAACGGTGATTGCATTCGTTTAGCTCCCCCGGGTCGACACCAGTCAACCTCGTCTCCATTATCTCGCTTGTTTTGTGCAGTAAAACACGATCATTCCCAGACAGGACTGACCCGGGGGAGCTAAACGAATGCACCCGGTATAAGTAGATTGCTGCGCGTGCGTGGTTGTCTGGTCAAAACACGGGTCAAAATCAGCATTTACGCTGCTTTGCTGGAAACTATGATAAGGAAGTAAATGAAAAAACGGCATATATAATCCAGGCAATCAAACATCTGAACGCGCCTTGTATTTATGTTGTTGACATCGTATGTTTTATTTAATGACCAATATTTTCACGTACAGAGCAACCTACATCGAGAGCATTTCGATTAAGATTTGGTGCTGGTATTTAATGATATATAAAAGGAATTACGTGCAAACTATGGCAAGTTGTAAACGACGTTTTGTGTCACGCAATCGGACATGTGCATTGTATGTTATACACAGTGAATTGCGTACGTAGGCCTACATGTACACTGTTAGTGTATGGGAAATTGATCGAGCTTTATGTTTTGTACAACGACCACGTTCACGTAATCTGTGTACAAAGTGAACGGGCTATAAAATATTTTTAAAAAATCATATAAAATCAAGTTTTGACGTCATGATGGTGAAAAGTTTCGGGGCACAACTACCCTATATGGACTTCATTCAGACCAAGTTTGGTTAAGATCGGCTGTTTTGAAGTAACCAAAGTGCCGCGCAGAAAAAACTGTGTACAAAGTCTATGGGCCACAGAACAAACTCAAAAAAAATACTAGAGGTTGTGTCTGTTGAAAACAGAACACATGGCTTTTCCGCATATGATGTAGAATATTTCTCAAATTAAGTACACATCGCTGATGTTGTTTGATTCAGCAAATAAATGATATCGTCTTCGGGAAATGATTTCTCGTTTTAATCAAAAGAGGGCGTTATTCAAAACCGTGCGCTCGGAAAATACGGGTGCAGCCAAGTAAATACATGTAGTGGCCAAATGGGTCCGCCGAGCTCATGAATAAAAGTTAAGCACTCAATATATTTGAAATAAGAGAGTTGTGAGAGCTATGAAAATGAAGGATTGAAGAAATATGGCACTGGACATCCTGCCTGGTTTCTGGGCTTCCATTTGTGACCATTTATGATGCAATTGGGTGAGAAAGTGGGTCTATTTCAGCCGCTTTGCAGAGGGATGTTTTTTTTTTTAAATGGCTTCTTTGACTGGAGTGATCCGTACCTTGTTTTATAATTACGCTGCTTTGCTGGCAACTATGATAAGGAAGTAAAAGAAAAAACGGCACATATAATCCAGGCAATCAAACATCTGAACGCGCCTTGTATTTATGTTGTTGACATCGTATGTTTTATTTAATGACCAATGTTTTCACGTACAGAGCAACCTACATCGATAGCATTTCGATTAAGATTTGGTGCTGGTATTTAATGATATATAAAAGGAATTACGTGCAAACTATGGCAAGTTGTAAACGACGTTTTGTGTCACGGAATCGGACATGTGCATTGTATGTTACGCACAGTGAATTGCGTACGTAGGCCTACATGTACACTGTACATAGTGTATGGGAAATTGTTCGAGCTTTATGTTTTGTACAACGACCATGTTCACGTAATCTGTGTACAAAGTGAACGGGCTAGTTTGATAATTAAAAAAATCATATAAAATCAAGTTTTGACGTCATGATGACGAAAAGTTTCGGGGAACAACTACCCTATATGGACTTCATTCAGACTAAGTTTGGTTAAGATCGGCTGTTTCAAAGTGACCAAAGTGCCGCGGACAAAAATCTGTGTACAAAGTCTATGGGCCGCAGAACAAACTCAAAAAAAATACTAGAGTTTATGGCTGTTGAAAACAGCACATATGGCTTTTCCGCATATGATATAGAATATTTCTCTAATTAAATACACATCGCTGATGTTGTTTGATTCAGCAAATAAATGATATCGTCTTCGGGAAATGATTTCTCGTTTTAATCAAAAGAGGGCGTTATTCAAAACCGTGCGCTCGGAAAATACGGGTGCAGCCAAGTAAATACATGTAGTGGCCAAATGGGTCCGCCGAGCTCATGAATAAAAGTTAAGCACTCAATATATTTGAAATAAGAGAGTTGTGAAAGCTATGAAAATGAAGGATTGAAGAAATACGGCACTGGACCTCCTGCCCGGTCTCTGGGCTTCCATTTGTGACCATTTTTGATGCAATTGGGTGAGAAAGTGGGTCTATTTCAGCCGCTTTGCAGAGGGATGGTTTTTTTTGTGAAAATGGCTTCTTTGACTGGAGTGATCCATACCTTGTTTTAGGGGTGGTCAGCTGAGAATGAGTATAACTCAAAATTCAACGGTCACCCTACCATAAAATGAACAGAAAATGAAAGGTTACATGTTCATCATCATTTTTCTGTGCAACTTGAACAGCTGTGAGAGTTCTGTATATGTTTTAATGATTTTTGAAGTTTGAGGATTTATCACTGTTGTCCACGGGAGTTTATTTACTTGGGTGCAACCTTACGTACTGAAAACGGTATAAGTAGATTGCTGCGCGTGCGTGGTTGTCTGGTCAAAACACGGGTCAAAACCAGCATTTACGCTGCTTTGCTGGAAACTATGATAAGGAAGTAAATGAAAAAACGGCATATATAACCCAGGCAATCAAACATCTGAACGCGCCTTGTATTTATGTTGTTGACATCGTATGTTTTATCTAATGACCAATATTTTCACGTACAGAGCAACCTACATCGATAGCATTTCGATTAAGATTTGGTGCTGGTATTTAATAATATATAAAAGGAATTACGTGCAAACTATGGCAAGTGGTAAACGACGTTTTGTGTCACGCAATCGGACATATGCACAGTGAATTGCGTACCTGGGCCTACATGTACACTGTACATAGTGTATGGGACATTGATCGAGCTTTATGTTTTGTACAACGACCACGTTCACGTAATCTGTGTACAAAGTGAACGGGCTATACAATATTTTAAAAAAATCATATAAAATCAAGTTTTGACGTCATGATGATGAAAAGTTTCGGGGCACAACTACCCTATACGGACTTCATTCAGGCCAAGTTTGGTTAAGATCGGCTGTTTTAAAGTAACCAAAGTGCCGCGCAGAAAAATCTGTGTACAAAGTCTATGGGCCACAGAACAAACTCAAAAAAAATACTAGAGGTTGTGTCTGTTGAAAACAGAACACATGGCTTTTCCGCATATGATATAAAATATTTCTCAAATTAAATACACATCGCTGATGTTGTTTGATTCAGCAAATAAATGATATCGTCTTCGGGAAATGATTTCTCGTTTTAATCAAAAGAGGGCGTTATTCAAAACCGTGCGCTCGGAAAATACGGGTGCAGCCAAGTAAATACATGTAGTGGCAAAATGGGTCCGCCGAGCTCATGAATAAAAGTTAAGCACTCAATATATTTGAAATAAGAGAGTTGTGAGAGCTATGAAAATGAAGGATTGAAGAAATATGGCACTGGACCTCCTGCCCGGTCTCTGGGCTTCCATTTGTGACCATTTTTGATGCAATTGGGTGAGAAAGTGGGTCTATTTCAGCCGCTTTGCAGAGGGATGTTTTTTTTTTAAATGGCTTCTTTGACTGGAGTGATCCGTACCTTGTTTTAGGGGTGGTCAGCTGAGAATGAGTATAAATCAAAAATTCAAACGTCACCCTACCATAAAATGAAAAGAAAATGAAAGGTTGCATGTTCATCATCATTTTTCTGTGCATTTTGAACAGCTGTGAGAGTTCTGTATATTTTTTAACGATTTTTGAAGTTTGGGGATTTATCACTGTTGTCCGCGGGAGTTTATTTACTTGGGTGCAACCTTACGTATTGAAAACGGTATAAGTAGATTGCTGCGCGTGCGTGGTTGTCCGGTCAAAACACGGCTCAAAATCAGCATTTACGCTGCTTTGCTGGCAACTATGATAAGGAAGTAAATGAAAAAACGGCATATATAATCCAGGCAATCAAACATCTGAACGCGCCTTGTATTTATGTTGTTGACATCGTATGTTTTATTTAATGACCAATATTTTCACGTACTCAGAGCAACCTACATCGAGAGCATTTCGATTAAGATTTGGTGCTGGTATTTAATGATATATAAAAGGAATTACGTGCAAACTATGGCAAGTTGTAAACGACGTTTTGTGTCACGGAATCGGACATGTGCATTGTATGTTATACACAGTGAATTGCGTACGTAGGCCTACATGTACACTGTACATAGTTGTATGGGAAATTGATCGAGCTTTATGTTTTGTACAACGACCACGTTCACGTAATCTGTGTACAAAGTGAACGGGCTATAAAATATTTTTAAAAAATCATATAAAATCAAGTTTTGACGTCATGATGATGAAAAGTTTCGGGGCACAACTACCCTATATGGACTTCATTCAGACCAAGTTTTGTTAAGATCGGCTGTTTAAAAGTGACCAAAGTGCCGCGGAGAAAAATCTGTGTACAAAGTCTATGGGCCACAGAACAAACTCAAAAAAAATACTAGAGTTTATGGCTGTTGAAAACAGCACATAAGGCTTTTCCGCATATGATATAAATTTCTTATCAATAAGAATGTTGTCACTGAAAACGAATTTCCCTAACATTATTTGCCTTTTGGAAAAATAATTATGATCCTAGCTCTTACGACTTTTAAATGAGGAGCTACTTTCTGTTTGACCGGAAGTAGAGGTCACAGAGGTCAAGCAATGTGTCACAAATGAAAGACCCTGCCTAACATTGTCTGTTGGTGAAAGAATCATGATCATAGCTCTTACCAAATTTAAATGAGGAGCCACTTCCTGTTTGACCGGAAGTAGAGGTCACAGAGGTCAAGTAATGTGTCACAATGAAAGACCTTGCCTAACATTGTCTATTGGTGAAAGAATCATGATCATAGCTCTTACCACTTTTAAATGAGGAGCTACTTCCTGTTTGACCGGAAGTAGAGGTCACAGAGGTCAAGCAATGTGTCACAAATGAAAGACCCTGCCTAACATTGTCTATTGGTGAAAGAATCATGATCATAGCTCTTACCAAATTTAAATGAGGAGCCACTTCCTGTTTGACCGGAAGTAGAGGTCACAGAGGTCAAGTAATGTGTCACAATGAAAGACCTTGCCTAACATTGTCTATTGGTGAAAGAATCATGATCATAGCTCTTACCACTTTTAAATGAGGAGCTACTTCCTGTTTGACCGGAAGTAGAGGTCTCAGAGGTCAAGCATTGTGTCACAAAGAAAGACCCTGCCTAACAATAATTGTAGGTGAAAGAATCAAGTTAATATCTCAAACCGTTGATTTCTTATTGATTTTTAAAGATTTTGATTATTAAATTCAAATCGCTGGTCACATGTCACCTGATGACGTCATGATGTTGAAAAGTTTCGGGAGACAACTACCCTATATGTACTTCCTTCAGACCAAGTTTGGTTAAAATCGGCAGTTTAAAAGTAGCCAAAGTGCCGCAGAGAAAAAGTCTATGGTAACTCAAGCGACAAGAAGAAGAAGAGGAAGAAGAAAAAAAAAAAACAGAACAAAAATAAAGGCTTTTCGCTTCCGCGAAAAAGCCAACTAGAGATTGTGTCTGTTGAAAACAGAACACATTGCTTTTCCGCATATGATATAGAATATTTCTCAAATTGTATCACTTATTTTGTCAGTTAAAGACATGTGGTTTAAAAGTATCAATTATTTCAATGAAAAAAACTAAAGTTTAACCCATTTAGTTGCAGGGTTTATGGAACACATTGTCATTTAGAATTGTGTTACAAAAAATAACTTTGCCTAACATTGACTTTTGGTGAAAGAATCATGATCAAAGCCCTTACCACTTTTAAATGAGAAGCTACCTCATGTTTGACCGGAAGTAGAGGTCACATAGGTCAAATAATGTGTCACAAATGAAAGACCTTGCCTAACATTGTCGATTGGTGAAAGAATCATGATCATAGCTCTTACCACTTTTAAATGAGGAGCTACTTCTTGTTTGACCGGAAGTAGCTGGTCACAGAGGTAAAATAATGTGTCACAAATGAAAGACCTTGCCTAACATTGTCGATTGGTGAAAGAATCATGATCATAGCTCTTACCACTTTTAAATGAGGAGCTACTTCTTGTTTGACCGGAAGTAGAGGTCACAGAGGTCAAGCAATGTGTCACAAATGAAAGACCTTGCCTAATATTGTCTTTTGGTGAAAGAATCATGATCATAGCTCTTACCACTTTTAAATGAGGAGCTACTTCCTGTTTGACCGGAAGTATTGGTCACAGAGGTCAAGCAATGTGTAACAAATAAAAGACCTTGCCTAACATTGTCTATTGGTGAAAGAATCATGATCATAGCGCTTACCACTTTTAAATGAGGAACTACTTCCTGTATGACCGGAAGTAGAGGTCACAGAGGTCAAGCAATGTGTCACAAATGAAAGACCTTGCCTAACATTGTCTATTGGTGAAAGAATCATGATCATAGCTCTTACCACTTTTAAATTAGGAGCTACTTCCTGTTTGACCGAAAGTAGAGGTCACAGAGGTCAAGCAATGTGTCACAAAGAAAGACCCTACCTAATAATCACTTTTGGTGAAATAATCAACTTAATATCTCAAACAGTTGATTTTTTGTTGATTTTTAAAGATTTTGATTATTAAACTCAAATCGCTTGTCACGTGACCCCTGATGACGTCATAATGGCGAAAAGTTTCGGGACACAATTACCCTATATGGACTTCCTTCAGACCAAGTTTGGTTAAAATCGGTTGTTTAAAAGTGACCAAAGTGCCGCCGACAAAAGTCTATGGTAACTCAAACGACAAGAAAAAGAAAACGGAAAAAAAAAAAAAATCAGAACAAAAGCAATACCTTTTCCGTTGAACACGGAAAAGCCAACTAGACATTGTGGTTGTGGGAACAACCACTAGGTGTTCGGGGTCTCATTTCGTACTGGAATGTCTGTTGGAACGCATGTGTGGCATATATACACTTAAACTGTGTGACTGAGCAAATACTGATCATGTTGAGTGCAGTGTATTCGTAGTATATGTACACTGACTGATAGCGTATAAAAAATGGTGTCACCTTTAAATAATGTAAAATTGCCCGGACGATAACTTCCGGTAAGTTAATCACAAACAACTGAACATTTGCAGAAATTATTGAATGCGTACGATGTAAATATTTTGAAAATTTCACTGATTTACGTCATGTACTTAACGAGTAAGCAGTATTTGAATAATGACATCATATTCCCTTTAAAAACGCATAACTTCCGGTTGAATAACGTCACTGATTTCAAACTTCGCAAACATGTCAACGTGCACTAGTGCTTTACACTCACTAAATTTGGCGGAAATCCGTTGTTTACTTTCGGATTACGTAATCACTGTATATCTTTAAGCCACCGTAGAGGGCGCTATATAGCCCGTATGACGTCATTGTTTATATTTTCTGAAAGCTTAAGACCTACTCTATCTTTTACCCAGAGGGGTTTTTTGTGCCTAAATCCTTCCGTTTTTGAGTTATTTTGAGTCAAACTTCAACTTCCGGTAACACCGGAAGTGAAGGTCATTTGTACACAACACTAAATATGTTAATTGTTGAGATTCACGTGTTGAGAAACATATGTCAATATCAAAATCGTAGGTCATGTGGTTCTAAAGTTATAAAGCACCAAAGTTTTTCCTAAAAACGCGTGTAATTTGATACCCGATGACGTCATCATGACGTCAATCTTCTAAATACAACTTGACATCATGACCGAAGTTCCCACCAAGTTTCATGTCGATATCTTGTAACTGTCATATAGAAGTCCTGCTGACAAGTTTGGGAAGAAGAAAAATAAAAAAAAGAAAAAAAAAAAAAAAAACTCGAACAATAACAATAGGTGTTCGGCTTGAACCCGAACACCTAACTAGAGGTTGTGTCTGTTGAAAACAGAACACATGGCTTTTCCGCATATGATATAAAATATTTCTCAAATTAAATACACATCGCTGATTTTGTTTGATTCAGCAAATAATTAATGATATCGTCTTCGGGAAATGATTTCTCGTTTTAATCAAAAGAGGGCGTTATTCAAAACCGTGCGCTCGGAAAACTGAATCCTGCATTACGGGTGCAGCCAAGTAAATACATGTAGTGGCAAAATGGGTCCGCCGAGCTCATGAATAAAAGTTAAGCACTCAATATATTTGAAATAAGAGAGTTGTAAGAGCTATGAAAATGAAGGATTTAAGTAATACGGCACTGGACCTCCTGCCCGGTCTCTGGGCTTCCATTTGTGACCATTTTTGATGCAATTGGGTGAGAAAGTGGGTCTATTTCAGCCGCTTTGCAGAGGGGTGTTTTTTTTTAATGGCTTCTTTGACTGGAGTGATCCGTACCTTGTTTTAGGGGTGGTCAGCTGAGAATGAGTATAACTCAAAAATTCAACGGTCTCCCTACCATAAAATGAAAAGAAAATGAAAGGTTACATGTTCATCATCATTTTTCTGTGCAACTTGAACAGCTGTGAGAGTTCTGTATATTTTTTAACGATTTTTGAAGTTTGGGGATTTATCACTGTTGTCCACGGGAGTTTATTTACTTGGGTGCAACCTTACGTACTGAAAACGGTATAAGTAGATTGCTGCGCGTGCGTGGTTGTCTGGTCAAAACACGGCTCAAAATCAGCATTTACGCTGCTTTGCTGGCAACTATGATAAGGAAGTAAATAAAAAAACGGCATATATAATCCAGGCAATCAAACATCTCAACGCGCCTTGTATTTATGTTGTTGACATCGTATGTTTTATTTAATGACCAATATTTTCACGTACAGAGCAACCTACATCGATAGCATTTCGATTAAGATTTGGTGCTGGTATTTAATGATATATAAAAGGAATTACGTGCAAACTATGGCAAGTGTAAACGACGTTTTGTATCACGCAATCGGACATGTGCATTGTATGTTACAAACAGTGAATTTCGCACGCAGGCCTACATGTACACTGTACATAGTGTATGGGGAATTGATCAAGCTTTATGTTTAGTACAACGACCATGTTCACGTAATCTGTGTACAAAGTGAACGGGCTAGTTTGATAATTAAAAAAATCATATAAAATCAAGTTTTGACGTCATGATGACGAAAAGTTTCGGGGAACAACTACCCTATATGGACTTCATTCCGACCAAGTTTGGTTAAGATCGGCTGTTTCAAAGTGACCAAAGTGCCGCGGACAAAAATCTGTGTACAAAGTCTATGGGCCACAGCACAAACTCAAAAAAAATACTAGAGGTTGTGTCTGTTGAAAACAGAACACATGGCTTTTCCGCATATGATATAGAATATTTCTCAAATTAAATACACATCGCTGATGTTGTTTGATTCAGCAAATAAATGATATCGTCTTCGGGACCTGATTTCTCGTTTTAATCAAAAGAGGGCGTTATTCAAAACCGTGCGCTCGGAAAATACGGGTGCAGCCAAGTAAATACATGTAGTGGCAAAATGGGTCCGCCGAGCTCATGAATAAAAGTTAAGCACTCAATATATTTGAAATAAGAGAGTTGTGAGAGCTATGAAAATGAAGGATTGAAGAAATACGGCACTGGACCTCCTGCCTGGTGTCTGGGCTTCCATTTGTGACCATTTTTGATGCAATTGGGTGAGAAAGTGGGTCTATTTCAGCCGCTTTGCAGAGGGATGTTTTTTTTTTTAATGGCTTCTTTGACTGGAGTGATCCGTACCTTGTTCTAGGGGTGGTCAGCTGAGAATGAGTATAACTCAAAAATTCAACGGTCACCCGACCATAAAATGAAAAGAAAATGAAAGGATACATGTTCATCGTCATTTTTCTGTGCAACTTGAACAGCTGTGAGAGTTCTGTATATTTTTTAACGATTTTTGAAGTTTGGGGATTTATCACTGTTGTCCACGGGAGTTTATTTACTTGGGTGCAACCTTACGTACTGAAAACGGTTTAAGTAGATTGCTGCGCGTGCGCGGTTGTCTGGTCAAAACACGGCTCAAAATCAGCATTTACGCTGCTTTGCTGGCAACTATGATAAGGAAGTAAATAAAAAAGCGGCATATATAATCCAGGCAATCAAACATCTGAACGCGCCTTGTATTTATGTTGTTTAAATCGTATGTTTTATTTAATGACCAATATTTTCACGTACAGAGCAACCTACATCGATAGCATTTCGATTAAGATTTGGTGCTGGTATTTAATGATATATAAAAGGAATTACGTGCAAACTATGGCAAGTTGTAAACGACGTTTTGTGTCACGCAATCGGACATGTGCATTGTATGTTACAAACAGTGAATTGCGTACGTAGGCCTACATGTACACTGTACATAGTGTACGGGGAATTGATCGAGCTTTATGTTTAGTACAACGACCATGTTCACGTAATCTGTGTACAAAGTGAACGGGCTAGTTTGATAATTAAAAAAATCATATAAAATCAAGTTTTGACGTCATGATGACGAAAAGTTTCGGGGAACAACTACCCTATACGGACTTCATTCAGACCAAGTTTGGTTAAGATCGGCTGTTTCAAAGTGACCAAAGTGCCGCGGACAAAAATCTGTGTACAAAGTCTATGGGCCGCAGAACAAACTCAAAAAAAATACTAGAGGTTGTGTCTGTTGAAAACAGAACACATGGCTTTTCCGCATATGATATAAAATATTTATCAAATTAAATACACATCGCTGATGTTGTTTGATTCAGCAAATAAATGATATCGTCTTCGGGAAATGATTTCTCGTTTTAATCAAAAGAGGGCGTTATTCAAAACCGTGCGCTCGGAAAGCTGAATCCTGCATTACGGGTGCAGCCAAGTAAATACATGTAGTGGCCAAATGGGTCCGCCGATCGAGCTCATGAATAAAAGTTAAGCACTCAATATATTTGAAATAAGAGAGTTGTGAGAGCTAAGAAAATGAAGGATTGAAGAAATATGGCACTGGACCTCCTGCCCGGTCTCTGGGCTTCCATTTGTGACCATTTTTGATGCAATTGGGTGAGAAAGTGGGTCTATTTCAGCCGCTTTGCAGAGGGATGGTTTTTTTGAAAATGGCTTCTTTGACTGGAGTGATCCGTACCTTGTTTAGGGGTGGTCAGCTGAGAATGAGTATAACTCGAAAATTCAACGGTCACCCTACCATAAAATGAAAAGAAAATGAAAGGTTACATGTTCATCGTCATTTTTCTGTGCAACTTGAACAGCTGTGAGAGTTCTGTATATTTTTTAACGATTTTTGAAGTTTGGGGATTTATCACTGTTGTCCACGGGAGTTTATTTACTTGGGTGCAACCTTACGTACTGAAAATGGTATAAGTAGATTGCTGCGCGTGCGCGGTTGTCTGGTCAAAACACGGCTCAAAATCAGCATTTACGCTGCTTTGCTGGCAACTATGATAAGGAAGTAAATGAAAAAAACGGCATATATAATCCAGGCAATCAAACATCTGAACGCGCCTTGTATTTATGTTGTTTAAATCGTATGTTTTTTTTAATGACCAATATTTTCGCGTACAGAGCAACCTACATCGATAGCATTTCGATTAAGATTTGGTGCTGGTATTTAATAATATATAAAAGGAATTACGTGCAAACTATGGCAAGTGGTAAACGACGTTTTGTGTCACGCAATCGGACATATGCACAGTGAATTGCGTACCTGGGCCTACATGTACACTGTACATAGTGTATGGGACATTGATCGAGCTTTATGTTTTGTACAACGACCACGTTCACGTAATCTGTGTACAAAGTGAACGGGCTATAAAATATTTTTTAAAAATCATATAAAATCAAGTTTTGACGCCATGATGGTGAAAAGTTTCGGGGCACAACTACCCTATATGGACTTCATTCAGACCAAGTTTGGTTAAGATCGGCTGTTTTAAAGTAACCAAAGTGCCGCGCAGAAAAATCTGTGTACAAAGTCTATGGGCCGCAGAACAAACTCAAAAAAAATACTAGAGTTTATGGCTGTTTGAAACAGCACATAAGGCTTTTCCGCATATGATATAAATTGCTTGTCAATCAGATCGAATTGTGTCATTAGAAAGAACTTCCCTTACATTGACATTTGGCGAAAGAATCATGATCAAAGCTCTTACCACTTTTAAATGAGGAGCAACTTCCTGTTTGACCGGAAGTAGAGGTCACCGAGGTCAACTTATGTATCACAATGAAAGACCTTGCCTAACATTGACTTTTGGTAAAAGAATCATGATCCTAGCTCTTACCACTTTTAAATGAGGAGCTACATCCGGTTTGACCGGAAGTAGAGGTCACAGAGGTTAACCAATGTGTCACATAGAAAGACCTTGCCTAGCATGTACCTTTGGTGAAAGAATCATGATCCTACCTCTTACCACTTTTAAATGAGGAGCTACTTCCGGTTTGACCGGAAGTAGAGGTCACAGAGGTCAACCAATGTGTCACAAAGAAAGACCTTACCTATCATTGACATTTAGCGAAGGAATCAATCTAATATCTCAAACGGTTGATTTTTTGTTGATTTTTGAATATTTTGATTATTAAATTCAAATCGCTTGTCACGTGACACCTGATGACGTCACGATTATGAAAAGTTTCGGGAGACAACTACCCTATATGGACTTCCTTCAGACCAAGTTTAGTTAAGATTGACTGTTTAAAAATTACAAAAGTGGCTCCGAGAAAACCCCTGTGCTTTGTCTATGGGAATTTTGGCGACAAGAAGAGGAAGAGGAAGAAGAGGAAGAAGAGGAAGGAAGAAAAAAAAAAAAAAAACAGAACAAAAATAAAGGCTTTTCGCTTCCGCGAAAAAGCCAACTAGAGGTTGTGTCTGTTGAAAACAGAACACATGGCTTTCCGTTTCCACTTTTATTGAAAAAAATTGTCATAACCACATATACACCCAAAGACAGTTGATTATGATCTTATGTTTTATACCTTTGAAGTGTGCACCTTTAATCATAAACTCACGTAAATTGGTCATATTTGTGTCACAAAGAAAGACCTTGACTAACATTGACTTTTGACGAAAGAATCCTGATCCTAGCTCTGACCACTTTTAAATCAGAAGCTTCTTCCTGTTTGACCGGAAGTAGAGGTCACAGAGGTCAAGCAATGTGTCACAAATGAAAGACCTTGATTAACATTGTCTATTGGTGAAAGAATCATGATCATAGCTCTGACCACTTTTAAATGAGGAGCTACTTCCTGTTTGACCGGAAGTAGAGGTCACAGAGGTCAAGTAATGTGTCACAATGAAAGACCTTACCTAACATTCACTTTTGGTGAAAGAATCATGATTATAGCTCTTACCACTATTAAATGAGGAGCTACTTCCTGTTTGACCGGAAGTAGAGGTCACAGAGGTCAAACATTGTGTCACAATGAAAGACCTTGCCTTACATTGTCTATTGGTGAAAGAATCATGATCATAGCTCTCACCACTTTTAAATGAGGAGCTACTTCCTGTTTGACCGGAAGTAGAGGTCACAGAGGTCAAGCAATGTGTCACAAATGAAAGACCTTTCCTAACATTGTCTATTGGTGAAAGAATCATGATTATAACTCTTACCACTTTTAAATGAGGAGCTACTTCCTGTTTGACCGGAAGTAGAGGTCACAGAGGTCAAGTAATGTGTCACAATGAAAGACCTTGCCTAACATTCACTTTTGGTGAAAGAATCATGATCCTAGCTCTTACCACTTTTAAATGAGGAGCTACTTCCTGTTTGACCGGAAGTAGAGGTCACAGAGGTCAAGCAATGTGTCACAAAGAAAGACCCTGCCTAACAATCACTTTTGGTGAAAGAATCAACTTCATATCTCATTTCGTTGATTTTTTGTTGATTTTTGAATATTTTGATTATTAAATTCAAAACGCTTGTCACGTGACAACTGATGACGTCATGATGACGAAAAGTTTCGGGAAACAACTACCCTATATGGACTTCCTTCAGACCAAGTTTGGTTTAAATCGGTTGTTTAAAAGTGACCAAAGTGCCGCAGACAAAAACCTATGGTAACTCAAACGACAAGAAAAAGAAGAAAAAAGAAAAAAAATCAGAACAAAAACAATACCTTTTCCGATTAAAATCGGAAAAGCCAACTAGAGGTTTATGGCTGTTGTGAACAGCTCATAAGGCTTTTCCGCATAATTATGATATAAACTGCTTAGCAATAAGAATTGTGTCACTATAAGAACGACCTTCCCTAACATTGCCTTTTGGTAAAAGAATCATGATTCTAGCTCTTACCACTTTTAACCGAGGAGCTACTTCCTGTTTGACCGGAAGTAGAGGTCACAGAGGTCAAGCAATGTAACACAAATGAAAGACCTTGCCTAACATTGAGTTTTGGTGAAAGAATCATGATCCTAGCTCTTACCACTTTTAAATGAGAAGCTACTTCCGGTTTGACCGGAAGTAGAGGTCAGAGAGGTCAAGCAATGTATCTCAAATGAAAGACCTTGCCTAACATTGAGTTTTGGTGAAAGAATCATGATCATAGCTCTTACCACTTTTAAATGAGAAGCTACTTCCGGTTTGACCGGAAGTAGAGGTCGGAGAGGTCAAGCAATGTATCACAAAGAAAGACCTTTCCTCACATGGACTTTTGGTGAAAGAAATATGATCCTAGCTCTTACCACTTTTAAATGAGGAGCTACATCCTGTTTGACCGGAAGTAGAGGTCACAGAGGTCAAGCAATGTGTCACAAAGAAAGACCCTATTTAACAATCACTTTTGGTGAAAGAATCAACTTCATATCTCAAACCGTTGATTTTTTGTTGATTTTTAAAGATTTTGATTATTAAATTCAAATCGGTGGTCACATGACACCTGATGACGTCATAATGACGAAAAGTTTCGGCATACATCTACACTATAGGGACTTTATTTGTACCAACTTTGGTTAAGATCGAATGTTTTTAAGAGACCAAAGTGGCGTGTACTATGCCCCTGTACAAAGTCTATGGGAAATCAAAATGGAAGAAGAAGAAGAAAAAAAAAAAACAGAACAAAAATAAAGGGTTTTCGCTGACGCGGAAAACCCAACTAGAGGTTTATGGCTGTTGTGAACAGCTCATAAGGCTTTTCCGCATAATTATGATAAAAACTGCTTATCAATAAGAATTGTGTTACTAAGAACGACCTTCCCTAACATTGCCTTTTGGTAAAAGAATCATGATTCTAGCTCTTACCACTTTTAACTGAGGAGCTACTTCCTGTTTGACCGGAAGTAGAGGTCACAGAGGTCAAGCAATGTAACACAAATGAAAGACCTTGCCTAACATTGAGTTTTGGTGAAAGAGTCATGATCCTAGCTCTCACCACTTTTAAATGAGAAGCTACTTCCTGTTTGACCGGAAGTAGAGGTCACAGAGGTCAAGCAATGTAACACAAATGAAAGACCTTGCCTAACATTGAGTTTTGGTGAAAGAATCATGATCCTAGCTTTTACCACTTTTAAATGAGAAGATACTTCCGGTTTGACCGGAAGTAGAGGTCAGAGAGGTCAAGCAATGTATCTCAAATGAAAGACCTTTCCTAACATTGAGTTTTGGTGAAAGAATCATGATCATAGCTCTTACCACTTTTAAATGAGAAGCTACTTCCGGTTTGACCGGAAGTAGAGGTCAGAGAGGTCAAGCAATGTATCTCAAATGAAAGACCTTTCCTAACATTGAGTTTTGGTGAAAGAGTCATGATCCTAGCTCTTACCACTTTTAAATGAGGAGCTACATCCTGTTTGACCGGAAGTAGAGGTCACAGAGGTCAAGCAATGTGTGACAAAGAAAGACCCTATTCAACAATCACTTTCGGTGAAAGAATCAACTTCATATCTCAAACCGTTGATTTTTTGTTGATTTTTAAAGATTTTGATTATTAAATTAAAATCGGTGGTCACGTGACACCTGATGACGTCATAATGACGAAAAGTTTCGGCATACATCTACACTATAGGGACTTTATTTGCACCAAGTTTGGTTAAGATCGAATGTTTTTAAGTGACCAAAGTGGCGTGTACTATGCCCGTGTACAAAGTCTATGGGAAATCAAAATGGAAGAAGAAGAAGAAAAAAAAAAAAACAGAACAAAAATAAAGGGTTTTCGCTGACGCGGAAAACCCAACTAGAGATTGTGTCTGTTGAAAACAGAACACAAGGCTTTTCCGTTTCCGTTTTTATTGAAAAAATTGTCATAACCTTTTACACACAAAGACAGTTGATTATGATCTTATGTTTTATACATTTGAAGTGTGCACCTTTAATCATAAACTCACGTGAATTGGTCATATTTTTGTCACAAAGAAAGACCTTGCCAAACATCGACTTTTGACGAAAGAATCATGATTATAGCTCTCACCACTTTTAAATTAGGTGCTACTTCCTGTTTGACCGGAAGTAGAGGTCACAGAGGTCAAACATTGTGTCACAATGAAAGACCTTGCCTTACATTGTCTATTGGTGAAAGAATCATGATCATAGCTCTCACCACTTTTAAATGAGGAGCTACTTCCTGTTTGACCGGAAGTAGAGGTCACAGAGGTCAAGCAATGTGTCACAAATGAAAGACCTTGCCTAACATTGTCTATTGGTGAAAGAATCATGATTATAACTCTTACCACTTTTAAATGAGGAGCTACTTCCTGTTTGACCGGAAGTAGAGGTCACAGAGGTCAAGTAATGTGTCACAATGAAAGACCTTGCCTAACATTCACTTTTGGTGAAAGAATCATGATCCTAGCTCTTACCACTTTTAAATGAGGAGCTACTTCCTGTTTGACCGGAAGTAGAGGTCACAGAGGTCAAGCAATGTGTCACAAAGAAAGACCCTGCCTAACAATCACTTTTGGTGAAAGAATCAACTTCATATCTCATTTCGTTGATTTTTTGTTGATTTTTGAATATTTTGATTATTAAATTCAAAACGCTTGTCACGTGACAACTGATGACGTCATGATGACGAAAAGTTTCGGGAAACAACTACCCTATATGGACTTCCTTCAGACCAAGTTTGGTTTAAATCGGTTGTTTAAAAGTGACCAAAGTGCCGCAGACAAAAACCTATGGTAACTCAAACGACAAGAAAAAGAAGAAAAAAGAAAAAAAATCAGAACAAAAACAATACCTTTTCCGATTAAAATCGGAAAAGCCAACTAGAGTTTATGGCTGTTGAAAACAGCACATAAGGCTTTTCCGCATATGATATAAATTACTTATCAATAAGAATGTTGTCACTAAAAACGAATTTCCCTTACATTATTTGCCTTTTGGTAAAAGAATTATGATCCTAGCTGTAACCACTTTTAAATGAGGAGTTACTTCTTGTTTGACCGGAAGTAGAGGTCACAGAGGTCAAGTAATGTGTCACAAAGAAAAACCTTGCCTAACATTGTCTTTTGGTGAAAGAATCATGATCCTAGCTCTTACCACTTTTAAATGATGAGCTACTTCCTGTTTGACCGGAAGTAGAGGTCACAGAGGTCAAGCAATGTGCAACAAATGAAAGACCGTGCCTTACATTGTCTATTGGTGAAAGAATCATGATCATAGCTCTTACCACTTTTAAATGAGGAGCTACTTCCTGTTTGACCGGAAGTAGAGGTCACAGAGGTCAAGTAATGTGTCACAATGAAAGACCTTGCCTGACATTCATATTTGGTGAAAGAATCATGATCCTAGCTCTTACCACTTTTAAATGATGAGCTACTTCCTGTTTGACCGGAAGTAGAGGTCACAGAGGTCAAGCAATGTGCAACAAATGAAAGACCGTGCCTTACCTTGTCTATTGGTGAAAGAATCATGATCATAGCTCTTACCACTTTTAAATGAGGAGCTACTTCCTGTTTGACCGGAAGTAGAGGTCACAGAGGTCAAGCAATGTTTCACAAAGAAAGACCCTGCCTAACAATCACTTTTGGTGGAAGAATCAACTTAATATCTCAATCCGTTGATTTGTTGTTTATTTTTAAATATTTTGATTATTAAATTCAAATCGCTGGTCACGTGACACCTGATGACGTCACAATCACGAAAAGTTTCGGCAAACAACTACCCTATAGGGACTTCCTTCTGACCAAGTTTGGAAAAAATCGGCAGTTTAAAAGTGACCAAAGTGCCGCCGACAAAAACCTATGGTAACTCAAACGACAAGAAAAAGAAACTAGAGATTGTGTCTATTGAAAACAGAACACAAGGCTTTTCCGTTTTATGATATTCAAATAAATTGTCAAAACCTTTTACACACAAAGACATTTGATTAAGATATTAAGCCTATTATACTTTAAATATACTTGGTCATGTTTGTGTCAAAAAGAAAGACCTTGCCTAATATTAACATTTGGTGAAAGAATCCTGATCATAGCTCTTACCACTTTTAAATGAGGAGCTACTTCAGGTTTGACCGAAAGTAGAGGTCAAAGGGGTCAACCAATGTATCACAAAGAAAGACCTTACCTTACATTCACTTTTTGTGAAAGAATCATGATCCAAGCTCTTACCACTTTTAAATGAGGAGCTACTTCCTGTTTGACCGGAAGTAGAGGTCACAGAGGTCTAGCAATGTGACACAAATGAAAGACCTTGCCTAACATACACCTTTGGTGAAAGAATCATGATCACAGCTCTAAACACTTTTAAATAAGGATCTACTTCCTGTTTGACCGGAAGAAGAGGTCACTGGGGTCAACCAATGTATCACAAAGAAAGACCTTGCCTAACATTCACTTTTGGTAAAAGAATCATGATCCTAGCTCTTACCACTTTTAAATGAGGAGCTACTTCCTGTTTGACCGGAAGTAGAGGTCATAGAGGTCAAGCAATGTGTCACAAAGAAAGACCCTGCCTAACAATCACTTTTGGTGAAAGAATCATGATCCTAGCTCTTACCACTTTTAAATGAGGAGCTACTTCCTGTTTGACCGGAAGTAGAGGTCACAGAGGTCAAGCAATGTGTCACAAAGAAAGACCCTGCCTAACAATCACTTTTGGTGAAAAAATCAACTTAATATCTCAAACTGTTGAATTTTTGTTGATTTTTAAAGATTTTGATGATTAAATTCAAATCGCTTGTCACATGACCTCTGATGACGTCATGATGAGGAAAAGTTTCGGGAGACAACTACCCTATATGGACTTCCTTCAGACCAAGTTTGGTTAAAATCGGCTACTAAAAAATGACCAAAGTGCCGCAGACAAAATTTGTGTACAAAGTCAATACAAATTGAGGAGAAGAAGAACAAGAAGAAGAAGAAAGAAATAAAAACAGAACAAAAGTAATACCTTTTCCGATCACAATCGGAAAAGCCAAAAAAAAAAAAATCAGAACAAAAACAATACCTTTTCCGAAAAAATCGGAAAAGCCAACTAGAGGTTGTGTCTGTTGAAAACAGAACACATGGCTTTTCCGCATATGATATAGAATATTTCTCAAATTAAATACACATCGCTGATGTTGTTTGATTCAGCAAATAAATGATATCGTCTTCGGGAAATGATTTCTCGTTTTAATCAAAAGAGGGCGTTATTCAAAACCGTGCGCTCGGAAAATACGGGTGCAGCCAAGTAAATACATGTAGTGGCCAAATGGGTCCGCCGGCCGAGCTCATGAATAAAAGTTAAGCACTCAATATATTTGAAATAAGAGAGTTGTGAGGGCTATGAAAATGAAGGATTGAAGAAATATGGCACTGGACCTCCTGCCTGGTCTCCGGGCTTCCATTTGTGACCATTTTTGATGCAATTGGGTGAGAAAGTGGGTCTATTTCAGCCGCTTTGCAGAGGGATGTTTTTTTTTTAAATGGCTTATTTGACTGGAGTGATCCGTACCTTGTTTTAGGGGTGGTCAGCTGAGAATGAGTATAACTAAAAATTTCAACGGTCACCCTACCATAAAATGAAAAGAAAATGAAAGGTTACATGTTCATCATCATTTTTCTGTGCAACTTGAACAGCTGTGAGAGTTCTGTATATTTTTTTACGATTTTTGAAGTTTGAGGATTTATCACTGTTGTCCACGGGAGTTTATTTACTTGGGTGCAACCTTACGTACTGAAAACGGTATAAGTAGATTGCTGCGCGTGCGCGGTTGTCTGTTCAAAACACGGCTCAAAATCAGCATTTACGCTGCTTTGCTGGCAACTATGATAAGGAAGTAAATGAAAAAACGGCATATATAATCCAGGCAATCAAACATCTCATCGCGCCTTGTATTTATGTTGTTTAAATCGTATGTTTTATTTAATGACCAATATTTTCACGTACAGAGCAACCTACATCGATAGCATTTCGATTAAGATTTGGTGCTGGTATTCAATGATATATAAAAGGAATTACGTGCAAACTATGGCAAGTGTAAACGACGTTTTGTATCACGCAATCGGACATGTGCATTGTATGTTACAAACAGTGAATTGCGTACGCAGGCCTACATGTACACTGTACATAGTGTATGGGGAATTGATCAAGCTTTATGTTTAGTACAACGACCATGTTCACGTAATCTGTGTACAAAGTGAACGGGCTAGTTTGATAATTAAAAAAATCATATAAAATCAAGTTTTGACGTCATGATGACGAAAAGTTTCGGGGAACAACTACCCTATATGGACTTCATTCAGACCAAGTTTGGTTAAGATCGGCTGTTTCAAAGTGACCAAAGTGCCGCGGACAAAAATCTGTGTACAAAGTCTATGGGCCACAGCACAAACTCAAAAAAAATACTAGAGATTGTGTCTGTTGAAAACAGAACACAAGGCTTTTCCGTTTCCGTTTTTATTGAGAAAATTGTCATAACCTTTTACACACAAAGACAGTTGATTATGATCTTATGTTTTATACATTTGAAGTGTGCACCTTTAATCATAAACTCACGTGAATTGGTCATATTTTTGTCACAATGAAAGACCTTGCCATACGTACATTGTCTATTGGTGAAAGAATCATGACCATAGCTCTTACCACTTTTAAATGAGGAGCTACTTCCGGTTTGACCGGAAGTAGAGGTCACAGAGGTCAAGCAATGTGTCACAAATGAAAGACCTTGCCTAACATTGTCTATTGGTAAAAGAATCATGATCCTAGCTCTTACCACTTTTGAATGAGGAGCTACTTAAAAAATCGTATGCTTTTAGGCTAGAAAAATTCATTCATCCCATAGCGACCGTGACTATTGCGGCCGACAGATATTATGCATAATCCACGCGCGCGATGTATAAAACAGAACTTGAGAGATCAACTGGCACAATTCGGCTTCCGTACAACAACCACCGTTCTGCGCATGTCTTAGGCCGCGTTCCGACGGCTGCAGTCAATGGCTAGTGGCTGCAATATGTAAGTACGTAATTTGCAGCCGCAGCCATATAATTGGGACACGGGCTTACTTCCAGGTGCATTTTGTCGTGTATCCTGTCTCAATGAGAGTGTTTACTAGCTACAGCTTGGAGGAGAACAATCTATTCATGACAATAGTGTTTTTTCACCACGCCAAGTAAGTAAGGTTATGAATGCTTTATGAAATAAAAATGTTTGTTTTTGTGTATATTTCAGTGAGTAGTGTGAGGTACATGTAGCATCTAAGTCTTTATAAACTAGCGTCTGTTGCGATTGCCATAATATGTTTGAAGAGGATTTCGGTAAACAAATAATTTGATGCAAAGGCTAACGTTATGAACTTAGGTACGTAACGTTAGGCCTATTGTGACAATGACTAACTTATGCTTCCTGAGTAATGTCTTGTTATGTTGTTGTGGTTCAGTGTATGTGAACATGGTCATGCTATAGCTATGGTCAGTATGGATTATTGCCTATGTGGGATCTTGTATAGTTTTGCCTCAATTGGAATCTATCCATCCATGGGGGGTCTAGCCATTCATTTATGTCATAAATTAAACATGGATGATAACAATTAATTCAATGATTGTTTTATTAATTAATGTTCAGTATAATCATGGAGAAATGACTCCTCATTAATTTAGGACGTCTGCATATTTACTTATTTTTCCTTTTTTTTTTACATAAACATTATATCCTTCATACCTGTACATTATTGTGCTGTAGCACACTTTTTGACTGTTGGGTTTATAACCAGTGGCTACTTATCTCACTTGTGTTTGAATCATATTTAACATTTTATGTAAATTGAAGGATTTTTTGTCAATGGTTTATATTTCTGTTATTGATTTGTTTGATTGAGTCTGTCAATGCTTATAGTCTTAATAAGATAATTATGAAAATCATGATGAATTCTTGTACTTTTTTGCACTTGTCCAGTACACAAAAGTTATTATTTTTGTTCTGATTATGTATTGTTGCTTTGAAGTAATATCTGCACTTTATACTATACTTGGACATTATGTCACTTGTGTATGTCACTTGAACAGCATTTCAGTATAGAGGAAATCAAACAGTGTCTTTGTACAGTAACTTGTTAACAAAAATTATGAAAAACCTTTAACAAGGTAGTATATGAATATGATTTGAAATAAACAACTACGCAAGGCCTCGGAAGTTGACGGGAATTGCTCAAGTCAAGAAGACCAAAGAAACCTGATTGAAGGAGGACTTGAACCTGCAACCTCCCGGTTACTGAACCAGCACTCGACTGACCTGCATTTTCCAGCCCTACATTTGGCAGTGTCCTAAATTGTACTTTTTTGGTTTTCAGTCAGAAGCTATGAAAGCAGATATTACTGTATGCTGCTATATCCGAAGGATCAATTTAATCATTGTAGCAACAAAACTTCAGGAATCTCCCGAAGGGGTCTGGCTTATTTTGTATCAAATGACTTTCAAATAAACCAGAACGGGAACTGACATTAATTGATATTCAGAAAACCGAAAACACTGATTGAAGTCATTTAAAGAAGAAGAACAAATCACTGACTGAAGCAGTTGAACCTGAAAAACATGAATGATTAAAAATAATATAAAAGACAACCCTCAATGAATGGGCCATCTTGCTACAGTGTAAGTAGTGTGGGTTAGGAAAACATCCCTTTAATGTGTTGTCTGTCTACTGCTGTTAAATGTTTGTGTTTTTCTTTTTGATTTGTTTTCAGGACAAAATGCCAAAGTACCAGCGAGCCAAGACGATGAAGGATGGGATGGGGATCTGGAGGATGAGGATGCCAGTTCGAGGAGCATCTGTTTTCTCTAACACTTACATGTTTGTTGCTGACTTCTCTAGCCTTTCTTTTCTCAGCTCTTGTGTTTCTCACTCTATTTCTGTCTATTCCTCTTTCCTTTCCTTTCCCACTCAAGTCCACACTGGGCTTGTGACTCAAGCACTCTTGCTTGAGGACGTTGCTGAGAACCAGGCACCAGTGCATGCTATCAGCAACAGCCATATATTAAAGTTGAATAATAAGAAGTTGAATAATAGTCATGGTTTAAAAAGCAATCGTCATGGTTTAAAAAGCTATCGTCATGGTTTAAAGAGCTATTATTGTCATGGTTATAAGAAATATGTTGAAAGAACGAGTTACCTGGAACGTGAGATGAGCCATGAGACGAACTGTGAGGTGAAGTTTGAGACGAGTCATAAGACATGCCATGAGGAAGGATGTAAGAGTCATGAAAGCAGTCATGAGGTAAGCAGTCATGAGGTAAGCTTTCATGAGGTAAGCAATCATGAGGTAAGCAATCATGAGGTAAGCAGTCATGAGGTAAGCAGCTGTGGAATGATGCATATGATGGGCTGTGTGAAGAAATGTAAGTTGAGGTTTAGAAGGAGCCATGATAAGAGCCATATGAGAAGATACAGGAGAGGTCAGGATAAGTGTAAGAACCAGGTGAGAGGTGTATTCACAATACCATTGAAGCGGAAGTGTCCTCGTACATTGAAGAGAGAAGTGAGAGCAACATGTACATGTTCATATAGTTGGAAGTGTCGTCAACAGAGGAAGAATCGGAAGTGTCAAACAACTGGATACACGGTTCCAAAGCGAGTAAGAATGACAAGAAAGGCTAGGAAACATATGATGTATAATTACAGAAGAAATGGTAAATCAATCGAGCAGCGTATGTCTAAGAATGACAGACAAGTACACGAAGAAGTAATGACATCTACATTTTGTCATACAAGAAGATGTATAAGCAAAGTTATCCATGTAAGACACACTGTAAACAGAAGGAGAGGCAATAATGTCATGAAAGGAGGTAAGAAGCGAAAGACCTGTGTAGTCAGAGAGGAGAAAGTCAAGGAACTGGAAACAGAAAGTGATAATGGCAATGTGTGTTGGCTTTGTGATAAAAGTGATGGGTGTGGCAAAAGGAAGATACAATGTGATAAATGTTGTGTGTGGTTTCATACAACTTGCACGGGTATTTTGAATATTGAGGAATATTTGACTGGTAAGACATTCACTTGGGTTTGTTGTAAATGTGGACATAGTAATTACTCTGACAGTTTGTTTGACAATTTTGGTATTTGTACAGATGAGAATCAGTTTGACATGCCTTGCAGTGCAGTAGACCAGTGTTCAGGTGGACCCATTGATCAAGTGTCTGACAAGGAGAACAGAAGGAATGATACACCAAAGACAGGAAATGGGTATGTTAAACTAAGTACTGGTAAACAGTCAATTAGACAACAGAGTGGTGGTTACTTCTTAAGAAAAAGGAAAACAATTTCACCTGATACTTCAAGTGAAAAGGAAAAAGGTACCGATAATCAATCACAGCCCAGAGAGTGTCCAAAAAATTGTGAGAGACGTCAAAGTGAGAAATCCTTGCCCCACATTGATGACACTAGACAAACAGAAAGTCACAGCAGAAACAAGGATGGCACTAACAATGATGTCAAGACAACTGGAATTAGATCTGTAAATAATGCAAGCAAATTTAATGTGAAAGGAATACATCCAAATACCAGAAGAAAGAGAAAGGTTGATGCAGATTTGAAGAATAAGATAAATGAAATGCAGTCTAATGGTGTGGTTAAACCTGCCAAAATGAAGTGTTGTAAGACAGTGAATAGTACACAAATAAATCATGAAGCAGTTGATCAATCAATTGTTGCACAAGGCAGTTGTCATCAAGGAGATGTACGGTTTGGAAGAAATATTGGAAAGCAATGTGTAGCCATGTCCTTGAGTGCAATTATGAAAAGTCAGATAAAATGTTTGAATAATTGGGGAAGGAATGACATGGACAATGTGCTTAACACTGGCAATGAACTGTATGGATTTTTGCAGCAAAGTTCAACTATGAATAATGATTATCTACTTATCAATGAATTACCAACTGATTTGAATGTATATGAAAACAACTTTAGCATGAATTATGCGGAACCTGTAGTAGGAACATTCAATGAACAAGATTCAAGTTTGGTAGAGTTCAACATGATTTCACTGAAACTAGCTATAGAACAATCAATTCAGAAATATCAAGCATGTTTCATATGTTTTCATGGGAACACTTTTGCAGTGATTTTTCAAGATGGAATTTATTATGTATTTGATTCACATTCCAGAAGTGTTCATGGCCGTCAAGTTCAAGATGGGACAAGCATTTTGCTCCGTTCATCAACATGGCAAGGTGTGTACAGGTATTGTACTGAACTTGGACATTCTATGAATCTGTCTAATAGTGAGCAATTTGAAATTACAGGTGTTAATATTTGCATTAGTCATGACATCAGTATCTGTAGTGATCAACACATTGACAGTATTAACAGTGCTTGCACCAGTAGTTGTACACAAGGTATAGAAACTCCATGTTTAAATGAGACAATGGGAAATAATAATGCCCTAAACAATGAAGGAAATGATGGGGTTGAAGAGGATATGACACATAGTGTTTTGTTTGATGATGTAAATGCCACTGGTTTTGATCATGAATTAAGTAATGGTAACAAGAGTGATAATGATTTAGAAATAATACAAGTTACTGAACCAGTTCCTTTGAACTTTTTGCCACTGGCTAAAGAAAGGAAGATTACATTGTGTCAAAATTTTGGTGTGAGCAAAGTATGTTTGAATACTGATGAGGTTTCTACAAGATGTGATAACATGGGAAGACCTGACACAATAAGGAAGATAAAAGGTGATGGAAACTGTTTCTTTAGAGCTATTTCTTGTGCTATATCAGGAACTGAAGAAAATCATAGACATGTGAGAACTCTTACTATTAACCACTTGCTGAAGTATGCTGACAAATTTACGTGTTTTTTAAGGGAAGGTTTTTCTACAGTGCAAGATTATGTGGTTAGGCAGAGGTTGTTTCATAATGGTACATGGGCAACAGAAGTAGAAATCATAGCAATGGCTGACATGTTAGCTGTTGATATATATACATATAGTGATGCAAGTAGATGGTATGTGTTTTCTCGTTCATTCACCAATACTGACAGATTATCAGATTGTGGAATTTATTTGTATCATAGAAATGAAGTTCATTATGATTTAGTCATGAATGTTCATGAACTTGTTCCAAGTAATCCAGTTGACAGTAATGAAAACTACTGTAACAGAGATTTGATGTCTGAAAGTACCTGTACTAGAGACCCAGTCAGTAATGTTCATGTAAGTCAATGTGATGATATAAAGAAAGATAAGCCAACATATTCTCAGTGTAAGCGAAAGAGACGTAAACGTGTAAATGTGGCATTGAAACGAAAATTAGACAGAGATAGAGCAAGAGAAAGACGTGAGAAGAACAGTGAGAAAAGTGCATACAAGGAAAGACAGAATTATGCAAAAAGACAGAAATATGCTGATTGTAAGGATTTCAGAAAGAATGTTCTTGAATATGAAAAGAACAAATATGCAGACAATTGTGAAAAGAAGAAGAAATTGTTAAACTTAAAATATCAACAGAATGCTTTGTATAAAGAAACAATAATTAAAAAATCAATGAAGAAGTATCATGATGATAGTGGTTATCGACAAGAAAAGATTAATAGAATAAAAGCCAAGTATAATACAGATGCTACATATAGACAGAAAACAATTAACCGTGCCAAAAAAACATATCATAGTAATCAAGTATACAGAAATGCTGTCATTAACTCTATAAAGAAAAAGTATTTGAGTAATCATGTGTACAGAGTGAATTTGATAAAAAATCTGAAATATAAGTATCGCCAAGATGCAAATTATCGTAAGAAAATAAAACAGAGAAATATAAGACAAAAAAAGAAAAGAAATCAACATGCACGCAACTTGAGGAATGTTATCACAAATTGGAAGAAAGAAGTTTCATCAGGACCTGAGTATGTTTGTGCAGTCTGTTGTAAACTTTTGTTTAAAAAACAAGTTATTAAATGCAATGAAGATAAATACAGCAATATTAGTTGTATATCTGAGAAATATTTACATACATGTATATGTACAAAAGAGTGTGGAAATGAATGTCTTGTATCAAAATCAAGCAGGTCTAGATTATGGATATGTTACACATGTCATAGGACATTACTGCAGAAGAAAGTACCAGTAGAAGCAAGTACAAATAATTTGGAATTGCTAGACATTCCACAGGAATTGAATTGTTTGAATATATTAGAGGAGCATCTCATTGCAATTAATATACCATTCATGAAGCTCATAGCGTTACCCAAGGGAAAGCAAAATGCAGTTCACGGACCAGTTGTATGGGTACCATCTAATATTACAGATACAGTGACAGCATTGCCAAGATGTAGAAATGAAAATCAATTAATTAGAATCAAGCTGAAGAGGAAATTAACTTACAAAGGATATTATCAATATCAGTTTGTGACCAAGGAACATGTGGAAACTGCATTGAGTTATCTTAAGCAGAACAATGCATGGTATAAAGATATTGAAATCAATTGTGATTGGAATGATCCCCTGTTAGATGATGTGAATGATGAGGAACATGATGATGAAGTGATTCATGAATCTGACGAAGCTAGTGTAAGTGATGAAGAAACAGATGAGGATCGTTTGTGTGGTATTCCACTTGATACGTGTTTACAGCCTATAGATATTGGACAAGAAGTGCTTGATCAATATTTTGATGATGTTCTCTGTGTTGCACCTTGTGAAGGAAACAATCCAGTTAGAGTATTAATGGAGGAAGGTAATGAGGCCAAATGTTTTCCAGCATTATTCCCAGCCGGCTCACCTATATTTGATGATAAACGTGATGGAAAGCTGACACGCCTAAGATATTTTCATAATAGATTGATGAATGCAGATAACAGATTTGCCAAATGTACTCAGTATATCTTTTATGCCCAGTATTTATCAGAAATTGAAAAAGTGATGTCTGGTGTATCAATTGCTATGCGTCAAAGTTCAGGGAAAATGCATTACGGTCAGAGTGTTAATTCTAGCATGATTAAGGATAGAGATCAATTAAATGATATTTTACAGTCAGATAGTGGGTATAGATTTATGAAACCAATTAGAGGTACACCGTCATATTGGCAATCAACTCAGAGAGATGTCATGGCTATGATTAGACAACTTGGAATACCAACATGGTTTTGCTCATTTTCTGCTGCTGATATGAGATGGCCTGAAGTCATTAATACAATATTGAGACAACAAGGGGATTTCAGAACAATTGAAGATTTGGATTGGAATGATAAGTGTACAGTATTGAGAAGCAATCCAGTGACTGTTGCAAGAATGTTTGAGCATCGATTTCACACATTTTTGAAAGATGTTATCATGTCGAGTGCAGCACCCATTGGGAAAGTCAAGGACTATTTTTACCGAGTAGAATTTCAGCAAAGAGGATCTCCACACACACATTGTCTGTTTTGGATTGAGAATGCTCCAAAATTTGAAGAAGATGATGATGCTGACGTAATAAAATTTATTGATTCATATATCAGTTGCAAGTTACCAACACAGGAAGAAGATGAGGAATTGAATGAAATAATCAGTCATGTACAGCAACATAGTAGAAAACATACCAAGTCTTGTAAGAAGAAGGGTTCTGAATGTAGATTTAGTTTTCCAAGACCACCGTCTAATAGAACATTTATTGCCAGTCGTGATCCAGCTGATGAATGTAATGATAAAGATAGTGAGGATGATGGATATAATCATGAAGAAACTACTTCAATTAGTAATGATGAAAAGAAACGTACAGCAGCCAAGGAATTATTGCAATCAGTATGGAATGCAATCAAAGATGAGAAGAATCAACACATGTCAACATCTGAATTATTTCAAAGTATTAATATTACACAGACTGATTTTGAAAAGGCTAATGATATTTTAAGCAGGAAGTCTACTATTGTTTTAAAGAGAGAGCCTCAAGATGTTTGGGTGAATCTGTATAATCCTGATTTAATAAGAGCCTGGAATGCTAATATGGATATTCAATATATCACTGATGCATATGCCTGTGCAGCATACGTAGTGTCATACATGTCAAAGTCAGAACGAGAATTAGGACAGTTGATAGCACATGCTCAGATTGAGGCCCAAAAGGGAAATTTAGATGCTAGACAGAGTATGAAGGAAATTGGATGCGTGTATTTACACAATAGAGAATTATCAGCTCAGGAAGCAGTGTTTCGTGTTTGTGGTCTGAGGTTGAAAGAGGGTTCTAGAAAAGTGGAGTTTATACCTGTAGGTGAAAATCCTGTACGAATGAGTTTGCCATTGAGTGTAATTCAGAATAAATGTGAAGATGATGATGATATTTTCATGACTAGTAGAGTTGATCGTTATAAAGCAAGGCCAGATTTTGATGAATTTAATGACATGTGCCTGGCAAAATTTTGTTCAAAGTACAGAATTATCTATAATGGAGGTACATGTAATAAATCAAGAAAGTCACCAGTATATGCATTGAAACATGGTTTGGGTCACATACAGAAACGTACAAGAACTAAACCAGCAGTCATAAGATATCCAAGGTTTTCAGTGACTAAATATCCAGAGAAATATTACCACAGAATATTACAATTGTTTCTTCCATATCGTGTTGATGTTCAACTGAAGCCACCACAGTTTGATAATTATGAACAATTTTATATGAATGGTTCTTTTTGTGCAAGTAATCAAATGAAATCTGTAAGTGTTGTTGTTGAAAGTAATCGGTCTAGATATGAGAAGAATGCTGAGGCTCTTGAAGCAGCTAAACAATATGTAGAACAACATGGTATGCAGGAAGATGCATGGGCATTGATTTCACCAATATCTGAGCAAGAAAGACTTGAATGTGAAGCAGAACGTGAGCCAGTATTATCAGAAGATGATAATTTGGATATTCCTGACCTACAATCTAACAAAAAAGACAAAGTGTGTAATATTGAACCTCATTCAGTGAAAATATCAAAGCAAGATGCACTAAGTTTACTGAGGTCATTGAATGCACAGCAAAGGGAAGTGTTTAATAAGATTCGAGACTGGTGTTTACAGAAGGTACAAGGCAAAAACCCTGAACCATTTCATGTGTTTATCACTGGTGGAGCTGGAACTGGGAAAAGTCATTTGGTTAAATCAATACATTATGAAGCAACAAGACTCTTTACAAGAATGGTTCGTAATCCTGATAATGTGTCTGTAATGATAACTGCACCTACTGGAGTAGCAGCTTTTAATATCAATGGAAGTACAATTCATAGTGCGTTGTCAATCCCCACTGATGCACGTTTGCCATATCAACCGCTTGGTGAGGAGAAATTGAATACTTTGAGGAATGAATTGCAAGATCTTCAGATTGTCATTATTGATGAAATATCAATGGTTGATCATAAAATGTTGTGTTACATTCATGGACGTCTGCGCCAGATTAAGCAAACACATGATCACAAGCCATTTGGAAAAGTGAGCATTTTAGCTGTTGGTGATTTTTATCAACTACCTCCAGTCAAAGGGAAATCATTGTATCAGAGAGATATTACAGTAGATCTGTGGAATGATTGTTTTAAGAAAGTAGAGTTGAAGGAAATTATGAGACAAAAGGATGATATGCAGTTTGCTGAATCTTTGAATAGAATACGTGTCAGAGCTAAGCAGGATAAGTTATTGGATGAAGATGTGGCAATGTTACAATCACGAGAAACTGGAGAAGAGTGGGATGATGCTTTACATATATTTCCATGTAATAAACAGGTTGATGAATACAATCAGAAGATACTGTTTGCAACGTGCAGTGATTATTTCTGTATTTTAGCAAATGACTTTCAGAAAGATTCCCATAAAAAGACAAGCCTAAAGAAAATACCCAAGAAATCAAAGCAGACCACTTTGCCTGAATCATTATGGCTAGGTACTGGTGCTAGGGTAATGCTGACTAAAAATCTTGATGTTTCTGATGGACTTGTTAATGGAGTACTTGGAACTGTGTGTGAAATCATTCTGTCACATGATGAATCTACCCCTGAATACATACATATTATATTTGATAGCAAAAGTGTAGGAACCAAAGTGAAAAGGAAAAGTGCAACAAATGATGGATTTATTAGAATTCAAAGGGAAGAAGAATATATAAGCAAACAGTGGATAAGGCGACAATTTCCATTGAAATTAGCATGGGCCTGTACAGTACATAAAGTACAAGGAGTGACTACAGACAGAGCAGTGGTATCTCTTGAACGGACATTTTCTGCAGGTCAAGGATATGTTGCATTAAGCAGAGTAACATCTCTAAATGGACTTGTGATTGAAGGGTTTAATGAAAAGTTTGTTTATTGCAATAAAGCAGTGAATGATTCATTGAGTGTTATGATGGAATTTATTGAAGAATCTAATGTAAGAACACTACCATCAAATGGCACTGTAATCATGATGCATAATATCCAGGGATTACAAGAACACTTTAAAGACCTAGAATGTAATATTGATATGATGTCAGCAGATTTTATTTGTCTGACCGAAACATGGAATGATAATGCGTTTGACTGCGAGACAGAATTAAGTGAATTTAAATGCTATCATCAAGTCAGAAGTGCTTCATATAATAATTCATGCAGAGTTACCCACATGCTAAGCAAACAGTGTCATGGAGGTGTTGCTGTGTATGGTAGAAGGAACAAGACATTCAGTAGACTGATCTTACCTGTACACAACTTGGAGTATATTGCAATACAAGTCATTAGTGAAGTGTCATATTCTTTGGTAACAATTTATCGTCCACCATCATATTCCATGATTGACTTTATTACCAACATGAACCATCTACTTAATGAACTTAATAAAGTATCTAACAGATGTATTGTAATGGGTGATTTTAATGAAGATATTTTGAAACATACACAAATTGAGAAATTAATGTTTGAGCATGGATATAAACAATGTGTGACAGATGCAACAACAGAGAATGGGACATTGATTGATCATGTATATGTAAGAAATATAGAATCAGTATGTGCAACTGTAATTCCAACTTATTACAGTTATCATGAAGTTGTTTGTATCACTATCAATATGTGATGTTTTCTATGTAAATCAATCAGTGTTGTAGGTCTCGAGACCACTTTTCCTGGTCTCGGTCTCCCCCCCCCCCTGTGGTCTTGTATATTGCTGGTCACCGAGACCAGCAATATTGTATACTAATGCGTACTTGCACTCATTGTGCAAAATAACACACTCGGCTGTACTTGAGATAGTACAGGTAGCACTGTAGAGTAGTATTTCTGTTGTCATGAATGTACAGTACACGTACATGTATATGGTACAACCTCGTTTTTGTGTCAGTGCACATATGCCAATATACATGTATACAAGTACTTAACATGTAAACCTGCACGCTTATTTCATGTCTGGGAACAAGTTAGCAAAATGCTAAGTATCTCAAAGACGTAGCAGAGCTTGCACCTGACATTAAGTGCCATACAATTTTGGCAGGATATGGAGAAGAAACTCCCAACCCTTGAACTACTGCAACTGCCATTCAAAGTCTTGTCAGTGCCTGAAATTTTCCGTCCCAGTTGAAAGAATTGTTAGCAGGGGTTGGATTATCATGAGGCCACATCGGGCAGGGTTGTTTTCTGATACACTGACGATTCTTATGTTCTTGAATTGTAATGAAGGTTAATTAAGAAAGTTAATTAACCTAAGTAATGTTTTGGGTCTTCAAGGAAGCTGTCATAATTTCCAATAAAAAGTTGCATCTCCCATTGTTGCACATGATACATGTATTTATAATTCTTTTTTAATTCTTTTATTATATTTTACACAAGGTCTTGAGGTCTCAGTCTCGGGGCATCAGGTCTCCGCCTTGGTCTCGACCTTAAAAGGTCACGGTCTCGAACCAGGTCTCGGTTGGTCTCGGACTTCCAGGTCTCGACTACAACACTGAAATCAATTTACTTGAAATATTATTTAAAGAAGGAATCTACATGGCATGATTGACTTTTACCATAAGTAGATATATTGATCAAGATATATGCATTGAACATCAAATTGAAAGAATACATACATGTAGTAAGGAAATACATAGTAAGGTGCTTATGTCAATATGTGATGTTATATATGTCAATGAACTGGTATTTAAAGATGAACATATTTAGAGATTTAGAGATACGAGTTGAACTTGGAATTGAAAGAAGTCACGGTGTATAATAAGGTGTTTGTATCACTATGATATGCATTTTACAGAGGTTGTCATACATGTTAATGAATTAAATAAAAGTATCATTATAAAGTGCATATTTAGAGCTTGCGTTGTAGGTTTCAATACTGATACGTTGAACACAGTTTATAGTCAAAAATGGTAATTTTAAAGAATGAAGGTTTATTTTGATATACTTCACCATGTTCACAGATATGATGTATGTCAAACCATGCACAATCATCATGCAGTCATCACAATGACCCTCAGCAGAGCCATCAAACCATGCATTGCCGCTGCCTGGCCATGTCAAGCTGTGCATGGCCACTGCCGGGCCATGTGAAAACATGGCAACTACTCAACAGATGGTCATCAAGTCATTGGGATACACAGTGACTGACACACTCAGCAGGGTGATGTCAACCCATGACTACTCTCAATTGCATGGTGGTCTATCTTGGCTGTGGCAGATGCTCTGGACATAATAATTTCAGGTATGTTGGCTGTTAATGGTTCATGTTTTGTAGGAATAGGACCTCTATGTTGACCTTTATTGAAATAATCAATGTAACACAATTATTTTAGCCTTTGAGAAAGAATCTGCTAGGATCAAAATGCAACAGACCCTCCCAACTCCAAGCATTTGATATATTTCAGGTCATTTTGGCTAATGAGCAGTTTGCAGCAGTTAATTACTTGTATTAATATTACACACGAATTGCTGTAAAAGCAGTTGGAAAAAAATTTGTCATTTACTAAAGGTTTTTTTTTCTTACCCAAATGTGTGCTTGTTAACACATCAATACCAATATTGTAGTTTGTGACGACAAAATCAATATGTAGTATTTTGGCAACACCACTGTTATTTTGACATGTATGTCCCTATTTATTTACTTGTCTCATTTTGCATTGTTTACACTTAAGAATACCACACTTGCTGCAGAACAACAATCACCAGCAAAAGCACTGACCCTCCCAGCCTCACCGTCAATGATACACAACATAGTGGTGCATTACGGCATTAATTTGAGTGCTTGGTTGACTGCTACTGTGATTGTTGCTGATGACCGTCACAAAGCAGCATTGCTATTCAGAGAAGACACACCCCCTCTTCATCAACAAGCCTTGATTACCTTGTGGACTACCAAGTCATCGGACGTTGATGAGTTACCTCGAACATCCATCTCCTCATTTAATTTCTTCATCAACTGTGATTACTCAGCAGGGACATGTTAACCCATAACCATTCTTCTTAGCATGGTCCATCTTTCATTGGGATAGTGACTGATATATGTCAACCCATGACCATTCTCCACTGCCTGGTCAATTTGTCATCAGGATAGTGACTGATACACTCACCAGCGACATTTCAACACATGACCATTCTCCACTGCCTGGTCAATTTGTCATCAGGATAGTGACTGATACACTCGGCACGGACATGTCAACCCATGACCATTCTCCACTGCCTAGTCAATTTGTCATCAGGATAGTGATTGATACACTCAGCAGGGACATGTCAACCCATGACCATTCTCCACTGCCTGGTCAATTTGTCATCATTAAAGTGATTGCACTCAGCAGGGACATATCATTTGAACCATAGCAATTAACTCTACTGCATTGTCAATTTGTAGTCACGTCTTGCCATATTCTTGAAAGCAAAATGTATTCTTAATGGGAGCGTAGGATTTGCAAGGCCTCAGACAGAAAATGGACTCAACGGTTCGTAAACTGTGCAAAGAGTCACCATGGGAAATCTTGGTTCATCAGATGCTGAGTTTTTCAAGGAAATGACGATTTAGTGTCTTCCAAAGATCATTTGTCAGAACGATTTTTGGAACAAACATAAAAGACACATTCAATTGAGTTGTTTTAGTTATCCCCTTTTACTCAAGGTATGAAGATGGTGCTGGTAGAAACATACTGTTAAAATATTTCCACCTGGAATGCTGTATTTTTCCAGAAATTAGTAAAACAAAGACCGAAAACAGTTTTGATTTCGGGGTAAGATCAAACCATTCTTCATGCTTTATAAGAAAAATTGAGTTGGGTTTTCGCTATTTTCTTGTGACTCAGATGTCCAAATTTTCCCAGGTTTATTATTTCATGTACAAGTTTGATCAGACAAAGTATGAGTGCTGTCCTGTGACCTTTACCAATCATGTATTGTACTTTTAAATGGACAACTATGATTCTTCTTGTGTCTAGAGTCAAAAAAATCATCCGTCTAAAATTTCAAGAAGAAAGCTTGCTATATATGAATTAAATTCAATGTGAATTCCTCTGTGTTAATATGGAGACACATTTTTATGCAGGTCCCAGCCATGGTTTAAAAATATTGATTCTTATTTATTGTGAATACAAAACCAACTGACTGATACACTCAGCAGGGACATGTCAACCCATGACCATTCTCCACTGCCTGGTCAATTTGTCATCTGGATAGTGATTGATACACTCAGCAGGGACATGTCAAACCATAGCAATTAACTCTACTGCATTGTCAATTTGTAGTCAAGTCTTGCCATATTCTTGAAAGCAAAATATATTTTTAAAGTGAGCATAGGATTTGCAAGGCCTCCAACAACTTTTTATTGAGTTTGAGACAGAAAATGGAACAGTTTATAAACTGTGCAAACAGTCACCATGGGAAATCTTGGTTCATCAGATGCTTGGTTTTTCAAGGAAATAAAGATTTAGTGTCTTTTCCAAAGATTGTTCGTCTGAACGATTTTTCGAACAAACATAAACAACACCCTCAATTGAGTTGTTATAGTTATCCCCTTTCACTCAAGGTATGAGGATATGGTGCTGATAAACATACCATTAAAATATTTTCACTTGAAAGGCTGTATTTTTCCAGAAATTAGTTAAACAAAGACTGAAAACAGTTTTGATCTCAGGGTAAGATCAAATTAAACCATTCTTCATGTTTTATAACAAAAATTGAGTTGGGTTTTCGCTATTTTCTCGTGACTCAGATGTCCAATAGAGCTCAAAGGTTCACAGGTTTATTTTTTCATGTACACATTTGATCAGACAAAGTATGAGTGCTGTTCTGTGACCTTTACCAATTATGTATTTGTGTACCGGCTTTAAATGGACACTGAATCTTGTGTCTAGTGTCACAAAAATAATCAACTAAAATTTTAAGAAGAAAGCTTGCTTACAAATGAATTAAATTCAATGTGAATTCCTCTGTATTCTGCAGACACATGTTTATGCAGTTCCCAGCCATGGTTTAGAAATAAACTATTCTTGTTAATTGTGAATACAAAACCACTTATTAAAAAAGTGGTAACAAGTGCGATTTTTGCAATAAAACAAAAGTCATCTACCCAAGAAAAGAATCTGAATTTCTTGTATTACTGTTGTCTTAGGTTTCGTCCTGATCATAATAATACATGTATGACTGTCCTTATATGATGAAAACCAAGAAGAAATAAGCTGTTATGTTAACTCATTCAAAGTCATTGTCCAAATTCAGTATCCAAAATGGGTTGTTTTTGGTTTTCTGCATTTTGTGATCAGATGCTGAAATACAATTATGGAGCTAATAATTATTATGCGCCATCACAACATAAAATAATCAGAACTCGAAACGGAATATTTAATTGTCCTCGCCTTTTATAATTATTACAAATCATGATGGCATTATACTGCATACAGTCGGCTTCGGCAATACATTCCCTAAGTGCAGTAATGCATGTGTATTATAGTGGGTGCATTCGTTTAGCTAACACGGGTCAGCCCTTTCTGGGAATGGTCGTGATATACTGCACAAAACAAGCGAGAGAATGGGGACGAGGTTGACTGGTGTCGACCCGGGAAAGCTAAACGAATGCACCCAGTGAATGCATAGTATTCAATACGTTACACGATAATGGATAATTCCCTCACACGAGGGCGCACTTTACAATTCGTACGTTCTCACAACATACAAATGTCGAAAAATTCATTGTATGACCTGTTTAAAACAACATCGTACCATGTTAACATCGGGTAGTTTTTTACAATTTTGCAATTTTTATGTCATCATCGATCGTAATATACACGTGAACAGTTTAGCAACGCAACTTTTTATTAAAAACAAGAAAGAAATAACTGTATCAGCCGGCCGTGTATCGGTGTCCCTGGAGTAATCACTGACATGAACCATTACTTTCTTGAGCGGTCGATATAGTAGCTGCTGATCAAGATGAAACTCACATTCTACAAAGCTATGTACAAAGTCAATCGCACATGACATCGTATATGCTTTATTGCCACACACAAAACTCGATCTATACAAATTTAGTCAATTGTATATTAATTTAGTAGGATATTTCTAAAATTAATGACCATTAATTACCACATACAAAACTCGGTACAAAATAATTTCATAATAATGATCAGCAACCACCAAATTTGCAGGCGATCGGGCGTAATTAAAACGTTCCATCTATGCGTTATAAAAATCGTCATGATGACGTCAAGGTATTTTAATCTGTTTAATATTCATTTATATGTTGTATGCTTAAACATTATCAAAAAGAAATTCAAAGATATCTTGTTTCGTTAACTAGATATCGTTAAAAGAACTTTAAGGACCTACATTTTCAATAAATAATTAAAACAAAATCAAAGGATGGCGTCATGATGACGTCATTGTTTGACGTCATCCTGTTTGACCGCAAGTAGAGGTCACAGAGGTCAAGCAATGTGTCACAAATGAAAGACCTTGCCTAACGTTGTCTATTGGTGAAAGAATCATGATCATAGCTCTTACCACTTTTAAATGAGGAGCTACTTACTGTTTGACCGGAAGTAGAGGTCACAGAGGTCAAGTAATGTGTCACAATGAAAGACCTTGCCTAACATTCACTTTTGGTGAAAGAATCATGATCCTAGCTCTTACCACTTTTAAATGAGGAGCTACTTCCTGTTTGACCGGAAGTAGAGGTCACAGAGGTCAGGCAATGTGTCACACAGAAAGGCCCTACCTAACAATCACTTTTGGTGAAAGAATCAACTTAATATCTCAAACCGTAGATTTTTTGTTGATTTTTAAAGATTTTGATTTTTAAATTCAAATCGCTTGTCACGTGACCCCTGATGACGTCATGATGGCGAAAAGTTTCGGGACACAACTACCCTATATGGACTTCCTTCAGACCAAGTTTGGTTAAAATCGGTTGTACCAAAGTGACCAAAGTGCCGCAGACAAAAACCTATGGTAACTCAAACGACAAGAAAAAGAAGAAAAAAGAAAAAAAATCAGAACAAAAACAATACCTTTTCCGATTAAAATCGGAAAAGCCAACTAGAGGTTGTGTCTGTTGAAAACAGAACACATGGCTTTTCCGCATATGGTATTTTAAATGATTTCAAATGATTTCTTGAAGATGATATCATTTGAAAATATAAAATCATTTGCGAATATGAAATCGTTTTGTGAATATTGAACTTCAGTCTTATAATTATTGCCACGTATAGAACAAGATAAGATGCCTACAAAGTCTAGGGGAAAGGACGTGACTTTAATTTGTTCATATGTAAAACGTCAAATTGCCACTTGGAAAAAAGGCAAAGTCTATGGATCATTGCAGTTTTTCCATATACAACTATTCCAAAGTATTAAGTTGCACATGTATAAGATTAACACGACCCATAAAACGACGTACAATACTCCGCAACCTACATCGATAGTATTCCTATTAAGATGGTGGTGCCGGTATTTGATATAAAAGACTTTCCGTCTTCCATGATTTCAATAAAAGATGATAGGCGGTGTACAAAATAATAATACTGACACCTCCGCAGCATCTCGTTTTAATCAAAAGAGGGCGTTATTCAAAACCGCGCGCTCGGAAAACTGAATCCTGCATTACGGGTGCAGCTAAGTAAATACATGTAGTGGCAAAATGGGTCCGCCGAGCTCATGAATAAAAGTTAAGCACTCAATATATTTGAAATAAGAGCGGAGTTGTGAGAGCTATGAAAATGAAGGATTGAAGAAATACGGCACTGGACCTCCTGCCTGGTGCCTGGGCTTCCATTTGTGACCATTTTTGATGCAATTGGGTGAGAAAGTGGGTCTATTTCAGCCGCTTTGCAGAGGGATGTTTTTTTTTTTTAATGGCTTCTTTGACTGGAGTGATCCGTACCTTGTTCTAGGGGTGGTCAGCTGAGAATGAGTATAACTCAAAAATTCAACGGTCACCCGACCATAAAATGAAAAGAAAATGAAAGGATACATGTTCATCGTCATTTTTCTGTGCAACTTGAACAGCTGTGAGAGTTCTGTATATTTTTTAACGATTTTTGAAGTTTGGGGATTTATCACTGTTGTCCACGGGAGTTTATTTACTTGGGTGCAACCTTACGTACTGAAAACGGTATAAGTAGATTGCTGCGCGTGCGTGGTTGTCTGGTCAAAACACGGCTCAAAATCAGCATTTACGCTGCTTTGCTGGCAACTATGATAAGGAAGTAAATGAAAAAACGGCATATATAATCCAGGCAATCAAACATCTGAACGCGCCTTGTATTTATGTTGTTTTAATCGTATGTTTTTTTTAATGACCAATATTTTCGCGTACAGAGCAACCTACATCGATAGCATTTCGATTAAGATTTGGTGCTGGTATTTAATGATATATAAAAGAAATTACGTGCAAACTATCGCAAGTTGTAAACGACGTTTTGTGTCACGCAATCGGACATGTGCATTGTATGTTACACACAGTGAATTGCGTACGTAGGCATACATGTACACTGTACATAGTGTATGGGAAATTGATCGAGCTTTATGTTTAGTACAACGACCATGTTCACGTAATCTGTGTACAAAGTGAACGGGCTAGTTTGATAATTAAAAAAATCATATAAAATCAAGTTTTGACGTCATGATGACGAAAAGTTTCGGGGAACAACTACCCTATATGGACTTCATTCCGACCAAGTTTGGTTAAGATCGGCTGTTTCAAAGTGACCAAAGTGCCGCGGACAAAAATCTGTGTACAAAGTCTATGGGCCGCAGAACAAACTCAAAAAAAATACTAGAGGTTGTGTCTGTTGAAAACAGAACACAAGGCTTTTCCGTTTTATAATATAAAAATAAATTCAAAACCTTTAACACATAAAGACATTTGATTAAAATATTTAATTAAGCCTACTTTTAATATTCTTGGTGATGTTTGCGCCACAAAGAAAGACCCTGCCTAACATTGACTTTTGCTGAAAGAAGCATGATCATAGCCCTTACCACCTTTAAATGAGAAGCTACTTCCGGTTTGACCGGAAGTAGAGGTCACAGAGGTCAGGCAATGTAACACAAATGTTAGACCTTGCCTTACATTGACTTTTGGTGAAGGAATCATGATCAAAGCTCTTGCCACTTTTAAATGAGGAGCTACTTCCGGTTTGACCGGAAGTAGAGGTCACAGAGGTCAAGCAATGTAACACAAATGAAAGACCTTGCCTAGCATTGTGTATTGGTGAAAGAATCATGATCATAGCTCTTACCACTTTTAAATGAGGAGCTACTTCCGGTTTGACCGGAAGTAGAGGTCACAGAGGTCAAGCAATGTAACACAAATGAAAGACCTTGCCTAGCATTGTCTATTGGTGAAAGAATCATGAGGGGAGCTCTTACCACTTTTAAATGAGAAGCTACTTCCTGTTTGACCGGAAGTAGAGGTCACAGAGGTCACGCAATGTGTCACAATTGAAAGACCTTGCCTAACATTGTCTATTGGTGAAAGAATCATGATCATAGCTCTTACCACTTTTAAATGAGGAGCTACTTCCTGTTTGACCGGAAGTAGAGGTCACAGAGGTCAAGTAATGTGTCACAAAGGAAGACCCTGCCTAACAATCACTTTTGGTGAAAGAATCAACTTAATATCTTAAACCGTTGATTTTTTGTTGATTTTTAAAGATTTTGATTTTTAAATTCAAATTGCTTGTCACGTGACACCTGATGACGTCACAATCACGAAAAGTTTCGGCAAACAACTACCCTAAAGGGACTTCCTTCTGACCAAGTTTGGTAAAAATCGGAAGTTTTAAAGTGACCAAAGTGCCGCCGACAAAAAGTCTATGGTAACTCAAACGACAAGAAGAAGAAGAAGAAAAACTAGAGATTGTGTCTGTTGAAAACAGAACACAAGGCTTTTTCGTTTCCGCTTTTATTGAAAAAATTGTCATAACCACATACACACAAAGACAGTTGATTATGATCTTTTGTTTTATACCTTTGAAGTGTGCACCTTTAATCATAAACTCACGTGAATTGGTCATATTTGTGTCACAAAGAAAGACCTTGCCTAACATTGACTATTGACGAAAGAATCATGATCCTAGCTCTGACCACTTTTAAATCAGAAGCTACTTCCTGTTTGACCGGAAGTAGAGGTCACAGAGGTCAAGCAATGTGTCACAAATGAAAGACCTTGCCTAACATTGTCTATTGGTGAAAGAATCATGATCATAGCTCTGACCACTTTTAAATGAGGAGCTACTTCCTGTTTGACCGGAAGTAGAGGTCACAGAGGTCAAGTAATGTGTCACAATGAAAGACCTTACCTAACATTCACTTTTGGTGAAAGAATCATGATTATAGCTCTTACCACTTTTAAATGAGGAGCTACTTCCTGTTTGACCGGAAGTAGAGGTCACAGAGGTCAAGCAATGTGTCACGATGAAAGACCTTGCCTAACATTCACTTTTGGTGAAAAAATCATGATCCTAGCTCTTACCACTTTTAAATGAGGAGCTACTTCCTGTTTGACCGGAAGTAGAGGTCACAGAGGTCAAGCAATGTTTCACAAAGAAAGACCCTGCCTAACAATTACTTTTGGTGAAAGAATCAACTTAATATCTCAAACCGTTGTTTTTTTGTTGATTTTTATAGATTTTGATTATTAAATTCAAATTGCTGGTCACATGACACCTGATGACGTCATGATGACGAAAAGTTTCGGGAAACAACTACCCCATATGGACTTCCTTCAAACCAAGTTTGGTCAAAATCGGCTGTTTAAAAATGACCAAAGTGCCGCGAACAAAAGTCTATGGTAACTCAAACGACAAGAAAAAGAAGAAGAAGAAGAAGAAGAAGAAGAAGAAGAAGAAGAAAAAAAAAAAAATCAGAACAAAAACAATACCTTTTCCGAAAAAATCGGAAAAGCCAAAAAAAAAAAAAACTCGAACAATTACAATAGGTGTTCGGCTTGAACCCGAACACCTAAAAAACTCGAACAATAACAATAGGTGTTCGGCATGAACCCGAACACCTAATAAACAAATGACGCTGTCTTGACGTAACTTCATAATTACGATCAGGTGTCATGTGACAAGCGTTTTGAATTTAATAATCAAAATATTCAAAAATCAACAAAAAATCAACCGAATGAGATATGAAGTTGATTCTTTCACCAAAAGTGATTGTTAGGCAGGGTCTTTCTTTGTGACACATTGCTTGACCTCTGTGACCTCTACTTCCGGTCAAACAGGAAGTAGCTCCTCATTTAAAAGTGGTAAGAGCTAGGATCATGATTCTTTCACCAAAAGTGAATGTTAGGCAAGGTCTTTCATTGTGACACATTACTTGACCTCTGTGACCTCTACTTCCGGTCAAACAGGAAGTAGCTCCTCATTTAAATGTGGTAAGAGTTATGATCATGATTCTTTCACCAATAGACAATGTTAGGCAAGGTCTTTCATTTGTGACACATTGCTTGACCGCTGTGACCTCTACTTCCGGTCAAACCGGAAGTAGCTCCTCATTTAAAAGTGGTAAGAGCTATGATCATGATTCTTTCACCAACAGACAATGTTAGGCAAGGTCTTTCATTTGTGACACATTACTTGACCTCTGTGACCTCTTCTTCCGGTCAAACAGGAAGTAGCTCCTCATTTAAAAGTGGTAAGAGCTATGATCCTGATTCTTTCACCAATAGACAATGTAAGGCAAGGTCTTTCATTGTGACAAAAATATGACAAATTCACGTGAGTTTATGATTAAAGGTGCACACTTCAAATGTATAAAACATAAGATCATAATCAACTGTCTTTGTGTGTAAAAGGTTATGACAATTTTCTCAATAAAAACGGAAACGGAAAAGCCTTGTGTTCTGTTTTCAACAGACACAATCTCTAGTTTTTCCATTTTTTTCTTCCCAAACTTGTCAGCAGGACTTCTATATGACAGTTACAAGATATTTACTTGAAACTTGGTGGGAACTTTGGTAGTGATACGAAGTTGTATTTAGAAGAATGACGTCATGATGACGTCATCGGGTATCAAATTACACGCGTTTTTAGGAAAAACTTTGGTGCTCTATAACTTAAGAACCAAATGACCTACGATTTTGATATTGACATATGTTACTAAACACGTGAATCTCAACAATTAATAAATTAAGTGTTGTGTACAAATGACCTTCACTTCCGGTGTAACCGGAAGTTGAAGTTTGACTCAAAATAACCCGAAAACGGAAGGATTTGAGCAGATAAAACCCCTCTGGGTAAAAGATAGAGTAGGTCTTGGGCTTTCAGAAAATATAAACGATGACGTCATACTCGCTGTATAGCGCCCTCTACGGTGGATTAAAGATATACAGTGATTACGTAATCCAAAAGTAAACGGATTTCCGCCAAATTTGGTGAGTTTGAAGCACTAATGCACTTTGACATGTGTGTGAAGTTTGAAATCTGTGACGTCATTCAACCAGAAGTTATGTGTTTTTAAAGGAAACATGATGCAATTATTCAAAAAAATTAATACTGTTTACTTGTTAAGTACATGACGTACATCAGTGAAAATTGCAAAATATTTACATCGTACGGATTGAATAATTTCTGCAAATTTTCAGTTGTTTGTAAATAACTAAACGGAAGTTATCGTCCAGGTAAGTATTACATATTTAAAGGTGACACCATTTTCTATGTATACGCTTTTTGTCAGTGTATGAATATGGCAATCAGCATGATCAGTATCACGCAATATATTTACGCAGTATTTCAATAATTATGCCATTGATTACATACAATCCAACAAACATTCACATAACAGTTCCACTACGAAATGAAACCCCGAACACCTAGTGGTTGTTCCCACAACCACAATGTCTAGTGTTTTTTACATTTGAAGTGTGCATCTTTCATCACAAACTCACGTGAATTGGTCATATTTGTGTCACAAAGAAAGACCTTGCCAAACATTGACTTTGACGAAAGAATCATGATTATAGCTCTCACCACTTTTAAATTAGGAACTTCTTCCTGTTTGACCGGAAGTAGAGGTCACACAGGTCAAATATTGTGTCACAATGAAAGACCTTGCCTTACATTGACTTTTGGTAAAAGAATCATGATCATAGCTCTTACCACTTTTAAATGAGGAGCTACTTCCTGTTTGACCAAAAGAAGAGGTCAAAGAGGTCAAGCAATGTGTCACAAAAGAAAGACCTTGCCTAACAATGTCTTTTGGTGAAAGAATCATGATCAAAGCTCTTACCACTTTTAAATGAGGAGCTCCTTTCTGTTTGACCGGAAGTAGAGGTCACAGAGGTCAAGCAATGTGTCACAAAAGAAAGATCTTGCCTAACATTGTCTATTGGTGAAAGAATCATGATCATAGCTCTTACCACTTTTAAATGAGGAGCTACTTCCTGTTTGACCAGAAGTAGAGGCCACAGAGGTCAGGTTATGTGTCAAAATGAAAGACCTTGCCTAACATTCACTTTTGGTGAAAGAATCATGATCCTAGCTCTTACCACTTTTAAATGAGGAGCTACTTCCTGTTTGACCGGAAGTAGAGGTCACAGAGGTTTTAGCAAAGGAAGGCCCTGCCTAACAATTACTTTTGGTGAAAGAATCAACTTAATATCTCAAACCGTTGATTTCTTGTTGATTTTTTAAGATTTTGATTATTAAATATGAATTGCTTGTAATTTGACACCTGATGACGTCATGATGACGAAAAGTTTCGGGAGACAACTACCCTATATGGTCTTCCTTCAGACCAAGTTTGGTTAAAATCGGCTGTTAAAAATTACCAGAGTGCCGCAGACAAAATTTGTGTACAAAGTCAATACAAATTGAGGAGAAGAAGAAAAAGAAAGGAAAACTAGAGGTTGTGTCTGTTGAAAACGGAACACATGGCTTTTCCGCATATATGATACATAAAATATTTCTCAAATTAATACACATCTCTTATTTTTCTTTATTAAAAGTATCCATATTTCAATGTAGAAAAGTAAAGTTTAACCCATTTAGTTGCAGGGTTTATGGAACATGTTACATTGCTTGTCAATTAGAATTGTGTCACAAAGGTGAAAGAATCATTATCATAGCTCTTACTACTTTAAAAATGAGGAGCTAATTCAGGTTTGACCGGAAGTAGAGGTCACAGAGGTCAAGCAATGTAACACAAATGGAAGACCTTGCCTAACATTGAGTTTTGGTGAAAGAATCATGATCATAGCTCTTCCCACTTTAAAATGAGGAGCTAATTCCTGATTGACCGGAAGTAGAGGTCACAGAGGTCAAGTTATGTGTCACAATGAAAGACCTTGCCTAACATTGTCTATTTGTGAAAGAATCATGATCATAGCTCTTACCACTTTTTAATGAGGAGCTACTTCCGGTTTGACCGGAAGTTGACCGGAAGTAGAGGTCACAGAGGTCAAGCAATGTCACAGAAATGAAAGACCTTGCCTAACATTGTCTTTTGGTAAAAGAATCATAATCATAGCTCTAACCACTTATAAATGAGGAGCTACTTCCTGTTTGACCGGAAGTAGAGGTCACAGAGGTCAAGTTATGTGTCACAAAGGAAGACCCTGCCTAACAATCACTTTTGGTGTAAGAATCAACTTAATATCTCAAAGCATTTTTTTTGGTTGATTTTTAAAGATTTTGATTTTTAAATTCAATTTGCTTGTCACGTGACACCTGATGACGTCATGATGGCGAAAGGTTTCGGCAAACAACTACCGTATATGGACTTCCTTCTGACCAAGTTTGGTTAAAATCGGCTGTTTAAAAGTAGCCAAAGTGCCGCAGACAAAGTTTGTGTACAAATTCCCATTGACTTGAGGAGAAGAAGAAGAAGAAGAAGAAGTAAAAAGAAAACTAGAGTTTATGGCTGTTGAAAACAGCACATAAGGCTTTTCCGCATATGATATAAATTACTTATCAATAAGAATTGTGTCACTAAAAACGAATTTCCCTAACATTATTTGCCTTTTGGTAAAATAATTATGATCATAGCTCTAACCACTTTTAAATGAGGAGCTACTTCCTGTTTGACCGGAAGTAGAGGTCCCAGAGATCAAGCAATGTAACACAAATGAAAGACCTTGCCTTACATTGACTTTTGGTGAAAGAATCATAATCATAGCTCTTACCACTTTTAAATGAGGAGCTACTTCCTGTTTGACCGGAAGTAGAGGTCACAGAGGTCAAGCAATGTTTCACAAATGAAAGACACTGCCTACCATTGTCTATTGGTGAAAGAATCATGATCATAGCTCTTACCAAATTTAAATGAGGAGCCACTTCCTGTTTGACCGGAAGTAGAGGTCACAGAGGTCAAGTCATGTGTCACAATGAAAGACCTTGCCTAACATTTTCTATTGGTGAAAGAATCATGATCATAGCTCTTACCAAATTTAAATGAGGAGCTACTTCCTGTTTGACCGGAAGTAGAGGTCACAGAGGTCAAGCAATGTGTCACAAAGAAAGACCCTGCCTAACAATCATTTTAGGTGAAAGAATCAAGTTAATATCTCAAAACGTTGATTTTTTATTGATTTTTAAAGATTTTCATTATTAAATTTAAATCGCTGGTCACATGACACCTGATGACGTCATGATGTTGAAAAGTTTCGGGAGACAACTACCCTATATGGACTTCCTTCAGACCAAGTTTGGTTAAAATCGGCAGTTTAAAAGTAGCCAAAGTGCCGCAGAGAAAAAGTCTATGGTAACTCAAGCGACAAGAAGAAGAAGAGGAAGAAGAAAAACAAAAAAACAAAACAAAAATAAAGGCTTTTCGCTTCCGCGAAAAAGCCAAAAAAAACAGAACACAAACAATACCTTTTCCGATTGAAATCGGAAAAGCCAAATAAAAAAAAACAGAACAAAAGCAATACCTTTTCCGTTGAACACGGAAAAGCCAATAAGAATAAAGTGGCACATGCGGTTGTTAATGAGGAATGAAAAGAGTCATGACGATACACACTCGGGCAAGGTGTGTATTTCCGAATCTTCGTGATATAAAAGAATATGCCAAATAATCTTGCATTATCAGAAACATCTTATCATTAGGATCATCACATACATTATTATAATCACTTAATATAATTGAGGAACAAAGACCCTTACCATCCAATGCCGGTGTGGCGGTCTCAACTGACTCCCCGTCTCAGCTGTCTCCCCTGACCTAGGGAGACAGTTCAGTCCGACACGTGCATGGTCTCGTTGGTCTCCCGTGCTGAGATGTCCCCCCATGACTACAGTAACTATCGCACGGTACCGTGCCTCATATAGCGAGAGATTAGTTGATGGCATTAATTCAATAATTACTTTAATGAAGTATTCTTTTGGGTACGTAGAGTGAGCATTCTCTGGGGAATATTCGTCAATTTATATAAGGGTCTACAGGTCCAATTTAAAACAAATAGCACTTCGTCCTTTATGGTCCTACATCCTATGATGGGTTAATTTATGTCTACCCACTGTTCCATCTGTCAACCTTCATGCTTCAACCATTTGACCCCGAACTATTAAACCAAACCAACACCTCCCCGAATTTTTTTCCCATGCCTGTCTTCTCTCCCCTTCTTTCTGTTTCTTCCCTTATTCACCCCTCCCCTTTCCTTGACTTCTATGTCTTTACGTTAAAACCCCTGGTTCAGTGTGTTTGTAGCATGTCCATTCCTTTCCTGTAGTATTGTGTAATAAATCACACGGAAGCAATGGCCTTCAAAAGAAGGGAAAAACCTGTTGTGTTGTGTAGCGTGGAATGCACAGCTCGACCACAGCTCAGTACGACACTTAAACGGACGACATTACCGTTGTTGTGCGCAGAGATAACATGACGTATTGGTACTATATTTAGTAAGGGGGGCAGCTGAGACGGGGAGTCAGCTGAGACCGCCACACCGGTTAACTGGTTTCCCCCCCCCTAGAATTGCCCGGTCCGGTGTAAAGGTTATATCTGTCCCCCCTCAAAACGTGTCCCCCCGGACAGATTCAGCCAGCTAAAAGTGTCCCCCCGCCGTGTTAATTATGTCCCCCCTGAGTTTAACCTGTCCCCCTCCATGTAATTTGTGTCCCCCCCTGGTTGTTCATGGATAATGTGATATCACTGATATTCCCGTGCTATTAAATGAATTAAACCATAATAAGATATGCATTCTGACTGCTTTTTAACCATTGATTGAAATAAAATTCACGTGGGTGCACGTGAAAAGTCATGGCAACGACTGAGTAGTGTCTAGTCTCAAAGCGTGTATCCGTATAACCATCGTACACTTTACCACGTGTACAGTGTACAGACAGTAGCAAACGGCCCATGCTCTTAACACACGATTCGTGATTGCACATAAACAAAATCCTCGCATGCACTCGTTTTAATCACGAAGCCCACATGGTTTTGTCATAAGAGGTGCTTGGATGGCATGTGGGTAGAAAGGAAACCAGCGGAACTGACATGATTTATAGTAGTGAAAACAGCTAACTGACATTCCAACTGAGAAGAACAGGGGTGTTCCTCTGCCTCTATTTCTACCTCCATGCTTGTATTAAGCAGTCAGAAAATAGCAATCAATTTATACAAAATCATGCCAGTGGAACGCTAGCAAAGAAGGAAACTGGATCAGGAGGGGAATGAAAAGAACTTTTAAAGAAAAACTTTTTTTCCGGTGGCAATACGCTGAGCCCTTTAATTGTTTGTATACTTTTATTGGGGGCACAAACTGCATATTTTCTGTGCTTTTTGTTGCACATCATGAGATAATTTATCACGGGATTTTGACTTATTAAAATCAAGATGACGACAGCCCAGATAATTTATCACGTGATGACGACATCTTAAAACCAAGATTACTTTAGTGTTTTAATTTATTAATGATGTCAAACAAATGAAATTCAAGTCATGCCATATATAGTATTCGTATTCATAAAAGTATGATTGGACCAATTAAAACGATGTTCAGTGCTTTTCCCAGCTAACTTTTGTCACCATTTTTATGCACTCGGGGCCTATTTCATATGGCTATTCGGAATTACCCTTAGCATAGAATTGACGCTTACACTCACAGAAAAATAAAAATGAATTAAAATTAAACTTTAAATAATATTTCGTGGATTAGCAAGGAATTTTCAGTTGTATGACTATAGATGAAGTTCATATGTAACTAAGGATTTTCTGCATGCTCGGCTAGCATAAATTCAGCACTAGCCCTGTTAGTGTGTGAGTAGAATGGGGATCATTGCAGAGTCATGAAATATGGCCCTGATTTAAATTTCCTATAAATGTATTAGTAAATTACGTGTTATTGACTGTTGTTTATTAACATTAAACAAAAAAAATGTAAAATTGAAGTTTTGTGTATTCCTATTTCTAATGTGTATGTGGGAACATGATTCAAACACTGTTATGTAATTCCTTTTAATTCCAAACTCAGAATTAATTTCCAGGCCTGAGGCTTAAGGCCCAAAACGTCTTCGACATATCAACATAATGTAATTGATGAAGGGGAATCAACAGTGAAAAATAAAATAGTACGGTAGGCCTAATCAACATTATTTTATTTATGACCTCATATGTAATTTCCCAACACCATCATCAGCAGCACCGAGATATAACCATGAATCGAGATCGAGAGTAAAACTAATAAAGAATCATGCTAAACAACAAAATAGCCCTCTCCGATTTATACGCGAGTATCGTGGACTTGGGAGCTATGTTGCAGCATTTCAACCACGCGAATAATGCGCGTAGTCCAAGCAGTTACAATGTATTACAACAATGTACATTTAATACTATACTATCCCAATATCCTATGGCCGATCACGCACAGCCGATCCGCGATCCGTCCGCGATTTTATTTTTCATACCACACGATGAATAGGGGACTCCAATAAAGCATTCCAATTGGTCTGTTGGTCATGCATTATGCATGATAGTAGGTCGCAAGAGTTGCAGCCTTTATTATAGGCGAGTGTCAGTATAGTGGAGTAGTAGGTAGACTCCTGTTTGAGCACTGAACTGGCTTCTTTTTTTTGGGCGGGGGGGGGGGGGGGGGAGGAACAGACTAGCCCCCAGAGAATCCCTTGCAGAGCTAATTCGACATCTCTAGTAGTAGTACACGGAAAAATCGTACTTTAAGTTACGGTACGGTACTTGGGCCGAAAATATCCCCCAAATGACAAGGCATCACAAATCGGTTCGACACAATCGCTCCATCTCTTCTCAGAATGTCAGGGATGAAAACAAAATTAAGCTTACTGAAAATCATGCAACATTATTACTTTGTTAATGACAATGTTAATAACGTACCATTCATAAAAACAGAAATTAGCTTTTATATCTATGAAAAAAGTTGTTGCATTGTTCTGACTGCCGTTGTGTACAGAAATTGCCGGTATTTATTTTGACACTTCGAAGGCATTGATAAATTGTACCGGCATTGCATCACTGTTGATGATCATTATTTCGTGGTCCAGCTTCTACGGTGCACTAGACTTGTACCAAGTCGGGTTCCGTATCATCAGCGCTAGTAATAGTAATACTGTACAGTACTGCGCGCTGGCTAGTTGCTTGCACAAGCGCGCCCTCTGTTGCCCGCAGCTGCTCCATTTCTCACAATACCCGACTTGTGGGATCTGCCAGTAGACCCCCAGCATCGTTTTATGTAGTTATTCATAATGCATATGCAATATATTGAATATGCATTATTGTGTTTCTACTGTTAACCAATCACAGTAGCCTATAGATTGGGACTCGTTGATTTAAAAATAGGTAATGAAAAGTTTTGAACCGCAATGTTTTAATAAATATTTCTTGTTGTTAATGATAAGTATTGTTTGGGTATCTTCAGTATTGTTTGTCATAGTAAAACAAATAATAAAATTATCATTAAATGCTATCATATTTTATCAATGGATCACACAAATTTCGTCCACTTCCCTTGACAATAATGTACATTGTCTTGCGTTGCTAGCCGCCTGGTTGTGCAGTATTATGTACGTGTAGTACATGTGAGTTGCCCATTTATAATGACTAAACTGCTCGTTAGCATAGATCAACTACAAGTACAAGTAAAAATCCATTGGGTAAACAGTAAAAAAAATAATCAATATCAGCATTATATTGTGTACATTTCACGATATGAACTGAACGACAAACGACAAAATTAGTTCATATCAAAGATAGCGCCCGTTGTTGAGAAAAAACTTTCATACATTATGGACACAGCCGTAGATTTCGCGGCAACTTCGCTTGGTCTGGAGCACGGTTTTAAAGCCGAGCAAATCGCTGCTTTAGAGAGTTTTATGAGAGGAGAAGACACGTTTGTTAATTTGCCCACAGGACATGGGAAATCATTGATCTACCAGGCAGCACCGTTTTGCACTAACTTCAATCGTAAAACCGTAAGTACCGTTTAGTTTACTACTTTATACTACTATTTACTAGGCCTTTAATTGTTCAGACAATTTCTTTATCCAAAGTTATAAATATAAGTACTGTTCAAGCTTTTCAGGATTGGGTACTGTATTAAGCACTTCCTAGTTGAAATATGTACTGGAATGGAAGGGACATAACGTTAGGCCTACCTTTATTTGTGTGAAGTTAGTTCAAAAGATCAAGTTAACACTGGCTAGGAAAAATAGACACTAACGTTAGACAGATCATTCAAAAACACCGCATCCCCAGTATTTTATTAAATGTTTTATTTCTTTATTTCTTTTTTAAAAATACAGCAGGCTCATGACCAACTGCTGTTTGTTGATCTTCTTCAAAACCACATGTTGTGGTTGGTTAATAATAGGTTGGGTTTGGTATAATTTAACAATACCCATGACTTGGGCCTATCTGTTTTTAAAACAAAATTACCTGTCAATAGCGATTTGAGCTCACCATTGAAACTAAATGTCCCAAATTCAATTTATGATTTCATTTTTACAGGAAAAATCCATTGCAGTAGTTATCTCTCCTCTGGTTGCTTTGATGCGGGACCAAGTACAGACACTAAAGACTCGAGGCATTGCAGCTGGATATGTGGCTGATTTGATGAATAATCACTGTGACAAGATGAAGTTGCTCAATGGTGAATTTGCACTAGTTTTTGCAAGTCCAGAAACATTATTGGGCACTTTTGGCAGAGAGCTCATCGCATCTATGCCCTACCAGGACAACATCTGTGGGTTCTTTGTAGACGAGGGTCACTGTGTGGCAAAGTGGTATGTTAAATCAGAAAAATTTCTCTTTTTTCAGTATTTGCCTGTACATTATTTTTAACCGTAACATTTAGGTGACATTAGATTTTAATCAAATAAACAAAATTGAATTGAGGAAAGACTCAAATAAAAAATTATTATTTGTTTAAATAAAATCGCATCCATTCATTGACCTATTTGTGATTAGAAAAAGAAAGCTTTGCTTGTTGCGAAAATTACATATGATTACATGGCAATCCTTTCCTTTTATATCATTGCAGGGGATTCAAATCAGGAAAAGTTCAAGCTTTTAGAGAATGCTACAGTCAACTAGCTCAACTAAGATCACTTGTCAGCAGCACTATACCAATGATGACACTGACTGCATCAGCTTCACCGGACACACAAAAAAATCATCATTAAAACACTCGGAATGTCAGAGCCATCTGTCATTGAGATTTCACCCAACTTCTTGGCGGCCTTCTTGGGCTCTTCTTATCGCAAGCTTTCTTCTTTGCCTACCCTGGCCGGCTTAAAATGTCAATTGTCCTTGTTTTCTTCCTTACCTTCATATCACTCCCCCACCCTCCACCCCGACCACCACCCCTCCCCAACCTCCACCCCATCCTGCAATACCATGGCCCCACCTTCCATCCACACCCCATTCCTCCTCCCCACCCACCACTTCCCACCTTCCTCCCTTTTTCAATTATTCACCACTGTCATTGTACTTGGCCAAATAAATTAACATAATACTAGGTTAATCAATTTACTTTAATTACATTAATCTGAATTTTCTTTGCAAAAGCTTACCTGTAGAGCATTTTTGTCCGTTCTTCGAAATAAGGATGGATTATTTGTGCTGCAAATGTCATCTGCTTCTTTGGACACAACATCAAGGATTTCCTACAAATAAAAATAACAATAGTTTTGTAAAAAATATTATAGGGCCTACCACAGTAATTTTCAAGTGTAACCTCTCACATTCACTTGTACTTTGTACTAACATTAGTTACATACTCAGTTTCAAAAGCAGTTTGACCAGTACAACCAACCTATGCGTACAGTATGTGTAAAGACAAAGTCTCCGAGGCCTGTATTTTAATTCAAATATGACAAATGTTTTAATATAAATGAAGTAACATAGGCTAAAAATAGGCCTACTTTAAATAGGCCTGGGCCCAAGTCAAGCTATTCTTGTTTATTGTTGACAAGACCCATTTACCTGGGCAAAATGTAGTCCGAGTAACTTGGACCCTAAAAATCACCTTTTTTTTCACATTTGGACATGATCTGGCGATAGTAGGGTCCAAGTACCTTTGCATTTGAGTGGCAAGAATTCCTTTTTGCCTCTACCCTGACTCAAAATCCTGGGCACAAAAATGGACACAGAGACCTCCTATTCATGAGCACAGTGTCAGTTGGGTCAGCCATCTTGGTTTTTCAAATTTTACACTGGTAGGCCTACCCGGAAAAAATTAGGGAAAAAATTATCTTTTTTTTTTAAAAATGTGAATAGGGCCTAAACCTTGTCATTATTGGAATCTCCAATTCTCCCTTGGTACATAGCTGGCAGCATAAGACATTTTATGATCGTTTTGGAGGTAAACTCACAGGATTTTGACTCAGGGTAGAGACAAAATGGAGCTCTTGCCACTCATTTACACACAAGGTACTTGGACTCTACTATAATCGCCAGATCATGTCCAAATGTAAAAAAAAAAAGGCGATTTTTAGGGTCCTAGTCTACTTCATCATCTTACTAAGCATAACCACATTAGGAGGTCCTAAGTAGGCCAAATATTAGAGCCCAGAGGACATTTATTTTAGAATAGGCCTTATAAGTTATAGGCCTTACCTTACGTTAACTTTAACTTAAAGTTTAAGCATAGGCCTACCTTCAGGTTCAAGTCCAAGGGGGAAGTACCCTCACCCTCAGACCTCTGTAACTGTTCATCATGTTGCAGTTTTCCTTTGGGAGATTCCCCAACGAGCCCCAAAGCCAACCTCTTTCTTGGTTTTATTGTAGCTGGAGATGGACTTCCAAGACTTGCTCTCTTGATGCGCCTGGGAGCGGGAGACGTGCACGTCGGCTGACATAGTGATCGTTTTGCGTGGGTTGATTGGTATTTCGCCACAAATTCATTGCTAAGGCTTTGACAACACTCAATTTTGTTCAGTGTGGAAGCGCATGGTCCACATATTCTGTCGGTTTTTTCCGTCAACTCATCAATACTGGACCGTCCCAAAACCCTACAAATCCTTTCCTTAAAATCTCCACGGTCAATTCTATAATATTTCTTGTAACAAATGAGTTCACGGTCACAAATCAAACAAACCCGTCTGACATATTTCACCGGTGACCGTGAACTCGCCATATTGTTTGTTTATGTTTTTAAATCTGAGCTGCATGCACGTCACGTACGTTTCAATATTCAATTATTCATGTTTTGAAAGTTCGTATGCATATTGATGTTAAAAATGCAAATGTATTGAATGGTGCATTGTGATTGGCTGCTACCGAAATCGGTAGATGAGCTCCATAGGCCGTGCACAAACTTGTGGCAGATCCCACAAGTCGGGTTTTGCAATCCAACAAGCTGACATGGAGCAGCTGCGGACAACAGAGGGCGCGCTTGTGCAAGCAACTCGCCAGCGCACAGTAGCGCAGATACGAAACCCGACTTGGTACAAGTCTAACGGTGCACGGGACTTCCATGGACATAGTACATTTATAGGTCTATAGCAAAGAACCGTAATTTGACGGGACCAGTAGCCAAACTGACCACTTGTGACCTTGTGGTCAATGTGATTGCTGACTGATAAGTCAGTGTGGGGTCTAGAGATGGCGGTTCTACCCTTATTATGCACATGTGTACGTGTGTACATAAGGTATAGTGTGGGTAAGTCAAGGAAAACTGATGTGTCATGCATAATGCATTAGCAACGAATTAACTCTGCAAGGGATTCTCTGGGGGCTAGTCTTTTCCTCCCCCCCCAAAAAAAGCCATTTCAGTGCTCAAACAAGAGTCTACCTACTACTGCACTATACTGACACTAGCCTATAATAACAGCTGCAACTCTTGTGACCTATCATGCATAATGCATGAGCAACAGACCAATTGGAATGCTTTATTGGGGTCCCCTATTCTTCGTGTGGTATGAAAAATAAAATTGCGATCCGTCCACGTATAGAAATCCACAGTTCATCATCTTTGACGTGATCTAAAAGAGCATTAAAATTCATCCTTCTACGCACCCTGCCCTTAAACAATGTAAAATGCACTTAACGTAGTCTGGGTGGTAGACTGGTTACGTATCACGAGGTGGGGGACCAATCTAACCGGATTATCCTTTGGAGGGGGACAGGTATAATCTGAGGGGGACAGATTCATCCATGTAAACGTGTCCCCGCGGACAGCTCCATATGGCCAAAGCGGCGTAAATGTGTCCGCGCGGACTCGTTTAGAGGGGGGACAGAAATAACCTCTACACCGGTACTGTCACCAAAACGCTTCACTGACGTTTTTACTCGCTCGCTTGCCCAGCGCGTCGCGTGGTGGCGCCCTTTATCATCTCACAGTACCGCTAATTCCTCAACACATAATTATACAGCTCAGATTGTCTCATTAATTCCTGTAGCTGGTATTTTGCATAATCAATCAGCATACGTCATACGTGCTGTGCATTATTACCATAATCTGGCCCCAACCTGAAATACAAAAAATCCAAGACCTTCGTGACGGTCAAGAACTCCGAGACAGAATTTTCCCCATATTCGCCGGGCAGGGGCGCCCTATGGGCCGCGGAAAAGCAAAAACGAAGGTCTTGGAACCAAGACTACCAAATAACACATACCACGAGACACATCCCCATTCCGCTGTTAATTCGCCCGGGCGGAATAGTAATTCGCCCGGGCGGAATAGCAGACCCCTAATTTTTTTTTTACGCATTTTACGCAAGTCCCAAATGCACTTCCGTACTTTTCTCTTTTATTTTTGATCTTTTGAAAAATCTTGTGAAAGATTTTCGGTCGTTGTTTTACTAATTTCTGGATAAATACACCATTTCAGGCGGAAACATTTCACCGGTATGTTTCTACCAGCACCATCTTCATAACCTGTACGTTATACGTAAATCTGTGAACATTTCTGTTTTGGTTTCTTACCAAAGTATGATACTACCTTTAAGATAGTATTCACGTCTAACTTGTAGGTTGGCCCATCCCAATTTGCTATAAATAATTGTACGAGATGTTGTTGGTGGAACCCTCAGAATAGTCCGTCCAGCCAGGTTGAGCAAAACATCAGGACGTTGAATATTTGTTTTGGCTGCACTTTACCATGGGTCACAATAATCTAATTTAGGATGAGCGATTTGACAAGGAGATTAAGTGCCCTTATGGACAAAAATTCCGAACACGGACGTCAAACAAAACAAAACAAACAACTTTTTGATGACGTAATCGTGACGCAACGGTCATTTCCAAAGCACCATGCATACCTATAGGATCTCACAAATCTTTTGGGAAAAGAATAATTACCATAGCATTTTCATTCTCGAGATATGTTGCAATCATAAATTAGGCCGCCTTTTGATGACGTCACAATGACGTCACAGTTATTTCCACAGCAGCATGCACATCCACAAGATCTAACAAAGCTTTTACAAAAAAGAACAATTACCGTAGCACTTACCGTGCTCGAGATATGCTACTAATAATAAAATCAGCATTTTTGATGACGTGATGATGACGTCACGGTAAATATTTATTTCTTGACAGCCTGCACATCTACCTGATGTTATCAAGCTTTTGCAAAAAGAATCATTACCGTATCACTTACCGTTCTCGAGATATACTGGTCAGAGATAAGTAATATACAAACTTATAGTGTAGGCGATTGGTGCCAAAATTGCTCAGATGATTATAAAAGCATGAAAATGTCCACACATGTCTGTCACATCATTCCAAACATTTTCAGAGGTGGAGCCAATGCAAACTGTACACAGCATAGCAACGGTTGCTAGGCAACATATTTTCCATAGAAACCAACATGTAAAATGCATGCCGACTAATTTTTCGGACCAATTTTAATGGATTTCAATATCTGCTGCTTTACTCTTCAAACCAACACCCTGGAGCAATTGCAATAAACACATAAAAACAACAGTTGCTAGGCAACACATTTTCCTTAGCAACTGAGCATATGTTACGTCTGCAGGCCAATTTTACTAAACACTATAAAGTATTTTGATACAAATTGCTTGAGTATTCGTGATCTCTCCAATTTGGAACTGAAGTCAACTGCATATGGCTTTGCTATGGTTGCTAGGCAACGCATTTAACTGACTGTTTTTTTTATAGACAGTGACGTTGTCAACTATTTCTGGTCTATCTTTAGAGAAGGCAATATTAAATCCCCTGGTGTGCAGCTGCAAATCGTGGTCCATTGTGATGGCATACTGCAGAATCTAGAAGAAAAACACTTCTCAGAAATGCACCAATTGAGAACATTGATCTTGTATACTAATATTCACTAAACGGAATTACACAATGCCTATGACAATGATAGTGTAGAACCCTCATCCACGTAGATCCACCAACTCCTAGAAGTTGCTCTAGAGCACAATATCTTCCATTTCTGAGGCCATTTCCACCGACAGAAGATTGGTTGTGGACTGGGCCAGTCCGGAAATTTGTGATAATAACATTATATTATATTTTGAGAAGTGCGAACGAAAAAAATAACTGCGAAAATACGATTGATTCTTACCGGGTGTTTCCGCAAACCGATCCACATGATAATAACATTGTAATCATGTTTTTGGAAAAAATAACTAATCTTAACACTTATGGACAAGATTCCTTTCTGGGCACGTCATAGAGATGACATACTCATTGTTTTCATCAAATGCATCCAATTATTGCATCCCACACTCAAGCTCACTTCTGAGGCCTCCAAAACCTACATATCCAAATTTTGGATACATGTATTACCATTTTCAAAGATCCACGTTTCTCAAGTACGGGAACCCTACACACAAAAGTATTAAACAAACCAACGGAATCGTGTCGATTTTTTTCTCAGAGAAATACCCCGATCCATCCAGAACATAAATTTCAAGTGAAAACCACCCAAGAACCACCTCTCGTCTGTTCAACTACTAACAAACATACCGGTACTGATATCAGGCAAACCCTTCTCAAACATTTGCTCTTAATTTCAGGCAATGCATCTCAAAGAAAACTTTTCTCCAACCACCCGTCATCGCATATATGGAAGGAAATAATATATTCACAGGGAAATGAGAGAACTTTATATCAGAATTAAACTCAATTTACAAGAGAATGATCAATCTTTCACTGTTACTATCGACGGTACCTTGCTCCAGATACTCACTTCACTACTAGCGGAACAGTGAACATCTTCCAGGTTTTTTTTATGTAGTAAAAAAAGACAAGAGAAGTGACAACGTTTATCTTACATTTTCTCTTACAGAGAATAATCAATATTATTGAGGCAATCCATCTGAGCCAAAATTAGTGGTTGCTTTTACAAATTGCCTAGCAACATTGCTTATCAACATTGTTTCAATTTGATATTTGGTCAGTTTCAAATACCTTAGCCTATATGCCCCTTATTGATAAGAACATTGAGTAAAGCGGACCCCATGTGCGGGGATTGTTTTCTATGTGTACGCAGCTTGTTGCTATGGAATATAGGTTACTAAGCAACTAATCAATGTTATGATTTGGCTAGCAACAGTAATGCCAATCTGTACAGATTGTAATGCACGGAAAAATTTTTCTCCAGCTGTACGTTTTAGGCAATTTTAGGTTGAAACATCATTTACAAAAAGAAAATGTGGATATAAATAGACAGTTGGTGTGGTACATCTGTTGCTTAGCAACAAACAAATGCAGTTTTTTTCTGTTGTCACTCATAATGCCCTTAAACATGTCTTTGAGTAGTTTTGATGCTAAAACACATATTATCACCCTTTCGGAAAGGATTAGACCAGCTTAAATGGCTCGTTGCTAGGGTCAATCAGTTTATTAGCAACCGTTGCTAAGGAACAGACCGTATCCATTGGCTCCACCTTTAGAAATATTCAGTATAGGCTCAAGAATAACTGTGCCAAGTTTCATGCTTTTATCATTTACTGAGCAATTCTAGCTGTATACTGCAAAAACGTTATGGGAGCAAAAAGTTCGAAAGTTCGAAAGAAAAAAACCCTCTTAGAATACTCACGACCCAAGCCGGGATCAACTCCGGGCCACATAATTATGGTGAGAGGCGAGTGTCTAACGCACTTGCCACTTATGGGCCCCAGGTGTTCATGGTCAATGTGCCCCTCATTTATAAGCCATTTACAATGATCCTTCTCAGATCGAAACACCAGACTTATTTTATAAGTATTTGGTCATTATGTCAGGTTGACGAACTGTTTGAAGCAGTTTATTACTACATGATTACTTTAATAGGAATAACATTGCAAATGGCTGAAATTCATTGAACGGTGAGTTTTATCATTTTTTATGGTGATTAACAAATCAAATGTTTTAACAATAAACTCCTGAAAACAGTATTTCCCTAATCAATTTGTCCAATACCCTATGATTTCATGTTGTTTATTATTTTCCATTCTGTAGGACTTGTGCAGTAACGAGACTTGTTTGTGGGAGAAGGAGCAACAAGCAAGGAAAGCTGTGATGTTGGATATGTGTAGTGCCTTCCACAGCCAGGCAGACAGCTTCTTTCCACCATTGTCATATGGGATCAACTCAACCAAAAGCCCAGGTAAGACGGCCTCCAAGTTTAGCCATCTTCTTGTCATCGACTCCCTCAAGTTGATCTACTGTTTCATTCCCAAAGTCAGCTGTACAAGCTGGAAGCGCCTGCTCTTGGTTCTAAATGGGAACTTCAACTCTACAAGTGACAAGGGGTTAGAAGGAGCACAGCCGCATAAAAAGGTGGGTCGCGTTTTCCGTACTCTGTCTTCTTACTCGGTGGAGCAGGCTAAAAACAAACTGGCGACGTATCGCAAGTTTTTGTTCGTTCGAAACCCGTTCGAACGGGCCTTATCGGGTTACCGGGAAAAGTTTCAGATTGGCAAGTTCTTCCGAAGGAGCTGGAGCGAGCGAATCCTCCGATCCGTTGTCGGCTCATCATCACCGGACAAATTCCAGAGCCTCGCACAGAGTCAAACAGATAAGGACGGCACCATAAATGTGACGTTCTCGCAGTTTGTAAGATTCCTATCCGCCATTGAATCACCATCACACATGAATGAACATTGGACGCAGATGTACGATCTGTGCCATCCATGTGCCGTACAGTATGACTGGATCGGACACTACGATCATTTAAAAAAAGAATCCAATTTCATTCTTGCCGCTATCGGCGCCAACCGGGACATTAAGTTTCCAAATTATTCCACGAATCCAACGGACAGCTCCAACGGAGAGACGTTGCGTCGCTACTTTTCTACACTAACTACCGCGGAGATTAAATCACTTCACAAACATTTCTTGCTGGATTTTAATCTATTTGGTTTCGATATACCGGAAAGCATAAGGGAACTGCTCGACGAGAGAGGGCGCAACGATTCCAAATCTATCCAATAGTTGGACCTTGAGGAATACAATATTGACACGTATTTATTCTATATCTTATTTTACGAGATTTTATTTGTATGTTGCATTTTAATTTTTATTCCGAATAAAATCTGTGACTCGGGTTCAATCAGCTTTCGAATCCTGACCGATCCGATGGCACAAAATACTATCCGCCATAACTGCGGTGTTCCCGCCCACATTTTGTGTGTAATACACGAATTAGACTTGCGATTCATGTAATTGGTCCTGCACAGTGCCACTCAGTGGGCACAAAAGGCAGGCGGGGAGCGATTTCATTTATCGTACCACACGTTGAATAGGGGACCCCAATAAAGCATTATAATTGGTCTGTACGTTGCTCAGGCATTATGCATTATAGGTCACAAGAGTTCCGGCTGTAATTATTGGCTAGACTCAGTATACTGGAGTGGTAGACTCCTGTTTGAGCACTGAACTGGCTTTTTTTTGGGGGGGGGGGGGGAGGGGAGTTTGGTCCATAGAGGAAGGAACAGACTTCGACATCTCTAGTACAAGGAAAATCGTACTTTAAGTCACGGTACTTCCGCCGAAAATATCCCCGAAATAACAACAAAGGCATCACAAATCGGCTCGATAAAATCGCTCCATCTCTTCTCAGAATGTCAGGGAGGAAAATAAAATTCATCTTATTTAGAAATCATGCTAACATTATTACTTGGCTAATGACAATGCATATGTGGCAAGTGTGTTAGGCACTCGCCTCTCACCAATGTGGCCCGGGTTCGATTCTGTCTTGGGTCATAAGTGTAGAGTTGTGCGTTGGTTCTCTCCTATGCTACGAGGGTTTTTCTCTTGATTCTCCGGTTTTCCTCCCTCCTCACAAATCAAACACTTTCGATCTCAGGCTGTGCTCCGTGATCATAATATAATAAAATTCTCCCACTCTCATGAACCCACAAAATGCACACAACATAGCGGCTTTAAATAACAACTCCTCAAAACGAGAATCACAGATATGTGGCAACGCTGACAAAATATTGCTTAAAATTGGCATTGTAACTGGACACCGAGTATCACCTTGCCTCCGATCACGGCGACAGCCCTCCAAAAGCTTAGATACTATGAAATCCTTAGTGGGATCCGAATGCCCATGAAGCTTATGATAGAATCCCACTCCAGCCACATATGTGGCAATGGTGGATGGTGCTGAACCCCGGAGAGAGAGCCAAGCAATGAATTCCCTAATGACTTGGGATGGAACAGGCAAAGATGTATAGCCGAACTGCTCGTTGTTAAATTCAGAAAACACATTCCACCCCGTGGAGTAAGTTTTATAGGAATTCCTGGAAAATGCAACTGACAGCAAGCGAGAGATCTCACATGCTACCAGAGAGTCGGCAGCCGTGGAATCGGTGTCATCACCTGATCGGCATGAGGGGCGGCCTCCCAAAATCGTTTCATCTGAAAGCGGGACAAAAAATCGGCCAAGCAATTATCAACCCCTGGGACATGTACCGCCTTAAAGACAATGTTTAATTTGAGGCAGTGCAATACAAACAAACGCACTAAATGCATAATTCTCTCACACTGGGAAGATTGTCCGTTAACGATGTGAACAACCGCCAAGTTATCAGAGCGGAACTTAACCCTGCGATTGGCAAGCACTGGACCCCAGCACAATACAGCCACAAGCAAGGGAAAAAATTCCAGGAATGCAATGGAAGGAGGATGTTCAAGTAAACATGATGGCCACCGACCTTGCACCCATTTGCCCTGAAAGTATGCCCCATAACCTATTGAAGCCGCTGCATCAGTAAACAACTCAACTGAATCCTCCCATGCCCTATCCAAAAAGGGGGATACTCCATTAAAGTTTGTCAGAAAATCTAGCCACACAATTAAGTCAAGTCTAGCCCCTACAGACAAGCGCACTCGATGATGCGGTTTAGTAAGACCCTGAGTGAGGGCAATCAATCGGCGTAAAAAGGCTCGCCCAGGAGCTATTGCTTTACAAACGAAATTCAATGATCCCACAAGTGACTGGACCTCAACCAATGTAATCTTCCGTTTACTTAGCACAGCATGGATTTTGTCACAAAGAGCCTGAACTTTTACAGCGGGTACTTTAACCTGCCGAGATACTGTGTCAATTTCTAACCCCAAATAGGTGATTGACTGAACCGGCCCAACGGTTTTCTCTTGGGCCAGGGGAACACCCAGTTCTTTGCATAAATCTGCAAATGCAGACAAGGTTTTTCCACATGACTGACAAGAGGCCCCCACAAATAAAAAATCATCCAAATAATGTGTTACAAATGGTGAATTGGTCACATGTTTAACCTGATGTTCTAAGAACGTGCTAAACAATTCAAACAATGAACAGGAAATAGAGCAGCCCATGGGTAAACATTTATCATAATAATACATGCCTTCAAATGTGAAACCTAACAACTCATAATCCGCAGGGTGAACAGGCAGCAGTCTGAAAGCTGATTTGATATCAGATTTTGCTAACCAAACCCCCTCGCCTGCCTTCATAACAAGATCCACTGCATTGTCAAACGAAGCATATTATAATGTACTACGCACTTATCACGCTCAATGAAATCATTCACCGAGCAGCCTGCAGGATAAGATAAGTGATGAATGAGACGAAATGTCCCCGGTTCTTGCTTGGGGACAAGACCAATAGGGGAACACTGCAATTGAACTAGGGGGCGAGCAGCAAATGGCCCGGCAATGCGGCCTAAACTTATTTCCTTGGCCAGCTTTTCGCGCACCACATGTGGGAGTTGTGCAGCCGACTGTAAACAACCTGAATCCCTATTCACCCGCGGACCTGAATAACCAATATGAAAACCGTAACTGAAACCTTCCAATAAAATCGAAGCCGCTTGTCTATTTGGATAACCTTCCAACCAGTTTTGCAACACAACTAACTTAATTGGTGTTGGAGGAACGAAAATTACCCGGCTTACCCTGATTAAAATCCTTTGCACCAGAGGTTGCAGCGACAGCGCCGGCCGTTCCCACACGCGACAGCAGCTGACGCTGGCCGCCATGTTGGGGAACTGGTGCCCGCCGTGCCGTTGCCTCGTAATTACGCCTGTTTGCGCCTATATGTGCGCGGTCACCAGTGAAATTCGAGGCAGGCCTGTTGCCATGGTTGCCAGAGCGGCATACGAGTGCATTGTGCCCAAAGCGGTAACAAGTGCTGCACTTGTGTGCAAATTTGCAATTAGTGTACCGGCAACCGCCGGACCTGTTGAATGCATAACACAAACCCACCCCAGCACGAGATGTGCGACCGAATGCAGATAAACCTGGGCGTGAAGTCGGATAACTAATATTATTATTATAACCACCGGGCTGATTAATTGAGGCAGCCGCTGCTACAGTAACCCACAACTCGATATCCATTTCCCCCCAACTGCTAGCCGGGTCAGCGGCACGACGGAGCCTAAACTGCTCGTCGTACGCCCGCCAACCAAAGCCGGGAAATTGCACAGAGGCCAAACGGATTGTTTCGGCATATTTAAGCAGCTCGGCAGCCCTAGTGGAATGTTTTTCCAGGAAGATAGCCATGAAAACATGAAAGGCTGAAAGCCATTTATATATTATATGGGTTGAATTGTGCTGGCAGCCAAAGTCGCCGCTGTCAAGTCGATCACGTTGTAGCTGCATCCTTCGCAATCCAGCACTGTTCATAATGTATTTGCTGGGCACCTCTAGAAAACTGTGTTTCACTGAGAGGTAACCCAAGCGTAAACAATAAATAAATTAAAACAATAAATAACTTACCATTCACAAGAACATTAATTAGCTTTTATATCTTCACTGATTTGGGACTTTCAAGACCATTTTACTTTTAATTGTGACACTTTATAAAGGTTGTTGAAAAAAGGGTTGTTGCATTGTTCTGACAGCCGTTGCTCTATAAGCCTACATGCACAGGAATTGCTGGTATTTATTTTTACACTTCGAAGGCATTGATATAATATTGCATTGCATCACTTTTGAAACATAATTTGACTCCAGTGGCTAAGGCTGACCACTTGTGACCTTGTGGTCAATGTGATTGCTGACAGATAAGTCAGTGTGGGGTCTGGAGATCAGCGCTTATTATGCACATGTGTGTGCATAATGCACAGTGTGGGTAAATGGAGGAGCAATGATGTATCATGCATAATGCATTAGCAACAGACCAATTGGAATGCTTTTATTGGTGTCCCCTATTCAACGTGTGGTACGAAAAATAAAATCGCGGGCGGGGACACAGCAGTAATGGCGGACGGTATGTCGTGCCGTCGAATCGGTCTCAGTGGGCATATACTGACATTTTCAGTGGCCCATTATGACAACTAATTATGAGATGGCTTTAAAATATTATTAGTCCGTTAAAGGCATTTCATAACCGGGTTGAAATTTGAGCAGTAATATTCCCGGTGTCATTCGGCTAAATTCTCACTCACTCAAGAAACCATTTCAACTCCTACTCTTAGCTCAAGCTGTTTTATGTTGAACCAACAGCACTGTTGTTAAGGTTAAATTGCTTTTCTTGTGACGTCATACTATTGTTGACGCTGTAGATTTTTAAGAATGTACAGTTGGTACACGTTAGTGTAGATAATTAAAACAAAAACTACTGTTTTTTGTAGATTATCTTGTGAACTTCATCTCAGTACTTATTGTTTATCTACCACTTCCAGTGCAAGATACAGCAATTATCAAATTGGAAACAATAAAGCTTCCATTAGTTGCTAATTAAGTAAGAGTTGTGATAACAAACTAGGGTTTTTGGCTGTTGTAAACAGCAGATAAGGCTTTTCCGCATGTGATATAAATTGCTTGTCAATTAGAATTGTGTCACAAAGAAAGACCTTCCCTAACATTGACATTTGGCGAAAGAATCATGATCATAGCTCTTACCACTTTTAAATGAGGAGCTACTTCCTGTTCGACCGGAAGTAGAGGTCGAAAGAATCAACTTGATATCTCAAACGGTTGATTTTTTTGTTGATTTTTAAAGATTTTAATTATTCAATCTAAATTGCTTATAATTTGGCACCCGATAATGTCATGATGACGTTAATGTTGGGCACGCATGTACCCTATAGGTACGATACATAGAGCAAGTTTGGTTAAGATTGACTGCTTAAAAATAACCAAAGTGGGTGTTCAAACAAAACGTGTGCAAAGGCTATGGGCCGTGACGACAAAAAGAAGAGGAAGAAAAACTTAAAAACAAAATCAGAACAAAAATAAAGGCTTTTCGCTTATACGTGGAAAAGCCAATTGGAGGTACTAAATCTGTCTGAAACAGAACTAGGTCTTTTCCGCATTCCTGTTTTTTTAATTACGTTTTAGGCTTTTAATGGAAAATAAATTTGAATTTAGCATGTTCGTGAGTGACACATAATAGCCAAAAGAATGTTACGAAGAATTAAAGACATATTGCTAATGTGGACAATTCACAGGAGAGCCACGATCATAGTTAGTACCACTATTAATTCGGTTTGACCGGAAGTTGATGTCGCAAAGGTCAAGCAATGTGTCATAAAGAAAAAACTCCCTTATACATTGACATTTGGTGAAAGAGTCATGGTCCAAGCCCTGACCGCTTTTAAATCAACTTCCTGTTTGATCGGAAGTCGAGGTCACAGAGGTCAAGTCGTTCCCATGTCTCAAATTTTCACCCCATATCGGTCTTCTCATATTTCTCCAAAGGCTGTTTGAAAGGCTGGTTGCTAACTACTTTAACAAAATAATATATCGCCAAGTTTAACCTATTGACACATTCCCAATATGGCTTCAGGGCCGATTATTCAATCCAGCATGCTCTAATTAATTAAGTTGACAAAGTTACATCTAGTCTGGACAAACTTGAACATACCATATTGGTATTTTTCAAAGGCATTTGATGTAATAGATCATGACATTGTAATAAGTAAATTACAAATGATTAGAGGTATAGCACTTGACTGGTTTAATGATTATTAAAAACAAAATAGGAAACAGTTTGTTGTCTGGCAAAATGGAAAGTCTAGCAACAAATCAATTACTTGTGGTGTTCCTCAGGGCTCAATCCTCGGGCCCATCTTATATCTTATTTATATTAACGACATTTGTAATTCTTCCAAACTTTTGACATTTATCCTTTTTGCAGATGACACGAACATTTTCTATAGTAATAACAACTTGAATGATTCTCTTAAAGTTTTGAATGGTGAGCTTGTGTTTGAATGGTTTGTGGGTAATAAATTATCGTTCAATTTAACACCAGAAAACAAAAAATGCTATATGGTCTTTACCAATGGAACAGTTGATAAAAGATTTGATATTAAGATTAAATTTAACAATAATTATATCAAAATGGTTGAGTCCTGTACTTTCCTGGGTGTCATTATTGATATGGAAAAATCACTGTCCGAAAGTTGTTACACTTGCAGCGCGGAACCCTTGCATTCTTTAGACTTAAATATCATGTCCTACTTTCCATTTATAATACATTATCATTACAAGTAATAAACTGCTGCAAACTGATCATCAGCCAAAATGACCTGAAATATATCAAATGCTTTAAGTAATTGGAGGGCCATACCTTATACTTTCTTAGGGAAAGACTCCCATAACCCTTCTTAATAAATTGTTCATTGTTCAAAAGAAATCATTCAGAGTGATTAACGGTTCTAGCTCTCAAGAACATTCTGCGCCACTATTTGTTAAATTTTTAGCACCTTGTCTATATTTGATCTGTATAAATATCATTTGTGTGTTGTTATATATAGAATTTAACAAATACTTTGCCCTTTAATATTAAATCCTTCTTTATAAGAAACACGAATATTCATAACTGTGGCACCAGATTATCAAAGAAGCTCCATCGTACTAAAGTTAGAACATCCCTACACCAATCCACAGTTACACACCAGGGACTCCTCCTGTGGAACACTATTAGTTCTACCTTACCAATGACGTCAATCAGGGCATGTGTTAGGAGAGGAATTTGAACACGTGTTGATGAGTTTTATGATGTCTACCAGAGTTGAGTTTTATGACCCTTTTTTGTTTAATCCTTGGGTTCCTGTCCTGTTTTTATGGTTACCTCTGGTTCAGTGATTTTGTGTAGTGTACCCTTTCCCATATAAATGAGAAGATTTGAGCCATATTCTCAGTGGGAGTTTTTGTGTACCGCTTTGTAAAAGTGGAGTTAAGTATAGTTAGTTCAGCAGACTGTTTTCTCTTGCTTGTATATATATATATATATATATATATATATATATATATATTTACGTACATTATTTCTGGTTGTTTTAGTCATGTTTTATCTGAGTTTTGATTTTCTGTGTTGATTTTGATTTGCTGCTGTTTATGCTGAGTTTTGGGTTTATTTCAATCGTTGATTATTTCTATTATTGTTGGTTTTTTATCTAACATGTTTTTGCTTTTGGCTGGTTTTGATTCGTGCATCTTTTTTGATCCTCGGTTTGTCAATGTGTGTAATTTTTTCTCTTGACAAATGCGAAGGATGTTACAAAAGCAACTTCTCTTTGCCTATAATTGTTCAAGGTGAAAATGAGTAACTTTTACCATATTCAGCGTTATACTGTGAATGAATTTGACTGCATGATACCGTTTATTTTACTTTTTCTATACTGTAAAACGTAACATTATTCATTATTAAATTATAGAATTCTAGCTTAACATTATGTATTTATTTAACCACTCCCGTAATTAATCATAATTGTAACTATAATTATTCAATGTCAAAGGGGGTAGGCCTAGACCTTTGTACAAGCTCCAGCTTCTTGTCTGACCTCCTCATACTAATACCTTGTTATAATGTACTCGATGTAATAACATCATAAAAGTATGGAAAAAAACCTGAACCTGAACTAAGAGTGATGTTTACTTCCTAAACTGTTCCCGTTCAGTCATGTATCTTCATGATAATACCCGTGCGATGCCGGTTGTTGTTAATACATGTCATAATATAGTTTGAAAAGAGTGAATGAAAATGTTCTCAGAATTCACCGCAGCAGGTATCAACGGACAGGGAACATCCTCGGCTACATTTTGAAACGTGATTGGGCAGGTTTGATTTTGCATGAGGCCGAAAAAATTGTTGTGTTGCCCTCAAGTGGAAACATGAAAGTTTTAGGTCGGTCGGTCGATTTTTTTTGTTGGCTGACTTTCAAACATTTAAGAATAAATACAGAATGTATGGTCACCAGGGCTTATAAATCAACGGTCTTGGGTCGTTATTAGGAGACACGATTTTTTACTGCTAAATCTTACATTTTCTGTCAAAAATTGTGAGTTTTTATACATGTACTTTAGGACTCGGAGGGAAAAAAAAATCCAGACCCAAAGTTTTGGCATTTTACGGTCGGTCGCTGAGGGCAACACAACCATTTTTTCGGCCTAATGTAGAAATTACGACCCAATACATTAGTCGCCAGCTGTTGGATTGCTCATGGCTCCCATGCAACTCTTCCTTACTCTATGTTCTTACACAGTCGCTACAATTTTCAACACTAACTCAAGGTGAATGTCACCATACATGCTGTGCTGTCAACATTATTCATTATATTAGTGTAGTTACAGCTGCTCTGCGATAAAGCCTAAAACCAACGCTGGACAGTCGACACACGTACAAGGGTCGGGCATAAAACATGGAGTTCTCATGTTTTGTCACGTGAGTGGAACATCAAGCCGTACGACGCAGTGGCGTCTCCAGACCTTTGAGTCTGGGGGCATAAGGGGGGCACTACCAATTGTTGGGGGGGGGGGGGGCACTACAATAATATATATTATATTTGTTTTCACCAACCCAAATCTCAAATGGGGGGGGGGGGGGGGGGGCACGCGGGGGGCACGAGGTTTTCCAGGGGGGGGGGGGGGGGGGCACGTGCCCCCCCCCCCTGGCCCCCCCTTGGCGACGTCACTGGTACGACGTCCACTGGAGAGACCCGTCCGCAGTTCGCTGATCACGTCATTGTGGACGCGAATTCCCGCCCTACAGGATAACGGACACTGCAGCATCCAGTTCTTCAGTGGCCTGATATAGGTTAGCATGTACCAGCATCCGAAACGTCGCTACAAGCAACACAAAATCGCGTGACTTTGATCACCTTTTTTTCCTTATAAGGTTTTGAAGTTTACTCGCCTTTGTGGACGACGCCGCGAAGGAGGTATATGAATTTCTTAGCGCAACCTAAGCAACACGCACCCGCTACAGCTCAGAAGTCCTCGAAAACACCCCCCAAAACGCACTAATTTTGGATTTGTAACAGCATAACTTTTGAATGGCCCATGCTATAATCTTGGTTTTTTCAGCATAAAGAAGGCACATTATTCCTCTTTGGAATGGTATCATAAAATAATATTTTTGTGACTTTAAAGAACCGTAATTTTTGAGCTATAAATGGTCGGTTTCCCCATTTTTACTGTGCAAATTCGATTTTTGGGCAGAAATAATGCATCATCACAGCGCGGTTTTACGTACAACTCAGGACGCCCTCAACCGATTTTCTTGGTTCTCGCGGAATAAGAGAGAACATTTATTTGCCTACTACCGATGTTAAAATGAAGCAGATTGGCCAACATTTAAGAGCGTCATTTTCAAAACCACTGTTAATACTGCTGCATAGGAACGTGCATGACCAGATGATGCATGACAAATGAAATGCTCCAGTCAGTGTGCTTTTTTCTCTACGATAAGTTCTCCCCTTATATTTCTTCTCAGACTTTAAAAAAATATACGGGAATAAAACTGATAATATGGAGATTCTCATCATCTAAACAAATTTGCAGTATTCTGCAGGATTGATATTGATTATAATTGATTGTGCTGTAATAGTTGCCTTTGAACGCGAAAAATTCAAATTGTTGATACGCCGTGTGTGGCTTGAGCTAGGACGCTGAGATTTCCGGACAAGTCCATTTTTGTGTAGGTGTGCAAACACATCTTGTTGTGTCGAGTTGTGACAAAACTATCTCATTATGAAAAAAAGATGTTACAAGAATCCACTAGAACATGGAAGGAAACATTAAGAATATAAAATACTGTAGTTTTTTAATAAGTTAAGAGTTCATGAATATTAAATGATTTTGGTTGGGAAATAGATAATATGCAAATTAGGCTTGCCCTTCACCGACGTGGATGAGCACTGTATACTCAGTGCTTGTGAGAGCACGTGAAAAAATCACATGATTGCTCAGGTGGGATTCGAAGTTTCGAACCCACGACCTCCTGCTTACTAGTGCAGACTGCAGATGCCTTTACCTGCTAGGCCACCGAGCTAGCTGGCGTCTGCAGGGTGAATCGAATCCAATATCGCGGCGGGTACCGCAGTAAATCATGAATATTGATGATTTTGGTCGGGAAATAGATAATATGCAAATTAGGCTTGCCCTTCACCGACGTGGATGAGCACTGTATACTCAGTGCTTGTGAGAGCACGTGAGAAAAAATCACATGCTTGCTCAGGTGGGATTCGAACCCACGACCTCCTGCTTACTAGTGCAGATACCGACCTGCTAGGCCACCGAGCTAGCTTGGGTCTGCAGGGTGAATCGAATCCAATATCGCGGCGGGTACCGCAGTAAATCATGAATATTGATGATTTTGGTCGGGAAATAGATAATATGCAAATTAGGCTTGCCCTTCTATTTCCCGACCAAAATCTTCGCGCTGTGGCGGATACACATCACGCAGTAAAAGACATACCCTTCGCGCTGTGAAAGACACACACTTCACGCGGTGACGAATACACTTCACGCTGTGACAGATACACTTCGCGCTGTGACAGATACACATCGCGCAGTGATGGAAACACATCACTGACAGCGGTACACAATGCATTACAAATTTACAAGTGACCTTTTCAGAACACCATAAATACAATACAATGTAGTTGTAAACGAAGTTACATGTACACTTTCCACTGGGCAAGCTGCTGGTAAAACCGCAGGAGGGGATTAGTGGGCATTAGTGCTGCGGTGAATTTAGCTTTCGGTAACATGAAACAACGGCGACTTGATGGTGGTGGGATTTTTCTTAATCTGTACAAAAAAATCCGAAAATCGATTCCAAAAGAAGCCAGATTAAAAATCCTCGTATTAAATGGGTTATTTACAATGACTTTCACGCAACTGGGTCAGCCAAAAACGCTCGTATTAAAAGGTTTTTCGTATTATCAGTGCTCGTATTAAGCAAATATTTCCCCATAGAAACGTGCACAACTCGGTCGGGACCGGCGTGATATGCTCGTCTTAACCAAGATCTCGTCTTAAGAGAGCTCGTATTAACGAGGTTCGACTGTATTGTGAAGCCCTGTGTGGGTGTACGTGGCCTTTAGAAATAAACCACTACATCGTAGCGGGGAGAGAAGAGTGGCGGGATATACTGCAATTGTGCCGTCGACGCGAAGAGAAGGTCAATCTGCTTAACCACCAATCTAAAGCACTCTTATAATGGCCCTGCGACATAATTTCAATTTCTTCAGCGTGATTATGCTGTCCTTGTTGGTGTATATCGCCATTTACAGTTTGTCTGAAAACGCCATCGGTAAGTGCCTATCTGCTCTATTGTCAACAACAATACTGTGGGACAACCACAGCCTTCATATACTGTACACATTGTACAAACTTATGTACTCCTGGTTGGTTTTGTAGTGCTCTCTTAATCTGTCACCATTTTAATTTTACACAGTCTGATTTGCTGTCTAAACAATATAACAGCCAGTTGGGGATGTTCTCCTGATACTACTGGACATTTTTGGTGCATCATTTGGAACATTCTTATGTACTTTGATGATCAATACATTCTAGGGCACTGTTTATCAATTGCTTTGATTATCAATACATAATTATAGTCAATAACTTAAAAACAACTTGACAACATGTTTAGGCATAGGGTGAAGCGGAGCTTTTGTTCCCTGACCTAGGGACATACAAACAAACAACGGGACAAGACAAACATACATGAAATAACAAACATACACACACACAGTTACAGGTATAAGAAAGAAAGCATCACAGTTAAATGTTATCTCTAAATTGGTTCAATTGTAATATTGAATATGTGTTTTTTTTTCTTTGTTGGTAAAGATATAGAGAGTGGTTGATAATTTTACAGTATTATCAATTAAAACTACATGTATTCCAATATGATGTGCCATGTTGGATTACACTATTTTTATACAATGTGGTTCTAGTGTAGTGTACAAAGAGATTTTTCATTTGTGTGAGGGACGTGGGTGTACATGTACATGTTAATCATAAAATCGTACATTGTGCATGCAGGGCTTGGAATTCCAAACATTGTTGCACTACTGAGGTTTTTGTTTTTTAGAAAGGAATTATTGTGCTTCATTCTGCTGTAAGTACTGCGAATATTATGAGGATATATATTTGAGGTGAAGGTAAAGCAGGAATTGAAACAAGCAGGTAGTGCATGATACATAAACTTATACATACATTTTTCTAAATTAAGATGGTTCAGGTAGTCAAAAAAAAAAATTGATTTCCAAATAAAGGACCAGAATGTTCACGATACCCGGTGTTAGAAATTACAAGAACAGCTCGTTTCTGCAGACGAAGCAGTTTGTTGCATTTGGGTCATTCCACAAAGTTGGGGCACAATAAATTGTGACGCCGCGCCGTCCCCTGTTACATCGGTAAAGTTCTACTGCCTGCTATTTTTTACATTACAACAGAGTGATAAAGCACAACTCTGCAAGAACCTTGTAAGGTATATAACGATGCCAATTTAGAATCCACATGCAGGTGACAAGATGTTTATTACCACTAATGTAACAAGGGACACCACAGCAAAATGTGCCCCAACTTGGTGGAATGACCCATTTAGAAGTGGAGCAAGAACTACCCCACGCCAGTCTGTACCGAGTAGTTTAAATACGGTTAAATAAAAGAGTTGTACAAGTTTAATAATAAAAAACTAGGTAGATAATGTTTTAAACGATTCATTATGCCAATATTTTTTTTTTTATATTTTAGCTGCTATATCGTCAATATGATTCTTCCAAGTAAAGATTCTCATCAATATGTATTCCCAAAATTTAGTGTTCTTTACCTGATTAAGATTTGCACACTGGTGTCGATTTCTTTTCATGATTGGGGGATGATTGGTGATTTGGTGTCCTATGTGAGGGAGCGAAGCGACCGAGCCGGGGGAGGCTGTGGGAGGTTGGATACCCCCTCCCAAACCAGGGACTTTTTAAAAGAAACAGAGTAGAAAAGTCGCATTTTAGAGCATTTAAAACGATATTCAGAAGAATTAAACATTAAGGTTTTGGGTTGCTAACTCTACGTTATTGTCAATGTACAATAAACTTGTGTCATCTGCAAATAAGCAATAAGTGATAAGATCTGATGTATTGTAAATATTATGAATGTTTAATATAAATAATAAGGGGCCTAGTACGGAGCCCTGGGGGTACATCGGAAGTAATGGCACGATGGGTAGATTTTACCGAATCATACAAAACATATTGGTTTCTGTCGCATAGGCCTAAATAATTTAAGTTAACAGGTCTAGAGCTGTTCCACGGATACCATAGTACTATAATTTATGAATCAAGATGTCATGATTAACGGTGTCAAATGCTTTTAATAGATAAAAAAAAACCTATTGAGAAATGATTATTATCTATTGCATTACAAGGTGTGCTCGACGTTCCTTGATTATGGTTGGGAGGTTACGTCCATTTCCCCTGATATAGACTTTACCGCATTCGCATGGAATGCGGTACACTCCCAGTTGACTGCTGCGTGGGCGCTTGTCTTTGTGGGTGTGGAGTGTGGCTTGAAGGTTGTAGGGTGCTGAGTGGAAGACCCTGATGTTGGATGACTGGAGGATCCTGCAGAGCTGGTGGGAGGTAGGACCTAGGTAGGGAAGGCATACAGTGGAGATGGATGGATTGGCTTCGGGTATAAGAGACGGTAACACCTTGGGACGGGGATCTTGGAGGTTGATCTTGCTGCGGTTGTAGCCGTTAAGGGTGAGGGGCAGTCTGGATGTGAAGGAGTTAATGCGGTAGATGGTCCTCGTGACAAGTCTGGTATGCACGTCGGACGAGGGTGCAGTTGACGGCTGACTTGATGGTGGGGTGATGAAACGATCGTTGGTTGAGGTATCGGTCTGGGTGGGTGGGTTTCCTGGTGGACGCTGTGTTTGAGGCTGCCATCCGGATTCCTTGAGAGTTGGACATCAAGGAAGGAGAGTTGACCTCCCTGTTCCCTTTCATGGTAACATTGATGGTTGGGTGTTGTTGGTTAAGGTAGATCAGGAACTCCTGTAGCAGATATTGTCCATGAGGTCATATAACGAAAGTGTCATCAGCGTAGCGAGATCACTTCTCATCGGTCTCATTGGGTGTTGTTGGTTAAGGTAGATCAGGAACTCCTGTAGCAGATCTTGTCCATGAGGTCATATAACGAAAGTGTCATCAGCGTAGCGAGATCACTTCTCATCGGTTCTTTTCTGGACTTGGAGCCAAGTCTTTCGAAGTCATATATGTTTAATAAAGATTGGCCAATCAGACGCATCCGTACGAAATCGGCTAAAGAGCCCACACGCCGTGTACAAACTGAGAACAGGATTCCCAAGTCTTTCTTTTTGTGTGGTCCCGATCCGAGAGCTGAACTCTCGCCGTAGCCATGAGTCTCGCGAGAAAGTACAGCGGTTTCGCGAGAGTTGCGTGAAAGAAGAGACAATCACCGCGACTTAATTCGAAAGACTTGGCTCCAAATCTAGTTCTTTTCAGAACCACACATCTATAAAGAGATTATACATGGTGTCTCCGCAACCTTTCCTTATTATACGTGACTTCCACCATGCAAAGCTTCAAATCCTAAGTATTAATACTCCTATTGATCGCTTCTGTGCTTTCTTCAGGAATAAAAAAGTAGAGTCATTCGAGCAACATTATTTACCAAACAACTGAGCACAGTCTTACAGAATTCGATGCTGTCTCTGAAAAACAAGTATCTACCATCTGTGAATCCAAATCAACAACATGTGAGATTGATCCCATCCCAGCTGACCACCTGAAAAAATGCAGGGCAGATTTGATTCCAGCCATCCCCATTACTAAACTATATTCGAAACAGTGGCTATATACTTTCCAAAGTCACTGAAGCATGCACACATGGGTTAACTATGTATTCTGCCCCTTTACATAGTATTAGAGTACATCACAATTTAGACTGTATGATGTATGCTGATGCATACATTGATGCAAATGGTATACGTGCCCTTTGGGACAAGTTTGATAATCCCAAAGGATAATACGTTTTTAATAACTGTAACTTTGGTAGACTCTACGTGAACTGTGGTTTTGTATATCTTTTCAATTGCAGATGTTGTGCCCATACCACCCAAGAAGAGATTAGGAATGAGAGGAAACCAAGGAATCAATGTGAGTATACCTTACCCAGTATTGTTACAATACCATAACGGATGAAGACCATTTAGAGTCCATGGGCCAGCCAATTTGCCGGTACCATCTGGAGGGACTTATTCTAAATTGAGTTTTATGATGTAAAAAAAAATGTAAAAAGGGGAAAAAATATGATGGACGGTCCAAAACTGATTGTGTACACTGAGCTATAAAGGAAAAAACACTTGAAGTCGGCTTGAATTATTTTAAATTAAACAATAATTCTACAGATAAGAATGCAAGAGTTCTCTCACACGAAATGAATTAATGGAGAAGGCCAACTTGACCTTGTCTATAATACGGAAGAAGTGAAACACTTCTCAAAAACGTTTCCTCCTCCTCTGGTCTTCGTCTAGCACCTTTCTACCCTCAAAACCGTAACTTGTCCCAACGGCACTCTTCAATATACACGATCATCCTTTTCATGATTTCTACCCCTACCAGCTCTATTGGCCTACCGTACATAAAGAACAAAAATGTTCCAGCAAAGTTATGAATCATGATTCAACGCACTGAATAAAATCCAAACAGGAAACTCAGTAATCACTATTGGCAGAATGACAAATTGTATTGAAATCACTGACAATGGCATCGGCTAGGTTCGCTAAGGTTCAGTTGATTTCAAGAACATACCAACGTAAATGCACTATGGTTGACACAACATCGGTACGTTGCAGTAAACATCATTGTATTATATATGATGGATGTCGTTAATACGCAATTTTTTTTACGCATACAAAACGGTTTTCAGTCTTTGAGAAATCAGGACCTCGGTTGAAATTACACCAATATAACCAAAAGTTGGGTCTCGTTCTCATGTCATAATATAATTGGCATGGTATTATTGGTAGTGTATGTTCATTTGCAAAAACAGATAACTCCTAAAGTTGTTGAAAAATTTACATTATCATCACGGATGCTTCTATTTTTTTTATTGAAGGATACACCAATACATTCTTTTTTGTCATTTTCTGTATGTTGTTAAATTTGCAATAAATTAATAAGTTTTATATGTCCAAAAGTACGCTGTTTGCATGAATAATCAAATGTAAATCACGATTAAGTTAATTTTTCATAAATGGAGTTTTCTGTTTTTGCAAATGAACTCTTCACATTACAGTTGATCATTTTGATCATGAAGAGGTTGGATACATAATAGCCTTGGTCAAGGCCTCGTATAGAGTGACAAAAGACTTTAAAGACAGTCCTAATTTCATCAGATTGGCGTAGCGGTTCTTTCCTCGCCTTTCACCTCTGCGGACCGGGTTCAAGCCCGGCTCGGTCCACAAGTGGATTGGGTTTTCAGTCCCTACCTGATTCTGTGGGTTTCGCCCAGAATACTCTGGGGTTTTCCACCCACTTCTAAAACTGTATCTTCTCCTCATCATCTTTCCATAAAAAAAAGTTTCATCAGGCTTTTGAGCTATAGTGCCTAGTGTACGTTTGAGGAATCCTTGGTTTCATTACCAGAAAAGAAAAAAAAAAAATAATAATAATAATGATTCAAACAGCTCACAGTTGAAAGACAAAAATCTGAGGGTATTCACTTTATATGTATATACAATATCAATAAGCTCCGCAGACTGGTCAATGTTAATTTATTGGTCTGCAGCTTGAAAATACTTTGTATTCTCTCCGCGATCTTTGAATTGTCGCTAATATCTAACTACATCACCGCGGTGATTTTATGCCACTCTCGACCTCAGTTTAGTGGCCATTTCTGTTTGAGTATGTTACCAATCCTGTACTGTACTCAATTTCAAACATCATCCAACAAGAAATTTACCCTCCGAAATCAACATTACAACTATTAGATTACACGGCTCTAGTGATGTGAAGTGACATCCAAAATTCGATGAATGAGATTAAGATCCGGGTTCAATTATGCCAATGGTCTTTAGCTTAATTTATGATTGTTCAGTGTGGAAGTGGCAATATGACCCCATGATACTGGATGGAGGTATAGAGTTCCATTTTACCCTAGGCCTATATGCCATACCATTCTCTGCGACTCTGTGAGAGTCATTCGAGTCTGAACGAGGGGAAATGCTTGTATCCAAAAGGAATCAGTCTGTCCTCTTGAGTTTTTAAAACTCTGAAAGTTCACTCTTTTTGAGTTAAATGTCTTACTACCCACCATGTACCAGGCCAGATCAGACAAGTATCAGTCAATTAAAGTAGATGTATGATGTGGGGTGCTGTGGCCTAGTGGTCTGGCGTGTTGAACTCAAAGTCTTGTGGTCAATCTACAGATTGTGGGTTCGAATCCAGCCATGAGTTAATGGTGCTTGCGTCCTTGGGCAAGACGCTTTGTCAAATATTGCTCCTCTTCACCCAGGTTTTATTGGGTACCTGCGAGGGTAGAGATGGCTTTGTTGTTTGATTAGCCTCTGTGTGCTCAATACGGCAGCCAGGGCCGTTGTATACTCCCCGGGGAGTTGAGATAGTTTCAGGAATGTAAATTATTAGGCCATGGGCCAAAATCTGTAGCATGCCCAGAATTGAGGTTCGTTGTGGCAACTTGTAGTAAAGTTCATTTTACTAATTTGATAATGCTGAATCCAAATCCAGTTGTCCACAACAACCAAACTTGCACATTAAGGAAATATGACCGTTTTTACCTTGATTTTTGTCAGTTTTTGGTCCAAAACAGTACTGTGGCCGTAGTTTTCAACAAATACAACACACAAGTACAAATTTGGTGCAGAAATGTTTTTTTTTGGTAGTCATAATGCAAAACATAATGTCTCTATCTATCACCGAAAGTCACCAGTAGAGGGCGCAATACCTGCTGTTTTGAGGGAAAATCCTTGGTTTTTGTGATTTTTTTCAAAAAGGTTATTTTTTTTAAAGCCCCTTGGGCTCTGGAATCTTTTGTTAAGCATTTCAGAATACAGGGAATGCTGTAAATTCATGTACAAAAAATATCTGCAAGGAATCATTTGATTTCCATCCAAAATGAACCCAAAATGAGTAATAATTAACAAAAGAAAATTGAAAATTTCCATTGCATTCATGTTTAACAGTTGTTTTAATAGTGCATCCACGCTATTTTTAGTTTTTCCTCTGATATTTCTTGTTACCATGGTTCAAATTAAGGTGTGCCTTGAAAGGAACAAGTTTCTCTTATAAACTCTACTTATAGGCCTATTAACCCCTTCACAGTTTACTCTGGTACCCCTAAATGGACCAATCAAACGACCAAAAATGTTTTGTTCCAAGAGTGCCAGCAATTTTTTTTTTTTTGATTTTGTATGGTTTAGAGTGTAAGTGTTTTAACACTTACACTCTAAACCATAAGAGACATTTAAAAATCTGTAAAATCTCTTTCTAAATCATATGCTTTAGTTAGTTGGCCTCCAGATCTGAATCCACATCATTACTGTGTTCATCCAGGTCGTCATCATTATCATTGTGGGCTGCAGGCAGGGCGGTTCGATTTAAATCATGTCGATTTAAATCACCGGTTTTTCTTTAAACAATCACTGATCTAAATAAACGTTTATCAAAAAATAAACTGTTCTCTATTTTCCATCTCTTTCTTTTTATTTTATTTTGCAATTCAATCAATTTCAATTCTATACTAAGTGTTTTAGAGGCACTTTAAAGAATGTTACAGCCTCTTGAAGTCTGATTCAACAGCATTTTTTTTTCATCTGTAAAATGCATGACCAATAAATAACCAACATTTACCAAATAAATAACAAATAAATAACTTCCTGTTATGTGGATCGGTTTGCGGAAACACCATGTAATAATCGTTCGTACTTCGCACTTCTATTTCGTTCGTACTTCGCACTTCTATATCGTTCGCACTTCTTGCAATGAAGGTCTCAACGTTTCGACTAGCCTGCTCTAGTCCTCATATAGTCCTCAACAGTTTATTATTTTGCATTCTGTAGGACTTGTGCAGCAACGAGACTTGTTTGTGGGAGAAGGAGCAACGAGCAAGGAAAGCTGTGATGTTGGATATGTGTGGTGCCTTCCACAGCCAGGCAGACAGCTTCTTTCCACCATTGTCATATGGGATCAACTCAACCCAGCGCCCAGGTAAGACGGCCTCCAAGTTTAGCCATCTTTATGTCATCGACTCCCTCAAGTTGATCTACTGTTACATTCCCAAAGTCAGCTGCACAACCTGGAAGCGCCTGCTCTTGGTTCTCAACGGGAACTTCAACTCTACAAGTGACAAAAGGTTACGAAATGGAAAAGCACATAAAAAAGCAGGTCGCACTTTCCGTACTCTGTCTTCACACTCGATTGAGCAGGCTAATAAGAAACTGGCGACGTACCGCAAGTTTTTGTTCGTTCGAAACCCGTTCGAGCGGGCCTTATCGGTTTACCGGGACAAGTTTCTGATGGGCAAGGAGTTCCGAAGGAGCTGGAGCAAGCGAATCCTCCAATCCGTTGTCGGCTCATCATCACCGGACAAATTCCAGAGACTCGCACAGAGTCAAAGAGATAAGGACGGCACCATCAATTTGACGTTCTCACAGTTTGTAAGATTTCTATCCGCCATTGAATCACCATCACACATGAATGAACATTGGACGCAGATGTACGATCTGTGCCATCCATGTGCCGTACAGTATGACTGGATCGGACACTACGATCATTTAAAAAACGAATCCAATATCATTCTTGCCGCTATCGGCGCCAACCGGGACATTAAGTTTCCAAATTTTATCACGAATCCAACGGACAGCTCCAACGGAGAGACGTTGAGAGACGTTCACCCACCAAACTGCGCGTCTCCTGAAAATAACCCCCCTAAACCACCCCATCTCTCACTCCCATTCCTTATCCGCTCTCTCTTCTATAAGCTGTGAAGACCTGTTGTTATTTCTCAGCCGTCAGTTTATTCCTGGCCATGGGGCTTTAGACCTCGTACCCGATATACTGTAGGCTTGTCTGGACTGCTGCGAATCCGATCTAGTGGCTTTAAAGCCACAACTCGAGGACGGCAGAAAACGCCTGCAGCAAAGTCCACCGCCGAAGGCCATCCGCTTCCATTTTAATTACGACTCCATCGCGGGGCAATTCATCTGTGCCATGTTTCCTCGTTGTCCGTTGAAACTCGGCATAGTGCTTGAATATTCAGCATGCTGTCCGCCTACAGTGGCTTAAGACTCCCTGCTCAGCTCCTAGAACCCCAATGTGGGAACCTCCCCAGTCTCAACCCCAAGTCCTCACGGGGCTCGGCCGCTCCGGTCCACAGAAATAGAGAATTCCGTTCCAAGTCGGTCGACAAGGTTGCCTCCCGCGAACGGTCTATCCACTAACCACCTGCGGCCTGGTACGATGGACGGTACGGCCATTTGAAGCTCCTAGGCAACTACATTAATCATCGCGGGCCAGATCCACGAAGCGGTTGGCATTGCCTCATTGTCTAGACCTTAGAGGGAAAGTCCCCCTTTAATGCCTGTCGTTTGTGTGGTTGAAAGAAATGCCTCCGACACCGCCCTTTACGATTCCAGTTTGCCACGCGGACCCCTGCACACCACAGACCTAGAAAATGAAATGTTCCTGTATAATCCATACAAAATCGCTTGGATCCGCCGCCGCAGCCAAAGTTACGATGCCCACCCATATCTCACCGACCAACCATCGCGCCCGTCAGAGAAAATGTCATTGCATGGCCCGGGGAGAAGCACACCTCGGCCTGATCCGATTTTATAGCCGCTTTCACTGAGCCAGTTCGATGCACGGGTTCCCATCCCTGGCGTTTGGATGCCGCGACCGCCTGTACCCAACTACAATAAAGACAATTATCGTGTCCCCTCAGTGAGTCCACAGTGTATGCTGCCAAGTAAGGTTGACGCTTGCAAAATTGCAGGCCTTGTCTCTTCCACTGGGCCGCTCCGGACATATACAAACATCGTGGATTTGGATCTTCCCTCTTGAGCCCTGGCCTATTGACGAAGACATCCGGGGCTTTGCCTTCAGCCTAATATTGGTAGTTGCAGGTGACGAACGAACGCGTCACAGCTTGACCAAACAGCCTCGCTTCTCCTATTGTATGGGGAGCCCCAAACATTCCGGCCCAGCCTCTCCAGCCTAGGTTTCGTTCCCGTGAGCTTTGTGAAGAAGATACCACCATACGCTAGATCGGTAGGCCTACTGACACTGACTACCGTCGGGCGCCCGCCACTCCAAACGCCCTCAGAAGCGCCTGCATCCGATCATGGTGAATTCCCATACCGCCCTGACAGTCTGGTCCACTTGGCCCTTGAAACGTCGATGTTGAAAGAGGGGAAACGACATGATATGCCAGCTTACATCGTGGTAGCTCTCCGCGCGGCCTGCCGGACACTATCCTGAAAACCGAAATCGTTGATTCCTGTACGAAGAGCCACAGCATCTGGCCTCCTCACCCTGCAGGCAGACACCTAGGTCCCACAAGCTTCCTTCAAACCAGCACCTCCTTCACCTCGAAATGGACTTTGAACTGCGCGAACGGCTTTCAAGCGCTCCGCATTGCAAACGGCTCTGCTGTACGTGCAGGAAACGCTGTATAAACGGTCTTAGCACCGGCCACCATCAGACCCCACGTGAAGCCCGTTTGACCACCAAACTCCCTCTTGACGAACACCCGAAGAGAGGGGACTATAATGGCGGGCTATAAATATGCGGAGAACAACTGTCTGGAAGGCCAATCAGCCGAGTTGGCGCCCGACGGAACCCAAACCAAACTTCAAAGAGAAATTCTCCCCTGACGTCAAGGAAAATATGAGCTTCACCACTCTTGCTAAGGCGACAGACATCGCAAATGATCTACTACCGATAGCGAACGATCAATACGAAGCAAGCGTCCCAGATGCCTGCCGATGTCTGTGTCTCCGCCGGCCAGTAGACCACCGAAGGAGATATTATGTGTGCGCTCCATCAAATTCGCACCATCCCATTTGAAACCCGACGCGCCTGAGTTCAAGCGCAGCCCTAAATGGCGCTCCAAGTTTCCCGGAGATGAGTCCCGAAAAGCCAACAACAAAGCGCCAAAAGAGTGCCAATCCCTCGCCGCAGCAGACAGCGGCGTAGGCACTTGGCACTTTCCCACGAAACGATGCCTAAGCTTCAGGGCGGCCGTCTAGCTTCCGATATGACTTCCTCCCGGACTTGGACGAAGGACAGCTTCTTCTTCTTATCCAGTCTCAGAGCATCTTCCCAAACCCAGGTGGATGATCCGCCTCGTACTGACACCTAGAGAAACTGGAAAGCATCCTGGTCGTGTCTGCATATATGACAGTATGACACACTGCGCACAGCGCCCTAGCCGCCCTCGGATAGGCCCCTCCATCTTGCATGCTCCCGCTTTTACATGTATACTGAAAGAAATAATTAAGTGATCACTATTCGTACAACAACTGTGAGCCAATCTTCCCCCTTCTGCACTACATTCGCCTATAAACCTCGGAGTGCACACCCCTATGATTCAACCATGTGGGGGAGGCAAAACCCAATTGTGGAACAGCCGTAGGCACTGTTCTTAAAACCAAAAAGCAGCGCCTTGTCAATGAAATAAAACCCTGCCAACCTTTTATTTTTATTTTTTATTTTTTTATTTATTTTTTTATACACCGCACCTCATCCGTACCCAGCCTATCAACTTTGCGATGTTACCAAGCGGCACCCAAGAAAACGGTGTATCCTTGCACCATAAATTAGGGCCTTTCATTGATGCAACCATCATTTGCCATGCGTTTATTTAACCTGCCAAATACTTCTTACCTCTTCTCTTCTCTGTTTAGGCCTCGGTAAGTTTTGTGCATTTAACAATCGGGTCATTGTAGAGCCGCCTCTCCTTGACGTCCTCGGCGCTCACAGGGCCGGGGGAGACTCACACGTAATTCCTCAGAAGGGACATGGCGCATGCCACATAAGTGTCGCAGCCGGTCTCTGTGCATGCTTTTTGTACCCCAGCCATCTCAACTTGTGGACCTCCAGAGCAGATTCGGCCTGCAGTGAATTAAATATTACACACTGACTCATCGATCCTCTCCTGGTACCGTACCGGTACCCTTCTTTATTGAAATCTGCACAATTTTAATATGCTTTGCATACTTCTTCTTTTTCTTTTTTTTTTTTTTCCTCTTCTTCTTCTTGTTTTTTTTCCGCTTCTCTTTCTTCTTTTTTTTTTCCCTTTAAGGGCCTTCCCTTAAAATTTATGTGATACTGCGAGCCACACCCAATCATGCCGTACCCCTTGGACTTAACACCCACATGGAATACACCCTCTGATTAACCCCTGTAATTCCATAGTACACATTTAGCCAGCTGCCCTGGCCTAAACCCCTTAAAATACACCGAGGGATACCCCCTCGACCGCAGGACACACTCAAACTCAATTTCTAGACCCCCGTACATTTCCTTCGAGGGATATCCCCTCCGCAGGGCACACTACACATTCCTGCCCCGGGCTACTACCCCGTAAAATTAACCGAGGGACAATACCCTCCGCAGGACACACTCCTGCCCGGGGCTAACCCCCTGAAAATACACCGAGGGGCATACTGTGCCCTCCGCAGGACACACACCTGCCCGGGGCTAAACCCCTGAAAATCCACCGAGGGGCATACTGCGCCCTCCGCAGGACACTCTCCTGCCCGGGGCTAAACCCCTGAAAAACCACCGAGGGGCATAGTGTGCCCTCCACAGTACACACTGCAATTTCCTGCTCAGGGTGAACCCCCTGCAAATGTCACCAAGGGACACGCCCTCCGCAGTACACACTGCAATTTCCCGCTCAGGGCTAACCCCCTGCAAACTTCAACGAGGGACACGCCCTCCGCAGTAGACACTGCAATTCCCTGCTCAGGACAAACGGCCAATAAATTCCACTGACGGACACGCCCTCCGCAGTACACACTGCAATTCAGTCCTGCTCATGGCTAACCCCCTGCAAATTCCACCGAGGGACACGCCCTCCGCAGTAGACACTGCAATTCCCTGCTCAGGGCTAACGCCCTGTAAATGCCACCGAAGGATACGCCCTCCGCAGTACACACTGCAATTTCCCGCCCTGGGGTAAACCCACATAAGTACTCCAAGGGATATTCACTCCGCAGTTCAAACTGCAAATTTCCTGCTCGGGGCCACCGAGTGATACTCCCTCTGCAGGCCACCTCGCCGCCTCATACGTGGGGCCCACACCCGGAAGGGCTAAACACACTTGAGCCGGACGTTTTTTTTTTTATTTTTTCCTCTGCCGCTCCTACGATTCCTGCAACACGCGGCAGCGCCACAAAATGGCTGATGGGTAAATCTACGGCCTTTACATACAAGGTACGCCCCACCTCCCTGACACATCAAGCAACTGCCCTTCATCCATATATTCATGCCTTGCCACCGTTCATACCGCTGAGACGCACCGGGGCTTGCCACCTAAGGCTGTTTCTAGCCTTTCCCCCGTAGGCATACCGTCATGCCGTAATAGGTCAACGCTCTATCCACTGGCTCTACTCCAATTTCCAAACCGCTGCCCTTCTTCCCCTTGAATCATATCCTTAAAGCGCCCTCAACTTGATCCCTGAATGTTCTGTCTTTCTTGTACAAACTGGCAACAATCTAGACGAACACCCGATCCAGGCATCCGTTACAGGAACGTGACTATGACGTGACGTGCTCCCGTTGCTTCCGACGCATCCATCCCTTCATGGCGGCGTCTTTCCTTGGGCGCTTTCCCCTTCTCTTGCTTGGTTCCACTTGGGGCAAGGCTAAGGCGCGCCCCTGCCACGCCTTCGTCCAACCCCCGTACTGACTCACATCATCCCACTGCCCTAGACGCAAGACCTTAGAACCGTTCGTCGATTTCCTTGGAGCGTTAACCGGCTCGCTGACTTCGCCATAGGCCCCAGCGTCCTCCTAAAAGGATCATAAGGTAATCAGTGATTTGATTAACCGGACAGTAAACACGAACAACACAAAACCTCAAATAATGTGAAAATGCACATGCGTCCCACAAAGCCTACACACGTAACTATGAGTTCATACAGACACCCATATATGTATGTGCTTTTAAAATACGAGTACAAAAACCCTGAAAACGTGCCCCAGTGCCGGATCCAATTTTAATCCGCACCCTTCTATGATTAGGCCTACTCATAATTATTATAGGGTTTACTCAGTGCATGTCACCACATCCGGGAAGCACTAAAGACCTAAAGGCTATGAGCACTGTCAGACCTGAGGTTAGACCCATGTAAGAGGAAGACAAAACTTTCTCTGCCCTGGGCGAATCCCACCCAGCCATAAGACATACCACTACAATAATAATAATAATTATTATTATTACATTTATAGAGCTCAATACCATATGCTTCTAAGCGCAACTTATTATCATCCCTGGTCATCGAGCCCCCTAGCCCTGAACCCATCTCCTATACACCTATACGAGTGGCCAGAACGCCACCATGTATGCCTCGCTAATGAGCCCAACATATCTACTTCATTCTTTCATGATCACTTCACTTAAACCACTCTTGTGACGTCACTCTATTCAGAAAACTGTTGATTATTTCGAAGAATTCACACTTAAGTGGTCATTCTTTTTAAGAATGCCGACTAAAAGTGGTCATTCTTTTTACTTTCAGGTAAAAGTGGTCATTCTTAAAAAGAATCAACATCAAGTGTAATGGTTTCAAGAACACACTACACAAGATCTCAGCTGTTAGGCCGAGGAGCTGTAAGAAGGGTAGTTTCATCAATATATGATGATAGGTACCTATTTACTCAACTACAGTTACAGACACATTTTGGTCTCCAATATCCAATCCTTCATCTGACTGGTCATTATACTTCCTGAAGGAAGCTCGACAGTAAAAGGAATGAACTTCTTTGCAATTCTTTCAGAAATATCTCAAGAGAAGGAATTTTGATGCAATATTATTGCAATGAAAAATCACGACACAGGGGCACTTCTGCACATGTGTAAAACAGTCATGAATATTTAAGACACAGAATTAGTAGGCTCTTTGTTAAGTGTTGGAGGGTCGTGGTTTAAGTCGGAGAAACCACTCAAAAGATGGGCATTCTTTCATTCAAATGAGCTCGGACGCTTCACGTCCTCGCCCATTCGAATCAAAGAATGCCCACTTTTTCGTGGTTTCTCCTTAACATAATAATCTGGAGGTGGGTTTCCTTTATCTTCTGAGCCAGATTCCACTATATCTTATTTCATGTAATTTGCTATTAACAAATACCATCCATTATCTCTGGTATGCCAGAGGTCAATGAAGATTAGGACTGACCTTCACAACATTGCATAATTTATGCACTCCGATCCCTGGCGAACTGGTCCATTGAATGTGTAGGCTAACACAATGGCCACTCTAATGTGGTGGAATGCTCCTGACCTGAGAGGCATGGGCGCGCACTGCAACCTTTAATAATACGCCGCGATCTGCCACATATACAATACAATGCCCAAATGGCGCATCTATTGTGCAGGACCGTTCACCCATGCCGGGCTTCATACCCAGTGCAACCCATGCACCCGGCCAACACTGCCCGGCCGCCAGCCCCCTTGGCTTGATTTCCGGCGATCTTCAACTTTGCAAGATTTCCATGAAAGATTCCAACAACAACAAAATTTGCAGCTACATGTATTATATATACCAGCAATTCAGTTGGTGTCCACGGACACAAACACAAAGTCTAACTCATGAACCTCCCCTATAGGTGAGTAAGGGGGCGGGGCATATCCCAATCGCCGAAGACCCTTGAATTCTCACCATAAAAACAGAATAAAACGCTTTACCTTGCACTTCCCGAGCTCTAATGGTAATGAACACCTTCAAATCAACTGCACCATATCGCCTTCCCATTTCTGGAGGGAACCCGTTACTTTCTAGGGAAATGAAGGTCCTTTCCGTGCTGACCAGGTAAACAGCACACCCAGCTACGGGGGATCCAGAATCACGACTGATGTATAATCATTCGCCCTCAACGTCCACACCGATGCAAATAGTTTGTCAATTTGTAATTTTGGTAGTGATTTAAATGGTTTTAATTGTAAAGCAACTGTGTTGTATATCCCTTTCCCATAGTACCAGTGTTGGTGAGTTTTATGATCCTTACCAGTGTTGAGTTTTATGGCCCCTTTTGTTTAAGCCTTGGCTTTATGTCCCGTTCTCATTGTTACCTCTGGTTCAGTGATTTTGTGTAGTGTGTCCCTTCCTTTCCAGTGGTCCTTTGTATTGTGAAATTATGTAAATGAGAAGATAAGAGCCATGTGCTTGAGAGTTTTTGTGTACAGCTTTGTAAGTGGAGTTAAATACATGTAGTCAGTTCAGGAGAACTTGTTTTCTCTTGCTTGTACATTATTTCTGGTTGTTTTACTCATGTTTATCCGAGTTTTAATTTTCTGTGTTGATTTTGATTTGCTGCTGTTTTGCTGAGTTTTTGTTAGTTTTATTGTTAATTACTTCTATCATTGTTGGTTTTTTATATCAACGTTTTTTCTGCTTTTGGCTGGTTTTGATTTGTATTTTTTTTTCTGTTCCAAATTTTGGCTATTTTTAATGAACAGTTAGCGTCTTGTCCTTTAGATCCTCGGTTTGTCAAGGTGTCATTTTTTCCTCATTAACACATGCAAAGGATGTTATAAAACCTTCTTCTCTTTGCTTATTATTAATGGTGATCATGAGTAACTTTTACCCTATTAAGCATTATACTGTGAATGAAATTGATTGCACGATGCCGTATGTGTTACTTTTTCTATACTGTAATACGTAACATTATTCATTATTAATTTTGTAAGTTAAATTAACAAGTTATGGTACTAGCGTAACAACATGTATATTCTAAAAGGAGGTAGGTTTGCGGTGACACCATCACTGTGCAAAAACTTTGGTTTCCGCATGCGGAAACGGGCTTCGATATTGGCCGGAAACCGGCCCGTTTCCGCACCGTGTCCTATTTGTTTCCAACTGGCGTTTCTGTGGCCGTTTCCAGTCGACGTGTTTGCACCCCCCGCTTCCGTAAATTTACCATCTTACGGAAACTGCCTTAGAAACTACCACCGGGCTTACTGCGTTTCCGAAGGCTTGGAAACGCCATAGAAAGGCGATTATTATATCATGCTCAGGAATACTTTGTATTAATGGGAAACAATCTTTGAAATGTTGATAGGGTGACTAACTGAGATTTATTATTTTTCTTGCATCCAATGTTGGGTTCGTTACTCTTTTGCTTAGGCCCTAAATAATGGAATGGTTCATTTTCTTTGACAACGACACAAGTTTTAAATAATACTAAAATAGACGATATATTATTGTTTAATTTTTTTTATTTTTCATGGAAACTTATTCATTAATCTTTAAAATCGCACATAGCTAGGGCAGTTTATATGTACATCTGTTTGCAGACATTTCTAAACGCCTGTCATTATTTCATGAAAACAAATATTGTAATAAATCACTGTGAATCTCCTCAATGTAAAACATCGGCATGGCATAGAATCTTCCACGTGTTGAACCATGGCTGTATTATGCAGCTAAAGGCAATTTCTTTTAGCTGTACAATCATCAAATAACCACTGGAAACTATCACTGAATTAAAGTCATTGACTGGAGCGGGATTCAGATTTGAACAGGGATCTCTGGGATACTATACCGGCGCTCTTACCAACCGAGCTACCCAGCCCTAGTGTTTGCGATGTTCCTTAATAATAGTCAATCATCTTTGTTCATTTGACAGTCAGAAGCCATGTCTTTGTAAAATTGCCACTATGCAACATTTCACAACTTCCGTAAACGGCCGTGTGTTGCATAAACGGGAGAGGCTATCAAAACTTTGAAACTTAAGGTTAAACTTTTTCAAAAACTATACGGTAGTCATAAACTACCGTTTTGCAAGGTCCATCAAAAATTGATCCGTCCTTTTTATATTTTAACATCATAAAACTCATATTACAATTAGTCCCTTCAGATGGTTTGCTGGCCCATCAACCCGCAATTCATGTACCTAATGTGTTTGCATTTTGTAATTATATCAAAAGTGGACAGTGGCATTTAATTCAAACATCGCAGTAATGTGTATTACGTTGTAAACATCTGACCACAGTGCATATACTAGTTACTAGTACTACAAGCTGTACACTTAAATAACTATAAATTGCAGTTAGCAGCTTTAGAGGCCTGCTTTGTTTGTAAACAGGCACTTTCCATCGAGTCGCTCTCCAGCTGGCTTAACTGCCACCGGTTAACTCCTCCACCGACGAGCCGTAGAGAGAAACCGCTCAGTCCGCGCAACTCAAGTCTTCTCTTCTGTAATTTCTCCGCCATTTGATGATTCAAGCCAGTCACAGCATCTGAAAAATAGAGTATAGGGCCTATGCATTAATATAGGTCATGTAACTGGGTTTTGCTCATTTTGTTGGAACTCCTTTTGTCAAGGAAGTGATTTGGGTTCAGAACTCAGACCATGCATGGTCATCAAATCCATACACATCGAAATACCGGTATATGTACTATGTAGGGATATGTCATTGCAAGGAACCGTCAGTAAAGTACGGCATGTCAGTCGACCATAGGTGTCGACTTCTTTTCATGATTTGGGGGGGGGGGGGGGGGTGATTGGTGATTTTGTGTCCTATGTGAGGGAGCGAAGCGACGGGGGGAGGGTAGTTAGTAGGAGGGGGATAGCGCCTTCCCACACCAGGGACTTATAAAAAAACAGAGTCGGAAAGTTCCACTTTAGAGCATTTAAAAACGATATTCATAAGAATTTAACATAAATAAAATCAATGCGAAGACACAAAAAATTAAATTGATTGGGGGAGGGGGATGGTTATACACACAATAACCCCCCCCCCCCGGTCTCTGGGATCGACACCCATGCAATCGACAACAGTCCATAGCAAGGGAGCCAAGAAGAAAACTTGTACGATATACATGTATTAGACCAAAGATCCCTGCAATGGTCAAGCTGGGTGGCCTATTAGTTACCACATGTCAAGGACAGTGGTTACATTGCCCCTGCCATGCGCCATGCCATTCGTGTATTATGTGCCCTCTGGGGAAAAGGTTGGGGATTGTTTCAGCATACATAATGTACACGTATAAGGCCTAGTTGCCTGTGTGTTGCTGTTAACTGCAGCTAAGGGATAGGCAAGACGAATATAAAATGTAGTCACCAACATTTAGATTTTTACATAACTCCTATAACCTATAACTCCTTTACATTAGTTTTTAACCAATGTATAGGACCTTCAGTCATAGCTATGTTGCCATCCTTGAGGCTAATGAACCTTCGTTCGACATACATTTTTAGTACAGTACAGGATTTTAAACAAATATGTGCTCAAAATTAAACTTACAAAGGCAAGATGAAGCACATTGCAATCAGATGTCCCATGGCAGCGGCTCATTATGAAAGACAGTTTGTAGCCATCCTTTACTGCAGTCCACTTGACGAAGGTCATCGAAGCTCTTTCTCACGCCTCCAGTACAAACCTTTTACCATAGGAGTAAAGTACAAGAAGACCATGCATCAGCTATATTTTCTCATAATGAATTATACATTGAAATAAGTTATGCGTTGGAATTTTGATGTATTTTCTCAAACCTGAAAATACACACTGCACAACAAAACATGGCATGAAATATTTTCTTAATCGATAAAGCCCAAACTTAAACAACCCAAAACCATAAGAAGTCAGGGAAAAACAACTTTGCGGACCTAAACAATTGTGGAATGGTATTTCAGTTAACATTATTATCTTATCTTAAATATTTGGACATTTAAAAAGAGTAAGAGTAAAAGATACATTGGCAGGTGCTACCCAGGGAAGACAAAAGTTAAAAACAAAAACCTGTCATCAAAAGATGTGCCTTCCCAAACTCCTGCCAAGTAATTTTTATTTTATTTTCAGTTGAACCATGGTTGAACTAATAATTGAACTAAACTATTGTACCATCAAATTGTATTTAATCTGCCAGTTTATAAAGATACAAGTCCGTTTAGGCGAGATATTTTAATTATTTTAACTGTATACATCGAAATACATCGAAATACTACAACTGTATACATCGAAATCTAGGCGTAACTATTTTAGTCACCATAACTTTGCCATTTTTAAACTGTACCATGCACAGTGTAGGCTTACTCCATTAGATACAGTAAACTATTTCAGTATTTTTATTCCTCCATATGATTTTGTTCAAGTATAGAATAGGCATAGATGAACCTATGATGAATATAAACACAAGAAACTTAAAAGAAAGCGTGGATACACAAAAACGCGAAAATACTCACCGTGTTTTCACCGAATCATGAGAAATTTCTGAGGCAACTGCACCGAGACGACAAACGTTCTACTTGCTTCCCGCATACAAATAAAATCTAACGGTCGTCTGTTTGTAATGCTGTGTATTCATTGGCTAGTGAGTGGGCCACAGCGTATACAAGGTAATAGGTTCAAGGCTTCCTGGCTAAGTTACTGCATGTACAGTGTGGATTTATAGTCATTAATTCATTCATTTTGTGGACAAGAAGACCAACCCTCTGTGTTTCAGTTGTTTGATACATCCAGTGATTCATGGATTGTGTATTATTGTATCATTATTATGTTCCCTGTTTCATAACGTATATGTTGGTTTGTGTTCCTTCCTCCATGGTTAGACATTAATTTAGTTTTTTCACTGAGTGAATATAGGGCAGTGATAAAGATTAAGAGTTAAAGCATGGTTATAACTTCATGGTTAAAGGTAATATCATACTTAGGTTTTTGTCAAAGAAATACAGATTCATGGGCAAAAAATATCAAGGACGATACAGTAACAGTCATCTGTGAACATTTCAGTCCCATACGGTGCCCATTTTTCTTTTACAAAACAGTGACAAACGGCCACAGTATTTTTTTTTTAAGTCTGTTCTCTTGTATTCCTGATCTTTGAAAAATCAAAGAAAGTTTGGAAAAAAGTTTGGCTTGGTATGCGTAGTCATTATTTTAAGGACAGCCGTAAGAGTGCTCCGTGCTATTCAAGAAGTAAAATTGACGGGCAAACATTGAACTCCTGCATGAACTTCACATGATCGCATATATTTATAATGTATATAAAAAATATTTATTTTCCAACCGCAACATCCAAACCCCAAGGTTTGACTTGACTTGATATGATCTTAAAATTTATGTTGAATATTGAACTGAGAAAGTTGGGAATGGAAAATAAAGTTTGGAATCACCCGCCCCCCAAAAAAGAAACCGTATCCGCGCCTTTACTATATACTGAATGGGAGCATTTTAATTGAACAGACAAGTGCATTAAGTAAATAGGCCCTATGTAATATCATACTTTGGGTTTTGTCAGAAAAATACAGATTCTTGGGCAAAAATATCGAGAAAGATACAGTAACAGTCATTATTTTGTGAAAATGTTATGTCCCAGACGGTGCCTACTTATAGTGAGAAAACGGTGGAAACGGCCACCGTGATTATTTCTACGTCATTAGTCTTTATTTTTCATCTTAAAAAGATCAAAAATAGTTTTGTTGACTAGTTTTACTCTTTTCTGGATGAAAACAGCATTTCAGGCAGAAATTCCACCATCTTTATACTTAAAAATCTGTGCAGATTTTTGTTGTGAAAGCGCCGGACTTGCAATAATTCCTAAACTTGACGTGTCCTTCCACTAATATTGTAGGTTTATAATTCGCATGATGCACCCTTCGTTATTTTCCATGCAATGGAGTAAGATTACTTTAACAATCAAATGATGGCGAATGCCCTTTTTGTGAGCAATTATAAGTATATTCGAGGATGAAATAACTGGGAGTTAAGATTTGTAAACTACCAAATCTCTTGCAGACTGACACAAGTTTAATTTAAAGCGCCCTCTATTCGTTTATATTTGCATAATAAACGTTCAGTCATTATTTTAAATCGAATAAAATATGATTTAAATACTTAACATCTCCTAAAAGTAAATAACTTTCCATTTTTTTATACAATAAATACTGGACAACAATATTTTAAGCAATTCGAACATTTTTATCAAAGTTAAATTTTTCATGAATTTCCCATTTTTTCCTAAAGAAAATGCGTACGAGTACACAGTACTCAACCCTAAAATTTTTCCGTCGTTGGGGCAACATTTAGAAATGCAAAATTGTGTGATTTTTATATCAAAAATGAACTAATTTGAAATGTAAACATGTTTAAATCCAATATTTCGATTTCCTTGCTCAGTAATTTTGTTAAATAAGTGTTGCAGAAGGCCATCCGCGGCAGTATTTTTGAAGTATTGATGCTACTCTCCATTCTTGTCACGAGCCTTTCGCTTATCGTCTTGACTTTCCAAAAGAATTCGCCCACTTATAATAATAATTATAATTTTAGGTAAAAAAACAATTATTTCCGCTTGTTTTTCTTCTGATGGACCCTTGGGTTTTCAGTCTCAGAAAAAGGGCCGTCAAGGAGCGGCCAGGCTATAGTTTGCAAAATTATCGATTAAAGTACATTTTGTTTTTAAAATCAGCTTTAATTTAATTATAATGTTTTATTATAGTTCACGCAGACATTACAGAATACTGAAATTGTAGGCTTATAGTGTAACCTGGAAAATGACACACCTTAACAAACCGAGGATCTAAAGGACGAGACGCGAAATGTTTATTAAAAAGAAACACAAATCAAAACCAGCCAAAAATAATTTTCTACATAACCATGAAAAAATATATGATATCATGACTAATATCCGACAGTCGGCCTATTATTTGATATTTACTTTCCAAAAATCCAGAGATTTGTTATATTCAATGGTTGCTTTTTAATATATAAAAAAGAAAAGAATAATATAGGCATATTCAAAATGCGTGTTTGTATGGGCCGCCAATGCAGCAGTATCACCCTTCCCTCTCGCTCGCACTTTCATCAATTCCATTACTTTCCTTTTAAATATTATTTTACTTCAAGTAAAGTTCATTTTCTCTCCAAATATACAATTTCTTTTAGATGTATGAGAGGCAAATAAAATGCACACATGATGCAATTTGTTAACAAATTTAGAAATATTTATTTTGGATCCGTACTACCCAACACTCGACCGACGAAATATTAAGTACACCATAATGAGGATTATAGAATTAATAATGATGCGTATTAAAGTCACATCAAGGTAATGATACCTGTTAACTAATCAGTCAATGATAAATTAAACGGTGATACTCTGTACAAAACATTTTAAACAACTGTTATAACTTGTGATAAAATATAGAACTCGAAAATAGAATTTCACATTTACGGTGATAGTGAACTCACCTGAGCAGAAAGGTTAGTATTCTACGACAAAAGTAAGTGACAACTTAATAGGCCCTAATAATTTTACTCATTTGTAGGCTATTGCGCATATAAGTTCAAATGTAAAGGCGTTCAAATAAACAAATTATATAAATATCATGGAAACAAAAAATGACTCGACTTACATTTACACGCACTAACAGTTAATGAAAAGTTGAAAACTAATAACAACACACCAACATGTTATATTAAAACATCCATATCTCTCAGACCTCAACTTAACACGGGTAAGAAAAACAACTACACATCAAGCCCCAAAACATTTGCAAGCCACCATCATTACATGTATATCTTAAGGCATGTGTAGGAGAGGGAGTTTAAACTTATATTTTTGATTTGATTTTAACCATTACAATTGTGTATGTACAAAGAAAAGATTTCAGATTTAGTTTCAAAGAATCAAGCCTTTTTTTTGATTCACTTTTGTTTAAGTTATTGAAGATTTTGTGACCATGTTTACCTTGACTTTTTTGACTGGGCTGTTTTACCAGAGGTCATGAAGTTATATTTTGTTGTTGCTGTAAACTTATTTTGCTTTGGCCATGAAGGAATTACTTTTATTTGCTCTGTTTCCAGATTATTTCTGTAATTAACTGAGGCCTATTCCATCCAAGGCATGACCAAGCAATCAACAAAATTTTGAAATAATGCTCCCCATCACCGAATGTGCAAAACTGCCAAGGTTATACTGGACATTATGTCAGGGTATGAACAGTACAGATGTTGAACAGCCTTTTGGCAAGCAGCAGTTAAACCAGGCTCGATTCCTCCATGGAGTGAAATGGTACGGATGGAATCACAAAACGTGTTAACCCTTCAACACAGAGTCATGAGGAAATGGCACGTTAATTTAATAATTAATATGGAGAAATAAGTACAATGAGGCTTCTTTCAGTTGCTGGAACCGAAATCAGATAGGTTTAGAAATCCTTTGAACTTTCTCATGTTTCTTTCTATACTCTTATACTGAAATAGAACTCTTTCTTTTTTTTGTCATTACCAACTGAACCCAATCCTATCTTTCAAATGCTGTTCGAATTTCTGATATCAACGCTAAATTTTCAAATTTTCACTTTATACAACGACAGTAATGTTGAATTGCCAAAAAACGACTTTGAATATCACGCACGGTATTGGCCTGCATATAGATTGTGTATCTAGGCCTATATATTTTAATTGTTTACCGGTATATAACTTCGTACCGTGAACAACAAAATTAATTATCAATACAAGTAATAAACTGCAGCAAGTACTCGAAGTTAACCAAGGTAATGATTTGGGATAAATAGAATGGCAGGAGATGGCCTGACGGTTCGATCCTTGAAAGATATCTGTCTTTCTCAAAGGAACCTTTTTTGATAAGATTGAAGCGTCAGGCCCTCCTAACTCTAAAAGTAAATTTCTCCATGCAATGAAGTTATCCTTTTCTCCATCATGGACGTATATAAAGATCTACCACGGGTTAAGACATAGTGCTATAATTATGTACACACATGTAGGCCTACATTTACAGTGTGGTGTATAGTGTGGTTTGTTCTAGCTCTGTGAATTGCATAATGTTATGTAACGCTAGAACTGACTTGGCTCAAGTTACTGGCCGAGGGCCTTGAACAACGAGGTCTGGCAATGTGTAATGTACAATAAAAATGGGATCCCTCCTTCCATGGTTTTACCATTGAGGATCCCTCCATGGTTAGAAAAAAGGAATATAGGCCTACTAGAAGAATACCGTCAATGCAAGAGTGACCAGTTATTTTATCAACTTGTACATTTGCACAGAATACACAAGTTAGACAATGTTGTTGCCCGTTTTCAATGCGGCGGTCGTCGATCGTGGTTGAGTAGACCTTAACTGCTCGTCTTCTTCATATTATAATATGACGAAATCACAGCGTCTCCATTTTATCCACTGATAGTACGGCACTGCCTCTGCACGGTAGCAGGCCACGAAAATACAGCATACTTCTTCGGAGAGTCACTCCTCACTCAAACACAATGTTGCTTAGTGTCGACTTTCCTTCCTCCATGGTTTCGACTATGTGCGTCAAGTTATGTCTGTCCAGTCTGTTAAAAAAATGAAGAGACGAGTATAGAAATATACAATCTAAACGTTGCCGCATGTACTATTTAGAAACCTCTTCAAAAATTGTTATTGCAACATCGACATAAAGTATAATACCAGTGTAGGCCTATACGATCACGGATTGAAAACAGATCAAATCGACATTCGCTATTATCTTGACCACGGGTGAACAGGCACCGATTGATGAAATGTTCAGAGAATAATATACGATGTACAGGCCTAGATTTTTAAATATGATGTTAGAAGATTGGCGATTCAATCTTCCTAAAACAAACATCATGATGATTCATGCCTGAAAGTAGTAGTGGAATTATGGGTTTTACTTAATAATATTACGATATAGGCCTTATTTCGATCTGACTCAGTTCAGTGATTGGGCTTAAACTTTTTTTAATTTTAATTTCTGACTGAGAGTTGTTGTCATTTTTCTTGTTTTCCCACTTTTCTTTTGCAATCAGACTGCAGTTTAAATGATTTAAGAATTGTTGACACGTAGGCTAAATGATCCTTCTAAGATAAATGAAACATCTTTTCTAGCATGGATAAACGGAACTCACCAAAAGAGTACAGAAGCTGGAGCCTGATTCGTAGAATCGCAGACAAGGACCAAGAGATCTTTGGCCCTGACCCCAAATGAGGTGAAACATCCTATTCCTAAGTATAGACAAGTTAACCCATAGAGAAATGCAGACACTTTCCGTGGGGTTTATCAATGTAGGAAACGCAGTAAACGGTCCAATACTTATCACACCCAGTTTCCAATGTTGGTAAAAACACACGTATATTTGGGAAACTGGGTGTTACGCTTCCTTGCCCGTTTACCTTGTGTGTAAACTGCCGCCGGAAACGCCCGGGTGCAAACACTTCGCCCGTTTACATGTGTAGGGAATTTTCGGAAATGCACACTGTTCGCACAGTGCATGTAATCTCTTCTGTGACAGTGTGGTTCTGATAAGAACCGTTTGTATTATCTCGACGTTCCGAACAGTGTGCTCTGTTCGTCCTCAGGAGAGTAACTGGTTGCTTGACTTCGATGATACAGAATATAAGCTACAGGGTGCACCCAAGTAAATAGTGCCAAAATCCGTCCGCCGAGCTCATGAACAAAAGTTAAGCACTCAATATATTTTAAACACGAGAGTTGTGAGAGCTATGAAAATGAAGGATTGAAGAAATACGGTACTGGACCTCCTGCCTGGACTCTGGGCTTCCATTTGTGACCATTTTTGATGCAATTGGTTGAGAAAGTGGGTCTATTTCGGCCGCTTTGCAGAGGGATGTTTTTTTGAAAATGGCTTCTTTGACTGGAGTGAACCATACCTTGTTTTAGAGGTGGTCAGCTGAGAATAAGTATATCTCAAAAATTCAATTGTCACCTACCATAAAATGAAAAGAAAATGAAAGGTGACATCCCAGGTAGCACACTGACGTCGGCCCGTCGTTGGCATTTGGTCGGCTCATGACGTCGGATGGGCGTAGGTAAACAGGGAATATGCAAATACCGCCGACGTCGGCGTGACGTCCATGTACACCGTTGGGTGGACATTGGACCGACGTTGTACCGACGACACAGTAATAACCACGGCCCGACGTTGTTCCAACTTACTCTACCTGCGTCGGCCCGTCGTTGGCATTTGGTCGGCTCATGACGTCGGAAGGACGTAGGTAAACGGGGCATATGCAAATCCCGCCGACGTCGGCGTGACGTCCATGTTTATCGTTGGGTGGATATTGGACCGACGTTGTACCGACGACACAGTAATAACCACGGCCCGACGTTGTTCCAACTTACTCTACCTGCGTCGGCCCGTCGTTGGCATTTGGTCGGCTCATGAAGTCGGAAGGACGTAGGTAAACGGGGCATATGCAAATCCCGCCGTCGTCGGCGAGACGTCCAGATTTACTGTTGGCCGGATATTGGACCGACGTTCTACCGACGACCTCATAATACCCACGGCCCGACGTCGTTCCAACTTATATACCGGCGTTGGCCCCACTCGGTACCGACGGTCAGCTTCTCACGTTAAACCGACTTGATAAATCCGTCGGCCCGACTTTTACCCGACCCGTCCCCTACGTCCTCCCGACTGCCATATTCTATACCTTTGCCGACTTGATAAATCCGTCGGCCCGACTTTTACCCGACCCCTCGCCTACGTCATCCCGACTGCCATATTCTATACCTTTGCCGACTTGATAAATCCGTCGGCCCGACTTTTACCCGACCCCTCCCCTACGTCCTCCCAACTGCCATTTTCCATGCCTTTGCCGACTTGATAAATCCGTCGGCCCGACTTTTACCCGACCCGTCCCCTACGTCCTCCCGACTGCCATATCCCATGCCTTTGCCGACTTAATAAATCCGTCGGCCCGACTTTTACCCGACCCCTCGCCTACGTCCTCCCGACTGCCATATTCCATACCTTTGCCGACTTGATAAATCCGTCGGCCCGACTTTTACCCGACCCCTCCCCTACGTCCTGCCGACCGCCATATCCCATGCCTTTGCCGACTTGATAAATCCGTCGGCCCGACTTTTGACCAACCCGGCCCTACGTCCACCTCACGGCTCTCAGGCAGACGCTCAGCCGACCTGTTCCCTCCATCGGCCACCCTGAATCGCTCGTCAAGGCAGAATTATCACTAACACAGCTATCAATGCTACGCTTGTCTTTGCACTTCAAACCTACGTTAAAAAAACTCACATTGAAACAAATGAATTAATGTACCGTACACTATGTATTTTAATAATAAATGCAAAAGAAGTACGGAAATTTAAAATACAATGCACTTGAACATATTCGGAAAAAGAAAACATAATTAAGTTCAACTTGCTTTTCTTTTCTGACGATAAAAAGAAAATGTACACTTCTGAACCATCACACAGGTATACTTTGAGCTAAAATTGTGGCATCACATTTCTCTATAAATGAAATTACTTACTTTTATCAAAACTTCCGAAAATAAAATTCTTTCACACACCAACAACTTGATAAATCAATGAGAACTTAATAATAGGTTTTCCCGGTCATTTTCGGCAAATGAGCGGACAATTTAAACGCTGCGCCATTCCATTTAGCGGGAAACTGCAAGGCACCTCAAAATATTCAATTTCACTTCATGTGCAAGCAAAATGTAAACAAACGTCATTTGGCAGCGACAAATAGGTTGCGGATTTTGCATGGCTAAATTAACCGACTGCTGAATTGAATTGTCGCAATAACATTATAATAAAATATTACAACAACATTTCACATAACATAATTATTATTACGTTGTAATAACATCAATGTGTTAGCTGGGGCTATATCAATACGGATGCAATAAGTGAAATCTAGTTTCAACCGAAGAGGCAAAATCACGGGCTGCTCAATTGCCGAACATGACTGGGAAAACATATAGAAACTGGTTAAACCAGGAAACATCAAATTGTAGAATCAGATTGAAACACACTATATCACAAAGTAAATATGCATCATAATTTCGTAATATTTGTAAGGTCCGCTACAAACTTCGAAAAACGGCTAATTAAATGCAAGAAATGGGCCAATTTAAGTACCTAAACATAGACAAATTGTAATTGCTGTATACGTTTAACGTGTTTGCATTTTAAATTGTATCAAAGCTGGACAGTGAGATTTAGTTTACGTCTGAACACAGTTCACAGTTAAAAATATGTATTCTTTACAAGTATTATGGCTTTAGTTATGGAGGTAAAAATAGACATCCGTGTTTAAAGGTAATTTAATACTTTGTTTTTTGTCAAAGAAATGCAGATTGATGGACACAAAAAAACATACAGTGACAGTCATCTGTGAAATTCCCAGTCCCATTTATACGGTGCCCACTTTTTGAGCAAACAGTGAAAAACGGTATTTTAAACATTTTTTCACTGTTATTTTTGATTTTTAAAAGATCAAAGTTGTTCTGGGCGTCACTTATTTTGACTCTTTTTTGGATACGAAGTTTTTCATGCAGACACATTTTAACGGTATGTTTTTTACCATCACCATCTTTATACCCTTTACATTATAGGTAAATCAGTGAAGATTTTTGTATTGGTTTGCTACCAGAGTATCATAGAACCTTTAAACTGCACTGTGAGCAGACTTTGCTTAGCATATAATGCGAATCAAAATGCTTGCTCTGTTTGTGAACAGGCACTTTCTATTCAGCGTTCAGCTGGTTCAATTACCAGTATCACGTCGAGGCTGTTGAGCATTAAGTTCTCCTCAGCAACGGGCCGTAAAGAAACCACTCATTCCACAGTCTCCTTTGTTTCACAGCATCTGTAAATTAACACCAGAATATAATGCACATCAGGCTATAGATTTTGTTTACACTCTAAAAAATGCATATATAAGCTGGGCTTAAGGGCTGAACTCAGACCACGGTCATCAAATGTGTATCACAACTTTTAGGCCAATATTTAAATACTTCATTGCGACTAGCCATGATGACATGTACTGTGTAATGATTCTCCCACCATAGAATGAACAGTTACATGCATGCTAATAGAGAGTGCGCGCGTGTGGGTCATTAAACACACACAAGGCCAGTGCTATACCGGCTCATTATAATTATCACCATGTCAAGGACAGTTGTTGACCCTGCGACACAGTAATGTGGCATCTGGCAAGATACTAAGATAGGACTGGTTGCCTGCGTGTTGTTTATATTGCTGTCGGCATAAAGTTGCATACCTCCGTGATTAATGCAGCTATAGGCTTTCAAGCCTAGACCAAGAAAACCCAGTACATGTAGTGTATAGCTGAATTCAAATTTACAGTCACCAAGTATATATAGCTACACACAAATATCCATTTGTTGAAACAAGAATGTTATCAAATTCATACTGAAACTTACACTGTTCAAAGGCAAGAAGCAGCTGGATTTCCAAAAGACACAGCACGTACAGTAGATCGTAGTTCGTACAGCATTCCAGTGGACACAAATGATGAGTTCCTTTCTCCATAGACCACAAACCTTTACCATAGCATCTATAGGAAAATAATAGACATGTCAACTATTTGACAACTGTAAATCTGCCACGTTAACCACAAGTTTCAAAGGGGAATGCCATCTTCAAATATTCTAAATTGTCTCACTGCATAAAATAATAAACCGGTTAAGTCTAGGGGCCTACATCAATCTACCGTGAAACTGTGAGTGCATTTTCATCCATGACTTTGAAACTGCATTATTTAATTCTTCACTAGTTTTTTAACCAGCAACTGGTTCTTTACGCAACTTCTTTCCCAGTGCAACAGACTACAGCACAAGTAGGCACATGTACACGTGTACATTATATCGATACACACATGACTATGCCTTGTTCAGTACTTGACTAACAGGTATGCATACTACGGTCAGACGAACGAAGTCATATGCTTCAATTCACATTTTCAACGCTTGACATCATGCTTAAACTTATAAAAGAAATACAGAGGATCACAAAGAAAGCGTAGAGTTATACAAAAATCTGTAAATACTCACCGTTCTCAACAAAATCACGAAGAATTCCATCGGCAAATTGTGCACCGCCAAGAAATATCCGTTACACTTCCTTCACGTATAACGGTCAATTCATTTTATATGCTGCGCATGCGCATTTTCATTGGCTACGGGGCTGAGCAGTAAACTTGACAAATCTTTTAGAGTCGCGGTGAAACTGAGTATCTCTTTATTACATATTTATACATGGTATTTTCAAAGAATCTACATTAAAACTGAAAATATGAATTAACACGAATGCATGTAATACAATATGTATTTTGACAATAAATACAGACGCTGATGAACATTTAATAGAACATATGTCACAATTCAATCAGTGCTTGTGGACTTTCAGAAGTTTATGAAATTTAGAGCGCGTTGGTTTGAAATTGCCAACGTAAATTTACAAGGCCTACAGGGAAACCAAAGGAATATATAAAGGGCGAGAGCGCTCCACTGTCGATCGATCGGTTATGTCCCGCCAACGTAGACTGAGTGTCTTCATTTGGGTGCCGACGGTCAGTTGTGTCCCACCCAACGTCGGCAAGTACGGCACCAATCCGACGTTGGGTCAATGGTTTTGTTTGGACTGTGGCCCGACACCTTCAATTGGACTAGTCGGTTATCTACATGCAGTCCCGCCAACGTCGGCAACATGGCCCCAATCCGACGTTGGGTCAATGGTTATGTTTGGACTGTGGCCCGACGTCATCAATTGGACTACGTCGGTTATCTATAGACCCGCCAACGTCGGCAACATGGCACCAATCCGACGTTGGGTTAATGGTTATGTTTGGACTGTGGCCCGACGTCATTAATTGGACTAGTCGGTTATCTACAGTCCCGCCAACGTCGGAAACATGGTACCAATCCGACGTTGGGTTAATGGTTTTATTTGGACTGTGGCCCGACGTCATCAATTGGACTACGTCGGTTATCTATAGTCCCGCCAACGTCGGCAACACGGTACCAATCCAACGTTGGGTTAATGATTATGTTTGGACTGTGGCCCGACATCATCAATTGGACTAGTCGGTTATGTACAGTCCCGCCAACGTCGGCAACATGGTAACGATCCGACGTTGGGTTAATGATTATGGTTGGACTGTGGCCCGACGTCATCAATTGGACTAGTCGGTTATCTATAATCCCGCCAACGTCGGCAACATGGCACCAATCCGACGTTGGGTTAATGGTTTTGTTTGGACTGTGGCCCGACGTCATAAATTGGACTAGTCGGTTATCCAAAGTCCCGCCAACGTCGGCAACATGGCACCAATCCGACGTTGGGTTTTTGGTTTTGTTTGGACTGTGGCCCGACGTCATCAATTGGACTAGTCGGTTATCCATAGTCCCGCCAACGTCGGCAACATGGTACCAATCCGACGTTGGGTTAATGGTTATGTTTGGACTGTGGCCCGACGTCATCAATTTGACTAGTCGGTTATCTATAGTCCCGCCAACGTCGGCTGAGTGTCTTCATTTGGTGCCGACGGTCAGTTGTGTCCCAACCAACGTCGGCAACATGGTACCAATCCGACGTCGGGTTAATGGTTTTGTTTGGACTACGGTCCAACGTCATCAATAGGACTGGTCGGTTAACTATAGTCCCGCCGACGTCGGCAGGGACCTTACTTTAATGACGTTGGGCAAAAGAATAAAAACCGACGTCGGCTGGCAGTCCAGTTTCGGGCACGTCGGGAAGACGAATTCCTGCCTACGTCGGTAGGACGTCCCAAAGGCCGACGTCCGATTCGAAACGTCGGTTGGAGGTCGTACCGATTTACTTTAACCGACCCCGACCATTTACCGACTTTGCCGACCCACTGCCGACTGAAGCCTACGTCGGGCCGACGTCAGTGTGCTACCTGGGATGTTCATCATCATTTTTCTGTACAACTTGAACAGCTGTGAGAGTTCTGTCTATTTTGAAATGATTTTCGAAGTTGGAGGATTTACCACTGTTGTCTATGGGAGTTTATTTACTTGTGTGCAACCTACAAGGATGCCTTGAACACTCTCACAGAAGAGATTACATGGTGTCACCGCAAATCTACCTTCTTTTAGAACTTCCACCATGCGTAGCTTTAAGTCTTACTTAATATGTATATTCTACAACTCCCTGAATTAATCTTAATTATTGTAACTACATGTATAATTATTCAATGTAAAGGGGCTGACCTCTGTACAAGCTCCGGCGTCTTGTCTGACCTCCTCATACTAATATTTTACCTTGTTATAATGTGCTCAATGTAATTATATTATAATAGCATGGGAATAAACCTGAACCTGAACCTGAAGCAATGTGTCACAAAAACAGACCCTCCCTAACATTGACATTTTGACGAAAGAATCATGATCATAGCTCTTACCACTTTTTGTTTGACCGGAAGTAGAGGTCATAGATCGAGGTCAAGCAACAGTTGATTTTAAAATATTTTGATGATTAAATTCAAATTGCTTGTTATTTGCCACGTGATGACGTCATAATGACGTCGCCCATGCGGTCCACAGCTACGCTGTATGGACTATGCATATGCATAGCCCGCCCACGTGTTTGTTTTACATACAGCTGTGACCGAGTTTGACCGAGGCTTTCGTTGTCACCTGATTAAAAGGCGTCCTCCAATTGGTCAATGCGCACAGTTTGATTGAAAGGCCGGAAAGGTCCATTATGGTTTACTGCAGAAGGTAGCTTTTACAACTTTCTCACAGAGGGCGCGATTCACGGGCCTACGGGTGCACCACACTAAATAAACTCCCATTGACCTTAGTGTAAAATCCCTCAACTTCACATATAAAAAAAAACCTCATCCATGAGTCTCTCAGTGTTTGGTGCAATAATGCAAAACAAAGCTTGAACCCTCATCTACCCAGTTCTTTTCAATTGTTGGTATGTTAGCCGATCAGATTTTTTGTTAATTGCCCGAAGAAAAAAAACACCCCCAAAAATTCCATTTTCCCAATTCAACTTGCAGCCGGTTTGCATGAAGCAACCCTCCACGTTCAAAACAATGTAGGGCCACATTTTAAGCCAAAATTTCTCAAGTCTCCACAACGGGCTGAAGCACTAAACCCCTAGGTTGTGATAACCAGTCATATTTAAACAATATATTAATTGCACGACCCCCCGAATTGCATATTTATAAAAACATTTGAGGGTACACAGAATAAGATAATCAGCTCGGCGCATTGATTTTTGAGCTATTTAGTGGGGTGCACCCCTTCCGCGAAGAGTCCTCTCCTGAATTTTGCCCAAAGTTTAGAGGCTGTGTCGGAAAGAACTCCCGTAAGAACAATGCTTTTTCTGACAGTTGTTCTAATTTGATCATTTAATCGAATTGTTATATAGGGGTGCCTAATTTTGTAGATTTGGTGGAGCTACTTAGATTGGTGTTAGAGATCGATTTGGGGTTTTGAATTTGTAATGAACTAATGGGGCACACAAATCATATCGAGTTAGTACTGGTTTATGGGCAATAGAAGCGAGACATGTACATGTACTTCAACTGACAGTCAACATATAAGTGACTTAATGCATATAACGCGAATTATAAACAATTCCAAATATGGGTGTATAGAGTTCAATGCACTGGGTCCGTAAACTTACAAACAAGTATTTTAGACGAATATATTACACTCCTCCTTCCTATAGAGATACATATTCTGCAGAACTTGGAAATGGAAATCGATCCAATGCATGACTAGATATTTGTTATTAAGGCTAACTCGAATAGTATTTTTTTAACAAACAAAATTCTCAACTTGAATAAACATGTCTAACTACTATGAAACATGTGAACTATCAAGTACAGGGGTGGACTACCCTGACGTGCAACAGTCTGCACTGAGGATTATTCTGCCTCAGATGTGTGCAGCTGTACCTTCTTAGGTTTTGGGATTCCGTATCGCTTAGGTGGGTTTCTGGTGCGAGATGGGTAATTCTTGCCAGTTGGTGTAGATCATGTTGACGAATCGGGCTCTACAGCTAGTGTGGGTTCTGGCTGGTTGTCTGGTGCAGGTGGTTCAGGCTCAATTAACTGGTAGTGGAGGTTCTAGCTCGGGCTGTTGCTCTGGAACTGGAAGTGGTTCTATGGTGCCCGATGGATGGTCAATGTGGTCGAGAACTGCTTCCTTTGGAGCTTCTTGTTTGCGAAGGTGATCAACGTGACGTTTTACCTCACAACCATCGTGCATAAGGCAGATCGTGTAGGAAACTGGACCGGTGTGGCTTGTCACAGTACCTGGCAACCACAAGTATCCAGTTTTGGTGAAGTTGCGAACCAACACTGTATCACCAATCTCAAACGCACGTGTCTTGGAATGTCGGTCGTGGTGATACTTCTGCTTTTTTCTGGTGCTTGTGAACGCGACTGGAAATGTCAGGAAGAAGCTGATCAAGATGACAGCGCAAACGTCGACCCATCCGAAGGAGATAACCCTGTAGAACTATGAGGGGTAGTCCTGTAGTGGAACAGGAATCTGGAGACTTTGGTTTCAATTGTCCCAGAGTCCATTCGCTTCATAGCATGTCTGAAGGTGCGCAATGCACGCTCAGCTAACCCGTTTGAAGCCGGATGATACGGTGATGTGTGGATATGAAGAATACCATTCTTGGATCATGAATTCGAGAAACTCTGCGCTAGTGAGTGGTGTACCATTGTCAGACACGACTTTGTCTGGCAATCCGTGTAGCGAAGGCTTGTCCGAGTTTCTCGATTGTTGCATGAGTGTTGGCATTGTTCAGTGGGAAGACTTCCATCCACTTTGAGGGCGAGTCCACAACAATGAGAAACATGTTGCCCATGAATGGATCAGCATAGTCAATATGCAGTCTGGACCAAGGTCGTTCAGGCCAAGTCCAAGGATGAAGCTCACTCGAGGGTGGCATTGGCTGATTTTGTTGGCAGTTGTGGCACGTCTTGACTTCTGTCTCGATGTCAGAGTCCATCTTGGGCCACCATGCGATTGTTCTGGCGAGGCTTTTCATTCTTGCTGAGCCAGGATGTTCTTCGTGCAAGCCATTTTGAATGCGTTTACGCCCCTGCGGTGGAACAATCACTCTACTGCCCCACATAAGACATCCACATCCGTCTTGTACCGAGAGCTCAACACTGCGTGTTGCATACGGTTTCATGTCCTCCACTTTTAGTTCTTGAGGCCATCCCTCCTCGACGTAACGAAGCACTCTCGATAGGAGGGGGTCGCGACGAGTCAAAGTACGAACGTGTGATGTGGAGATAGGGGATGCGTCGATGCTTTCCATCAGGAGAACGTACAGTCTCTGGAGAATCTGGAACTTGAGCAGGAGCAGTGGGCAACGGTAGACAACTCAGTGCGTGTTCCATGAGCTGTGGTTGACTTGAACATCAGCGTATACTCGTACATCGCCAAGGTTAGTGCCTACCGTTGGATGTGAGCTGAAGCTTGGGAAGATATTGCTCGCTGTTCATTGAAGAGGCTCAACAGGGGTTTATGGTCGGTCACTAACGTGAAATGACGACCGTAGATTAACTGTGGAACTTAGTGACTCCGCCGAACACGCATGCGAGGCCCTTCTTTTCAATTTGTGAATACTTCTCTGCTGGAGCCAATGAGCGTGAGGCAAATCCGACTGGTTTCTCCGAACCATCAGGCACTGCTCCTATGCCGTACTGAGATGCATCACAGGAAACAATCACATCCTTCTTGGGGTCGAAGTTTACCAACAGGTTTGACGATAGAAGGAGATCCTTCGATGCACCGAACGCTTGTCGTTCCTCAGCACCCCAATCTCCGTCTGGTGTCTTTGCGCAGAAGCCGGTACAAGGCTGTAAGGGTCGTCGAGAGGTGCGACAAGAACTTGCCATAATAGATAAAGCAAAACAAGGTAAGCTCGCCCAGTTCAGTCACACTTGTTGGTGCTGGTGCATTGCGGATAGCGTTGACTTTGTCGGTAGTCGGGTGCAGACCCTTTGCGTCGATGGCATGACCCAAGTACACGATCGAAGGGGCCATGAACTTGCATTTGCTCAACTGTAGACGAAGCCCAGCTTGCTCCAGGTGCTTCAATTCAGTGGAGAGGGTAGGAAGGTGAGATTGATCATCTGGACCTGTGATCAAAATATCGTCGAGATACACAGTCACGTGTGGTATGCATTGCAGAATATTTTCCATTGTTCGTTGGAAAATAGCAGTTGCAGAGGCAACACCGAAAGGCAGACAGGTGTAGCGGAAAAGACCACGATGCTAGTTGATGACCACGTAAGCACGTGACTCCTCATCCAATAGCAACTGCTGATATGCTTCGGAGAGGTCGAGCTTGGTGAATTTGGATCCACCTGCGAGCGACGCGAACAGATCTTCGATTCTGGGGATTGGATACTTATCAAACTTGGCAGCTTTGTTTACAGGCACCTTAGTTTATAGTCAAAGTTTATAGTCACCACAAATTCTCACGGAGGATCCGCCGGGCTTGAGTACTGGAACAATGGGCGCGGCCCACTCGGAGAACTCTACTGGTTCAATGATCCCAGCAGCGTGTAGGCGCTCCAGTTTGTCTCCCACCAATTTCCGCATAGCGTAGGGCACTACCCGAGCTTTACAGAATCGTGGGTGGGCATCTTTGTCGACGTAGATTTTGACCGTGGTGCCCCTCAAGGTACCAAGCTCATCCAATACCGCGTCGACTTTGGTGGACGCATTGAGAATGTTCATCTTCTGCCAGTCTAGCCTGATTTCTTGGTGCCATTTCCTGCCAAAAAGGCCCGAATCACTGCCTTTGACGACAAGCAGTTGGCAAGTCGAATGTTTTAGCATTGTTCTGGACTTCAACGTTGAAGGTGTCAAGGTTGATGCCGTTAATATTCTCTTTTTCTGATGTTTTCTAACTTTTTCTTGAAAATTTCTTCTTTCTGTTCCTTCAAGTTTTAGAGATAATTATTAAGGTTAATGTGTAATTTGGTTTTGTGTTGTACGTGAGCGTGTGTGTCTCTTACGCTTGGCCCTACGCTTGATGATAGCCGGGCTCACAAAGATTACCCGGCGTGGCCGCTCAATCGGGGAAGAGCACTACATGCCGTTGAGTTGAGTTCGCTGGAGGAGACTGCCGGACTCTGAAACCCGTGAGGGAAAGATTCTCAAAAACCTCGGTGGGCCCAAATCTAAGTTTTATATTCCGGAATTTTATTTGTTAATTTATTTATTTATTTACTTAATTATTCATTGGGGGTAAGCTTAAGAACCATTGATATCTTGGTTGGATTGTCTTATAGTAGAATATAAATAGCGAATATTCAAAGATCGCGGAGAGAATACAAAGTATTTTCAGGCTGCAGACCAATAAATTAACATTGTCCAGTCTGCGGAGCTCATTGATATTGTGTATACATATAAAGTGAATACCATCAGAGTTGTGTCTTTCAACTGTGAGTTGTTTGAATTGTTATTATTATTATTATTTATTATTTATTTCTGGTAATGAAACCAAGGATTCCTCAAACGTACACTAGGCACTACAGTAGCTCAAAAGCCTGATGAAACCTTTTTTATGGAAAGATGATGAGAAGAAGATACGGTTTTAGAAGTGGGTGGAAAACCCCAGAGTAATATTCTGGGCAAAACCCACAGAATCAGGTAGGGACTGAAAACCCAATCCACTTGTGGACCGAGCCGGGCTTGAACCCGGTCCGCAGAGGTGAAAGGCGAGGAAAGAACCGCTACGCCAACCTGATGAAATTAGGACTGTCTCTAAAGTCTTTTGTCACTCTATACGAGGCCTTGAACAAGGCTATTATGTATCCAACCTGAGACCTCTCCATGATCAAAATGATCAACTGTAATGTGAAGAGTTCATTTGCAAAGACAGATAACTCCATTTATGAAAAATTTACTTAATCATGATTTACATTTGATTATTAGTGGAAACAGCGTACTTTTGGACATATCAAACTTATTAATTTATTGCAAATTTAACAACATACAGAAAATGACAAAAAAAATGTAATGGTGTATCCTTCAATAAAACAAATAGAAGCATCCGTGATGATAATGTAAATTGTTCAACAACTTTGTCCAGATCGCGTGACATATGGATGTTCCTTTCCAGAGCGCGGCTGTGGATGTGTGCTTTGTGAGTGTTTGTCGCTGATACCTCGCATAGTTTGGGGTTCCAGCGGTGGTGGTTGGTCTGGTTTGGGTGGGGGTGGAGGTGTGGTGTCTGTCGCGAAGGTGACACGTTTGGCAGATGTAGTGTGGCGAAGTTGGCGGCGATTCATGCGGAGAATTCCGCCATCCGGTGTGGTGATCAGGTACGACCGTGGTTCCTGACATTGCCGCTCAACTGTTGCAGGTGTCCAGAGGCCAGTGACATGGTGTTGTGCTCGAACAGCTTGTCCAGGTACCAGTGGTGGCAAGTCGTGCGAGTGTTTGTCGTAGTAGGCTTTTTGTGTGTCTTGCCGTTGCGCTAGACAATCATGGATGCTGTCCTTGTGAGGCGACGTGTTGCGGACGCGGACTGGTAGGTTTGCCTGAACCTTCCTGCCGTACAGCAGCTCCGCTGGGCTTGGGATCACGCTGCCTACAGGCGTAGCGCGGATACATAGGAATGCCCTGCATGCGTCCTGTCCACTGCTTGCACCTTTTTTTGAGTGCGTTCTTCACTGTCTGGATTGTACGTTCGATGAATCCATTTGATTGTGGATAGTGAGGCGAGGAGGTGACGTGTGCAAATCCCCAGGCTTGGGTGAATGCCCTGTAGTCAGCGGAGTCAAAATGTCCGCCATTGTCACTGACTACCTTCGCTGGTAAGCCGTGCCCGGCGAATATCTGCTTGGTGACGATCACGACAGACCGACTGGTGCACGGTGTAGGCAATTTGCGAACGAGGGGAAACTTGGAGTAGTAGTCGGCGACTATAAGGTAGTTGTTCCCTTGAAGATGGAACAGATCGGTACATAGGACCTGTCAAGGTCTTGTCGGGATCTCATATTGGATGAGAGTCTCTTTTGCCTGTTTTGGCTTATGTTCTTAACAGGTTGGGCATTTTCTGGCAAGCTCCTCGATTTGACTATTGAGGTTGATCCAAAAGACACAGTCTTTCGCCCGTAGTTTGGTTTTCTCCATGCCCTTGTGGCCTTCATGCAACTTGGTCAAGACATATTTTTGCATGCTGGGGGGATAAAGACGCGTTCCCCTTTGAGCACGATGCCGTTTTCTACGGAAAGTTCATCGCGAAAGGACCAGTATGGCCGGAGCCGCTTTGGCAAGTCCTTCATTTTGTCTGGCCAACCACCGACGATGAGCTCCATGAGCTTGGGCATAGTGTCATCGTTTGCTGTCCCGAGCCTGAGTTGGTCAATGCGGTCTTTGGAGAACTGCACGAACTGGATCTGCAGGTCCAGATTGATGTGTGTGGCTGTGGGACTGGGGCGGCCAGACAGGGCATCGGCGAGTAACATGTCCTTTCCTGGACGGTATGTGATAGTGATGTCATACGGTTGAAGGCGCAATAGCATTCGCTGTAAGCGAGGAGGTGCCGCGACGAAGGCCTTCTGGTGTATAATTTCCAGTGGTTTGTGATCACTTTCCACTTGGAATGTGTGGAAACGGTCACATCCAAACAATATAGCCAGTAACTCCCGCTCAATGTTCGCATACCGTTGTTCAGTTCCGCTGAGTGATTTGGATGCGAACGCGATGGGTTTGTTGTCTTGGATGAGAGCTGCGCCCAGACCTCGTGAGGAGGCGTCGACCTGGATGACGGTCTCCTTGTTTGAGTCGAAGAACGCGAGCGTTGTCTCCTCGCAAACAAGGTCTTTGACCTCGTCGTAGGCTTGTCGGTGGGAGGCGGTCCAGACGAATTCTGTGTCCCAGCAATGCGCGAAGGAGGGCGGTGTGGTCTGACAAGCGTGGGATGAAGGGGCTCAGGTATGTGACCATCTCCATGAACTCCTGCAGCTCTGTCTTTGTCTGGGGTGGTTCCATGCATTTGATGGCGCTCACCTTGCTTGGGTCTGGGTGGACTCCGTGTCGGTCATAGACCATTCCGAAGAACGTGATCTGTGGTGTTTTCACAGCGCATTTTTGGCTGTTGAACACGAGTCCATTCTTGGTTGCAACCTGCATCAGGTTGTGAAGGTGGCGATCGTGCTCCTGTTCCGTTTTCCCAAACACCGCGATGTCATCAGCTATGCCGATAGTGCCAGGGCAGCACTCCAGGATCTGGTCCATCTTGTGTTGAACCACGTCCTGACTCATAATGAGTCCGAACGGCATCCTCTTGACGTAACAGTACCTTCCAAAGGGTGTGTTGAAAATGGTGAGGCGGGAGCTCTCCTCATCCAGTTTAACGGACCAGTATCCGTTTTTTGCGTCAAGTTTGCTGAAGTAGCGGGCTCCCGCAAATTTGTGGGTAATTTCCTCGACTGTTGGTGCCTTGTGGTGACATCGCTTGATCTGTGCGTTCAAGTCTTTTGGGTCAAGGCAGATGCGAAGCTTCCCGTTCGCTTTCCTTGCGACGGTCATGCTGCTTACCCAGTCTGTAGGTTCAGTCACTGCGTGTGACGCCTTGGTGTTTCATAAGATCGAGCTCAGTTTTCAGCTCGTCCCTGATATGGATGGAACATTTGCGTGAGGCATGCATTGTCCTTCAGTACGATGTGGTATACCCTAGGTAGGTTGCCAATGCGATGAAATTGCTCCGGGTACTGCGCTGTGAGGTCGTGCACTGTGTGTATTGGGCTGTCCTTGAGCGTGTTGATCTCACAGTGGAGTGTTATCAGTCTGAGCTCACGCCAGCTTGTCAATCCGATTATGGCAGGACCTTCGGATTCCACTATGTAGAACTCGGCATGTACCCATTTGCTATTATCATATCTGCACGGCAACTGTATGGACCCATATTGTGGGATTCTGGTTCCATTATATGCCGTGAGTGTTGTGTGCGTGTTTTTGACACTGTCTTTTCTAGGGAATCCGCTGGCATCCAGTTTGTCGGGATACACGCGTCTGAACATGCGGACTGGGATGGTATTTCCCTGTGCTCCAATGTCTATCTTTGCACGTATGTTCACGAGGGTATTGCCGCGTTGCACCTGTACATAGGTGATGACCTCATCGCGTGTGTCAGGCTGAGTCGCCGTGCTGATATTTGACACGAGTATGGTATGGAGAGTCAAGTCTTGAACTGCTCTCCCAGTTGCCCGCTGTCATCGGGCTGTTGAATAGCTTTGGAAGGAGGTTTGGGTGTGCGTGAGCGTGAACGGTTTCCACGCTGGTCTCGACTGCCACGAGAATGTGAACGAGGTGGCCTGGCTCCCTGGGTTGTCTCCTTCTGCGTAAGTTTTTGGAGCGAGTCTTGCCACACGAAAGTTTTGTTTTGGCTTGATTTGGGTCCCAAATTTCTCCCAAATCTTAGCTTGGTCCTTCGCTTCGGCTTGTGGTAGTCCCCAGGAGTTGGACATGCGTAGACATTGTGAGCCCATAAACAGCAGTATGTGGTCCACCTGACGTTCTGGATTAATGTTTTTGATGGTGAAGTTCATGTCTCACTGTTGCTTGAACAGCTTAATAGCATTGGCTTGGTCTGCATGAGACCAGTCCATGCGTGGTACATAAGATTTGGCCATCCTGAATTGTTCGTGCAGGGTCAGAGGGTTTCAACTGGTGTGCGGTGTCAATTAAAAAAACCGGCTGGAGTAGGAGTTTAATCCCTTGCACCGCAGCGTAGCGCGTGGTCCTCACGTGCGTGTGTTTCCATATACAAAATGGCGGCCATTAAAATTTCTCGAAAGTTCCGCGGTTGTATGTGGTCACGAATTTATCAATTTTCACAGTTATTTCGCACCACTGTCGTCCTAGGCTATGCACAGGGCAACGAGGCAATGTCTGTGAAAGTATGGTATTATTGACTCACAAGATTGTCAGTCTTTTCCATCGATTTTCGTGGTTGCGACTGTCTAGTGTCCAGCGTGTACGGCGAGTTCCGTCAGCGAGATTTGGCTGCTCACTCTCCGGATCGTGTCGATGATTCGTGGTGGTTTTATACAAAACGACGTGGCAATTGACGTCCATTTTACTGTTGCTTGAGTTCGTTCACTACCGCTGCCACCATGTAAAGGCGTGTGGAACTGTACTTGCGTAATAATGAAATAATAGAGGAGAACTATTTGGACTCGACTCTGGTTTGGTTTATTCGAGAAACAGGAATATACCTAGACGCTTAGTCTTCTTTCCAGAAGTGTATGCTGTACGTGTGAAATAAAGAGCGCCACCTGGTTGCGGAGTATTAACATGGTAGGCGGATATGTTACAACAACATCGCGTGACTTGATCACCTATTTTTCCTTATAAGGTTTTCCTTAAAACTTCAAAACCGTAATACGGTTTTGAAGTTTACTCGCCTTTGTAGACGACGCCGCGAAGGAGGTATATGAATTTCTTAGCGCAACCTAAGCAACACGCACCCGCTACAGCTCAGAAGTCCTCGAAAACACCCCCCAAAACGCGCTAATTTTGGCTTTGTAACAGCATAACTTTTGAATGGCCCATGCTATAATCTTGGTTCTTTCAGCATAAAGAAGGCACATTATTCCTCTTTGGAATGGTATCATAAAATAATCTTTTTGTGACTTTAAAGAACCGTCATTTTTGAGCTATTTTTTACTGTGCAAATTCGATTTTTGGGCAGAAATAATGCATCACCACAGCGCGGGTTTACTTACAACTCATGCAGGACGCCCTCAACCGATTTTCTTGGTTCTCGCGGAATAAGAAAGAACATTTGCCTACAACCTATGTTAAAATGAAGCTGATTGGCCAACATTTAGGACCGTCATTTTCAGCCTAAAGATTTTGAGCCAATCAAAACCACTGTTAATACTGCTGCATAGGAACGTGCATGACCAGCTGCTGATGCATGACAAATGAAATGCTTCAGTCAGTGTGCTGTTTCTCTACGATAAGTTCTCCCCTTATAATTTTTCTCAGACTCTAAAAATTATACGGGAATAAAGCTGATAATATGGAGATTCTCATCATCTAAACAAACTTGCAGTATTCTGCAGGAATATCTTATAATTGTGCTGTAAAAGTTGTCTTTGAACGCGAAAAAATTCAGATTGTTGATACGCCGTGTATGGCTTGAGCTACCAGAGGACGCTGAGATTTCCGGACAAGTCCATTGTTGTGTAGGTGTGCAAACACTTCTTGTTGTGTCGAGTTGTGACAAAACTATCTCATTATTAAAAAAGGATGCCTCAAGAATCCACTAGAACATCGAAGGAAACTTTAAGAATATAAAATACTGTAGTTTTTTAATAAGTTAAGAGTTGTCAATGAGTCAAGTAATGACTTTCTCTGTCTTTGTCTATACCACACACCCCGCCTCAAAAGTGGAGTATTCCAAGGCTCTAACAATCCCTCTTCACGGTTGAGCGAACACCCACACACTGTTCGTGAGATAAGATGACACACAGAACCTATGGGAGATGCCCAACATTTATTTCACATTCTTAAGTGATAAAACCCACCAATCTAAAGCACTCTAATAATGGCCCTGCGACATAATTTCATTTTCTTCAGCGTGGTTATTATGCTGTTCTTGTTGGTGTACATGTATATTGCCATTTACCGTTTGTCTGGAAACTTCGTCAACGGTAAGTGCCTATACCTGCTCTATAATGTCAACCCATACAGTAACGAAGAGACCACAACTCTAACTTATTACTTAGTTGTGTTTGTTTAGACTGGGTTTCTTAATGTTTTTTGTATTGATCTTTTAGGATAATTAAGTTTTGACAAGGTTCCTCAGGTATTCACATACATTTTAGTTTGAATAATCATTGTTTCGTCGCGCACACCAGCCTAGCGTCACAGTGACATAGAATGAAGTTGACTTGTCTCGGAGTCGAGTTGTCTTTGGAGTCGAGCTGTCTCGGAGTCGAGTTGTCTTTGGAGTCGAGTTGTCTCGAGTCGAGTTGTCTCGCGGTCGTATGACTTTTGCTGCATTGAAGCCCTACGTGGGATAGGCCCACCATAGAATGGGTCATCCTTCGTAACTCGAGTTACGATCGATCGCATGGCTTCGTGAAATCGATCCCTGGTTGGTTTTGTAGTGCTCTCTTATGGCTTGTTTGTAATTTAACGCACAGGATCACGGATTCTGCTGATCCGGATCCCATTAATTTAGGGTACCCTGCATAGGACGTGGATACCCGTACGTTAAACAAACAGACCCTTATTAATCTTTCACCATTTTCATTTTGCACAGTCTGATTTGCTGTCTGAACAATATAACAGCCAATTTGTGATATTCTCCTGATACTACTGGACATTTTTGGTGCATCATTTGGTACATTCCTACGTACTTTGATGATCAAAACATTTATGTTTAGACTATCACTAGACAGTAAATTAAAGGCCATAGCTTTATAAGCCCGCTTGGCCTATACACGTACGTATTATGCTTAAACATTGTCATTCATTCAAGCATGTCCCCTGCATTGTGAAGATGCCTGGCTGGAGGACTAAACCTTAATACTTCTATTGATCGCCTCTGTGCTTTCTTCCGGGATAAGATTGATAAGAAAGTACCCCATTCATCTGTTACAGTCGTTCGAGCAACATTATTTACCAGACGTACAACTGAGCACACTCTTACAGAATAATCGATGCTGTATGTGGATCAAAGTCTACAACATGTGAGCTTGATCCCATCCCAACTGACCACTTGAAAAAAGTGCAGGGCAGAATTGATTCCAGCCATCCCCAATACTAACCTATCTTCGAAAAGTGGCTAAGTCCAAAGTCACTGAAGAATGCACACATGGGTATGTAATAGGCCCATTAAGCCCACAATTTGCTGATGGGGGGGGGGGGGGGGTACACATATACATGTAGATGTACAAATGTACATGTACACGTGACCTCTTGGGACGAGTTTGATTATCTAGGTTTTTAGTAGCTGTAACTTTGGTAGACTCTACGTGAACTGTGGTTTTGTATATCTTTTCAATTGCAGATGTTGTCCCATTACAACCCAAGAAAATATTAGGAATAAGAGGAAACCAAGGAATCAACGTGAGTATACATTACCCAGTATTTAATTGCATGAAAATCGTATATAACTGATTAAATGTAGTATCATACTTTGGTAGTATACCGAAACAGAAATCTTCACAGATTTACCCATAAATTGCAAGGTATAAAGATTTGTTTTATTTATTTATTCACCATATCCGACAGTACCACAGCCGCCAATTACAGGAACGGTTATTAATACAAAAAAAACCCAGCATTAAAGGCACATGTAGTATCATACTTTGGTAAGAGACCAAAACAGAAATGTTCACAGATATTACGTATAACTTACAGGGTATGAAGATTGTGGTGGTAGAAACATACTGTTAACATTTTTCCGCCTAAAATTGTGTATTTATCCAGAAATTTGTCAAAACAACGACCGAAAATCTTGTTCATCTTTTAAAAGATCAAAAATAAAAGAGAAAACACTTAAGAAATACTGTGGCCGTTTTTCGCTGTTTTCTCAAAATGTGGGCACCGTATGGGACTGAAATTGTCACACATTACTTTTACTATATCTTCCTTGATATGTTTCCCCACGAATCTTTATTTCTTTGACAAAAACCAATGTATGATACTACCTTGAATATGTACAATCGATGGTGATGGTAGAAACAAGTCGTTGATTTTTGTTTTGCCTGAAATGTTGTATTTATCCAGAAAAGAATAAAACCAGTGACCAAAATTATTGTTGATCTTTTAAAGATATTTTAAAGATCAAAAATAAAGGAGAAAAGACTTATGAAATACCATGGCCGTTTTTCTACTATTTTCTCAATGAGTGGGCACCATATGGGACTGAAATTTTCACAGATTACTGTTACTGTATTTTCCGTGATATTTTGCCCATGAATCTGTATTTCTTTGACAAAAACCAAAGTCGGATAGGCCTATTACCTTTAATGCTCAACTTTCTCGCGAGACTCGTGGCTACGGTGAGAGTTCGGCTCTCGACGCGGGACAACTCGAAAACAGCGACTTGCCAAAGAGAATTTCAGTATGTACATGTACACGGCCTATGGGCTCTTTAGCTGATTTCGTACGGACGCGTCTGATTGGCCAATATTGATTAAACTACATGTATTAATAAGCTAGTTCGGCATTCCGACTGCGCATGTCCGAAATTTAGAAGGTGAAAGGGCACTGGCAGGATAAACATTGCCATGGTCGAAGAAAGCGCATAACTGGCTGTGCGCAAAGCACTCTGGGAAACACAGAGTTGACTAGGGGCCTTTTCCAAACCTCGGCTCCGGCTCCGGCTTCGGCTCCATTTCGTGACTCCATTTTTGAATAACAGGTATCAAAATAGAGGCTTTTGGTTACGGATTGGAAGTAGATACTCTATTTTGAACAAGAAAACAGAGATTCAGCTTCAATGAAAGCCTAAACCTACATTTTCAGCATATGGATGACAGCCCCGGAGCCGGAGCCGGAGCCGGAGCCGGAGCCGGAGCCGGAGCCGAGGTTTGGAAAAGGGCCCAGGGCTGGCGATGAGTGCATGAAACGTACGGACATGAGAATTTAACTATGAATAAGTACTCAACTTTACACCGCTGGAACAAGTGACTCGACAGTAACATTCGATGGACCGTTGTGCAGAATCGTTATGTGTAACAACTCAAAGCAAGACTTTCTTCTCGGAAAAAAGACAACTTAAGTTATACGTGTACGCGTGTCGACGCGTGTGGTAAAACTTTATAACTAAGAATTACCCACAGTTGCATAGGAAAGTTTTCCATTAATTCAGTAATCCCAATCACATGTTCATTTAAAATATGTAAGTATCCATTTTAATGTCTGATTTGTAACTGGTATCTTTAGCAAAGTTTTATTACCCCTCCACCTGATATTGCAACTCTCTGACAAAGAATCAATGATGAGTTTGATGCTCTAAGCCGTGACTGTATAAAACTGAATTGTAAATCGTTTGTCCCGCTCCGAGAACACCTATAGAGGGGGCTATAATCAACGAGCTCGCGATCGCCACGGACGTACAGCCAATTTCATAGAGCTGCTTAGCAAAAACATTTGCCAAGCATGACATTTCTGTTTTAATAAAAAAAACCAGGATAAACAACCAAATTTCCGTGTGTTGTTTGTCACTTGTGATTGTTCTTTGGCTGTTGTTCGCTGACCATGAATATCAAATGGAATTTTCAATAGTGTTTTTTTTTATTGGGCAAGCTATTTTTATGCTAAGCATTTTTTTTGTGCTAAGCAGCTCTATGGAATTGGCCCCTGGACTTGCAACACTTTTGTATCTACTGAAGCCACCAGTGGCCTTCTTACCGTGCCAGATACAATGCGGTAATTATTTCTGGCAGATGGATTTAACAGTGTTGTAGTACTCGCACTCGAGTACTACTCGAGTACCGTTTTCCGAGTACTCGTACTCGTACTCGAACGTCCAAATACTCGCACTCGTCCCTTGGTACTTGTACTCGGGCTACAAAATACTCGGAACTCGACATCCAAAAATTTAACTCGAGCATCTACGTACTCGTACTCGAAAAAGAGTACTCGATTAACAAAATCTGTTCAGTTAAAGTTTTTGGATCTGAGCGTTCTAACAATGAATCGAATCTAGCATACAGAAATTACATGCTTATGAAAAAGTTCAGTCTGGAAAATAGACTTCGCCTTGCCTGGCGTTTACGTTGTTGTAACGTATTTTTGTTGCAACGCATAGCCACGTGTGTTGACCACCATTTTAGATCAGCTGTAGGCATGTCGTCCACATCGACTGATGTTCAAATTGGGTTCAAAGAATGCAGTGTGTACCGAGAATTTGTGCAGAATGAAGTCAAATGCTACAGTGCAACTTGTTCGTGTTTTCTATTTGGAAGATAAGTACTTGTACTCGTCCTTGTACTCGGGTGCACACGTACTTGTACTCGGAAACCAGTACTTGTACTCGACTGGCAAAGTACTCGACCTGTCTTGGTACTCGGCAGTCAAAGTACTCGGCAGTACTTGGTACTCGGAAAAAAGTACTCGACTACAACACCGGGATTTAACTAACAATGGTGAGCGCGTCTTTGTATTACCTTTGTATTTGGCCCCGTCCCAGATGGATACTTGTCGTTTCAGTGACAATACAGTATATTATTTTTCTATATGACGTCCGTGCCGCAAGCTCGTTGATTATAGCCCCCTCTATCGGTGTTCCCGGAGCTGCGGTTGTGGGACAAACGGTCTTGAATCAAGACTATGCATGCTGTGTCATACCGCGCGCGCAGCCAACTTGTTTCCTTCCTTTTCTTTACATAAAATAAAATATATATCAAATTTTCAATGCATGTACTAATCAAGACCCAATTTCCCGTAATTCTGATCACTAATTTTCGAAATTATTGAGCCAAATAACAGGAAAACCAACAACTTTTGAACAAGTACTCGTGCACGCCCATAGACAACATGCACAAGCGGTATGCGTGGACAGCAATGTTTATCCCGAATAACCTTTAACTTTTCATCCACAAATATCTCGTTGATGGGTGTTGCTGGGTTGGGTGCACCAGTGTCAACATTCCATTGGACGGGGGAGGTCACCCATAAGGCAGATACTATTAAACTCGCGAGAAACACTTGTAAGACAGTCCGCAAGATCTGCTAGTGGTTGGCTTCCACTGCTGGGAGGTTGGTGGAAAATTCCAAGTAGACGTCGATCTTTTTTCTTCCGTGACTTCACCTCAACCCACACCAGCTCAAGATCATCACGTTCAAAGTCAGTCCTCCTACGGCATTGCAGTGAGTTGTGACAACCAATGAGCACCCCTTCCCCTCTCCTATTCAATACGTCCTTGCGAAAAATTGCATAATCAGGCAATGCAACATCAGTGATATTAGATGACAACCAGGTTTCTGTCAAGTCAAAGATCATGTAGTGCCAAGAGGATGAAGACTACTGAGTAGGTTGCTGTGGAAACAGTCCAACTTGTTCTTCAGACTTCTCACATTTTATTGAAATATGTTCAGAGTTGTTTCTTTCTCAAGGTGGGGATTATTGGATGAGGGTTGTGATGAATTACCATGATTACCAATAACGCACACATTTTAAACTGATAGAATTACTTCCAGTTTAATACAAAATTATTTATGAAATTATTTAACGTATGAAGTAATATTGAACACTGAACACCATAATTTGAAAATGCAGTCTTATGTAAGTACAGTACTGAAATTGTATACACCCTTAAATGAAATGACAACCGTTATGCAAAGCATGCCCGTACGTGAATAAATGAATGCGTCTACATCCTCTTTGGCAAGTCGTTTTCGAGTGGTCCCGCGCCGAGAGCCGAACTCTCGCCGTAGCCATGAGTCTCGCGAGACTGTAGAGCGGTTTCACGAGAGTTGCGTGAAAGAAGAGACGATCACCGCGACTTACAACGACTTGCCGGGGAGTCTATAAGAGGCATGTGCCTAACGCCTAACTCACATGGCGCCTAACTCACAACGCCTTCATGGTCCGTGTGTCCCTCAATTTTGCCGTTGGGTCGTACAAGCCCTTGTTAAAGCCTAGCTACATTAAATTTGTGTTTGCTCCTCCAAGAAGTATTGAAGTTCTTGCATCCAATTACTGTATGTGAGATTATTTTGTCGCTGAGTCGATGCCTATTGGATGGTCTCAGCCCCACAACATGCAGCTTCTTCCATTAAGCCATTTAGAATGGTCCTTCTCAGATCGAAACACCAGACTAATTCCGTTCTCACTGAGATTTTATAAGCATTTGGTCATTATGTCCGGTTGACGAGCAGTTTGAAGCAGTTTATTGCTACAAGATTACTTTAATTATGGAATAACATTGCATACGGCTGAAATTCATTGAATGGCGAATTTTATCATTTTTTTTATGGTGATTAACAAATCAATTGTTTTAACAATAAACACCTGAAAACAGTATTTCCCTAATTGATTTGTCCAATACCCTATGCTTGCATATTGTTAATTGTTTTCTTTTCTGTAGGACTTGTGCAGTAACGAGACTTGTTTGTGGGAGAAGGAGCAACGAGCAAGGAAAGCTGTATTGTTGGATATGTGTAGTGCCTTCCACAGCCAGGCAGACAGCTTCTTTCCACCATTGTCATATGGGATCAACAACTCAACCCAACGCCCAGGTAAGACGGCCCCCAAGTTTAGCCATCTTCTTGTCATCGACTCCCTCAAGTTGATCTACTGTTCCATCCCCAAAGTCAGCTGCACAAGCTGGAAGCGCCTGCTCTTGGTTCTAAATGGGAACTTCAAGTCTACAAGTGACAAGGGGTTACAAGGAGCACAGCCGCATATAAAAGTGGGTCGCGTTTTCCGTACTCTGTCTTCTTACTCGGTGGAGCAGGCTAAAAACAAACTGGCGACGTACCGCAAGTTTTTGTTCGTTCGAAACCCGTTCGAGCGGGTCTTATCGGGTTACCGGGACAAGTTTCAGATTGGCAAGGACTTCCGTAGGAGCTGGAGCAAGCGAATCCTCCAATCCGTTGCCGGCTCATCATCACCGGACAAATTCAAGAGCCTCGTACAGAGTCAAAGAGATAAGGACGGCACCATCAATGTGACGTTCTCACAGTTTGTAAGATTTCTATCCGCCATTGAATCACCATCAAACATGAACGATCATTGGACGCAGATGTACGATCTGTGCCATCCTTGTGCCGTACAGTATGACTGGATCGGACACAACGATCATTTAGAGAAAGACGCCAATTTCATTCTTGCCGCTATCGGTGCCAACCCAGACATTAGATTTCCAAATTATTCCACGAATCCAACGGGCAGCTCCAACGGAGAGGCGTTGCGTCGCTACTTTTCAACATTAACTACCGCAGAGATCGAATCACTTCAGAAACATTTCTTGCTGGATTTTAATCTATTTGGTTTCGATATACCGGAAAGCATAAGGGAACTGCTCGACGGGAGAGGGCGCAACGATTCCAAATCTATCCAATAGTTGGACCTCGAGGAATACAATATTGACAGTTTATGTGTACATTATATGTATTTTATTATATACCTTGTTCCACGAGGTTGTATTAATTGTAAACTACCTGCGAAAAATAATTCACGTTTATGAAGTATGTTGCATTTTAATTTTTATTCCGAATAAAAGCTGTGCCTCGGGTTCAATCAGCATTCGAATCCTACACCGAATCGACGGCACAAAATACCATCCGCCATTACTGCGGTGTCCCCGACCACATTTTGTGTGTAATACACCAATCCGACTTGCGATTCATGTAATTGGTCCTGCGCAGTGCCACTCAGTGGGCACAAAAGGCAGGCGGGGACACCGCAGTAATGGCGGACGGCATGTCATACCGTCGGATCGGTCTATATGGGTCCTGACATTTTCAGAGGCCCATTATGACAGCTAATAATAAGATGGCTTTATAATACTATTAGTCCGTTAAAGGCCATTTCATAATCGGGTTGAAATTTGAGCAGTATTATTCCCGGTGTCATTCGGCTAAATTCTCACTCACTCAAGACACCATCTCAACTCCTACTCTTAGCTCCAGCTGTTTTGTGTTTTATGTTGAACCAACAGCACTGTTGTTAAGGTTAAAAGCGATTTCTTGTGAAGTCATAGTATTATTGACACTGTAGATAATTTTAAAAAATGTACAGTTTGTAGACGTTACTGTAGATAATAAAAAACAATCCAGATTTGTATCAGGACTGTGCCTGTGTTTTAACTGATGTAAGTGACCATTTTTTAATTTATGCAACTAAGAGTTTTAAACTAAATGGTAATAGTTTTAATGACTGTATTAAGTATTGTCCTTTTAGCCATTTGGATGAAGAGCTCTTTAAAGGTAGTATCATACTTTGGTTAGAAACCAAAACAGAAATGTTCACAGATTTACGTATAACTTACATGGTATGAAGATGTTGGTGGTAGAAACATACCGTTAATTTGTTTTCCGTCCGAATTGGTGCATTTATCCAGAAATTAGTGAAACAATGACCGAAAATCGTTTTGATCTTTTAAAAGATCAAAAATAAAAGAGAAAAGACTTAAGAAACACTGTGGCTGTTTTTGTTTTGTTTTGTTTTTACTGTTTTCTTAAAAAAGTGGGCAACGTATGGGACTGAAATTTACACAGATGACTTTTACTGTATAGAACTATTTCTTGACAGTTTTGCCCATGAATCTGTTTTTCTTTGATAAAAACCAAAGTATGATATTACCTTTAAAGAAGATTTAATGAAAATTTCCTGGGATATTCTTAATGATAAATGATTCTGGTTTCACTTCATATTTGTTTTACGTGATTCTTTTGTCTTTTACTACTTCTTCTTTAAATTAGTTTAATTAGCTGTTCCGACAGTGCCGATGTCGGAACAGGTATTGTTTTTGTTCGAATGTTTCACTATTATTATTATTCCTTCGCACTTAAGTTTGTTTATTGATTATCTTTTCTCATCTTCTTCTGATCAGCTAAGATTTGGTATCATATGAAAGCTTATCACCTAAGGATCATTCTGACACCGAGTTGTAAAATGTCTTAATTAATTAAGCACGTGACATCTCATTTAAATATTAGTCAATGTTTGTGACCAGCATATCTCTAGAACGACAGGTGCTACGAAAATGATTCTTTTTGCAAAAGCTTAGTAAAACATGTATCATGTAGATGTGCATGTTGCCATAACATTGGCCGTGACGTCATCAAAAAGGCTAATTTTGTGTTAGCTGCATATCTGGAGAACAACAAATGCTATGGTAATAATTCTTTTTGCAAAAGCTTGGTTACATCGTGTAGATGTGAATGCTGCCATGACATTTACCGTGACGTCATCATTACGCCATCAAAAGGCTGAATAATAGAAAAAAATGTCTGATCGTCATAAAACTTGGTAGGTGTAATGTCTGTGCTACTCCAAGAATGTTTCTGTGCTGACGTCATTGTAACCTAAATGTTAGAGCCTCTTAAGCTTATTAATTAAGTCAGAAAAGCTTCGTGCTCGTCCACGACTCCGGCACTAAAACGTCTAGTTGTAATTTGTATTACTTTTCTTGTTAATGTCTATATGTAATTGTATTTGTATGGTGCAATGTTGTCACATTTTATAGGTTTTATATCAATGTTTTGCTTATATCGTAGTTTTTCCCCTATAAGTAATTATATCTTAACATTACATTTCATGATGTATTGATTGTGTATTAACCAGAATTGCTTCTGTTTGTACTTTATATTTGTTTTACATGCCTGTTTTGTCTTTTACTACTTCTCGTTTTAATTAGTGTAATTGTATTTTTTATTACTTTATTTTTTAAATGTCTATATGTTATCTTATTTTCATCTTAAAACTATGTCAGTGCCTTATGGAAGACCACCCTTTGGTGAATAAATACCCTGGATAAATATCAGAAATAAAGAAATAATTGTTTACTTCTGAAACTGTTCTCGTTCAGTCATGTATCTTAATGTAATGCATGTACGCCGCCGGTTGTTGTTAATACATGTCATCCTATGGTTTGAAAAGTATGAATGAAAAAAAAAAGCACAGAAATCACCTCAACAGGTAAACAATAAACGGTGAAACAATGTGATGGAGTTCACACAGGAAAGTTTGGGTTCAGGATGTTGAATGATCACAAACTCAATTCACAAGCTCCCTTGGTCAATCCAGAATGTCCATGGTTCTAAAATAAAGAAATGAAAATAAGGATGATAGTAAATAATAGGCCTTTGAAATTAAATTATCTTAATGGTGCACTGGGCTATAATCGGTCCCACGATATACAACATACTTGCATGTATTTATAATCATAATTTTTTTTTTATGTGTATATTAATCAAATGGGTAATAATAAAGTTACAATCACTTAGGAAAATCCTCCCTAAACCGTAAAGAAATTCTTTGCTCACAATGAAATGCACGCACAGGAATGGTTTCGGATGATTAAAGGATAACCTTGGATGTGATTTACGTAACCTGGGGTCGATTTCACCAAACTCATCGTAACTTACTATCAATCGTATAGACTTTTGATACATTACAACCCCACGTGGGATATGTCTCCTACGATGGGTTATCCTTCGTAACTGGAGTTACTATCGACCGTAGGGCTTCGTAAAATCGACGCCAGGTGTAATTATTTGGGTAGAAATTAGGCCAGCAATTGGGAGCTTAAGTAATCTTTAATGTTATTGGAAAAGAATGATGTCATCATACATGTCATAATTGTCATTCAAGATCTCCTTGAACTGCTTTCTAATACAGCCGCCCCTAAATTTGGGAAATAAATGTACACAACATCTTGGCTCAACTTGGGGAGTTGGATCAGTCGGGTTACAGGTCACGTGTAGATCTTGCTCCTGACCTTCACGTTGCCACTGCGGACACGACCATCTGGTCCAGGAAAGGTCTCGGTGACTCTGCCGATGGGCCACTGTGCTCGAGTAAGATTGGGGTCGATGATCATGACGACGTCATCTTTGCACAAACCAGGAACATCTCTCTACCACTTCTGGCGGCCCTGGAGTGATGGAAGATGGAGAATCTGTTCCAGAAATGGTCTGCTAGAACCTGACTATGCTTCCACTGACGTCTACCGAAGAGGTTCTTTTGCTGGACAGACGACTTGAGGAAAGGCTGGGTCGTAACGCCCCATCAGAAGAACATCTGGTGTAACAGGGTCGATATCGGATGAGGTGTAACCAAGGGGCTTTGAGTTGAGGATCCCTTCAACCTCGATAAGAACTGTAAGAAGGACTTGCTCTGGTACCGTCTGATCGTTGGGAACTACTCGCATGTCATCCTTGACTGACCTGATTTCCCTCTCCCACAGTCCTCCAAAGTATGGGGCATTTGGAGGGTTGAAACGGAACCTCACTTGTTGCTTGGCGAGCTCAGGCTGCAAGGCTGGATCCATCGCTGTGCAGGGTCAAGAACGATTGGATGTTCGGTGGTAAGTGGGATACATTCAGCTCGTCTCAGCTGGCCTCCAACTCTGATGAATTTGTCATTGCCCTCCCACTCTGGTGAGAGCTGCAGTAGCCTGAGGGCAGCCCACTCATCAGGAAAGCTGGACTTGTGGGATCGTTGATAGACGTGAAGCTCAATTTCTGATCGCTGGTCAGCTGTTAGGTCAACTGGATTGCCACCTTTGGCCGCCACATCACAGCGCTGTTTAGATGCGTTGATGAGTTCATCCAGGGACTTGTATTTCTCCAGGTCTAGTGTGTCAGCCGGCTCCACTGTCACTATATCACAGGGAGGGTGGTTTTTCTTTCAGCTCTGCGGTATCCTCAGGAAGGGTGGGTGGGAAGGTTGGCCAAAGCTTAGGGTTTGTGGAGAGGAACGGTGGTCCATCACGCCATCTACATGGTTGAATGAGCGACAGTAGAGTTTTCCCTCTTGTAAGGACATCGGCTACGTTATTCTTAATGTCAATATAGCACCATGTTGGTGTCTGTAATGGTCTGGATCTGGTCGACTCTGGTTCCCACGAAGAATTTGTATCCACAGGAATCTGATTTCAGCCAGTTCAGCACAGTGGTGTCCTCCACGGGTAGAGTCAACACAGGCTGAAGGAGACTGGATTGCTGAGCTCCAGTTAAAGCTGCAAATAGCTCAAGAGGAGTTATTGAGATCTGTTTCTTTGGCGCAACTCTGGACTTGGCCATTACAAAACTGGTGTGTATGGTATGCTTCTCATCCGTCCTGAGGTAGGCGACTGCGCCGTAGACCCTCTCGGATGCATCGCAAAAGATGTGAAGCTGACGACTAGCTGCAACTGGGTCAACATGCGGGGATGTGCAACATCTCGGTAGTTTGATGATTGACCGATTGGGTAGCTCATTCTCCCATGCTCGCCCGTCAGTCCATCATCTCACCAGGCTCCAGGGCATCGTCCCAGTCACGTTTAGTCTTCCACAAGTCCTGTACAATTACTCTGGCTCTTGCAGTCAACGGTGTGAGGTATCTAATTGGATCATACTGGCTGGCTAATGTTTTGTACACGTTTCTCATGTTCAGGCAATTGTAGTCAATTACCCGGACGGTGCCGGTACTGCATATCGTCGGTGCTACAGTCCCACTGAAGTACGAGTATTGGTTCAGCCAGGTCCGTCTTTCCGAATGTCAGCCAGAGATCACAACCATCCGATCGAGCCTCAGAAAGAAGATCTGCTACAACATTGGGTACGTTACTGGCTCACTGGCGTATTTCAAAACCACCTTCACTCAGCCAGCAGATCTCGCATTTTGTGGATCAGAGTCTTGGCTTCCTGTTCCTGTGGGACACTGACGAGGCAATTGTCAACGTAGAAGGATCTATCCACGGCATCAGCAACTACCGCAGACTTCTCTTGATGGTTTAAGGCATGCTTGCGTAGAGCATAGATTATACTAGAACTGCATGTTGCTCCGAAGGGTAGTACCTGTCACTCGTATATTCTGGGTTCAGTGTCGGTCTTCGTGTTCCTCCACAGGAAGCGGAAGAGACATATTTCGGTGGGATGCAGCATGACTTGGTGAAACATTGCCTTGATGTCACTAGCAGACATTGCTGGCGGAAACGCAACGGAACTCCAAGGAGAGATGCACCTAGGGGTGGACCAGGAAGCAATATCTGGTTCTGATACTGAAAGGAGCAACTGAACACAAGGCGAAACTTCCTATTGTGTTCAACCAGGAGATGAGGGATGTACCACGATTCAACGGACTTCGCAGCATCTTCTTCTGTTTGGATTTTGACATGACCAGCATCAATTAGCCTTTGGATCGGATCATTATGCTTCTCTGCTAGCTGAGGTCGGGTGGCAAGGAACGCTTTTTTCGGAGCATGGAATTTGGTCTCGTCAGCTCGCAAGAGGGGTATGACATTATATTTCATTTCATTTCATTTATTATTTCTCAGGGCAAGCAACAAAAGGCACAATACAAACATTTACAAAATAACAAAATTAACAAAATAACAAAACCAAACAGTAGAAGAACAGTGCATGGTAACACCCCTGAAGGATTGCCAAATGCGAACTAAATCACAATCGAGTGGCTCTCCAAATGATGCCATGCATAACATTACATGTAAACAAAATGTACAAACAATAGAGGCAATAAATAAACAATTTATACATGTACGTGGACAAATAAATAAATTACTCTAGGTCAATCGATACATCATTAATTAATGGCGAAGGCATATACTTAAGATGGGAATACAATGGATGTACCAGGAGACAGAATATGAATTCGTAGCATATTGCTAAACTTAGGCAAATTAAAAACAATTTGTTCCTTAACATTATATGGAAGACTGTCCCATAATCTTGGAAACCTAACAAAAAGAGAATTGTGCAAGCAGTTGGTCCGACCCCCCTTATGAAGAAATAACGATGAATTCCACCATCTTCCACAATGGTCGTCTGGCCTTCTAGAAGTTTTATAGCACGTTGATCCTTCTTGGAGCGAACGGCATGCCTCTCGTTCACATAAGGGAGAGCATCGATTTGCCAGTTTCTCGACATGCCTCATAATACCTCTGCCTATGACTGGACTGAAACTCGTAAACATCGCTGTTCACCCGATTTTTCATTTATAGAGATGCTAGTCGGACCATGGAGAGTCCAAATTGATATGAAATAATTGTAATGGTGCACTGAGCTGCAATGGATCTTACGATATACAACATACGTGCATGTAATTATAATCATAATGTGTATACATATAATTAAATGGGTAATTATAAGTTACAATCAATTAGGAAAATTCCCTACAAAACCGTAAAGGAATTGTACTCACAATCAAATGCACGCACAGGAATGATTTCGGATGATTAAAGGATAATCTTGGATGTGATTTATGGAACCTGGTGTAATTATTTGGGTAGACATTAGGCCAGCAATTACGAGCTTAAAATGATCTATAACGTGATTGGATAGGAATGATGTCATCATAATTGGATACATTAAATCCCAAGAGGGCGCTATTCAAGATCTCCTAGCTTGTACTGCTTTCTGATACTAACGGATAGAGAACATCCTCAGCCGAGCTACATTTTGGTTTAAAATGTAGCTTAAAAGCATGCGTATTTGTCGAACAATCATCAACTACGAGTGATGTTTACTTCTGAAACTGTTCCCGTTCAGTCATGTATCTTCATGATAATACCCGTGCGCTGCCGGTTGTTGTTAATACATGTCATGCCACGGTTTGAAAAGTGAGAATGAATAACTAGAAGTTTGTCTGTCAACTGACAGAGCAAATGACTTTTTCGCCTTTTCTCAATTCGAATTTTTTTGTTCAAAGAAAGCGCATTCAAGGAAGTATAAAACCTGAAAACAGCATGTTAAATATCCATTGTGATTTTTAAGCATCAATGTTTTATTTCGTTTCACTATGTATTGTCCGCTTAAAGGATTATTGTGAAGCAAATTAATACCTAAAACTTTGCCACAGATTTCAATCAAATGTTTGATGAGGTCATAGGTCAAATGTTTAATAACCACTTTACTGCCAGAGACTGACATCGTTGAAACCAAGTTCGTATCTTGCTCCAATTTTAAATTTGACCCTTCCAGTTTTGACCGTTTGATAACGTAAGTGTCACGAAACTTCACGCACACGAGACAAATATTTGAAGGTTGCTTGACACATTTTTAAAAACAAGAAAGGCGAGGTCAAATACGATTGAATATTCAAAATTATGTTAAAACATTTCTTGTTTGACGTCATCATGTTCTTGGGTCGCCCCTGCACAAAGGTTTTTCATTGTTACAATTTGATGATGATCCAAACTTGAAAAAGCAATAAAGTTGTGTAAGGGGAAAAAACGCATACAAACAGAATGGGCTGTTCGGGTTTAATACTGAACACACAGGGATGGGGTGAACGAACTTTGAGACAACGTACGGGTTGTGCGATGCACAAAAAACGTGTTCATTGATGGTTGACGCACGTGGTTTAACCGAGATTTAAGTCTCCGTACACCCACACCCATGCATGTACAGTACATTGTGAGTTGTGTTGTTGTTTAATTCGAGGCACAATTTCGGGGTGTCCAAATACAATTTCAAGCCTATCGCAGGACATGTCCAAGCTCACTGATCACAAAGAAACATACATAAACCACAGAACTACCTTTATCCTGCTATTTCTAGGAAAAATCAAGATTGTATTTCTTATGGTTGATTTTTCAGCTTTTTAATAGAAAAAAATGGTTTTTCCATTGTAACTTCCGGACTGATGACGTCATCAATCTAAATCTTGGCACCATTGTTGTCTGGTTGAAGCTCATCTTAAATATATATTTTGGAGCAATTACCTCAAATTTCGCCACAGACATCAACTAAAAATGCATTTATGACATTTTTCAACTTGTCGATAGAGGGCGCTCGATCGAATGTTTGATGACGTCATCAATCAAATTGGTAAACACCTCATTACTGCCAGATACTGACATCGTTGAAACCAAGTTAATATCTTTCCCCAATTTTAAATTATAAGACATTTCCTGTTTTGACGTTTTTGACCGGAAGTAAGGGTCACGTGACTTCACGCACACGAGATAAAATTAAGATCTAGGGTTACTTGACACATTTTCAAAAATAGTAAGGCAAGGGAAAATACGGTTGAATTGATATCGATTTTTGAAGATTAAAACCTATCCATTTTTGATTGCTTGTAATATGACACCTGATGACGTCACGATGACGTCATTCTTTATGGTGATACTCTGTCATAGGATCTATGAATCTTCAAAAGTTTAGTCAAAATCAGAGATTGTTTGATTGCCAAAAAGGGGAATGGAAAAATGTAAATTTATTCTTGGAAAACGTGTACAAAGTGAATGGGACAAAATAAATATTCAAAAATCTATAAAAAATCACGTGATGACGTCATCATGACGTCATTGCTTTTAGGATCATCCTTGCATTAGGGTCCTTCATTGGTATAAGTTTGATGATGATCCGAATTTGCAAAAGTACTTAAGTCGTGCTTAGAAAAAACGTGTACAAATTCTCATAGACTTTTGGAGGAGAAGAAGAAGAGGAGGAGGAAGAAAAAAAATCAGAACAAAAAGAATAACTTTTTCGCACTCGAAAGTGCGAAAAAGTCAAAAATCGTCTCAGAATTCACCGCAACAGGTATAAACGGACAGCGAATTACATCATGCCCCAATTGTTTTTACAGTCCATATCAATGCGTTTTCATCCCAAATCTCCTCCCTATTTCATGCCGCGTAAAAGTAACTGTTGTGACCATACTTCGGCAAAAGTCAAAATAACGGTACCCCGGCATTAATTTGAATAGGCGCTGTCCATCTGTAGAAGAGGATGGTACGTCACTACCGCACAATAAACTGTATACTGTCGTGGTAGAGCTGCTTCGGTTATCATTCGTGTACATAGGTCTTACGCCACAGTATATAATAAATGCATCCTGGCCTCTCCTCATCTTTTGAAATTGTATCGATATTGTATCGATCGCCACAGGCTAAAATGTAGTTAATCTTTCGTGTCATTGTCTGTATATTCCCGTAGTGGACGATGGTTGGATATGTCGACTGAGTATTATGTAGGACGTGGCAGGCTGTAACTGTTACAGTTCATTTATTGATTTTGCACAATGTGGATAATAAACAGTGAATTAGTCGGCAGCTGTTGAATTATTCATGACTCTCAACTTCCTACAGAGTCGCTGCACTTTTGAACACTAATCGAGGGCTTACATCCAAATACGTGCATTTCCCTTTAATGTCTTAAATTTGGTGGTCAATCTACAGATTGTTGGTTCGAATCCGGCCATGGGCTAATGGTTCTTCCGTCCTTGGGCAAGACGCTTTATCACGTATTGCTTCTCTTCACCCAGACAAATGGGTACCTGTGAGAACAGAGATGGCTTTGTGTGCTTAATTAGCCCTGCGCGCGTTATAGGCAGTAGCGGGCTGTATACTCCCCAGTGAGCTGAGATTGTTTCAGGAATGTAAATGGGCCCAAGCCAGGGTTGGTGTAAAGTGTAAAGCGTTAAATAATAGTATAAAGCATTGTGATACCCTCCATGTGTAAGAACGCTTTACTGTATACATGCCTACATTTATCTAAATTGCATCAAGACACTTTATAGCGTCTAAAGGTGAACTTGTAGCAGACATCTGCGACTTTTCGGTGCCCTATTATACCAGCTACCTTTTAAAGACATATTTTTACAGTCCATATTTTAATAGAAGACAGATAATGCGCTCAATACGAACATAATAGCAATTTCAAGTTCATTGGTTTGGAGGATATTTAGAAATATAGGTAAGTGAAGTTTGTGCACGGCCCAATGAGAAAGTGTCCCGGTAAAACAAAATAATAATAATTATTGAAATTATTAATTAATTCATTATTCTTAAACTGTTGTCATCATGAATCATGATATAAGTCGTCGGTGGATACAATGCTCTCCGCTGCCCGTGCCTGCGATCGCGACGAAGCAGAAAAAAAAACACTCTGTGGGCCGATTTCACTAACGCTTTTCGATCATTGCTTAAGCCAAAACCCATCGCTGAACAGAACATTGCTACGCAACATAGCCATCGATTTTCCGTTTGGCGATGGATTTGGGCTTCAGCGATGGTCGCAAAGCCGTTAGTAAAATTGGCCCCATATCGATTATAAGAACAATTTCTTCATGCTATACGGAGTATAAGAAGTAGCCTCGTAGAGTTACAGTGTATGTGTCACGTACTGCAACCTACTCGACACAATGTTCAAGGAACTAGCATAAAATATAAGAGTTCTTATCGTCACGTGGATGGAACTCATGCAGCATCAATTACTTGTGTCTGTATGACTTTGAGTACATGTCTTGCCACCAATTTTACCTGCTTCTGTTGACGACTTTTAATTTTATGCGCGGGGATAAATCTTGAGTGGACCGACCCGAGCAACACCTTCGCTCCAGTGCCTTCTTGAAATAATAATGAGCCTGCGACATAATTTCATTTTCTTCAGCGTGGTTATGCTGTCCATGTTGGTGTTCATCGCCATTTACCGTTTGTCTGGAAACTTCGTCAACGGTAAGTACCTATACCTCCTCTATAATTTATATGTGGCAACCACAATTCTGTGGGACAACCACAGCCTTAGGCCTTACACAGCGTGTCCCCCACAAAAAACGCAACACTTTGCGCCGAGAGCAATTATATTAACATTAAACTGTTTATCACGTCAAGATTCAGATATATAATAGAGACATGTTTTGGCTATCACCATGTAGAATTTGAGCAAAATTGGACTGAAATTGAGGGGACAACTAAGACTGAATTACCCAATCTCAAAACCCGATTTCTCATCTTTCTTTCATCTTGAAATGATGAACAGTTTAATTTTAACATAATGGTGCCCGACACTGTTGCGTTTTTTTCTGGGACACCCTGTATACTTTAGAAATAGGTTAACTCTTTTGGGCGCAACAAAACAAACACCGACAAAAAAAGAAACACTGAACTTGGTGCGTGCAACGTTTTACAAAAAAAGTTGCACCTATTTTTGAGTTTGTTTCAAATGTTTGTATCAAAGCTCCTACATTTATTGATTATTCAACTGTTACAGTTGAGTACATGTACTGGAAAGAAAAGACAAGAGGAATTTCAATTCCTTTGTTTTGGAAAACAAATTTATGATAATACATGTAGGCCTATGGTTAATTACAAAAATTGTAATTATACATAGGGCTTGTACATATTTCTAATCCAAAAAGCATCTTCCGTATTTCTATTTTTTAACATCTGTTTAAATTCATGACATCGAATTATGAGAATTTCACTGTCCGTGGAAAAGGTTATTCCAAAGATGATCCTGATAAATCAATGGAATTGTAGCCTTTGTGCATTATGCGGCGTGTTTACTTACGTAGGTTTTTATTTATATTAACTGCATAACTTTGGTAGACTCTACATTAACTGTGGTTTTGTATATCTTTTCAATTGCAGATGTTGTCCCATTACAACCTAAGAAGAGATTAGGAATAAGAGGAAACCAAGGAATCAATGTGAGTATACATTGCCCAGTATTTAATTGCATGAAAACCGTATACAACTGATTGAATTATTAAGTACCGCCAACGAGTTTTACCCAAAAGCATGTGGACTATAATAGACAATAACAATTTACATAAGATTTCTTAAACTAACTACGTGGTCCATGTGATATTGTGGGGGTGTTGTAGTTCATTTGTCACCCCTTTATTATCTATTTAATGCTGTTTTCAACTCTTCTTCTGCGCAGTCCAATGCTTCCAATGTTGCATACATCTCTGACGCGGAGCTTTTACAAGGCGTATTTCCCCTGCATGACATTGTATCTGCCGGCGAATCGTGTTGGCTTAGGAACCACCCGACTTAAAACCAAACTACTCTTGGGGCCAATGTCACGGCCCTACATAGTACAACAAATTTGCTATCCATGACATTTCTGTCTGAATAAAAACAGGGTTTTTTATGTGTTGTGTTTCACTTGTGATTGTTCTTTGGCTGTTGTTCGCCGACCATGAATGTCAAATGGATTTTTTAATGGTGGTTTGTTTTACTGGGCAAGACATTTTTAGCTAAGCAAGTTTTTGTGCTTAGCAGCACTATGAAATTGGCCCTAATTGGTTCCAAGTCCTTCGTTGATGTTTTCGCCAGCCCATAGGGCGCCCCCGCGCGGCGGACATAGAGAGAATTCTGTGGGACGTATGGACTTCCATGAAGGTCTTGGATATCGTGTACAGCGGCAGCGCTGTTTAACTTTTTCGTTTTCGTTGAGTCTCCCTTGGATTTCCAAGGGATCCGATCAGCGAGCGAGTAACAGAAAAACATCGTTGGCGTACATTCATACAGAAAGAGAAAGTAAAGCTGCAGCGCGTGCACTCAAACTGCACAGCTGGTCTATGTCGGGTGAACATTTTGGAAACTTGTTGGGAGAATATTTGAGGACATAAGCGCGATCGAAGTTGCGTGTGCAATACATCAGTCGGCATCCTTCGGTCTCAAGAGACGATGTGTATCTCGAAGGGGTCGAAAAGGGGCCGGTCAATCAGCACTTTCGTATTCTCGATATAATTTTGTATTCTCGAAATCACTTTGTGTCATTGAAATAATTTCGTGTTCTCGAAATAATTTCGTATTCGCAAAATCCGGCATTTTGTGTTCTCAAAAGCATGCCGTGTCCTCCGATATCATCATCATAATTTTGTCATCGTACTGTGGCAATGCCTTCAAGGGGCTGATGTTTCTTAATAAAAGAATAGAGACCAGCGGACGGTCACATGCAAGCGCCAATAGTGGCTTTGTTCAACAGATTCCGATTCCGAGGACGCCGCAGTTTTGTGATGTGTGTCCATTTATTCCTACAGCTGGCATTTTGCATAATAAATCCCATACATCATGCGCGCTGTTATTACTGAATAATCTGGCCCTCAAATACAAAATATCCAAGACCTTCTTGGCAGTCAAGAAATTCTCTCCATGTGCGCCGGATCTTGTGCCCTATGGAAAAGAACGGAGGTCTTGGAAGCAAGACTAGGAACCAAGCCGACTTAGAACCGAGATTGACCTTGGACCGAGATCGACATTGGACGAGGTGAACTTGGCCTGAGATAGCCTTGGTCAGAGCGATCGTAGTCGTACCGCGTGCATTACTTCGCAGCTCATAGCCGCACAATCGTTGACACGCTATAATATAGGTTTTCCCGGCCAATTTTAGCAAAGAAGCATTCATTTTAACACGGGGTTCAATCATATTCGTTTTAAATTGAATGCTCGTCCACATGGGCATTCAATATTCAAACTAAGTCGTTCAATTTCGTTATTGAAGCATTCTTTCCGTGAAACCGGTCTTTCAAATTCAGATCGTCCTTTCGTGCATTCAAATTCGTCAAAGGCCTTAAACGGAGATCTGACAAGCATTCAACTTCGTGAATAAGCATTCACTTTTAAAACATGTGCATTCAAATATAAAATCTACATGACAGGATGCATGGGCGTAGATCCCGGGGGGGGGGGGGGGGGGGGGCTAGGGGGGTTGCAACCCCCCCCCCCCCCCAGGTTTTCACTTTTTATATATATAAAAAATTATTTTGTGCACAAACGTATATGGACTACTGGCAGGATGCCTTGCATAACAGGAAATTGAGGGCTATGCAAAAAACTGTTGAGAAACTAAACACATATACAGACAAAATCTGTACAAAGGGCTACAAACATAATTTGAAATGTAACCTTTTCGTTGTAAAATATCCAATTACCCCTTATGTTTTGCCCATTTTGAAAAGTTTTAACACGAAGTGAGTGTGAAAACTCGAAACACTGCCTAAATTTAATTAAAATTACTGTCCAGGAGTGAGGTATGGGCATAAAGTACAATGATGGGGTTAACTGAAAGTATGTATCATGAAGGCAAACTCGGTTTCACAAGAAATGACCCACAGATTACTTGATTTGTCCACGTTCTATGGTTGTACGGGGGAGAGCAAGGGGAGCTTGACGCCCCCCCCCCCACAATTAAAAAAATTGCTTCTATAAATAGCCCCCACCCCAAAAAATGCAAGTTAAAATACTGGCTCTTTTCAGTTATTACTCACCAATTACATGTAAAACATGTTGTGAAGGCTATAGTGCATGTTTTTCTATTCCTGATGAGACATAAAAGAAGCCAGTGTTAGAAGAATGGTCTAGCCCCCCCCCAAAAAAAAAATGGAAAAAGAAAGGAAAATTGGCTCTTCTAGCCCCAGAAAATATTGGCTCCAGAACTGCGCCTGGTGACATCTAAATCGAACATTTAAAGTGCTAAATAGAGTGTCTGAAAACGAAAAAGAAAAGCACGCGCAGACAAAATACCGTGCACGCGTCGATGGCTTTTAATTTGAATGCTCTAATCGTCAAAAGACAGAAAAGATCCTATTTTTGAATGGTGGAAGTGTGGTCTTGAATGCCTATAAACGAAATAGAACGCACCAACGCGAACCTGAATGGTAAGAAACAAATCCTGAATGCACGAACACGAAATAGAATGTAATAATGAGGAAAAAGAAAGCTGAGTTTGCACAGAGTTGAAAAATCTGTCCGAATCTGAATGTGTTTTCACGAAAATGAATGTTCTTTTGCTGAATTTGGCCAGGAAAACCTATATTATATAATGAACAGGCATGATCAGGCTGTTGTATTTCTGGTTAATTCTTGTAATGGGTAATTGTATCTTAGTCCCCAAAACACTGTCAATAAAGACAAAATAATTATAAGCAAACAATTCTTTACTGCTTGCTGACTACACTGAGATGTTTAAACATGTATTTTTGTTATGTATTTGCAAAGTAACCATTAAAATGTACATATTAAACGATATAAAATATTCGTAAAATAGATTGGTTTTTAACCAGCTTACCCTGGTATTATGAGGTGGTCAGATTCTTCTATAAGTAGCCTAGCTCTTCAGAATGCGTCCTAAGGCTCAGCCTCAGCAGTGTATTGGTTAATGGAGTCTTTGATATTCAAAGATAAAATAGTAGTATTGTTTGTGTGAATAATAAAATAAATACTGAATATACACTTCATAAGCACAATAATACTTAAAGGTAGTATCATACTTTGGTAAGAGACCAAAACAGAAATGTTCACAGATTTACGTATAACTTTCAGGCTATGAAGATGGTGCTAGAAGAAACCTACCGTTAAAAGTCTTCCGCCTGACATGGTGTATTTATCGAGAAATTAGTAAAACAACGACCGAAAATCTTTTCTTTTAAAAGATCAAAAATAAAAGAGAAAAGACTGAAGAAATACTGTGGCCGTTTTTCACAATGTTCTCAAAAAGTGGGCACCGTATGGAATTGAAATTTTCACAGATGACTGTGACTGTATCTTCCTTTATATTTTTGCCCATGAGTCTGTATTTCTTTGACAAAAACCAAAGTATGATACTACCTTCAATTCAGTATGTTGTGTTAAGCCAGTCATCAACCCGGTGTTTACAACACGGATTTGGTTTATGTCCGTGTAGGCCTACGTTTAACACGGCCTAGTATTCAACCATCCAATGCCCACGCGCTACACACAGCGCGTACTGTTCACTGTTGTACACAGCGGGCAGAAAGCTTCGCTATTCATGTATGCATAACAACGGCATGGCCGCCATTTAACAATACACAGTTACACACGACTACACTGTGTGACCACCGGACAGAAGTTTCGAGAACTTTGTAATGAATGATTCGACCATGAAATTACACATGTTCGTGCACACCAACCCAATCAAAAAGATCTAAAGGTATTACTACACATGTCCGTCATGAGGATTTAACAAGAACACCAACGAGAAGCGGCATAAACTGGACACATTTGAGAGAGAAAATCTCACCTGGCGACAACCCCAAATCGCACGGCAAAGAGGCCGCGCACACACACAAGCGTGGGTGAATCGGCTAGAACATATCACTCCACCATTCATATAATACACGATCGTCGCTTATCGATTTCTAGAATGAGTTTGAAAACATAAACATGTTTTCAAACTATTTGCCATGTATCTCAATAGTGCCCAATTCAAAAGACTACAATTAAAATCCTTTTTTAAAACTAATCATAGGGAACTTATTTCTAACTCGCAAGTATTGACCCAAGCACATGCACACACATAGTTGTTTTAAATGATGATGTAAATCACAATATAAATGCAATATGATATACAATAATATACAATATAAATGCACATTGAAAATGTCGTGTCACTACATGCAAATTAGCAGAACTCAAATAAACGCCTTGGTTCACTCGTACACGAAAGAATATTCTTTACTTTTTCGCCGGATTTCCAGCGAAGCTCTCGTATGCGAAAATGAAATACAGTGTAATAGGGGTGTGCCATTGTGTGCGCAGTGTCCAATCACAGCAGAGTATACATTCATAATAATGTAAGAATGACATTTCTGTTGAGGCGACTGTTAAAGGTATAGTATCATACTTTGGTAAGAAACCAAAACGTTCACAGATTTACGTATAACTTACAGGGCATGCAGATGGTGGTGGTAGAAACATACCGTTGCATTTTTGTCCGCCAAAATAAAATGGTGTATCTATCCAGAAATTAGTAAAACAACGACCGAAAATCTATTTGATCTTTTAAAAGATCAAAAATTAAAAGAGAAAAGACTTAAGAAATACTGTGGCTGTTTTTCACTGTTTTCTCAAAATGTGTGCTTTAATGTCGCCTTTAATGTTTCACAACTAGTTGTAAGTTGTAAGTTGTAAGTTGTTTGAATTACCGTTGAGGCTTGGAAGATTTTCGTGGCGAGCAGCAGCAATCCTTCTGCAGGGTCGTTTACAGATAGGCAACGGGAAGTCTGTAAACGCAATTATACAATATGGCATAATTTGAACATTCCATGCCAGGCAGCAGAATCATAAGAACCGTTAACAATGAATACATGTATTTTGAACTGATTTTGAGCAGATAGATGAAGCCAAATGGCGGTTGTCCTATGATTTGAATACTTGTGAAAATATCAATCAGAAAAAGTAAAAAAAGAAATGTTCGACCACTTTATTAACTTGATCACCGATCAACTGGCAGAACATAATAACTACAAACTGTCCGTTACAAACCGGCTTGCAACATTATGACCTATAGGCCTGTTCGAATAATGCAGTCATTTGATATTGGGCCACAACGAGCCAATCCAAGAGCGCATTTAAAAGGCTGTCTATCGATATTAGCATAATGAGCACCGCCCAATACACCTCCCGTGGACGAGTGAACCAAGGCGTTCGTTTGAATTCTGCTAATTTGCATATTTCCCAGACCGCGAGAGGTCGCTGTTTGTCTGATGTGCATTATTATTATAACGTATCAACGATCGAGCTGTGATCTATATACAGGGTGTCCCAGAAAAAACGCAACACTATGTCGGGAAGCATTATGTTAACTGTTTATCACTTCAAGATTTAGTTATATGATACAACAATGTCTTGGCTATCACCATGTAGAATTTAAGAAAAATCTGGTTGAAATTGGCGAAAATATGACAAATCGAAAGAGTACTCTTTAAAAGCAAATTTGCAGTATTCCAGAATAAGTGGTCAATACACACCTAATGTGTATGGAAGAAAGATGAAAATCTGTTTTCGAGCTTGGGTAATTCAGTCTTAGTGTATTCTCTCAATTTCAGTCAAATTTTGCTCAAATTCTACATGGTGATAGCCAAGACATGGTTGTTTTATATATCTTTATGTTGAAGTGATAATCAGTTTACTTTTTATGTAATGTTCTCGACACAAAGTGTTGCGGTTTTTGGGGACACCCTGTATAATGCACGCGGTACGCCCTATACGAACGCCTTGACCTTTAAGGCTATATACGCCTGGGATTGGCCTGGGATTGAATTTGATCGAGTTGATCGAGACGGAGTTGACTTCGTACGAGTTGACCGTAAATTCTTTTTAGTTCTTTCATTGAGCCATTTAGAAAGCTCCTTCTCAGATCGAAACACCAGACTTATCTTCTCACTCTGAAATGTTTGAGTATTAGGTCATTATATCCGGTTGACGCGAGCAGTTTGCAGCATTTTGGTTTTACTACATGATTACGTTAAATATAGAATAGCATTCGGCTGAAATTAATTGATCGGCGAGTTTTTATCATTTTTTTATGGTGATCAACAAATACTTATGTTTGTATAATAAACACCTGAAAAACAATATCTCCTTAATTTCCCATTCTGTAGGACTTGTGTGGCAGTAACGAGACTTGTTTGTGGAAGAAAGAACAAGATGTTGTCCCCATACAACCCAAGAAGAGATTAGGAATAAGAGGAAATCAAGGAATCAATGTGAGTATACCTTATCCAGTATTTAATTGGATGAAAACCGTATACAACTGATTGATTTATTCATAAGTACCGGCAACGAGTTTAGCCCAAAGCATTGTGGCGGTCGCGGCGGGGGCAGAACATCTACCAGCGCCTCTTATCCCTCACAAATATATTTATTAGCCTTGCGAAAGGGTGAGCGGCTACCCAGAACACAAGAGGGGATATAACGAACGGTGGACAAAGCCTAGGGGCTGTTCGTTGGGTGGAAGTTTACCACCACTTGGATTATAATTGATAACAGCTTGAAACAGAGCAACAGCAAAGTGTGACATTAATAAACCTCACTAACACACATCGTTTCCAATTACTGAACTTGGACTTGATTGGTTTATTAACAGTTAAACAAGGATCAATTAATGAGGATTATTAGAAATCAACAATGAGGATTACCAGAAATTACTCTATGTGTAAATAATAGCAGCACTGTTTGCATGTACCCGGTATACCTCACGGGGTAACCCTCACCACCCAAGAGTCTCCTATCCCAGAGACTAACTCTTGTGGCAAAACGATCACTCAGGTAAACCTCGCTACCAACTATGTAGGATTCAACGCAATCGAATAACCCTCCCACAGTCTACGTGGAAAGTCCCCTTCGGACAGGTAGTCCATTTGCAATGAGCCCGAGGATTATAATAACCCTCACGGGATCCTCAGATCCTCATACAATGAACCTCACACACGGCCAAGCCAGCACATCGATCACGGGATCACAATCCAGCCGTACCGCACCAGAACGGTGTCTACAGACGACATGCAACCCGCTATAACCAACCGACGTCCCACTAGGTATCCAGCCCAAGGTTCACACTTCAATAAAACCCGGTTACACTAACCCTGCCTACTACAATTCCACTTACCGATAGCACTCTTAGCAACCTCACACGCGTTGAGACCAGATTGTTCTCGAACACTCGCTCAGCAACCATGCACGGTCTACACAGTACACATGCACGGACCAGTCTAGTCTGCCTATCAGACCACTCACTAGTCTTGTCCAAGACGTTATTTATGCACGAGCCCCTCCAAACAATTACCCACCCACACGCAAACTAAGTGGAACATTCCACCGACCTACGAAAAATAACGTCTTGTTGGTTTGCTCTGGTGTCACGTGACAAAGACTAAGCGTGACCTCTGTGGGCAAAAATTGCATATTCATTGAGGTCAACAACGGGGTGCAATGCGCTGTTTTGGTCAGCGTCCAATCCACGCACGTGGTATGGCGTGATTCCGTGTGCATATCACGTAATGACGGTCGTTTGAAACTCAGCCGCAACCGTTATTGCCATGGAGCAATAACAACAGATAGCTCCATGGTCATTACCAAAACCATGGCTTGATTATACTTCGATCAACTGTCATGCGGCACAAAAAGATTTCGAGAAATTGTAGGATATGAATAAGCCGTATTTTACAGCTTTTTGGGTTATCCTCGGGCTTTTGTTATTCGTTATTTATTGTGTATTTCATGTGTACAGTACTTTTGTATGTTGCCAAAATAAATGAATGAATGAAGGGATAAATGTAATAATTTCACTGAATTATGATACCATGGAGTCTGTTCCCGGGCTCCATGAAGACACGGAATGATTTCGAGGGGCACGGTTAGTAAATTTATTCCATTCCCAAGCTGTCTAAGAGCCTTGTTGTTCTCCGGAAAACTCTCGAATCCCCGACATTTGTGTTGCAAAATCCAAGGCCTCCAAATTCAATACGATCCGTCAGCAGCCATGGTACGATATCAATGAAGGCCTACATACGGCACATGTAATTTACAAGTACTGTAAATACACCTGTATGCGTACTGTATATAATGCTTGCGACGTCGTTGCGGTACTAGACTTCATCTCCATGCAAATTTTCTAAATATATTAATGCAAATAAGGCTACGTCATGATGCACCGACTTCGCGGGGGGTTATTGCCCGGAATTTTCCGGGCAGTTTGGAGTAAATGGACAAGACGGTATTACAGGCTTGTGTGTGTGGCGTAGACGTTATTTCGGGTCGTTGGTTGTGTTAACACGTACACACGTACGTGCGATCTGTTGGCCAGGTACAACTACGTAATACCGTCTTGAACAAGACTAACCACTCACACGCACGCTCTCCCCACATTCGCTCAAAACTACGACTCTTTTATGTAAAGTACACAAGTCTACGGCTGTTTCGTTACAGCATGTGGACAATATAATTTACATAAGATTTCTTAAAGGTAGTAACCGTAGTATCATACTTTGGTAGCACACCGAAACAGAAATATTCACAGATTTACCTATAACCAACAGGGTATAAAGATAATGATGGTAGAAACATACGTTTTGTCTGCCTGAAATGATGTATTAATCCAGAAAAGAGTAAAACCAGTGACCACATTTATTTCTTGATCTTTTTAAGGTTTCAAATAAAAGAGAAAAGACTTAAGACATAAGTTGCCGGCATAGTTGCCGTTTTTCACTGTATTCTCCAAAAGTGGGCACCGAATGGGACTGAAATGTTCACAGATGACTGCTACCTTTAATCAAACTACGTGGTTCATGCGACATTGTGGGGGTGTTGTAGTTCATTTGTTACCCCTTCTTATCTATTTTTATGCTGTTTTCAACTCTCTTCTGCTGTGCAGTCCAATGCTTTCAATTAGGAACGTTCTCACACACTAAAAAGCGCGACTATTTGGGCGGCCCAACAAATCGCAACCCAAATAGTAGCGCTTTTTGTTGTGTTCGCCACAGCCAAAAAAGCGCAACCGAAATCAAACTGCCACAGCGCAGTGAAGCGTGAGGTTGGCATGCATCCTGTGCTAAACTCGCGGGCCCGCCTTGCATGCAGCGGCGTAGCTACGGGGGGGCCTGGGGGGGCACGTGCCCCCCCCACAAATTCGGCATGCCCCCCCAGGTGCCCCCCCACAAAAAAATCGTGGGTATAGAAAGAAAAAAAAGCGTTATCTGTAGGGTATGATAGCTATAAAGGAAATAAAAACAACTTAACAGCTCTAACTGTTCCAAAATGAAATTTTTTACTTTCAGCAAATGTTCCTGAGTCCTTAAAACCCTACAGTAAAGAAATTTGTGCAACATTTCAGTGTAAAAATGCAATTTTCTTACGCGCTTATAAACGGTTGCGAACTTCAAAACAGCCCATCTGCCATTTTATCTGGTTTAGCTAGTTAGTCTGGTCCCCAGATTGAATTTCTCCCGCTCAAGAGTGTTGGATTAAAAAGAAATAATGAAGTAATAATATAAATAAATGAATACATTTATCGGAACAATTGCTTCCAAAATAAGGCTCAGATTGCACCAAAGAATATCTAGAACCCCTGAGCTTCCAGGGCCCTTAAGCGGGCCCTGGACCCCGGCCGCAAGGCCTTCGCGCTTATCCATGATTTTCCAGGGAGCGTGGAAATAAAATACGCCAATTCAATAGCGACGGATGCGTTTCGGGGCGATCAAAGCTAGCTTATTTTGTCTTCCCCTCTTTTTCAGCTCTTTTGGAGTCTTTCTGTTTCCCTTTTATTTTTTTTATTTTTTTATTTTTATTTTTTTTTTTTTGCTTGAAGAAAAGGTTGCCCCACGCCCGCTGGATCCGCCCCCCCCCCGCATTTCTCATATTTTGCAAATCTCCAGTTTTGAAAAAATTCCGGGTGCCCCCCCACAAAATTCCAAGGCCCCCCCAGTGCCCCCCTGCTGAAAAAATCCTAGCTACGCCGCTGCTTGCATGATGGGATATAAAAAAAAAAACCGCTATTTGTTGGTGCACCGTTCACACGGCAAATAATCGCGACTATTTGCAAAAAGACGCACTATATTAGTGGATTTGGAGTGCGCTCCAAATCGCACTAATAGTCACGATTATTTGTGTCCCCACACAAAAGCGCGACTATTTGGGTCGCGCTGCAATTTTTTTTTGCCTTTTTTTGGTGTGTGAGAACGTGCCTAGTGTTACATACACCTCTGGCTCGGGACTTTCACAACGCGTATTTCCCCTGCATGTATCTGTCGGCAAATCGTGTTGGGTAGGAACCAAGTCGACTTAAAACCTAGATTGACCTAATTAATCTATTCATATCTCCCTAATTAATTTGTCCACTATCCCATGATTGGTGCTGATTGTTTTTTTCCATTCTGTAGGACTTGTGCAGTGACGATACTTGTCTGTGGGAGAAGGAGCAACGAGCAAGGAAAGCTGTACTGTTGGATATGTGTGGTGCCTTCCACAGCCAGGCAGACAGCTTCTTCCCACCATTGTCATATGGGATCAATAAAACATCCAAACGCCCAGCTAAGATGGCCTCCAAGTTTAGAAATCTTCTAGTCGTCGACTCCCTCAAGTTGATCTACTGTTACATTCCCAAAGTCAGCTGCACAAGCTGGAAGCGCCTGCTCTTGGTTCTCAACGGGAATTTCAAGTCTACAAGGGACACGAGGTTAGGACAGAAACAATCACATGTAATCGCGAGGCACACATTCCGTATTCTGTCTTCATACTCGGTTAAGGAGGCTAAAAACCTGCTGGCGACGTACCACAAGTTCTTGTTCGTCCGAAACCCGTTTGAGCGGGCCTTATCTGCCTACCAGGACAAATTTCAGAATGACTATCCCGCCAGCAAGGATTTCCGAAGGAGCTGGAGCGAGCGAATAATCAGATCTGCTGTCGGCTCATCATCACCGGGCAAATTCCAGAGACTCGTGCGGAGTCAAAAACGGACGGACGGCACCATTAACGTGACTTTCTCGCAGTTTGTAAGATTCCTGTCCGCCATTGAATCACCATCGAACATGAATGAACATTGGACGCAGATGTACGATCTGTGCCATCCTTGTGCCGTACAGTATGACTGGATCGGACACAACGATCATTTAGAAAAAGAATCCAATTTCATTCTTGCCGCTATCGGCGCCAACCCAGACATTAGATTTCCAAATTATTCCACGAATCCAACGGGCAGCTCCAACGGAGAGACGTTGCGTCGCTACTATTCTACACTAACTACCGCAGAGATTGAATCACTTCAAAAACATTACTTGCTGGATTTTAATCTATTTGGTTTCGATATTCCGGAAAGCATAAGGGAACTGCTCGACAGGAGAGGGCGCAAAGATCCCAAATAGAAACCTCGAGCGATGAAATATTGAGAGTTTATGCTGGGTATTTTAGCTTCATGTTGTTTTACGAGGTTGTCTTTGTAAACTACCTGCGGAAAATAATTCACATTTATGACTTCCCCTGCATGGTTCTCATTTTTTATTTTTTATTCCGAATACAAACTACTTCGGGTTCATTCAGCATTCGAATCCTGCATGGCTCCTGACATTTTCAGAGGCCCATTATGACATCTAATAATAAGATGGTTTTATCAGGAATTTTGCCCAAAGTTCAGACGGCAGTGTCTGAAAGGACTTCCTTAAAGGTAATACGGTGTTTGTCAAAGAGATACAGATTCATGCGCAAAAATATCAAGGAAGGTACAGTAACAGTCATCTGTGAAAATTTCATTCCCATACGGTGCCAGCTTTTTGAGAGAACAGTGAAAAGCGGCCACAGTATTTCTTTTATTTTTGATCTTTTAAAAAAGATCAACAATTATTTTGGTCACTGGTTTTTACTCTTTTCTGGATAAATACAGCATCCTATGGTTTGAAAAGTGTGAATGAAAATGTTCTCAGAATTCACCGCAGGTACCAACGGACAGGGAACATCCTCAGCTACATTTTGGAACGTGATTGGGCAGGTTTGATTTTGCAAAGTGTAGAAATGACGACCAATACATTAGTCGTCAGCTGTTGAATTGCTCATGGCTCCCATGCAACTAATTCCTACAGAGTCGCTGCAATTTTCAACACTAACTAAAGGTGCCCTCATAAATGTCACCATACTTAATGTAGTTAATGTAGTTAAAGCTGCTCCACGGCTACCTATGATTTTGATATTGACACGTACGTAAATCTCAACAATAAGTTAACAAAATGTTGTGTACAAAAAATGACTTTCTTCTTCTTCTTCTTATTATTATTATTAATGGTTTATTGCACAGACATTTCGCAGCCTGTTGTGTCCACAAGTTGCATAGCGCCCTCATGAGTTGAAAGGAAAGAAAAGTATGATGGGATGTAACATGGAGGTTGTGACATGAATACATGAGAAGAGTTTTTACTGAGCAGAAGTGTCTTTCGTTCCGTTTCTTAAGTTCGTAAATTAGGCAAAGATACAACATATTTTGGCGACGAGGATATGGCCCACTTGCATCCACCTCCTCCGTTTCTTAACTCTCCGGGAACGCCGCCCTTGCCTTGGAAACAGTGGCTTGGGTTGTTCGAAACGTACATGCTCGCCAGCGGGGCTGGACAGTATCCCGACGAACGTAGACGTGCTTTGCTTTTGCACTGTCTGGGACCCGAGGGTCAGCGGATTTTTACAACTTTGCCTGCCACTTCTACTTCAGACTCTCCGTCTTCCAGCAAGGGTGCTACTTCCACTGCTCATGCTACATACGCTGCAACCCTTGCTCGCTTGCAGGCTCATTTCCAGCCGACAGTGAATGTGGTCGCCGAGCGCTACAGATTTCGTCAACGGGCTCAACGGATTGATGAGCCTGTGGACCAGTATGTCAGTGCCTTGCGTCAATTGGCAGTGACATGCGACTTCGGATCACTTGCCGACGAGATGATTCGGGACCAGTTGGTGGAAAAAACTTGCTCATCCAGGATTCGTGAACGGTTACTCCTTGAACCAAAGCTTACCCTGTCTTCCGCGTTGACCTTGACTCAGCAAATGGAAGCTGCTTTCCGCGAATCTAAGTCAATTTCCAGTGGTACAGCCAGTGTTACACCTCAAGCTTCAGATGGGACTGTTCATGCTATGCACGCCAAGCGAAGGTCCGGTGCCAGGCCCCGTCGACAGTCAAATACTCCACAGACACGCGGTAAGCCTAATCCTGCACAACGTATGTCTAGGCCTACTGTACAAATACAATGTTATCGTTGTGGCAGTCCTGATCATAAAGCTAACTTTGCTAACTGTAAAGCTAAGGATGCAGAGTGCTCCAAATGCAACAAAATGGGACACTTTGCTCGTGTCTGTAAGTCCTCTGGGCAAGTAAGACAGCTCGGTCTTGAGGGGAATGACAGTGACACTGAACTGCATGTACTTACAGTGCATAGCGTAGGCACTTCTCCTTCCAGCAGCATTACATGTACGCTTACGCTGGGTAGTGATATCAAAGTGCCTATGATTTTCGATACTGGTTCACCAGTTTCAATTCTGCCTCTTGCCACATTCGACAAGTATTTCCTACGCGAAGCTTTGCTACCCCCTCAAGCAAAGCTCACTACGTACCTCCACGAGCCAATTGCAATCAAGGGCTGTTTCCGCACGTCAGCTTGCTTTGGCGACAGCCACCATGTTCCTGCAGAATTCTATGTTGCTGCATGTGGAGACCCAATCCTCGGACTGGACATTATCCGCAGTCTTTCGCTCACGCTCAAACAAGATACAGTCGTGCACGCTCCAGTCAACAAGGTGTCATGCTCGCCTACACCTACGACACCTTCACCTACTACTACGATGCCTCCACCTACACCTCCGCCTACAAACCTACCCACTGGACATTCAGAACAGTACGTACATTCCATTCGTGAGTCATTCCCTGATTTATTTAAGGGAAAAGTGGGTTTGGCCCGTGGTTTTGTCCATTGCGTGAAGACACGACCAGAAGTTCATCCTACTCAACAGAGACTGAGACGACTACCCTATGCAGTTCGCGATCAGGTCAAGGCAGAACTCCAACGGTTGGAAAAGGAGGACATAATTGAGCGAATTGACGCGAGTGAATGGGTATCGCCCATAATTGTCTCCTACAAAAAATCGGGTGGAATTCGCCTATGCGTGGACTTGCGACAAGTCAATCAGGCAGTTGTCATCGACAAATTTCCACTCCCTGACATACAAGAACTTTTTTCTGAACTTCGCGGTGCTACCATATTCAGTACACTTGATCTGAATTCCGCATATCACCAGCTACTTCTTGCAGAGGAATCTCGCGACCTTAGTGCATTTATCACTCCAGAAGGACTCTTTCGTTTCAAGCGAGTTTGCTTTGGACTTGCATCTGCCCCAGCCGCTTTTCAGAAGCTCATGAGTACCGTACTGGCTGGGCTACCAGGTGTTCAGTGTTACCTGGATGACGTAGTATGCTACGGTTGCAACCAGGAGGAACATGATAAACATCTCAGAGCAGTACTCCAACGCCTACAGGACTTTGGCTTGACACTGAATCCAAGTAAGTGCCAGTTCAACCTTCCTTCACTTCGCTTCCTTGGACACGTGGTGTCAGGTAATGGATTACAGCCTGACCCTTCCCATGTAGAGGCAATTCTTCATGCACCATGCCCCAAGGATGTCCCTACACTACGCTCGTTCTTGGGGTTGGCTTCTTACTACGCTCGATTTGTGCCAAATTACTCCACAGTTATTGAGCCCTTGCGCGCTTTAACTCGGAAAACTGTACCGTTCACATGGACGCCAGACGTACAACACAGTTTCAAGAAAGTGAAGGAACTCATTGCCAACTGCACTGCCCTACATTTGTTCGATCCGGACTTACCAGTAATAGTGTCCACGGATGCTTCCGCGTATGGTATCGGAGCAGTACTTCTTCAGGTGAAAGACAACTTCGAATCTCCTATCGCGTTTGCATCGCGGACTCTCACCAACGCGGAACGGAACTACTCGGTTGGTGAAAAAGAGGCCTTATCTTGTGTTTGGTCCTGTGAAAAGTGGTTTCAGTACCTCTGGGGCCGCCACTTCACTCTGCGGACTGATCATCAGGCCTTAACTACGCTTCTCACTACTCGCGGTACTGGACGCCAGTCCATGAGAATTGCTCGCTGGGCTGCTCGATTGTTGCGATTCAACTATACTGCTGAGTACCTGCCTGGTGCGCAAAACAGAGTAGCCGACGCACTTTCGCGCCTTCCTCTACATCAGGACACTTCTCCATTACAAGATGATGACGAGGAAGTCATTATCCAGTCCATCAGTGTACTCTTGTTGGGCACTACGATTCAGAAAACCCAACTACAACAAGCGGTTGCAGCTGACGCGACCCTTCAACGCGTCATTGCCTATGTCAGCAATGGCTGGCCTAACAAGAAGGATATTGACGACACACTTAGACCATACGCAATGGTTCAAGATGAACTTTCGGTCGTCGAGAACTGTCTCATGCGTGGAGACCGTTTTGTCATTCCTGAGAGTTTGCAGGAAAACCTCATTTCGCTTGCACACGAGGCACACCAGGGTATCGTACGCTGCAAACAACGGCTTCGTGACTGTTATTGGTGGCCTTGCATGGACCGTATGGTTGAGGAGGCCATACGTAGTTGCTACACCTGTCAAACCAACGACAAGACTGCCCGTCCTCGAACTGCTCCACTACAACCTGTTCCTCTACCAGAGGGACCATGGCAAAAGCTGGCCATCGACATCACCGGTCCTTTCGAAAAGGGACCCCAGGACTGCAGATTTGCTATAGTTCTGATCGATTACTATAGCAAGTGGCCGGAAGTTGCCTTTGCTCCGGCTGTAACCTCTCGCACAGTCATTTCAATGCTTTCCTCTGTTTTCGCACGCGAGGGGCTACCCCACGAGATTGTCACCGACAACGGAGCCCAGTTCACTTCGGCGGAATTCGAGAACTTTCTGCACAACTATGGCATCAAACACTACAAGTCGTCGCTTTACTACCCCAGAGCCAATGGGGAGGTTGAGCGATGGAATAGAGTCCTGAAACAGAGCCTTCAGCTTGCTTCTCAAGAGGGGAGAAGATGGAAAGAGGCAGTCACAGAATTACTTGCTGCTTATCGATCAACCCCTCACCAAACAACAGGCAAATCGCCATCGGAACTACTTCATAACAGGAAGCTGACTACGCGCATGAACATTCAACATGACAAACGTCGACAACAGGATGACTCCGAACTTCGTGATCGCGTGGCACAGAAGCAGAAAAAATCTCGCGACTACACAGACATTAAACGCGGTGCAGTGAACCGTAGTTTCAAACCAGGGGACTATGTTCGTGTAAGGAAACCGAACACTTGTAAAAGTTCAATCAAATTCACTGCTCCACAGCAAATAGTCAAAGCTAAGGGACCTTTCACTTACATGTTGGATGATGGGCGAATCTGGAATGCCTCAAAATTGAGCCCTTGTCCGGCAGAGCTTATGACACAAGGATCAAGTTCTAACCACTCTCAGAATCCCACAGGAGAAACCATGCCTGTGGCAAGAGATGTTCAAACTCGACACTCAACTAGACCTCGAAATCCTCCAGTGTGGTCAAAAGATTATAAAATGTAGTGAGATCATTCATGCATGTAACCATAGTTTTGCTTTTGAGATGTCACAGCTTATGAGACTTAAATATTCAATGAGGTATAAGTTTTCTCTGGTATTTGCATTGTTCAACACATCAGACTCTTGGATTATTTTGCTATACTTTTGGGGCTTTTGTGTTGACAAACTTATGTTGCATTTTGGAAGTTCAATTGCACGTTAACCAGTTATACATGTAAAGGAAAACAGTTGTTCATTTTATTTAAGTTTTTCTTTTTGCAAGTGCCTTTCCGAAGAGGAGGGGAGATGTTGTGTCCACAAGTTGCATAGCGCCCTCATGAGTTGAAAGGAAAGAAAAGTATGATGGGATGTAACATGGAGGTTGTGACATGAATACATGAGAAGAGTTTTTACTGAGCAGAAGTGTCTTTCGTTCCGTTTCTTAAGTTCGTAAATTAGGCAAAGATACAACACAGCCATAGGCTGAATTGCTTGTCGTTTACATAGTTAAAAGAAAATGAAAAACATGCTTATTCATACAATGGTAAAATTTACATCAAAACACACAATAATAAAAACAAAGATAAAACTGAAGAGGAATAACTTTGCGTTATAGTAACTAGGTAAAAACATCAAACCACGATGTTAAAACATACATGTACATGTACATATACATGTACATGAAAACTACATTAAGAAAATACACAGAAATTTACAGCATAATAAACAAGCTATAAAACCAACAGAAAAACAAAGCCTAAAAGACAAGATACGGGAGTCATTGCAGATAAACCAATTATTACTTGTTCAAAATTGAAGTTAAAAAGGGGATTGCACTAGACTTATAGCGGTTGGTCCTGCATCTGATGGAAGACAATTTGTTGGAATTTCTCAAATTATTATTCCTAAGAGGAGGAAAGCCACCCCCTGTGGGTCTTTCACTAAAGGATTGATTTTCCAAAATTCAGGGAGAGTGATTCAAGTCTATTCCACAGGGCAGGAATGTCATGCAATAGACAAATATCACCATAGGATCTGGCTTTGCAATAATCAATAGTGAAGATTATACGAAATGCTTTTCGCTGCAGTTTTTTATGTGAATTACTTGAAACTTTTTTAAAAAATGTTCCAATAAGGCCCAAATAAACACATACCATAAATAAACTTCATGCGCCTTAGCGTTTTTGAGATACGGCCATTTGAAATGTGCTCAAAACCCCCCTTTTGTAGCTCTGCCCACGGCCGAGTCCCGTAAACGTGTCATGGTGCATTTTTCAAGGCCATAAGTTGATAATGGTAATAGTTATAGAGCTGATAATTTTTATTCTTACTAACCTTATGCCCTAGATTCATAATCCGCCCCTAAATAGTAGATATTAAGTCCACTTTTGTACAATTAATTACCTAGAGTAAGCATTAAAGAGAAGACGAAATTCTGAAGAGATTATGCTTTTTGATGACAGGATATCAAGGACATCCTCTCCGCCCGTTCCACTTGCCCTCTAAATGGAACCGTAATGCTACACGATCTTGGTATCGTACATGACATATTCATGGAGGACATTTCCAAACTTTAAATTAAAAATGTTGCATCCAATTTCACAAAGGAAGCAATAGAATAATGTCGGCCTTTGTCACTCTAAAGCTCAAAACCATGACAAACTCTGTAATTTTCAAAATACAACCTGACCATGAAGGATTTGAGTACCAAAGCTGAAATTGTATATATGTAGATCTAATTATACAAAATTTAACTAAGTGCTTTAACTTTAAAATAATTATTTTGTTAACTGTCCATGGGGGAACCACTTGCATGGCGGAAAGACCGTCTTTTGGGGTCTTTTATGATTTTTTCACCTGAACCCAAATTTGGATGAATGCCAATCCTGTAGAAATGGATTGTTCATGTCCAATTAAATTCTGGTGGTCGAAATGCACTATGGATGACTTATCAGAAATTGGTGATCTGTGTGGACTGTGGCCCCTGATGTGGCCACTGGGTGACCCCCAAAAATCAATAAAATCACTCTCTGTTGAATTAAGTCCGCATTTTAGAGGCAAATAACTTCCAAAATATCCACCATCTAAGGCCAGATAATGAATCTAGAGTCAAAAGTTAGTCATAATACAAATGTTCAGCTCCATAGCTGTTACCGTTATCAAGTTATGACCTCTCAAAGTTGAAAAAAAGGATGATGGCACGTTTTCGCGACTCGGCTGGGGGCACTTCGTCTTCTCTTTAATGCTTACTCTAGGTAAATAATTGTACAACAGTGGACTTAATATCCACTATTTAAGGCCGGATTATAAATCTAGTGCATAAGGTTAGTAAGAATAAAAAATTTCAGCTCTATAACTATTACCATTATCACGTTATGGCCTTGAAAAAAAATGCACGATGACACGTTTTCTCGATTCAGCCGGGGGCGGAGCTAAAGGGGGGGGGGGGGGTTGGGGGGGGGGTTGAGCAAATTTCAAATGGCCGTATCTCAAAAACGCTAAGGCGCATGAAGTTTATTTTTGGCATGTGTTTATTTGGGCCTGAGTGGAACATTTACAAAACGTTTCAAGTAATTCACATAAGGATCTGTGGTTAATTTAAGACGCTAAAATTTACATGTAAGCCTAAGGGTAGAGGTCATATTTGCGGGCGTCTGGCAGGCCTTTTGCAGCAGAAAATTGGTTAAGCATGGGCCATTCTGTGCTCTGGGTGATGTACCTCTTCATTTGAAATTGGTTTCAAGTGGTACCTCCAATGTTTGATCTAGGGTAATTTTTTTCGGGCCCCTAGGTACGTCTGTCGGGCCCTTTGCAGCAGAAAATGTGTCTGGCGTGGGCCATTCCATACTTTGTGTGTTGTACCTCTTCTTTTGAAATTGGTTTCAAGTGGTACCTCCAATGTTTGATCAAATGTAAGTTTTGGGGTCTTTAAGAGGCCCCCATAGGGGGCACATGCAGCAGGGGGTCCCGGCAGCATATTTTTGTATTTACACCGCAGCCTAGGGGTTTTTCGCTGTGGCAGTGTAGATTCATGCTTGAGAAGAGACTACAATGCAAACATTGAAACTTGACAAATACGTCTAAATACTGTGAAGCTCTCCAGCTCTGAATAAAATTGAGAATGAAAATATCAAGTATCAAACGTCAGCCTATATAGTTTATAAATGAGTTATGAATAATGAGGTGTTGAAAACGACAGCGATCACAAAAACTACGCCGCGAAAGGGTGCCTATACGACAAAAAACGTACGAGTCAGAGCATGGAGGTAGAATTAGGTCAGAGAAATTACACGTTGGCATTTTGAATCGCCTATCATTCGTACTGTTATTTGGTGGGTCCAACTTGGACCCGTCCAAGCATAGATCAAGTTACTCTGACCACACTTGAGTACATTTTATACATCACATTTACAAGAACTGTACACTGTAGAACTGGTTTGTCGTGATTTTTACATTCCATTCCGTCTCTCCACAACGTACAAAATTAGCAATACAGTACAAATATTCACATTGTGATGTACATGCATGTACTGCAGTACTGTAGTACAGAACAAGTACAAACGTGTACCCTTGTGCATGTGGATGGACATAATTATTATCATGTACATGTACACCCACATACTGTACATGTACATTACACAACAGCTACGGTATAAGCCCGAGTAGCACACCACTTGTAAGTCTCTTTTCAAGCATGTATTTGCACTGTTATTTGCACCTTGTTCGTTTAACCAAAATGCTCCGGGCTGCCGGCCTGTTTTGTATTGATCATGACGGAAGGATTTATGTCTATTTTAATCAAGGTATTATGTATTTTGCCAGCTGTCCATGAACAATTTATGCTTGGTTTAATACAATTATCTTTTATATAAGGAGGGTATGAAAGACTCATTCAAGCTAAAATGCATAATATGTATTTGCTTTGTTGTCAAGTATTCCATCATTTCCGTGGACGGATTGCAAAATGAATACCTTCATTAAAATAGATTATGTCCTCTTAGGAATAATAGGAATAATCAATTTGTACATTATGCCTTTTGATCTCGTTTTGTTAAGTTTTTATGTTCACCCTTTATGTGGTTGTTGTTTTGTTATTCTTGATCAGATATACCAGCTGGAAATGAAATAATTGGTTACTGCCACGTCCCGAATGAGCGCGCCAAGCCGCCCCAAGCGATATGTAGGCGGGGAGAGGGTGTGTCCTCATCCCACGGTATGAGGCTTAATCATTTTAAGCAGAAAATTGTGCGATCTGGTACATACTTCAAGGGTGGCCGCAATGGGTGTTTGTGCTTATATATTGATGGAATGAAGTCTTTAAAACGCATTTTTGTGGCTGTCGTAGTTTGAGCCTCCCTTGTGTTGGTGTTAAAATCATTTTATTAACTAGGGTGGAACGTCGTGACGTCATCTCGCGAACTCGGTAGCTGGTTCACAAGCCATCAAGTAATGGTAAGCTGGTTCCCGCGTCACTAACGGCAATCAAAATCCCGTACTAGGGGAGTGGACACAAAATGATAATGGGTGCAGTTTACTTCGAGAAAAAAAATTAAAAACAAACTTATACCAAATTTGATATATTTTTAAAAAGTAATAATTAAATTATTTCGTTAAATTTTATTAAATATCATTGCAGCCACCCTTTATTTTTAAATAGTCACTCCTCCATGTATTAAAATACCGAAACGTAGAAATCGTCGCAGATTTACCTATAACTTTAACAAAATAGTACAGTGCATAATGACGGCTAGCTAACCGTATACAGTAAGCTGGAATTGCGTTCATAGGTTCCATATTACTGATAAGAATTTATCTCGGAAACACGGAATGCGTTCATGGTAACCTGGAATCCAACGATAGAATAACTAGAAGACTTTGAATTCAATGTTAAAGGTTATATCTTACTTTGGTTTTTGTCAAAGAAATACAAATTCATGGGCAAAAGTATCAAGGAAAATACAGTCATCTGTGAAAATTTCAGTTCCATACGGTGCACACTTTTTTAGAAAACAGTGCAAAACGGCCACAGTATTTCTTAAGTCTTAAGGCTTTTATTTTTGATCTTTAAAAGATCAAAAATAAATTTGGTCACTGGTTTTACTCTTTTCTGCAAACAGCATTTCAGGCAGAAAATGTTTAACGGTTTGTCTTTACCATCACCATTTTTATACCCTGTAAGTTGTAGGTAAATCTATGAAGATTTCTGTTTCGGTATGCTACCAATGTATGATACTACATGTACTTATAATGCATCTCAGTAACACGGAATTATACTTATTCCTCAACGAGTTGTACTGTTGATTTCGGAGGGTAAATTTCTTGTTGGAAGATGTTTGAAATTGAGTCTGGGAGGTTAAAGGTACAGTCCAGGATTTGTAACATACTAAAACAGAAATATTTACAGATTTACGTAAAACTTTCAGGATATAAAGATGGTGTTGGTAGAAACATATACCTTGAAAATATTTCCACCTGAAATTGTGTATTAACAAGGACCGAAAACAGTTTTGATCTCGGGGTCAGATCAAAACCATTCTTTATGTTTTATAAGAAACAATCAGTAGGGTTTTCGCTATATTCTCGTGACTCAGATGTCCAATTGAGCTCAAAGGTTTCTTAGTTCGTGTACATGCTGGATTAGACAAAAAGTGTAAGCGTTGTTCTGTGACATTTGCCAATCATGTATTATACCTTTATCTTAAAGATAAAGATTAAAAAATCACCGCGGTGTGCTTAGATATTAGCGACTATTCAAAGATCGCGAAGAGGATATTTCTGGAGAAGTATTTTCAGGCTGAAGACCAATAAATGAGAATTGACCAGTTTGCGGAGCTCACTGATATTGTGTCTACATGATGTATAGTGTATACCCTTAGAAGTTTGACTTTTAACTGTGAGATGTTTTGATGAAATTAGGCCTGTCTCTAAAGTCTAATGTCATTTTATACGTTAGTCATGTAGTGACGGGGTATTTGTGGGAGTTATATGGGTACATGTAGTTTTCTTTGCATTGTCTTTTCACCTACAACTCATTGGAAGTATTAAAGTTAATATCATACTTTGATTTTTATCAAAGAAATACAGTCATCTGTGAACATTTCATAGTCCCATACGGTGCCCACTTTTTGAGAAAAACAGTGAAAACAGCCACAGTATTTCTTAAGTCTTTTCTCTTTTATTTTTGATCTTTTAAAAGATCAAAAAGATTTTCGGTCGTTGTTTTACTAACTTCTGGATAAATACACCATTTCAGGCGGAAATATTTTAACGATAGGTTTACTAGCATCATCTTCATACCCTGAAAGTTATACGTAAATCTGTGAATATTCCTGTGTTGGTCTCTTTAATACCAAAGTATGATACTACCTTGCTTGATCGCCTCGGTTTTGTATTGCCCATTTTGCCTGGTTGCCTATGGGAAAGTACTTACTGGTCTTCATCCTTTATGGTATTAATTGTAACAAATGCTGTAAGGTCCGAGATGTCTGTCTGTAACAATGAAAACAATTGGACTGCGCAGCGGAAGAGATAAGAAAGGGTGACAAAAGAAGGACAAAACCCACAATGTCACATGAACCACGTAGTTAGTTTAAAGGTAATATCATACTTTGTTTTTTGTCCAAGAAATACATATTCATGGACGAAAATATCAAGGAAGATACACTCTTTGTAAAAGATTCAGTCCCATACGGTGCCCACTTTTTGAGAAAACAGTGAAAACAGCCACAGTCTTTTCTGTTTTATTTTTGATCTTTTAAAAGATCAAAAAGATTTCCGGTCGTTATTTTACTAATTTCTGGATAAATACACCATTTCAGGCTGAGATATTTTAACGGTATGTTCCTACCACAACCATCTTCATACCCTGTAAGTTATACGTAAATCTATAAACATTTCTGTTTTGGTTTCTTACCAGTACTACCTTTAAGTAAGTTCATTGTTATTGTATAATGCATGGTTGTCCACATGCTTTTTAACTGAACTCGTCACCGTTATTTTATGCAGTGATTAATGAGTTGTATACGGTTTTCATGCAATTTAATACCGGGAAAGCTACTCACATTGCCAATTACTTGGTTTCCTCTCATTCCTAATCTTTTCTTGTAAATCTGCAATTAGAAATACAAAACCACAGTTCACGTAGAGTCTACCAAAGTTACAGTTACTAAAAACCTACATAATCAAACTCGTCCAAAAGGCCACGTACATGTATACCATGTACATCAATGTATGCATCAGCATACATCATACAATCTAAATTGAGATGTACCCTACTACATGATTGTACTCTGCAAAGGGGCAGCCACTGGTCGGAAATAATAGGTTAGCAATATGGGGGATGGCTGGAATTAATTCTGCCCTGCATTTGTTCAGGTGGTCAGTTGGGATGGGATCAAGCTCACATGTTGTGCATTTGGATGCACAGATTGTAGATTCATCAACTTTTGGCCGTGGGACAAACTTCTCTGACTCATCTCAGCCATGTTATTAAAAGTCACAAAAACAGCTGTACAAAAATAATCGGGGAAATGGTTTGCCGGTTGTTCATTTTGCATTTTCTTAGACGTGAGTGTGAAGAACAAGAAAATATCAACGGAAACATCGTTTTGAAATTGGCGAACAAGGCTGAAGACATTGTAGTTTGGTCCCCGTCCCACTCAAGCATGTAAATGTATTGAATAACGTTTGGGGACCAGGGGCCGATTTCACTAACGCTTTGCGATCATCGTAAAGGCAAAATCCATCGCTAAACGGAAAATTGCTACACAAAGTAGCGATCGATTGTCTGTTTAGCGATGGATTTGGGCTTTACGATGATCGCAAAGCGTTAGTGAAATCGGCCCCAGGTGTGATTGCGCACTCCAAAATGGCTCCATACATGTCGTCACAAGATAATGAGATAAGCTGATATCGATATCGGCAAATCCGTTTCTGGCAAGTTGATAATACTTAAAATACCCTTTGCACAACTGTCTGAAAAGATGGATTCAATGCGAAGGTCAGTTTGTCCTTAGTGGGAGTGACACCGAACCTGATGAATCAGATACAGTTCCAGTCAAACTTCTGTCTGAAAATCGGGCACCCGAGTTATACGGTATGCATCATAGAAATGGTAACGGTAATGTACTTTGTTTATAATACGTGTACTAGGCCTACTGTTTTGAGTTACTGTGGAGGATCAAGTACCACCAGAAAGACTGGGAGGAGTTGCCTACGATATCCCGTGCAGTGATTGTGATAAGGTGCACATCGATGAAACAGGCAGACCTATTTGCCAGAGGATCAAGGAGCATAAACACAGCATGAGACTCTCCTGTGTGTACGGATCGGTGATAGCCGAGCACGCCTGCGCATGGGTATCGATCCCGGGGGAGTGGGGGAGATATATCCCCCTCCCAATATTTGAGGTGGGGGGATGGCGTGTATTATCATCCCCCAATATTTCGAGGTTGAATGTCATTCAAGTTTATTGTATAGAAATATTACATGATCCTTGTTGTTTTTTGAGTATTCACAGTGTTTAATTCTTCTAAATATCGTTTTTAAATGCTCTAAAATGCGACTTTTCGTCTCTGTTTTATTAAAAAGTCCTTGGTTTGGGAGGGGGTATCCCCCTCCCACAGCCTCCCCCGTTCGTCGCTTCGCTCCCTCGCATAGGATACCAAAATCACCAATCATCCCCCCCCCCAATTATGAAAAGAAATCGACACCTATGTGTTCAGATATTGGTACCTCGTTCGTTTGATCAAAATGGTCTGGGCTGCTGCTCTAGAATCTACACCTTTAAAAAACCTGGCAAATGGGGCTAAGCGGGAGCTTCATTTAAATAAATCTTTGTTGTCGAATAGTTTAAGTCAGAGAAAAGACTCGGAACTGTAGATTCGTTTACATAGTGTAGTTTGATTCATTAATATTATATTTTGGGTTAGGTTGACATTTACCATAATTGTAATAATACATCAGCTACCACATTTTTCTCAATCATGAAAAAGCACGCACAATAGAAAGTGTATTGATTGGCTGATTCTAAATGTAACCTGCATATAAATGAAGCACTGACGGCATATTTTCCTTTCCACACAATTCATCGAACAACAGAATACAGAGGGCGAAAAGAGAGAAAAACGCCATATTGTGTAGGTGCGTCGTTTACTGAGATCGGTGGCACAGCAGTTGTGTGAATGTGTGTCTGAAGATTTGCCCCCTCCCCCCCCAAAAATAGAATTGCACGAAATTTATCGGGCGATTTTATCACATCAAATCAATTGGAGAAGAGAAAAGGTGCCGTCAGTTACTGCACGATGGATCATAGGCGTGCATCAGGATCAAACAGTGGTTGTTCAAGGAGGGCTCTTATGTTTATGACGTGCTTAGCAGTGGCGTCCATGGTCTATCTACTCATGGTAAGATGCGATGACTCTTTCTGTTAAAGGTACTATCATACTTTGATTCAGTTGATAGAACTTCTGTTGCCTGTTCATAATATTTGATTTGACATAGTCTTGTTCAAGACGGTATTACGTAGTTGTACCTGGCCAACAGATCGCACGTACGTGTACGTGTCAACAAAACAAACGACCCGAAATAACGTCTACGCCACACACACAAGCCTGTAATACCGTCTTGTCCATTTACTCCAAACTGCCCGGAAAATTCCGGGCAATAACCCCCCGCGAAGTCGGTGCATCATGACGTAGCCTTATTTGCATTAATATTGTTGTGAACCTTGCCTGGACCGATTTCGGAACACCGAAGGACTAGCGCCCTCTAGAATTGTGTCCTTGCTGTACACGTGATCATTTCCCATTGATTATCTATTATATGCTATTGACCATGTATTGACCAAATACTGATCAGTGTAATTGCTAGGCTAAGCTATTTCTGGCCCTCAAGACTCTTGCAATGCCGCGTGACACGATCGTCCGAGCATAGAGGAAGGTCCGAGATTGCGCCATATCTTATATGCAATATGCCGCAGAAGCTGATGCTGTGTCATGCATAATTCAGAGCCACAGCGAGCGATCACGCAAAGCCCCTCCCCCTAGCTCCACGACGAAAGTGCTTTTTGGGTCTAGTACCGCAACGACGTCGCAAGCATTATATGCAGTACGCATGGGCCCTATACTGTGCAGCACTTGTAAATTCCATGTACCATGGAGGTAGACATTTCTACCTCCATGCATGTACGTGCCGTACATGTAGGCCTACTACATTGATATCGTACCATGGCTGCTGACGGATCGTATTGAATTTGGAGGCCTTGGATTTTGCAACACAAAAGTTGGGATTTGAGAGTTTTCAAGAACAACAAGGCTCTTAGACAACTTTGGAATGGAAAACATTTACTAACCGTGCCCCTCGAAATAATTCCGTGTCTTCATGTAGCCCGGGAACAGACTCCATGGTATCATAATTCAGTGAAATTATTTCATTCATCCCTTCATTCATTCATTTATTTTGGCAACATTCAAAAGTACTGTACACATGAAATACACAATAAATAATAACAAAAGCCAAGGATAACCCAAAAAGCTGTAAAATACGGCTTATTCATATCCTATAATTTCTCGAAATCTTTTTGTGCCGCATGACAGTTGATCGAAGTATAATCAAGCCATGCCTTTGGTAATGACCATGGAGCTATCTGTTGTTATAGCTCCATGGCAATAACGGTTGCGGCTGAGTTTCAAACGACCGTCATTACGTGATATGCACTGGTATTATCTCGCCATACCACGTGGATTGGACGCTGACCAAAACAGCTCATTGCACCCCGTTGTTGACCTCAATGAATATGCAATTTTTACCCACAGAGGTCACGCTCAGTCTTCGTCACGTGACACCATAGTAAACAAACAAGACGTTGATTTTTCGTAGGGCGTTGGAATGGTCCACTTTGTTCACGTGGGTCGGGTAAAATTGTTTGGAGGGACTAGCGCATAATCAACGTCTTGGACAAGACTAGGGTTTCAATGGATGTATTGCTAATAAGTGGTTATTTCAATGGATTTGAGAAAGAATGTAAAAGAGTTGGTGAGTTCATACTGCTGTGTAGTGGCATTGTTTTTATAATTATGAGCAGTGGCGTCGCCAAGGGGGGGGGGGGGGGGCACGTCCCCCCTGGAAAACCTCGTGCCCCCCCCCCCCCCGCGTGCCCCCCATTTGAGATTTTGGTTGGTGAAAAAAATATAATATAAATTGTAGGGGCCCCCCCAACAATTGCTAGTGCCCCCATTGTGCCCCCCCCCCCCCGACTCAAAAGTCTGGTTGACGCCACTGATTATGAGTTATGCACATAGGGCCTAGGTCTGTAACCGTTCAGACGGTTATTTCAATGAGGTGCTGTGCTGTATTGAAATTACTGACAATGGCAGTGGCTAGGTTCGCTAAGGTTAAGTTTATTTCATTGTTGAACAAGTTTTAATTGAAATCGAAAACATGCCAACAGATTGAGTTCATGCAGAACGTACTTGCACTTGCAGCAAGAATCTTTGTACGAGGTTGATGTTTAGGCATATACTATAGTAAACATCGTATTATGCATGTCGTTAAAGGTAATATCATATACTTTGATAAAAAGATCAAAACGGTTTTCGGTCGTTGTTTTACTGATTCTTGATAAATACACCATTTCAGGGAAAACATTCTAACGGTATGTTTCTCCCACCACCATCTTCATACCCTGTAAATTATACGTAAATCTCCGAACATTTCTGTTTTGGTGTCTTACAAAAGTATGATACTACCCTTAATACGTGGGCCCTATACATAGCGGTATGATCATTATGTAGTTTGCACTAGAATTCGGAGGTGGGGGCAAGATCATTTAGGCCGTTTTTCTGCTATCCAGATCAACAAAGCGTAAAAGCGTACACGAAATATCGTCTGCAAGGAAGTTTAAGACCTTTACTTTTGTTTAAGTACCACATTAAGGCAAAATGCACATCTTTGCAAATCCTATATGCTCCCTTTAACTATAATTGTTATTTTAATGGATATCATGGTTTTAATTTGTTCGTGTGTAAAACAAAATCAAATTGCCATGTTAAAAAATACGTGTACAAAGTCTGGGGGAAAGGACATCGCCCTTTTTCTATGCACCTCTTCCCAAGCATCAGAAAGTGTCGGAAAAAACTCCCTTTCAAAACAAAAGATCAGCCAATAAATTTAAGTTATACGCGAAAACGTGTTAGCACAATAACTCATTGCCAAAATGTCAAGAAAGTATTCTATGTGAACCTCGCCCCCCCTAAAAAAAACACTATGTAAACTAAATATGCATAGTGTCATGGTCCTATAACCGTACATGATTGTCTGGTAAGTGGTTTTTGCCTGTGTTAAGCACAGAACCCTAAGTATTTACTGTGTTGAGGTATTTCTTTTATTAAGAGTTACTACCCTGTATACCTTAAATTTGGGGCGAGCACAATGTATTATACGGGCGAGCAGTCACCGCAATGTTAATGGTCTGATTTGTTTTCTACTCCAACCTCGGATGAACAAACCATGAACAGGGCGTTGGAATTCGCAAAACTCTGGACTCGCCGTATATAAACAGGGGACTTCGTCATCCTCGGCCCTCACTCTTGCGTTTTTCTTCAGTTCCGGACAGAGGTCTGCAGAGCTGCGTGGAGTCAGGGGCCAATTTCATAGAGCTGCTTAAGCACCAAAATTTGCTTAAGCACCAAAAACCTTGGTAAATAAAATCAGCATGCCAGCCAAAACTCCTTGTGAATGTTATGATCAGCAAACAATGACCGAATACAAGTCAGAAGCAGTAAACATCACATGAAAATTTGGTTGGTAATCCTGTTTGATCAAAGAAGACTTTTCATGCTTAAGCAACATTTTGTGCTTAAGCAGCTCTATGAAATTAGCCCCTGGTGACGCCACTGATTATGAGTTATGCACATAGGTCTGTAACCGTTCAGACGGTTATTTCAATGAGGTGCTGTGCTGTATTGAAATTACTGACAATGGCAGTGGCTAGGTTCGCTAAGGTTAAGTTTATTTCATTGTTGAACAAGTTTTAATTGAAATCGAAAACATGCCAACAGATTGAGTTCATGCAGAACGTACTTGCACTTGCAGCAAGAATCTTTGTACGAGGTTGATGTTTAGGCATATACTATAGTAAACATCATATTATGCATGTCGTTAAAGGTAATATCATATACTTTGATAAAAAGATCAAAACGGTTTTCGGTCGTTGTTTTACTGATTCTTGATAAATACACCATTTCAGGGAAAACATTCTAACGGTATGTTTCTCCCACCACCATCTTCATACCCTGTAAATTATACGTAAATCTCCGAACATTTCTGTTTTGGTGTCTTACCAAAGTATGATACTACCCTTAATACGTGGGCCCTATGCATAGCGGTATGATCATTATGTAGTTTGCACTAGAATTCGGAGGTGGGGGCAAGATCATTTAGGCCGTTTTTCTGCTATCCAGATCAACAAAGCGTAAAAGCGTACACGAAATATCGTCTGCAAGGAAGTTTAAGACCTTTACTTTTGTTTAAGTACCACATTAAGGCAAAATGCACATCTTTGCAAATCCTATATGCTCCCTTTAACTATAATTGTTATTTTAATGGATATCATGGTTTTAATTTGTTCGTGTGTAAAACAAAATCAAATTGCCATGTTAAAAAATACGTGTACAAAGTCTGGGGGAAAGGACATCGCCCTTTTTCTATGCACCTCTTCCCAAGCATCAGAAACTGTCGGAAAAAACTCACTTTCAAAACAAAAGATCAGCCAATAAATTTAAGTTATACGCGAAAACGTGTTAGTACAATACTTGCAAAAATGTCAAGAAAGTATTCTATGGGTGCATTCGTTTAGCTCCCCTGGGTCGACACCAGTCAACCTCGTCCCTATTCTTTCGCTTGTTTTGTGCAGTAAAACACGACCATTCCCAGTAAGGGCTGACCCGGGGGAGCTAAACGAATGCACCCTATGTGAACCTCGGCCCCCCCCCCCAAAAAAAAAAACCACTATGTAAACTAAATATGCATAGTGTCATGGTCCTATAACCGTACATGATTGTCTGGTTAGCGGTTTTTGCCTGTGCTAAGCACAGAACCTTAAGTATTTACTGTGTTGAGGTATTTCTTTTATTAAGAGTTACTACGCTGTAAACCTTAAATTTGGGGCGAGCACAATGTATTATATGGGCGAGCAGTCACCGCAATGTTAATGGTCTGCTTTGTTTTCTACTCCAACCTCGGATGAACAAACCATGAACAGGGCGTTGGAATTCGCAGAACTCTAGACTCGCCGTATATAAACAGGGGACTTCGTCATCCTCGGCCCTCACTTTTGCGTTTTTCTTCAGTTCTGGACAGAGGTCTGCAGAGCTGCGTGTGTGGAGATTCGTCTCTGTGATGCCCACCTTGGGGACGGCAGTTTTGTTTCGTTGAACTTTTCGTTTACACCCTGACCGGTGCGTGAGGCCTGCCGTTCCTGCACGGATGTATCCGTGAACCCTTCAGTAAAGACGTCGTTGCAGAAAACCGGTGGTTCTTCACCAGGAGTTTGCCCGCCAATGAGCGAAGCTGAGACTTCTCGGGAGCGACGAACTTTACGGCACAGCCTGCCCGTGACTTGGGCAACTGTGTCTCGAGTACCGGTCGTGAGGACACGACGACGGTACGACCTCCGAACTTGGGCTGACGCGCCGATGGGTTTGGCATCGGCCGCCGCCCTTAATTCATCCGGGACTTCATTTTCGCGTGCGCCTACACCGTCTTCCTTGGACAAGCGTTGACGGCTGAACTTTTCTCAAGGGACTAAGGTAGTTCTGATTTATTGGCTGCTCGCCCCACTGAATTTTGTAACTTGTCATAACCTGTTGTTTTTGAGTGACTGTATTTTGAGATGTTCCTTTAATAATATTAAATAATATTTATCTGAATGTATTCTTTCTTGTGAATTGTGCTTACGTTTGACTTTTGTTGTCCCTTTATTTCCGAGGGCGTGGGTTTATTTTAACCTTAAGCGTTTTGGGGAATTGGGTCACAAAAAAGTGAATTGATTGTTCCTCCAAAACGTTGACTTTGCAACATGTGCCTACTTCAACCCTGTGAGACTGAGTTGTAATGGTTCCTCAAGTTTGTGCAGGCCCACAGCAAAAAGCAATCAAGGCATATTATTACACATACTAATTCTATGCCCTCACTTGGCGAAACTCAAGACAGGCCTATATCAAAATGCGACAATGCCGGAACAATGCGACGTCACGACGCGACTGTGACGGCACGACGCGACAATGCGCCGTTCACGGCGTAAACGGCCATGCAGAGACCGTGAAATGGCGCATGTTTGGGAGATCCAAGCAAGAATGTCCCTCATGCGCCGCGTAAAATGGCAAAGATGGAATTCCATAGCAGGGAAACCCCGTGTGTAGAGGCAAGACAAGAAAAGGAGCGAAGAAAAAAAAAATCCGAACAAACACAGAGGCAAGAAAATACATTTCATCCACGTTCTCCATGAACTTCGCCATTTTGGAAATCACATGTCACAGACCGTGCTCTTCAATTGGCCAGTTGCCATTTTTTCCGCTCAGCACACGGTGATATTTTTTTCCACGCGAGGCAAAAAAAATCAAACATGACAGATAATGGTCTCACGGCCTCGAGAAGTAGCAATCTCGCCAAAAATCCACCGCACACGTCAGGTAAGTGCTTGGCTAACGGCCTCGAGAGAATTTTTACTCAGCAGATAGCTCTCGTCTGCGGCGGCCATTAAGATTTCCACAGAAAACACAATGCAATAGAAGTAAACACGTTGAGGCACAAGATCTAGATTAGTTAGCACATAGTGAAGTTTGATGCATTAATATTATATTTTGGGTTAGGTTGAAATTCACCATAATTATAATAATAATAACTCTAACAACAACGATAGGGGGAAATTCCCATAGGGTCATGCGCAAACTTTATTTACCTATTTCTAAATAACCTTTAAACCGATCGACTTGAAATTGATATATTTTCCTAATGGGAGCATTCTCCATCTTATGTTTAAAAAATGTTTCTTTAAAAGGTAATTGAAACGTTAGGGGAAGTGGAAATTTACCCCTAACAGCCGATTTCCCCCTAACGTCGACATAATGCAAAACGTTTCCCCATAACGTATTCATTAACAATATAATACATCGGCTACCACATTTCATCAATTATGAACAAGTACGCACAATAGAATGAAGCACTGACGTCATATTTCCCTTTCCACACAATTCGTCGAACAACAGAATAGAGAGAGAAAAACGCCATATTGTGTAGGTGCGTCGTTTACTGAGATCGGTGGCACAGCAGTTGTGTGAATGTGTGTCTGAAAATTTCCCACCCTTCCCCCAAAAAATAGAATTACACGAAATTTATCGGGCGATTTTATCACATCAAATCAATTGGAGAAGAGAAAAGGTGCCGTCAGTTACTGCACGATGGATCATAGGCGTGCATCAGGATCAAACAGTGGTTGTTCAAGGAGGGCTCTTACGTTTGTGACGTGCTTAGCAGTGGCGTCCATGGTCTATCTACTCATGGTAAGATGCGATGACTCTTTCTGTTAAAGGTACTATCATACTTTGATTCAGTTGATAGAACTTCTGTTGCCTGTTCATAATATAAGAAAACCTGTGAAATTTTTCAGCTCAATATTCAGCTCAGTGGAAAACAGTGAGACAACTGCGAAAAACTATTGCAATATTGTTAAGCGAAAGTATGAGGTAATTCTTATTATGAGCATATCAGTTCCTCTGGGCCTGTTTTGCCCCTTATGAATGTGAAATATATTGTTGGCACAAATTTCTCAACTATGAAGGACTTTTAACACTTTGGAATGCTCCATTTTCAAGGCGAATTGGGTCAGAGGAAGTCTTGACTTGACTCAGTTGACAAATCATAACTTATTTAAAATAAATCTTAGAGTTGGGAGGGCCTGACGCGTTTCGATCCTAGCAGGATCTTTATCAAAGGCAAAATGACGGAAGGACAAGAACGTGCAAGTGAATGGAAACACACATGTATGGATGATGGAATCAGGACAATAGGAGGAGATTGGTCAGACACAGTGGGGTCAGGTAGGCAAGATCAAAGTTGCCAGACTACAAAGGGGTGGGGAAGAATGGGGCTGGGGGATAGTGTAGCGGTCCGGCCCCCGGCCGATCGCTCGGAGGCGGCGGCTCGTCCGCCACTGAAGGTGGATGCGGAGGCTAAAATGTTACTGTCAGGGAAAAGGGAACGCCAGGCAGGCAGGAAAAAGGAAGGGACCAGTGGACACGGTGCTGTTGAACTTCTTGAAAGGCTTGATCAGCTACTTTATTTTACGCCATCAAATAATACTCAGTAGGGACAATTAATTTAGGTGATTCCTACAGGCAGAGAGGCCATTTTGCACGTCTTTACTCTCCCACGTCCCAAGCTGCAGCCCCCGCCAAAGCGTGGGAAGATTGCCAAAAAACCTCCTCTGACCCGCAAAAATGTATCAAAGTCAGCCACTTCCGGCCGAAAGCGCGTGTCACCCATAGCAACACTCAGTGCATGCAACACGTAATGCACCACACATGGCCACGCACTGTTCACATGCACCGGAAGGTTAAAGGTCAAATAATATAATTGAGATTACACGAAATGGGAAAACCCCAGATCACCACAGGTTGCCTACTTTAAGACCACGCGACCCGAGTGGTCCTAAAAATAAACCAAAATACATGTTTACATGAATAAATGCGGGTCATCAAAGTTATCTTACAAATCAAACTCAAACTTCTGAGTCTGAATAATAACCTTCCACATACAATTTTGAGGTCACAACCACAAAGCTTAATTTAAACCAATGTAATAAGCTTATTTGCTCATAAGCAATCAGGTACATGTAGTGTCAGACAATAAGATTCATCATTAAATCACAATGACTTCCATCAACAAAATAAAATAAGCTGAGCTTAATTCCTTTAGCTTTGAACACTTGGAAATGTTTCTTAACAAAACTTTCACACACAATGTTTGCAATAGCAAGAAACCTAAAAGATTACCACTACACCAGATTCACATGATGTATAATTAAAAGAGTGCACAACTGCTATACTGACTGGCAATAATCAGATCAGAGTTGGAATTCAGACACGGTTGAGAGGAGGATAATCCATGTCCCGAAACATAGCACAAGGCATCATGAGTCAGGCAACCTCACACCATATCCAGATCCTACCTAAACAATTCCAGTACAAAACTAGACATTTAAGTGTTCGTGGACGAACACGGAGCTGTTCCGACTTCTTTAATCAGCTTTGTAAGCTCTGATGACGTCATGATGATGTCAGGGTCAATTTCATGGCAGCATACTCATGTACATGATGCAGCAAAGCTTTTATAAAAAGAATCATTACCATAGCATTTTTCATTCTTCAGATATGCTGCAAACAAAAAATCTGGCTTTTTTGATGACGTCATGATGTCATGATGTTTATTTTTCGAAGCAATGCACAACTACATGATATAACAAAGCTTTTGCAAAAAAAATCATTACTGTAGCGCTTACCGTTCTCGAGATATACTGCTAATCAAAAATCAGCTTTTTTGATTACGTCATGATGACGTCACACTAAATTTCGTGGCAGCATGCACAACTACATGATATAACAAAGCTTTTGCAAAAAAGAATAATTTCCATAGCATTTGCGGTTCTCGAGATATGCTGCGAACAAAATTGACTAATTAAATATTCAAATGACTGTCACATGACTAATTAATTAAGAATTTTAACAAACTCAGTCTTAGGACTGAGTCGCGCTGAGGTTTTGTAAAGTGCTATGCCCCAGGATCACTGACCGGACCTCCGTCATCGTTTCAACGAAATAGTCTGGTACTGCTTTCATGTTTTGGGAGGCGTGTTTTATTTGTATGATGAATTAGATACTATCAATGTATTATTATGGGATACCATCATTGATCTCCACCATACAGTACGTGCAAATAACTCATGTGTACGTTGTGTATGCATACGGATATGATATGATTGTGTATACGAAACACATAGCCACGCTGTGCTATTTGGACGGGTTCCGTAACAAAACTTCTATAGTTTAATAGTTGGGAAGAGGTGTGTGGACAAATTGCGATGATGTCCTTTCCCCAGACTTACACCATGAAATCCATTAAAATGACCATCAATTAACAATGAATCGATTAAAACCATAGTTCCACTAACCCTAACCCTTACATGATTGAAATTTTCTTACACAAAGTGCACGTAGGACTTAAAATATATACATAAAATGCCTTAACAAAGTTCCATGTAGCCATCCATCAAAATGATCAACTGCAAACATTCGTGATAATATTATGATGTTTACTGCAACGTACAGTGCAAGTACATTGTACATAAACTCAATCTGTTGGCAGATTGATTGATTTCAAGGTATACGTCAACAATGAAATCAACTGAACCTTTGCGAACCTAGCTGCTGCTATTGTCTGTAATTTCAATACACTGTATACAGTACCCATTTTAATAACCCGCTGGAGAGTTATTATAGGTTTTCCCGCACATTTTAAAACGTTTTTCATTCAATTTCCTAAGCATGCACCTCACTTCAATTTCGTTCCAAGAAGACTGGAATATGCAAATGCTACAATTAATTTAGTCATTGGTCATTCGAGTTGATCAATGGTCAATGGGTTTCGTCAGTTTTCATTCGTTTTCGTCATATGTCACTGTAATTCGTCTCACTTGACCATCATCTACATTATTGAAACATCAAATTCGTCTTTTGTCGAGCGATTTCAAGAATAATGTCATTCAAATGAAACTGATAATCTGAATGTAAACAGCTTTGCGAAAAGGCTTATTTGCCTACACTGCATAAGTCCTTTTCAGGTAACATGTGGCTTCTTTCTACTTGCTCTCATGATTCCGAACCGTCTTACACCACTTTATACTCCAAACATCAGAAATCTTCGTAACGTAGGCAAATGGATCCAGATGGAAACCGGGCCAGAGGGTCATATAACCAAGTGATGTGTGGACTATTCCAGAAGAGTTGTGAAATTACGAATACATCTTCTTTTACTTGGTGAAGTATAGGACTGCTTATTTCTGGTATGAACATTAAAAAAAAACATCTTTCCTCTAGGCTCAATTTTCCCGCAAAACAAAACTCGAAAAGCACATCATACATAGTAAACAAAAAATGAAGGACGGCATATAATCGTGGGACGAATTTGAATGACATTCATACGAATTTGATTGTAAAATTACGAAATTGATTCGTCTATCGTTCGCTTGGCGACTGCGGTCGACGAAATTGATTTGTCTTCGATCAAAATGTATGGCAAATATATCAAATTGGTTTGTCAAAGTGTCAAAATGGGCGACCAAAGACGAAATTGAACATGGGATATGCAAGGTAATGAATCTTCAAGACGAAATTGAAGTTAACCGCTTCGGAAATTGAATGAAAACAGTTTATAAATGTGCGGGAACACCTATATATGAACTCTCCAGGTGGTTATTCAAATGAGGTGCTGTATTGAAATTACTGACAATGGCAGTGGCTAGGTTCGCAAAGGTTCAGTTGATTTAATTGTTGAAGTTTACATTGAAATCAGTCACATTCCAACATATTGAGTTTATGTACAATGTACTTGCACTTGCAGCGAATGTTGACATTTACGTTGCAGTAAATATCATAATATTATCATGGATGTCGTTAATTCGCATAATAGTTTTCAAAGTAGGTAATTTGTTGTCTTCATAATTTTAGTCTTTGAGAAATCGGGACCTCAGTTGAAATGACATCTATGAGACATAATATATTGACATGGTATTATTTTGTAGTGTACATTGCAGTTAATCATTTTGATCATGGAGAGGTTGGCGACATGGTACTTTGTTAAGGCACTTGATGTATATATTCAAATATTCCATTTGAATCCATTTGCCTACGTTACGAAGATTAAATGGTGTAAGACGGTTCGGAATCATCAGAGCAAGTGAAAACTATACAAGTTGAGTGTTCGTGGACGAACACGGAGCTGTTCCGACTTATTTAATCAGCTTTATAAACTCTGGTGACGTCATGATGACGTCATCGACATTGTCAATGCAGCATGCATATCTAGAGGATATACAAAAGCTTTTGCACGTCACGGTCAATTTTATGGAACGGAGACCTCCTCAACAGATTCGGCCGGATGCAGCCTCTGTCTCTTGTCACAATTTAAGTTAAAATGCTTGGTGGCGTTATTGCTGTGTCTCTATCGACCCCGATCTACGTGTATCTTCGTATCTCAAGCCAGACGTCACATAATGTATGTGATGTATCGCCTTCCTGGAATTCTCATACGGCAGCTGCAACAAAGTCACAGCTACCAGTACATCTAAAACCATATTGGTGTGCGACATCCTAACACTTGCTGAGGCTGGAAAGGCTTATACGTATACGACCTAATTTACCCTTATAGTGTTTTTGAGTTATAACCTTAATTACACGACATATTTCTGATTTTTTTTCACAAAAAAACCTTCATTAAATATCATAGAAATATTGTGCTATACTCTGCATTGTTCATTTTTGGATCTTTGAAGCAGGCGTGTTCCCTTAAGAAAAACCAGTCCCAGTTCACTCGGGGATTAACTGTAAAGAGCTTGCACCACATGCAGTGGATGTACACACATATACCATGGCGCCATGCACATACATTATAGGCCCTCGATCTCGGGCTTTAAAACAGCTAGTTTTATGACGTCATGATGACGTCGCGGCCATTTTCATTGCAGCATGCACAACTAAAGGATGTAAACAAGCTTTTGGAAAAAGAGTTATTTTCGTAGCATATGCCGTTACCGAGTAAATAGTATTTTAATAATGACGTAATTTTTCCTTTAAAAGCACATAACTTCCGGTTGAATGACGTTATCACATTCAAACGTATGACGTCATCACCTATATTTTCTAAAAAAGCCCTAGCCTGTCTCTATCTTTTAGACTGTAAGGTTTTAAATGCCCAAATCCATCCGTTTTGGAGTTATTTCGAGTCAAAATTCAACTTCCGGTTGTGACGTCATGATGACGTAACGTCACAAATGTTATGGCAGCATGCACATCTACAGGGTGTTACTAAGCTTTTGCAAAAAGAATTATTTTCGTACCTCCTGCCGTTCCCGAGATACGCTGCGAACAAAAATTACTAATTAAATATTAAAATGACTTTTACGTGACTAATTAATTGAGAATTTTAACACTTCCGTTCCGAAATGATCCTTAGCTTATAAGCTTTCATATGATACCTCAATTCAGCTGATCAGAAGAAGCTAAGAAGAGATAAACAATAAACAAACTTTGTGCACAAAGCTATGGGAGCAAAAAGAGCGAAGGAATAATGAAAAATCCGTACGAAAACAATACCTGTTCCGACATCGGAAATGTCGGAACAGCTAATAATACAGAGGGCCACATACAACACACAATTTACAATTGTAAGTGCAAAATAAGCTAGATTAGCTAATTATATGGTGATCCCATAATCAGTCACCAAAATAGAGCGGTTAACAAACATAGCGTTCCGCTTGAATCCCCGAGTAAAAACCAGTCTAGGGAAACAATATCAGTGCTGTTAAATCGGATAAGATTTATCCATATCAGGCACATTACATATTTCACCGGATCCTTCTCAATGATTGAGCAATGTTGGAATACGGTAACTATCTCCCGAAGAGCTGACAAACCGAAAGGAGCATCACCCCTCACTACACTATAAGTACAGGGTAAGAAGCAATACAAATTGCAACATCAGAAACTGTTTTTAAAAACAGATTGTACAAACATTTCCCCAAAAAAGTACAAAGTGGTATCACGGTAAACTGTCAAGTGACTAAGTCAGACAAAAGTCTCACGTACGGGGTCATAACAATATGCCAACCGATAGCGAGAACAAAAAGTCTCACTTACAGGGTCATGCCCACTGATGGTGAGAAGACAAAAGTCTCACGTACGGGTCATACAACAACAGTATGCCAACTAATAGTGAGAACCACAAAAGTCTCACTTACAGGGTCACACCCACTGATGGTGAGAAGACAAAAGTCTCACTTACAGGGTCACGCCCACTGATGGTGAGAAACAAAAGTCTCACTTACAGGGTCATTCCAACTAATAGTGAGAACCACAAAAGTCTCACTTACAGGGTCACACCCACTGATGGTGAGAACACAAAAGTCTCACTTACAGGGTCACACCCACTGATGGTGAGAACACAAAAGTCTCACTTACAGGGTCACACCCACTGATGGTGAGAAGACAAAAGTCTCACTTACAGGGTCACGCCCACTGATGGTGAGAAACAAAAGTCTCACTTACAGGGTCATGCCCACTGATGGTGAGAACACAACATGCCGACAAGCACTCAACAGCCACCCTGAGAGCCAAACAACAAGCCGTCACAAACGTACATGGGCATAAAAATTGGGAATGCATTGTAAGAACAGTTTCCACAGGTAACCATAGTGACCAATCGACTTCCAACAATAACTCTGTGTCTCAATTTATGAGAAACACAAGTTACATCTAGTTACAAATAAGTATCCTTATTGATTTACTAAATCAATAACAACAACTTAGTTATTTACTTGTTATACAGTCATGGGCGTCAATCCGTTTTGAAAAGTGGGGGGGGACAAGCGAGCGCGAAGCGCGAAGCTTTAACGGCGTGGGGTCCGGGGCCCGCTTAAGGGCCCCGAAAAATGTTGGATTCTAGCTGCTCCGTGGTGCGATCTGAGGCAATTTCTTACCACATACCACATGAATTTGGCAAACTCTTTTGCAACATTTTATGTCCTTCCTTTTTGGTAATTTTGCACAGAAATCAATGTTTTTTCTAGTAAGTTTTTAACTCATATTCACTTTGTACTCCTTTTGATAGGAGAAATTAACTACGGGCATAGGCCATCGATCCTTGTCCAGCTTTTATTTCCATCTTCTTAATTCAATTTGTGTATACCTGTTTAGTGTTTACACAATCATGTTTTTTATATTCATGATAACCAGCGGACTCAACACAAATCACTCCAGTCTTTCTCCAACATAATCATCGCAAAAAATATTCACCCAAATTCATCAATTACAGGAGCATTTATCAACATTGTGAAAACATAACGTTTGTAAAAAGGTTACATCATGGAGGAAGAAATCCTCCATGGTTATAACTTATATATATTAAGGAAAAATCGCCAATGCCCTGTAAATTTCAAAACAAATTATGGGAATTAAACTTTACCCATTTAGCAAATAAAATTGGTGTGAAACAAAACAAAAATAGAAACTCACCAATTATGTTGTGTGCAATACGCTTAACACTCGATCATGAAGCTATTGATTTGATCACAGGGCATGAAATATTTGGCTATGGGTGTACAGTCTTTAGCAAATGCATGAAACGTAGCCAGTGTGGAAATGAGTCAAATGACTGTATCTTGCAGTACCTTAATAGCATGTGGTGTATCAGGACTGGTCATGATTAGTTAACACAACCCACTGCATTTAGTAGCAATTACCAAGGGACCAGTGGTCAAGGGATAAACAATGTACTACCTCTATCTTCCAACTGAAGGGGGACTTGGAATAAACAAGAGGCCACCATCTTATGACAAACCACAACTACATTTTTTATATGGCCTTAAGAAAAAGTGGGGGGGGGGGGGGACAAACCATATGGTGTCCCCCACACTTAAAAAAGTGGGGGGGGGGGGGGGACATGTCCCCCCTGTCCCCCACCGATTGACGCCCATGTATACAGTCAAAATCCCACAAAAAATGGTGATACACAATCTTAATCACAACAATCAGACTGTATTAAATGTCTTGTCACTCCAGACAAAAAAACACTTCTGGGGTTATAGTATTTGGAAGTACTGAACCAAAATCACTGGGTAAGGACTTCCCTACTCTTTTCCCAGATAAGAGCCTTTAACACAACTCCATTTACAATTTTGCTTAAATAATGTGTGACAAGATGGATCATGTTACACTGAGCAGAATACTTAGTGGACAAAATTAGTTAATATTTAGCTCTATGTCAAACTCAAATGAGCATACAATGATGAAACTGGCAAGAAACAATTGTATCAATCAATCACATACAACTAATGCATCCCAAGAAATGGCTTAATGGCAAGTGTCATACGAGGTGTCTCACAACTGAGAACAAAAAGAGTCAGGTATACACAACCGACTACAAAAATATACTTGCACAGACATAACAATGATATCATAATCATTCGCAATAAGCTCAACAGCCATAATACACATGTGGGAGCAACACCGTCTCACAAAGTACTTAGGGTGAAAGACATTGGAATATGGAGGAAAAGGCATTTCTTTATACACAGTCTAACCACAGACTATAGACAAAAGCCAGGCATTACACATTCAGCTGGTCACTACCAACTATATAACTATGCCTGCAACAATCTTAAAGAACCTGTCACAAGAAGTACATAGGGCTCATAAACACAGAAATGCAAAATACATTCTCCAATTCAATAAAACAAGAGATTGATACAAAAATGCCATAAGTTTCTGTCAGAGCACTTCAATGAAATACAAATTGCCACAAGCATCTACCTTACATGAATCCAGATTTCAAAATGCAAAACAGTTCCATGTACTGTTTAAAATACATATAATTATGCACAAAGGTTGATTTATACAACCAATACACAGAGTGAAAGAACTTCACCTTTAAACAAACTGTATAACCCTACAACAATGATGAGGGGCTAGTAAAACTATGTTCAGCAACACCTGTGTGAAGCCGACAAACCTCTCGCACTTAAACACTTACACAAATGTAGGATATACTAGGAGGTAAACTCCAAAGAAATACAACAAGGTTAACTTTTCAACCTGTTATAGAGCAATTTTATTTTGCTCATCATATGCAGAATGTGCCAGAAAATAATTTATGTAATGGCATTTGGCCACAGTCCCCACAACCTTCGGTAAGCAACATGGGACCAAGAACATGTCACTAGCCAAGCCATACACAACTGAACAAATCCTGGTGGCACACGGGGGTTCCCTACTTTTTTCTTTCCTTTGCCCTTTGGCAAAGTAGAGTGGCTTTTCGAATTTCTAGTCTTACTGAGACTAGCCTGAGGTAGCAAATTAATTGTTGTCTCTACATCACTCACAGGTGAAAACAGTAAACAAGATTCAATATCTTGCTCAAAATCACAGACAACCAAAGGGTGAACAGAATCATCACAACTGTCCTTAATGGAACATTCCAAAATAGGATCTGTCACCTCTACCTCAGGAACATTTGAAACAATTTGTTCAAAATTTGCAACAGCCACATGACTTAAATCGGAAACCTCATCATGAACATAATTATCAACAGGAGGAACTACATGACGATCAGGACTATCACCAATTTCACTTTGTTTTTCAAAGAACTGCATAAAGACACTAAAACGGTCATTAAGAGCAGTACTGATGGTGTCAACAACATTACTATATTCTGCATCATTTACAGGACACACATCATCATCTTGTTGCAGTAGGTCAGAAAATGCACTGGCAATAGTTTGAGCTAACATACAATTTGACTTCAAAACACTATCTGGCAAAGACATGGTTGGAATTATACAATTGTACAGTATAAGTATACCCAAAATACGGCTGTACGGTACCTACAAACTTGGGTCAACAAACGACCACAAAATATAAACGGTCTGCACACACAGACACAAATGGTACACTACTCAAGCCAATGTCTAACTCTAGACCAAAAAGTATACACCTGTACTTCAAAAACATTTACCAACCGAAAATACGTACAGTCTAGCAATAGGCAGACCTAAACATGCCAAGATTTAAACCAGAAGTCATTTAGCACAAGTAGGCCCTACACATTCACAAGTATGTCAAACATCGCCATGCCAAAATAACACGTACAGATGGAACAAGCCATACATAAGTACATAAAATATTCGTCCTATGACTCAATGCAAAAGATATCAAAAGTGTAGACCAAGCATACAAAAGGTCTTTTCCACAAATTCCACACTAGGAATAGGCCTAGACCTATACAATCAGAAGTGCCTAAACTTCGAAATGAACAGATCAACAATGGCCTTAATAAATTGGTGAATATGCCTATGCAATAAAGAAATTGTGACTTACACAATTCAAAAGAGTGTCATGATAACATGGAAATGCAGAAAGTCCTCCGATAGGCTCCGATAGATGAATGAGTTGAAAAGCGGCCACATGATACAGTTTAAAACTAATGTGAGGCTCCGTCTGGCATCACAGCGACGTTCCAGGGACTGGACGAACGCGCCGAAACCGAAAATGTCCGTATAAAGGGACTAACGTTAGCGACAGTCAAATCTTGTCTTGCGCCATGTTACAGCTCACCGCGACAGCGACAGGAACTCCCCAGCGGCAGACTTGACTTGTGCGGTTTCACAAAACTAATAAGTAATTGATTAACATTGTCTCGCAGTAGTTTCGTACGAGATAGGTATTCTGTTAACGCTACACACACACATAGTTGTTTGTCTAACGTGTAAGATTTTAGAATAACATTAGGGGTAACATACTCGGGTCTGCTTTGCTCAAGCAATTCATCAAAACAAAATATAAAACCATCATCAGTAACTGTCATATTAGACAGGCTTAATAAACGTAAGGTTTGGCTTCTTGTCGCAGTACATAAGCAATTAGTATTGTTACTTTCAATGTCAAGTCTTTCAGCGGCAGCTGTTCCACAGGTGCCGAGGACTGGAAATACTCAAGAACTTTGTTCACATCCCAAGTCGTATTGTAGCGGGGTTTTGATGGTCTTAGGTTGAACACCCCTTTCATGAAACATGTCATAAGCGGATGTGAGCACCCAATGTCACACTGTCATTTGTAGAGCACATAGCCGATATTGCTGACCTTACAGTGTTCAGTGCACTGTATCCAATCCCAGCATGGAACAGTGTAGAGAGGAAGTCTAGTACCTGGCTTATATCTGGATGCAATGGATCCGCTTTGACTTCAGCACAAAATTGCAGCCATTTATTAATGTACGATCGGTACTGTTTTGGGGTACTGTCTCTCCAGGACGCCATGATAATGTCAGCTGTTGTTCCAGAAATGTTTCGCTGTTCAAGCGATTGCCTGACACCAGGCAAGCCATCATTCTGAGTTTCTTGCAGAGTGGATGAAGCTGGGTAGATCCCGGAAGTTGAAGCAGTGTGTCTGTCACTGGCTGTATAATTGGCTGGCTGACTAGCATTTGCAAGATTTGAGCAAACCAGGGCTGTGTTGTCCTGACTGGAGCTATTACAATGCCTGTGGCTTGGTCCAGTGCTATCTTCTTGAGGGTCTTTCCCAGAACACTAAATGGAGGGAAAGCATAAAAATAGTGTGAATGCCAGTTCAGTGTAAAGGCATCGACATGAAAAGCATCAGGATCAGGCCGCCATGAAACAAATTTGCTTAACTGATTATTTAGCCTGGTTGCAAACAGGTCAATTTCTGGTAGGCCTAGTCTTTCAATAATTGTTGAAAAAACTTCTTTATCCAGCCTCCATTCTGTGCGATCATTAAATACTCTTGATTCGTGATCAGCATCAGCATTCATTTTGCCGGGTATATAGGTTGCTGTATAGCCATGTTTCATTTTCCATAGCCCATAGCCAGATTGCTTTAGCAATATCATTGCATGCTTTTGAGTTGACACCACCCATATGGTTTATATAGGGCATTGCTGTACAGTTGTCAACCAGCAAATTGACATGTTTCGTTTTAATCTGGCTAGCAAAGGATTTCAACGCGAAAAAACTTGCAGTGAGTTCTAGTACATTAATATGTTGACTAGCTTCATCTACTGTCCATCTGCCCCCCACATTTCAAATGTCCGCATTTGCCTCCCCAGCCTTCCATTGAGGCATCTGATGAAATGGACAAATCTGCATTACCTGGTTACGTTACGTTTTTGCTGCGGCAGATTTTCAATCCACCAAGCTAAATCCTGTTTCATTTCAGGTGTTATTGTCATGAGGGCGTCAAATTCACCATGATTTGCTCTTAGTGCTTCGACTTTCGCCATTTCTAGGGACCTATCATACAAAGTCCAGTATTCTATCGCAGGTAGACTAGAAATAAATAGAACAATACTTCTATAGCCACTGATCTTATTTGCTTATCTTGTGTTTGATGCAATGATTCGCATTCTTTTATGAGCATCTGAACTTTGTTCGACGGCAAAGTTGCTGTCATATTGAGTCTGTTATGAATCCCAAGAATGTGATAGTTTTGCGAGGTTGCAGGACTGACTTATCTGATGGTATATAAAACCAATCCGTTGGATTAATGATAATGTCTTCTTGACATTAGCTTGACACTCTTCTTCAGTGTTTTCTAACAAAAGACAGTCATCTATATAGCCTAGACTAATGTGCCCTCGCTCACGCAGTGTAGCAAACACCGGTTTCATTAGTTTGGTAAACATTCTTGGGGCTGATGCTAAACTATTAGGTAGGCAGGTATACTGAAACAATGTGTTATCCCAGACAAATTTGAGATATTTCTGATGTTCCTCTGCTATGGGGACAGTATAATAAGCATCTTTAAGATCTATCGATGTCATGAAACAATTCGGTGTCACAAGTTTAACGGCTGTATCGAACGTATCCATCTTGAAATGGTGATACATGACATGCTCAATCAATCTCTTGAGATTAAGAATAATTCTGAATATTCCATCCTTTTTTGGACGTGTAAATATTGGTGAGATAAACTCTCCAGAAAAGTGCTATGATTTCACAATCACCTTTTTATCCAGCATGTTTGTCAATGCGGATTTGATTGCTGATTGCTCCATTGCAGATCCAATGTTTTGCTTTGGCCGTGTCTTTTGGATGGGCTGCTCAATAAATTCAATATGAGCATGAGACACCAAGTCTATTATACGAGTCTGCCGTTATCTCCCGCCAGGAGTTAACAAATTGTTTCAGTCTACCTGCCTCAAAGGTATCAAGATCATTTGAATCACTTACTGCTGATTCACTGTTCAAGCTGCATTATTAAACTACTTGGGATGGCTTCTCATGGGCTTTCTGGACCCCTTCTGGAAGTTTTTTGCCCCGGCCTCTGCTGGTGCAGTATGGTACGGCTTACGAAAGTAGCCACGGCCACGCCCTCTGTATCTAGTGCCTCGACCTCGGCTCCTCATTGGGTTACCACCTCGTGGCCATGCTGTTCCGATCTTCTGACCTGCCCTGTTTACTTCCCGTACGTCCTTTATAGTTTGGGAGACATCGTCCCCAAAACAAGTAATCAGTAAAAGGCACCGTAGTCGAGCACAAATGCATATAATCTTGTCTCAAATCATACTTCATACAATCTCGTCTTCTGAGATTTAGAAGGCGGATTCTGCACACTCCCTCCTAGTGGCATACACCTTTTCTTTCCGAAAAACATTCATGAACGCTACAATTAGGTGCATCTCATATCTCAAATTCCAATCTTTGAAAATGACTAGTAAATAGCACTCGACATCTTAAAGGTACACGCCGGCTTCAAAGTTCTAAAAAAAATCAACATTGTAGAGTCTAACACATTACTTCACATTATGATACAGCATGTTGCGTGTATCATTGAAACGATCCCTGGGGTGTGGCGGTGTGTGCGTGGTTTCATGGCTTCTGACTGCCAAACGAACAAAGATAGTTGACTACTGTATTGGGGTCACCACCAACGTAGGGCTGGATGGCTCAGTTGGTAGAGCGCCTGTACGGTATTCAGGAGGTCGCCGGTTCGAATCCCGCTCGAGTCAATTTTTCTTTGTTCACTTTTCAATGACTTTAAACTCAGTCAGTTTCCCTTGTGGTTATTTTACGAATATATTAATTAAGTAGACATTGTGGTTGTGTTAAACAACCACTAGGTGTTCGGGGTCTCATTTCGTAGTGGAACTGTTATGTGAACATCAAAATTATGTTGGAACGTACGTGTGTGGTCAATCGTTGCTCATACAATGGATATTGAAATACACACTAAATTTAAACTGCATGACTGATCAAATACTGATCATGCCGATTGCACTTCGTACACTGACTGATAGCGTGTACAAAATGGCGTCACCTTTAAATTTGTAATATTTTCTGGACGATAACTTCCGGTTAGTTCATAAAAAGAAACTGAACATTTACAGAAGTCATTGAGTGCATATGATGTAAATATTTTGCAGTTTTTATTTTGTTTGATAAAGACATGGTTTAAAAGTGACCATATCTCAACGTAAAAAAAAAAAATACTTTTAGCCCATGGAACACATTGTCATTTGACAAAATGATGTACAATACTCCGCAACCTACGTCGATAGCATTTCGATTAAGATTTGGTGCTGGTATTTAATGATATACAATACGATTTACGTGCAAATATGTATTAGATGTAAAGATGTAAACAATTAAACAAAGTTTTGAGTCACGCAATTGGACATTACATGTACATGTATATCTGATGTTCTACACAGTGAATTATGTACGTATGGTGTATGGGAAATAGAGTCAATCGATCATCATATTTTTTGTAAAAGACCATATTTTCACGTAACACATGTACAGGTATGTGTACAAAGTTAACAGAATAATGTGAGAAATATTTAACAATTCATATAAAATCAAGAGATGGCGTAAATGTTCACTTCACATCTACGTTGTAGGAACTTTGTATGGTTAAAATTTACTGTTTAAAAGTGTATGAGGTGTATTAAACTCCTGTGTTGAGGCTATCATGTGTTTCCACTGAAACAATGTAATGAAGCACATTCCAATCACCTTGCAGTGACTGCCATCTGGTACTAATCAGAGTCTCTTGTAATCACATCAGCACTGAAGCAAGCAATTAGTTAATGATGCCTTAAGTGGTTGAGTAAACAAATTGATTGAAAGATTTGATAAGAAGTTATATACCATGGAGGTATATATACATGGCATCACCTTTAAATATATATAACATTGTCTGGACAATAACTTCCAAATAATTCATCACAAGTAACTGAACATTTACAGACGTCATTGAATGCATGCAATGTAAATACTTTGCAGTTTTCACTGACGTACGTCATGTAATAACTGAGTAAACAGTATTTGAATAATTAAGTAATTTTCCCTTCAAAAGAACATAACTTCCGGTTGAATAACGTCACAAACTTTAAACTTCACATACATGTCAAGGTGTTTTTGTGCTTCACACTCACGAAATTTGGCAGAAATCCATTGTTTACTTTTGGATTACGTAATCACTGTAAATCTTTAACCAACCGTAGAGGGCGCTATATAGCTCGCATGACGTCATGGTTTATATTTTCTGAAAGCCCAAGACCTTCTCTTTCTTTAAGCTAAATATAATTTATGTGCCCAAATCCTTCCGTTTTAGAGTTATTTTGAGTCAAACTTCAACTTCCGGTAACACCGGCAGTGGAGGTCATTTGTACACAACATTTAATATATTTATTGTTGACATTCACGTGTTGAGTAACATATGTCAATCTCAAAATCATAGGTCATGTGGTTCTCAAGTTATTAAGTACCAAAGTTTTTCCTAAAAACGCGTGTAATTTGATACCCGATGACGTCATCATGACGTCAATCTTCTAAATACAACTTGACATCATTACCAAAGTTCCCACCAAGTTTCATGTCATTATCTTGTTCCTGTGACCAAGAAGTCCTGCTGACAAGTTTGGGAAGAAAAAAAAAAAAAAGTAAACTAGACTTGTGGTTGTGTGAACAACCACTAGGTGTTCGGGGTCTCATTACGTGGTGGAACTGTTATGTGAACATAAAAGTTACGTTGGAACGTATGTGGTCAATTGTCGCTCATCCTCATACAATGGCATATTGAAATACACACTAAATTTTGAATATGATGTAAATATCTTGCAGTTTTTATTTTGTTTGATTAAGACATATGGTTTAAAAGTGACCATATCTCAACGTAAAAAAACTTACTTTTAGCCCATGGATTTAGTTGCAGTGTTTATGGAACACATTGTCATTTGACAAAATGATGTACAATACTCCGCAACCTACATCGATAGCATTTCGATTAAGATTTGGTGCTGGTATTTAATGATATATAATAAGATTTACGTGCAAATATCTATAGCAAGATGTTAACAAAGTTTTGAGTCACGCAATTGGACATTACATGTACATGTACATGTTCTACACAGTGAATTATGTACAATTTTTGTACATATATAGTGTATGGGAAAAAGAGTCAATCGATCATCATATTTTTTGTACATTACCATATTTTCACGTAACACAATGTGAGAAATATTAAAAAATTCATATAAAATCAAGAGATGCCGTAAATGTTCACTTCAAATCAACGCTGTAAGAACTTTGTCTGGGCCTTTGTATGGTTAAAATTGACTGTTTAAAAGTGTATGAGGTGTATCGAACTCCTGTGTTGAGGCTATCATGTGTTTCCACTGAGACAATGTAATGAAGCACATTCCAATCACCTTGCAATGACTGACATCTGGTACTAATCAGAGTCTCTTGTAATCACATTACAAGCAGTTTTCACTGATGTACTCATGTAATTACTGAGTAAACAGTATTGGAATAATTCAGTAATTTTCCCTTTAAAAGAGCATAACTTCCGGTTGAATGACGTCACAGATTTTAAACTTCACATACATGTCGAGGTACATTAGTGCTTTACACCTACTAAATTTGGCGGAAATTCATTGTTTACTTTCGGATTACGTAATCACTGCATGTCTTTAATCAACCGTAGAGGGCGCTATATAGCCCGCATGACGTCATTGTTTATATTTTCTAAAAGCCCAAGACCTTCTCTATCTTTTAACATCTGAAAATTTGTAGAAATCATCGAATGCGTACGATGTAAACAATGTGCAATTTTCACTGATGTACGTCATGTAATTACTGAATAAACAGTATTTGAATAATTACATCATGTTTCCTTTAAAAACGCATAACTTCCGGTTGAATGACGTCACAGATTTCAAACTTCACGCATAGGTCAAGGTGCAATAGTGCTTCAAACCAAATTTGGCGGAAATCCGTTGTTTATTTTTGGATTACGTAATCACTGTATATCTTTAATCCACCGTAGAGGGCGCTATACAGCCCGTATGACGTCATTGTTTATATTTTCTGAAAGCCCAAGACCTTCTCTATCTTTTAGCTTCGCTGGTTTTATGTGCCCAAATCCTTCCGTTTTTGAGTTATTTTGAGTCAAACTTCAAATTCCGGTAACACCGGAAGTGAAGGTCAATTGTACACAACATTGAATATATTAATTGTTCAGATTCATGTGGTGAGTAACATATGTCAATATCAAAATCGTAGGTCATGTGGTTCTCAAGTTATAAAGCACCAAAGTTTTTCCTAAAAACGCGTGTAATTTGACATCATGACCAAAGTTCCCACCAAGTTTCATGTCAATATCTTGTACCTGTGACCAAGAAGTCCTGCTGACAAGTTTGGGGGAAAAAAAATAAAAAAAAAAAATAAAAAAACTCGAACAATAACAATAGGTGTTCGGCTTGAACCCGAACACCTAAAAAAAAAACTCGAACAATAACAATAGGTGTTCGGCTTGAACCCGAACACCTAAAAAAAAAAAAAAAAAAAAACTCGAACAATAACAATAGGTGTTCGGCATGAACCCGAACACCTAAAAAAAAAAACTCGAACAACAACAATAGGTGTTCGGCTTGAACCCGAACACCTAATAAAACAAAAGAAAACTCGAACAATAACAATAGGTGTTCGGCTTGAACCCGAACACCTAAAAACTCTAACAATAACAATAGGTGTTCGGCTTGAACCCGAACATCTAAAAAGCCGTATCCTCTTTGAATGATCCCCCATGTACCGTTCCCAGGTTGCAGCATTGTTGCGCGTATCATTGAAACGATCCCTGGGGTGTGGCGGTGTGTGCGTGGTTTCATGGCTTCTGACTGCCAAACGAACAAAGATAGTTGACTATTGGAGTCACTACCAACGTAGGGCTGGATGGCTCAGTTGGTAGAGCGCCTGTACGGTATTCAGGAGGTCGCCGGTTCGAATCCCGCTCCAGTCAATTTTTCTTTTTTCACTTTTCAATGACTTTAAACTCAGTCAGTTTCCCTTGTGGTTATTTTACGAATATATCAATTAAAAAGCCGTATCCTCTTTGAGTGATCCCCCATGTACCGTTCCCAGGTTGCAGCATTGTTGCGTGATGTATCATTGAAACGTGTGACGTCATCGGCAGAATAAGTAGGCTCTCACCGCGGTAGCTCTTGTCGGCTCTTGCACATTGTATGTAGGATTTTGCTCTTTGATTTGAACAAAAACGCGGGGTCGGCACTTTTGCGACTTGTATACTGTGTAGCGTTCTGCCGGTGACGTAGAAATGTTTTTCGTCGCAAAAAGTCGGGTGCTAAATTATATGTGTAAAAAAACTCCTTTTTCACTTACAATATTTTTTTTAGCATGAACAATAATAGACATGTTGAATTTTATGACAAAACTGATGTATTTAACTTCATATGAGTTTTCATGTCAGGTACCCTTTAAATACTGATTGACATTGACATCTTCATTACGTCACCGGGCATCAAATTACCATATGCAACACTATAAGAACCCAGTGTTTATAAAAATTGTATAATAAACATGATAATCATAGTAATCAAAATAATGCCAAGGTCTGGTTGTCTCTTCCTCTTTTCGCCTTTTTCTTATCCAGAGTGCAGTCATTTCAGCCAAAAGCCTTGTGACGTTCATCCCAAACCGGAATATCGCCAGTGCACCGAGACCAGCACCATACCGCGGCCTCTACCGGTACCGAGACGCTGTTTCCCAGTCGGTAGGGTCAGCCAAGCCATCGGAACCCGAGCCGGCTTATCCCGTGGTGAGACGCGAAAACTTGCTGGGTAGGCCGTGGGATCCAGCAACGTTCGAAGATGTGGACACGGAGGCCTACAAACACATGCCCGTTTATAACGACACGTCCGACCGGCCACGGGACATGGGACTGACGAGCATTAAGACCACCGTTCGACTTATCTCACCCAGAGGGCGCAGCATTCAAGTGGGTGACCTGTTAAAGTATCGGATACAGGCCCGCGATATCAACGGGAGGAACAGGATCGTAGGGGGCGATTTCTGGTTTGCTAATCTGTTCTCACCCCAAAATCCTAAAGCTAGCACTGTCCCTTACATAACCGACTACGACAATGGAACGTATGACGCCTTCGTACTGGCTGCCTGGTCTGGATCTGCAACTTTTCACTTGATTCTGGTTCATCCGTATGAAGCTATCTACCATCTCAGGAATTCCGTCTGGAATAAGGAGGGCAGGGTGTACTTTATTGGGCACTATTACTTCAATGGTACAAAGGCAGCTGGAACCTGCATGATCAGGAGGTTATCAGAATGGAAGGGGCAGTGCGAATATCCCACCTATCAAGCCGGTGGCAGTACCGTGTTCACCTGTGACTATCGGCCAGGATTTCCTTGCAGTTCGCTGGTGTCAATATCCACTGACGAAAGAAAAATTGCAGCGTCTGCAGCGAAATCGGTAAAGGGTGTCGAGCACCTGTTCAAAAGGTAGGCCTCACGAAAATGGCATTGACTTCCCTAGTCTACATGGCTTTAGTAAATTTGAATTTACGGTAACCTGCTCGTTCTTAACCGAAAAATAATAGTTAGGAGAAAGTTGCTCGTGCATTCATGAATTTGTCAGTCTGTCTGTCAGGCGGTGTGGTTGTCGGTCTTTCTCCCCGTCCGTCTCGCCGACTGCCTCCTTCACCCGCCTGCCCGTCTGACATCTCCATTCAAAACGCCAGGGCATCTATTAGTGATTCTACTTCCTGTGCCAATTCAAAATTTCAGATCAAAACCACGATGTCATAGCATTACTTTCTCTCTTTCTTTCACAGCCCCAATTATATGCAAGCAATACCGGTACCTAATGACACATTGTTAGTTCAAGGTAAGTTGTCAAATAAGGCCTATTTAAAACAAAATTATTTAAACCTTATTATAAAACCTGTTTGATACGATGTCCTAAGGGGACGGGAAAAAAGTTGGAGAGGTTTAAAGGTAAGAAACCAAAACACAAATGTTCACAGATTTACATATAACTTACAGGGTATGAAGATGGTGGTGGTAGAAACATACCGCTAATTTGTTTCCACCTGAAATTGTGTATTTATCCAGACTTATTAAAACAACGACCGAAAATCTTTTTGATCTTTTAAAAGATCAAATATAAATGAGAAAAGACTTAAGAAATACTGTGGCTGTTTTTCACTGTTTTCTCAAAAGGTGGCCACCGTATGGGACTGAAATTTTGTCTTGGTATTTGTGCCCCTGAATCTGTATTTATTTGATAAAAACCAAAGTTTGATATTACCTTTAAGGAATAGCATAATTTCGTTCCCTCGAAATAACAGAAAATTCTATTTTGATTGCATGAACATTGGAACAAAATTGAGATCATACGGAGCCCTATACGGAGCCCCTAAAGGGACGGGCCAAAACAAACGTTGAAGAGAGGTTAAAAGTTGAAATTATTTCGTTCCCGCGAAATACTATTTCGTTCCCGCGAAATATTATTTCGTTGCCTCGAAATAATAATTGGAGGTACCGAAATACCAATTATTTCGTTTCCTTAAAATGATTTCGTTCCCTCGAAACGGATTTTGGTCCCCAGAAATGATTTTGTTTCCTCGAAATATTAATTCGTTCCCTCGAAATATTATTTCATTACCTCGAAATGCTATTTCAAAGGAACGTCAAGGGTGTCTTCATGGACTTATTAAAGGCCTTTGGTATCATTGACCATGCTTACTTTGAAACCTTCATGGATTAATCGGTTCGACCGTCCCACCTTTCGTTCATTCGATGAAAAAAAAAAAGAAGAAGAAAAAAAAGACAAGTCATTTCTCTTAAACGTCCTATGAATTCTTGTTATTACGCCAGCTTGGTAACTGATTATATTACACCCGTACAACTCTGAAAAAGCGAACATAACAAAGATTATTATATGTATTATATCTTACAGGCTCAGAGTTCACCCATCCAGATCTACCTCCATGTAAAGCAGATCAGCCGATACCTGCCATACAAGGGTTCTGGAAGGACGGCAATTGGACTTCGCTTTTGTGCCAACATGGGGACTGGACTTCGAAGCCAGCGATAACATCCTGCTTACGTGGAAAGTCCGTAGTGCTGCTGGGAGACTCAACAAGTCGCCAGCTTTTCGAAGTGCTGATTTCAGCACTGGATACGAAGGGTAATTATGTGGCAAAGAAACCATGGAGAAAACATACATACTCCTCACTGGATAACTTAACTGTCTACTGGCAATTTCACCCGTACAATATCGCTGGGTCAAGTATATATACGATCTCAGAGACAAGGGACGAGGTTGACGTTCTGAACTCGCTCAACGATTCTGACTGCAACTATATCGTGTCGATCGGCCTCTGGGCTCATTTCTCCCAATGGACTCGAGACAGTTACATCGAGAGAGTTCGCTTGATACGAACGGCCCTGCTCGATTTCCGAAAGAGGTGCCCCAATGCACCCGTGGTCATCAAGGGTCCGCACGCTAGAAATCACAAACAACTACGGGGAGTCGTATTCTGGTCGGACTACACCATCAAACAGCTCATGGAAATAAACAGGCAGGCTTTCGAAGGGACCGGAGCTTTTTTCATGCCCGTGTGGGACATGAACTTTGCCTACCCATCCGCCAATGAAGTGCATATGCCAGCGCGGGCAGCCAAAGAAGAGCTCAAACTCCTTCTCGGCTATGTCTGTGACACACTCTCAAAGCAAGGGAACTTGAAGGCTCCAGCTGCGGTATAATAGCAGATGGCAAATAACCGCTCAAGATTAGGCTCCTTAACACCTTATTGTCAATCCTCCCACTACAAAGGCAATCGGGTGAAGAGTGGATAGTCTGATACGTTTGGTGTTAAACGCTGCTATTAAATGAAATGTACTTACAGTTTCTTCAAATTTATTAATTAATTTTGAATAATAACAGATGCTGTTTTCATTCAATCAGGAGATGTAGCACTATAGTCATTTTAATATACCTTCTCTGGAGGATGGCGTGTTAGTTTTTGGTCTTTGTGTTAAAGTGGTGGTTTTTATGGGGTTAAGTGACTTATTAAATGTATAGGGGCAGTAGCGTGGCGAGCTGGGGGCAGGGGGGCAAACTGCCCCCCTCCCGGACGACTAAAATGGGGACGGAGATGCAAAAAAATGGGGACGCGAAAAAAAGGAAGGAAGGGGAGAAAAGGGGAGGTGGACGGGGAGGGGAATAGGAGAAACTCATGGTATGATCGATGGAGTGAGTAGGGCCTACCAAAAAGAAAAATACCAAGGAGAAACGAAGAGCAAAAGCAAAACAGGTAAAAAGGAGGAAACTGAAAGTACAAAAACAAAGGGGGATGAAATGGGGAAAAGAGAGAATAGAAAGTGGACTTTTGCAGTCTTCTTATATACATACAGAAGTAGACCTTTTCTTTGATGAAAATGTGGACGTTTTAGAGCAATTATTTATGTGTACATGTAGTTTTTAAAGGGTAGACCTTATAAACCAATTTCGGATCCAATGGACCGCCGGCTTCAGAATTAATGTTTTTTATAACATAATTTATATGATACTTTTATTGGGGAACTAAATTCGCGATTTGTTGATTTTTAGAGTAATGTAGTTCCATTTAATTGCCTCTTTCCCGGTCACCTAGGAAATAATAATATAATAATAATATAGGGGCATTTCAATGAAAAGGTGGACAAACTTTAAAAAAAATGAAATTACTTCATGAATTGAATGTTTATCCTTAAATCACTCTAAATGCATGCAAGTATCAGGAAAAAAATATTAAGCTGTTTGGATATTGTTTACTTTGAAAAAAATATGTTTTACTTATTGCGCACTTCAATGATGAAAATATTGAATTTTTCATGATTTCAGCAATAGGTTGTAGAAAAAGAGTTAAAATCAATCTTATTTGAAAACATTTATGGATTAAATAAGTATGGCAATTGGTCTTTGAGAAACAAGAAGTAAAATGTTAATATAAGCCAATGAACTCTTGTGGCAGTACATGGTTGAAGGTTCTCTCAGATAGTGTAACGCGTGTTACCAAAAAGACCATTATAAATATATAAGTTTAATAACCTGGTTTACATTGATGCCACTTATAATTTTCCTTCTCCTAGTGAGGCCTTATGTAAAAACAGTGCACAATGAGATAAATTTCTTACCATTACTGTACAGCAAGCCATCAAAAAGTGTAACGCGTGTTACTTTGTAACGCGTGTTACCAATGAAACGCGTGTTACCGTGTTCGATACAATGCATACAATGGCAGTTGTAGACTGTTAATGCAGCTTTTTACATTGCAATTTCAAGCAAGGGCAGCATTAACTGCATTAACATCATTTTAATGAGGGCAGCCTCATCATAGAAGTTTTTATACCCAGAATGCCTCAGGGTTCACTATATAAGGGCACTTGGCCTCAAGGTTCATTATAAGAGCACATGGCCTCAGGGTTCATATTAAGATCACATGCTGTGTAAAATGACTAAAATCACACCTAAATCTCAAAATAAAGTGAAACTACTTTGCTACATTGACATTGCATGGGAAAGGAGTCAAAGGACCTGTCGACATAATAGGCAGTTCCTCCAAGAGATTGTGTGGCAAAATGTGAACTCATGGAAAAACACGGTAAAAGATACCGCATGCAAGCTTTGTAGAGCTGCTGCATCCAAATGCTGAAAGTACAGTATGTTACTCTTAAAGAAATGAACAGTCCCTCAATCAATGAGAGAAACAGTAGCCCCTTGGCTTAGATAATGTCATTGAGAAGACTGCAGCAATAACCAATATTGCAATCAATTAGCATGCATTTCATAGAAATTGTGGATGGCAAAGCAGTGGCGTCCATTACCACAAAAGACCAAGCAGATGCGGTTAATGGAAAGTTGTGATGGAGTGGAACCTCCACCAGAACATGTACCAAGTTACTCAACTGATGATTCGCATAGTCACAAGCAAAGTGATAAGAACGGCTTGAAACCATCTAACAATGAGAGTGTCAATCATGACATTGAGGTCAGAAATTGGTTTCTGACAATTTCCCTGGTGAAGTATTGGAAGTTGGGGAAGAATATGACTTTCTTGTTTCACTTAATGGATATTGATGGAAAGATTTGGAAGTGACCGAGCACAAAAGGCATACAGGGTAACATTTTATTGTAGGGAACAATTAGGAAACTTTGCAAATTTCATGACCTGTCAGAGCTATTCAAAACAAAACATAGAAAAGTTGGGGCTACTTACTGTTTTGATCTACTGACATGACTGAAATGATCTAAACTAGTATTGGTTGATTATTTCAACATATTGTCTTTTTACAACTGAAGTTATGTATCATTAATGTTTACTAATGTACAAAATGTAATGATTATGTTGCTAATTTTTGGCCGGACAAAGTGTAACGCGTGTTACCGTAACGCGTGTTACCGACTATTTTACTATTTACTAAAACATTTGCATTGTTGTTATTATTCCAGTATGATAAACCTTTGCACAGTACTTGATTGTAGTAGAAACAAATTTGTTGCAGACTTGTTAGTTTGAGGACAAAGTTGAGATGAAGTTTAGGTGTTTTTTCGCTTGTCCACCGAGTGAAACGCGTGTTACCAATGTTCGCACCACTACCTCATGCACATGAGTTGATCTGCCACCTTTGTGTGAACATAGGGATCAAGCCTTAGGTGGTAGGTATTAAAATACAAAAGATGACCACAAAATTCAAATTACTCTTATAACCAGAGGATGGGAAGTAAAGGAGGGTACCCATAAAATGTAACGCGTGTTACCGTGGAAATGCCCATAGGTTTTCCCGGTCATTTTCGGCAAATGAGCGGACAATTTAAACGCTGCGTCATTCCATTTCGCGTGAAACTGCAAGGCACCTCAAAATAGTCATTCGATTTCATTTTATGTGCAAGCAAATGTTCACAAGGGTCAGGCGATTAAAGAATCGCCTTTCAATTAAAAATTCCATTCAAATTCGCAACGGCTTTTGGCATCGTGCGCTTAGTCATTCGAATTCGTTTTGGGGCAGGCATTTCTGTAAATTGTTCAGCAAATTTAGCGTTCTGTCTGAAATTATGAATGTACCGCAAGAATAAAAAGGGTATAGAATGGTTCACGTCTTCTTGTATGGAAACCACTTATGTGATGTCCCCTGACGACAATTAATTGTTTGTAATTGAAAAATCCTCGAAAATAATGGCAGCTTTCGGTCGCTGTACGAGAGAATATCTAATGTTGACGGTTGATTGATGCATTCGAATGATTTAGATAACATTGACCTTGCAGTCAATTTGAACAGCACCACCATGATTTTCAACACACATCCATGGCACCAATCCTCTCTTGAGAATGAACAAATAACAAATCAAAGAAATATAGAAATTCATGGAAAGGGAAAATGACACAAGATACAAAGAAACTAGAGGTTGTGTCTGTTGAAAACAGAACACACTGAACGACAGTTGAATTTAATTGAATGCAATGCTATATATAAATACGGATGCATCAAAGTGAAATCGAGTGACGGTTTCAACCGAGGAGGCAAAATCAAGTCAACACGAATGCGTGAAAATGAAATTGGCTGCCCATTTGCCGAAAATGACCAGGAAAACCTATTATAACTAGACATGCGGTTGTGGGAACAACCACTAGGTGTTCGGGGTTTCATTTCATAGTGGAACTAAGTGATATGTGAAGGTATGTCGGAACGTATCTGATCCCTCATTATGGCCTCATACAACGGCATTTGATACTAGAGGTTGTGTCTGTTGAAAACAGAACACAAGGCTTCTGCATCATATAGAATATTTCTCAAATTAATACACATCACTTATTTTCTTTGATTAAAGACATATGGTTTAAAAGTGTCCATTATCTCAACGTAGAAAACTAAAGTTTAACCCATTTAGTTAAAGGGTTTATGGAGCCCCTAATTGAAGACATTGCCAAGCGTATGACTAGTAGCCCTACTAGTCATTTTAATCGACCTTCTCTAGAGGAAGGCCTATGGTGTTAGTTTTTAGTCTTTGTGTTAAAGTGGTGGTTTTTATGGGTATAAGTGACTTATTAAATGTATAGGGGAGTATTAAAGCAAGCATGCAAGCAAGCAAATTAATTAGAAAGTGATATTTTGAATGTTTATTTTGTCAAATTAAACCCTGACTTTCCTGGCGTTAGGAGCTCTGAGTGTATAAGCATGTATTATCTTGATTTCACAGTGATTTTGTGAGTGAGTGATTTTGCTTAGCCACTCGGTTGATATTGGTTAAGAACTCTCGTGATGAAATTCTACAGTATCCACAAGTCTAGTATTCAGTCATACAGCATAATATTACTTTTAAAAATCTTGCAAATAGGAGGGCCTGACGCGTTTTGATCTATATCGAAGGCTAAATGCCAAGTGGACAAGAACGTGCAATAGCGCTGCGCACTTGCGCTTAAAATAGCACCGAACCTCAGACAAACATTGCAACGTGGCCATGCAAACGTGTGGTGAGTGGAAGTATGTGTGCACGTCGCGCGTGTTGTGTCGTCATTAGTGCGGAACGCTATTAATGAATACACATAAATGGATTAGAGGATCAAAATAAAAGAGGTTTATACATGTATAGAGACATTGATCTCCATTAGAAAGACTTTCTAATGGAGATCAATGTATAGAGAGCGTGTACGTGACGTCACTTGACAGCTTATCGGCCATTTTGGACGGCACGCGTACGCACGCACGTCGCGTATGCGCGCACGCGTACGTACCAGACAGCATCATTATAATGCACGCACTTCTGCGTCTGCGTACGCGTCCGGTTGATTTGCAAGCTACGCGAACACATGTGGGTTACATACACTGTGCGTACGTGCATTATACATGTGTACGGCGTTGCCGTCCAAAATGGCGTCCTGATCACGTGACTGCAAACCCTCTATAGGGAGTGTGAGGGTGGGTAGTATCAAAGGTAGACAACAACAAAGACGTGGAGAAAAAATTGGGTTGGGGAAACTCCAAAAGTAATACTTAAAGGGTCTCTGCAATAGGAATACATGTATTATGGCTTCAACACGTGCCAATAAAAAATTGTTATACAGGCCTTTGATTTCACCCACTTCCTCACACTGTTTCAGGGGCAACAACAGGTTTTTTTTTGATTGTATGCTAATTAGAATTTCCATATTCATCAGCAAAACTGTGATGCCATCTGGGTATTTGAGAGCAGTAACCCAATTGATTTGTGCACAAAAAGTTGGGGTTGTTTTAAAGTTTTTCTGATAGACCTTTTCCTCCTTTGTGTGCTGAATATGTTCCCCCACTCAACAGGCGGTGTAATACTTTTGCCAAACCATTTCTGTGGGTCAAGTTTGCCTCTTCATTGTTTATGTTTTTCCATTATATTTTTGCTGTTGGTTCCCCACACAAGTATGCATGAAAATCTCCCATTTGCAAAGCCATTCAAAGGAAAACCAAATGCTGGTTTGAAACCAAAATAGGACTTGCCATTCATTATCTGTCAGTTTATTCTCTGTCTGAAGGTAATAAAATAACCTGACTGAGATAAGCACTGCATGAACCCTTTAACTTCGTACGACTTTCTAACCAGCCTCAATGGAAAGAGCGCCCTCATTTAAACCAAATTGTATCCTTATCTCAAAATCTCAAGTCGCATTGTTTTGCCTTGAGGGGGCCGACTCACTGGGCAACATGGATTTTTGGTAAAAGCTGAATTGGCCAGCAACATGTTATCGAGATTGCTTTTACTAATTTCGTGATAGATACAGCATTTCAGGAGAAAAGAATTTAACGGTATGTTTCTATAGCAGCACCATCTTTATACCCTGTAAGTTATAGGTAAATCTGGGAACATTCCTGTTTTGTTTCCTACCAATGTATGATAGTACCTTTGTGCCATTCAGTTGCAACTGATTCGAAAATCAGCTGGAAAACTTGGGCTGGTTATGAGCTACAGGAAAACTGAAATCCTGCCGGTTGGACAAGCTAGCTCACAGAACCCCAGTGTCCCTCTTGGTGATGAAGGCAACATAAAGGTGGTTGAGCATTTCAAGTACCTAGGTGCATACTGTAGCTCATATGGCACATACACTAAAGAACTCAACTACAGACTGGGCAAGGCAGCCGGAGCCTTTAGAGAACTTGACTCCATCTGGAAGGACAGGTATATCTGCCTCCCAACCAAGATGCAAATATACAATGCATGTGTGCCGTCAACACTTCTGTATGGGGCAGAATGCTGGAGCCTGAAAGACAGAGATGAAAGAAGGCTTGATGCATTTGACATGAGATGCCAACGGAAAATCCTGAAGATCAAATGGCATCAACACATCAGAAACCTTGACATCCGACAGAAGACAGGACAGCCACAGCTTACCCTCACCTTAAGAAAACGTCGCCTTCAATGGTTTGGACATGTACAGAGGATGAACAACACAAGACTACCCCTCAGACTGTACAGATGGATACCAACCCATGGTAAGAGAAAACAGGGCAGGCCACGCACTACATGGAAGGACATCATCAGGAGAGACTTGAACACCATACTCCCTGGTTGGACTGTTGAGGAGGCCGAGGTAGCAGCAAGAGACAGAAGAACCTGGGGACATTTCCTACATCAGGCAGCAAGTGCAGATTTGCATGATGCTGTCTGAGTGAGAGTGAATGAGTTGCAGAGTTTACACGATTTGAACCCCTTGAAGGCATTGCCATGTGACGCAGGATGATGTCTTTAACTGAACACGATTTTAAATCAACATTTTAAAAATATAACAAAATCTGTAGTTGAATATCTCATAGGCAGACACTATATTAATTGGAGACATTGCCGATTCAAACAATAATACACGGGTTTACACTTCTGAAAGTGCGCATGCGTGATAGTGCCTCGTTTTGAAGTCGCGATCAAAACCGCCGAAGTGTAAACCCGTGTATTGTGTTCGACAATGGACGGGTTTACACTTCGAAAGGTGCGCATGCGTGGAAGTGCCTCGTTTTAAAGTTGCGATCAAAATCTAAGAAGGCCGCCAAGGTGTAAACCCGTGTATATTCAGTAATCAGTTGTTGAGAGACCCCGACATGGGACTCATTGTGCCACTGCGAAGTTTGCGGGTTATTCAGTGCAATTATTGAAAGTTGATTATTTTTGGTGTGGTGCACCAGTATGGCTCATTATTGCCCATCAGTTGCACACGAGTAAAAAATACATTATATCATCATGGTCTTGGCCAATGCCCCTCACATAAAGCTACCGTATATAATTCTGTATAAAATCTTTGAACATATGAATCTGCTCACTGAGCTTCATGACGCTTAGTCTTGTCCAAGACGTTGATTATGCGCTAGTCCCTCCAAACAATTTTACCCGACCCACGTGAACAAAGTGGACCATTCCACCGCCCTACGAAAAAACAACGTCTTGTTTGTTTACTATGGTGTCACGTGACGAAGACTGAGCGTGACCTCTGTGGGTAAAAATGACATATTCATTGAGGTCAACAACGTGATGCAATGAGCTGTTTTGGTCAGCGTCCAATCCACGCACGTGGTATGACGTGATATACCATGCCAGTGCATATCACGTAAAACTCAGCCGCAACCGTTATTGCCATGGAGCTATAACAACAGATAGCTCCATGGTCATTACCAAAGGCATGGCTTGATTATACTTCGATCAACTGTCATGCGGCACAAAAAGATTTCGAGAAATTATAGGATATGAATAAGCCGTATTTTACAGCTTTTTGGGTTATCCTTGTCTTTTGTTATTCGTTATTTATTGTGTATTTCATGTGTACAGTACTTTTGTATGTTGCCAAAATAAATGAATGATTGAAGGGATGAATGAAATAATTTCACTGAATTATGATACCATGGAGTCTGTTCCCGGGCTCCATGAAGACACGGAATGATTCCGAGGGGCTCGGTTAGTAAATTTATTCCATTCCAAAGCTGTCTAAGAGCCTTGTTGTTCTCGAAAACTCTCGAATCCCAACTTTTGTGTTGCAAAATCCAAGGCCTCCAAATTCAATACGATCCGTCAGCAGCCATGGTACGATATCAATGTAGGCCTACATGTACGGCACATGTAATTTACAAGTACTGTACAGTATAGGGCCTACATGTGTGTATGCGTACTGCATATAATGCTTGCGACGTCGTTGCGGTACTAGACTTCATCCCCATGCAAATTTTCAAAATATATTAATGCAAATAAGGCTACGTCATGATGGGCCGACTTCGCGGGGGCTTATTGCCCGGAATTGTCCGGGCAGTTTGGAGTAAATGGACAAGACGGTATTACAGGCTTGTGTGTGTGGCGCAGACGTTATTTCGGGTCGTTTGTTGTGTTGACACGTACACGTACGTGCGATCTGTTGGCATGTCCTATCTTACCACGTGCCTGAAGTTATGAGAATGCATGGTAACATTGCATATTTCTGCCAACAAGGACTTGAAAAATTTAATGACCAAGTGACCAAGTGATATTTTCGCTCCACTAACTTTAGGAAAAGTGCGTTAAAACAGATCATGCTAAAACAAAGTAGGTTGCGACTGCTAGAAAAAAGTTATAAGCGTTCTCCAAAGTGGCGAGTAAAATGCAGTGTCTGCCCAAAACAAGATGGTCACAATAGACTTACTTGCGATAAGCAAATTCACTAAGAATTCTTGTTCTCACAATTGCAAGCGTTGCATTCTACCAACCCAGTATTTTACTATGTTTCGTTATACATGTGCATTGGACTGTACATGTACATAAACAGTATTGACCAACCGATGATTATATTTTATACATGTTTTCTCTCTGCAGTTTGCATGTTTACGTGTCGTCAATGTACTGTGATATTTGTTTTAGTTTCGTAAACCTGTGTATTTGTATAGAATGTGTCCTGTGCTAATGATTTATCTAGTAGATCCTTCTTTTAAATGATTGTGACTACATGTACATGTGTATTTGCAAATTTATTTTGATCAGGAAGTGTACCAGACTTTTGGATACTAGCAGCTAACTCAGGAAACATTTAATATTTTTTTTATGAAACAAGAAGCTTCTGCAATGACTGATTGTTTTACCAAGCAACTGACTTTTAGTAAGTTATTTCATGTTGCTGTTAATGGATATTGCAATTTTTAACAAACCATTCCAACTATTGTTTTAAAATGCCAAAATGTGTTGATTCATTCATGTGCTGTTTTTGCCATTTTATGCCACATAATGCCATTTGTGTTTATTTAAACTACATATTGCCATCATGTCCAGTAGAGTGCTTGTACTAGTACGACTATATTTTTTGTGAACTATATTTCATGATTATGATGTAAAGGTTTTAATGTTTTTGTATTGTAGTTCATTGTTAAAAGTACATTTTTATCTGCCAAATTTCAACTCTGTAGATTCATTCATTCAAACTTCATTTAGCTGAAGGTTTAACTCAAATATTATGTTCTGCTGTGTACTCCTACATTGTGTACAATAGCTATAATCCCCCATTGTGTGAAATGGTCTAGTCCATTTGACCTGGGCCCAATTTCATGGAATCCGTTACGGCCTATTTTTTGTGCTAACGGGCACTGCTACGCTTGAAATCTATTTCATGGAATCCGTAAGCAAGACTCTCGGTTAGCGAAGAATTTCTAGGGTAACCGTGATCATTTTCTGCTAACGGGCTGTCGTGTGCATTCTGCACAAATTCCTTGCTTACCGTATACCAAAAAGGAAACTCTTCCGTGAAATACGCTCACCGTAACCCAAAAAAATTGCTACCGTAAGCGAAGAATTCTTGCTAACGGTAACGGATTCCATGAAAATGGGCCCAGGGGCCGATTTCACGGCGCTGCTTAGCACAACAATTTGCTTAGCACAAAAATGTCTTGTCCAATAAAACAAACCACCGTTAAAAATTTCATTTGATATTCAAGATCAGCGAACAACAGCCCAAAGAACAATCACAAGCGATACACAACACATTGAAATTTGGTTGTTAACCATGTTTTTATTAAGACAGAAATGTCATGCTAAGCAAATTTTTGTGCTAAGGGTGCACCCATGTATATAGTGCCAAAATCCGTCCGCCGAGCTCATGAATAAAAGTTAAGCACTCAATATATTTTAAATAAGAGAGTTGTGAGAGCTATGAAAATGAAGGATTGAAGAAATATGGCAAAGGACCTCCTGCCTGGACTCTGGGCTTCCATTTGTGACCATTTTTGATGCAATTGGGTGAGAAAGTGGGTCTATTTCAGCCGCTTTGCAGAGGGATGTTTTTTTGAAAATGGCTTCTTTGACTGGAGTGATCCATACCTTGTTTTAGGGGTGGTCAGCTGAGAATGAGTATATATCAAAAATTCAATGGTCACCCTACCATAAAATGAAAAGAAAATGAAAGGTGACATGTTCACCATCATTTTTCTGTGCAACTTGAACAGCTGTGGGAGTTCTGTCTATTTTTAAATGATTTTTGAAGTTTGAGGATTTACCACTGTTGTCTATGGGAGTTTATTTACTTGGGTGCAACCCTAAGCAGCGCCGTGAAATTGGCCCCAGGTCATAAAGAGGTCAGTGTCCCACGCTGTTTACACTACACAGAGGGTTCACGGTTTGTTGCACACATTCAGGGCAAAGTTATTCAAATGTGTATTGTGTGATCCGCATATATGCCCATTGCCTCAAATCAAAACTGAAAATTCCGTATAGAGCCACAACATGGGCATAGAATCGGAAATAATATCAATGGATGCATTGGTGGACCAGAGCAAAGGGAGACTAGGTGCCTTTCTATAGATTGCATGGTTCCCGTCCTATAATAATCAATATTTTAAAGATACGACGAGAACCAGTCTATAAAGTGGGCGTGTGGTTGACTGAACTATACTAATAGCCTTCTTTGCGAGTTCGTTTTAACGCTGGTATAATAATGACGTGCACTACTGTATTACTTTGAAGTTCGTGATGCCGAAAACGTACACCATGATTAAAGGAAAACAATTGGCACTGTGGTGCAGCGTCATCTTATGCATTTCATTCATTTGTGCAGTAAATTATACTCTCCCCCCTCTATGGAGGAATGAGCCTAGACCAGAGAATGTAGCAAGTTCATTGCCACATTACGAAGTCAAACAAGAACCGGCGAATTCAGCGGACCTGAAGCTGACTAACGGCTACACCCTCACACTGACTGTGCGTTTGACGGCGACACAGAAACTCCTCACTCGTTTCTATTGCTGGATGTTGCGATCCGCAGTTGTATTCTGGTCCCCTAAACTTGGCCCGATCACTCTAATTCTAGATGCAGGATCGAAACAGGATCAAGACTTCGCTGCTACAGTTCACAAACTAGAAAACTCGCTGATGGGATTCAGGTTTAACATTCTGTTGGAAGACATGATTTCCAATACGTCAGGTTCAAAAAGCGGTTACTCCCAACAACTGTGGAGTTTTTTCATCATGGATTTGTACATCAACTCGTCTATTATCGCTTTGACCGATACAGATGCAGTATTCTTTGCTCCGGTCACCCCCGAAAATATCTTCTTCAGTGGCGACAAATTGCGAGTGATTGGATTGGAATAGACAATACCATTCTTCACTAGGTGGGACGATGTGACACGGAAGGCAATAGGCAAGCCGATGGTGGGTAACTTCATGGTAAACTTCCCCGTCTTTATGTGGAGAAGCACAATCACCAACTGCAGGAATCACATTCTTAAACACATGAACGTAAGTTGATTTCCCGCTTATAAGGAGAACTATAGCTATACTGTGTTGAACAAATTCACATGAACTTTTGAAAGCATATAATTTCTCCCTTTGACAATCCTTTTTTATGTACCCACATGTATATTTTGTAAAATCATAAATGTTGGCAGATTCGTGCTTCAAGTTCTACCGCAATTCAGTGATTGCAACTGTAAGACTATGCAAAATTTAAATGGCGATAAATAATTACAGACATGCCATGATATTCACTCAGTATATCATCATGAGACGATTGAACTTTCTGACTAAAATTATTAGTGTTGGAGCCGAGTACTGGGCCGAGTACATTGTAGTCCAAGTACGAGTCAAAAGTATTGCGTACGAGTACATTCAAGACCGAGCACAGGGCCAAGTCCGAGTACTTCAGTCCGAGTACTAAAGTCCGAATCCTCGTCGAGTACAGGCACAGTACCAACCAAAGATTATGAGCGCTACGCGCAAAATGGATAACTGACCATAGGGCGCGTGGTAATCGGTATGGAGGCCGCCATTCTCCATACAAATTATACACGATCCGCCATGTTGGTGTGCAACTGGCGAGTAGTTTGTACACGGGACAAATGGAGGCTGGACGCTTTATCAAAGAAAAGGGGAGTGTTAGGTAAGATTTTGGTCCGGATTCGATTAAAACCTATTGTTTATTGTAAACAGAAATATTTGACGTTGGTGTTAAGCAGCTGAATATGAAAACGGAGATTTGTTGGTGGTTTTCAGGACCTACTTTTGCAAGTATCGCACACATCATCTCCGTACGTGGAGCGTGCGCCCCGGCGCCTTTGGCGATTACACGTTTCAGGGAGAGTTCCCCATCTTCCGCGTAGCGCTATATAATCTTTGGTACCAACACACTGCCAAAAAATGCAGTTTGTTTCACAAAGATGTTTATTAAATTTGAAGTTAGAAGTTGTGCCATTTCTTCTCAAAAATCTTGTTTTACAAACCTTGCAACCTGTGCTGCTTACTACAATTAATACTTCACTCTCGATGATATTCATACTCCCATTGAAATAGGAAATCGCCATAATCAACCGTGAAATTGTAATGAAAGTGAAATTTGCAATAAATAGTCGAGTACTCCCGAAACTCGAGTACATAGAATCGAGTATGGGCCAAAAGTACATCTATTTTCAAGTACTTTTTATAGAGTCCGGGGAAAGTACATTTTATTTTCGAGTACTTTTGATTTAGTATTTTCATGTATGTACTAGAGTTGTACTAACTCGAGTAGGCTACTCCAATTACTGAAAATTATAACTGAGAAATCTGTGAATACGTTTTGACTTTCTTTACCTATGAATTATATAGAAATCAAATTAAAAAGAAAATCAAAATGTTTGTGAACAAAAACAATTTATTATTGAAGGCCACATCTGTGCACTATACAAAACCAACTCGTGGAGGTTACAGTTTAGTCTTTTCTTTATACAGGTTTCAACATTCGGAGAGGCTTACTCAAAAATGTTTTGGCGACGGGGAAGGTACCCATGTCCTGTTTGCATTGTCATGAGCTACGCCTTCTACTTCGAGCACGATCGTTATGACTGGCACATTGATGTCAACAACGATTTACAGGCTTTCAACAAGAGGCATATGCCACCAGGCTTTGAAGTCAAACCCAGTGATACCTTACCTTACATCCACTTAACCTCTCACGTGCCCTATGTAAAGAACCGTAAATCACTTAGAGAGGTCTACTGCGAAGCAAAGCGCCATGTGGATACATCACCGGGACTATGTGGAAATAAAACCCTCTCTCTACATCTATTTGAATTTGACACAGGGACTTCCAATCATCTCAACACATGGTGTAAGGAACCGGAGGGACGTATTCACTGCAATCAACTCATCCAAACTCATTACCAGAACTTCGTCAAGTATTATCAGTCAGGAATGTTTGATTTGGATATTAATAAAGTGATTGCCGTGGAACGAGCAGCTTCGGAACACGATGTAACTTGCCAGGAACCTTTTGCTTGATATTGTAACATGCAAATTAGGCTTGCCCTTCACCGACGTGGATGAGCACTGTATACTCAGTGCTTGTGAGAGTTAAAAATCACATGCTTGCTCCCACCTGAGCAAGTATGTGATTTTTTCTCACGTGCTCTCACAAGCACTGAGTATATACAGTGCTCATCCACGTCGGTAAAGGGCAAGCCTAATTTGCATATTATCTATTTCCCGACCAAAATCATCAATATTCATGATATTGTAACGTTAACCGAGCGGTGTATGGTCTGTTTCAATGGTCCAGTTTGTATCACTTGGGGCTGAGAGTGTATGTTTGTGGCAGTAATCCCTAGATAGATTTGGACACAGCAATAAAGGCACATCTGAAACCAGCATGTACGGTTAAATGAACTTTATTCAGTCACTACCTGAAACTTAAAGGTTGTATCATACTTTGGTAAGAGACCAAAACAGAAATGTTCACAGATTTACGTATAATTTACAGGGTATGAAGATGGTGCCGCTAGAAACATGCTGTTAAAATTTTTACGCTTGAAATGGTGTATTTATCCAGAAATTAGTAAGACAACGACCTGAAATCTTTTTGATCTTTTAAAAGATCAAAAATAAAAGAGAAAACACTTAAGAAATACTGTGGCCGTTTTTCACTGTTTTCTCAAACAGTGGGCAACGTATGGGACTGAAATTTTCACAGATTACTTTTACTGTATCTTCCTTGATATTTTTGCCCACGAATCTGTATTTCTTTGACAAAAACCAAAGTATGATACTACCTTTAAATAAAACAAATGGTACTCACTCAAATATATGGCACGCTTTTACTGGAACGCTTCACGTTTCGCTTCACAAGATTCGACTAACTAGGCTATCCCACGTTTTCACAGCACTTGAAACCTTATCACTGAAATGTATTCCCACTTCTTTCTATAACCCCAACCCAAACCACCCAAACAATGCAAATGTTGGCGCCGTGCCAATTCTAAATGCAGCCATTTTTGTTACAACATTTGTTCTATTCGCCCATTCTTTATTCGCAAAATTATTTTGTGTTCTCTTAATAATTAAATATTCGCGAAAGCATTCTGTGTCCTCGGACATCATGACATCATCATCACATGACAATGCCTTCAAGGGGTTCCAATCGTGTGTAAACCCTGCAAACTGAATGGATTTAAAGGTAGTATCATATATTGGTAGGAAACAAAACAGAAATGTTTACAGATTTACCTTAGCCTATAAAATGGTACTAAGCCTCATTGAAATTCCTTGGGCATTTTTCACACTGTTTTCAGAAAGTCAGCACCGTATGGGAATGAGAATGTCACATTTGACTTTTACTGTATCTTTCTTGATATTTTTGCCCAAAAATCTACATTTCTTTGACAAATTCCAAAGTATGATATTACCTTCATGCAAACCTTATTTTTTTACATCAAGATACAGTGTATGGTCGCTTTTAAAGGAACAGTGCAGAATTTGATACATACCCAAACAGAACTTATGTTCACCTGAGATTTACGTATAACTTTCAGGGTGTGAAGATGATGCTGGTAGAATTCCATATCATAGGCCTAAAAAATATCAAAATATTTCCGCTTGAAATTAATGGTGTATTTGGTAAAACAAAGAACGAAAGCAGTTTTGATCTCAGGGTAAGATCAAAGCCATTCTTTATGTTTTATAAGAGAAAATTTAGTAGGGTTTGTCTGATTGAGCTCAATGTTCACACGTTTATTATTTCATGTACAGTACAAGCCTATAACATGATCAGGCAAAGTGCGAGTGCTGTTAAGTGACCTTTACCAATCATCTTTCAACCTTACAAAATAAGTCGTGTGTATTAATTCAATTCCATTCAATTCAATTCTTTAATAAAATACTTTATTTATCCATACAAAGGGAATTATATTGTGATTGGACAGCTCATTAAACATTAAACATCAAAACACATTATCAACAACAAATGAATAGAAAATTACAAACAATTAATTATCACATACAAACCGAATATTATCTTAATCAAAATGATAGAAATGTTACACGTTATATACTGTATAAATTATATGCTAGTAAAATTACGTAAAATATCCTAAAAACAGTACAACAATAGTGCCTAAAAAGTAAGAGCTCAAGTATTATTACATTACATTAATTTGATTTGTTCAAAAGTGAAATTGCAACTGGAATGATGAATATTTCTTTCTAATAGTTTTGCATGGAGGGCATCTTAGACTTACCTTAAGCTGGGAAGTGTTTTTTTTTTATCATCGGAAAAGTCTTAAAATGTTCTGCTTTCAACAGATATCATTTCTAGTAGGATATAAGCCTATTTGGCAACGGACACCTTTTGTAATGACACCGGTATTGCTTTTATAACAAAAATGCAACACTGAATTCGGTGCGTGCAACGCGTCGTTTTACAAAATGTGCCCCTATGATTCAGTTTGTTTCTTAAGTTTGTATCATAATCCTTATATTGTTCTTGATTATTCAACTTTTAGGCCTGGCTTTAAATACATGTACATAAATACCTGTACCGAAAGAAAAAGACAATAAAAACACAATTCATTTGTTTTAGAATACAAATTTACAATGATTCAAAATGTGCTAATTATTTCTTGGGTTACTTCCAATACAACAAGCATCTGCCGTAACTACATCATTTCTGGAGTGAGGTGGCGTGTGCTACGTACGTTGCTGGGGATCTCAACATATTTCTGTGTGGTCTTCCGGCTCGTGGTTGACGTACCTATTTCGGCTTATGCTCGGTGAGCCTGTTCCTTTTCCATTTTTTTTTTATTTCAAATCGATTTCTGGCGTTGCAAGTAATTTTGCCGGCTCGGTTTATTTCTAATTTCTGCTGTGCAAGTGGCACAATTTCTTTGTTTTTTTGGACGTGGGTTCAGCTGTTGTTCGGTTCTTTTTGCGACTTTTTCCACTGGTGTTTTGGCAAGGCAGTTGCTTGCCATACACTACGTGTTTCTTTTAGTTTTTCCCGCTACTGGTGCAGTTCATTTGTGTGTGGTGGCTTGGCGGCCGCCTGCCCTCCCTCACATTTTGTCTGTAACCGGTTCGTTTCGTACTTCTTCGTGTGACAGTTTGGCAGTCGCTCACTGACACACAGCTTTTTCCGTTTTTGGTACTGTTTTTCTCTTTTTTGGGTAGTGGCTTGGCAGTTGCAAGTCTCCACTCGGTGTTTTTCACTTTTCTGGTGCAGTGGTTTTTGCTATTGTGTAGGGGTCCTGTGCCTCTTTACACAGCCTTTTTTTATTCACTTTACGGGTGCAGTGGTTTTTGCAATGGTGTGGGGGCTAGGCAGCTGTGTGCCTCCACACCTTTTTCCCCCACACTTGTACATGTAGTTTAGCTTTTCTTCCTGGTGTACAGCAGTTTGTCATTTCGTTTGGGATGTCGTCCCAGTCCGGGGGTGACTCTTCTGTAGAGCTTCAGTTCCCAGAGTTTGTTTCTGCCGAAGCTTTGTTTGTTAAGCTCAAAAGTCTAGGCATATCAGTGCGTACCCACCTTGAGGGGCCAGGCCCTTCCTGTAACAGGTACGACCTGAAGTTTAAGTCCCGCACCTTATATATGCGATTTGTTTGTGCCTGCCCTCGAGTCTCTGGAGGGCTGCACTGTCTCAGGTTACAGTGGATTCACTGTTGTAACTGTTATTAAGTATAACGTTGTCAGACGTATCCTTTCTAGATTCGGTAATTGTGTTGGCGGGTCGCTTTTGCACCTTCGCAAGCGACGACAGCGTTGTCAGACGTATCCTTTCTAGATTCGGTAAGGAGTTGTCGTTCTTAGGTGTGCTGGTTGTTTCTGGGGTGAACGGGCATCCGTGGTTGGCCTGCAACAAGCCCGATTGTATCCCATCGGCTTCTGTTGCGGCTCCGGCCCCTTTAAGAGGGCTACAAAGCGTACGAGGTCACCGGAGAGTGATTCGGGAGCTCTTCAGCTCCGACTTTGAAGTTTCGTCTATGGAGCCGTCCGAAATGGACATGTAAGACGCGTCGGAGTCTGCTGGCCCTTCCACATCGGCTCTCCCATCCCATGGGTCGAGCATGTTATCATGAGGGAAGGTAGAAAGTCGGCCCTGGCCAAACCCCAGGCCGACCCCAGCAAGCCAGGTTCTTCCCGTTTGCTTTCTTACCGGGTCCCCGACTGCTCGTTCTCATGTTCCAGGTTCCATGTTCCACAAATCGGCGGTCCACCAGGATCCTTCATTTTTGGCGTTGGTCTGCCGCATGTGTGAGTCTCCGGTCGCCTCTCCGGCGGACTGGATTGCTCACATGAGCAAGGGTCATGCACGCCGAGCATGTCCTTGCAAAGGGAGCGTCCTTCAAGGACGTTTATCCTTAGTCCCCTGTAGTTCCTGCACTTCCTGCGTCTCCTTTTGTCATGCATGTTAGGTTTCTTTCTTTCTTTCTGTTTTTTTTCTAATGATTTATATCCTGAGTAGTATATAGAATAGGGGTTCTGGGCCACCCCATCTGTAGAGCGTAAAATCTAAAATAAAAGGCCCAGCCCCCCGCTCTGAATAGGGGTCTAGTCCACCCGCCCGAGCACGCGCCCGGCGCGTGCGGTCTTAGGAGGGCGCTCTATAGCGCGATCGCATGGTTGCTATATAGATAACCGTACTGGCAGTACTGTCGCGGGCCCCATTATCTCAGCGTATTTTTGTCGATACCTGTAGATGGCAAAAAAAACGCCAGCCCACTAGCTCTAGCTCTGGCTGTCTACGCAATATGGCGGCGGGCGATCAGCTGATGTGCTCGATGTATGGAAAAGATTGAAGCAACCACATTTTATTTCGATGTAGGTTTTGCTGCAGCGAGCTTTTTCATTATTGAGGCCCGAGCCTCGGCCATGAGCTCGTTCTTTGACGCTTCTCGAGCAGCTTCGCGAGTTTTTTTCTGGATATTGGCCTTCATTTGACCATATCTTTCTACCTCGTCGAGCACGAGCTTGAACTCCTCGGGGGAGATGTGCCCATCGCCAAGCGCTTTTGAAATTATATCCGTCACGCTGTTGAGCTTAGATAGGGCGAGGACGTGAATCTCGTCGTGTTTTTTGGCTTTTATTAGAAGCCGCCTGGAGACGTATTTTCCAGCAAGTCCGGTCAGGCCACAAACGAGTGCAGCCGCCTCGAGCGCATGCAACGACGACGGGTGCGGCTATGATCGTAGAGAGCAGGCCCACACCCGCCGCGCCCATTCCCATACTAGATGCGACCAATACTGTGTCAACACCATCAACGATGTTGAAAGCTCTTCTGTATTTTTTGCATAGCTTGGCTCTTTCATCTCTCTCGCGATCTAGGCGTCGCTCGAGGTTGCGGATTTCAGTAAGACGAAAGCTGGACCCCTCGTCTTGCTCGGGTAGCGTAGGATATATCGACTCCGGCGGCGCCGTCGGCAGCTTAGGCATTTTCTCGAATTTCAAGAACTGCGATGACGGGTCTCTGACGGTTCCTCAATACCATACCTTCTTCATCAAACACACGTATGTTTAATTCGTGTATATATCCAACTTTTAATTTTTTATATATGGGGGCTGGATGGGTTATGTCTATAATACCACCGGCTGCAGCTGGGACTATCGCAAGCAGGGTCGAGATAGCACTATCAACATAATTAAAGCTGGTTGCGAGTTGGTCGATATAAATATAAAACCACTTGTAGGGAAGAATTTGTACCGGCTTGTCTCCTGCATATTTCCCACCAATCCAGCCTTTCTCGTCAATACCCAAAATCCTGCGTAAATCTTTAGTGAGTTTTATCTCGATATCATCTAGGATAGTTAAAACAACCATACCAGTTGGCTTGTTTATTTCGAGCGTTAAACTAGGAACCGCTTCTATGAAGATTTTTGATAGATCTTCAAAGGTATATAACCCATGTGGAACCATAATCTTATCATCGACACTAGGTCTAGCCCTAGAGCGAAGCATAACTTCAGCCGATGAACTCACGTTTTCATAACCAACCTCATAATGGAGTTCTCGGAGGGCGACATAGAGCTTGCCGCTTGTATTGTCTACAGGTGAATGGAGAGTCGTAGCATTTTCATGTTGTAGTTGAGTCAGTGTAATAAACATGATTGTATTATGGCGTCACCATTTCAGTTTAATAGCGATGAGGCCTGGCCGGCGCAAAGTCATTTTCTCGAATCTCAAGAACTGCGATGATGGGTCTCTGATGGTTCCTCATTACCATACCTTCTTCATCAGACACACGTATATTTAATTCGTGTATATATCCAACTTCTAATTTTTTTATACATGGGGTTTGGAGGGGCTATGTCTATAATACCACCGGCTGCGACTCGGACTATCGCAAGCAGGTTTGAGTTAGCACCATCAACATGATTAAAGCTGGTTGAGAGTTGGTCGAGATAAATAAAAAACCACTTGTAGGGAAGAATTTGTATCGGCCTGTCCCCCCTATATCTCCCACCAATCCAGCCTTTCTCGTCAATACCAAGAATCCTGCGGTAATCTTTACTGAATTTTATCTCGATATCATCTAGGATAGTTAAAGCAAGCATACCAGATAGCTTGTGTAGTTCGAGAGTTAAATTAGGAACTATTTGCATTAAGGGTTTTGTTAGATCTTCAAAGGTATATAACCCATGTGCAAGCTTCACCTTTGCATGGACAGTAGGTTTAGCCCTAGAGCGATACATAGCTTCAGCCGATGAACTCACGTTTTCATAGCCAACCTCATAATGGAGCTCTCGGAGAGCAAAATGGAGCTTGCCGCCCGTATTGTCTAAAGGCGAATTGAGAGTCGTAGCTTTTTCAATTTGAAGATCGGTCAGTGTAATAAACATGATTGCTAAATATATTTGCTATATATATTATGGCGCAAACGTTTCAGTTTAATAGCGATGCGAACTATCAGCCTGGGGTGCAGGCCGTCGTGGGGAGTGTGCCGAAACTCGTCGTAGCCCACGTTCAGATAGTACGATCTAGCATTCCCGGCGAGTTTGACGACAAATGGTTTGAGGCGCGGTACCCCGACGTGTTCGAGAAGTATCGTCTGCCGCGGGTGACCTCGGACAAAGTTGTCCAGGATTGGAGGTCAAGCCCTATGAAATTTTGGCAAAACAAGGCCAATTTTGCAGCGTGGTGCGCTACCACAGGGTGCGGTGTCTCTCTAGAAGACCATATTAACTCCGAGAACCCGATGGTGCGATCGCTCTATCGTTTCCATGTGTACTACCAGATCCGCAGGATTCTTGAGGAGATGCAAGTGCCGCTCCCACAGGACGACACGTGGAATGCCTTTGACACCCCCTACAACCAGAGGGCGTATGAACGAATCTGCGCGGAGTTTGGTATCTCTCCACACACAGACTGGCGACAAAAACGTAGCGAAAATAATGGGCTTGGAACGCCATATCACTGGTATTATGGAAAGGTGCGACCTATCAAACAAGTGAGTGACATGATGAGAAATATCCTTGAACCGAGCAAACGCCTGACGTCAAATACATATCGGAAAGACCTCATGTCATTTTCAGCATCTGGTGTCGCAGGAAACCCATATGTTGTAGAGACCAAGGCGATGTTGGAGAAACGGCCTGGAGGACCTTTATACTCGGCAAGTCGGAGGGATTTACCCGGACCGGGGTTGAAAGAATCAACGATTCTATTCGCACATACGTCTGGGCCATCCTAGGCGCGCAGGCCCAAAGCCGCACGAGCATCATCGGTGAAGGCGCTGCATTTGACGCCCAGAAACAGTTCTTGGTGAACGTTGAGGATGCAATCGCTAGCCCCGTGGACCTCCCGAGTGCGATAGCGCGCTACCAGGACGTGCTTCGATACGCCCGCTCTAAGGTTAATTTCGTCTTCGGGATCGGGTTGTACATGGCTCCCGGCAACATGGATCTGCAGATTGGAACCATTCAGGACTACAACAACGAGATAGTCATCGCGGGACCGGGGCAAAAATTAGGTGTCAACACCAATATAAACGCCTCGCCTCCATCACAGCCGAACGATATGGAGGGCCCAACTGCAGGGCCAGCACAGCCAGTCGAGGCACCCGTTGCGATACAACCGACAACACAGTTGCATCTAGTCAAGGCGCCCGTTGCCACACCAGTCCATGTGCCTGTTGAAATACAACAGGAGGTGCAAGCCCACTACGACGGGCTCACCGCACTGGTTGTTGTTGGTGTTGCTGTTGGCCTCGGTTGGATCGCTTTACGCTAGCCAATCTCGCGCAATGACAAGCAACAGGCCGCCGATGGCAACCACGAGTGCCCACAGGTTTTCTGCGAGCCAGCCGGCTGTTTTACTCAAGAAGTTGAGGAGCCAAGATATAATGCTTCCGATGACGCCGGGTAGCGCAGCTGCGGCCTTTCCAGCTAGTGTGGCCTTAAAGCCCGTCTGGCATATCTGCGCCACCAGCCCATGAGGGCATGCTTGTCGGGGCTTCATACACGTTGTCAGAGTCGTCTATTAACCCTGTCTCTTCTTCATCGGGGCCGCGCAAGTCCTCAGGGTTACCAAAATCACTCATTTCAAAGCCACCTTCAGCCATGTTGGATGAAACCTGTGTATTAAACACTCACATTATCATCGTTTAATATACAGGCAAAAACCATGGCGTCGTCGAAGTATGGACCAAACTGAATCTTTACCGAAGCCTAAAAGAACCGCTCGGGATCAAAGGCATCCGAAAGAGCGTGGTTGTAACCAACAACCCGTCTACCATCGGCCGGGATCATCAGCTCCTTGTCCGCTTTCCCAACCTCTCTGATCAAGATGTGATTGTTCCTGGAACGGCCCGCCTCGCATTTACCATCTCTCTGGACTCGACCGATGAAAACCGAACAGTTGTCCAGAATCTTGGGCGGGCGATTGTGAGAAAGACCACAATCAAAATAAGTGGCAATGAGATCATGTCTGTAGACGATAGCGATATCATCAACTGCTACTCCGACCTGTGGAAAACAAAACGAGAGCGCCAGTCTCATGTCTATCAGGGTGTTGACGAGGCAGCGGGCAACATGCTGAAACTGAGGGTGGATGCTGGAGACGGCAACGAATCCCAGACAGAAGACAAGGCCATCGCAGATGCTTATGGCAACCAAATCGCGATCCCGCTAGACTTTGAGTTACTGGAGTCCCATATGCCATTCTTTCAGTCAGCCTTTGGCGATCAATTGGAGTACGAGCTAACCTTCAACGAATACAGCCGCGTTATCAAAGCAACTGATGATAACAAGGCCACCTACGCCATCGACAACATCTCTCTCGAGTTTGACACTGTGAGCGAGCCGAGTCTGGCCCGCATGATTCGCAGTCGGTATAATGGCCGGCTTGCCATCCTCTATGACCGCATATTGCGCCTTCGCAGGGTTACCCTCAACAAGAGTCAGACTCTGTGGAATGTAAACCTGAACGTCCCCGCTCGAAGCTTGAAGGGAATACTCATGTTGTTTGAAGGTGCGCAAGCGGCGTTTGGTCGAAACACAGAATCTTTCTACAATCCCAAGATTGAAAAAGTCGAGGTCACGATCGAAGGGACGCCAAACCAGCTGTATTCCCAAGGAATGCGGGCGCACCAGCAGTGGGATGAGGCCAGGAAATATTTCGCCAGCGCCCCTTCGACAAAGCGCCACCCCGACGTCGCTGCAGTCGCCAAAGACCTTGGACTGGCCGATGTAAAAATAGGGGAGTACCTAACGAGCAAGTACGGGCTATGGCTGGATATGAGAACCAGCGACGACGACTCGCTGCACGGCAGTGGCCGTCGCATAGTGAGTGGAGAAATCACTATCCAAATCACCAAAAAGGCGGAAACGGCGGGCGCATTGAACATGTACCTGTACGTCATCATGGACTCGCAGATCAACATTGAAAATGGACGTTTTATCAAAGCTCTGTTCTAATGGTCACGCGATTATTTGCGGGCAGACTGGCTGCGGCAAAACGGTCTTTACCCTAGACCTCCTCGAGCTACCCAGCTCTCGTGGTGGTTACAGAGACGCGTTTGCGCACATCATCATATTATGCCCTACAGCGCGCTGGAACAAAAGTTACCACGAGCGGCGCTGGGTCTGGACTGACCCGAAAGGTTTACATTGTCGACCCCGGCGACAAACTTCACGAATATCTGGGAGTTTTTTACTCGATATTTGCCTGTGAACCAACGTTGTACATCATTGACGACTGCTCGGCCAATAAAGCCCTGACAAAAAAGAAAGATGTGTTGTCAGAGCTTGCATTTTCGGGCCGCCATGCCTCTCAATCTGTGTGGGTCTTAACGCAGAAGTATAACTCGGTCCTTAAAGACCTCCGTGAGCAGACAAAGTGGATCGCTTTCTTCCACTGCAAAGATAGGGATTCCTTCGAAGATTGCCTCCGAGAAAACGATGTAATCCCAACAAAAGAAGAGCGAGCTGCGCTGAGGAAACAGCTATCTGAAGCTAAGCATGCTAAGCTCATACTAAAGACTGATCAGCCAGCTGCTTATCGGTTGTTAACATAAGCTTAACAACCGCTCAGCACTGCTGAACAACTGCTCAGCACTGCTCAACAACTGCTCAGCACTGCTGAACAACTGCTGAACAACTGCTGAACAACTGCTGAACAACTGCTGAACAACTGCTCAACAACTATGTTGGAGCTTTGGATGCAGACGACGACGCTGATAGCAGTTGTTGCTAATTCTATGTTATTGTGTTATCTTTTGTTGGAGTATGTTAGACTTAAGCGCGGAATGACATACGTGCGAAGTGCTGTCCGCAACATGGCAAACGCGGATGAATTAATCGACCAGCTGTTGGCTCAAGAGGGCGCCAAAGAGAAAAGCGCGGGTACCCCTGTAGCAACAACAATCGACCCAGTGGGACAAGAACAAAAACGAGCCCGTCTGGCGGCAATCGTAGCTGGTGGTACAGCCAAGAAATACCTGGGTAAACAACCGACTCTCGCACAAGTTGACGAGATGACCGATGACGAGGTCTCCAAACACTATGGACGCTATGAGGCACGCCTTGGGGCCTCAATGACAAAAACGCTCGGAGCTGCCGCGCTGCAGATGTATGCGATGTTAGCGGGCGGAGTTCTACCCATTCCGCCTGAAAATAGGCCCCAGCTTGTCGCAGACCTTTCCGAAGACCCCTTTGTTCAGCATACACTGACGACTGCTTGCTGCGAGCTATATTATCGCTACGGGATGTTCCTAGCTCCGATGACGGCGGCGATGACCACAGCTAAACACTGTCGATTTGGAGAGCGGGTATCTCTTACAAATACGGAAGATGGAGGAAACGACCTTGAAATCGATGCCCCCGCAGGAGACGGCCCCGCAGGAGACAGCCCCGCAAGAACCTGCCCAGGGGGCGGCCCCTCCAACGCAAGAGAGGGTGACGAGTAAGAACCCGAAGAAAGTCGCGGCTGGTCAAAAGGGTGCGGCGGCCAAAAAAGCAAAACAAGAAGCGCTACTTAAACAGCTTCAAAAGGCCAAAGAGGGTCTCCAGCCATCTCAAACCACCCAGCCCGCCGAAACCGCTGAAACTGCGCCTGCTGGGACAGCGACTTTTCAGCCGCAGGGCTCATGGATAGCGTGTGCAGTCCTCGCAGCTGCCGCTGTTGGCGCCACGCTATATGCGCAAAAATCTGCTCCCCCTGCTGCAAATAGAGACGCGCGGGCAAAAGCCGCCCCTGTCGAGGCAAGAAAAAATGTACTATTAGACGAAGAATCTGACCCCTTTCATATGCAGTAACGCTGCTGCCACCATGTCTACTCCCAGTACAGACGGCAAACAGCTTGCCAATTTGGCATATCACTCCGCCGTTGTGAGTGGGCTCGCAATGGGGTACGCCACACTGGCAAAAAAATCACGAAAGGTGCTACGCCAAAATTGGACTTTGTGCCGTACGATGTCGGCATGGTCATTCTGGATGTGGGCCTGGCCATGGCCACCAAGGATATGCTCGTGAAGCAGGGGATACTCCCCGCTGACATATTGAAGTAAACGCTTTGTATGGTTGTGACAAGATGGCGTCTATAGCGATGCTTGTAGGTGGAGCATTGGTGAACGCGCTCGCGTTCTCAGGGTCAAACTTTCTCTTCTCGTCGTTAAGCGGTTCCAGCGAGGAGCGAAAACGACATGACCAAGCCATTGAACAACTCCAAGCTTCACAGGCCGAATGGTCGCGCAAGCGGGCTGAACGTCTTAACTGGATCAATGAAGAGCTGCACCGCCAGGGACACGCCGTGCACACTTTCCGTGATGTTGATGAAGCCATCCGCCAATACAATCTTGTCACTGCTGGCAGCGGCGTTGTGCTAGCACAGGAACCGAAACCCAGGCTGTCAGATTTGTACCAACCATCGCCGGAGCAGCGCGATAGAGAAATCGCCTGTGTAGTCGTGGGACTGGGAGCCACTTCGGCCGCGGCACATATGCTCACCAGGTGATTGCATCGGCAATCGAATTAAAAAACCCACCTGAGCGCGCGATGCGCGGAAGCCCGGCCTGTTGGAGACTGATCGGGTTGCTTGAATATCTCGCAAGGCATGGCCGCCAGTCCAATGTCTGCTCGCTTGGCAGCAAAGCTGTCTCGCATCTACTATAGCCCCCGCGGCTACTGGAAGGGATTAGCGGCGATTAAAAACCTCTCGGCTGCTGCTAAGATCTCTGAAGAGGCTGCTCGGGCTTGGCTTAAAAAGCAAGGCAATTTGGCAGATCTACCTCCCCGCTCCGAGGCACATTCCAAGACCAAAATTCGATGTCGCCGTGCCCAACGAGGTTCACCAGGCTGACCTGCTCTTTCTCCCCCGCGACCGCCTCCGTCGCAAGACGTACAAGTACGCACTCACCGTCGTTGACGTTGCCTCGCGCTATAAGGAAGCCGAGCCTCTGGCAACGAAGGAGGCCAAAGAGGTTGACGACGCCCTGTCTCGCATTTACAAGCGAGGCCCATTGAGGTGGCCCGGGCTGCTTCAGGTCGACCCTGGGCGTGAGTTCATGGGTGCGGTCAATCAGATGGTCGCGAAGCACAACGTCGAGATCAGGCGAGGCCGTGTGGACATTCACCGAGACCAGGGAATCGTGGAGCGATTCAATCGGACCTTGGCTGAGCGGCTCTTTGGGCACCAATACGCTCAAGAGATGAGGCTTTCTGAGGGCCAAAGGTCGACTGAATGGGTGGCCCGGTTGCCCGCAGTAGTTGCTGCCTTAAATGGAGAAGCGACTCGGTTGACTGGTAAAAGGCCGTCTGAGGCCATCAAGGCTAAAACGGTGACGCAAACGCCCTCCTCCGTCGTTCAAGGCCGCCCCGTTGGCTCTAGTGAGCAAAGGATCCCTTCAGACGTTGGTGTTCGCTATCTGTATCAGCCCGGCGAGCTGGAGGGCGGCCGCCGCCGCGCCACCGATCCAACGTGGTCCCTGGATGTGTACCGGCTCGGACGCTCGGTGACCAAGCCCAACGAGCCCGTGCTCTACTATTTGCTGGATGGACCTGCCCGTGGCTTTGTCCGGGAGGAGCTCCTCGTGACGCCTCCTGATACCCAGCTACCGCCGGATTGGGTTCTCAAGCGTTGAACAGCTCGTCTAGTAATTGGTTTATATCGAACTTGCCTATAGGGACCGCATCTTTGTGTCCGTAGGCCAGGGTGTCAACCCCATTTTCTGCGAACCAGCGCTTGCTATCAAAGGGTGATAGAGATACTTTGTTCAGGCACTGCCCATAGATGCGGTGGCGCTCGGACCGGAGCACATCCATACTGTGGCGAAAGGTCTTTTTGTCAAAGAGCGCTTCTTTGTATTGTTCGTGGCGAAAGCGCTTCTCCACAGCGGACTTTTTCACACCTTTAGCCTTCTTTATGTTTTTACCATCAGCCTTTAGGATCGAGTACATTTTTGGGCGCAGACCCACATATTCGGCGATGGGTCGCCCTGCGCACTCGTCCTTCATCTTGCCTAGCACCTTTTCGTTCGCATTGCTGCGTAGTGGGTGCTCCTCGGGGTAGCCGGACGTGTCGTAGAGATGTGCACGCTCTGCCATGTCTTGGTACACGTCCTCAGTTTTTAGCTCGACAAGGAAGCTGTCCGTATCTGTGTAGAGGAGACTACAGCGACCTCCGTACTGACCCTTCATCTGGTTGTAGAAGAAGTCATACATTAAGTGCTTAGATAAATCTAAGATGCTCATCCCAACGAACACCGGGCGATTGAGAACCAATCTGCTCTTGTGGACCTGGATGGCCGCAAGGTCGTCATCGAAGATGTTTGCCCGCGCGAAGGCTGGGCTGGCGATGAGACGCCTGAGCTTGTCCTCCTCATCGGCCCTGACGAGCTTCACGTTGACCCGCTTGCGGAGGTTCTCCATGGTTTTGCCGAAGACGCTGTTGTTCATCAGCTTGTAGAGATCCTTCTCAAAGTCGCTGGTTGCTTTTTTCCGGAGTTCGGTGTTCATTCTGATATAGGGCTCCATCCAGGGGCTTTGATCAAAGGATAGAGCTCTGCGAACCTTTTTAAGGCGCATGCCCATCGACAGATAGAGTTGTAGGTTGCGGTAGTGAAGAACGTAGCGTTCCTTATTGCGAAGGTTGGGGACCAGCTTCTCAACCTCGGTGGGCGTGTTGGTGGCAAGAAGGTTGTGCTGATACTCCGATATCCACTCTTTTGGGACCACCATGCGCTCCGGGGCCAACGGGTGTGCATTGTGCGCATCGTGTAGAGAGTCTGGGTATTCAAGATCTACCTCTAGGATGTAGCCATTGGGGCTCTCTGCCGGGTGATCTGCTATACTTGCGGCGAGCCCATCGCAATCCTCTACCCACCGAAAGCTGCCTGTGGGCAGGGGCTGGCTCATCGCCCAGCCATACAGGTTGTTGGCGTCGAGGTAGAGGATGTGGCTACGTTCTTTAGAGGGAAGTCATATCCCTCGACCAGGGGATTATTCGCTTTCGCATACCTCCTCGAGACCATAGATATCCCACCGCGCAGCCCCTTTTCAATGAAGAGGTGCTGGTCGTAGTCCGTCAGCAGGTCTAGCTCGATTCCCGTTTTCTTGAGCAATGCGTCCCAGGAGAGGCCGGGGCTCGTGTAGTAGTTGGCGGGATCTAATCCATACTGTCGCAGGCATGTCTTTCGAAAGGTCTCAAAGACATCCGCCAGAAGTAGGACGTCGGTGCGGCAGTATAGGTCGCTGTAGTCTCCCAGATTGCGACATCCGAAGGTCTTCCAGACATGCTGGGCATGGGCATAATCGTCCTCTCTGATGTGTTCTTCCTTGAGTTTGCTGTAGAATTCCTCTTTCGGCGGGAGTGTTGGCTCTGCAAACCGCTCCCAGGAGTCCATGTGCTCGTATGGAAAGATGCCCTTGCGCAGCAGCAGCTCGCGCTTTTTTTCGTCGGGCTCAAACTTGGTTGTAATATGGAATGCTTCGGGTTGGTTGGCCGCCGCGAGCTTGTCCAGCGGGGCTAGCAGGAACTGCCCACTATCGATGAAGTGGAGCTGCCCGAGAGAGAAGGAGATGTACTTCTCCGTGTTATTGGGGATGCACGATACCTTCCCCCCTACCTTCGAGATCGCCTGCATGATCAGATGTGAGTCGTAGCCACGAAGGTTGTGAAAGACAACTGGTATGGGCGTTGTCTTCGGGTTCAGCCTCAATTTGAGGTTACATGCGTTGTGGGCTGCCCGTCTGTATTTTCCGACGATGTGGCAGTGGTCTCGGACTCTATCACCCGCTAGAGGTTTCTCACACACATTGCAGGTTGTCGCGTTGTTGTAAGACTTCCAGTCCTTTCGGGTCATTCGCATGGCTTGGGGGTAGGTCAGCGCCGCCTTGATTTTTCTCTCTTCTTTCTGAAGCGCTTTGAGGAAGTGCATCGCCGCATTGGGACCTCTGTGTTCCACGGGTGGCTGTGTATGGCCGTCACAGCGGACAACTATGAAACAAAAGCTGCACGCCTCGTGCTCTTGTGTTATCCTAGTATTGCTCTTCGTTGGGTCGAGCTCGGGGCCCTCGAGTTTTATTGTGAGGGCCTCAAAGTCGGCGTAGATGATAAAGGGGGCTGACAGCTGTTTTTGGTGGTTCTGAAATACCAACTTGTTTTTGCCCTCTTCATGCATCTCTACTCTCACCGCCGTATGCCCAATGCCGCGGCACTCTGGCTTGTGGGCCTCCAGCAGGTCATCTCTGGTGTAGCCGTGAAGACAGCGCTCGCAAAAGTGCTTGCGCCCTTTGTATTTGCTCTGATCAAATAGTAGGCGATTTAGATCTTTGATCCAGGTGTAGTGAAACTTTCCCGCCTTTTCGATCAGCAGCAAGTTAAACCGGGCCCCCAGCTGCTTGCTGAGGTGATGGATAATGACACCCTTGTCCCAGCCAAAGACGTTAATGGCTAGGTTGTTCTGTCTCTTCTCGATCATAGAGATGGGTGTCGGGGCTTCGATCCCATCGAAGTTTAGACCGTCATACGAATTAGAAGGTCTATAGGCATGATTCCCATGAGCTACGGGAAATATGGCAGATCTCAAGGCCCATCGGAGACAGTTGTCATCCTTGTTTTTCACATTGATAACAGCCTTTTTCTTTTTCACCTCTGCGGGTAGTGAGATGTAAGAGCCTCCTCTAAGCGGCTGGTATGTGGCGATGTTCAGCCATAGGGTCATCACTCTGTCAACCACCCACCCAGAGCCCCTTTGTGTAAATTTCTCAAGGGCCTACTGGATGACTGAGAAAGATCTGTCAAGCGCCTCCTTGATTTCACCAGTCTGAAATAGCGGTTCCTGTTTGTGTCGAAGCACAGGGTCTGTGTACTCCGAGGAACCGTCGGGTTTGTCTTTTCGAAGCTGCACCTTGAGGGCCAGCTGGAACTTTATCCCGTTCAAACCCGCGATCTCCTCCTCGAGCTTCTTGTAAATCTGTGGGCGCAGGCCTTCTAGGAAGGCTTGGGGGTCTGCTTCGAGGGGATGCCCCTGGGGGATGTTTAGCTGCCAACCATACAGAAAACCTTTTATCACCCAGGGGAGTTTACGAAAGATCAAATCTTCTTGTAACACTTCCTCCCCGGGGATTGCCTCATCTAAGTTGTTGTTTACAACGTCGCGGGCAGGCTCTGACATCTCTCGGCGTTCTCGTCGATTTCTCGCCCGCCTGGCCCTGTCCCGCTCTATCTCTTCCGGGGTGCGCCGTGCCCATCGTTGGCGCGCGGCGCGGTTTTTCCGCTCTCGTGCTTCAGCGGCGCCAGGCTCTGGCATCTCTCGGCGTTCTCGTCGATTTCTCGCCCGCCTGGCCCTGTCCCGCTCTATCTCTTCCGGGGTGCGCCGTGCCCATCGTGCACGCGCGGCACGGTTTTTCCGCTCTCGTGCTTCAGCGGCGCCAGGCTCTGACATCTCTCGGCGTTCTCGTTGATTTCTCGCCCGCCTGGCCCTGTCCCGCTCTATCTCTTCCGGGGTGCGCCGTGCCCATCGTGCACGTGCGGCGCGGTTTTTACGTTCTTGTAACACTTCCTCCCCGGGGATTGCCCCATCTAAGTTGTTGTTTACAACGTCGCGGGCAGGCTCTGACATCTCTCGGCGTTCTCGTCGATTTCTCGCCCGCCTGGCCCTATCCCGCTCTATCTCTTCCGGGGTGCGCCGTGCCCATCGTGCACGCGCGGCACGGTTTTTCCGCTCTCGTGCTTCAGCGGCGCCAGGCTCTGACATCTCTCGGCGTTCTCGTTGATTTCTCGCCCGCCTGGCCCTGTCCCGCTCTATCTCTTCCGGGGTGCGCCGTGCCCATCGTGCACGTGCGGCGCGGTTTTTACGTTCTTGTAACACTTCCTCCCCGGGGATTGCCTCATCTAAGTTGTTGTTTACAACGTCGCGGGCAGGCTCTGACATCTCTCGGCGTTCTCGTTGATTTCTCGCCCGCCTGGCCCTGTCCCGCTCTATCTCTTCCGGGGTGCGCCGTGCCCATCGTGCACGTGCGGCGCGGTTTTTACGTTCTCGTGCTTCAGCGCTCATCGGCATGGTGCTTGATGAGTATGCCCATATGAGACCACTTCTCTAATTGAAAATCTTATCGCTGCAAGGCGTTTAAACTCTAATCTAAAGGTATGGTCACGCGCGGCGCGGTTTTTACGTTCTCGTGCTTCAGCGCTCATCGGCATGGTGCTTGATGAGTATGCCCATATGAGACCACTTCTCTAATTAAAAATCTTTATCGCTGCAAGGCGTTTAAACTCTAATCTAAAGGTACGTTGCTTTTCGCGCCAGGCCTGCTTCCGAATGCGGCTAACACCACAGGCGCGGCATAGAGCCAGAGCTGTTTTTTACCCCTATCCCACAACCTTGACAGGCATAAGTTGTCCTACCTTTTCGAAGTTTAGCCAGGTGAATTTTGCAATGGTCTCTAAGACATCTGCGACCACAAAGCTCCGTAGAGCCTAAAACGAGCCACTGGCAATTATTTTTACCCTTCATCGTAATAACTCCTCAGTTATTCCCCCTGCAAATGGGTATATTTAAATGGTTCAATAACCCATGCAGGAGGGCGATCGCGCTATAGAGCGCCCTCCTAAGACCGCACGCGCCGGGCGCGTGCTCGGGCGGGTGGACCAGACCCCTATTCAGAGCGGGGGCTGGGCCTTTTATTTTAGATTTTACGCTCTACAGATGGGGTGGCCCATAACCCCTATTCTATATACTACTTCCTGACTCTTGATACCAACGGTGTGCGTGACGCCTCGAAGCGCAGGCATGTTTTCGATCTTTGCGGGAACAACGACGTTGTTTGTTTGCAGGAGTGCCACATCGCCTCGGCCTCGCGGGCTCCATCTTAGCCAGTTTTGGCACTTCTTCTTCTGATAGAGTGTCCTCGTCCCCGGGGTTCTCCTTGCGACCTTGTCAGCCCTTCCTTCGACTCCGAGGGGAGGGTGGTGAGTGGCGCATGGCGTGAGACTCCGGCGGGCGGGTGCGACTGTGTGGCCGAACTGGTCCGGAGGTCGACTCCTTGTCTGCCTCTGGACAGGGGAGGTCTGGGTGTCACTAACGTTCGTCTGAAGTTTGAGGCCTTTTTCGTCCAGAGCATGTCCAGCTTCTTCCTCCCGTTCTCCCTGCCATGACGCTTCTTCACTCTGTACTGGTTCTCCCTTTGGGTTTGTGGTCCAACTCGTCTCCCCACTCATCCGAGTGTGTCTCCTGTTACGGTGTCGTTTGTAATTTGGTTCGATCCTTTTCAGGGGATATTCCGTCTCTGGACTGGAGCTCAGCTTCAGTCCGTTTCCTGTATGACAGGGCTATAGAAAAGCGGACCCGCCCAGGTATGGGGGTCTTTCTCCTTCGACAGTGCCTCCTGCCCTCGTACTGATTGTGGCTCCCGGGAATCTGTTCCCCACCTCTTTTGGGAATGCGCCTTTGTTCATCTCCATTAAAATTGGGCGCAGCACCTGGGATTTAGGTTGCTTGGCAGTGACTTTCAGTTGTCAGCTGCCTGCGTTCTCTACGGTGCGGGGCTGGACCCCCACCGTAGAGAGTGTCTCCTACTTTGCTACATTATTTCCGCCTTCAAGTTGCAAATGTATCTGGATCTCTCGTTGTCAAACCCTGTTTGACAAATTCAGCATTCCTCCCTAGTCTGTCCTGGTGCAGCGGTCCAGAAGATTCATTTAGTCCCGCATCAAGGCGGACTTCCTCCGTCTGCAGACGGCAGACTTTCATAGGCGTTGGTGCGTACATGTATACGGGGCACCGTTGGTGTTGCCAACGGTGTGGTTAAAATCTACCTTTAGCTTTGCCGGTTAACCTCTGCTTGCAGCACTTATAATGGTTTTTTTTTTCATGTGCTTTTCACTAATAACCTTACCGTGCTTTTTAACGACTTGCTGTTCTTGTTTCCACAGGGTTTTAGCCCCCCTCCCCGAAGGGGGTCGCTCTGATGGAAGCCGTTTTCTAGTTCAGAGGAACTGCATGCGCGGTTCTGTCTACCTTATAATGACATGATAAAGTTTATTAAACCCTTTTGTATCGATCATTGCAGTTTTTAACGATTTACTGTTTGTATTGCAGGTTTTTAGCCCCAATTAGGGGTCGTTATGGAGTTTTTGCCGGGTCGTGACGTGGTTTTTGTTTTGTGTTTTTTGTGTCCAGCGGCCGTCATGAGGCCCTCGTCTATGACGCCGATTGGTGGCCGTCTTGTTTTTCAGTGATATGACGCCGATTGGTGGCCGTCTTGTTTTTCAGTGATATGACGCCGATTGGTGGCCGTCTTGTTTTTCAGTGATATGACGCCGATTGGTGGCCGTCTTGTTTTTCAGTGATTGTAGACTTTTTCTCTCAGTGGTTGTATGTCAGTTTTTAATGGGCAGGGGTGGATCGTAACCTGACGTACACTGTGGTCCAGCGTGGCTGGCCTGCCCAGGGACATTCTTTTCCTCAATCAAAAAACACTATAGCACACAAATCTTCACAGATCTACCTATAACATTAGGCCCTACAGAACATAGTATAAAGATGAATATGGTAGAGATATACCACTACCATTAGCTGTTCCGACATTGTCGGAACAGGTTTAGATTTCGTTCTGGTTTTTATTATAGGTTTTCGCGGCCAATTTCAGCAAAAGAACGTTTATTTCCGTGAAATAAACGATGAAATGACAGATTTTTCAACTCTGTACAAACTCAGCTTTATTTTTCCTCATTTAACAATTCTATTTCGTCAGGATTTGTGTCTTACTTACCATTCAGGTTCGTTTTTGTGCGTTCTATTTCAAGACCATACTTCCACCTTCAAAAAATTGAATCTTTTCTGTATTCTGGCGACTGGGCAATCAAAGTAAAAGCCTGGGACGCGTTCACGGTGTTTATAAACTATATTATACTTTCGCACAAAACACGTGGCTTAAGTCTAGTAAGTTTGTTTATTCCTAATTTTTTTAATCTTCTTGTCAGAATCGTAAATTAGGCATGCACGTGACAGTAATATGAATATTTAATTAGTCAATTTGATGTTATCATGCTGCAACGAAATTTACCGTGACGTCATCAAAGAGGCAGATTTTTGTTAGCAGCATATTTCGAGAACAGCAAGTGCTACGTTAATGGTTCCTTTTTGTTAAAGCTTTGTTAGATCCTGTAATGCATGCTGCTGTGAAGTTAAATGTGACGTCATCAAGGCGTCATCAAAAAAGCTTATATATTTTTACTCCATAAAGTAAACAATGTCTGATCGTCACGAAACTTAGTAGATGTGATGTCTGTGCCACTCCAAGAATGTTTCTGTGATGACGTCTTTATGAGTCATCGGGCCTAATTGAATTACTAACAATTTTGTATGTTTTCCTTCTTCCGAATTAAATCTTTCCACAGACGAAATTCTACACGTGAAATAGAAAATATAACATTGATTAAAACACGGCATATACTGAGGCCTCAAAGTGAAGAAAAACAGCCGTTTCACGTCGCGCTTTCGCCGTTACCATATTTACGGATACAAGAATAAGGTTCGAGGTTGAAAACTGTGAGACCCATCGTCTGGAGGGTGTTGAAATCAGACCTTAATATTATGACTCGAGTTACTGTTCTTGTTTTCGTTGCATTTTTTCCTGTTTAATTACGCTTTTTGAAGAACGCTACGTACAGCTTTAAAGCTTTTTATATAAGTCGGAACAGCTCCGTGTTCGTTCACGAACACTTAATGTGTAGTTCTGCCCGAAATGCTACTTTTATCAAGAAAGAGTCAATCTAATAACCAAACACAATTGTAATCTTTCAAAGATAAAAAGCTTAAAGGTAGTATCATACTTTGGTAAGACACCAAAACAGAAATGTTCACAGATTTACGTATAACTTACAGGGTATGAAGATGGTGGTGGTAGAAACATACCGTTAAAATTTGTCCGCCTGAAATGGTTTACTTATCCAGAAATTAGTAAAACAACTACCGAAAATCTTTTAAAAGAAAAAAAAAGAGAAAAGACTTAAGAAATACTGTGGCAGTTTCCACAAAAAGTGGGCACCGTATGGGACTGAAATTTTCACAGATGACTGTTACTGTATCTTCCTCGATATTTTTGCCCATGAATGTGTAGTTCTTTGATAAAAACCAAAGATGATACGACCTTTAAGGTGAAAAGACTAAAATAGTATGTTTTGTTCAAAAAGTGGGCACCGTTACGTGACTGAAAATTTAACATGTGTGATATTTTACTGTTTCCTTCCTTCATGGGTTTGCCCATACTAAATACATTTACTATGAAATAAATTGATCCTCCAAGTAAATAAATACATGTTCATTGCACAAAGAAAAACGGCATGAGTGTAATTACACACCCCATATCATGAATAAGCATGTGTTTGTCGTTGTAGATAATATTTAGGAATGATTTCTATCTTTGGATTCTTTGCACGGGGAGAGCGCGAACGCAGTCCCCACTATCAGAAATTGTACTCCCGAGTTCCCCACATTTGGGGGAATCGCAAGGGTCAACCCAACCGGGTGTGCAATGGCCGGGCCTCGCCTTGGGAGAACCGCCTACTTGATCACGGTATCTCCTGAGCCAGGTAAGTATGATTTGGAATGAGAAATTGTACGACCAGTAAAATATATGTACTTTCTCCGCTATAGTTGCCTAGCCGCACAGCGCTTTCCTCGTTCGAGTAGTCGCTTTGTCTGCAAAAATGCGCATGCGCGAGATACATAGATATGTTAATTATTCATTATAAAGGTGTGATAGTCAGGATCACTATTGATACAACAATGACTGGTCTTCAGTGACTGGTACGTCTCCAGATCAATATTTTATAATGATTTATAGTAATCACTATCCCTAGTGATGTGTAGACCTATATTATTAATTGTACCTGTTTTCACGTCATCTGTATGCCTAGATGCAATAACATGTACGTGTACATATACATATACATGTACATGTACATGTAGGCCTACATTGTACATCCACCATGGAGGTAAGACACATAATATAGTTAGGTTAGTGTGCATTAATACTAGTCTGCAAGGACCCCCATAATTTCCCTCAAAAATAAAAGCCCTGCATGTCCTCTTTCCACAAATTTAATCTTTCTAATACTCAAGATGACACCACAACTCAACTGGTCAACATATTAGGTGAGTTATGTAGATCGGTTTGCGGAAACACCATGAATATTCGTTCGTACTTTCGCACTTCTCATAGGTGAGTTAGTTTACTGTAGTAAAGAAGCCATGGGGACTAATGCAAAGTTGCCCACTAACCCCGGACACAATGTACATGAACAGAACATCATGTACATGTACATTATGCACGTACATGTACACTAATGTACATTACTGTCATTACACATCGACTCATGTTTTATACACCTACATATACAGGTTATATGCTAGGCATAATGTAAAGTATATTTCATGGACACGTACAGTACGGACGTATACGTACACGATTGTACAATACACTACATGCTGCTGTATATTCCACTGATCTATAGGTCGCAGGTGCAGTGATTACACGGCGAGCCGTGAAGTCACCAGCGGCCATGTTACTTGTTATGATATTCAGTTTGTATAGATCAGTATAGTAGAGTGTGTTCTGATATGCGGAAGTTGCTACATGTTATACCATAGAGGAAGGAAACAGAATGGTTATACAAAGCATGTAGACCCCTTAGGTCAAAAGAAAAAAATGTTGTGTTATCCGATATGTCCAAAAAGAGGTTGGGTAGGTAGGTAGGTAGGTAGGGAATTTTTTATTTTGAGGGGGATTTGTTTTTTGGAAAACCAACTGAAAGTTTTTTAAAAAGCCAAAAGACTGCAAAAACCAGTTAAAAACTATTGCAATTTGTACAGTGACTCAACTCCCCTCTTGTTATTTAGGCCCTCTTATTATTTATTGGCAACAGTAGGCCAGAGACACAACTAAATGTAGATAAGATCTAATAGATCCCTTTGTGGCTGCCGACAGCAGGATGTTTGTGGTTTTTGGTTTCTTGACCCAGAAATCTGAACCCAGCTAACAATGGATCTGCCAATTTTATGTAATTGGAGACACCAATTATTGGTCCCCGGAGAGATTAGGCAAGTCTTTGGAAAAAAACCCTGCCGACCCAATGACAGTGCCTGTGTCCACTCCTTGCACTCTACTCAAAACGACAACCAGACGCACTTGACTTCCGTTATCGAGCAACCGTCCCGCGGTGTCTCGAGCTCAGGTGACCGTAGTCTTGTTCAAGACGGTATTACGTAGTTATACCTGGCCAACAGATCGCACGTACGTGTACGTGTCAACAAAACAAACGACCCGAAATAACGTCTACGCCACACACACAAGCCTGTGATACCGTCTTGTCCATTTACTCCAAACTGCCCGGAAAATTCCGGGCAATAACCCCCCGCGAAGTCGGCGCATCATGACGTAGCCTTATTTGCATTAATATATTTAGAAAATTTGCATAGGGATGAAGTCTAGTACCGCAACGACGTCGCAAGCATTATATGCAGTACGAATACACACGTGTATTTACAGTACTTGTAAATTACATGTGCCGTACATGTAGGCCTACATTGATATCGTACCATGGCTGTTGACGGACGGATCGTATTGAATTTGGAGGCCTTGGATTTTGCAACACAAATGTCGGGGATTCGAGAGTTTTCCGGAGAACAACAAGGCTCTTAGACAACTTGGGAATGGAATAAATTTACTAACCGTGCCCCTCGAAATCATTCCGTGTCTTCATGGAGCCCGGGAACAGACTCCATGGTATCATAATTCAGTGAAATTATTTCATTCATCCCTTCATTCATTTATTTATTTTGGCAACATACAAAAGTACTGTACACATGAAATACACAATAAACTACGAATAACAAAAGCCCGAGGATAACCCAAAAAGCTGTAAAATACATCGAGCTATCTGTTGTTATTGCTCCATGGCAATAACGGTTGCGGCTGAGTTTCAAACGACCGTCATTACGTGATATGCACACGGTATCACGCCATACCACGTGCGTGGATTGGACGCTGACCAAAACAGCGCATTGCACCCCGTTGTTGACATCAATGAATATGCAACTTTTGCCCACAGAGGTCACGCTCAGTCTTTGTCACGTGACACCAGAGCAAACCAACAAGACGTTATTTTTCGTAGGTCGGTGGAATGTTCCACTTAGTTTGCGTGTGGGTGGGTAATTGTTTGGAGGAGCTCGCGCATAAATAACGTCTTGGACAAGACTAAGGTGACCGGCGTGCTGCAGCTGAGCCCGTGACACCGGCCGGTTGGTTGGGTCAGCTGGCCTGAAGACAATTGTTTATTTGGAGGAAGGCTAGTGACATGGGCTAATGTTCCGTTACATCATAGAGGTTTACCTTATCACATTAACTTTGGGGAGGGGGCATGACGATACCCCCATCTGCTCAACAAAAAACACTTGTGGGTTATTTAAAGGTGTAACCATTCACACAGAATATTTAACCCCTCCCCCAAACGACTCAACATTTATGAAAATCCGTCGTTTAATGGCCGAAATACTATTTGGGGGCGTGTCATGATGTATGACAAACTATTAATATTCCTGTGGGTGGTCCCATCAAAATAATAAGAAGACGTAATTTGTGCCTTTAGAAGTTGCCGGTTGTACCGAATACCGCGGTTTTTGGGGTGCCGGTGTCATGCCAAAAGGGGTCTGTTGCCAGTGTGATTTGGCAACGGAACCTTTTGGCATGACGCCGGTATCAGGCTAGGCAAAATTGGAAACTGCCCAAACATGCAGGACAAACGGCATCAGGATAATGTAGCAACAATGTAGTGTCGTCAGCGTACATTGATGTTAGGTCGGCCCAATGGATCTTGCGGGACACCAGCTGCATGTACACAATGTACATGTACTGTACATGTATAGGGGGGTGCACCACACTAAATAAACTCCCATTGACCTCATTGTAAAGTCCCTCAACTTCACAGTTCAAAAAACGCCATCCAGAAGTTTCTCAGTTGTTGGTGCAATAGTGTAAATGATAGTGTGAACTCTCATCTACCCAATTCTTTTCAATTTTTGGTTGGGTAACCAATTGGATTTTTTGCTTATTGCCCCAAGAAAAAAACACCCCGAAATGTCATTTTTCCGTAACCGACTTGCTACGAGTTTTCACGAAGCAACCCTCCATGTTCAAGGCAATGTAGGACCGGATTTTAAACCAAAATTTCTCAAGTCTCCACAACAGGCTGAAGCACTGAACCCCCAGGTTTGTCATAACCAGTCAAAATTACACAATATATTATTAATTGCACGACCCCCCAAATTGCAAATTTAAAAAACATTTGAGGGTACACACATTATGATATAATCAGCTCGGCGCATTGGTTTTTGAGCTATTTAGTGTGGTGCACCCATAGGCTTACGTACGCTGAGCTTGCTGGACCATCAAGTATACCACGTCAGATTGCCGCTCACATGATGATGACACCCTTGTGCAAAACTTTATCAAAGGCCTATAGCTTGCCACATCGGTCCAGGGCTCTTCTCAAGTGCTCAGGAATGAACGATAGAATGTCGCCAGTAGCTTGTTGCCCTCAAGATAATCCATAAAGCCCGTTCGGTTTCACTACAGCAAAAAGCAAGGGTCCCTTGTCACGAAAAAACATGGATGTGAAAAAAAAATTCACAAATCTGAGTAGTGTGAAAGCAATCCATGTCAAGAAAAAGCAAGGGTCCCTTGTTAAAAATCACCGTGATCCAGACCTCCGAAAAATCACATCGATATTAAAAATCACTCGGATGAGTCGTTAGACACAGCAAAAAAGAGGCTTGTTGATTACGCATTCAAACACATGTACATGTATATATTAATTTACACTAAAAGTGTGGAGGGAGAAGGCTGATGGGACCGTAATTGGGAGGATCTGATTTTTCACCAGAGCCTGAAATAAACTGAGCCATGTCTATGGTCTAATAAACCATGCAGGTAGATGATCTCGAAAGGAGAAACATCTGGCAATTGTGCCAGAGGTAATGGTCCTTCTGGGTTAACAGCTACAACACAATGGTTGGGAAAAAATCACTAAACCAGTTCAAACTTAAAACAAACCTTCAAACATACAGGGTGTCCCAGGAAAAAAAAACAACCCGAGATTTACCGACGTTTAATAATACATGTACATGCACAGTACTTTAATATCACTTTTGTATGATAATGACACACATTCTCATACATAAATGAATAAAGACAATAATGAAGCAAGGCTATCAAAAAGTTGTTTGCACAATGATACCTGAATTTCAAGTTGATTGATAGGAAAGCAATTTGTGGGTAATTTGACTGCAAAATCCTACAGCCAAAAATTAAATGTATGCTCTTATGACGTCCCGATCGAACCAGAAATGACAAGGCTATAATTTTTGACACAGTTAACAACAGAGCAACACGATTTTGTTGTCTGCAGGATGGGGCGATCAGGCAGCATTTCCCCCCTGAAAACACCGCTTCCTTGATCGCGGGGTTCCATCCAAATCGACTATATTGGTGGAACATTAGAAAATATCAACAGGAGGGTGAACCTGACCAAGGGCAGATCAGGACGAAGGACGGTGAGATCCCAAGACATGCAACAACGCAACATGCAACATGCATGCAACGCGACATGCAACATGCATGCAACAACATGCAACAACGTCTGACACAATGCTGGAAGATAATCCAAGGGTCGATCGGACGAAATGGCCATTGCAAAAAACAATGATTTTAAAAAAGAAATCGACATATATCGGAATCAATTTAAAGGCATCTCTGTCATCCCTTGCTCATTTTTGAATGAGGTGTCATTTTAGAGGGCAAAAAATGAACTTTTTAGAAATATGACGATAAGTTTAATGCTTCAATATCATTTTGCAAACATAGCCTTGCTTCATATTGTCTTTAAAGTGTTTATCATAAAGGCATCAAAATGAAAGATTAGGAACTTAACTTTCCAGATTATTTCCAGATTTCCAATTTATTATTCAAAGGTGAAATTAATGTACAGTATATGACGTGATTAAAAGGTAGTATCATACTTTGGTTATTGTCAAAGAAATACAGATTCGTGGGGAAATATATCAAGGAAGATACAGTAAAAGTAATCTGTGAAAATTCGAGTCCCACACGGTGCCCACTTTTTGAGAAAACAGTGAAAACGGGCACAGTATTTCTCAAGTCTTTTTCTCTTTTATTTTTGATCTTTTAAAAGGTCGTTGTTTTACTCATTTCTGGATAAATACACCATTTCAGACGGAAAAAATGTAACGGTATGTTTCTACCACCGTGCACCATCTTCATACCCTGTAAGTTATACGTAAGTCTGTGAACATTTCTGTTTTGGTTTCTTACCAAGGTTTGATACTACCTATGCTTTAAACAATGATAAATTGGTTTCGGTGGGTTTTTTTTCGGCTCACCCTGAGCGATTTTCAGCCAAAAGAACAGCGAAGGCTAATCAATCAATCATTAAAGGTAGTATCATACATTGGTTTCTGTCAAAGAAATACAGATTCATGGGCATAAATATCAAGGATGATATAGCCATCTGTGAAAATTTCAGTCCAATACGGTGCCCACTTTTTGAGAAAACAGTGAAAAACGGCTACAGTATTTCTTAGGTCTTTTCTCTTTTATTTTTGATCTTTTAAAAGATCAAACAGATTTTCGGTCGTTGTTTTACTAATTTCTGGATAAATACACCATTTCAGGCGGAAAAACTTCCAATGTATGTTTCTACCACCACCATATTCATAACCTGTAAGCTATACGTAAATCTGTGAACATTTCTGTTTTGGTCTCTTATACCAAAGTATGATACTACCTTTAAACACTACAGTTATGTAGTAAATAACATTACAGCACAACACTAACTTACAGTTAAATCGCCAGATATCCAGAAGATTCAGAGCACTTTGGGCTTTCATACGATGCTCATACTTCATCACTCAGTTTCTTGTTTCTTGATCTCGTCATATATCGGACCACGGAGCAAGGAACAGAATGCCTGACTTCATGGACTACTTCCCGTTGGCCTTGCAACTGCATCTGTACTTTCTGTAGTCCTAACAAATCACGGTTACACCATGGAACTAGGAAGAAAATACACACACATTAACAATGGACTTCACTTGAGAAAGAACCTCACTCACTCACTGCACTGCTGACAGTTGCCGAGAATTTTCCCAGTTCCGTCTTCAGGGATAGAAATTAATTTATCCCTCTCGAAAACTCGACACTCAACAACAACAAAAGAATACTCGGAGGAACATAAATTGTCCATCAAAGTGTGAAAGATTGTCCTGAATAACACAATTATTGAAGCTTATCTTGTTCTACGCATCCATTTCAACCTCCACTTTCTGAGAGTAGTGAAGTCAGACAGTGTCAATGGGCCAGATATACACCGTAATTATGATCAGCGGTTGTACCATGGCTCTTGCACTGAAGGAATTATATTTCTTCCTCCATGCTCTGATCTACTACTGTTCACACAATGACCAGTCTCACCAGACCACTTCCTATTATCGGCGCTGAACCTGGACAGGTCGGCTGGATTGAATTACAAGAAGACAATAGCTAGGCGGCCTATCATTTTATGTGGAAGAAAGGAGGTAGTGATAAGTGACATGAGACAGAGACTAATCTGAACTTCAAACTTTGGTCAATGCCTTTGCAGATGCAGGTTGCACCCAAGTAAATAAACTCCCATAGACAACAGTGATAAATCATCAAACTTCAAAAATCATTTAAAAATATACAGAACTCTCACAGCTGTTCAAGTTGCACCGAAAAATGATGAGGAACATGTCACCTTTCATTTTCTTTTCATTTTATGGTAGGGTGACCATTGAATTTTTGAGACATACTCATTCTCAGCTGACCACCCCTAAAACAAGGTATGGATCACTCCAGTCAAAGAAGCCATTTTAAAAAAAACATCCCTCTGCAAAGCGGCTGAAATAGACCCACTTTCTCACCCAATTGCATCAAAAATGGTCACAAATGGAAGCCCATAGTTTAGGCAGGAGGTCCAGTGCCATATTTCTTCAATCCTTCATTTTCATAGCTCTCACAACTCTCTTATTTAAAATATATTGAGTGCTTAACTTTTATTCATGAGCTCGGCGGACGGATTTTGGCACTATTTACTTGGCTGCACCCTTTAAGAGCAGATAGTGTCCATATTTTGACACCATACCACACTGAGGGGAAGCAGAATATTCCAAAGGTCACTTATTTGAAAAAAAAAATTGAAAAATATTGCTCCTCTGCGAAATGGCAGGGGTTCGTATCTTGGGTGGCGGCCATGTTTTTTGTATAGTTTTATATGGGAAAGCATATATAGCTTATTAACATGCTAAGATTTTGAACATGAGACTTCTCCATTCCACAACACCAAATCTGGTGTAAATCCTCTCTGCAACACAAATGTCTTGCTTCATGTGTTCATCTGGGATCATTTTGCAGTGGACATAGCCACTTTGGGGTCCCACTTTGGGGGTGGATCAAGGATGGAAGAGGGGGGGGGGACTTGTCAAAGATGTTGAGGACACACACTCATTTAATGCACAAGGTGATCTCTTTTAGATAGCCTAAAGTAGTGAAATACATGTATGAAGTAACACACCCTCGGTGTACTACAGTCCAAGATTATTTCCACCCACAGAAAATATCAAAACTACAGAAAATACACACCATTTTCTGTGCATTACATACCATGTTATGATTCCATCCACTTGCCTTGCACACTACCTTGTGTTTACTTTGTGCAGTTGTTGACACTTCTGAAAAAATGTTTACTCCACTGTGCTTTTTTTTAAATAAAACAGTGAAAACCCAGAGATACAACATGCCAAAAGCCTGTTTTTCATGTCATTTCCAGTTTTATGTCTTTTTGGAGCCTGTTATAGAGAGACAGCAGCAAAAAACACATGTTTACATATCACCATCCAAAACAAAATGGACGCCACCATTCTGCACTATAAGAGCGCACAGTATCCATATTTTGACACCATACCACACTGAGGGGAAGCAGAATATTCCAAAGGTCACTTATTTGAAAAAAAAATTGAAAAATATTGCTCCTCTGCGAAATGGCAGGGGTTCGTATCTTGGGTGGCGGCCATGTTTTTTGTACAGTTTAATATGGGAAAGCATATATAGCTTATTAACATGCTAAGATTTTGAACATGAGATTTCTCCATTCCACAAATCCTCTCTGTAACACAAATGTCTTGCTTCATGTGTTCATCTGGGATCATTTTGCAGTGGACATAGCCACTTTGGGGGTGGATCAAGGATGGAAGAGGGGGGGGGGGGACTTGTCAAAGATGTTGAGGACACACACTCATTTAATGCACAAGGTGATCTCTTTTAGATAGCCTAAAGTAGTGAAATACATGTATGAAGTAACACACCCTCGGTGTACTACAGTCCAAGATTATTTCCACCCACAGAAAATATCAAAACTACAGAAAATACACACCGGCCATTATCTGTGCATTACATACCATGTTATGATTCCATCCACTTGCCTTGCACACTACCTTGTGTTTACTTTGTGCAGTTGTTGACACTTCTGAAAAAATGTTTACTCCACTGTGCTTTTTTTAAATAAAACAGTGAAAACCCAGAGATACAACATGCCAAAAGCCTGTTTTTCATGTCATTTCCAGTTTTATGTCTTTTTGGAGCCTGTTATAGAGAGACAGCAGCAAAAAACACATGTTTACATATCACCATCCAAAACAAAATGGACGCCACCATTCTGCACTATAGGTTGCACCCAAGTAAATAAACTCCCATAGACAACAGTGATAAATCATCAAACTTCAAAAATCATTTAAAAATATACAGAACTCTCACAGCTGTTCAAGTTGCACAGAAAAATGATGATGAACATGTCACCTTTCATTTTCTTTTCATTTTATGGTAGGGTGACCATTGAATTTTTGAGATATACTCATTCTCAGCTGACCACCCCTAAAACAAGGTATGGATCACTCCAGTCAAAGAAGCCATTTTCAAAAAAACATCCCTCTGCAAAGCGGCTGAAATAGACCCACTTTCTCACCCAATTGCATCAAAAATGGTCACAAATGGAAGCCCAGAGTCCAGGCAGGAGGTCCAGTGCCATATTTCTTCAATCCTTCATTTTCATAGCTCTCACAACTCTCTTATTTAAAATATATTGAGTGCTTAACTTTTATTCATGAGCTCGGCGGACGGATTTTGGCACTATTTACTTGGGTGCACCCTGCATGTGCAATGGAGCATGTAACGCAATGTGGAAAACAACGTTCGTGTCTTCGTGATGTCTAGCTAGCTCGGCCTGAACCGCGACAGTCTCCGATATCTGGGCATGTCATGCATGGGCGTCGATCCCAGGGGGGGGGGGGGGGGTATGGGAGGGATATATCCCCCCCAATATTGAGGTGGGGGGGGGGGGGGGTGGCATGTATTATCATCCCCCCAATATTTCGAGGTTGAATGTCATTCAAGTTTATTGTATAGAAATATTACATGATCATTGTTGTTTTTTGAGTCGCAGTGAATTTATACTATGTTTAATTCTTCTGAATATCGTTTTTAAATGCTCTAAAATGCGACTTTCGACTCTGTTTTTATTAAAAAGTCCCTGGTTTGGGAGGGGGGTATCCCACCTACCACAGCCTCACCCGGCTCGGTCGCTTCAATCCCTCGCATAGGACACCAAATCACCAATCATCCCCCCCCCCCAATCATGAAAAGAAATCGACACCAGTGATCTCATGTGTCTACGAATAGCCTCACATTTTTATAAACAAATCAAGGTAACCTAAAATTCTTCGCTAACCGATAAGAGCCGAAAGAGCCGAAAATCTTGCTTGCGGATTCCATGAAATAGATTTCACGCGTAAAGCGCTTTTGCCAAAAGGGGTGGGGGCGTGGAAATTAAATGCGTCAATTAAATAACGACGGATGTACTAAGGGGCGATCAAAGCTATAGATAATTTTGTCTCCCCCTCTTTTTCTGCTCTTTTGGAGTCTTTCTGCCTCACTATATATTATCGGGTTTTTTGTTTCTTTCCTTTTTTCCTTTTTCTTTTTTTGCTGGAAGAAAAAGGGGGCGTGCGCGAGTCCACGCCCCATGGATCCACCCCTGCATTTCTCATATTGAAAACAAAAAATTCCGGGTGCCCCCCCCCCCCCCCCCACAAAAATCCAAGGCCCCCTCAGTACCCCCCTGCTGAAAAAATCCTAGCTACGCCGCTGCCTCCAAGGCTCCAACCCCAAATAAACGGTGTCAAAATAATTAAGATCAAGATGCCAAACAGCTAGTCAAGATGTCAAAACAAGATTACTGATCAACTGGTAAAACAAGATCCTTGGGGTAGAGACAGGCCCGCGGGAACACATTTTTGGCAGGGGGTGCTGAGATTTGTAGCATAATCTTTGTGCGCGAAGCCAATTTGGCGTGGGGTATGCTTAATCTCCCATATAGCTAAAAAGACAGTCTTAATAGATGTTGTGGTGCAATCTCTGGTTTTTTCGAGACATTTACCAGTGTTCTTCAACTTTAAAAATAAAGGTTTGTGAGACTGTGGTTGAGGAATAATGCGAGGGAGGAGTGCAAAGCTCTTAATTACGGCGTGGGGTACGGGGCCCGCTTAAGGGCCTCGAAAAAATTTTGAGTTCTAGATGCTCCGTGGTGCGTTCTAAGACAAATTTTTGCCACTTTCGTCAGACTTTTTGATCAAAAGTTGTAAAGAATATTTAAAAGGATTTCATTTTATTTAGTGCATAATTACTATTAAAACAAAAAGGAGACCAGTGGTTCAATACCAATGAAAAACTTGAAAACTATTGATCTGGTCGGGTAAAAGGTTTTAAGGGTAAGTGTTCTGTTTTGGGGTTGAAAAGGTAGGCCTGTATCAAACGATCACTAATAATTCCAAAATTTTATTAGCTTCAAATTATTGATGAAGTCAAGACAGGGTCACAGATTTGAATAATAACTTAGAAAATCAGTTTAAACCAAAGAAAATACCAAAATTTTGCCTCAGCCATAAACTAAAAAAGAATACTTGGTAAGACCGGTTTTAATTAACGTTATGCCTAAATTTCACAGAAAAATCAAATACAGAAAATAATCATTCATCACAAACGTTAGTTGACAGGTGACAAATAATAAAAGGAAATCCTAACTTAGAAGCGTAAGCAATCCATAACTGATGAACAATTAAAACACCCTTGCATAATCAACCATGTTTCCGTGCAACGCGGCACACAATGTAATGTAGGTAGCGTACCCGCACGGAATGTTGACCGGCCACACGAAGCATAAGCCCCACGGCCGTCAGACAGCACATCGCGGTAAGGTAACATCCCGTTGTGGCAAGATTAGTGTCAACAGTTGCAATCGCAAACTCAACTTTTTGTAGGCATTTGTTCCTCATAATTTCCAAAAATGACTTCTTATTTCATGTGAATCTACGATAAATAATCGAAAATGTAGTTTGAATAAAGCAAGCTCGTTCAAAATGCCGAATTTTCGGAAGAATTTCGTCGAAGTTTCGCGTATTAACAAGTTAAACGTAACCAGATTTGTGACCACGTGCGCAGACCGCATGCAGCAAAAGTAGGACTCTTGCAGTGCAGATCGTATGCAGCAAAAGTAGATCTCTTGCAGTGCACGTGTACATTGCAAGGCCGGTCGACACGCTGCTCGGTTTAGTACATCCGTTTAATGTATGTCAATTCGAGTTGCCTCGCGTCGCAAATTTGACAGTTCGTGCGAAATCATTGGAAAGTTTCGAAGGTTAGAATCGAAAATAAAGTGATTCTCATTGTTTCCAGATTAATTTCTGTAGTAATTATTTATTGTACAGTAAAACATGTAAACGTGGCGGCATGATTTTAAACCATGGCGGCGATTTTTAAGCGTGGCGGAAAATGGCGGCTGCCGCAGAAAGCTTGGCGGTGCGCCATGTCTGTTCTACACGTTGGAGAACACAGTCTTAGTTCTACTCTGTCGTACCATGGTCGTACGACGTGGGACGTAGACGCACGCAGTAATGGGAAATAAACTTAAGTTCTTTTTTTCTTGATCATTTTTTTCGCTACTGAGCTGAAATCTATACATATATTAAGGATGATTCTCATCCATCACAAGGTGTGAATTATGTCTGTTAAAAATAGGGGGTGCTGTAGCATATTTCAGCACCCTCATCATAAAAGTTGGGGGTTCTGCAGCCCCCTCAGCACCCCCCGTTCCCGCGGGCCTGGGTAGAGAGTGTCTCCGGATTAATTAACGAGACAAAATGGAACGGCAACTTAATACATTGTGTACAGTGGTCAGCACAGCTTGTGTACATGTACAGTGTGTACAGTGTATACATAGGCGGTCGAATGTCAGGTTCACTGTGTGCATTACATGCATACAATACAATGGCTGCACGGAATATACTGTAGTGTACATGTACGTGAATGGTCACACACACAATATGCCTGACAACGGCCATAAACAAAATACTGTCATCGCCTAAAACATGCTAAATCACACTTTCTTCATCAATTTACAACAAAATGGCACTTACCACACGTTGTGGAAGGTGTTGCCTACATAACACAGAGACTAGCCATGCTCAAAAAGCATGCACAAAAGTGCAAAACAATGCACAAGTTTCTTGCTAGTTGCAAGTTTGACAACTCCGACAGAAAGTGAGTGCAGGTGTCGAGCCTGTAAGCTGACATATCACCCGAAGGCGAACAAACATATTACTGCGCCGTCATTAAAATAAGACAATAATTTACCCCAAGATAAATATTTAATTACTCAATACAAAGGATGTTGTATAGTTACTTTGTATCAGTATATAATAGTACAATTTTTTATAAAATGATGGATTTAATAAAAGAGAAATTAATCATCCCCGGAGCCCTATTTTCTATGAGGGACTTATTCTAAGTCAGTGTGTGAGAAGTCATTTCCTCGAACCGGAAACACTAATTTGCATATTATAATGAGGATAACATAAAATATAATGGGGGCGGGCAAAGCCCATATCCCCACTATGGAAGAAAGAACACATGTGGTCAGACTGGTGCAGGGTCACTGGTCAGACTGGTGCAGGGAGGGTCACTGGTCAGCCTGGTGTCAATCAATGTCAGGAAGTGAAAGTATGTGACAACAATTGTTCTTGGAAATAAGGATGAAGATTGCATTTGGTGAAGTTGTTGTTGCTATATAACATTCAATAAAGTGCTAGGACTAGTATTTTTGTATTTTATACAAGTAATAAACTGCTGCAAACTGCTCATCAGCCAATTATGACCTGAAATACCGGTATATCAATGCTTAAAGTTAGGTTGGCCTGGCGCGTTATAGTCGATCCTAACACTACAGGATCTTTCTCGAAGGCAAACTTTGAGAAAGATCCTGTTAGTGTTAGGCCTCGAAACGCGCCAGGCCCTCCTAACGTACGTTAAGCATTTGATGTATTTCATACTGTAAGATTTGTAATAATAATGCATTCATTTTCTTTTCCCTCCAGTCCATGTTGAAACTGTGATTTATGGGTGTTTCGCAAAAGTTCTCTACAAACTTAAAAACATATTTGAAAAAAAAAAACCTGACAAAATATCCTGTCCTGTTCGATACAAGTAATTAACTTAATAAACAACGATATAGCTTAACACTTACATGATACCCAGAAGATTTTAGGACAGAGCCCTTATGCTCATACCATGCTCCGGCTCCCGGTCCATCGTACATGGAAGGAACAGACAAGGCTGAGTTAATTACTGCTTCCTTTGTTCCTTGTAATGCATCTACATTCCATGTCGTTTCCTTCCTAACGAATCGTGATTACAACCCTTGTCACTTGAGAATGAGCCTCACTCACTCCCTGCATGCACTGCAGACAGTGTTGCCGAGATACCCTGTCACTGTCTTCAGAAGTTCAGTCCAGTGAGGGAAGGTTATTATCCCTCTCGAAAACTCGACACTCCACAACAACAGAATACTCGGAGGAACATAAATCTTCCATCAATGTCTGCAAAATTGTCCTAAATAACACATTTTATAGGAGCATAATTATTATCTTGTTTTGAACATCCATTTTCTCCCTCCATTTCCTGATCGAGTTATCCGTCTGGCAGTTCCATTGGGCCCGTCGTGCTTACGGCGTATGGCATCACACGTGTCCACTCTTGCACAGCTCTACTATCAACACAATATTGACAAGACTGATACTCCCATTATCAGATCAACCCGGCCAGGTCAGCCGGAATGCAGCCGGATTGAATTACAAGAATGGTTTATGTGGACGAAAGAAGGTAGTGATAAGTGACAAAAACAACAGAGACTAATCTGAACTTCAAACTTTGGTCAATGCCTTTTCAACTATTGGCGCTATAAGGAATTAAGTGTCCAAGTTAGTGCCATCTTGTCCATGATATCTCGGCCTGCCTATTGGACGAATGCCAGTCCACGATATCTCGGCCTCCCGTTGGACGGTCGCCAGTCCATGATATCTCGGTCTCCCATTGGACGGTCGCCAGTCCACGATATCTCGGCCTCCCAATGGACGGTCGCCAGTCCACGATATCTCGGCCTCCCATTGGACGGTCGCCAGTCCACGATCGGTATGCTATTCGCCAGTCCACTATATCTCGGCCTCCCATTGATTGGACGATCGAGTGTCTACGATGGACGTCTTACCCCCTCATTCGACGACTCCAAATCGTGCACGCACCTGACAATAATTGTTTTAGAGAGGAGGTAGTGGAGTCACGGTGACGTACGTACGTCTTAAATGTTGTATTATGGTAAGAAACCAAAACACAAATGTTCACAAATTTACGTATAACTAACAGGGTATGTGGTACATACCATTAAAATTGTTCCACCTGAAATGGTGTATTTATCCAGAAATTAGTAAAACAGCGACCGAATCTGTTTGATCTTTTAAAAAAGATCAAAGAGAAAAGACTTAAGAAACACTGTGGCTGTTTTTCACTGTTTTCTCAAAAAGTGGGCACCGTATGGGACTGAAATGTTTACAGATGACTCTTAATTGTATCTTCCTTGATGTTTTTGCCCACGAATCTGTATTTCTTTGACAAAAACCAAAGTATGATACTACCTTAGCCGGGCAGATTTTGAAACAATGCTTTTTCGGCAGATGTGCTAGTGTCTATGGATTGGGCATGCAACGCGCTGTGTGAAAAACAAAACTGAAATGAATATTATTTTCGTTGTATTTGTTGTGATTTTGGTATTCAAAATTGATGTTAATTGACGGCCAGACCCCGGATGACGTTCTTTGAACTGAGAATTTGTTGAGCGTTTTCACACATACAGTGACTACATTCAATGGGATCGCCGAGTTTATCAGTTTATTTTACGGCTCTGAGGCTGTGCTCTGAGCGGCTGGTCATGATAACGCCCTCTAGTGGTGGCAAACGTTCGACTAGGCCTTGTTGTACGTTGACGATTGCTGTAATGACTGTGTGCGGCTGACGAACATTTCGGAAAACTTACTGTTTAGTGTTTGGCCTAACTTACTGGAAACAAGCTATGGTGAACTTCCATCTTACCTGTGTAAAACTGGGGAAGCATATCTGAAAGGTGAGTTTTCGGGGTGTGTGTTTGACCATAGATGGTAATTCACACTTCAAATGTTGCATGCAGCGGCAGCGGCAGCCATTTATTTTTGGGGTTCTCAAAACTCCCTCTGTTGGGCACCGGTTCAGTTCCATAGGGTTTGTGCACAGGGTGTTAAACTTAAAGGTAGTATCATACTTTGGTATTTGTCAAAGAAGTACAGATTCTTGGGCAAAAATATAAAGGAAGATACAGTAAAAGTCACCTGTGAAAATGTCAGTCCCATACGTAGTTGCAATGATCGTAACCCTGGCATCGTATGGGATAGTTGCGATGATCGTAACCCTAACGTTAGGACTTTAGGAGGCTAGGTCTGACATGGCCATGGGGACTGGTAGTTGCAATGATCGTAACCCTAGGTCTGACATGGGGACTGGGACCCAGCCCCAGTCCAGAATTTTTTTCCCGAATATTTTTTTTTCTAGAAGCAGAAACAGTGTTCTGTACGACTCTCATTTTTGAGTCATAGCTTTTCCTCAGACAATAATCCTTCTTTGAAGTACTGTATATACTAAGATTAGCCTACAATTCTGGCAGCTTTTTGTCTTAAAAACCATACAACTTGGTGCTTTGTCGGTAAGTTGGAATGACGTCACTCCGCGCTGATCTATAAGCTGCCAGGATTGTTTATTCTTAGTATAGGGTACTACCACTTGAGAATGATCTGAGGACAAACTAGTACATTACAATGACAGTCATACAGAGCATGATCACAGACTGCTTCTTGACAAAATAGATTTACAGAAAAGATTTCTTTATTGAGACTCGATGACGGACAGTTTGTATGTGATTTGTATACATGTAGCTTAATACGCCATTTACATGTTGGTTTTCATTGGTTTTCAAGTTGATTTAATGAAAGTACCCGGATGTCCGCACTGTCCTGAACTTTACAATCTCCCTAAAGTTTACCTTAGCTCTAGGGTTTTTGTTCAAATTGAAATTTGAGCCTAGTTACCATGGTTAGGGAAGTCAGAACGGAGTGACATGATATATTCCAAATTTAGCAACCAACTCACCGACCTTGAAGCGATGAAAAAAAAATGTCAAGTCTTTTTTTAAGACAAGGGCCAGGAATGTTTAATTTTAGCAATTTTTATGGCTGTTCACACCTATTGGTGATAGACAAATCTCGGGGAAGACACTGGGTTTGAAAATTTACGGTGATTCACACTGTAAACTTTTCAACCCCATGCCAACCCGGGTTAAACTAAACAACTCCGGATCAGGGTTGATATTTTCCAACCTGGGTTAAAACTAGGTCCCTACCGGAAACTCCCCGAAATAGAAGGTTCGCGGGAGACAAGTGTGAACCAACGCTGGATTGCACGTGGGGTTGAAAAATTTCATTTCAACCCGGTGCAGGAATAGAGTTCACCCCAGGTTGAGGGCTTGTAGCACTTGTCAAAAGCCCTAAAATAATGTTTTCCTGTGGTACACTAGGATGTATTATTGTTGTGGTATCCTGAATACCACGATATACATGTAGTTTTCAGTACACCACACAGTCATGTCAGTGTGGTTTTGTGCAAAAGCATCAATTGGTTTATGATCCAGTTTACTCTGTGGTCATGTCTGGTAAGCAGCTCTTGCCTTGTGTGGCAGGTGAAGAGGGTTCTAAGGATCAAAATATTATAATTGGTTTCAGTCTGAAATGTTTCCATGTGTCACACTGTTGTACTGACTCAATTTCTAGATAGTGCCGAGTGAACTTAGGGCAATCCTTGAGATTAGTCCAGTAGTCCACTCTAGTTACCTGGCATCCAGACCCAACAGATGAAGTGTCATAATTTACTTATTAAGGCGGGTTAGTTAGTATTGTAGAAGCTGGGTACCAGCTAACCAGAGTGAACTTTATTATTTCCAAGAATACCAATGAGAACACCACATGTACTTGTACCACATATCAGCTGGTTCCAGTTGTAACCACTGAAATTCAACTCCAAAAGAACACAAAATATGCACAAATTAATTTTAAATTTCGTTTCCTTCAAAACGGGAGTTATAATTTCAATCTTCATGACATTGTCACAAAGTGTTTTTTTAATGCACGAAGGCCTATAGGCTCTCTATACATGATACAGGGTACATTGGAAATTAATATGAATGAAATGAATATTCTCTTGTAAAGGAAAACAATTCAAAAGGCCTTTATGAAACCAGGCTTGAGGCTAGGCTTGGGACTTATTTCGTTCCACCCAAAACAAAATGAAGGGATTTATTCCACTTTAATTCAAATATATTCCATTTGTACATGTAGGAAAATAATTCTAAGCAAAAGTATCGAGGGCCAAATTCATGGAGCTGTTAAGCATAAAATATTTGCTTAGCACAACAAGTGCTCAATAAAATAAACCACCATTAAAAATTCTATTTGATATTCATGGTCAGTGAACAACAGCCAAAGAACAATCAATTACAACACCTGGAAATTTGGTTGTTAATCCTGTTTTCATTAAGGCAGAAATTTCATGAAATTTCATTTCTTAGCAAATGTTTGTGCTAAGCAGGGCCGTGAAATTGGCCCCTGTACATGTTTGTATACCTGAAAAACGTAAAATTCTTCTGACTACCAACATGTTAATGTACATGTACATTGTACATGAATGCACTTTGCTATCCACATCGGGTATGTGTACATGTACATGTACGTTTGTATTACCTCAGACTGTTTGAAAAAATGTACTGGTACCGGTTCTAGTGATGTGGGTGTTTCACTATTTATTGATCAAACCACATGTTGTTCTGCTTCGGTGATTTTAAACAACAGCCTGACATTAAACCCGCCATGGTGCTTTGAGGTCAATTATTTGTAAATGGCAACACGAAGGCTACCTTTTCCTTAAATTCTATTCTTCATCTGAAATGTTGACGGATTTATGATGTAGGCCCTATTTGGAATTTGGATGGGAGCTTTTTGAATGGTTGTGTGAAAATTGATGAGCCAACGGCAGGACTTGTGCCATTGGACGTGTTGGACAATGCAGTCTCGTAATATTCTGTGGAGATAAATGGGCTTTTCCCAGGCCAGAAATAGCTGTAAGGAAACGGAAAGGAAAAGTTGAATTTTGGTATACAGGGCTCGAAATATCCACTAGACCTTTGACCGAGTCTAGTGATTTCAGTGTCGGTCTAGTAAAGTGTGTATTGCACTAGTCCGGCTGTCCAGTGATTTTTGACACAAAATTGCATACAACGACCATTTTCCTATGGACATGAATGCCACAGGTCTAGTGAAAAATGTTCAGGTCTGGTAAAATGCATCAATACAAGACCAGCTGTCCAGTGCGTTTTTTCACGAAATTCGAGCCCTGGTATAGGTTTGGCCACAGTTTACATTATGTTCATGTTACATTGATCAGTTTCTATTCAATGATATTACAACGCCTATTAATTAACCTCATTGTGTTTGCATTGTGTACATGTATTATTGTACATTGATTTCATTATAATTTGAAGAGCAGCTGTGCATTCAAAGTATAATAGAGTTTGACACCGTTGCTACAGTGTATGTAATTTGCTGTGAATGGAGACTCTATTAGACACTCATTGTACAGTAACTACTTAACAATAGGATATTTTAGTACTCGATTAGTACATAAAGCTTCGTACTAATGATGTCACATTCTGAGTGATTTGGCCAGCGTGCGCATGTACAGAATCCCCGGATGTCAGACAAACATTGACTCACACACGTAGTGTACACCATGCATTCACACAAGCACACCCACCACACGTTTGCAAGGTTGCAATGTTTGTCTGAGATCCGGTGTGATGTCACAGCATTTAGCCTGCTATTTTTTAGATTTCTCTCTGAATATCTTAGCTGTATCATGAAGAAAAGAAATCAGGCTAAATGTCCTCATGTCTGTTTTTGTTATTATTCAAATCTGTTTCATTTTAGGTGCATTTTCTCCAAGACAGCAACATCTTTCACCTAGCCGGCCAGATTTCATTCTCCATTTTGCCGCACCATGGACCTTGTGGGTAAAACCATCGTGAAGAACCAGGTCTCCAGCTTGACCAAAACTATCGGATTGTCCGGGGATGAAAACAAGGAGGAAGAGGCGTACGATCCACAGAAGGCGCAGCAGGAAGACGAGAGGGCAGCCAAAGAAAAGTAAGGGAGTCACATAAGCCCTGTTCGCACTGGACTTTTTTTCCCAGGGGTTTTACCGAGCCAATTTTTACCGGTGTCCACACTTGGACCTTTGATTCGGGTAACTTAACCTTGCACACACGGAAAAATTACTGAGTTGTCAATACTTGGCTCATGAGGCTACCCGACTCGCACTGTCTGTATTGAACTTTTCATCTCGGGAAAAGAGTCTTGGGAATTCTTCCTTGGCAGAAGTTGGCCGGTAAAAATGCCTGCGCGGGTCGGGAAAAGTAACTGAGAGGAAGACTTCCTGAGACATCCGCACTGGACTTAAAATGGGTAAAGTACCCAGCGTCTCAGTAACTTTGCCCCAAAAGTCCTGTGCGAACTTCTTTGATTTTACCTACAAATCATCCCAAATCTGCTCCCAGTCCATTTTTAGTTAGTATTGGACAAGGACACAAGGCTGTAGAATTTGGGCACTGATCGATATACTGAATTCAGGTGCAACATGTACAAACTCCTTATTTTAATGCATACACCTGTCATGCCTGTAGCATACCGTAATCATCCTTTTTTTGCAGCCTTCTTTACCAGCAGCCAATTTCATTGAGCTGTTAAGCACACACAAAAATTGCTAAGCATAAAATATCTTACTCAAAAAAACAAACCACCATTACAAATTCCATTTTGATATTCATGGCCAGCAAATCATTCCCAAAGAACAACCACAAGTGATACACAATACATGGAAATTTTGTTGTTTATCCTGTTTTTAAGAAACATTTGAGGCTTTGCATGGTGACAATTGGCATGTGGATCTGTTTGCGGAAACACCATGTAAGAATCGTTTCACACTTGGTACTTCTTTCGCACATTTTGTAAGGTCTCAACATTCCGACTAGCATGCTGTGGTCATCAACAGGAGACTTGTTTTAATAAGAAATTTTATTGTTAGCAAATTTGTATGCTAAGCAGGGCTGTGAAATTGGCCCCAGATCCCAGCTGAAGAAGGTTAAGTCCAGCAGCCGATTTCACGAAATTTCAAATGTTGCGTACGCAACAAAATGTTGCATAACTTACGCAGCATTTTCCTGCCTTGGTTGCACAAGTTATGGCCGTTCCACGAAACTTACGCAACATTTGTACGTTGCGTAAGTTACGCAACATTATGTGAAATCACCTGCTGGCAGTTGCGCTGCTTATTTTTGTTCTCTGCTTTCTGTTTGAACACGTCCGATTCTCTTAATCTCCTCAGGGCCAGGCGCCAGGAAGCCCAGCTGAAGAAGAAAGCAGACAGGGCGGCCGAGCGCAACAAGGTCCGGGAGAAATACGGTCTGAAGGAGTCCAAGACGGATCAGAAGCTACTGGAGAGCAGGGACGAGCTGGAAAAGAAACCGCCGTCCCAGAACCCCGAGAAAGGCAAAGGAAAAGACGACAACAGCTGCGCGGTCATGTGATGGGCACTGAAACTGGCAAGCAGCTTTTATGGGAGCAGCTGTCCAAAAATTCCAGTGCAAGAAAAAACATTTAGCCTGTTGATTTTTAGACTTTTAGCCTCTGATCAAGCTTGAATCAAAACATCAGTGTCTGCTAATTCTGAGTTGGAACAGTGGAAAGGGGGAAATTCTTAGAGTTCTGAGTGTAAGACATGTTCATGTAAAGCTCTTTTCACACGACGCTTAAAAAACTCTCAACCATTGAGACATTTTCTGAGAGAATTTCTCAATGGTTGAGAGTTTTTTTGGCGTCGTGTGAAAAGGGCTTAAGATGACAGAGACCTCAAGGGTTAGTTTGTCCTGTGGGGAAACGTGCTCTGTTATGAAATGCTTAATTACCTCGTTAATTCATCAAAACGACATGCCAATCAAAATCACACAGTATTTCATTGATAATCTGTAAATGGAAAACACAAAATATTAACCTGATAAGTTCGAAATAAGTGGTGGTCGAGAAATCAATATTAATCTCTTTGCTCAGTGGTGATTGCGAATTATAAGTGCCAACTGTCATTTCTGTCTCTCTTAAGTTACCGGGTACTTCTTTTTGGAAACACATCATATTTAAGTTGATGGGCTTCTTTCGAAGCACAGGTTCCCCTTGGTGTGTGATCATGAAATTAACCAACTTCATGAATTGCCATAGAGGGCGTTCTTGAATTACTAAAACTGGTCTTATCTTCAGTCTAAACTGAATTTAAGGGTCTACCTACTTGTGTCTGAACGGTCTACAATAGACTGTTTTGGGTGCTAAAAAATCTTTGATAACTTAGACCGACGATGTGGGACGGTCTAGACTACATAGACTGGTCTACAACTGGGCCAGTCTATCTCAACCACATCCGGTATTATTTGACTACAAGCGGGTGCATAACTCCTCGGTGATTTATGTCACTACTTGTGAATTATGGGAAGTTTAGTTTCGGAGTAATGCGACACAAGTGACCTAAACACCAGAGATAGACTGTTTTCAGTTTAACCCTGTGTAGTATGAATGCAAGGAGTTTGGGATGAAATGTGTACCGCCCGCTGTGACCACAAAGGCAAAGGGTATATAGAGCTTTTTCGGTCTCACTAGTCTCTGAAGTACTGCGTTTGAACACAGCCAATGTTTCAATGGCATTTTCAGCAAATACCAACATTTCCACATTTTTCTGTGTAACTGAATACCGGTAGCCTGGGGTAAAAATGGAAACTAGAAATCACATACTATTCATAATGCAGATCAGCACGACCAGTGCCCATTGTGGACAATGATCATGATACACTGTTCCTCAGTTCCTCGGATCAGCTGATTCACTCGTTTTCTCATCGCACATCGTGCCTTTGAAAATAGAAAAACACTGCACAAAGTTTTGTAAAGACCGGAATTTCCTCATATTTTGTTAGAGGTAGTATCATACTTTGGTAAGACACCAAAACAGAAATGTTCACAGATTCACGTATAACTTACAGGGTATGGAGATGGTGGTGGGAGAAACATACCGTTAAAATGTTTCCGCCTGAAATTTTGTATTTACCCAGAAATTATTAAAACAACGACAGAAATTCTTTTTGATCTTTTAAAAGATCAAAAAATAAAGGAGAAAAGACTTAAAAAATACTGCGGCAGTTTTTCACTGTTTTCTCAAAAAGTGGGCACCCTATGGGACTACAATTTTCACAGATGACTGTTACTGAATCTTCCTTGATATTTTTGCCCATGAATCTGTATTTCTTTGTTAAAAACCAAAGTATGATACTACCTTTAAGTCTGAGTTGCATGCATGCCTGTTTTTGGAGTTGGGTAAATATTTGAGAATGGTGCTAGGTGATACATATCAGATTGTATGACTGTAAATTTAAGTCTGGAATGTGCCTTATTATTTTTAAGATGACCAATACTTTATAACATTTATGACAACAATGAGGTTATTATACTTTTGTAGTAACATCTTCCTCTTTGTGAAATATGCAGATTTTTTTGTACAGTATTAAAATAATATTAGAAATTCAGAGGCCTTGTTGTAATTTCAGGGGACGAAGCATCTAGAATCTACGCATTTTTATCATGGTCTTCCACATTCTTCACATTTGCATTGCATATGAACTTCTGTCTTCATTTTATATTATTGAGCCTTTTTATGTCACCTATGAAGTGGACGTTGCCTACAGCTGATTGTACATACAATCGTACATACATGTATAATGCAAGAGTTACATTTCGCACATTAAAGGTAGAATACAGGATTGGTAAGCGTCAAACACTTCACTTCACTTTTAATCTGGAAGCTTAATTTTATAAAGCTCATTAGAACTAAAATTGATCAACAGTTTGCATTTGATTTTGCACAGGATTGGTAACATACCCAAATTATGCAATGATTTAATCATTTCGGTGTTCTGAAAGTTACTTCACAGAAGGCCATTTGACATTTCTTACAGCTTGTCCAGCAATTTACCAGTTTTCCAAAATGGGCAACAAAATGTGCTTCCATAATTGAATGTGTAATGATTTCCTATGGTAGTGTACTGTTCTTCCTTAAGAAACTTGTTTTATGTTAACAAAAATTACAAGAATGGAAGAAATTTATATTTATGCGTACCGTTGAATATAATTGACCCAGTTTTTTTCTATTTGCAACATTTGATATAAAATAGTTAATACACTTGATTTTTTGTGTGCCTTGAACATGTTGAATGGGAATTTGAGTTGAAACATCTTTAGATTTCAGAAAGATGTAAATAATATACGAATAGTGCATACTGACACGAAATATGATTTCAACAATCAAAGATAGACTATAAAAGCAGATTTATATTTTGAATAATTTATTTTTTAAAGCAACATGGACACACCGTAAATTGACATCATAAAATGAGGAAGGAGCCCTCAGAATTATTTGTCCTGCTTCTTGCAAAGGAAAGATTTATACTTCACTGATATTTGGTTTCAAATTTACTGAATTTTTTATGTGGGCTCCTACATGTTAAACGTAATATCATACTTTGGTTTTTGTCAAAGAAATACAGATTCATGGCGTTGTATGGGACTGAAATTTTCAAAGATGACTGTTACTGTATCTGTCTTGATATTTTTGCCCATGAATCTGTATTTCTTTGATAAAAACCAAAGTATGATACAACCTTTAGTATCATATTGGTTTAATACACTACTGATCAGTTAACCTACTACAACAGTCGTATAAAAAATTTCCAAATTTTGTGGACATTAACTTATTCTCACCACACATGTCATCGTTTTGTTTTGCTAAGCCTCATCTGCTTATATTTTATGCACTGCTGTAAATGCTATTTTATTTTATTTTTCAAATTGCAATTGATACATTTTTGTACAGATATTCAAATAAACCAGAGTTGATTTTACTATTTCAAATGTATTGTTAAATTTGTTTTCCTCGGGAATGTTAGGCAGGTTATGCCTTTCTTGAATAAAAAGGGGGAAGCTTAACAAATATGGACAACAATTACATACATGCCATTTATCAAATTTTAATTGGTAATTTAGCCACACTGATTACATCTCTATCAAAGAAAAAATGCAAGTATTCAACAGTTGGAAACTGCTCGTCAGCCAAAATAATTACCTGAAGTTTATATCCTTGGAATTAGGAGGGTTTGGAGCCGATTTCACTAACACTTGGCGATCATCACTAAAGCCCAAATCCATCGCTTAACGGAAAATTGATCGCTACTTTGCGTAGCAATTTTCCGTTTAACGATGGATTGGGGCTTTAGCGATATTGCAAAGCATTAGTGAAATCTGCCTCTGATGCGTTTCGATCTGCCAGCAGAGTGTACATAGTTCAGCAGTCTCTCTTCAGAGGACGGCCAGAGCACACTGGTTGAAACATTGAGAACTTACTCTCATCGGTCCTTCTCAGGGCCACACACCTTCCAAGAAGAGTGTGATACATGGCGTCTCCGCAAGTTTAGGAAACGGAGGCGCCGGCTCAGGCTATGGCTCCATTTCGTGAATCCATTTTCAAATATAAAGGGTATTAAAATAGAGGTGTATGGCTGTGGTTCAGAAGTAGATTCTCTGGTTTGAAAAGGAAAAACAGAACTTCAGCTTCAATGAACAACAACTTTCAGCATAGGATGATAGAGCTGGAGCCTGAGCCTAACCGTTTAACGATTTTATAAAACTAAGAAATCATGTAAACATTTTTCCTTTTTTTTGGTTTTCAAGAATTCCTTCTGATACTTTCTCTCCTCATAATAACTTTATGAAAATAAAATTAACAGATTATTTATAGTCATCAAATAACCACAAGGGAAACTGACTGAACGAACAAAGATAATTGACTATCGGGGGCACCACCAACGTAAGGCTGGATGGCTCAGTTGGTAGAGCACCTGTACGGTATTCATGAGGTCCCTGGTTCGAATCCCACTCCGGTCAATATTTCTTTGTTCACCTTTCAATGAGTTTATTCATAGATTAGGCACAAGGCCCGAGACTGGTGCAATGTCCTTGACCAGCGCTTGTACTGGCTTGAATTTGGGGTGTTTGGAGTCCCCCAGTAGCTGAAAGATGACCGCTTCACTGGTGGTCACTACTGCTCCGGCCTGCCGTAGTCTCTGCCAAAAAAAAAAAAATATGACAACGAAGTAATCAGACCATAAGCTGCAAACTGCTTTGAGCACTGTGACTAGGTATCATGCATATTCATTAGCATGTCTAGTTCTTTCATTGGTCAAATAATAATAATAAAGGGCTAAATTAATCCAAACACTTAACAGAAGATGCTTCATTTTCTTCTTCATTTCAAACTTGAGCTTTCATCACAAAATTACTCGCTTTTGGTAAATAATATTGATAGATTTAAAGCCCTGTCCGCTCGAGAGAGTTTTTTTCATGGGGTTTCACCGAGCCGATGGGTTAATGAAAAATATAAAATATTACCGATGTCCACACTTGGACTTTCCACTTGGGTAACCTAACCGGGCATGCAAGGAAGAATTACTGAATTACCCAGCGTCTTGGTAACTTTGCCCCAACAAAGTCCAGTGCTGAATGAGAATAGCAACAATACCAGGGGCTAATAGAGCTGCTTAAGCATCACAAACCATCACAAACCTTGGTAACTAAAACTCCTTGTGAATGTCATGCTCAGCAAACAATGGCCAAATAAAAGCAAAAAGCAGTAAACATCACATGAAAATTTGATTAATATTCCTGTATGATCCGGGAAGACTTGCCATGCTTAACAAGAACATTTTGTGCTTATTTCATTGTGATGTTATAGGCTACGAAATAGCTGCAATGTACAACTGAATTCTATATGCACTGGCGCAGGTGTTCTTCACTTGGGCCTAATTCCAACTTGGGCTGTGTGGCACTACTGGGGGAACTATTAAAGGCCATAAGTCTGGTACCTTGAATGCAAACTGCCTATCCATCATGCTACGGGATGAGCAGGCATCAGCAACCACGTGAACATCCAGACCCTTAGCCAGTAGATCAAGCACTGTCTGCTGAACACACACGTGGGTCTGCAAAATGAACAAAATGGGACTGAAATTATCATCATATTCAAACAACTGTTAAACAATTGGTCACTAAAATGAAAAGCAGGGGGGTGGGGGGGGGAGAGGTGGCACGTGCTTTAGACACATGCCTCACACCAATGTGGCCCTGATCCGACCCCAGCTAGGGTTATACCATGACAGGCATGCAACTTTTCCTCGGATCAGCTGATTTCCTCTTTTTTCACTTCACTCTTATGCCATTAAAAAGTGAAAAACACTGCACAAAATATGGTAAAGATTGGAATTTCCTCTTTTTTTGGAAAGTCCAAGTTGCATGCCTGCATGAGAGTAGAGTTGTGTGTTGGTTCTTTTTTTGCTACGAGGGTTTTTCTCAAGATTTCCAGTTTTCCTCCCTCCACAAAAATCAAACACTTTTGATCTCAGAGTGTGCTCCGTGATCATGCATGGGTTGATGTGGCTGGCAGCCAGCTTGCAAGGGCGCCCATGAATGCCTGACATTAATGTGGCCCGGGTTCAATCCCAGCTTAGGTCATATCAATATTATGAGAGTAGACTTCTGGGTTGGTTCTCTCCTATGCTACGAGGGTTTTTCTCCAGTGTTCTGCAGTTTTCTTCCCTCCACAAAAATCAAACACTTTGTGTTATGATATGTAGGTTATTCTATAGACATGGCTGCAATGGGAAATGCCCTGCCACCTGGGGCCAATTTCACGGCCCTGCTTAGCACAAAAATTTGCTAACTATGACATTTCTGTCTTAATAAAAACAGGGTTAACAATCAAATTTCCATGTGTTGTGTATTGCGTGTTCTTGTTCTTTGGCTGTTGTTCACTGACCATGAATATCAAATGGAATTGTTAACGGTGGTTTGTTTTATTGGGCAAGACATTTCTTTGCTAACCATTTTTTTGTGCTTAGCAGCTCCATGAAATTGGCCCCAGTTCTTTTGTGAGACTTGGGAATTGCAAGAAAGACATCGTCAGAAGTACGAAAGGAGCAACTTTTCTGGATACTTAAAAGAGGAGAAAGGTACTCTGATAGTCTGGTGCCTTATGGAGACCAAGGACAATAAGTTGAATATGTCTCCACAGGGTAATTCTAAAGGTTTATAGGTCTCCACTCTCCATAAGGTTTTTACAAAACTGATATTTGGGCCCTTTTCCAAACTTCGGCTCCAGCTCCAGCTCCGGCTCCGTCATCCATATGCTGAAAATAGAGGTTGTGGGTTTTCATTGAAGCTGAAGCTCCGTTTTCCATTTCAAACCAGAGAATCTACTTCCGAACCACAGCCAAAAGTCTCTATATTGATACCCGTTATTTTAAAATTGACTCAAGAAATGGAGCTGGAGCCGGAGCCTGAGCCGGAGCCGAGGTTTGGAAAAGGGCCTTGGACTTCACTCAAAAGGAGGAATTTTCAAGGTAAACTTATCCATCGCAAAGATAAGAATTTTATATGTTCGCTAGAAATTTCAATCCAGGAATCCGATTCTGGTTCAAATGGGAGCAATTTCAATTCTGCTCTTTGGAGAGTGTTCATTTTAATAGTACACGAGAACAAAGCCATGTCTCCACAAGGATACAAATTTGGGTATGTATGGTGCAGAGCCACTAAGTGATTACGGCAATCTACTCTGCTGATCCTACACCAATAAACCCTGTCTCTAGCACATCCTGCCCAGCACTCTTACCTCAATGCCAAACAGGACGACTGCTTTCAAATTTGGCCTCTTCTGCAATTCCTCTTCCACAGGGGGAATGACCATGGAGAACTTGGTCTTGGGAAACACCCCCACTGCATGTTCAATGTCCAGATCGGACACAGTACTGCCAAGACCTTTTGGATACTACAGCACAAAACAGAACAAAAAGAAGACAAAAGAGTAGGTCAGTAGCATAACAAAATCAAATATTCAAGCTTGTGTGCAATATCTTCAATGTATTCTTCAATGAATTCCAAATGACAATTTCTGGGGATCCCGTCACATTCATTATACAGCGTGTCCCAAAAAAACGCAACACTTTGTGTCGAGAACCATTATATTACCAGATTCATATATGTGATACAGCCATGTCTTTGCTATCACCATGTAGAATTTGAGCAAAATTGGTCTGAAATTGAGAGAATTAATTAAGACTGAATTACTCAACCTCAAAACCTGATTTTCATCTTTCTTTCAATACACATTATGTGTGTATTGAATACTTATTCTGGAATAATGCAAATTTATTTTTAAAGAGTACTCATTCAATTGGTCAGCCCAAGTTTGCTTTAATTCTACATGGTAATAGCCAAGACATGGTTGTATCATATAACTAAATCTTGAAGTGATAAACAGTTAAATTTTAACATAATGGTTCCCGACACAGTGTTGCATTTTTTCTGGGACACCCGGCCTGTATAGAAACGCTTCACTGTACAATACCAAATGGATCTTGGTAGATGAAGTTTAAGTGTGATTTGAAGCTTTGCATGGTGGAAGAATGTAATAAAAGTAAGCTTGCAGAGACACCATGTATAATCTCTTTTAAGAATGTGTGGTTCTGAAAAGAACCGGTGAGAGTAATGAGATCATTACTCTCACCGGTTCTTTTCAGAACCACACATTCTTAAAAGAGATTATACATGGTGTCTCCGCAAGCTTACTTTTATTAGATGAAGTTTGATGAATTGAATGCATTTCAAAGGGGCACATTTCACAGGAATGTTTTATTTAGTGTCATACATGTAATTAATGTGAACTTTCAAGCTAGTATTAAACAGACCAGACCAAAAGGTAACAACTATGATATTACCCATTCCAATTCTTAATGTTATCTTCAAAAAAGCAAAACCCAATGATAATATGCAGACTGTAGAACCTGCCACCCACTGCACATCCAAGTTCTGTTATATTCTTGCCTGATTATTAATGTGAACTTCCATGAAAATTGATTGAATTTATCAACTCGGACATTCACACATTTTTTCCAAGCTTCAAATTAGACATACAGTTAAAGGTAATATGATATCATACTTTGGCTTTATCACAGAAATACAGATTCATGGGCAAAAATATCCGAAGACAGATACAGTAACAGTCGTCTGTGAAAATTCCAGTCCCATACTTTTTGAGAAAACAGTGAAAAACAGCCACAGTATTTCTTAAGTCTTTTCTCTTTTACTTTTGATCTTTTAAAAGATCAAAAAGATTTCCGGTCGTTGGTTTAGGCCTACTAATTTCTGGATAAACACACCATTCCAGGCGTAAACATTTTAACGGTACGTTTCTACTTCCACCATCTTCATACCCTATAAGTTACATATATACATAAATCTGTGAACATTTCTGTTTTGGTTTCTTACCAAAGTATGATACTATATTTAAAGCTTACCTGCTCTGTAACTATCAATGGAATTTCCAAAATCTTTGATGCTTCTGTCTATAAAAAAAAGAAGAAGATTTTTTTTTTAAAACAGATTATAAACAAAGTGAAATAGTTGTTCAATCTACAATTTAAACATGTTTAGGGGTAGAGAAAGGGGGTCTACAAAGTTGCCATTTCATGCATTTGTACCATTTCAGGACAGCCCCTAACAACATAGACATCACAAATTGGCTTGAAAATCACTCCATCTTTTCTATGGAATGCAAGGGATGAAATGGTCAAATACAGCATAGGCATATTTATTTGTGCGCAGGGTCATCCCATGTGATGAAAATCCAGTATGTTTTCCGACGAAAAACACGACGCAGTAGCCATCTTTGTGTGGCTGTCCCAATGGTGGATGAGCTCCGACATGATCGTTTTTGTCGGAAAACATTGTCACATACACGGAATAATCGTGAGCACAAATAAATATGAGCGCTGCATTTCATCCCTCACAATTCACTCAGACTCAGAGAAAAGATGGAGCGATTTCTCAGTCAAGCCAATTTGTGACGTCTTTATTGTCACTTGGCATGTTTGGGGACATTTTCGATGCAAGTACCGTGAAGTACAAATTTTTTCCATGTACAAAATGTCGAACTCTCTCATCTAACGTTACTTAGACCTAAACCCAGTAACTGGGGCGCTGAACTCCCTTTTTTAAGATGGTGGACGATCTTAAACGATGTCCAAATTGGTCAAAATTTCCATCGGAAAACATCGATTTTCATCAAACGGAATGATCGTGATTACAAATAAATAAGCTGCATTTCATCCCTGACAATCGGAGAAGAGATGGAGCGATTTTCAAGCTGATTTGCGGTGTCTTTGTTGTAATTTGTGGACATTTTCGGCGCAAGTACCGTGAACAGGTACAAAATTTGCATTTTTTTCCGTGTACAAAACTACAACACATTTAACCTTATCATCACTGGGGCGCTAGACCGACCGTCAACCCCAAAAATAAAAAAGGGAGTTCAGCGCCCCAGTTACTGAGTCTAACTTAGACCTAACGTTAGGCCTAACTGTGTTAGGCCTAGGGGCCTTATTCATTTCACATTTGGGATTCTCTGGGGCGCTAGTAGCTGCAGTAACTGTAGCCCAATTTTACTCCTGACGTTGTTGTCGTATTCCTATATACGACAACAACGTCAGGAGTAATATTGGGGGGTTAGTGTAGTTTACGCCACCCATATTATTTTCAGTATTTATTTACCTCCTTCTGTTCCAAAATGAGATTCGTTACTTAAAGCAAATTTATTCATGGGTCCTGAAAACCCTAAAATGAACTTATTTCGGCAATATTTCAGTGAAAACAAAACAGTTTCTTACCCAAATAAATACTGAAAATAATATGGGTGGCGTAAACTACACTAATGCCAATATTGGGCTACAGTTACTGCAGCTAGGGCGCTAGATCGACCGTCAACCCCCAAAATTTAAATGAACTAAAGCGATGGTAAATTGACCGGAGAAATTCAAATACATTACCAGCCTCTTTGCAACCTTCACTATGTCTTTGAAGAACAAGATAGCGGGTTCGAATTTCTCCTGCATATCACAAAGGAAAAACGCAGTCGATTCTGCTGAGAGGTTTCCTAAACTTTTCGTGGGGGCTGCCATCTTGATTTTTCTGCAGACGCCCTCGAGTGATCAAAAGAGGGCGCTGTCTTACATGGACCATAAACTCCGAAGGGGATTTCCCCTCTAGGAATGTCGTAATACTGCATGCTGTACATACACAACTTGCCAAGAAAACAGAGGAAACACTTCAAACAAAATAAAATAATGGCAAAATCCCTCTCTTCGAGAATCGACAATTGTGCACTAACACTCGTTCTATTTGACTGTACAATTTTACAATGCTTTTACAATGTACAATGCTTTTACAATGTACAATGCTTTTACAATGTACAATGCTTTTAAAAGAATTAAAGTTAGTATCACATTAGCCGCACACAGGCTGTAATGTAGATGGTTCTCTTTATCTGTCTCTTTCTGGTCGCCATTCACAGCCCTACTTCATGGCATAAACGCGCGAGATCCAAAGAGCAGAATTGGCACAAAATTGTTCATTTCAATATCTTCTCAATACACTTTCGTATTCTTCAGATATTGATTTTTAACACCAGCCCCTGAAAGTTTTCGAAAACCGTATTTTCTCGTGTATTTCACAGTACAGATCTCAGGTTTTAAAAGAGAGCCATATACAGCCTGCCCTATGTGTGGGGCTACATTATAGCAATATGCTATATTATACCGAAACAGAAATCTTCACAGATTACAGGGTATCAAGCAGGCGCGGTTCTACGTGGGGGGGGGGGGGGGGGCTAGGGGGGGGGGGCTGTAGCCCCCCAAAATTTTTGTCTAGACCCCCCCCCCCCCCCCCCCCACCCCCAAAAAAAAATGCAAAAGAAAAAATTCTTTAAAATACTAGATTTTGTCAGTTATTAAGCGCCAATTACATAAAAACGCGTTGTGTGGGCTATAATATGCATGTTTTTCGGCTCTAGAACCGCGCCTGGTATCAAGATGGTGCTGGTAGAAACATACCGTTAAAACTTTTCTGCCTGAAATGCTGTATTTATCAAGAAAAAGAGTAATACAGTGACCAAAAACAATGTTGATCTTTATGGTAAAATAATTAACAAAATACTGTGGCCGTTTTCCCCTGTTTTCTCAAAAAGTGGGCACCGTACTGGGACTGCAAATTTCACAGTTGACTGTTCCTGTTGACTGAATCTGTATTTCTTTGACAAAAACCAAAGTATGATACTATCTTCAAAGCCCTAATATAGGGCTTGTCGTTCGATGGCGTCAGCTGAAAGAATCCGTCAAGAATTTTAAATTGCAGTGAAAACAAACCAATGAGAAGGCCTACATGGACTTTCAATCAACCAATCAGACTGGTCTCGTTTGAACTCGACCACTGCTTAGAGGTCGTATCTAACCGAGTTCTTGACGACAAACCTTTTACTTTTTAATTTGTTTATTTTAATACATCTGTACGCAGTACTTGAAAAAAAAAAATACAAGCCGTACAAACTATAAGACTAATGGCGTTCATGCTTCAAAGATTGCGGAACACCGTACAGTCCCCATACCCACACAACGCCCATAATAAAAAACATGAATGAATTACCGCAAAAACAGATTTGAGTAATTGTGACAAAATCAAATGTTTCCTCAAACGCCCAGGGATCACTAAGTATGCCAAAGGTGGAAATTGGTTCAGGGGTGAATACTGCAATCATTGTTGTTTACTATGAGACTTGGAGTCTCATATAGGTAAAGGTAGGCCTTCATGATTGGTAAAGGTCACAGAACAGCACTCACACTTTGCCTGATCTTATTATGTACATAAAAAGCTGTGAAATATGAGCTCGATCGGACATCTGAGTCCCGAGAAATAAACCGAAAACCGACTCAATTTTTCCTATAAAACATAAAAAATGTTTCTAATCTTACCCCGAGATCAAAACTGTTTTCAGTCTTTGCATTACTAATTTCTGGATAAATACACCATGTCAGGCGGAAACATTTCAACGGTATGTTTCTACCAGCACCATCTTCATACCCTGAAAGTCATACGTAAATTTGTGAACATTTCTGTTTGGGTATGTTACCAATCCTGCACTGTACCTTTAAAAGAGAAGAAAAGAACCCGAAATGACTTGCCAATCTTGGTACATTTTGTTGATTTCTTTACCATATTTATCCGAATTGCACGACACCCCGCAAAATTCGAAGAAAGTACAGATATGACTGAGCCTGTAATTTATTAACCACCAGTGCGGGGAAAAAAGTAATGGGTGGTTGTGCAATGACATCGCCAGTGACTAACTAACCAGAGACCAGACGTATTATAAGCAGATATCCTGCAGAGGTTAGGTGTATTAGTACATCCGGGTATTTCTAGGGCGGTATAATGTGGTACAGACATAATCGATTAATTTAGCCAAAACCGCGTTACCTCATGATACAACTGTTCATATATGAGCGAGATAGCGCCACCTGGGACCATTGGTTATGAATGTGTGGAAATATTACATGAATCATCAGCATCATGATTGCCACCACTGTAACCACGTTCCCTAAGGTGCATAGTCAGTCCTGTAATCTCTTCGGATAAATAGATAATTCTGGAGATCATCATCAGGGAGATAAACAAAATATCATTAATAATATCATTATAATTGAATAGTGAACAAAGAAAAATTGACTGGAGCGGGATTCGAAACGGCGACCTCCTGGATACCGTACAGGCGCTCTACCAACTGAGCCATCCAGCCCTACGTTGGTGGTGACCCCAAAATATTAAATGCTACCAAAATCATCAAATAATCATCAAATAACCACATGTGAAACTGATTAGCACCGATACTTCCGGGGTCGCAGGTTCGAATCCCACTCCAGTTAAAGTTAAATTCATACTTTGATTTTTGTCAAAGAAACAAATAATGCAGATTCATAGGCAAAATCAAGAAAGATACAGTTACGGTTGTCTGTGAAATTCCCAGTCCTACAGGGTTTCAAAAACTTTTCAACGTTATTTTTGACCTTCCGAATATCAAAATAATTTGTTTTGGGTAATAGTTTTACTCTTTTTCTGGATAAACACAACATTGCAAGCAGAAAAAAATGTTAACGGTATGTTTATACCATCACTATCTGTGAAGATTTCTGTTTCGGTATGCTACCAAAATATGCTAATTAGTACCTTTAAGTTTTCTTTGTTCACCTTTCAATGTTCAAAGTAAATTTCACAAACAGACAATGACACTCCGCATTTATTTTTCACTTACTTTATGATGTGTGGTAATTTTATTTTTCAGGAAAACCCCAAATGGGACAAAACCGTATTTTTTGTCTGAACTGAAAATCACCTCCTTTTATTATTTTGGAGGCTTTAAAGTAATCGAAAAAAGAAGAAGAAGAAGAAGAGATCACCCGGATTGGGTACTTTAATCCGATCTGGTAAAAAAAAAAAAGAGTACAGAAAAAAAATACACAGCCAAGCCCCGGATTATTTCCAGAATTAGTGCGGTTTGGGTGGAAATGCTTGACTTCCTACCAAAAAACCCAACGACACCGCCAGAAGACGTATTGCTTCCTATTGCAGCCAGGCCATCGGGGGTTGACATCGGCTGTCGGCACCCATCCCTCATGACTGTACTCCCCGGCTGAGGGGACAGTCGCGTCTCGTCGACTTAAGAGGCTTTGCCAGTGACGTGGGCTATATAATGTGTATAGAATCCGAGCCAGATTGTTACAGATTGAAACACAGTGAAGGGAAGCTTCATGTTATACCGTCAGTAGGTGTTTTTTTTTTTTTAGCTACAAAGACTTGACTGACACAAGCCTGAATTGAAATCGTCAAATCGATGTAGACCTATATACATCAGCGCCAAAGGCATGCGTGTTAGAAGATAACCGTTTATACAAACCGTTAACCGTTTATTAGGCACCAATAACACTATGGGTGCACCCAAGTAAATAGTCCCAAAATCCGTCCGCCGAGCTCATTAATAAAAGTTAAGCACTCAATATATTTTAAATAAGAGAGTTGTGAGAGCTATGTGAGTTGTGAGGCCAATAGGCCTAATGACCGTTCTTCGGAAGAGGAACCAGAAGATATTAAATTGGGGAACAGAGACAATTAAACAGGACTAGATGAAAATAAATCAATGCAGAATGTTAAATATCAAAGCATATTTTTACACAGACGGTTATGTAAAGATTGAAGAAACTAAGAAATTAACGAGACGCCTCCAGTTTCCACGTCCTTGCCCCGCCCATCTACAGTATGTATGGACTTTGACCCCAACAACTCAAATGGCTTATTTTGGACTCCCTCTGAAATCTGACCATCACAAAATTAACCTTTATGATGTCCATATCGCGAGCTTGCACATGTTGAAGACCCTGACCCTTAAATCAAGATAACCCCTTAAAAGAATTTCGTCCATAACCGCAATGACACTTCACATTTAACCCGCAATCATTAGGCCTATAGGTAGCATCATACTTTGGTAGCATACCGAAACAGAAATCTTCACAGATTTACCTTTAACTTACAGGGTATAAAGATGGTGATGGTATCAGACACATATACCGTTGAACTTTCCTGCCTGAAATGCTGTATTTATCTAGAAAAGAGTAAAAATAAAAAGAATGACCCAAAACAATTTTGATCTTTTAAAGATAAAAAATAACGGTGACAATATTTAAGAAATACTGTGGAGGTTTTTTAGTGTTTTTTTTTTCAAAAAGTGGGCACCGTATGGGACTGACATTTTCCTTGATATTTGTGCCCATGAATCTGCATTGCTTGACAAACCTTTTACACCACACAGTATGATGTTACCGTTAATATCAAGTATTACATATGCTACAAAAAGTCTAGGCGATCGGGAAATGCGTGTGTGCATATTTTGTAAAGGCAATCATATGATGACGCAGACTATAGGACGGTTAAAGGGATGGTACAGAACTGGTTTTTGCGACAAAACTGTTGCTGACATTATGTAATCCATCATATACCTAAACTGACAAAACTTGTAGAAGTCTGAGGTCAATCAGCCATCTGGGTCACGAGAAAATAGTGAAAAACCCGTTTACACATTTCAAAGAATGAATAAAACGCTTCGAAGCAATTTATTCCAATCGGAAAATTTATTTCTCAACGAATATGGCATTTCATACAAAAACATTTCATAGGATGTTTTCTCCTATCATCACCATTATACTGTGTAAGTCTTATGTGAATGCGTGATCTTGAAGTGTATTAAATTTTTGTCTCACCAATTCTGCACCATCCCTTTAATAACTAATCATATATTTTTGGAAACCGAGAACTAATAACAGTTGCTGGGTGAAGACTGTTTTCTTAATTTAAGCTTATGGTCGGTTTAGAAGACAGCGGTCGTAGTGGGTATAGCGGTAATGGGTGTTTCCCTTGCAATAATTGATGAGACATCTTACTGCTGTTGGTTTTACTAGTATTACTCAGGTGTTTCAAGCACTGGTTGGCGATGGGTCATATATATTTAGGTTTGCAGTCTGTTTTCTGTCTTTTCCTATCGACGCCCTGATATTCTCTGGGCTCCGGACTGGCTTTAAAGAGTATTTAATCTTCACTTCGAGTCAACACCAGCTCAGATAAAGAGTAAAGACAAAAAGCTGTCAGTTTTCATTAAATTTTATGTTTCCGTTCGACGGCGTTTAAACAAAAGTTGCCCGAGGTTCTGATTCAGAAGAATTTGTGGAATTAATTTCAAATTCATAATTAATATGGGTTCTCCCGGTTATTTTCGGCATTCCATTTCGCATGCAACTGCATGAGGTACCACAAAAATAATAGTCATTTCACTTTTTCACGATTTCACTTAATGAGTGCAAGCAAATGTAAACAAGCGTCAGGCGAATAAAAAGAATCGCCTTTCAATTTAAAATTCCATTCGAACACGGCATGAAACTCTCAACGGCTTTTGGCAGCGTGCTTAAATTGAATGCCGATTTTGCATGGCTAATTACTGATTTACAGTGAATTTATTTCAATGAAACTGTGCTATATAAATACGGATGCAGCAAAGTGTAATAAAGTGACGGTTTCAACTGAGGAGGCAAAATCACATGCACACTAAATGCTTGAAAATGAAATTGGCCGCTCTGTAATAAACTGCTGCAAACTGCTCATCGGCCCCAAAAAATGACATGAAATGTGTATAAATTTTACATTAGGAGAGCCTGGCGCGTTTCAATCCTAGCAGGATCTTCAACAAAGGCTAAATAACAAGAAGACAGGAACATATATGCAAGTACAGATACACATAAATGGATGAGAGGACTCTGGACAAAAGACGGGATTGGGGAGTGAGGGTGGCCAAAGGTGGACGGTCGACAAAGGCGTGGAGAAGAATTATCATAATAACTACAAATGGGGTATTATAGAGACACGTTAGCGTCTAAAAGTGAACATTAGGGAGACATCGGGACTTAGGGAGACTTTTCGATGTATCCTATTATAAGGATACCAGCCACCTTTTAAAGACATATTTTCATTGTCCATATTTCAATAGAAGACAGAGAATGATCTCAGTATGAACATATGTCAATTTCATGTTCATTGGTTTGGAGGATGTTTAGAAATAGGTAAGTAAAGTTTGTGCACGACCCTATGGGAAACTCTCCATAAGGTCCCATCCTCGGAAATTATAATAATTATCATGTTTATCCATTGGATGTTTGAAATTTCCGGTGACCATTTTAATTTTGCGTCCCCTTTTTTCATATTTGTTACTCAGTAATGGCGAGAATAGGGAGGGGGAAATAGGGTGGTGAGGAGCATGATGGAGTGGAAATGTCGCTGGTTATAGCGAGTCACTTATCGTTGATGAATCCTTGGCTGGGTGACGTCTGTTTTCGACTTACTCTCCGTGCCCTCAAGACTCTGAGACGCGAGATAACTGCAGGCTATTACACAAGAATTTCATCTAAAGAAAAAAAAACATACTCATAGTAGTGTCGCTGGACTGATTGTTTACCTGTAGCGAGCTCTTTACAGAAAGTATATGACCAACAATATCCGTCAACAGGTCGATAACGAATCGAAATTTTCAATTTGTGACGTTTGTGATGTTTTTCATCCGGTTTCTCGCGCATGCGCGTCCATTGATCTTGGGAAACAAATTTAATGCATGACTGACTTGTGTTCAATGAGCCGTGTGATCATTTCTCACGCGTCCGCACCGTATAGCTGTAAGCATTATTCGTGTACGTCACGCCTACTAATTATGCCTTTTATTTTTTCTTATTCCATCAAAAACGACGCACACAACCTGTCAAGCTGGTTACAGTGGGATCGATGCTGAGCTACCTTCATCCGCCGTGGCTTGGGTTCAAGTCCCGCTCGAGGCAACATGGGGAAATTGGGGTTTTACAGTCCGATCCCATCCCGATTCCGTGGGTTTCTCAAGGACGTTTTTTTCTGAGGCTTTCAATTCTCCTTCAGATTATCCTCTTCGTACAGGTAACTTGATTGCAGCAAACTGTAGGCATGACATTAATTGGTTTATGACCAAAAAATAATACTAATGATATAATACCGGTACCCCCGATACAATTAATTATAATGATTTGTGATTTGGAAACGGATGATTACGTTTAAACCTGACGAGCTTTACCAGTTATCATTCTGTCTCCAAGTTCGGTGATAATAATTGTAAGAGCCGAAATGAACTTGGCTATCATCATTTAACAGAGAACAGCAGTTCACTGATGCGTATATTAGTCCGTAGATACTCGGCCTTCAGGCAAAACTGACTGGCTAGGGGTAATGAGAGCTATACAGACGAAGTCTTCCGTGTTTTAACTTGTCTTCACCGTCGATTATACCACAATAAATTAAGGCTTTGCCCCCAGGCCCCCCTCTCCAACCTGTCAGCGCACAACGCTAATGCGAAACGGAAATGGCTCGTTTGGCAGCTAAGTCTACTGAGCAGGCGATTCGGCACGCGATCTCGGTTTCGGTTATACTACACAGTGTGCGTGCATTCCCGCGCACACGTCGTATACGCATACATGTACACAGCAACAAGACACAACAACACTGATGCGGTGTTGCCGTGGCAACTGATGAGGAACTCGGCATGCAGGCTGAGGGTATCACATCCCGCCCCCTTCCCTGTACTAGCATCTGGTGGGTCGCCGTTGCTGTCATTTTGTTGAGTGTTGTTGATGTTGATGTTGTAGTTGTTGGGAAATCCCACCCCCCACCCAATCCCGCTTCACGTGACGTCATCAGCCAGACGCATACGAGAGAAAGATGACGGGATGTTTTGGCGGCGTTTCTCCTTCAGTTGGGATGAACTGACGTTATATAATCCTGGCATATCATGACGATACGGGCGATTGACCTTGTGGTAAGAGAGGGAAGAGATTCGCTGTCACCTCCTGAGCATCACGGCAGCTCGAAAGTAGAGTATATCATATCGCCTTTCCATTGGCACAACAATCTTCAACCAACTTTGACCAAGGCAGTGAACCAAGGGCCTGTATGTTTTATAAGGATTCCAGATTTGCGGATCCACGTCCTATGCAGGGTACGCTAAAATGGGATCCAGATCAGCAGAAGTCGTGATCGACATTTACAACAAGGGTTAGGTCTACACTTTTTTGTGGAAAATCCCTCCCCCAAAATGAAGAATGACTAAAAATGAAAAGACCGCAAATCTAAGAAGTGAGCCCTCTCGCGTCACCTTTATTTTTTTTGTCTCACATAGCAATTGCTTGTAGTTGTTTACAACCGGATTCAGTGATTCGCACAAAATTAATGAATGGGCGCAGCGTCACGAGTGGGTAAATAAATACATTTCTCGACTCACCGCTCCAACACACAATACGCGAAAACATGGGTGTAAAATACATCCTTGTTTACGTCCCGCACTAACAATCAGTTTTGGAGTAGAGTCCTCAGATCCGAGCACAGAGTACTCCGATCGAGTACTTCAAGGTCTGAATACTGGGCCGAGTCCGAGTACATTGCAGCTGTCGAGTCCAAGTCCTAAGTATCGAGTCCGAGTACATTCAAGGTCGAGTACAGGGGGGAATCCGAGTACAGTACCAACGCACAGTGCAAAAGTTGCATTTTGTTTCGAACAGATGTTTATAATTGGATGTTGATCATGTTGTGCCACTCTTCTCAGAAATTAATGTTTTTCAAACCTTGCAAATGACATGTGCTACTCCATTGGATACTTAACTCCCAACGATCTTCAAACTACCATTGTATAATTCATCAGAAATTGGCAACATTATCAACCGTGAAATAGTAACAAAAATGAAATTTGCACTAAATGGTGAAGTACTCCCCAAATTTGAGTACATGGAATCGAGTATGGGCCCAAGTACATTTATTTTCGAGTACTCGAGTACGGGTCGAGTATTTTGTCTGTACTCGTAGTTGTACTTGAGTACAAGTACTCCAATACTGCAAACAATGATAGACATGTTGAGTTTGTATTTAACTTTCTCAAACTTGATTACAGGTATCCTTTAATAAGGCGGGGGTGTGGATACCCATACGAAGGTGATGGCGAGCGAGCGTCCGTCATACAACGCGACCGCATCGACCTTCTCATAATCTGCTCTGCCTGCACCCAGAGGGCCAAGGACCTTTCATTTGAAGATGAGACAAACATGAGGCAGGAGCACTATGTAGTATGAGCCCATTCGGTTTATTACTTATAAGACCGGGAGGTAAATCTAGTACATGTCTTAAAAAATAAGTTCGTTCAACTGGTACTACAACCAAAATTTCACACCATAAGTAGTTACCATGGATCTTTCATATGGAGTAATGCTAGGTAGGCTATAAAACTGTTAGTAGTCTCAAATTATACAGTGTATTAGTTGCTTTTTACAACAGGCAGTTGACGAGAATCCCCCTCCAGATTTAAGGGTAGGCGTAACAAAAATAGGCATCTCTACTTTAACTTGGACAATCATCATTAAGGTACAGTACAGGAATTGATAACATATTAACCAAACAGAAATGTTCACAGATTTACGTAGAACTTTCAGGATATGAAGATGGTGCTGAGATGGCAGAAACATACCGTTAAAATATTTCAGCCTGAAATGGTGCTTATCCAGAAATTAGTCAAACAAAGACCGAAAACAGCTTTTATCTCGAGGTAGGATCAAAACCATTCTTTATGTTTTATAAGAAAAGTCGAGTCGGGTTTTCGCTATTTTCTCGTGACTCAGAAACTGATGTTTGAGCTAAAAATTTCACAGGTTTATTATTTCATGTACATGTTTGATCAGACAAAGTGTGAGTGCTGTTCTGTGCCGGACCTTTACCAATCATGCATGTATTATACCTATTTGGTTTAATGGCTTCTGACTGCCAAACAAACAAAGACAATTGACTATTTGGAACACCACCAACGTAGGGCTAGATAGTTCAGTTGGTAGAGCGCCTGTAAGGTGTTCAGGGGGTCGACGGTTCGAATCCCGCTGTAGTCGATTTTTCTTTGTTCACTTTTAAATGACTTCAAATTCAGTCACAGTTCCCCTTGTGGTTATTTGATGATTGTAATTATTTTATTTTTGATAGAAGCACGAAAACTTTTTAGGCCGAAGAGAATTTTTGAAATCACTGAAGCCTCGTCTTACCACCCAAATAACAACACCTTTTAAAAGCAAATCGAACAACGTTGAGGGCGTAAACATCCTATTCCAATGGCAGACCCATGGAACGACTCTATGGGCGTTTATGAAACGGAGGCTCAGGCTCCATCTCAGGCTCTGGCTCCATTTCGTTAATCCATTCTGAAATAACTAGCATAAAAATATAGGTTTTGGGCAGCGGTACGGAAGTAGATTCTTTAGTTTTAATAGGAAAACAGAGCTTCAGCTTCAGTGAAAAACCATAACCTATATTTGCAGCATATCGATGTCATAGCTGTAGCCTGAGCCTGAGCCTAAGCCTCCGTTTCGTAAACGCCCTATGTGATGTCCACACTGTGACCCAGTTTTTGCGGACGGGAAATGTCTCTGAGAACTAGACCGTTATTAAAACAATTCGGGTCAATCATTAGAAAATTAAAACCGCGTTGATAATCAAAAAGTGGTGCTCATATATTGTGTAGACAGGCAATGCGAAAAAGTCCTAGCGTCGTAAGACTATGGGGGTTTACGAAACGGGGGCTTAGGGCTAGGCTCAGGCTCATGCAGGCTCCAGCTCTGTCATCCATATGCGGAAAATAATGGGTTGGGGTTAGTCATTGAAGCTGAAGCTCTGTTTTTCTCTTCAAACCAGATAATAATATTTCTGAGCCGCAGCCCCCAAAAGCCTCTATTTTTGATTTTAGAATGGATTCACGAAATGGAGCCTGAGCCTGAGCCTTAGCTTGAGCTTGAGCCTGAGCCTGAGCCTGAGCCTGAGCCTGAGCCTGAGCCTGAGCCTGAGCCTGAGCCTGAGCCTGAGCCTGAGCCTGAGCCTGAGCCTGAGCCTGAGCCTGAGCCTGAGCCTGAGCTTGAGCCTGAGCCTGAGCCTGAGCCTAAGCCTCCTCTTCGTAAAACCCCTATAATCGCGAAATTTATCGTACCTATTTCACGAACGTTTTTTTTTTGCTTGGTTGACACTCGCGTTTCCGTTCTTTTTTCTCCCGTCTTTACGCATGAAGAAATAAAGTGATTTATCAGTGATAGAAATAAGAACAATATTGTTTAATATCATTAGTTTTTTTTCTTCAGAAAGTGCATGCAAGCACAAATTCTTTGCTGTTTTACTTGTTTATATGTTCTATAGTTTGAGCTGATAGGGATCTATTTTCCGGACTTTTTTTCTACACGCAGCAAATCAAGGTCTGTTCAATACACAGCTGTTATCCACAAGAGGGAGTACAGTATCTGTGATTTTTCAGGATTTCTGAAGATCTGGGCTAATTATTTTCATTCAAAAAAGACTGGATTTTTCCTTTATATACATGCCACGAACCATGCATTATCTTTTGCCGTCAATGGATGGAGACACACAAAAGACCAGACAGTATTGTACACTTATAATACAGGTAATTATCATTTATGTAATCTGAAAAAAATATCCACTGAGTTTTGAGTCTGAATGGCCACTGGATGGAAAGTGGATTGACACAATGTGCGAAGCAAGTTGCAGTCAATGAAAGACTGACTGATGGGTCGAATGCCTCAGGCTGGCTGCCGATGAAGGTCCACATTTTCAGGGTGTTGCTTCGGAGATGACTCGGCACTGTCAAGGGTCGTGCTGTCAGATAAAGACCGAAACAAAATAACCACAAAAATAACTGCCAATTGAAGACATTGTAGGCCTACCAAGTTTATAGGGCTAGACAGCTCAGTTGGTTGAGTGCTGCTGCGGTTACTTACATTTGACATGTTCAAATCCAGATCCTCTCAACATTCCATGTTCACCTTTATGATGGAGGACATGCAACCCCAATGACATTCACTGTGAGTGTGTCTACTTCGGGGCCGTCCATAAAGTACGTACGCACGAAGGGGGGGGGGGGGGGGGGGAAGCGCGAAAAGAGAGGTAAAAAACGTGAAAAAAGCACCGGGGTTGTTTTGTTTCATCCCTTTCTTCAGGCTTATTCAACATAATAAAGAATAGTAAAATACATCTGTATTTGTATACAAACCTGTAAAACTTTAGTCATTCATTTCAGAATTTGAAAGTGACGTCCCGATTACTGTGACATTTTAATGATGCTAAAGCAAGGTACCACGAGAAGTAAATAACCTAATGTGGAATGCGTATGCGTACAGGGGGGGGGGGGGGGACCACTGCGTACGCCATGCGTACAGAGGGGGAGGGGGGTCGAAAAAGTTGGCATTTCGTGCGTACGTACTTTATGGACGGCCCCTTCGGTCGTCGATTCCAGCATATCACTGTTAGCATTATACAGTATAGCCTAAACAGAAATCATTATTTTTTTGAACGGAACGGGAGGTGCTGGGAGTACACGGATTAACTTGATACAAGACAGGCTGACATAGGGCCTTTTCGAAACGGGAGGCTCAGGCTCAGGCTCCGGCTCCCGTCATCCATGCATAATGCTGAAAATGTATGTTGTTGTTTTTCATTGAAGCTGAAGCTCTGTTTTCCTGTTCAAACCAGAGAATCTACTTCCAAACCGCAGCCAAAAGCATCTCTTTAGTGATACACTCGATTTTAGAATGGATTCACGAATTGGAGCCAGAGCCTGAGCCTGAGCCTGAGCCTGAGCCCCCGGTTTCGAAAAGATCCATGTCTACACTTTTAGCGCACAATTGTGCATTTCGTATATACTTTCACTGTACATTTCCGGCCTAAAGGGCCCATCATGCTGAAACAAAAATCACTCCGATTGTAGTTCTTTTTATCACGAAAACATCTTTTCAGCTCAAAAATGTTATATATCATGGTAACTTTGTGTATAAATCCATGAAGATAGTTACGCAACCTCTCGCAACCTTTTCCCCATGGTTGTAATTCAATTTGCTATTATTTCCAATAACGCCTATACAAAACAGGTCTAGCGAGCAAAATTGGAATGTCATTACTTCGTTGGCGAAAATGGTTTTTGTGTTATTGAACCCCGGTCTTTCTCTTTCAGCCGTCACAGAATTTGTGTCTTTTTTTCCTAAGTCTGGACGTACACTTTTGATGCCGCCGGCGTCATGTCCGTGTGCAAATTGCATACGGAGACTTGGTAGTAAGCACAAGCAGAAAAGAACAGATGAAAAACATTGATTGGCAAACGAAAAAAAAGGCGCGAAAGACACCGACGCTTTTCGTCTGCGCCTCCTTCGACGCGACACCACTCCCCCTAGCTGGCGGCTAAACTATCGATCAAGACAAGGTGTACCCACGGTGAACCGCCTTGTTTTGGTGTGGAGGAGAGTTCCCAGCGTCTGACGTGATGGGATTTCCCCGTGCTGGGTTTGTCTTACCTATCAGTATTACATGGCATTACGATGAGTCATAATTTCACATAAGATTCATTAACAAGGGTAGACTATAGTCTTCATTGATTCTGTTGTAAGGGCCGCGTGACTTGAACTTTAACAATAATTATGAATGATTTTTTTGTTTTGTATGACGAGAAATACATAAACCTATATATTCTCATTGCCTAGAAATATAGGCCTAAGTCACCGCTATGGTTTCCGTAACAGATAACCTTTATAGTAATTATTATTTAGGCCTCTGTAGAGAAGCTTTTTGCTGAAGGCAGTGTGCATATATCAGAAATAGCCCAAATGTCAAGAAACTTGGATAATGAAAACATCCGTTCGTCAAAATTGCAGGGAACTTCGTCAATATCTCCAGCACATAAATTGGCCTGGGCTAGTCTATAATAAAGTCCCATGTACTTGATTTTGCATTTTGAAGTCACACTGCTTGCTGGGGTGCCATTTTTTGTAATCAAGCAATTAGTGGGCCCTATACGCATGGATCTATCTACATCGCGCCTGCAACTTGGCACAGCCTATATAGGTGCAGATAGCAACCCACGCGCAGTCAGACGATTCGCACAGTTTGGAGTGTGGGCGGCACTGTGTTGCCCCTCCCCCAACAGCACGTGAAGGTAGCTTGTCATGGTGATGATGGCTAGGAAGTTTTGCGAGCACAAAATAAACACCTCCGAGATTTAATCGGCCAGCGACATTTCCTTCCAAAGCCGGAGCTCGGACGGTATTGGGCAGATATGGCTGGGATGAAAGTTGGAAAACTTCATTTGATTAAAATAATGGACATTACATTACGGTCGTATGACAGGCTGAAAACCGTCCCACAGCTGTAGGCCTATACCCGACAGAAAACAGAAAGCATCCCCAGAATCAGTGGCGTCACCAGACTTTTGAGTCTGGGGGGGCACAAGGGGGGCACCAGCAATTGTTGGGGGGGGCACTACAATAATATATATTATATTTTTTTCGCCAACCCAAATCTCAAATGGGGGGGGGGGGGGGGGCACGAGGGGGGGCACGAGGTTTTCCAGGGGGGCACGTGCCCCCCCCCCCCCCCCCCCCTGGTCCCCCCTTGGCGACGCCACTGCCCAGAATTACAGTAATTACCGACCAACAAACTGACCAACCAACCAACTGACCAATGGGGGACTTTTGGAGAGTCGGTCTTGAGTCAACAGCGCACGCGCAAACCATGCTTGCGCAATTGTAAGCATGCGCGCGTTGTATTGCGCGTGCGTGCGCGTGCGCTGTTGACTCAAGACCGACTCTCCAAAAGTCTCCCATTGCTAACTTAACCAACTAATGATGACTCTTGTATATCCCGACAGCATAGTCCAACATTTCACATGTTAGAAAAATCTTTTATAACAGTGAACTCGCGTGTGGATGAGTTATATTAGGTTAGGACTGGGGAAAGTGCGATGGTAAAGAAACATGGAGCCGGATAGTCACGGACTCACGGAGCATAGAATATTGGAATACATGGATATCGGAACAACAGTCGGAACACGGGGGTGTCGCAACACTGCGATATTGAAACAAGGTTGTCGAAACATAGGAGTGTTGGAACGTATATCGTAATATATACAACAGTCGGAACATGGGCCATCGTAACACTATAGGATATCAGAACATAAAGTTGTCGGAACATAGGATGTAGGGATATCGGAACATATAAAAACACCCGTAACATGGGGCGTCGCAACACTGGGGCGTTAGAACATTATGGTTGTCGTAAATAGGAGTGTTGGAACATAGGGATATCGGAATATGTAGAATGCTCATAAAGTTGTAACACGGGGATGTCACAACACTGGGACTAGTGTTGAAACATAAGGTTGTCGGAACATAAGAGTGTTGGAACGTATGCCGTAATATATACAACAGTCGGAACATCGGGCGTCACAACATTAGGAGTGTTGGAACGTATAGGGATATCGGAATAATTATATAGAACAGTCGTAGAATAGGAGTGTCGCAACACTGAGATGTTGGAACATTGTCGTCATATAGGACTAATAGGAGTGTTGGAAGGTGGAATGTATTTCGTAACATATACAACAATCGGAACATCGGGCGTCGCAACACTACGATGTCAGAACATAAAGTTGTCGGAACATAGGAGTGTTGGAATGTAGGGTTATCGGAATTTCAGAGAACAGTCGGAACATTTAGGGTGTTGCAAGAATGTCGGAAGTCGGAACATAAGGTTGTCGTAAAACAGAATATAGGGCTACCAGATAAAGCTGTCATGACATAGCAGAGGCGGGACATATAATAGGAGCGTCGGAACAACGGTCGGAACATAAGAGCGTCGGAACACTGGAATATCGGAACAGCCTGTATGAACATAACGGTTGCCTGAACATGGGGGGAGAAACCAACCTAACAACCGACCAGCCCAAGAAACAAGGAACCTAACAACCAATAAACCCAACAAATTAATGTATAGGCATGGGGTAATTCTTGTAAAAAAAAGTATTAAAAAAAATACAAATACAGAAAGATGTTGATTTAGTAATTCCACTTAAACATTCATAACAAAGGTGTGAGCCTATATCCGCCTATATTGTGCGTGCAGTACAATGCCAACTAATTCTAAATCCTGGAAACTGTCCAACATTTCTTCTTTTTTTTGGACGACCGATGAAAGGAACAAGAATGCATTGTAAGATGAATCCTTGACATGCACCGTCATTATTTCTAATCTGATTTGGAACACAATCACCCAGCGGTCTTGCTTTTCAACCAAACAAGGCTTTAATTCTGGCATATTGGCAGCCGTCCAACACTAGTAATCATAACAGCAAAAGAAAATTCGATGACAGTCACAAGCAAACAATGAATTAATCTTTAAAATGTGAACTGGTTTTGAAAGTGTACAAAAGCTGTGGTTTTCACCGAAAGGGCGCGAAAACAAATGTATTTATTTGAATACAATATCCATTCGGTTTTGACAGCGACAAATGCCAATTATCGAAGTATTAATTAGTCGTAAGAAATTTCTGTACCATTGTCATGCGAGGACCAATCAAAGCTCGTTTCATTGTCAACAATTGTCGTGAATGGTTTTATAACGGGAACAATGCCATCACAAGTCAACATATCACCCTTATAGATGTATTTTTACAATAACCCTTCGAACAGGCTCGGACATTACATTTTCAGTTGTGTGCGATGGACTTACATGGGATCCGAAACAAGTTGGATTGGTTTGGGAGTCGTGTGGATAGTGGCTTCGGCTACGGCTCTGGCTCCAGCACCTGCTCCATTGTGTACATCAATTTGAAAGTAATGGATTCAATAATAAACTGCTGCAAACCGCTCGTCAGGCAAAATTATGACCTAAAATGTATAAACGCTTGGAGTTTGGAGGTTATGGTTCTCCGACACATGCAAATATGTATAGCTTTACGTTCCACACGTTCTTGTCCTCTTGTCATTTAGCCTTCGAGAAAGATCGAAACGTCAGGCCCTCTTAACTCCACTTTTAAAGTAATGGTCATCGAATTGGAGGCTTTTTTGGCCTTTAAAGCTTAACAGTAGATACTCTATTTTGCAGACGAAAACCGACATTCGGCTCTAAGGGGAAAGCCACAAGTTACATTTTTACTATGGAGGCAAAGGAGCCGAAGCTTAGGCACAGCGGAGTCGTTAGTTCGAATCGATTGGATGTGGCTTGAGAATTACGCATGGGTGTATGGGAGGTAGCCATAGCCGCTGCCATTCGTCATGCGTAAGATATAGCCATAGCCCAAGACACTTCAGTCAGACTAATCCACGTGTAACTTCACGTGTATCGCAATTATACGCTGACAAATTGCAAAGGGGGAGATTTCCATACAGCTGTCCTTATATGCCTACACCTATAACTCGTGTCCATACAGCTCGCTCATTGGTTCAATCTCTAGTACTTTCCACCAATCAGATGGCGGCTGGTCATACGTTATTAATGTACTGATAACGTATGACCTTTATAAAGGACGGGAAGGAAAATATTATTGCAAGATACCCGGATGTTGTCACAAGGGAGTATTACTGATACACACGATTTGTTCAAAATACCCTCAAGTCCACGTGGTATACTTTGGTTATTTTTTTTCTTGGGGGGTGATATCCACCAGCCCATTATATTTACAGAAAGGCACATAATAGCTGGGATTTAATTGTTACATATAGGGCGCACATTTCCATATAATTACACAAAAGTACAGTTGACATCCAGTTATTTGCATAGAGCCTGCATCGAGCAAAACAAGCCATTTATAACTTTATATAAGCGCGACTTATTCATCAACATTGACAAAGTGTAGCAAAGACGTTAACGCGTAAACGAAGTAAGAAAAATCACTAAGTCGTCATTAAGTTTGTCGCCTGAAGCGGTGTCCTAAATTGGTATTTTTTTTCTCTCTCTCTCTAAAAGTCGACCGAACCATTTCTGAGGCCATCTTAAGAAAGATTTGGATTGTTGTTGTGAGCGGATTGGATTTGGTTGTAGGTGTTGGTCATGATGGAGGGTAGCGATGGCTGTCAAGATTCCTGCGGGGCAACTCGCCTTAAGTTCTCCCACTGAATTTGAAGGACGGTCAGCCTAGAAGTCGACGGGCTCGTTGCCCCAAGAATAATAATCATCCGACAACTGACAGTTTTTTTTTGGTATAATGCCGTTGTTGAAAGGCCATCCCGTTTAAAAGAAACAATCACCTTGCCTGAAGGTCCCATTCTTTTGTATTTGCTTCGTTTTTTTATCCAGACTGCATGAATGAAAACGCTGCATGAATGACGAGTGAATTAAAGTGGATCAGTGATGAAATGTTGATTGTGGCGAGGTATCAAAGCGAATGGCATTTGCGCTCGCTTTTCTACAGCCGTTCAAGACAGAAACATCCGGGACGTATGTTGTTGTTGTTTTTTTCGCCCAGCTTCTGGCTTGTTTGACGGCGAGTGCTGCTAGATGTTTAACGATGTGTTCGGTGATATTAGCATCTTGGAGCTATTATTTTGTACACTTGTGAAGGACTGACATGGGGATCTAGGGATTAGGCGTTCAAGATAGATATCTAATTGGATAGCTGGCCCAATTATCGTTACGTCGTCTGTTTTCGATAAACGGGAAAGATTCTTTTGCCGGTGTTTCATGGCCTATGCGACCCGTTGAGCTGGGCCTGTGGGCCCGTCCTCCTTTATTGTCACGGCCCCCTTCGTGCTGAAAATACCTTCTGTATGATATCAGGGGACGAATCGAGTTTCAGATTTTAAGAAAGATAACAACACTTATGAATAAAACCCGTTTAAACCCCTTCAAGCTCATGTACACTCACAGTATCAACAATCGCCGCGTAAAAATCTCGGTAACAAAATACCCAAGTATACCTAGTTGCTGAAAATGTTGACAGTAGACACAGAGTAAAACGAGTTGGGTAACATGTTGCCCGACTGTTGCTCAGATGTTGAAGAAAGAATGGAAATGCATTTATTTCGGAAACAGGTTGCCCACATTAATCAATCAGGAGTAGGTAGTGTAATCACGTGATTTGGACGGAATAACAGCTACGGAGTGGTCAAAAGACAACGAGAAAAAACAAATAGAGTTATGGGTAACACTAACATGTACCCAGGCTGTTGGATGTCACATCCAAACAGGACAAAATCAAAAGCAATCTGCAATGCAAGATGTTGCAACTACATGTGTATATTGGAAATTTTGCCATCCAAATGCCCATTCCCGCTCGCTGTTTCAACAACATCTCAGCAACATCTCGGTAACATATTGGCCAAATGTTGTTAGTGTACACAGGTCCCAAAGTCGTGTTTCCCAGGTGTGTTGTTCTAACTGGGGAACGTGTTACCGAAATCGTTGACAGAGAACACTCTGCTTAAAGGCATTGCATACGTTTGGTAATGACTCTGAAAATTTATGGCAATAAAAACTTACTTGGTGAGAAGTACAGCTGCTTTGGATAGTATAATGCATATTGAGAAACGTTCAATTCGAAGTACCGCGGTTATGGAAAAATATGTCACTTTTTATCTCCAAAAATTATGAATCTGAGAAGCGTTATGGCCGTAACGCTTCTCAGCTATTGACTTACTGTTATCTGGCGTGAAATAACCGCTCTAGTTTGTCGCCAAAATCTCACAAACGCTACCACCTTTTGAATTGAAACTTTCACAGGTTAGTTTTATGGTATATATATACAATTATATTGGTTTGAAACAAACAATAGGCTCAAATTACCAAACGTATGCAATCCCTTTAATGGTGAAGCTAACTTTTTTTTAAACTAGTTATACAAACCATCATGATAGGCCTATGATGATGATAATGACAACAATGGGTCGAGCTGTTCAATTGCGCTCTTGCTTTTGTAAACACAATAACATAAATCACATTGCCTTTATCCATGTTCATTGGGTAGTTCAATCATCTCAGTTCCTTGCAGAGAATTAACCCCAAAGTTTTTTTGTCAAGCACCAATGATTAATTCACACACAACAAACTACTCCGCCCTCGGGTCTACCCAATTTAGAGAAGCAATTAGAACCAAAACGCCTTGCTCAAGGACACAGGAAGCAACGGCGACTCCAATGGTAGGAATCGAACCCACCAACGGGATTTAATCATCAAAACGATACACTCTACAACTTGGTCATGTTAAGGAAAAAAGTGATCTATGTCACGCGATGTCGTGTTGCTGGTAGCGACGTTTCGGCTCCTGGTACATGCTAGCCTTCATCATGCCAGGTTATACCACAAATGGATCCATTGAATGGCAAGGAAACCCCTTGTCGTTTTTGTCATTTTAGGTCAAAAGTCGTGGAGATTATAAAGTTTCAAATTTGATCTCGGTCTCTTGTCATTTCTCCAAGATGATGAGAAAAACATATCAGGATGTTTGGGCACTGTAACGAGCCTCGTGCAGTTACTGCAATGTACAAGTCATCAGACACATGTAAATATTATCAGTAACGACTTTGCGTTAGAGCATACGGGGTACGATTTCTCAGAACCTTCAAAGACGGCGATTGGCAAAATGCCACATAGAGGGCGGTCGCCATCACCTCCCGGTGTCACGTGCGTTGACAAGAGGCTAGGCCGTTTACGAAACGGAGGCTTAGGCTCAGGCTCCAGCTCTGTCATCCATATGTTGATAATAGAGCTTGTGGTTTTTCATTGAAGCTGAAGTTCTCTTTTCCTATTCAAACCAGAGAATCTACTTCAGAACCGCAGCCAAAAACCTCTATTTTGATACCAGTTATTTCAAAATGGATTCATGAAATGGAGCCGGAGCCTGAGACGGAGCCGGAGCCTTCGTTTTGTAAACCCCCTATGGGCCTTTCTCAAAGCTTGGCTCCGGCTCAGGCTCCGGCTCCATTTCTAAAACTACGGGTATCGAAATAGAGACCTTTGGCTGTGGTTCGAGTAGATTCTCTGCATGGTTTGAAAAAGGAAAACAGAGCTTCAGCTTCAATGAAAAGCCACAACGTATATTTTCAGGATATGGATTTAATACAGAGACGAAGCCGGAACCTGAGCCGGAGCCCAGCTTTGATAAAGGCCCTAGGCTTGGGATCTATATTGGTACCGCCATTTTTGTGTTCTAAATACATGTACATGGCGAAGCTGGAGCCTTTTTTCGGCTTCGCCAGTAGCCCAAATCCATTCATTCCGTTTTGTGTGTCTCAACTGGCGGTAGTGAAATAAGTATACCAAGCCAAGCCTCAATCCTGGTTTTATATAAGGTCCATAGTTTCTTCAAATTCATTTGCCCTTGCTTTAAAAAGTTAACAAGGTCAGCCACGAAGGGCACAAAAGACATGAATGTGCTGAATAAGCGGAAGGGGACTTCATTTAACTGATCCGGAGACGGCATTGTATAACCGGTTCCACTCCCGACCTTCGCAAACGCACATAACTCAGGTTTTTATTTTGACGAACAGCCCGTAAACAAAATATCTCCGGTATTTCGCCAAGACAAAAACAAAAATAAGTCAAGGATATCAAGTCTGAAACAAACAGGGCCATTGGCCTACAATAAGTTGAAAAAGAAATAAACAAACTACAAAAATAGTTCAATGGCATGTGGGTATCCATCGCAGTAACTTACACATTGGTTCAAGCTGATATAAGTCGGAGGGTCTTGCGACCAAATTCGAAGTTTGCACTAACTTTCCCGATCCCATGCATGCACGTACACCCATTCGACAAAAGTCTCGTAGGTTATTTGTTTGGTTATTAGATCATAACATGTACGACTGAGACGTGCGTAACTACCGCTCAAAATGACAACTATGTTACATTGCGACATTGTCAGGACTGCAGTGCTATATGTGGCGTTAGTGCGCTGCTCAAATGTCAATCCTGTTACATTGCGACATTGTCAAGACTGCAGTGCTATATGTGGCGTTAGTGCGCTGCTCAAATGTCAATCCTGTTACATTGCGACATTGTCAAGACTGCAGTGCTATATGTGGCGTTAGTTCGCTACTCATATGACAATCCTGTTACATTGCAACATTGTCAAGACTGCAGTGCTATATGTGGCGTCAGCGCTGCTGAAGGGCGACAATCCTTTTACACTGGGACATTGTCAGGACTGCAGTGCTATAATGTCGTCAGCGCTGCTCATAAGCGACAATCATGTTACTTTGCGACATTGTCAGGACTGCAGTGCTATATGTGGCGTTAGTGCGCTGCTCAAATAACAATCATGTTAGATTGCGACATTGTCAAGGCTATACAGTGCCATAATGTGGCGTCAACGTTGCTCAAAAGCGACAATCATGTTAGATTGCGACATTGTCAAGGCTATACAGTGCCATAATGTGGCGTCAACGTTGCTCAAAAGCGACAATCATGTTACTTTGCGACATTGTCAGGACTGCAGTGCTATAGGTGGCATCAGCGCTGCTCAAAAGCGACAATCCCGTTGCACTACGACATTGGGCCGTATGCATAAAAAGTAGCAATTGCTTGTACTAGCCTTTTACTTGAATCCGTATGCATAAAAATAAGTCATTGCTTGCAAGCAAAAGCTTTTGCTAGCAAGCACAAGAAATAGCTTGCGGACAGCAAGCAATTGCTTAAAGATAAGCAATTGCTATAGAAAACGTATGCATAAAACTAACCTTTTGCTTGCTCTTATGAGCAATTGCTTACGTTTTTTGAAGCTCCGTCATACCAGCTTGAGCTCTTGCTTAGTCATGATGTTTGCGTTTATTCATCGTGTTCATGATCGTAAGAGAAACCCCGAAAATGTAAAGGAGTAGAATAAATCGAGAAGAAAAGCTCCAGCGACCTATCGCAAATTATTCTGTTTGTGTTTTGTTTCCGCTCTTGTCTTCATTTGTTTTTCATCCATCCTTTTGCCAATACTGGTCATGATTTTTGGTCTTTGCCTGCTATAGAGCTTGTATGAGTGTTAAGCCCACCGCACACTATACGATCCGACTACGACCCGACTGGTTTTTGGAAGGATCACAAAGCATTCTGGGAGTCTTAACCGTGATTCGACAGTCGAATCTTGTCGACTGGCCATCAGAGTGGCTCTGCGACTGGGAACAATCATGGTTAAGACTCCAAGAATGCTTTGCGATCCTTCCAAAAACCAGTCGGGTCCTAGTCGGAATGTCGGATCGTATAGTGTGCGGTGGGCTTTAGGCATCCTGTACTGATCGCCTCCCCACCCACGTTACATATTACGTAACCCGCCTTTGCTCTCCCATGAATGGTGTTCACGCCGGCGTGGCGTCCTTATTGTTGAAACCTCAAGCAATTGCCTGCTGAAAGCAAGCAAAAGGGTTAAGCAGAAGCAAAAGTTTATGCATACGGATTTAAGCAATTGCTCGAGCTTGATCTTTTGCCTGACAAGCAATTGCTTGTGCTTGAAGCTTGTGCTTGCAAGCAATTGCTACTTTTTATGCATACGGCCCATTGTCATGACTACTCAGTGCTATATTTGGCGTTAATAGCGCGCTGCTTAAGTGACAACCCTGCCATACACTGCACCAATCTCATGACTGCAGTGTCATGTGGCGTCAACGTTGGTCAACTAAAGTGACAATCCTGAGATACACTGTGACATTGTGACGGCCGTAACAAGCTGACCATTGGGTTGTGTGTCACTTTGTCACGGTGTGCATACATCCCTTTTATTCCCTTTTGGTACAATTGAGTATACGTTGTTAATGACCTATACTAAAATAATGTACGTCAACAAAAATCTGTAATCATTTTGGCTATTTGTTTTTATACCACAAATCCAATCATTTCAAAGACAGATGTAACAAAATCGGAGTAAGCTTATACAATAACACAATAACACAATAACGAATCTACAGAGTGTTATTTGAAACACGTCCTTGAGACATGCAAGTAAATAGCTTCAACACCAAAGCTTCTATTATTACATGTGCAGGACACAGATTTGACAGCACTAATCCGGGTTATTGATATCTGAAAGAGGGACAGATAAACCCCAAATTCGGCCCTCTTTGAGAGTAAGGCCCGGTTCAGACGTCGTGCTTATGCCGTGCCGAATACAAAAATCCAAGTTGATTTGTATTCGACACGGCATAAGCACGACGTCTGAACCGGGCCTAAGGTAGTTGTCATCTGTGGGGTGCTTTTGATTTTTGGCTGGTCCTATTGCGCAGTACCTGTGGCCTGTACACGTTTCAGCGTCTGTATGATTTCGCTCCGGTCTATAAGGAACGTTTCTGCCCATCTTACATGGGCAGGCCTACATGCTGAGCAGATACGCTGTTTAAAACAATTGGTTACCATGTCGAAAACTGCTTCATACTAAATTGATCACCCCCGCCCCCTAAAATATTTAACTGGTAATCATTATAAACTGGGAAACAAACTGAACAGAGTTTTGTAAACCATAGTATTTGTATAGGCAGCTGGTAAGCAAGTAACTGTTGATCAACATCGCGAAATACCAATAGCGCTCCGCACTTGCGCTAAAAATAGCACCAGATCTCAGACAAACATTGCATGCAAACGTGGTTGCGAGTGCGCGTGCATGTATCATGACTGTGTGAGACAATGTTTGTTTCACATACGGGGAATTTGTGACGTCATTATTGCGGAACGCTATTAGGCCTACACTCTCTTAACATACAATATGCCGTGCTACGGCGGTGCCGAACTTACACCAAATGAGTACAGCAATAGCATGGCAGTAGCCAGTGACGTCACCAGACTTTTGAGTCTAGGGGGGCACAAGGGGGGCACTAGCAATTGTTGGGGGGCACCGCTACAATATATATTATAATTTTTTTCACCAACCCAAACCTCAAATGGGGGGGGGGGGCACGCGGGGGGGGCACGAGGTTTCCCAGGGGGGCACGTGCCCCCCCTGCCCCCCCCCCCCCCCCCCCCTTGGCGACGCCACTGGCAGTAGCACGGCAGTTGCGCTGAACACCGAGCTTAATGGGAGACTTTGGAGAACCGATCTTCAAGACAACGGCGCACGCACACGCAATTGTGAGCATGCGCACGTTGTTTTGCGCCTGCGCTGTTGTGCGTGCGCGTGCGCTGTTGACTTGAAGACCGGTTCTCCAAACTCTCCCATTATAATTGTCGCGCCACTGCCGTTCCGGATAGCGCTGCAGACCCCGTCGATCCAAAGAGCTTGCCGTGCCGAACTTAATTTGCCGAGCCAAAATGACGCTAAACGCCGTGCTATTGCCTAAACTTGAAAATGAAACATTATTTTGAGTTCGGCACGGCAGTAGCACGGCGTATAGCCTAGGCCTTAGCTCTTTTTCTAGTGATTTGATTTTGTTTTGTTCTGCAAGTTAGGCTTAGATCAATACAAAAAGGAACATTATTTTTCAATTGTAGAATGTAGAAGTTTTGAATATCGGTCATCTGTAATGCAACCATTTTCGAAGTTGTTTACAGCATTACGGCAAGCTTTTACTCATTTGAGAGGAAACGTAACGAAAATTTAACCTTTGAGAAAGATCCTGCTAGGATCGAAATAAAACCCGGTATTTTCAGTGTACGCGGACAACTCGCACGCGAATTCCAGACGAAAATGTCAGCGACCATCCAATCCGGTTGGCTGGTTGCGCCAAAACGAACCAATGCATGTAATTGTTACATCAACCACAACAACAACTAGACACTTCACAATTCCTTCCCTAAAAAAAAAAAACCCTCAGAGACATAAATCAACCCCCATATTCATGCCAAAATTGAAGGACGCTGTTTCATTTAGTGCAATGATGAAAAAAAAAGGATAAGGGGTTTGGATGAAACTTATCAAACCGCAGCGTAGCCACTGAATGTCATTTCGATAGGTTGATAAAGCTCTATATCAAGACCTTTATATGAAATGTCAATACACCAATTGCGATGTAATTTCACCGAGGTATTATTAATTACGTAGACGCCTGTATATGTTGTGAGCTGTCATGTAGGAGGCAACGGTTATACCTGGCCGATAATGTTCAAGCTTGAATGATGAAGTCACGAGTTTATGCTCGATATAAAGTGTGAAATGTCGTAATCCAAAATCGAAACGCGCCGTATATAACGTGCGTAGAACGCAAAGGGCATATACCTCCCACTCACGATGTCATGAAACCATAATTATATTAGATCGCATTGACATGATAGTCACACCTCTTTTATTTTGATAACCGCGCCTCCAGCCTTCAAGGGGACACAGTGGGGATATAAATGACACCTCAAGGCAAAAGTTCTCGTGAACCTTGCTTGCTGTCGTATCGTAGGATTCATCATAGGTCTGTGTCAGTAGTCATATCATATATAGCGAGATAGCGATTCAACACATGAATTTCAATCAAACGCCCTTCCTCATATTGCTGTAATGCCTGCAGCTGCTCTAATATCCAGTGTACGAAACATGCACTATAATGGTATCCTGCTGAGTGTGTAGAGTACAATTTGCATTATTTGTGCATAGTAAATGTATACAGTACATTCTTTAGACTATGTGGTATAATGTGGTCTGAAGACTGTGGTTTAGTCTGCAGACTGCATGGTGTGCACTCTGCAGACTGTAGAATGTGGACTGCAGACCCACAGACTACATGGTGTACACTCTGCAGACTCTGTAAAGCGTAGTCTGCAGACTACACGGTGTGCACTTTGCTAACTACGTAGAGTGTGGTCTGCAGACTGCATGATGTACACTCTGCAGACACTGTAGAGTATTCATTTCATTTCATTTCAAGAACGTTTATTTTCATTTCCATTAGTCTGCAGACGCTGTAGAGTATAGTCTGCAGACTGCATGGAGTACACTCTGCAGACCATGTAGAGTGTAGTCTGCAGACTGCATGGAGTACACTCTGCAGACTATGTAGAGTGTAGTCTGCAGACTGCATGGTGTACACTCTGCAGACTATATGTAGAGTGTAGTCTGCATACTGCATGGAGTACACTCTGCAGACTATGTAGAGTGTAGTCTGCAGACTGCATGGTGTACACTCTGCAGACTATGTAGAGTGTAGTCTGCAGACTGCATGGTGTACACTCTGCAGACTATGTAGAGTGTAGTCTGCAGAGTGCATGGTGTACACTCTGCAGACTTTGTACATAGTGTAGTATGCAGACTGCCGAGTGCACAGTTTCCACATTGTACCCTTGCTGTGGATTCTGATAACTGTGAAGTGTAGTTTGGATACTAACAGTATGATTGCACACCAGTCAGTTAGGATTCGATTCTGTACCTATAACTATGCAGGCTGTAGTGAAGAAGCCATAATAATACTCAACAGTGTACAGAGTAGGCCTACTGCACACTGAAAAGCCTATTACCAGTGCACAATCTGTATGTTGTAAAGTGCATGCTGCATATGGCATACAGTAGCATAGGCGGCAAACGTTACGGTGCATTTAGTGTACCGTGATTTGCAGACTCGTATATTGCAAAAAAATAACCATTAGATTCTATCTCACAAAAATCAGTCCATATTCCACAAGTAAAATTTGACATATATCTCGCACTAGACGAGTTAAAGAGAAGAAGACGATTCTATCAAATGAAATCTCATTGAAATTATCTCATTTGCATTAATATAAGAATTCAAATACATGGATGACAGTCACAATTTCACAGCGAAAGACTCTGAAAAACGGACTGAACTGATAGGCCTATCAGCCGAGAAAGTACAGAATCACCCCCATCCGATGACGTCCGTTCCGAACATAATAGCCAACAACTTAAGAATGGGTATTGCCATTCAATTAGAAGGTCCCATCCTCTGAAAAGAAATCTCTGCTGTGCTTGCTTTGTATGGTTGCAGGCATTGGAAGGTTCATTGCTTGTTGTCAGGTAATTAATGGATAGATTATTAGAGTTGTTGCGCATGGTCATCACGCTGACACGGCGTGATAGCATCACGTGGGTGCGTGATAGTACATTTCCTGAACATTTTCGTTGCCCATTCAAGCGTCACAGCGATACGCACACCTGAGGTTTTAACTACAAACATAATGACAACAAAAGAAGACTGTATCAGCTTCGAATTCAGGTCCCGTTTTTCTGCATTCTTTGTTTCCGAGCTAATGCATTCAGCCTTATCACAGAGAACTGCTTTAGGCGACAAAATCATGGAACTCTTCGTGTTATGGCAATGAAATCAGTAAAACCGATGGAAACGTAGGACGTTTACGAAACGGCTCAGGCTCAGGCTCCACTTCTGTCATCCATATGCTGAAAAAATAGAATGTGTTTTTTTTAGTCAAGCTGAAGCTCTGTTTTCCTTTTCAAACCAGAGAATCTACCTCCGAACCACAGCCAAAAGTCTCTATTTTGATACCCGTTATTTTAAAATTGACTCAAAAAATGGAGCTGGAGCCGGAGCCTGAGCCGGAGCCGAGGTTTGGAAAAGGGCCCTGGTGTTTTGGAATGGATTCACGAAATGGAGCTGGAGCCTGAGTGAAACGGAGCCTGTGCCTCCGTTTCGTATAAAACGTAGACTGTGAAGTGGGTATTTCTAAGGCTCTTGAGGGCAGCAGACAGCAATTATTCAACGTGAAACCAAGGTGTGTTTGAATATCATGGCAGCGGCCATTCAGGTACATCATGAGACTCGACCAACATAGGGCTGGATAGCTCAGTTGGTAAGACCACCGGCACAGTATTCTGGAGGTCGCTGGTTCGAATCCCAGTCATTGATCTTAATTCGTTCACTTTTCATTGAGTTTAAATTAATTGAAATTCAGTCAGTTTCCCTTGTGATTATATTCGATGATTATATTGATTAAATAGTCGCAGTCTCTTTGAGTGATCATCCATGTGCTGTTTCCCAGGTGGCAGCATTGATAATGCCGCGTGTATCTTAAATGATCCTTTAGATATAGAGGTATGTGAGTGGCTTCGTGACTTTTGCCTGCCAAATGAAAGATAATTGACTATTAGGCCTACTAGGGACACGCACACAACCAGCATAGGGCTGGATGGATTAGTTGGTAAGAGCGCCGGTCCGGTATTCTGGAGGTCGCCTGTTCGAAACCCGCTCCAGTCATTTTTCTGTGTTTACTTTTCAATGACTCAAGTTAAAGTCAGTTTCCCTTGTGGTTAGATTTGATGATTATATTGATGAAAAAGCCGTATCCTCTTTGAGTGAAAAAAGTTGATCATCTCCAATGTACCGTTTCCAGGTTGCAGCATTGCTGCGCATATTAATGATCCGGTATTTGCGTGGTTTCATGGCTTCTGACTGCCAAACGAACAAAGATAATTGACTATTAGGAACACTACCAACATAGGGCTGGATAGTGCAAATACGCAATCCGGAGGTCGCTGGTTCGAATCCTGCTCCATTAAAACGTCCATTTTTCACTTTAAAAAAAGGAAACGTAAAGAGTATAAAGTCATAAAAAATAAGATACATTTTGACATAAATTACTGCACATTATAAAGCGACCCTGAGAGCACCGTGGCCCGGTACTCCCTCATTAATTTCATCATCTTTTTTATGAATCCCCTGAAACACATTTTAATCATATGCATTCCCTGAACTTCCGGTCCCATTATAAAGTACTTAACGCTGACATTGAACGCCCGTCCTTCAGCTACCATAAATAAGCACATAATTAAACAGAAGAAGAAGAGACAGGGAAACATATGAAGGTTGACACCAACAAGTAGCTAAGTGCACGACATTATGTTTTTCAATATACATTTTTTTTTTCTTTTTTGGACGTTATCCTTGGCAGCTGCAGGAAACTGTTCAAACCATGAATCACTGAGGAAAATGATGAATACAGGACTGAACCGCATTGGTAACTATACTTGAGTCAGTGTTGAGGTCCAGTTCCAAAATTCGAGTACCGAGTTTTCCGAGTACACACAGTGCCGAATATGGGCCGAGTCCGAGTACTTTTTAATCGAGTTCTGGGCCAAAAAACCGAGTTCGAGTTTTTCAGAGTCCGACTCCGGGCCAAGTTCGAGTACAAAGACATTGAGTACATCCCGAGTATAGTTTTAAACTAGAACATTGCTCCATGCGCCCATTAGAGAATGTGACGCATTTTGTACATGTGCACAACCTCTCCCCCACATTATACTATCGTTCCTCGCCTTGTTAGTTGGAAAATGCCGCGTGTGATGAACGCAAATGCAGCCCTTGAAAAGAAGGCTGCAATTTATTTTGCTGGCATTTTTGTATAGTGCTCCATGTGAATATAGGACGATACAAAAATGTGCACCAAGGATACTGCGTGCGCTGCATAGAGTCGATAACGCAACACATTCATCATTATTTTTTTTAGTTTAGTATCGAAAAATCAAGATTAAAATTTTCAAATTTTCTTTACAGTACTTGCAGCTTGGATAGAGTTCACCGAGTACAATTTGTCGAGTTCGGGGACGAGTCCGAGTACACAATTATGAGTATACGGGCCGAGTACTTATGACCAAGTACGGGCCACGTACTTATTGGTACTCGAGTTGTACTCGAGTTCGAGTACGGGAACTCCAACACTGACTTGAGTACACAATATAAATGAAATAATACTCCATAAAATGTGTTCACAATGAAAATCTAACATCGGACGGTCGAGAATGTGGGTACAGCGATAGCCCTCTTATTGCAGAATTGCAATGTCAACAATAGTCATTCGGTTTATGAAGAAACACTGGTGTCTGTTGTCCTTTGTTGTAAACTTGGAATGAGCACAGGAAAATCCATGATACCATAGAACTGTGGATTGGCACGCTAGTGTATATCAGTGTTGTCGTACTCGTACTCGTATTCGATTACCAATAAGTACTTGGCCCGTAATTTCGTACTCGGACTCGTCCCCGAGCTCGACAAATTGTACTCGGTGAACTCTACCCCAGTTGGAAGTACTCGAAAGAAAATCCGGATTTTTCATATCAATTTTTGATACAGCGCATGCAGTATCCCTGGTGTGCATTTTTGTACAGGCGTCCAATTCCTATGGGATAGATCAATATAATGTGGGAGAGAGGTTGTGCATGTAATGTAACGCGTCACATTCTCTAATGGGCGCATAGCGCAATGATGTACTCGGATGTACTCGATGTCTTTGTACTCGAACTTGGCCTGTACTCGGACTCTGAAAAAACTCGAACTCGTCGGGTTTTTATTTTGCCCAGGACTCGATTAAAAAGTACTCGGACTCGGCCCGTACTCGGGACTGTTGGTACTCGACTACAACACTGTGTATAATATTAGTGTCTCTGATGAACTGTAATCAAGAATAAAGGATATTTACCATCATTGACTAACTATTCATGATAAAATGCCCTTTTGGGTTTACCTCGATTTTCAACCGATGGCTGACAGATACTACAGCAATCCTAGAAGGTCTCCTGGTGATGACTAGAGCAGCCTAGTCGAAACGTTGATAACCTAACGAAAAGTGCGACGAAATAAGAAGTACGGAAGTAGGCAACGAACGAATATTACATGGTGTTACCCCAAACCGAACCACAAATCATTGAAGTTTTCAATTGGTAACCTTTTTGTTCTAGCTATTTGGGAGTTGATAGTTTGATCAAAGCCCTTGTAACCTGACGTCTGTCGAGCTAAATTCGTGTATGGCATGCTGGAGGACATGCATGCTGCTGCATAATCGGATCGTGTTGAGTTATAAAAACCGTTTCTGTCAACGGCTATGGCTGCATTAATTGTGTTTAATGTGGTACACACGAAGCCGTAGCTCTATAAACGGCATAGACATAGCCTAGCCTGATAATGGGAGAAGTCGACCAGTAATGCATTACTCACAGTGAAGAGACTACGGTATACAGACGCTTGAAAATTATAAAACAAGATGGCGGTTGCCATTCATAACCATTTTTGCCGAATCACGTGACAACAACATCACCCAACACTAAAATCCAAGTTTCGGTGCATTTAAAAAAAAAATATTTATACCATTTCATACCAATTTTCAGTTTGGTAATTCTTTTTCGTCTTCCAGCTGGGTTCACGCGTTCGTACTTAAAGGTAATATCATACTCTGGTTTTTATCGAAGAAATACAGATTCATGGGCAAAAATATCAAGACAGATACAATAACAATCATCTTTGAAGATTTCAGTCCCACACGGTGCCCACTTTTTGAGAAAACAGTGAAAAACTGCCACAGTATTTCTTAAGTCTTATCTCTTTCATTTTTGATATTTTAAATGATCAAAAAGATTTTCGGTCATTGTTTCACTAATTTCTGTATAAATACACCAGTTCAGGCGGAAATATTTCAACGGTATGTTTCTACCACCACCATCTTCATACCCTGTAAGTTATACGTAAATCTGTAAACATTTCTGTTTTGGTTTCTTACCAAAGTATGATACTACCTTTAAGGTAGATCAGACCAATGGAGCCATGCCGTACGGGACACGATATTGGCCCTGTCGATATCCGTCTAGGTCAGGCTGTCCAAACCCCTGGTGAATCAACTCAAAATATAATCTCCTTGATAAGTGATACATAATTGTGTATGATCATTAGTACACCAAAACAGGTGGTGTCATGGTGTGACCGTCAAGAAAAGTGCACATCCAGGCAGGACACCAGGAGGTCGATTTCACCAAGCCCTACGATCGATCGGAACTCTAGTTACGAATGATAACCCATCGTAGGAGACCTATCCCACGTGGGGCTGAAATGTATCAAAAGTCTATACCATTGATCGTATGTTACGATGAGTTTGGTGAAATCGACCCCATGGGGTCGAGTTCACCAAACTCATCGTAACTTACCATCAATCGTAGGCTGCATTGTAACCCCACGTAGAAGTCGAGTGCTACGATGAGTTATCCTTCGTAACTCGAGTTACGATCGATCGTAGGGCATCGTGCAATCAATTTAGTGTGTGTTTAATACGCCTATAGAAAACAAATTACAGTTTGGTATGGGTCTGTCAATGTGACTATAGGGCATGCTATACTAGGTATAAAGAGTTTTAAACAACGATGCTGGTTAAAGGTAATATCATCACTTTGGATTTTGTCAAAGAAATGCAGATTCATGGGCACAGACATCAAGAAAGATACATTAACAGTCATCTGTGCATTTTTCAGTCCCATACAGTGCCCATCACCCTTTGTGAAAAACGCCACAAGTATTTATAAAATATTTCCACCATTATCTTTAAAAGACCAAAATTGTTTTCGTCTTTGGTTTTACTCTTTTCTGGACAAATACAGCATTTCAAGCAGAAAACATGTACATGTATTTCTATCATCACCATCTTTATACCCTGTAAGCTAAAGGTAAATCAGTGAAAATTTATGTTTCGGTATGCTACCAAAGTATGATACCTTTATTGAGGTAATTAGTGACCATGTGCTTTTACGCTTTACACGGGGTGTGTACCGTTACGGTATTCTGGATACGCCAGATTCAAGCGTCTATCACCATACGTTTGAAAACGAAACTTTGAAATATAAGGGGAACAGATAGAGAAATATGACGTCAAATCTCGATAAATTTAGAATTCAATCAGCTTTCATGCCAACCTGTAACCAGGTAAAAATCACAAACCAAACCAAAACAGAGATTTAATTAAAAAAAAACAGACACACACTCCAAAAGTTCGCATGTACGCCCACATATTGATGAGTCATTTAGAAATCCACGCGTATAGCGACTTCCAAGTTGGGGACTTAAGCGCATCACACTAAATTACCATCCTAGAGTTAATGTCATAATGATCGGTATATACAGTGCCATGCAACTAGCAGGCGCGTGGCAACTCACACGCTTATTGCTCCTGATGCGTGAATCATCATTTTCGTGGGGCTGGGGCGGAGACGGTGAGGCGTGTGGCTCAAAGTGTTTTATTTTGTCCGAGCAGAAATGTGTCTAAAATAGAACCTAACTGCCATGTTGCGTTAAACCCTAGTTGTCAAAATGGATTAATCGGGCCGGCTGGGGAGTAATTAACGACTTCCGAAAAGTGGCAAGCGCGGAGGGCGAGGTTTATACCTACAGATGCATAGTGAGTGCAGCACCTACAACTCGTTCTAGTGTCACCCTATGCCACGCTTGTGGTGGGAACAACTCACTAACGACCAAAACAAACGTGGGGCTAAAACACACACTACACCTCATTAGAACTAGTACCTGTAACTATATTGAAAGATCCGTCAAGTTGGCGTCTGGCGCGACTATCAGTTATGGCCACCCACACGTTTAATCATTTCCTTGAAACTATGTCATTTTTTTTTTGAAAGATGAGTCGTTGTCCTGACGTCAATTAGAATGATAGCTGCATGCAAAAGACGTTTGCGTATGGATGTTGCAATATTCATATCGCTAACCAACACTGAACATCAACTCATAGCGTATAGGCATTTCAGTCATTCAGTGCTGGGCCCAATTTCGCAATGTCTTCATCATCACTACAACCTCGTAACATTTTCAACGATACTGCATGGTTGACAGTGCGTGTCCACAAACGCCAATATTCATGAATATGAATTAGGGGAAGGAGGTGGGTTTATTCATTCATACACTGCTCCCATCTCGGCAAGTGAACTGTTATTGTATTTTCCCATTTTCATTCTTATTATTAATTTTCGTCTTCATTTCTATTGCATGAATATTATTACAATCATAATTCGTTCCCAAAAGCTTCCCAAATTTAATCCTTTAAAGGTGAGCAAAGAAAAATTGACTGGAGCGGGATTCAAACCTGCGACCACCGGAACACTGTACCGGTGCTCTATCTACCACATGAGCTTTCCAACCCGATACGTTTGTGGTGTCCTCAATAGTCAGTTTTTGTTCGTTTGGCAGCCAGAAGCGATGAAACCACTCACATACCGCCATATCCCAAGGATCATTTAAGATCAGGCCCGCTTCAAACGTCGAACTTCTGCCGTGTCTAATGCAATACATTGCAATCGACATAAAACGGCGGAAGTTCGGCAGTTGCTTCAAACGCCGGTTTTCTGTTAACCTTAATGCAAATTCGAACATGGCGGACCAAGAGTGAGTTATATTCTTTTGCGAGAAGGCGGCGCTCTCTCTTTTAAAATGGTATACGGGGTGGAACTCCGATTTGGGACGTTTCAATTGAATTAGACACGGCAAAAAATCGACGTTTGAAGCCGTGCCGCTCTTCTGCCGTTAAAAGCGGCAAGCCCTGTCGATCTTTCGGCAGAAAACCGGCAGTTGCTTCAAACGTCGATTTTCTGCCGTGTCTAATTCAAACTTGGGCCAATATTTGAATTAGACACGGCAGAAGTTCGACGTTTGAAGAGGGCCTAAAGTATTAGCAACGTAGCATCCTGATTATTTGATTATTATATTGATTAAAAAGCCGCGTACTGTTTTAGTTATTACCGTGTACTGTTAATCTATAAGACCCTTGTTTTACGAGATAATTTACAGACAATGTTAAAGAAAAAGTTACACTTAACTTTTAATTTTCCAATTATTTTCTCGGAGGTAGTTCGACTCCGCCTTTAAACGTTATCTGCCGTGCTATCAACGTTTTCCATTTGCGTGCATGATGTATGATTATGGTTGCTTCCAATTAAAGGTAGTTTCATACTTCGGTTTTTGTCAAAGAAATACAGATTCGTGGGCAAAAATATCAAGGAAGATACAGTAAAAGTAATCTGTGAAAATTTCAGTCCCATACGTTGCCCACTTTTTGAGGAAACAGTGAAAAACGGCCACAGTATTTCTTAAGTGTTTTCTCTTTTTTTTTCACAGTAAATGTATTTAGTATGGGCAAACCCATCAAGGAAGGAAAATATCACACATGTTAAATTTTCAGTCACGTAACGGTGCCCACTTTTTGAACAAAACATAGTATTTTAGTCTTTTCACCTTAAAGGTCGTATCATCTTTGGTTTTTATCAAAGAACTACACATTCATGGGCAAAAATATCGAGGAAGATACAGTAAAAGTAATCTGTGAAAATTTCAGTCCCATACGTTGCCCACTTTTTGAGGAAACAGTGAAAAACGGCCACAGTATTTCTTAAGTGTTTTCTCTTTTATTTTTGATAAAAAAATTGTCGTTGTTTTACTAATTTCTTGATAAAAACACCATTTCAGGCGGAAACATTTTAACAGCATGTTTCTACCAGCACCATCTTCATACCCTGAAAGTATACGTAAATTTGTGAACATTTCTGTTTTGGTCTCTTACCAAAGTATGATACAACCTTTAAGTTGCCTGTAAATTATTGCCTTGGATGGCATGGCCCTTTAAGTGCAGGGAAATGTGTCTCTGTTGTCCAATCTAAAGATTGAACTGAGACTAGAAAACCCCCGAAACAACTCATCTGAGCGGGAGTCGAACCAGGGTCAGTGGATGTTGGAAGGTGAGGCAAGTGTGTAGTATCGTAGATAAGTCCTTAGACCTGGGGGTTATGATCTTGTACCTGGGTCGTACTTCCATATACTTTTGTGCACAAATACATACATGCATATAAAATGAAAACCTGGCGTGTACCCCTACCCTTTCCCCCGTGTTCTACGCCCATGCAAAATGTGACACGTCTAAACCCAGGGGTCGATTTCACGAAGCCCTACGAGCGGTCGTATAACTCGATTTACGAAGGATAACTCGTCGTATCCTACGTAGGGCTGCAGTGCAATATAAGTCCTACGATTGATCGTAAGTAACGATGATTTTGGGTGAAATCGACCGCTCACTATATAGGGTAGGCCTATAAGGTCTTCGTACTTGGAACCTCAACAACCATTCCTACTGTACCTGACCTATTAACTTACTAGTGAGAATGATTTCATGATGATAACATCATATACAGAGGGGAAGCTGGGACTATTACGTTGAAAAGAGGAGGATGAAAAAATGTGATGTAACTTTTAATGCATTTATTTACCTGACCTAAAACGTAATCTCTGAAGGATTAGGTAAAACATACGCAGAACCCACGGGACGCCGTCATTCAAAAATGGCACTTTCGTGATTTCTCATTATTGTTGTTTTCTAGATCAAGGTTACTGACCTTCTCGCGTGTTATCTTTGGCACGCCCCAGTAGCCTTTCTCTGAAAAGAAGAAATGTCATTACTAGCACACATGCACCACACGGGGATTGACGCTTGTTATTCTCATTATGTACCATGGTTTTGATGATATTGCAGGATAGTGCTTTTTTTTAGCAGAGCAAAGACTTGATGATAATTGCCATTGCATGAAGCGATCATGTGACGAATTGAACGGGTGGTTGAGTGCTGCTCGTATGGGACCATACGATTGACGGAGTGGGACGGACTGCATTTGAGAACGCATTGGGTTCGTCATGGATATTGACTACAGGCGCTCACACGCACTGCATCATCATCATCAGTCCAGGGAGTTTACACAGTGACAATGACGTTCAATTTCTAAATCACTCTTGCGTGTCATCACAACAAAACAAGACGTCACCATTAAAGACGCACTGCCATCCGGAACTATAAACGGGGAATAAATTATATCAATATTAAATTTCTGATTTCATTGAGCCTCTAAACGATTCATATCCAAGAATCATTATAAACGAAACTATAGTGTCTGCAGTTTGATGTGCAAATTGCATGCATGCACGCGCTTAAAGGTTTACTGTAATCAAAATTAGTATAGGGGTGAAAGTGCTTTAAAATGATTGCTTTATGCATAATTAATGACTATATGATTTTTTTATTTTTATGTAAGTGCTTAATTTTGACTAAAAAGTTACAAAATCAGTACATGTATGCCCCGCCCCCTAAAAAAGCCCTCCTTGGAACCGATCCACACAACAATAGCGAGTGACGTCACATACAGAACTAGTATAGGCTCGCACCACAGTATACTGCGTGTTGTTCTGCATGTGACGTAAGCAAGGTTTTTCGTCGCGAAAAGTGGGGTGCTCAATTATGGGTCTAAAATACCGCCTTTTTCTATATACAATATTTTTTAACACAAACAATGACAGACAGTGTGAGTTTTATAACAATACAGATGTATTAAACTTCATATGAGTTTTGATTACAGTAAACCTTTAAAGTTCTGTTTTATGTTAGGAGGGCCTGACGCGGCGTTTCGATCCTAGTAGGATCTCTATATCGATCAGAAAGAGATATCCGATTGGTTAAATGTGTATTTTTTAAACCGTGTTCACACAAAAATGCACGCAGGCCCGGTTAATTAACATACATGTATTCCAAGTTTGTTCTTATCATTTGTGTTCAGCGTAATCTGTTTATTAGTCTATTAAAGTTGAGTTTTATCTTGGTAATTTGTGAAACTGTGCCATTATCTTTAACAGCGAGTTGGCGAGTTGCTTGTTCCTGCTGGGAAGGCAATTCAGATATACACAGAAACCCGGTGTGTATAGAGTATAAACAGAGAAAAAGAGGATAGGAGAAAATGAAACAGATTTGATGCTGAGCGTTCTGAATGAACCCGGAACGGACTGAAAAGCGGAACACGTTGAGATGGACACACGGTGGTGTTCCGGGACTGCATCCGGAACTGTGTTCAGGAACTGCTGGCTTGGGGTTACCCATCGCACCACCAGTGCTTACAGTCCGCCTTGGAGGAGGGGGTAGGAGGGGGTACGGTGGGGGTTGGGAATAACTAGACCTAGGGATATACCATCTCTGCAATGCGTATCTCTTCCCCATCCTTGACCTTTTCCGGATAGGGCAGTCTTAGGCCACCCCAACTGACGTACCTCTCCTTAAACTTTCTGCAGGGAATTCCTATGGTACCCCGCACAACAACTTAAGACCACAAAACACGGTACTAAATATTTCTCATCCCTGTTTCCAAACCACAACTTATTTGGCTGTTAGAGTCCTATTAAAGTACAAGCCCGTAAATAGCCCAAACAATGCAATCGATAAACAGACCCAAACCGCAGAAACACCGCGAATAGCGCGTGGGCTGCGCGAGTCATTCATATCCGACGTAAAAAGCGCGGGAAAACAACCTTGACATTATTATGAAGATCAATTATGGCAGAGGGACGAAGATAATAGAACAAACTTGTTGATTGACCAACCATATGATATGTTCGCGCAATTCCTGGAAAAATAAACGTTACGTGTATTTAGTGATCGTATATATATATTTTTTTCATTTCTATAATACCGTCACGAGCTAATAAAGAAAGAGACCTTTTTCAAGGCTGGTGATGTGTTTCTTTACTGCCCACCTGTGATTATGGTAGTGATATGGATGTGGGGGCGCCCGAATGCGTGCGTTTGTTTGAGGTCATACAGTTTCCTTTCTCAAATTAATACGATTATGAATTACTACGAATCTTCACGACAATCACTGATTGGGTCAAGCTATTGTCTTTGATTTTCTCCTCCGTGTGACTGCATCCGAATATGATGTCTAGAGCTAGGTCTAGGTCTTCGCTCCATTGGAAGTATGCGGAAACACCAAGGCAGTAGACCTAGCCGTAGCTCTGGAAGCCCGTTTCGGACACGGCGTAAGGGGGCTTCCTTCGTGGGGGTGTAGAAGTTTAGGTAAACTTGTACAAAGTCGATAGGTGTGGCGGTGATATCGTCTTCTCGCGAGACTCCTGCCTCCGGCGGGATTTCGGCTCTCGGGACCAACTTCTAAAGTTGGTCCAGAGAGCCGAAATCTCGCCAGAGCCAGGAGTCTCGCGCGAATGTATAACGGTATCGCGAGAGTAGCGTGAAAGCAGAGACGATCGAAAACCGCGACATATACGACTTGTTCACAAGTCTAAAGTTTAGGATGCATATATCACATCAGAGGCTTCAATTTGAAATGAAGAAGTGCAGGATTGAGAAGTGAGGGGCGGGGCCACTTTGCGGAAAAAGGGGTGGATATATATCAAAGAGCCGGTGATATTAAAGTTGTGACATGGGAAAGGTCTCTTCATATTACATGTAGGAAGCCAACATGCAGAGTGCAACAGAATACATGGGAATTTATACAATATTTATACGTTATACCGCTATAACGAACATGGCGGGATGCACAGATATTGTCCGTTATAGTGGTCGTTCGTTATAGTGAATTAAATAACCATATTCAGCATAAATTGTGCACAAAAATGTGAGTCAAGGATGATGTTCGGTATAGTCAAATGTTCGGTATAGCGGTGTTCTTTATAGTGGCGTTCCACTGTATGTACATTAGTTAGGGAAATATTGCACGCTTACACTAGTTGGTCATAATTATTAACCGTAAGCAGAGTGTAGTACATTCTGTAGTTCACAAATTCTTTATTTTATCACTATAATTCTACATAGGTCACCATGGGGCATTCTACTAGGTGTACTGAAGGAAGGAGACGGGGGGGGGGGGGGGGGGGGGGTTGTCATTATACCTAGACAAGAGGAGGGGGTATTCCCTTGGTCGTTTCGAGGGGGGGTCTAACCATGCCGTGCCCAAGGACCGTACACTGCGTGCAGGGAAGAAGAATGCTTCCTCCATGAGGCTGTTTTGTGCGTCCCAAAGGCAATATGTAATTTAAAGGGCTATAATTAGTCATGAAGTATCTTACTCTTGCTGAGGTTTTGGATTTAACCATACCCCACTTAAAATATGGAAACCCATCGCGTGACAGCAATTCCACTAAAGGTAATACAATGTATCATACTTCGGGGTTTTTTTGTCAAAGAAAAGCAGATTCATGAGCACAAATATCAAGAAATATTCAGTTAAAGTCATCTATGAAATTGCCAGTCCCATACGTTGCCCACTTTTTGAGAAAACAGTGAAAAACGTCCTCGGTATTTTTTTTTTTATAACATTTTCACACATTGTGTGTTTCTACCATCCCCATCTTTGACCATGTATATAGTTATAGCTAAATCTGTGAAGATTTCTGTTTCTGTACGCTACCAAAGCATGATATTAGGCTTTGAGATCTTTGAGATCAAGTTTAACAATTACAAAGAAGTGGAAGTGACGGAGAAGAACGGACGACAAAGGGGTTGAAAAGGGTGTGCGCGATGCATACTCCAACGATCTTTCGGAAAATCCACACTTGGTGCGAAACTCAGACATCTCGTGTGTGCATAATACAGTGTTGGAGTCGAGTCCTCGGATCGAGTACAGAGTACTCCGAGTACTTCAAGGTATGACTATACTGGGTCGAGTCCGAGTACATTGCTGTCAAGTCCAAGTCCTAAGTATCGAGTCCGAGTACCAAAGTCCGAGTCCACGTCCGTGTACACAGTACCAGCGCATAGTGGAAAAAATTGCACTTTGTTTCACAAAGATGTTTAAAATTGGATGTTGATCATGTTGTGCAACTGTCACAGAAATCAATGTTTTTCAAACCTTGCGAATGACACTGTGCTGCTTACTCCATTTGATACTAAACTCCCGATGATCTTCCGTTACTCCCATTGTATAATTTATTGGAAATTGGCAACATTATCAACCGTGAAATTGAAACGAAAATTTAATTTTCACGAAATGGTCAAGTACTCCCCAAAAGAGTACATGGAATCGAGTACGGGCCAAGTACATTTTATTTTCCAGTCCTTTTTATCGAGTACGGGCCAAGTACATTTTATTTTCGAGTACTTTTAAGTCGAGTACGGGCCGAATATTTGTTTGTTCTCGAGTTGAGTACTGAGTACGAGTACGAGTACTCCAACACTTGCATAATAACTGCAGCATTACCCCCGGATCATTCATTATTTGGTGTATTAAAATCGAAGTATATTACGCAGGGCAAAGTGCGGATTTCCTCATTTTGTAACTTCCCACTTACTGAAAAAAAGTTCGTTGCTGAAGGCCACTGGGCTGTTGGATAAGGGGAAGGACGACCGATTATAACCGGGGAGCAAGACGGTAGAACCCCCTCCACAAAAAAAAGAGAGGGCAATCATCTTTTGTTAACTCTTCTCGTCAACTCCAAAAGTGGTAAACAACATGTCCTCGAAGGATTGTGCCGTGTAAACTCAAGGCTGTGTGTATACAGTTGGCCCACCGACGATTATTCTCCGTGTAATTCATCATTGTCCGCCAGACAGAATCAGTTTTGCGATTAACATACTTGCCAGATTTTGTTTTGTTATCCTACCTCTCCATTTACTTTGGTGTTTTTTTTCTCTCTTTCCCAATAAATCTTGCCGCTGGTATCTTGCCAGGACAACAGAGGGCACGGGAACTTACGGTACGGTGCTGTAAGCGATGGGGAGTCAAAAGAAGATAATATATAGACCCGAATTACAGTTTTTGCACCCCTGTGTTTGTTTGCTGTCTGGCTCGTCCAAGGACCGACGAATGATATAATAAGTTTTTTTTCTGAAAGTGTAAGCCTAATCCAACAAATTTATTACATAAAAATGTTATAAGCAGACTACAGTTATGTAATTCATTATGACGTGTTTAATACACAACTAAATGGGGGAATTCACTGAGTCAAAACACAGTGCAATTTGTGTGACATCATCGGGGAAACTTACGGGGCGTTTACGAGCTCAGGCTCCGTCTCAGACCACGGCTCCATTTCGCGAATCCATTCTGAAATAACGGGTATCAAAATAGAGGCTTTTGGCTGCGGTTCTGAAGTAGATTCTCGGGTTGTAAAGGAAAACGGAGCTTCAGCTTCAATGAAAAACCACAACCTATTATTTTCCAGCATATGACAGAGCGAGCCTGAGCCTGAGCCTGAGCCTAAGCCTCCGTTTCGTAAACCCCCATTGAACGATTTTATGTAGGAAAAGTGTAATGGATGTGTATGTACGTTGTTTTGAAACACAGGAACAATATTGGATGATTGCGTGAGGTGTAGGCCTATATCCATCCACCGTGTATTACTGCGTACGGTAACGATACAATTAATACTGCATAATCAACACCTGTCCATCATTGGTTGGGATCCGTGTTCAAAAAAAATTGAAAGGGCTTAAAGGAACGTTGAAATGTAAAACAAAGGACATTCAAAACTGTGGAACCAGGGGTCAAATTCACAAAGCCCTACGATCGATCGCAACTCTAGTTACGAAGGATAACCAATCGTATCATCCTCCAACCTCTACGTGGGGCTGCATCAGAATCGACCCCTGGACGATGGCTTTCACATTGTTGAAGCTGGATCCAAGTTATTAAACGGATACGGCTACCGCTACGACTGTTGCCAATAGTAACAGTGCATCTCATCTTCATCGCGCAGCAGCTAAAGCTGCACTGGATGGAGAACACGTTTGGTATAAAATAGCTGCACAGCCGTAGCCAGTTCCTGTCATAGTGGAGGGTGAGGGGTATGTGTTCTAGCACCCTACTCATGAGTCCCCTATCAGGCGCGGTTCTAGAGCCATCATTTTGGGGGCTATTAGAAGAGCCAATTATTTTGAGGGCTAGACCCTTTTGTTATGTCTTGTTAAAGGAGTATAGACAAACGTGCATTTATAGCATACACAACGTGTTTTTCATGTAATTGGCGCGTAATAAATGAAAAGATCCGTCAATTATTTAACATCCAGCAATTGCATTTTTTTGGGGGTTAGGGAGCCTCAAGCCCCCTACCCCCCCCCCCCCCCCCCCCGTACCGTGCCTGCCCCTTACTTCCTATAGTACCGGAGCCTCTGTATATAAATCGTTGATCAGAGCCCAGATCTCCATCACCCCAACCACTGCAATCAAGGTGAACATACACTGATGATCACTCCACAGCTTTGCATAAAAATGCATTGCAACAATGACTAATTCATCTGCACTTAATGAGAAGGACAGCAATGTATGTCCGACCTTGAATACTAATCACGTTGACATTGTATCCTACGCTAAAATTACTGGTCGCTTTATATAACTTCAGTATGCGAAATATCAAATGAGTATAATCATGGTTGCTTTTAAAAGAAAATTATATAAATGTCTTTGGCCATACACCATTGAAGGCGTTGATTTCCAAATGCAGCAAATATCACATGATGTGACGAGGGAGTTCATTTGTTTCTGTGAGGCGTACCTCAGTCCAGTGGTGAAAGGTATAATAATTACGAAACAGCAGTTACACTTTGTCAGATCTAGCATTTTCATGAAATAATAAACCTGTGAAAATTTGAGCTCAATCGTACTCTGAATCACGAGAAAACGAAAACATATACCCGACTTAATTTTTCTTATAAAATCTTAAGAATGGTGTTGACCTTACGCCGAGATAAAAACTGTTTCCTGTCTTTGTTTTACTTATTTCTGGATAAATACAGCATTTCAGGCGGAAATATTGTAACGTTATGTTTCTACCAGCACCATCATCATATCCTGAAAGTTATACGTAAATCTGTAACTATTTCTGTTAGTGTATATGTTACCAAACCTGCACTTTACCTTTAAATGAAGAGCGAACTTTAACCTTTAAAAGAGCGAACTAATTTAGTCTTTGTACAAATTGAGGAATTTTGATGTACATGATTGACCATGTGCAGAAATCTACGTCAAGTATTCGGTCGCAAGTGTAAAACCGACGGTCAGGGGCCAATTTCATAAAACTGTTAAGCACACAAATTTGCTTAGCACAAAAATGTCTCGCCCAATAAAACAAACCACCATTGACAATTCCATTTGATATTCATGGTCAGCGAAACAACAGCCACAGAACAACCACAAGTAATACACAACATGTGGAAATTTGGTTGTTAACCCTGTTTTTATTAAGACAGAAATGTCATGCTTAGCAGATTGTTGTGCTTAACAGTTTTATGAAATTGGCCCCAGATCATGCATTAACTTAATACTGTTATAGGGCACATACACCCATTTTCTGACTGAAAATGGTCTTTGATTGGCTCAGAAACTCGCGCCATAATCAAAAAGGTCGACCAAGCCATGTATGAGAAGTGAAAACCTTACCCACTGAGCGGATGATCATTTTCATCTATGGATTGCTCAAATTCGAGGTTTTTTAGAAGACAAATTATACTTTAAGGTAGTATCATACTTTGGTAGCATACCGAAACTGGAATCGTCACAGATTTACCTATAACTTACAGGGTAAAAAGATGGTGATGGGAGAAACATACTGTTAAATTTTGCTTGAAATGCTGTATTTATCCAGAAAAGAGTAAAACTGGTGATCAAAATTATTTTTGACCTTTAAAAGATTCAAAAATAAAAGAGAACAGCCTTAAGAAATACTGTAGCCGTTTTCACTGTTTTCTCAAAAAGTGGGCATCGTAGGCCCCCCATGGGACTGAAATTTTCACAGATGACTGTTACTGTATCTTCCTTGATATTTTCACCCGTGAACCTGCATTTCTTCGACAAAAGCAAAGTATGATATTACCTTTTGTTATTGTAGTTCGTTCACGGTAATGGCTAGAACGAGAATTCCGAAAGGAACTAAAAACTGACGCAGCTGTTTAGTGGGCGTATACAAAAACTGACCGGACGCTAAGCACGTACTGAGAGAGCCCACGCTGCCATTACATGTATGAAGAGGCGCAGATGTTAGAGATACTTCTAAGACCTCTTTTGTCCACTGTAATTAAAAAGACAAACATGAACTGAAGTAATTATTTCCTACTATGACACGTGAATCGGTGACTTATTATATTTTTTATACCTCATGCTTGTTTCTACAGACGGATTGGTCGCGAGGATCTCAAGTTTTGGTTTAAACGTGAAAAACAACAATTATGAATTAATTTCATCAGGTTTAGCAAAGTGTCCAGCAACAAATATCGTACCGTACATCGGACGTACATAAAACGGAATCGCCCACAGATGATTAAGAAGCATCTCTAACAGAATGTCGTGTTTTTATGTCCAATTTGTGGAAAACCCTTAAGGTAAGAGGAGTTGATAAAAGTGAAAAGAAGAATAAAAAAACCCATATGGCGTGATTTTGATGGCGTACGGTTTGAAAATGCCGTCGTTTTAATTTGTGCGAAATGAGGACATGGACGTGATGTGACCAGGAAAAGCCTCAGTCTGGCTATGACGTGAAGCTCATAAACGACGACCAGCATAGCCAACCCCCTCCCCCTACCACACGACCCTACGAAACCCATTATGACGGTACAGCGCCTTCCTCGATCTACGCTCGTTGTCAGGTGACATTTGTATACGGAGATTGCGTAAAATACCATGTCGTCGGCTCGCCACGTGGTTCGATTCCATTTACGTGTGGTCTTATAACAAGTAAACACGCCCACGTGTCTTACCATTAGGTCTTACTAAGTTGCCCTTATAAATGGCATCGGAGACTGATGTACCCCTTCCCCTCGCCTCCAAACATGCCTGGAAGATCAATTCGTGGTTGAAACAGACATCACACCAGATACCCATGTTATCCCTTCTTCATCACTTTCCACACACCACAAAAACCATCATTTCCATTTTAACACTATGCTGCAGGGACACGAAAACAAAACCTACGCACAATACTTACTTTAATGACAATTTTGCACCTACATGTATTGCTTTTATATACTTCGTCTTTTGCTATTAATTTCTCCTACAGTGTTTTCCCCCCTTAAACTTCCGCGCCCGAGCAAGCAAGGATTTTGATGACGTATAATGGCAAGGGTATCGTGTAATAGCGTGCAGCAACAGCGACCATAGACGGTGATGATGGTGATGATGATGATATCACTTCTGACCTTTCCATACTCGTGTCCCCATATCTTCCGGACTATTTTGTCCGCTCAAGATGTTTCCGGATTTTTTTTTTCTCTCGCGCGTAAATAACACTTCATATGGAGATGCATCGCTTCCTCTCTTCCCACTCAAATTACGAACAAAACAAGTTCAACGACAGAAAAACAGACGATTTAACTTTATCTCGAACCAATAAGATAGTGCATTGAAACAACTTTATCTTGTCAATCAAGAAACCAAAGCAACCGGCCAACCGATCAACAAGCCGACTGACCATCTTCCAACAGATCTTGGGCCAATTTCATAGAGCTGCTTAGCTAACACAAAAATTGCTTAGCACGAAAATGGCTTGTCCAATAAAACAAACCATGTAATTGAAAATTCGATTTGATATTCGTGGTCAGCGACCGACAGCCAAAGAACATTTATTGCAAGTGATACACAACATTGAATTTTGATTGTTAATCCTGTTTTTATTAAGACGGAAATGTCATGCTTAGCGAATTTTTGTGCTAAGTAGCTCTATGAAATTGGAACAAGCTCATGATTCACTAATTGTGCTCAACAAATATTGTCAGCAACTGAAATACACATGTACAATGTAACTTCATGCGACTTAAGGCCCATTTGTAGACCGGTCAACGTCGATATATAGAACGTTTTAGCACCAAAACAGTCTATCGTAGACCGTTCAGACACAAGTAGGTAGACCCTTTTCGGTTTAAACCGAAGATAGACCACTGTTAGTACCGTGTCTAGGCGCCCCTTGCATGATTCTCATAATATAATTTCCAGTTCAGCAGCTTTATGACAGTAAATAATTATGAACTTCAGTAACTGAGGGGCCCATATCTTCTTTGTTTAAACTGTCCAGTGATATTAATTCTTATTGCAGCAATATTATTACAACACAATTACATGACAGCAAATATACAAGGGAATTGTTACGAGGTAAATAATCTTGGCAGATCTTTCTTTTGTAGCCGGTCTACGTTAAAAGGAGAAGGCCAAGTTAATTAATAAATATTGACTGCGTGTGGGGTTGTTTTTGTATTGTAGGCTGTGTCGAATTCTGTACACCAACGCCGGCACACGACTTATTTAATACTGTACGATATCATTACGCTTGGTTGGGTTGATAAGACCAGATGACATTTTTTAAAGGGCAAAGTCGGAGTGTTTCGCCCCAAACGGCTCCACGGAAAGATGGCAAAGTGCCGTACACACGTGTCTGGTTCACACCTATCGCACTCCCAGCCAGCCCAAAACCAAAACACAAATCATAAATGGCCGCTCAATTGAATAACCTCGATCGTCAAGCATGGAGCTTCGGCTTGACTCCCACTCTATACCCAATCAGACGTTTTATTCAATTAAATCAAATTTTGTGTGTGTGTATATGTGTGTCCACGATAAAATCAATAATTGTTCTAGTTGCATTAATGAGGTTTGGAGAACATCAGTTTAAAAAGTGGACAGTGGCGTCTTGCGTCGGCGGCCCAGTGTAATTTCATTTAAAGGTAGTATCATACTTTGGTTTTTGTCGAAGAAATGCAGATTCATGGGCAGAAATATCGAGGAAGATGCAGTAACAGTCAATCTGTGAAATTCCCAGTCCCATACTGTGCCCACTGTTTGAGAAAGCAATGGAAAAACGCTCATGGTACTTTAAAAATCTTTTCAGAAGATTTTTGATCTTCCGAAGATCAATATTTTTTTGGGACAATGGGAGACTTTGGTGCATCGGTCTTCAAGTCAACAGCGCGTGCGCACGCACGCGCACAACAACTCGCTTATGCTCACAATTGCATGCGCATGCTCAGAGATAGCAAAAAGACACTTCAGACGACGTCTCAACAGTTCCGCATTGGTTTTATTCTTATCTGGATAATCAGCATTTCAGACAGAAATAACGTTATGTTTCCACCATCACCATCTTTATATCCTGTAAGTTGTAGGTAAATCTGTGAAGATTTATGTTTCTGTATGCTACCAAAGTATGATTGTATACCTTTAATTCTAATGAATTGAAGCAGAAAGCAAGCATCGGCCTTTGTTTTATAGCGAGACACCTAGTGGGAAAGGTTTCTGATGCAAGACAGTATAACTGCAGAGGAACCTGTTTCCCACATGAATCCACCTGTGGTCTAGTGAGGGCGCTGTTTATTTTGGACGCCATATTTGGTTAAGACAACAATATTTTTTGAAATTATTTACAATGTGGCATCGATTCAGCACTAATAGAGCAACGTTAAAACTACAATTGGTTGCCAAGAGCGCCACAGCAAAGTGCACAGTTTGGTGTGTGGTTCTCAATTAAGGCTAATGGTCAATCTGAGTGGTCAGACTATGGGCTCGAATCCAGCCATGGGGATCGTGTCCTTTGAAATATACTTCGTACAGACAGGAGTAAATGGGCAGAGTGCGCTGTGGGGATAGATATGACTATGTTTGATTAGTCCTTGTGCCCGATCGCCGGGGCTATACCCCCCCCCCCCCCCCCGGAGTTGAGATGGCTTTAAGAAACAGAGGGGGGGGGGAGCGATTTCACCAAACTGATCGTAACTTACTATCAATCGTAGAACTTTTGATGCATTGCAGCCTTACGTAGGATACGATAGGTTATCCTTTGTAACTCGACTGAGTTACGATCGATCGTAGGCCTCGTGAAATCGGTCCTGGGGACAAGACGGTGAAGTCCTGAATTGAGTGATCCTTTTTTCAGATACGAAATACGCTACCGATATATAGGCCTACGGACGTTTCTCTGTTATTGCACACCAGCCTCCTCCTCAGCATTTATAACCCTCCCCTTTGCTATCCCCTCACGTACAATGAAAAACATACGGAGGCCCTGTGAACATTTTTCTGTCACGTAAATTCCCACTGAAAATGTCTCTTCACGGCCACCGTAGTCAAGACCAGAGGTTTACTAACCTAACTCAAGTCATACTTCCCGCTTCCTATCAACTGACAGTTGATAAGAAGTACAGTTGATAAGAAGTACAGTTGACAACCGTACTCCAGTACTCCATGGAAAAACACTCCCTAACACAGAGACTGCACAAGCCGAGAGAGAGTTTTAGAGCCTTGCTTTCTTAAACTGGGAAGAGATTTGAGTCGTTCTCTAATTCTCTAAACAACAAAAACAACAGACTATTGTTATAGACCTTTCTTTTGCAACGTCACAGCCCGAGTTTTTGCCAACCAAGATGATGGACACTGTGTGGCGAGCCATCAAAGCCATCATACAAAACTATAATCACAATTTATACACAGTGTTTCATAAACATTCAGAGATATTGCTGAATGTAATCATGGAGGAAGGAAGGCCATGATGTAATGAACACAACACAACAATGCATTTTGCACAGCTATATGAAAAGTTTGCTTAAATTGACTTGAATCAGATATTCTCCCAAGAAATTGAATGAAATATTTTGCAACATTTGGCCGCCCATGACAACCACAAGCGTTTGTTTGCAAACAAAATAAAGGTCTATTGATATCGTCATTATTAGTATACCAGTCCTTTGTCCTAAACTGCGTCAAAAGCATAGGGTACATCGACCTTATGACATCTATATCATTCTTGATATACGTCTATCATCGCACATAAATATTACAGTTCTTAATCATTATTACCTCAGCTTGTAAACAAATATTCTCGTTAATACGTCAGTAGATATTACGAGGTACGTCGGCCGATGACTGCAGTAATGAAAATCAATTCTCGTCTAGGGTTTTGTTTTCGTCTTTAGTTGGACGCGATCCAGCGATGCTGGCTGGTATAAAGAACATAATAATGCCGCGCTGCAAAGCACGTCTGACGTAAACGCGTTTGTAAAAACACAACAACTTCTAAACAAGTTTCCAAGCTTAGCACTGTTAATAATCCTCATTTAATTATACAGCATGTCCCGTTTTGTAAAGTTAAATCATTATCAAAATCAATTTTTACAATGTTCGTACGCACAACAATAGGCCTAAAGGGGAAAACCTTTGTGTATGCCAATGTTTTGGCTATTTTGGGTAACTTATATACAAATTGCTTATACGATACATTGATTTTTCAGCCAAGCACTATATCATGCTACTCGCATTGTGGCATTTCATGCAATTTTGTTGAGTTTTGTCCGAACTTTGGGCGTTAATTTTGTCACTTGGTGTCATGCTTACATCATGAATTGTACCAATACTCATTAAGGAATTCGTGATGGGCGTTTCCCGCCTTCGTTTCTTTTATCGCATTTTGGGAATGAAACGGTGGAAACGGGTTTTGAGTTTGGAACCACCCAGAGGTTATTTTGACCATAGGAAACTAAAGGAAAAGGTCAGCCACCTTAAAGGTAATTTTCTGTCCCATACGGTGCCCCCTTTTGAGAAAACAGTGAAAAACGCCCACAGTATCTAAACAAATCTTTTCACCATTTATTTTTTAACCGAAGATCAAAAATTTTGGTCATTGGTTTTCTGGATTAATACAGCATTTAAGGCAGAAATATTCTAACGGTATGTTTCTACTATCACCATCTTTATACCCTGTGAGTAATATGTAAATCTGTGAAGATTTCTGTTTCGGTATTGAAAGTATGATATTACCTTTAATAATGATATTAGCTATTCACCGACATTCCAAACAAAATATGAAAATTCATAATCACATGAAATAAAAAGAATGATCACAAAATATAGGGAAAACAAAATGGAATTAGTCTTCATACGTGTAAAAACACAGTGAGATGGTAAAGAAAGCCTGTAGGTCCATAAGTATTTGTTTTGTTTTTTTTACAATTTAGGTGATTTTATTGAAAAGTTATTTTCGTTTTTGTCTCCGCTCTCAAATAAAAAACATGAAATAAGAATAGGAAGACAGAATAAACTGTATTACCGGAACAAAATACTAATTTAAAAGCCCCGTGAGCACTTTTTTTGCTTTCACAACTTTAGATATGTGATGTTTCTTCACATAAATGATTGCTGTCACGCCAGGCTATAATCAATTACCATTGATGCACCATGCGTTTTTTATATATAAAGCTGATGACTTCCGGCCACACACGAAAGAGGGACTCCAGAAGAAAGATCCGGAAGAAAACAAGATTCACACACAATAATGACTTACAAAGTATGTGACCCTGTGCGTCCGTGAATTGATGGCTTCATGCAGTTTACTGAATGAAAGTCAACATCAACTTCAGGGATGCTGTGGTTTACCTTACCATTATTTTGCGTGCAACGGTAAACAAACCCCCCATCTCAGTTCTGCATACCCCCTTGAGATTAATCGCTTATCCTTGAAAGGACATTAGGCCGTCAAACCAGACGAGAAAAGCTGCTTACATTACACAAGATCACAATACAAAACGCACAAAAAAAACTTCGGATACAAAAGCGTCAGTTTTGTTGTTTTCGTCCCGGAGTTTTTATCAAGACTCCCCCCCCCCCACTCTCCACCCCCCCCCCCCCCCCCCCTCATGCGCTTCGATATATACTTCTAAAATGAAAAAAAAACACCACCCCGTCTGCTATTGCCAAACTGTTGATGTTTCCATAGTGACCGCAGAAAGAAATGGAACAAAATTGATAAGTGTGCTCGTTTCGTTAATACTAGAAACTTCCCGTGTGCATGACGTTTGAAGTTGACTTACCCCCCCCCCCCCCTTCTCTCTCTACCCGTACCCCCACAGGGCACGCACAGTGTTAAAAAAAAACATACAGCGTAGAGCTGCGAGCGTGACGTCAATTGGTCACGGCTAGGCTGTGCTCTAGTGCACTGGATCGAGGGTATAAAGTGCGCCACCGACCAAGAGCTCGAGCAGAGACACAAACAGCAGTGAGGCGAGTGTAGCTAGCAGGCTCTAGAAAGAGGCCGTATGTACAGAACGCTTCTCATTATCCCTGTACTTGCCAACACGTGTGTGTAGACCGTTGACTAGTCATTCAGTCTGTGAGTTCACAGTCTTATCATAATCGATGGATGCTGGGGCTTTGTAATTACAAACCAACTGAACGCGACTGAAACCATCTCAACTCGTCAAGGTTTACAGCAACCGTCCACAGTTCTTTCTATCTTTTTTGTTTCGTATTTTTTTTATTTGGAGGATACCAAAAAAGCGATGGAGAACTTCAGAGCCGACAGTGCCTACTCTAAGCGGGCTCTGCTCAGCTACGTCAACAACAATGTCATCGGTGGAGAGACGCAATTCCGTAGTCCGTTTGGACAGAGAAGGGGTAAGTTCAAAATCATCTTCGCTTGAACTTGAAAAATATGACTATGTAATGAGCCCACAAAATGGTTTATGTACATGTATTTAATTGCAGACAGGACGTTATTATACGTCAGGCATCGTGCTAGACTCGTGTTCAGTGTTAAGATGCAGTGTAGGGTACAGCTGTGGCATAGTGGTCTGGCGTGTCGTACTCAAAGTCTTGTGATCAATCTACAGATTGTGGGTTCGAATCCAGCCATGGGTTAGCGGTGGTTGAGTCCTCGAGCAAGACGCTTTGTCACATATTGCTTCTCTTCACCCAGGAGTTAATGGATGAGGGTTGAGATGGCTTAATAAACTTGTGCTTGATTAGCCTCTGTGCGCCTTCAGCCGGGGCTGTATACTCCCAGTGAGTTGAGATTGTTTCAGAAATGTAATAATTGTATAGCCCAATGGTCAGGGATGATAGTAATACGCGTATAGAGACCTATGTTTATTGTGATATGCGCTATGTAAAAACTATTTATTGTTATTATTAACTCAGACGATTTTTGTGGTCATTATAATACCACAATACAGCTTAGAATTCGATGGTCACTTGCTTTCAAATTATGAATCTTGTGGATTCAACTCATTGTGGGTGTTTATGATTGTGTGGGGTGTACTTTTTGGTGGCGGCTGTCTCTGCACTCGTCGTGCGGATAATCATTGTGTCCGATTTGACCCGTCGGGAAATGTTTTGACTTTATGCAGTCTAGGGGGACGGGGGCATGGAAGGGGGACCGGGGAGGGAGGGGGGCTACAGACTCTGTTTTCCCTTGAGAGAATTATACACTCTGACAAAATCTAGTATTCTATATTACTATTCATATCCAATATAAATCCCAGTTTTACAATCCGAATTTTACTGTAATATTTCTGACATTTTTTGGGTGTGTCGGTCCCAATCCCAGACCACAAAACTTGCATCACAATAAGCAACTAACTTGGCTGGTCTTTAGGACTCCATAATCTTGTTATGATAACATCAGCAATCCCTGTGTATATGCTATTTCTGGAACAAAAAAAATTAACCAAACAAAAATATTATGTCATAATAATACATTGCAGAATTGTATCTTGCCCAGATTCGACCCAAAGAGCGTGCACGCGCTCGATAAAGTTTCACGCGGAAGTCTCAATCATTAATTTCTTCGACTTGTTTGCACGAATTAGTTCAGTGGACTAGGAGACGTAGGGAGAAGGGGGAGGGGGTTAGAGGGTTGGAGAGGGGGGGTTGCTCAGTTTTCTTTGGGTGACTCAAAATCAAACAAGTCAGATGGTGATAGGGCAGGGATTACAGTGTTTCCGGTCCCCGTAATCTTGACTTCTTCAAGTTGATGTCTTCATCGTCAAACGTCACCGAGGGTCGTGATTGGTTTATCGATGTTGTTGTTGCTTTGATTGTTTGTCTTGGTTCGAATACAATTTACGATCACCCCAAGTTGCTTAATATAGACCAGCTAAAGAAAGCCACGGGAATTAAATTTGAATCTGACATACTAGAATGTGCAGACAAGACCTAGTGTGGAGAGCCACGGTCTGGCTCCGAGGTTAAACCTCGAAAATAGAGAGAAAATGGATGCTTAAGTTGTTTATGCAGTACATGTTTTCAGTGCATAACTTGGTGATTGTAACCGATATGTACTCTTCGATATTATTGCATTATCCATGTAATAGTATATCAAAGTCATCCACAGCCATACATTTGGAACATTATATGTAATCCAACACTTTCCAGACGTGGGCTTGATTGATATTTGGTGTTTGGGGAAGAAAACAGAGTTGCCAACGAGGTGATTAAGGATATGAGGGGGGCAGTCTGGGGACACTCGCTGCCTTCCTGTGACTGACTGCATAGGGAAATTTCCCACTTGTTAAATCCGTGTTTAAAAGTGAGAGAGTGTGTTTTTGATGGGGGAAGGGGGACTCTGGGACAGGGGGAAAATATTGGCACTGGAACGGCCCTGGTTAATACAAAATAAAATAAGGAAAGTCCAACTTCAAGAGTTGTAATGTAGCGGGACGGGGGATTTCCGTACAGTATAAGAAACCGCCCAGGCTCTGCATGTGCTGTGTGTGCAGAGAAAACAAAAACTTCAAAACACAAGCTCGTTTTCACAAGGTCTGGTCCCCAGTGTCCCCCTGGGCGTTTGCTTTTACTATTTATCGGCTTTTCCTGGCCCCGGTGCTGTCAATGTATATTTTGTGTGTAAAAGAGGGAGGAAGGAGGGGGGGGGGTTTCTTCGTTTTGAGACGTATCCCAATCAGGCATGCAGGGCCCCTTGAATTAAGACATCCGACGAAGATATATGCCGCTGTCCTTGTCACGCGGCCTACTTAAAGGATTTGTAATCTCACGCAAGAATTAGGTCGTAACAGTACCCCAACTCCAGAGCCCATGAAGATGCCACACTATGCAGTCACACACAGCCCGTTGGCAAAAATCTCAGCGACCCGTCCTCATCATCAGCGACACAGCAGGCTTAAAATTGTAGGCCTACAAACAGCGAGACTCGTTTTGTTGAAGAAAATTAAGGAAATCCAAGATGAATTCGCATGACGAAAATCAATCACCCATTTGTTAGTCACGACACTGTCATAAGCAAGCAGATGAAGGCTAGGCCAGCGCAATGTCAGCATTTCCACATCCATCCTGCAGTCAGGCTTGATTATTGCTTCTTGTTGCAAAAGTCAGCGAACTCAATTCGTCATATTCCCAAAATAAACAACAACAGATTCCCCAAACCTTGAACACGGAATACTGAATAGTTCTAATCACTTGGACGTAAAGATATTGACCAAACAGGTTTATTGATTGACATTCCGTCAGAACATCCGCTAAGCAAACAAAAACATACAGCCAACCCACAACCACAAACCACCTGTGTATTGTTTGGATGGTGAGTGCTTGGCCTTAATATCAGGTCAAGGTGATGTCTAGCTAAAGAGTACAATTGCTCGGCTCAAACCTGTTGTCTTTTCGTGGCGTCGTAACGAAAAGGCGTTTCCAAAAACCTCCCATTTTGTATTATACAGTGATCAGACGAAATGGAAATTTGGTCAACAATCCGTGTATTATTTTACGCTTAGAGTTGGGATGGCCTGACGCGTTTCGAATGGAAACACATCCATTTTGTGTTTCCATTCACTTGCATGTTCTTGTCCTTCCGTCATTTTGCCTTCGAGAAAGATCCTGTTAGGATCGAAACGCGGCAGTCCCTCCGAACTTTAAGCATTTGATATAATTTCAGGTCATTTTGGCCGATGAGCAGTTTGCAGCAGTTTATTACTTGCATTGTATTATTTTACGAGCAATTATTGACAAGCGATCTCCCCGTTCACTACAAGATTTTGATCGTTAAAACATGGGGGCAGACGTAGATTATGCAAGCAGAGAATTGAAAGTTGAACCGTGGAGGTAGATGGTTGAACTCAGTGTTGTCATCGTAGGGAATACATTTTATGGTTCGGTGAGATCACTGTTTCCTGTTGCGAAAACCTATACACGCTAAAGGACTGTGGTTTTTTCCATCATGTGTCACATTGCGTTCTTGGAATTGGCACCGTGCACAGAATTGCAAAAGGTACTTGCATTGTTTTACAAATGTTTTGCAATTGTTTTAAAAATCATTAATCACTACAAGTAATAAACTGCTACAAACTGCTCATCGGCCAAAGAAAATGCATGACATTTAGAAAATGCTTTATTAGGAGGGCCCGACACGTGTTGATCCTAGCAGGATCATTATCGAATCCTTTGAGAAAAATCCTGCCAGGATCAAAACGCGTCAGGCCCTCTTAACTCCAAATAATAATAATAACTAGAGATTTAAGTGTTCGTGGACGAATGATGGAGCTGACAATTGTGTAGTAGGCTACGTACCGAAATAAGACTTTAGCGAATTCCATTGAAACACAACGCAATCAACACAGTATATTCCGTTTGCGGAGCTTGCTTGAAGTATCTTAGAGATACAGATAGAATGTGGTAGACCTACACTGATTCGATTTCCGTACAAGCGTGCACTTTCAAAATGTCAATTACCAGTGACTAAAGTAAAACGCACCCTGGCCTAAAACCACATCAGGTGACTCTGTGTAGGTTCTTGTGTACGGTGCAACCTCGAGACCACCTCCGAAAATGATCGGGTGATGTTCAACTGCCATTCTTACCGTAGTTATGAAGAATTTATTTGCCACGACGGTCTTTCTCTTTATTTAACATTGCAATGACTTGCCTCGGATCCCGTAACGCGATTTATCGACGGAAGGGGGGGGGGGGCTCCATTGAATAGTCAGGGGAATTCAAATGATGACTGTGCGTGTGAGGTGACTGAAGTCAGTGAACTAAACATTGATCCCATTTGATCCGTGTGTTGTTGTTGTTTTGTCTTGTCAAATTTGAAGTTTATTAACGACCCCGTTTGTTTCTTTCTTTCTTTTCCATTACAGTGGTATACTGCGATTACACAGCTTCTGGAAGGTGAGTCGAAGACACATTTAAATTATAAAACTCTTCTTCTCAGTACAAAAACTCACACTCAAACTTAAGCAAGTTCATCGACATGGTACTAATCTAGTTCCTTGGGATTTAGCTGAGAGTAAGATTCTAAAACGAGTTGACAAAGTGAACTTTTGACTGGGCGTGTCCTTGAGAGTGATACATATAGGCGTGAGGCACAAACCATCACACTAATAATAGGGTTTCAGTCTATTATTTGTTGTGTGGCACCGCGACATGTTTTAATTTGTAATCGGTGGGATTAGCGAGGCCAGTCGAGGGCAATCTCTGGCTCTCTGACGGCAATGTAAGCGGTCACAACGGCTCCAAAATCACGCCAACTGCCCGCCCAGCCAATTTCCCCGGCCCCGTCGTAACGTGTCAGTCCCCATTGCCCTGGAATTAAGGTTACACGGAGCACCAAACTCGGGGAGTGAAAGAGCGCGGGAAATACCTCTTTATTTGCCCAAATCCCATCCTGTCAAACCAGGCTTAATCTTATACAATGAACAGGACCCATCAGCTAAAATTAGAGAAGATACATAAAGGAGTCGAGATTCGTTTTCTGTCTTAAAGAAGCCATAAGGTCAGAAAGTACATGATCATGATGTATACACAACATGAAGACATTATTTCTACCGTCAAATGCTAAAAATAGAAAGAGGTCATCCACTATAGGATTTGTATCAGACATGGGTTTTTCTTAGGATGCGCTATGATGCGCATATTTCTTTTCGCTGTTTTGATTCCTTAATTGATTTCTTCCGATTGTGTAACTTTTTTTTCTGACTTAACTTGTTACGACAAAACAAAATTAACGAAAAAAAGCCCAGGTTGGCACTGTGTTATTCTTTTGAATCACAACAACACAGAAGGTGATAACGTGTATGTTAATAGAGAAGCAGTCGATTATTTTGGCTCACACGCCCGCGCTGAAAATTGAAAATCGAAATGTATTGAAAAACCACGGCAATGTTTCTCTTAAACTTTAAAGTTTTGGTAAAGCCATTACTTGTTTACCCTAGGTATACAATTGGCATTAAAAGCATGGTTGGTGATTAATGTTCACATCCATCCCAAGCGAATCCAACCAACATGGCCCGCAAAGACACAATATGTAACGTCCCTACTTTAAATTGTTAAATTTTTATTCAAATGTTCATCTGGCAACTCTTATGAAATGGAAAATGGTGAGTCAGTAATAATGGTTTGTGTGTTTGTTTGAATTGTTGACAGGCCGCTCCGGTGCATTGAGAACTACATCAGCGAACACGTGTACGCTCTGTACGCCAACACTCACACCACTACTACTATTACATCCAAGCAGACCACTCAGTTCAGGCACGAAGCCAGGTAAGAATTCCTCCAAGCGGTTCGAGTTGAACGCCCTCTATGGGTGGGGTGCGGGGTTCCTGGAACGTTCCCAGGCCGGTCACACTCATAGAACGTATAACAAGCTCAGAATTGGCACTCGTTCTGATCACACTTGTTATAAAGTGGAACGGAGATTGCAAAACGACCATTGTGGTGCATTCGCTACTGCATCTTGTAGGTTACTGGCTCATGGTGCCAACTCAGGCTTCCCTGCCAAGCTGTCAGGTGGTTTAGTGTTTTGATAGTTGAACATGTATTACGAATACACATTGAGGGTTACTTTACTCAAGAGACCTTGGCGGCATACGGTTATCTGTGTTGTCTGCGCGTGCCAATTCAAACAGTGAAAAATTGAAGTTTGTTTAAGAATATGTTCCTAGTCCGTTTGCTATGAAGGGAAAGACTTCAAGGAGTACACCTGTGGATTGAACCTCGGGCTGCAAGTGACCTCGTTCTAGTTTCTGGGACACTTGTCCCTAACCACAAACCCGACAATACACACAGCAGAAAAGAAAAGGCTCGCTCTGGCTTGCAGGTTTGGGGATACTACTGAAAATGGACTCTTCCTCTGCGACTAGACGGCATATCCCCAGCCACCGACCTCAGTGCGAGTCCACGCACCCACACCCACTTGTGGGACAAGTTCACTATCACACGATCAGAGCGCTCTGTGCAGTAGCGACCCGGTCTCGTGGGAAACGGGGCGGCCCCTGCCACCTGGGCGCGGTGTACAAAAACAGACAGGGTTAAGATGAACTTTATTACACGCGGGGAGCCGGGGTAGTAGACTTGGGAGGGGAGGCCATAGGTATAGGATTCGGCAGGAGATTGGCCACGGGTGAGGCGGTGATAACAGACCGGGGCGAGTTGGGTGTGTTGTCACGCGGGAAGGGTGTGAACGCAACCAACTGGAAAGCGGCAGAAACGATCGGCCCCGGCCTTCTTGTCCTGCGGCAAAGATCCAAAGGTTGGGAGGGTATCCAGGGAAGATAGGGACCCCCTGCCTGTGTAACATGCATCCCATGGTCCAAATCGGGTCTAGCTTCCACTTTCGGAGTCCAAGTTGACACAATACTGATCCCCATCAGTGTAGGGTCCCGGAATACTAAGGTTTCAGTCTAGGAACAAACGAGCAGCAGCTTTCCTATAATAGTTGATGAAAAAATATGTCAGGTGTGGGCGCCCAAATGTCGCATGTAATTATTGCCAAGTCTTGAGATCTAGATTTAAATCATCCGGGTCAAATGCACAAATTGCATTTCACTAAAAAAAGAAAAGAAAGATCTTTACTCCCTCGCCGTCTGCAATGTCCCCGACGGTCCTATCCCACCCTCTTGCCCCTTGTGACCTGTTTGTCGAGTTTGATCACATCAAATGGGCTCTGCTCTTTACAGGGAGCTTATTCGCGGATGCGTCAACGCCACAGAGGATGACGCTGTGATTTTCACTGGCAGCGGATCCACAGGGGCCATACACAAACTGCTGAACGTGATGGAGCTACACGGCCACAAGGCAGCCAAAACAGTGAGTTCTGCCAGTTTTTTCTCTCTACTCACCAAAAAACAACCAAACTTGGTGAACAACAACTCCCAATGGCTAAAAATAATCAGCACCTTTCATAATAGAATTCCTTCTTGTGGTACTTTTTCCCTTCAAAAAATGGCTAACTTGTTCAATTATGGCCAATTATATTCTCTAATAAACGCCGGACGCGTAGACAGGTTGTTCACGCCCAAGTATAATGTGGAACGTGGCTAAATTTAGTAAGTTTGCTCTGGATGAAGTGCATGCGTGCCGTGGGTTAAAGTCTCTCTCTGTGTGTTTGTTTTCTTGAACAGATGGTGTTAGTTGGTCCGTTCGAGCACCACTCCAACATCCTGCCTTGGAGGGAGAGTGGAGCAAGGGTAAGGGCATGTTGTAAGGTTAACTCGCCCCCTCCCTTCCCTATAAGACTCAGGGTCTGACTTCTCTCGTCAGGTCTAGGTACCTCTCCGATCACCTTCAAGACAAACAACAACCGCAAAGCCTGTCAAATCGACCTGGCCATAACATCGACTCCCTTTTTTTCGCGCACGGGGGGCAATTCCTGCCGATAGAAATGCCATGTGTCAGAATTTCATGACTTCAATTTCCTCTGCCCTGCGTTGTTTCCCTAACACGTATTTAATAAGAAACTGCTTATCATGGGAGCAGATGACATGAAGCACGCATTCAATTAAAATTGCCGTCGCTTGAATTGTGTGGTTCCTCGTTGCAACTCCCTTACGAGCCAGCGGTCGATTTCATCAAACTCATCGTAGCTTACTATCAATCGTAGGACTTATGATGCCGGCGTAGCAGCTCTACGAAGAAGTCGAAGTAGGCCTGGGCCAAAACCTGTAGCGTGCAGTTTCGTCTTAACTTTCTAGTGGCTACTTGATCTCTCGGTTTTACCGTCATTATTTCCTTAACGTGCAAGTTATGGTGTTGTGGACAACTGGATTTGGATTCAGCACTATCAAATTAGTAAAATTAACTTTACTTCAAGTTGCCACTAGAAAGTTATATAAGACGAATCTCAATCTTTTGGCCCATGGTCTAAAGGGTTATCCTTCGTAACTCGAGTTACGATCGATCGTAGGGCTTCTTGAAATTGACCACTGGCCTCTGAATTATGACGCGTGCAACTTGTTGGAGTAAACTGCACTGCGAAACTACAAGTAGGTCCTGACCTACACACAGTGGCATATCGAAGTGTGGGGCCAGACTGTCACGTGCCTCTACTGTCGAATTTGAATGACAGTTCCCCCTTACATTAATTTCCTCTTAAAGGTTCACTGTAATAAAAACACATCTGAAGTTTAATACATCTGTACTGTTATAAAACTCAACCTGTCTATCTTTGTTTATGCTAAAAAATATTGTATATAGAAAAAGGAGGTATTTTATACCCATAATTGAGCACCCCACTTTTCGAGACGAAAAACCTTGCTTACGTCACATGCAGAACGCCACACAGTATACTGCGGTGCGAGCCTATACTAGTTCTGTAGGTGACGTCACAAGCTATTGTTGCGTGGGTCGGTTCCAAGAGGGACTTTTTTGAGGGGCGGGGCATACATATATCGATTTTGTAACTGTTTCGCCAAAAAGAAGCACTTACATACAAATATAAATTTATATTTTCATTAATTATGTATTAAGCAATAATTTTAAAGCACTTTCATCACTTTCCCACATTTTATTACAGTGAACCTTTAAGATCCGTCTTTCTCCCTTGCCCACAAGGGGAAGGAAATCAACTGGCAAGATCATTTTATAGTCGGTCAGTCTTGTCTTCCCCTTAGGGGGGAACTTCCCTTAGGGAAAACAAATCGCTCCAACTGAAAAAAAAAGAACAAAACTAATGGCATGAATAATCATAATTCTAGCAGCATCCTGCAGGAAAAGACAGCTTGGCTTCCGAGAGGAGATCTGTAAACGGCTCAAGCCATAATGCTTATTTATACCGACATTATAGGTTATACCACCATCTAGGATTTTATTGTATGTTTTGATATTATTATTCATTCGGCACTGGGTGGAACAAAAATGAGAGACAGGGTGTTTTCGTGTCAGAGGACGTGGGTCAGACGAGGCATAATGCCACATGGCGCATATTGTGCAATTAGTATTTTGCCTTCTAGTTCAAGTTGTTGTTTGGGCGAGCTGTATAGGCCTATGGCCGAGCGGTGATGCTAAGTGGTAGGGGCTTGCTAAGCCAGTTGTTTTTCATCTCCCATGTCACCGTATACGAGCGCTCATTTTCTGGTCTAATTCACCCCAACAAAATGTCAGCATCGATCCGGGAGGGGGGGGGGGGGGATCCCGCGTGTTATAAGCGTATCTCGCTGTGGCGCGCACAGACCGCGGGTAGGTCCAGCGTGCTTAATGAGACGACTCTTTTGAAACGTCTAATTTATTATTTTGTGGTGCCCCTTCATTATTGCTATTTGGCAAGAGTGTGTGTAATATCACTGAACAAACACGTCGATAGACATCATGGCGACACTCTTTTACGCTATTTGGTTATTTTGTTTCGGTTTTTCGTTTTTCAATATCCGACCCGTAATAATTACTTTCGAGACGGAAACTCGACGAATATTCATTCGGCAACCAGACGCGGCCATTTTTTTTCCACCGGAAGGCAACATAATATTCTCCCGTCGTAATAATTACTTTGGTGGGCCTATTATTGATACAAACCCGGACCGGTACTTGCGTACAATATGTCACCTGATTCCATTGCATTTTATAGGGTAGAACTTCGTTAGTTCGTCGGAGTTAAATGAAAGTTCAAACGAAAACCTGTTCCGCGACCATCTGGTCAAGTGTGTCTGATGTGCCGGTGTCATTGCTTCGAGTACTGCTTGTTGATAGTTTCCCTCATGAAAACATTTCAAACCAATTCACGAGGAACGTTCCTTCAAGAAAGAACGCACCAAATGTTACTGCACAATTGGTGTAATTTGTTTTTAACCTGACATCATTAATTATCCACTGCCTCATCCCCCCTTTCCCTGTCGTATACAGGTTGTGCGCATCCAGCAGACACAGCGGGGTCTGGTGGACCTCGTAGACCTAGAAGCCAAGCTGCAGACGTACTGCCAAGCTTACGACCTGATCCTAGGATGCTTCTCTGCCGCCTCTAACGTCACGGGTATCATCACCGACACCAAGCCTGTGGCGGCGCTCTTGCATCACTACGGGGCACTGTCGTTCTGGGATTACGCCACTGCAGGTAGGTTCCCTCACGTTGATGAATTTTTGTTGGTTTTTTTTTAGTTTCTGATTTCAAACCCACGTTTTGAGATTTAAGTAGATTTGGAATTTGTGAAATCTGTAAGCAGTTTAAGTGCTTCATGCATGACCTTTGAGCAAGCAGGGACGGACAGGCTGGGCGTGGTCGTTCTTTCTGCGCTTTTCCCACCTCTAAAAGTCATCGGTTCGAATCCCACTGGGGACATTATATGGATTGGTTTGGCATTCCATTTCTGACCTGGTTTCCCTCATATTTCGCCTTATCTTCTCTCCAAGAATAAGTATGTGGGCTCTCAAAGTGATTAAGATCGCTTTTCGTAGTTTCTTTGGTTCACTTCCGCAGAAACTCGTCACATAACCGAAATCCTAAACTGACAAAACTGCGAAGCAAGTGATTCTCTGAAGAGAAAAACCATTTTTATCTCAAAGGGTAATTAATGAATATGTCCCACAAAAAAACTAAGCACTCGTCATGATAAAACAACAAAATTGAGTAAAATATTCTTTTCTTTTAATTCATTTCAGCGCCATATTTGGACATCGACATGAATCCTGAGGACTGTAGGTGAGTCATCCTAATAAAATCTAAACTGAAAAACTGGGATTTGTTCTTGTTGTTACAGTTTTGGTGAATCGATCGACCATCTTATGATGTACGTTCATTCAATTCAGTTCAAGTTAGAGCCTTTACACCTGGGTCGATTTCAACAAACTCATCGTAACTTACTCATCAGTGGAACTAATGATGCATTGCAGCCCTACGTAGGATACGATGGGTTATCCTTGGTAACTCGAGTTAGGATCGATCGTATAGTGCTTCGTGAAATCGACCCCTAAACGGACATATCCGTCCCCAGTCTGATGAGAGAATTCAATTAAAACCTACAAAGATACACATTTCATCAGTTTCTGGTTTACAATGCACGACAATTAGTACATTATGTATGTATTCGATTATGGGCTACAGACCTGCATTACAACGCATTATTTTGATATCGTGTGCTCTTTTCTGTTTTCACAGACCCGACTGGGACTGCTCAAAAGACGCCGTGTTCATATCCACCCACAAGTTCGTTGGAGGAGTCGGGACGCCAGGTAAGCCTTATTCTTTTTACACATCATGTTGATTGTCATTGGTATACACTCATGTGTCATGATGGGCCCTGCAGAATAACATAGAAAGTCAGCTAAAAACCCAACCGAGCAAAATTAGACCAGTTGACTCTGGAATGGGCCAGTCTTTCAAGCTTTCCTTTGCAGGCTCACATTTGTGTAGCAATAGGCACTGTTTCCAAATGCCCAGTCATTTTAATAGTCAGGTCTAATTAAGACATACTTCATGACATTACCCTTTACGGAATCGTGTTCCCCCAACCTCAAATCTTCAAATCTTCAAGGGCTTACCCATCAGACTAGATCCGTCTCATCCCAATATTTCCGGGACAGGCGCCGTTGCCAAACTGAGGACTTAATTAAGAGTACCCTGTATTTAAAGTTTCAGACTATGGCATTGCTTGCTGTACGTGGTGGTTTGTAGAATAATGTCCTATGTTTTACGTGATGATTTACTACAGGTATCTTGATTGCTAAGAAGCATCTCTTCGTCAACAAAGTTCCACACGGAGCCGGCGGTGGAACAGTGGCATACGTGAGTATAATTTATTTTACTGCCTGTTTATTAAAAAAAAAAAAGAAGAATATCTTGTTTTAAGTTTTAACCTCCGGATAGCTCTATAACAGAAAATTATTTTTAGCCGCGTGCTGCTTAAGACTTGCAGGTCACCTACTATCGACACACCACGTTTAGTCAGTATCCGGCCCAAGCATGTTATTTACCAATTATACAAAATGGTCGCGGTAATGAACATCGATGGTGATTAGTGATTGTCGTATATGTTCCGTGTAGATTAGGGTGGGTCCGTGATGCACGCAAGGTCCCGTGATCTGGAGGCATAATTTGTTCCATTAATGCATATTTTTTTGTGAGTATGCATCTCGTTATGCATGCAGCTTTCATTCTTCAGCCAAAAGTCAGGCCTTTTCATTTTTGTATACCCGTGCAGCAGCTTGACACGCTGTTCAAGGTTTTGCCCGGGGTAGAAATTTGTAAATTGAATTAAAATGTTTCCTTCCGGGCTTAATCGAATGCCTGTTTGAAAATGAATGCATAATATTGAAAGAAAACAACAGGCGGCTCAAGCGCGATTCGAACCCTTGGTTTGAAGTCTTAAGTTTGAACAATGTATGCGGTTGAGCATAGCGTGTTCTAATTGGTTGGATGTGAACTGGAAACGTTCAAACGACAAGTTTCAAAAAAGCGCATATGATTTAAAGGTAATATCAAAGAAATGCAGATTCATTGGCAAAATGCCAAGGACGATACAGTAACAGTCATCTGTGAAATCTTCAGTCCCATACGGTGCCCACCTTTTGAGAAAACAGTGAAAAACGCCCATAGTATTTTAAACATCTTTTCACTTTTACCCTTTTATGGACTATGCAACATTTCAGGCAGAACGGTCTCTATACCATCACAATTTTTATACCTTGTAACTTGTAAGTTATAGGTAAATCTATGAGAATTTCTGTTTCGGTATGAAGTATGATATCACCGGTAACGATGTACATGGGTTAAACTGGTAATAAACGGGTCGGTGAACTTGTAAAACATCAAAAAGGAGAATGATTGTGAACGGTAAACTTAACAAAGTCTTACCCTCTGTCATTTACCAGGTGTCCCGTGACATGTACCACTACTTGCGAGACATTGAGGCAAGGGAAGAAGGCGGTACGCCGGCCATCGTGGAATCCATCCGCGCTGGTCTCGCTTTCCAGATTAAACACGCCGTGGGTGTTCATCACATCGAAGAGCGGGAAGAGCAGCTAGCCAGGTACGAACTTAAGAAAATTAGAAAGAGCAAGAGAAAATCATTGAGTGACGGTGAAAGTGTTTGGATGGTTTTATTTGTGGAAACCGGTTCAAGCAAGCGATTGTTTTGCAACAAGCGCCACCTGTGTCTTGCGAAGCTGATTGTATTATTTTTATTTTAGTGTAGCATCAACATGCATTGTATAGCTTCTCCTTTTGTCGTAATTGTGTAGAGTTTTGATAAAGGAGTGTTCGTAAATGAAATGATCGAACGAATGTGAATGTGAAAATCACTCGCTTGCATTGAAAGACTGAAAATGGGGACTTGTCCAATCAGTCACTAACTCACTGTAACATCTACAAAATGTGCTGTCCGAAAACTGGCCTCAGCGGAGAAAATGAGTATGATGATTGTTACTACGGTACTATAGCGACTCGGTAAAATCATTTGATGCCAGCTTTTTTTGATGCACGGTGGTAATTTGTGCATTCTTGAAAATGACGAGTGAAACGTTCCTCCCATCATTTTGAACAGGTATGCTTTCGAGAGGTGGCAGTCCAACGAGAACCTGATCGTCCTGGGCAGTAAGGACGTGTCCCGTCTTCCCATCTTCTCGTTCCTGATCAGGCATCCGCAGACGGGCAAGCTCCTCCATCACAACTTCGTCTCCGTCCTGCTGAACGACTTATTCGGCATCCAGGCCCGTGGAGGATGCGCATGCGCCGGTCCCTATGCCCATGTAAGTATACATGCCGAATTGGGAATAATACAGTGAACGTGATGTGAAAACGTCATGCATGGTTCATAGTAATGATTACGAATGCTTCCATGGAGCTATATCATAATGACACCATAATGTATGCCAATATAAGCATATCCTCAACCCATTTAAGGACACATTTTTCAAGTTTTGGAATTCAGTGTTCACACGACCAGAGGGAACTTGTGAAATAAGACCTGAAGATGAATAGAGCAGGCTAGTCGAAACGTTGAGACCTAAGTGCGACGAAATAAGAAGTGCGAAAGCACGAACGAATATTACATGGTGTTTCCGCAAATCGATCCACATGAGACATGTAAAATGTCACCAAAAGAATTTCAACCTCAAAACAAAACTATGCAAAAACAATCACTCAAAAGCCCATGGACGTTGCATGCCCGAGTTGGTGCCTCTCCTAAATGAAGTGATTCCAGTCTGAAAGATTGTAAAATTCTTAAAATAAATTCTTTTCCTTTTTTCTCATTTCAGGATCTTCTTGGCATATCAGAAGACAGTGCCGTCAAGTTTTACGAACTGATCCGAGAGGACAGGTGAGAACAAGTCATTGAATAATAAAATTCGTTTTCAACTTTTCCGATTTCATAACATACATCAAGCAATCAAATGATATGAATCCTCCTTACAACATAAACTTATTCGGTAGAGACATGGAAATGAAACAAAGATGTTAGCACATTATCGATTGCATAATAGTCGATTATGGATAATCGATTTGTATCCGATGTCCTTGCTGGGATAGTAATTAATACATCCTATTTTATTTTCTCTTGACTCATTATAGGAGGAACCTGTGCAATGAGGAGCCAGCCGAGGCAGTCCGGCCGGGATTCGTTCGCATCAACCTCCCATACTTCGCCACTGAGGAGACCATTGACTACGTCCTATCGGCCATCGACATGGTGGCAACGCACGGGTGGAAGCTACTCCCACAGGTAGGGCCTATGTTCACATTTATTTCCTCTAAAGTTACCCGAGTAGAGACGAATTCGTTTTTAAATCAGTGTCATCCTAAAGCGTTTTTCTTTTTTAACGAAAAAGTGCTTGGAGTTAAGAGTGCCTGACGTTTCGATCATAGCGGGACATTTCTAGTGCCCTTTAGCCTTTAAGAAAGATCCTTTTAGGATCGAAACGTCTGGCCCTTCTAACTCCAAGCAATATCATTAGGCCCCTATTTGAGGTCATCATTTTGGTTGATGGGCAGTTTGTAGCATTGTATAACTTGATAAAAGATAGTGATGAAAATTCCCCAACAAAGGTGCTGAATCGCATTTCAATTTACCCAGCTCTTTCAAAACTTCTTTTCAAGTTCGCAGAGAAGAGCTTAGTGTCTAAATTCTCCTTTTCTAACTTCCTCTCCAACAGTACCGATTCGATTTGAAGAGCGGCGCTTGGACTCACCGCGCGGGCATCTGTGAGAAGGGTCAGGGCTTGTCCAGTCTCTACGACATCAGCTACGACCACGGCTTCTTCGAGGTGGCCTCCGACAGCCGGGACCAGTGCCTCGGCCAGACCAGACTAGCTCAGTACTTGGAGGAAGGCCAGGCGCTGTTTGAACAAGCCGTGGAGGACAATTTGGTAAGTCTTGGGAATGCGGCATGCCTTCTTCTCGGTTTCAGCAAACACACAGAAGTTGTAAATATAATTGGGAGCCTCTTTGCTTCACTTTTAACTTGAGTTTAGTTTCTGGTCTGATCTGGTAAGGAAATAACGACAATGCGTCTTTCCTTCCTTCATCTTGCAGGTCTTTGATGCCTTGCACGACCCTGAGGTGTTGCTCAGCGAACCGTACCAGGATTTTCTCTGGTTCCTTCAGCCTCGCGAGGCGGCCGTCTGCCTGGACATTGCCTGGCAGCAGCAGCTGCAGCAGGCCACCAAGAACGGTTACGTCTTCACCATCGACGACAACGAGTCGGATGTACGCCCGGGCGAGGTGATCGACCGGTACGAAGAGACGCTGACCTCTGGGGACGAAGATGTGGAGGATGCAGCCACCGTGCCCTACGCGGCCGATCAAGAGCTGTCCTGCGAACCCGATTACGGGGAAACCTTCTGCGAAGATGCTGCCGTCGTGCCCGGGGATGAGGTATCGTTCCGCTTCGGCGGCGACGTGGAGATGTACTCCAGATCCGTCTTCGACTACACCAAGCCCGGCCACAGCGAGGCGTTCGGGGACATGGTCGGTGAATTTGAGGGGAAGCCTAGGTCGAGACACCCCTCCCTCTGCCGTGCCTTTTCCAATGAGAGTGGTTATACCAGCGAAGAGGACTTCACATATGCCCAGACGGTTTGACGGCACTGTCACTAATTATTGAAACCTGATGACAAAATGTATTTACTTCAGCAGTACAATTAACAGTATGCATACATCCTTCTCATCAAAATGATACAAATGTGACCACTGATATACCGCGCTTAGCAAGAGCGCATAATTTATTAAGGTAACTGCTCTCAAAGGAAATTGAAACATTAAACAAAAATACATATAATAATTATGCTGTCATACATACGTAATTTAACATTTAAAAGTCCATTATTTTCATCCATTCAGTACTTCATCACTAAACTTATTTTGGCCGGCCTACACAGATATAGTATTTTCTTGTAACATAATATGTATTAACATAATTATATATCATGAGCTATAATACGTTGAAACTCAAGTAGTCATTACGAGGACTTGAACAAAACTCGGCACGATACACTGTTTGAAAGTTACATTAAAGGTAGTATCATACTTTGGTAAGAAAAAGAACAGAAATGTTCACAGATTTACGTATAACTTACAAGGTATGAAGATGGTGGTGGTAGAAACATACCGTTAAAAAAATGTTCCGCCTGAAATTGTGTATTTATCCAGAAATTAGTAAACCAACGACCGAAAATCTTGTTGACCTTTTAAAAGATCAAAAATAAAAGAGAAAAGACTTAAGAAATGCTGGGGCTGCTTTTCACTGTTTTCTCAAAAAGTAGGCACCGTATTGGACCGAAATTTTCGCAGATGACGCAGATTATCTGTCTTGATATTGTTGTGCCCATGAATATGTATTTCTTTGATAAAAACCAAAGTGTGATATTACCTTTAAACAAAAACACATATTTCGACTAAATTTGTGTTTAAGTGGTAATTGTTTGGCTTCTTGAAGATGGTGGCATGGAAATGATTTTTGAACGATTTTGAAATAATTGTAGAATCGATTTTTGATTGAGTTGATCGACTTACATAATAATCTTTACGAGCGAAGAGACCTGATTACATCTTGCCACAAAACCGAACCGAAACCATATATATATAGATAGATATCCATCTCAAGCTTGCTGTGTGCGGCTTTTCGTGATCAAGGCCCAATATATGGGCCTATATATGCAGGGATATATATTTTTCTGGAGGCAATCAAATTGCTGTGTGATAGATAACCGAATTTCGTATCGATGGATAAATTGCATCAAATGTAATGTACATAATCTATGTGTATAAATAATATTAACGAGTCTGTAACTGCGACTATATCTGTAAATTAGTAGTTTTGTAAGAGACACACGCGTACGTATACACACATACACACGCGTTCGATTCCTTGTAAAATAAAATAAGCCACTGTATATACAGGAATGCTTTATAATGTAGATGCTTTTATTAAAATGAGATAGGACAAAAAAGTTGCACATATTGGAAACGTTTTCGGTGAAAAAACGTTTACTGTCATCAAGATATAAAAACGGATTATTTTGAAAGCGCGTCCGTTTAATTTCAATGGCCACATTGCAAGAAAATGTACATTATCACGAAATAGTTTTCAGCATTTTTATCAAACGCAGAGAAGTGATATGATTTTTATTCAAGAATCTTGCACTTGCAAAGGGGCTCAGTTGCTTGCTCAAATGATTTTTGGTCAATTGTTTTGTAAATTTACAAACTTGCTTTAGATAACGCATAGGCATAGGCATATATCATAATATCGACGAATGAATCTTGTGTACTATAATACTTTATAACAAGTTTAGCCACAAGTTATTTTCGCGAAAAGTCCAGTGTACATAATTTTATCTGTGGTGTCGTGTATTAACATGATGTAACAGTAATGTTTTGTTACTAAAAAGAAAATAACAATGATTTTATTTGCCCAGATACGAAGTGATGCATTTGTAATAAAAAAAAGTCTAGGAAAAAAGACCTCTTTGTTCCTGTTAATGTTTGTCATAATCCCTTTACAGTAATACAAGAAGCTATGCTCGGCCAGACCGTAGGCCTGCCATTTGGATTTTTTTTTAGCCTTCCAGTCCTTGCTAGTAAACAATTATTATTCCACCACTGGAAATCAAACCTACACTGTATGATTAATCTCCAGCTTTCTGCGTTACGTAAGGTGATCGTAAGCTGATCGTAATATGATCGTAAGTTCATCGTTTATTGTAAGTTGATCTTAAATCAGAAACTGTTTCAGACATCGAGTTAGAAGATTGCTTCACACCACACATTTATTTTGAAAAAAAATCGTACCTTGCTTGGTTGGTATTTAACTTCCTCATCCTATAGTAATTACAGAGGCAAGGGTATACAAAACTAAGAAGGTGCTTTCAATGCCTGGTACGCGGTGTGGCAAACCCAGTGAGTCATAACCGTGGGCCACTGACTACACGGCAGCCCATCGCTAATAAGCATTGCAACTGGCTTGTGATGACTTCGAACAACTTGGTCTTCACACGACTTGGTCGCCTCTCAGGTGAATAATTACCACTGTATGGCTATAGCATTAAAAACATGAATCATGCGAACCGTACTTCTTATAGAATTAAGAAAGTCACACCTGACAAAAAAAAAACCCGCCTCGATCGGGGTATTAACTAGGCCTATGATTCAAGAGTTCTGAGTTTTGGGTGTTTTTTTTTTTTACAAGTCCAAAGTGATAGTTTGTACAATTCATCATGTCTTGATCTTTTATCAAAATTCCTATAGTTCCTTGAATTTTGCACACTGTTAAGAAAACAGAAAAAGAACAAAAATTCCAATCAGTCTAACTCACTTTTACAGAAAAAAAAAACGACCTAGGAGAAAAACTACA